>OY747705.1:48140297-49620297 GCA_963556495.2 Valencia hispanica | reverse complement strand
TCTGTGACATTATCCAGCATTTCATGAGGTCCCCATAAAAGTCTGATACAGACTAAATGGACAATTTGAGAAAGGCCAGTTTTCTGAAACTGCAATTAAATACACAATTTCACATTATATGCTCAAGCACAATTGCTTTTGACTTTTTTAATGGATAAAGTCAGTGAGAGTTGAAGAACACAGTGTCTCAGTGAACAAAATGAAAAATAGGCACAGGTGTGTTTGCAAAGACTGACTTTAGATTTGTTGAAAGCTAAGGTGCAGCACATTTCTATATAATGACTTTAATGTAATGAAGGCCATCGGATGGCCATGGCCCTGTGGCCTGGCGGCCCTCGTCAGCCAGTCCCTGGTCAGGTCGCTGCGAGGGGTGGGGCGTCCTAAATCTACCGTCTCACAATCAGGTAACTCACTACTCAATAACCTCATCAACCGTTAGACAATCTCTGTATTCCAGTAAGTGTCCGTGTGAAAGGTTACAGTAAATCTACCGTGAAGTTCTTGCTCTGGTGCACCGCCAAGGATGCATTGTCCCTTTCCAACGATAATAGTTATAATCCTGAATATGTAAGGGGAGTCAAAGGAAGCCCCATGATGCACTGATGACAGAAGTTCAATGTGTACCTCAGGCCCAGCAGCTTCCGGGCCCATGGCTGGATCTGCCCTGGCATAGCCGGTTGCCGGCGTAGCCTGTGGGCTCGTCGCTGCGGCCTCGTCGCTGCAGCCCCTGCATTGTAGCTGCTGGATGTTCCCCCAGGGCTCTTCTCTGCTCCTCTCTTGAGGGTGCAGTCAACCCTTTGTTGATCCGCCTGGGGCTCCTGTGCTCTGGGGTTCCTTTGGGCATCTATGGCTCCGATCTCATTCGTGTCTGCGTCAATTCCTGGGAGGCGGATCGATGGCTCCTCACACCAGCTATTAAAAACTCAAATGGAGAAACCTAATATGCACCAGCATGCTCATACACACACACGCACGCACGCACGCACACACACACACACACACACACACACACACACACACACACACACACACACACACACACACACACACACACACACACACACACACACACACACACACGCACGTCTTGCTATCCTTGTGTTGACATTGTATTGACTTCCATTGATTTTACTATGCCTAACCCAGACACTTTCCCTAAACCTAACCATTACTGATACATGCCTAACCCTAACCTTAACCTAAACCTAATTCACACCATACATCTAAACCTAACTAGTAGAGTTTAATACCTAGTTAAACATTGTGGGGACCAGGCAAAATGTCCTCACAACTACAAATGTCCACACAAGGGTGGTGGCCTGTCAAAGGTTGGTCCTCACAAGTATAGCTATACATGTACCCACACACACCCACCCACACACACACACACACACAGGTGTTTACAGATACATTGTTGGGGTTAGGTTACCATAGGTTAGGAAAACCATAAGAAGTCTCGTTTGCAGTTTGCCACAAGCCATGTGGGGGACACAGCAAACACGTGGAAGAAGATGCTCTGGTCAGATGAGACCAAAATGGAACTTTTTGGCCAAAATGCAAAACGGTATGTGTGGCGGAAAACTAACACTGCACATCACTCTGAACACACCATCCCCACTGTCAAATATGGTGGTGGCAGCATCATGCTCTGGGGGTGCTTCTCTTCAGCAGGGACTGGGAAGCTGGTCAGAGTTGATGGGAAGATGGATGGAGCCAAATACAGGGCAATCTTGGAAGAAAACCTCTTGGAGTCTGCAAAAGACTTGAGACTGGGGCGGAGGTTCACCTTCCAGCAGGACAACGACCCTAAACATAAAGCCAGGGCAACAATGGAATGGTTTAAAACAAAATGGCCTAGTCAAAGACCAGATCTAAATCCAGTCGTGAATCTGTGGCACGATCTGAAAACTGCTGTTCACAAACGCTGTCCATCTAATCCGACTGAGTTGGAGCTGTTTTGCAAAGAAGAATGGGCAAGAATTTCAGTCTCTAGATGTGGAAAGCTGGTAGAGACATACCCTAAAAGACTGGCAGCTGGAATTGCAGCAAAAGGTGGTTCTACAAAGTATTGAGTCAGGGGGCTGAATAATTACGCACACCCCACTTTTCAGTTATTTATTTGTAAAAAATGGTTGGAATAATGTATGATTTTTGTTCCACTTCTCACGTGTACACCACTTTGTATTGGTCTTTCACATGGAATTCCAATAAAACTGATTCATGTTTGTGGCTGTAATGTGTCAAAATGCGGAACAATTCAAGGGGGCCGTATACTTTTGCAAGCCATTGTAATCCAGCTTTTAAATTAAAGGCAATGGAGCTGGGTGTCAATGAAGGAAATAAAGCTACTGCACGTTAATTACGACGTTAACTAATCGATGGTGAGACGTTGGAGGAGGCAGCGGGAAGAACTGAGCCAGTGTAAAAAGAAGACAAATGCTTTGAAAGGACATAAAGAGACCGAAGAAGACGACTTCACTGTTTTATTTTCTGACCAGAAATGTTACCTTCGTGTTGTGTTAATGCCGTACTGCCGATTTTCAGGCAGAGTTTGAAATAAAAGCACATCTTAAATTAAAACAAAAAATAAAATCTTCCGTGTACTGTCTTTCTGTGTAAATATCTCATGTTACAACATGAAAATGTGCGGCTTATATTCAGGTGCGGCCTATATAAACTCAGCAAAAAAAGAAACGTCCCTTTTTCAGGACTGTGTATTTCAACAATAATGTTGTAAAAATCCAAAGAACTTTACAGATCTTCATTGTAAAGGGTTTAAACAATGTTTTCCATGCATGTTTAATTAACCATAATCAATTAATTAACATGCACCTGTGGAATGGTCGTCAAGACCATAACAGCTTACAGAAAGTAGACATTTAAGGTCACAGTTCTAAAAACGCAGGACACTAAAGAGACTTGTCTATCGACTGTGAAAAACACCCAAAGAAAGATGCCCAGGGTCCCTGCTCATCTGCGTGAACGTGCATTAGGCATGCTGAAGGGAGGCATGAGGACTGCTGATGTGGCTAGGGGAATAAATTGCCATGTCCGCACTGTGAGATGCCTAAGACAGGGCTACAGGGAGACAGGAAGGACAGCTGATCATCCTCGCAGTGGAAGACCACGTGTAACAACACCTGCACAGGATCGGTACATCCGAATATCACACCTGTGTGACAGGTACAGGATGGCCACAACAACTGCCCGAGTAACACCAGGAACACACAATCCCTCCATCAGTGCTCAGACTGTCCACAATAGGCTGAGAGAGGCTGGACTTAGGCTTGTAGGCCTGTTGTAAGGCAGGTCCTTACCAGACATCACCAGCAACAACGCCGCCTATGGGCACAAACCCACCTTCGCTGGACCAGACAGGAGTGGCAAAAAGTCCTCTTCACTGATGAGTCACGGTTTTGTCTCACCAGGGGTGATGGACGGATTCGTGTTTATCGTCGAAGGAATGAGCGTTACACCGAGGTCTGTACCCTGGAGCGGGATCGATTTGGAGGTGGGGGGTCCGTCATGGTCTGGGGCGGTATATCACATCACCATCGGACTTAGCTTGTTGTCATTGCAGGCAATCTCAATGCCTTGCGGTACAAGGAAGACATCCTCCTCCCTCATGTGGTACCCTTTATGCATGCTCATCCGGACATGATCCTCCAGCAGGACAATGCCACCAGCCGTTCTGTGCGTGAGTTTCTGCATGACAGCAATGTCAGTGTTCTGCCATGGCCAGCGAAGAGCCTGGATCTCAATCCCATTGAGCGCGTCTGGGACCGGTTGGATCGCAGGGTGAGGGCTAGGGCCATTCCCCCCAGAAATGTCCAGGAACTTGCAAGTGCCTTGGTGGAAGAGTGGGGTAACATCTCACAGCAAGAACTGACAAATCTGCTCCAGTCTATGAGGAGGAGATGCACTGCAGTACTTCAAGCAGCTGGTGGCCACACCAGATACTGACTGGTACTCTTGATTTTGAGCCTCCCTTCATTCAAGGACACATTATTCTATTTCTGTTAGTCACATGTCTGTGAAACATTTTTTAGTTTATGTCTTATGGTGTTGACTCTTGTAGTGTTCATACAAATACAAATATTTACATACATTAAGTTTACTGAAAGTAAAAACAGTTGAAAGTCAGAGGACGTTTCTTTTTTTGCTGAGTTTATATACAAAATGTATTTTCTTTTAAAATTTTGTTGGTGTGGCTTAAATTCAGGTGTGCTCAACAGTCCAAAATTTATGGTACTTATGGTATTTATGGTAATGTGTGTGCATTAATGGTTCCCAGTCCTGTGTGTCGGTGTTGCCCAATTAGTGGTGGTTGTTCCTCTCACCCAATGACTGCTGCAGATGGAGTCCAGCACCACTGTGACCCTGCAAGGATAAATGGGTATAGACAATGGAAGGATGGATTGATGAAGGGATTTTTTTTTTATCCCACAGTTTTTTCCCATTATTTATCACCTAGTGGACCTACCTAGTTCCAGTCCTGAGGTTCTGCTCTCCCTCTGCCAGCCCCGGGAGGGCCCCGCACTGAAACCCAAGCCTCCTTCAGGCTTGGGGAGTGAGCAGGGCCTTCTTTTCACCTGATGGGGCGGGGTTTCCCCGGCTGGACGTAGCACGTGGAAGGATCATGTTATTCCAGCCAGATCCTCCCCAACCCCTCAGGCGCCCTGGAGGCAGGAGGAGGCAGTATATAGCCCCAGGACTAGTGCATGTTTTTGTGGGAGTAGCGCACATTAGCTGCTCTAGGGAACACGGGGAGAACATGCAAACTCCACACAGAAAGGCCCTTTCGCCAACCCCACCCAGGGTGTGGTCACATGCGGGGTGAACAAACACATCCTCAGCACCCACAGCATCCCTGGAGGTAATTGAACCCGGGACCTTCTAGCTGTGAGGTGAGCCGCTCTACCAGCTGCGCCACCGTGCCCCCTGATGAAGGGATATTTTACATATGCAGGACAGGTTAAAGGTTATTCCAGGTATCACATGCCAATAGCCCCTAAACCTACTTTCACAGTTCAGTTCTTACTTTCAGAACCAACTTTGTCAGAATGTTGATTAAACAAAGATCGTCATTTTTCTCCTTATCATAAAAGGATAAGTAGGAAAGAATTTGACCAACAATGGCTTTGTACATGAACAGATACCAGTAACTTACTCATTTGGGGATGACTATTTTACATAACAGTGGAGAAAATAATGAGTCAGAAAACTACAGTAAGTTACACATTTTGATGCCTTATCCTATTCACTGTTTAACATTCGAAAGTGTTTATCAAGTTTCCATAGTCAATAACGGGGAAAAAGGTAGTTTCTACCGTCTTAGGTTTTACATAAAATGAAAAGGAAGACTTATTCCTATACTTAAATCAAAGATCTTCATTTTTATTACATATTAAGTGTGCTCTGTAAATGTTTTAACCAATTCAAAATCCTAAAGTAGATAATACAATACCACATAAATTATGTTTTCTCTGCATTTTAAGCAAGTTTTGACAGAGCTGTTTGTGTAAATGGACAGAACTGAACTTATATATCACTTTTGTAGTTATACTGACCACTCAAAGCACTTTACACTGGAGTCACATTCACCCGTTCAAATGTGCAAATCCGATACGCGGATTACTAGGCGACTTGGGGTTTAGTGCCTTGCCCAGGAGCACATTGACATGTGGAAGGCGGAAGCTTGAATTGAACCTACAACCCTCTGATTACAAGCCACTCTACCCACTGAGCCACAGTCACCCCTGTGTCAAAGGCGTTTTGGAGATACTTGAAAGCCTGTGAAAGAGTAGATGAGAGGTAGAAGGTTGCAGTGTCACCAGTGTTAATATTGGTAAATATCTGTTATCGGTTATAACAGCAATATCATTATATCAATATTGGCCTAGATGTTCATATTGTTGCATTCCAAAAATAAATATTCAATATGCATTGTAACCGTCTCCACAGAACCATTGAATAACCATTCAAATTATAGTGTATAAATCCATATTTCTAACATTTTATTGGAGATGCCAGCTGTGTCTGATGCATATGGTGTTGGATGGTTTTCACACCAGCTTAACTGAACCTTAAAAACTAAATGGTGTGACAAACTCACTCATACTTGAACCAACGTATTAAAAGATAAAAAAAACAATTTCAGTCACAGTTCCACCTTCCTGAACTTAAGAGGCTCTTATTGGAAGAAGGACAAAGCCATTTATGGACTCTGGTGGTAACAAAACGCTGCCGCAAAGGATAACTTATTGAAATTCAATTTCATGACAGCTGCTGTTCTTAAAATAAAACCCTCCGAATGTAAGTTATGTGTGCTTTTAAAGACGGGAAGGTTTTATTTTTCACACCACCGTATTTGACCACTTAGTCATTTGCAGTACTTTTAGTTGTTGGAAATTGTTTTGTTCAAGCTGATATATAATGGAAGTGTAATCACCGTAAGGAGACGGCTGCATTCTTCCACATCGCCTATTATTCCATTCAAGGATGACTAATGCGACCAACGTAAACAAATCGTTTGCTCCTGTTTAACAGCCTTTTTATTCACATCCTTTTGTCTCAAGTTTATTTTATTATTTCCTCACACCTTCATAACAGAATGTGCCTGTGTTTTTGGAAATTAAGCCTCAAGGCTGAGCATTTCCAAGGATTTTTTTGTTTTCATCTAAACCTACTCCCTAAGAAGGAAGAAAAAAAATAGTTAAGTCAAATTCCTTCTCATTCTTCCATTGTTTTTTTAGGAGTAGTTCACATTTTCCTTGTGCGAACACTCACTTCGCGTCTCCTGCAATCTGCGTGATCCCCTCATACTGAATGAATGAGATCATCTGGAAGTGGAAAGCTTTCGATTTGCAAAATGTTAGAGGATTAAAAAAAAATATTTAAAAGATGAATTAATTGATTATTTTCAAAATAGTTAGCTTTCATCTGGGTTTCCAGTCCCTAAAATTATTTATTTTTATAAACTGGTTTTCTGTTCCTTTTGTAATCTATTGTCATTGTTTCGTTTAACCTCCTGACCCACATGCAGAATCAAGCTCAGACACCAGGACAAGGTTAAGTAGTTAAATAAAAAAAATCAAATCAAATCAAATAAAAATAAATCAAAAAAAAAAAAAAATCGAAGTGGCTCAACTGGAATGGCGGGGATC
The DNA here is from genome assembly GCA_963556495.2 of Valencia hispanica. Classification (NCBI taxonomy): domain Eukaryota; kingdom Metazoa; phylum Chordata; class Actinopteri; order Cyprinodontiformes; family Valenciidae; genus Valencia; species Valencia hispanica. The sequence goes on along the minus strand of OY747705.1, from coordinate 49,613,131 downwards.
GCTGAGCGTTGGTCCGGTGGCTTCCAATTCTGGGGCAATACCGTGAGGTCAGCTGAACGCCGAAAGCGGCTGCAGGGATCCGATGGATCGAACCAGGAGGGGGGCGTGGCAGAGAGCGGGCAGGCAGGAGAAATGCTGCGCACCGGGCTGGCTTGCAGCTGAAGGAAGCTGTCAGCTTGTCAGAGTTACTTTATCTCTTACTTGAAGGCTTCACTTGGCGAATGGCAGGATCAGGAAACTCTTCAGAGGAACCTGGAGACACAGGGAGTAATGAGGATACGCAGGAGAACTCTAAGAAAAGATCAAGCGAAAACTCAAGGATCAGAGGCTTGGAGGTACTGGTATGGTGCCCATCAGGCATTGAATGGTTGTCAGCCAGCTCCTTAAGAAACCTAGGAACACAAAGGCCAAATTGGCACAAGGTGAGAGCAATAAGCCCGTGCAGCTGATCTCCACCACAGATCCTCTCTGACCAGATGACTCACTACAACCAAAAAACAGACGCACAAACACAGAACCTCACATTTATACTATGCAAAAGTACAGTGCATTCTTTTTACAGTCTAACAAAAAGAATAGAAAGAAAGCAGTATCATGATCAGCCACAGATATAAACCGAAATACAAAGACATCATTCCAGTCATCCTTGACCTGACACCTTCCCTCTAAATAAAGTTTCAAAAGATTTAAAGAACATGGTCCCATCACTGATGGGTAAAGTGTTACACTTACTGAGTATACTATTTAGACAATTTCCACATAATTTATAATTTAAATTATTATTATTATGTGGATCATTTTAAAACTTACTAAGCCAAAACACTTTTTCAGATGTACTGTTTTAAATCTTGTAAATTGGCTTTTCGGAAAATGCATAAGAATGTGAGAGTGCTGTTTCTTAGAGTTGATTGTGTTGTGCCTATTGTTTGTTTTTGAACGGGCTGCTTGTGTATGATTTTCCTAATTTACCCAGTTCTATTCATTTACATTTTTTCATGTTTTGTAACACTTTAAAAGATTAAACGATCTTATGTATTATTAAATGAGGTGGTAAAAAGTAATTCAGTTCAATTAAATTCTATTTATTCATATAGTGCCAATTTACAACACGTCATTTCAAAGTGCTTTACAAAAAAAAATCATTTCAGTTCAATCACGCATACATTCCAATTGATCTTACTTATCAAACTAAATTCAGTTCATTATTCCAATTAGTTAAAAAAGTTTTATATCTCAGCAAATTGCATTGAGTTATTGACTTGCAGCCTTTACTCGTTCTAGGCAAGCATGTTGTGACAGTAGACAGTCCCTCGCGTTGTCATTGACATTACAGCAATCCCTCATACAGAGCATGTATGTTAGCGACAGTGGAGAGGAAAAACTCCCCTTTAAGAAGAAGAAACCTCCAGCAGAACATTTGCTCAGTACGAGTGGCCATCCGCCACGACCGACTGGGGGTTTGAGAAGACAGAGTACACACATAAAAAAGAAACAGAAGGACTGATGCAAGAGTACTTTCTATGATAAAAAAGTTAAAAGTTTATAACAGGAAATGGAGGACGTTTTGACCACATGGAACATTATGTGGCTCCTTTCCAGACCCTTAGTAAGAAATTTGCCTTTTAACAAACGGTGCAATGTTGCCTCCAAATTACATAGCTCTGTTTCAGCTGATGAGAAGTTTTGACACAGAAAAAGTGTTTCACAGCATGCATATCAATGCATTGCATGCTCTGAGCTGGGGTCTAAACACAGCCCAAACCCTTATATAAACAAGTTTAATTTAGCTTCCACAAAGGTATTTGTCTTCATGTACTGTGTAGCCATGACCTGTGACTCACTAAGTGAGATTTGTCTAATCTTTGGCACTAAATAAACACACTTGCATGTGTACCTCAGCAGCTGTTGATTGGACAGTTGTACAGCACATGCACGCTTAACTGATTATGTCAAGGCTCTGTGAGTTTGTGCTTTCACTGTGATTCACTGCAGGGGTCCCCACTGTTGAACTCTGTGACCTTGTCCCTGTAAGGCAGCAGTGCACACATGCTTTGTCTTCGTGTTTGGCATAACGAGGGCACACACTGTATGATGTTACTATCTAACATCAAAACATCCAAGTGACTCAATAAGTATTGCATTTCAGACATGGAGCTTGGACCTCAGTAGCCATGAATATCCATGATGTACTTTAGATTCACAGTTGTTTTGCGTTCCTATGAAACTGAACCGATGTAGCGTGTGATTTTTCTCTCGGTCTGTTCTATTAAAGTTGAAAAGTAACTACTTTTCCTATCCTTGGAAGCTGAAGGAAAGATGTTAACCTTTCTATATCATGAGTTGTGTTACTTAGACAAGAAACTAACTAAATTACAAACACAAATGTAGACAAATTTGTTTGCATTCCTAGGTGAGATGTGTAAAAAGCCTTAAAATAATATTTTGTTACAGTAGCCTTAGTGGCTTTATAATTTAAAAAGTCCATCTTTCAATTTAAGGACCTTTATTTAGTGCTGACAATCCCTTTAAAATAAAGGCATCTGGTCCATTTTTGTTCTTACTTTTTAACTGATTAATTTCTACAAACATCTAATTAGTAATCTATGACTTTCAGTTTCCCAAAAAGATAAGCCACAGTCTCTTAGCGTCTCTTCAAAATCGGAAAAGCAAACGAGTGTGCACTTCAAGCAGATGTGTTTTCTTTTTAGTTCAAGGCATGGCTAGAAGAAAATAACTGACCAATAAACTGGGTGACGGATCTAAGCTTATGTTGCCACCAGGTGCTGTGTTAATAATGGTGAGCGAGGTTAAAAATCTCCACAGCTCACTGTCAGAAAACTGCTGCAATGAGCTGCAACCACGGTCATCAGGTCTCCATAACAGCCATTAGATGTTATCTACATTACAAGAAGTTATTTTAGAGGTAAGCCAATAAAGTTTTTTTTGTCCAACCATTACAAGTGTAAAATATGAAATTTTACTTAACTCTATAATTGACACAGTCTTCCAAACACTCTTTTTGGTGTTGAGATTACATTAACGGGCAGTGTAGAAAAGCAAACCCCACAATTAACTATGGAGGAAGATGTGTGATGCTGTCAGCCTGTTAGTCTTCCACAGGGCCTGGGAACTTTGTTAGCATAATGGAATTATGGATATTTGATATTTTAAATAAATAACTTGTTAGACTTCACTAGTAAACTGCCCAAAACATTTCAAAACATAAAATGAGCTGTTCTCCTAAACAAAAGAGTCCTTCAGAGAGTGTCCATGGGCTCCAGAAGATCTACAGAGGAATGGTCAAAGGTTGTGCTCTTTTTGTGTCCTAAATGTATACTAAGTGCTATCTTATTGGCAAAAGGGATTGCCCTCTGTGATTTTGTTAAAAGTATTTCATAACATTGGATTTTTCCCCCTACTGAATAAATGTACTTCAATTTTTTTTCTTCTAACGTATAAGATTATCCTGCTCCAACAAATTTTATTTTTTACTTTTCACTTGTTATAGCAGTGTATAAATATTTAAAACTAACTGATTGTATACTTTTTCTTATGATAATGAAATTAAATTTAATTTATGTGGATGTTCTGGGATACAAAACCCCAATAACATTTCCTTTTAAACTTGATATCATACTATGGAAGACCACAGAGGTATACTGCTTACAATGTGGTCTCAAAAATGTTCCAGACAATCGTATATGCTTGCTTAAATGGTTCAGAAACTTGAAGAATCACAAAGCCTTTGCATCAGTGGTTGCTTGAATTTCAACAATGTTCCACCTCAGACCACCACCAGTAGGTTCTGTGTTTGTGTGCAGGTGGGTCGATAGCATGGATTGGTTAAATGGAGCACTGTTGGATCAAGCAGTAACAGTGGAATTAATTTTGTAGTCAACCTCAAGCTGTCCCAAACCACTACTGACTGCGGCAGAATCATCAGTTTTTCATGATAACAAAGACTCACCAGGTGGCGGAAATATTCTTCCGTAAAACTAAACCTGGCTTCCACAGCACACCGACACACAGACAAGCATGTCTGCTCATACTTTCAACACACATACTCATAAAACATTGAGACCCTTATAAGGTAAAATCACACGTAGGTTAAAGAGAATTTGTTCTAATGTGACTTTCCTGCCAGTCTGATTCCTCAACATAGCTTGGTGACACTGTCTGGTGTGATCTCTTCCGTGTCTTGTGCACCACAAGCATGCGTCAGCGTCAGTCAGCCCGCCAAGACTGGCTCCCTATCAAACATGGTTTTTAACTGGTTTTAAACCTTTTAAAGACTGGTTTTAACGGATTTTTAAACACCACTGACTTATTAATAACCAGGACATTTTTTACTCACCTTTTTAATTTTCTAGAAAACACACGTCTCTGTTTTTATTTCTGGCCCCACTCCCACTATCAGCAGAGGAATCGGCCGTTTTAGCAGACTTTTATCCCTTAGTACTTGGCTCTCCTCCATCACCGCCGTTCACAATATTGGTTTTATAGACAATTTTAACATTTTTTGGGCCGGAAGCACCTGTTTGGACCAGATGGGCTCCATCTAAATAGACAAGGCACTCGTACACTGACATTGAGCCTAGCATGTCCACGCCCCCCCCTGTCAACTACACTGGCCACAGCTGCCCCTGCCCTCTCTGATTCCTCCGCCACATCCTGATGTGCAAATGGTCCCTGCTCCTATGAACTCACCCCTAATTTTAACAGTAACTCACATACTGGACTTGGACCTTGTTCTACCTCATTCTTACCTGTTATCAGCAGAGAGCGGACTAAAAATCATAAACTGAACAAATGCAATCCAAATAATCTCAAAAAGTTGCCAAAAGCCCCACTTTCAGTAAACCATACAGTCCCTCCATCTCCAATCACTATCAATATGGCACTTTTTAATGTTCGCTCTCTGCTGAACAAAACGTTTGTAATAAATGATCTGATTTTAGACCATAATCTTCATTGTTTATTTTTAACAGAAACTTGGCTGAGTACAGATGCCCCTGTTGTTCTTACAGAGGCCTCCCCACCTAATTTTAACTTCACTTATTCTACGAGGAGTAGCAAAAGGGGAGGCGGAACTGCTTTTATAAGTTCATCAACACTTTCTGCCAAACCTGTTTTATTTGATAACTATTTTACTTTTGAATATAATGCGAATGTTTTTAGCACCCCTCAGATTTTATGTGTCACAATTTATAGGCCTCCTAAAAAGAGTGCACTTTTTATTCAAGAATTTTCAGAGTTTTTATCAATTTTGCACAACTCCTTTGAAAGGATCATTTTAGCTGGTGATTTTAATCTACATATAGACAACCTTTTAGATCCTTTATCAACATATTTTTTAAACATCCTGACTTATATGGATTTTAGCCAACATGTCATTCAGCCGACTCACAACAAAGGACACACCCTGGACTTGGTTATCACGCATGGCCTGTCCACCCGTGTGTCCTCTGTTGTTGACTTGGCTGTCTCTGACCACTACTGTGTGTTTTTTAACATCACCAGTTTTATTCAGCAGGAGACCTCTGTGAGAACTGTCAGGAAGCGCCATCTAACCCCTGAAGTGGCTGCATGTTTTCTGGAAATTTTTAAAAAGAATCCTCCTATTGTTTTACCTGCCCCCTGTGATTTCATTGTCAAGGATTTTAACAGAAGGCTTCAGTCCACTCTTGACCGGCTTGCTCCACTACAAGTTAAAAGTTTAAAATCTAAAGCTGCAACGCCATGGAAAAATGAAAACCTCAGAAAAATTAAGAGAAATTGCTGGGCGGCAGAGAGAAAATGGAGGAAAAGTAAAACCACAATAAACCATCAAATATACACAGATCTTCTCAAATTATACAACAATGCAGTAAGAAATTCTCCAAAATCATCTCGGAACATAAAAATAATTCCAAAATCCTTTTTTCCACCATTGATAAACTTTTTAACAGAGCTACTACTGCATTTCCTAAAACCCCCTCAAACACTCTTTGTGAGGAGTTTGCAGACCACTTCAGAGGGAAGGTAGACACCATCAGATGTAAGATTTTATCTTCTCAGAGTAACATGATTTTAGACAAATCTGAGTGTGTGTCTTTACCAGAGGAAACGCTGGACAGTTTTGTCCTGGTAGAAGCAGGGACTCTTGAGTTTTCTCCTCAATGAGGCCCACCACATGTGTTTTGGACCCGATTCCCACGTCCTTTTTTAAGCAATTTTATGGATCTTTTAGAGATGAGATTTCAACCATGATGAATTGCTCCCTTCAGACGGGGGTCTTTCCTGCCGCCTTTAAAGGGGCGGTAGTGAGGCCCCTGTTGAAGAAGAGCAATTTAGATTTTAATGATTTTAACAATTTTAGACCAGTATCTAACTTACCTTTTTTAAGCAAAATTTTAGAAAAAATTGTTTTAATTCAACTTAATGATTTTATTAATGAGCACAATGTCCTGGAGAAATTTCAGTCTGGTTTTAGGGTGAACCACAGCACAGAGACAGCCCTTCTAAACATTTTAAATGATTTTAGATTAAACTATGATTGACAGAGGGTGACAGTGTTGGTTCTACTGGATCTAAGCGCTGCCTTCGATACAGTAGACCACACTATTCTTTTAACCCGTTTAAAACAGATTGGCCTCTCTGGTGCTGTTCACAAATGGTAAGTTTAAATACCTGTTCCTCTAGGGTCCATAGGATTACATGTGGTGTGCCCCAGGGTTTGATTTTAGGCCCAGTGCTTTTTAACCTGTATATGCTCCCTCTTGGCAGTGTCATCAGAAGACATGGAGTCAACTTTCACAGTTATGCTGATGATACACAGCTGTACATCTCCATGTCTCCTGATGACACACGGCCAATGGATGCACTTTTTCACTGCATTTTAGACATTAAATCCTGGATGGCAGAAAACGTTCTCCAGCTCAACCAGGACAAAACTGAAGTTTTAGTCATCGGTCCTGAGGCTCAGAGAGTGAAACTTTTACCAAAACTACAATCACTGTCTTTTAATCCCTCTTTACAAGTGAAGAACGTGGGCGTGATTTTTGACTCTGAGCTGACTTTTATTCCTCACATAAAAAATATGACTAAAATAGGTTTTTATCAACTAAAGAACATCGCCAGAGTCCGCCCCATTCTCTCTCGGGCCAATACGGAGACACTGTTGCATGCTTTTATCTCCAGTAGAATTGATTACTGTAATGCCCTGCTTTCTGGTCTTCCCAAAAAGAGTATATCAGGTTTACAACCACTACAAAATTCAGCAGCACGTGTCCTGACGAAGACCAGGAGGCGGGAGCACATTACACCGGTCTTAAAATCATTGCATTGGCTCCCCATACGTTTTAGGATCAACTTTAAGGTTATTTTAATGGTTTTTAAGTGTCTTAATGGTCTTGGGCCTTCTTATCTCTCTGAACTGCTTTTACCATATACACCTTCGCGGTCTCTGCGCTCCTCTGGCAGCCGTCTCCTTGTCACCCCAAAAGTCAGGACACACACGCATGGCAAGGCGTCTTTCCAGTTTTATGGCCCTCACCTTTGGAACAGGCTGCCAGAGGACCTCGGGGCTGCAGAGAACGTTCATGTTTTTAAGAGCATGCTCAAGACTCACCTTTTTAGCTTAGCTTTTAACTGATTATTATTTATTACTGTTTGTTTAATTGCTCTGCATGTTTTATATGATTATATTTTTATCAGTTTTACTATTTAATCTTAGCACATTAATTTACTGTTTATTTTTATACTTTAATTTATCTTAATCCTCGTTCCAGTGTTTCCTCTGTGGGAGCCCTCTGCCCCGGGAGCGGTCGGCTGTGGGTGCCTGGGTGCTCTCCAGGTGGAGCTTGGGTGGAGGTGGGGGTCTTGGCCTTGCCTCCACCAGGTGCCCTGTGTTGGTGCCTCGGCTGCTGCTGTTAGTCTACCGCTGCCGGGGCAGATGGCTCCTCTAATGGCGTTTCCTTGCATGGTTCATCTACACTCGGCCCAATGTCCTTTTTTACTTTTTCTTTTAACTGTGTGTGTGCATGGGAGATGGGTTGGGGGGAGGGGGGTATAACTGTGACCATGCTTTTAAATCTGTGGGGGAGGGAAGGGAAGGTGGTTTTATGTGGGGTAATTTTAATCTGTAAAGCACTTTGTGATGCAACTTCTTGTATGAAAAGCGCTTTATAAATAAAGTTTGATTTGATTTGATTTGATTTCGTATTTGCAGCTGAAAAAGGCATTAACTATTTAAAAAAAAGCATCCTCTGTCTCCAAATGTCTGGTTGCTGGCATTATGTAAAAGCCAGACTACATGCTTTTAAACATTTTATTCGATCTTATTTATGGTACATGATTCAGCAGAGATTGACATACTGGATGGTTTTAGTGCCTTGATATGAAGATTAATATTGTTTTTGTTTTTAAGAGGATGTGGGGAAGTATTTTGTTGAGTCCAAAACATTGGCTTCTTTGTGTTTTGTTGCACCATTTAGGTGTTTAGGCACAACATACATACATGGTGTAATGTTATTTTAGTGTGGTGTTAGGGCAGACTTTTTAAAGATCTATTGTCTTCTGTGTGTTGGTGCATAAATTTGTGTGTATGTTAATACCTCCCCCCCTTACATACTATGATTTGTAGTTAATCATATACAAACATTTCCATTTGGTAAATCCCCATTTGTCTCTTTATCACACACAAGCAATTATGGACTCCAGTGAGAGGTCTACAAATCACTCAGCACAAACAAACACACTTAGCCTGATTGACGAACCTAATAGATTTTATTTGTATTGCAAAATATTGTTTAAAGCATAGACCATGTAATTGCTTTATGCTGTGAAAAACTGCCACAAGCACAACTGCAGTTCATCTTAAGGTACTTTTTGATGTCACCAAACTATCTGATTGATGAAACCGATGAAAGCTATAGTTTGAATTAATATTTTTGTTAATTTATATTGTTTAATAGGTAAATGAATAAGCTATCACTAAAACCTGAATGGATTCTGCATTGTAAGATAGGTTAGTGTACAGTGTATGTTTTGTGTGGGATGTTTTGCGTTCCCAGGCGAGTCAAGAAACATAGTCCCTCCATCATGTCCTGGTTATTCCTCTTGGTCTCCTACCAGTGGAATGTAACCAGAGCACCTCATTTTGGCCGCTTGTATTCGCAATTAGGTTCTTTTGGTAACTATCCATACCTCGTGTCCATAGATAAGGGTAGGAACATAGATGAGTGGTAAATCAAGAGCTTTGCCTTTCTGCTCAGCTCTCTTTTCACCACGACAGACTGGTACTGCGCCCTCATCACTGCCAACGCATCACTGCAGACGCAGCACTGCAGACGCAGCACTGCAGATCCAAGGCAAGGCTTTTACTTGTATAGCACACTTTCAACAGCAGGGTAATTCAAGGTGCTTTACATGATTTGGTGATTTAAAAGAAACATAAAAGAAACACACATTACACATGATACACAATAAAGCAAGAGAAAAATAAAAAAAGCAAGAGAGCATGAACACATTTCATACATATAACATCAAGCATTTACTCAAAGGCAATTCTAAACAGATGGGTTTTTAGTCTCGATTTAAAGCAGTTCAGAGTTTCAGCAGCTCTACACTCGTCAGGAAGTCTGTTCCAGATAAGGGGAGCATAGAAACTGAAAGCTGCTTCTCCATGTTTAGTTCTGAGTCTAGGGATGTTTAGTAGGCTAGAGTTGGAGGACCTGAGTGGTCTTGGTGGTTGGTACCATGACAACAGGTCTTCAACATATTTTGGTGCTAAGCCATGTAATGATTTATAAACTAGTAAAAGTATTTTAAAGTCTATTCTCTGAGCTACAGGGAGCCAGTGTAAGGACTTTAGAACTGGGGTGATGTGCTCTACTTTCCTGGTTCTAGTGAGGACGCGAGCGGCAGCGTTCTGGATCAGCTGCAGCTGTCTGATTGACTTTTTAGGCAGACCTGTGAAGATGCTGTTGCAGTAATCAATCCAACTAAAGATAAACACATGGATGAGTTTTTCTAGGTCGTGTTGCAAAATCAGTCCTTTAATCCTAGAGATGTTCTTCAGGTGATAGAACGCTGACCTTGTTATTGCCTTTATGTGACCCTGGAGGTTCAGGTCTGAGTCCATTACTACACCTAGGTTACGAACCTGATCAGTAGTTTCTAGCTGTATTAATTGAAGCTTTGTGCTGACTCTTGATCGTTCCTCCTTGGGTCCAAAAATAATCACTTCAGTTTTGTTTCTATTCAGCTGGAGAAAGTTATGGCACATCCATCCATTTATTTGGTCAATGCATTGATTTAGGGTTTGAATGGGTTCAGAGTCACCTGGTGACATTGTAATGTAGAGCTGAGTGTCATCTGCGTAGTTATGGTAGCTAATGTTATTGGTCGCTATAATCTTGCCTAGTGGGAGCATGTTGATATTAAATAAGAGGGGCCCCAGGATGGAGCCCTGGGGCACCCCACATGTGATTTCTGTTCGTTCTGATGAAAAGTTTCCTATTGAAACATAGAAGTCCCTGTTCTTTAGGTAAGACTCGAACCAGCCAAGTACTGTACCAGAGAGTCCGACCCAGCTCTCCAGTCGTTCCAATAAAATATCATGATCAACAGTGTCAAATGCTGCACTGAGGTCCAACAGAACCAGCACTGTGGTTCTTCCACAGTCTGTATTTATGCGGATGTCATTAAATACTTTGACGAGGATAGTCTCGGTGCTGTGGTGAGCGCGGAAACCAGACTGAAAAGCATCAAAACGGTTTGTCATTGTTATGAAGCCATTTAACTGCTGAAACACAGCTTTTTCAATAATCTTACTGATGAATGGGAGATTAGAGATTGGCCTGTAGTTCTGCATTAATGTGTTGTCCAGATGCAGCACCATTGTGCCTATCGATCTCCCACTCCATTTTTCCATCATTCATGAACAAGACTCTGAGATACTTAAACTCCTCCACTTTGGGCAGGACCTCGTCCTGTATCAAGGGGCCTGGTACCCCCCACAGGACTCCCCAAGGGACACTGTTGAACGCCTTCTCCAAGTCCAGAAAACACATGTGGACTGGTTGGGGGAATTCCCATGCACCCTTCAGGATCCTGCTGGGTGTAGAGCTGGTCCAGCGTTTCATTTCATGGCTAGGAGGAAAACCACATTGTTCCTACTGAATCCAAGGTTCGACCACCCGGCTGACAGAATTCTCTCCACAATAATTTTTCTTGAAATGTGTCACAGAGCACTGTACAATCTGTCATTTGCAAATCGACAGAGTATTGTAGAACTGCAAACCTATCAACACATGACTGTGTACCTAAATATAGATGCCTGGCAAGCAAATAATTAATCACAGAAGCAGTCAGGAGGCATATGATAACTCTGAAGGAACTGCAGGGATTTACAACTCAAGTGGGAGAATCTGTCGATAAGTAAACTCTTAGTCATGCACTTCATTAAAATAGCCTTTATTGAACAGTGGCATGAAAGGAACCCATTTCTATAAGAAAGCCTAAAGACGTAATGTTGGCAGTTTTCCATTGGTCTTTTAGGGGCTTTGGGGGTCAGGTGAGAACACAATTTCATCTTCTGGACTACATGCAAAACACTACAGTAGATCCATCCTAGTGGGTCTCTCCAGATACAGAAAGTACGGAATGTGGCATTGTCAGCATTCATTTCTTAGGGTTTCCTGCACACATGTGGAAGACATATAAGCATTTTACAGCAAGGGGAGATATTTGAAGTTTGAACGTACAGTCTGATCATCAAACTGTCTGTAGAATGCACTTACAGAAGGGAACATGCTGTTTTCACTCAAACCTGTCCACAGCGACATCAAGTTTGTACGAACCCATAGATTTTTGAAAATTAAATCTCCATGTTGAAGCAAAGGCTCAGCCAGGGGCTATTTTCCTACTACCTCTTGCCCAATGAGATCACACCGTCCAGTATCCGGAGAATGTGAAAAATGGTGAGGTTTAAGAGCTTCTGAAGAGTACTGTACGTTATCAGATGGAAGAGGCTTATTGAGAGGAGGGATTGGGATGAAACGTGATCCACTTCTATTACAGCAAAATAAAGGTAAAGGCAGAGATTTAAATGCTTCTTCAAGTTATAGCAGCTTCTTTAATCTGCTGTTCACTTATAGCAGATGCCAGAACTTCACCTCAACACTATTTAATTTACAATGTTTTAAGTATGATTTGGAGCTTGTGTCCTCGAAACAGCAATATGTATGATCCGAATCAGACTCATATATGTGTGTAAAAGTAGAATATGCATGTCAGAATTCAGATGTAAAAGGTGGAGACAAACTATAATAATAACCTTGATTAAAATGTGGAGGCACACAATGAATACATTTGATCTTATAGAAGTGCACTGTCTGGTTAAACCAAGCAAATAACATCCAAATATGCCCAGTCCTATGTATAAAAGTGATTATTTATTTAAGGCAAGGAGATAATTTAATAAGTTTATTAGGGGTTTATGTTTGGGCAACTTCAGTTATAGGCTTAGACCACTCATGTTTCAGGAAGAACCTTGACTTACATGTTACATGTATCTAGGTCAATGCAAAAGTCATGAGTAGGCTGTATCGATAGTGTGGCTAGTAACACTGAATTGAAAGATGTAATGCTTATTAATTGTTGCAATAAGCAACTCTTCCACAATAGATCTATTTAGACTGTTGGCATAGACACGGTATCAACATATTACTTACACACAAGGTGCATGTATGACACAAACATGCAGGGTGATACTAGACAAAATGTGTGACCCAAAGCGGAAAAGATCCTGTGGCTTAAATTTACTGTGGAGACATTTTGGATGTGTATAACAAGACAAGAACATTCTGTACAAATTAAAGAAAAGTTGTTACCTTTATCCAATAATTAAAATTATTTGCAACAGTTCTTTCTCCAAATTGACTTAAAGTTATGGACCAGTGTAATACTATTTTCTACAGTCTTCCATGCCCCTTGACTTCCAGAGCTCATTAATTTGAGTTTTTTTCATAAGTAAGTCCTACCATTAGCATACACAAATTTGCCTTCCTCACTGCCACCAAAAATATATAATACCCACTAAGATAAACAGTTTTAAAGAGTAGACACTGCCACAGAAAAACATCTACCTCCATGCAACAAGTAGTTAAAGGCTAAACTGCTCAGTTTCACCTTGTGTTACTTTTTAGTGCTTTTTGAAGTTAATGTGACATTTTGCAACAAAAACAAAAGAATTAGTGGATATAATAAGACGCATATAACTTTGTCAGAATCAGTAGCGAACCGTGAGCATTACAGCTGGGCCTTCATCCCTAGCCATCACCACCAAGGCTGAGCCTCCCCTAGCCTCCATTAAATGCTGCCTATGGGCTACGATGAATTGAAAGTGCTTAACACCTGCCATTAAACTTAAAGATGACAAGTACGTCAACAATAGGCAATAACATTATTAACATTTTCCACAACAAGCAACCTGCTCAACATTAACTTCACCAAAACTGGATATACGAACTCGGACACCGATGCTCCTTTAATCACCATGGACAGTGCTTTAAAATCATGACGCATAACAAATCACACACACACTGGCTGAGTCAAATAAATTCATGACAATCATCAAAGTAAAACCCCATTTCAAATTAACAATACGCCAAGCACATTTCCGCACCATTACGCATTGTGCAGTGATTATTTTAGCAATTACATAAGCCAAATAAATAAAAGAGGCAGAAAAAGCGGCACGGAGATATAAAATAAATAAATAAAAAATCCAACCGCAAACTACTGATATGGGGATTTATAAGGGATCGGCTGACCAATAGAATTAAACAATTTGTGCTGGAGTTTTTACACAGACAACCTCTGCAATTAAAAAAAATACTGAATCCCCCAGTGTAGTATTAATCCTGTGTGAATAATAATCAAGCTGGCTTATAACATGGGCCTACCTTATTACACGAAAACGAAGCCCATCCGTCGATCTTTTAACAAATGCACCGCTGACCCAAGTGGACGACTTGTCATTTGGATAAAGCAAACAACTCCAGCAGTACAGCCTGTTTGTTTCATCCAAAGATAGCACTGATTATTCTCAGTCTTGAAATGCCTTTCCACTTTCTTCACCTTTTCTTTTAATTCCAGTTCTGGAGTTGGCCTTCCGTTTTTAATGATCTGAAGCTTTTCTGTGAAAGTCTGCCTTGAAAAAGGCGCAGCTAACAAGCTAGCCACAACATCACTCTCGTCTTCTGCCATTTCGTCTCTAACTCCCTCTATCGGTCTCTCACCACTCTGCTCCATCTGAGATTGAAGATAGGACTTCATGAAGGCCTACGATCTTTTTTTTTTTTTTTGCCCACTCAAAATCCAATCATGATTGGTCAATTCACCGCTCACTCTAAAACTAAGACACACGGCTTGGCCTTCTCCTGGAGCTATGAAGTCCTAACCAATCAATGAGCCAGATAACCGGGTCTTGACAGATTCTGACGATTCTGATTGGATAACATGTTTTCAAGACAGTTAGCCCTTTCATTACTGACGTGAACTTGAGTAGGCTTAACTTTAGAATGTAGATGAGAGAAAATGTATTAAATGCATTATGTTAAATAATATAAAATAAAATAGAAATTTTAAAACAATACTTATGTTTTATATAATACTTCTATGCTTTGGTCCAGAAAATTTCTAGGCCTTCTCTGAAGGCGTAGAAGGCCCTAAGGGTTCCCCACTGGTCAGAATAGACGTGCTTTCAGACTCTACTAATTATTGATTAATCCATCGACGATTATCCATATTGTGGTATAATTCATCCTTTTTAGGGTCATTTTCATCTTTCCAAGTTGGCACGTTGTCTGCAGCACTCCAACATGTTCATTCACCTGTCTCACTTTAGCAGCTTACCTGAACACTGATGGGTGACAGTTACAGTATAACAGTGAGCTGGTGATTGTGATTTAAAATTTTCATATCATGACAACTATTTCTACTGAAGGCAAACCCAAAAATGTTTTGGTGGTATATGGCTGAAGAAGTAGACAAATAAGAAAGTCCAAAGGATGCCCGTGAGCCCATTTGTAAGGGGTGGCTGCAAAGCAGAGTAGCACTTTAAACTTGGTGAAGCATCTCTGAGACCAACTGATGTTGATGAATGGAAATTTCAAAAGATAGGTAAAGCTCCATCATCTACAACAATGAATAACTGCTGGAGTCAATGTTATCTGTTTAAATTGGCTATAGCTCCATTGTGGTTCTGTCCTCACGGTGGGTACAGGTTGACCCATGGTTGGCAGAAAATGTCCAGCAGCAGATGGCTCCATTTTCTGTCTCAAAAACTGGGCACAAAACAACCAAATCTTCAAAGGTATGAATTGTAAAGGGGAGAGACTGTCAGACACTCATCAGTTCCAACTACCTCCACCTGCACCAATTAACAGTCTTCTCCTCCATTGGTCAGCCTGCCATATTTAAGAAGCCTTCACTCACCTACACTCGTTATGTCATCTGGTTCTCCAGCTCGGAACTCCTCCATTGTTTCTGCAGCACGTACCCTGTGTTTAATTTCCCTCTGGGATCAATAAAGTATTTTTGAATTGAATTGAATTTGAATTTACATCCTGCTAGATCGACTCTCGACTCTTCCAGCCAGATCAATCTCCTCATCTTCAACCCGTCACAGCTTCCGCCTCTTCCCTGTCCTGCATCTGAGTCCTTGCCTTTAATAAACAACCAGCAATCACATTCACTGGTTTGTGTTTCTTGAAAGAGATGGCCAACCCCCTTTACACTAATCAACCCCCACCCCCACTGATTTACACTTAACCATAACCCTAAATATGTAAAGAAATCTTCACTGAGTGTGAACTTGAGTTTCTACAGCCAAAAATGGCAGAGCTAAGATCCTTTGAGACTTGGAGCTCCATACTTACAATCAGGTGATGGCTAGCTAAACAAACGTCATAATAGTGTCCAAAGATGACAAGGAGTCAGTAATGATGGACATGGCTACCCCAAGCCAAAGGAACATTTTGAACAAAGAAGACAAGAAACTCAAGAAATATCTAGACCTTAAAGATGATAAAGTTTTGGAAAGACAAGTCCTCAATGGGGCTAGTGATCAGTAAAGCACTCAGGGCTGTAGCACTCCACTCTGCAAGAGTGGCTAGTGCAAATTTCATAAAGAAACATCTGCAATCTCTGCCAAGAAGAGCACATTCTTTAGAAACACCTTCCATCTCTCAGGCTGCCTAAGTTTGCAATATAATTGTTCTGCAACACAATTGCTCCAATGTTAATCTGAGACATGTCACTCTTCAGCAGAAGAAGCACTGAATTCAAATTAGAAAGAAAACAACTGACAAAATCCAAATATGTGGTCACTCATGTACATTTTAGTTGCTTTTGAATTGAGCTAATGTACAAATTCTAATTTGTTGAGTGGTGTTTTTTTTCTTTGAAATGTTGGAAGATTTGATGATTTATTATCGATGGTTTAGTCTTGTTACTAGAAAACCTGCTCAGATATATATTTTTTGTCTTTTTATGGGGCTCAGTCATAGATGCTTGCTATCCCCTGAGTGTCTGGAAAATGTGCTGTTTGCATTACAGCCTGTCTCGTTTTACTGCAGCAGCAGCATGTTTGTGCGTTGGGGGCCAAGGTTTAGAGGCGACCTCTGTGGCCTCCAAAGCTTTTGTTTTTTTGTGTGTGAGGAGTCAGTGTGACCCTCCTAGTTACACAGATGTGCTACATGTGGAGCTTCAAAGACATAGCGAGTCACTTTGACAACTGGTAGTCGGTTATCACTGACAGGAAAGCGCAGGGAGGCTGCCAGGCACTGGGTTCCAACTAGTTATCTGAATGACTGTTGTGACTAAGAACTGGGATAATAGAGGACGACCTCAAATCCCAGACTTGCTGACAAATCAGATACATTGGTGCACCATCATGTTTGAAGCTTCAAGATGCAGTCCCCTTTAGACATTAACACACTAAAAACATGTGTTTCACCACGAAAGATTAATATCACGAATCAGTATTTCAACCTGGATTATTTAGTGCTTTGCTGAAGATAAAAACAGGAGGCAGTAACATGACATCTGATAGCTAAATTCACCTCTAAATTTGACGGGGTTATAAGGCGGGAAATGTGGCAAGTAGGGTATTCCTGATTTACAGTTATCCACAGGGGTCATTATCTGTCCAAAGTGAAAGGAAGGAACAGCAGAGAAAAGGTGGCCGTGTCACAGGCAGTCAAAACAGGCCCATGTGGACCAATCCAGAACAAGGTTAATGCCTGGTTTGCAGGTTGTTGCATTTAGGGTTGTGTTGGAATTTCAACCCAGGAACATGAGAAATAAAACAAGTAAAATTGTCTGAAATTTTGACTTTTTTGAAAATGTCAGCACTGCACACCAAGATGTGAGTGGAGATGAGGTTCCTCAGAGATTTTTGTTGTAAAACAGGTGAGCATTTAATAACCACTGTGGCATTTTAAGAAAAAAATATTTTTATGACAGTTTTTGCTCATTTGGGCCTGCAGTTGTTTTAAATTGACACTTCCGTGAATTGTGAATCAATTATGAATTCACTCTGGCTTTATTGTCACAAGTTGCTTAAAGGGCTGCTTTGTCAGAATTAATCAATCAATCAATATTTATGATGCAAAAGCAATTGAATTGTTTTAATAAATATCCAAGACAACACAGAGGTTTTCAGCAATTATATAAGTTGATCTTATTTTTAATTTTACAAGATTGTTCTTGCAAGTCTCATTTAGGTACTTTTATGACTAAGGCATGTTGGGTTTCTATGATCCATCAGGCATTGTTAGTCACTCCTGTAGTATCCCTGTAGTATGCTTATCTCCACGTGGGTTTTCTCTGGTACACTTTTCTTGATCCAGCCCTGCTGTTTAACATTAGCACTTGACCTCCTGTTTCAGTCTGTAAGAAGGGAAAAAAAGTATTCTTTCTGGGAAAGCCCTTCATTAACATTTATGGGAAACCCTTTGGTCCTTCTTTTTTTTCCTTTCTGCAATAAACACAAGCTCGTTTTTCTCATCTTTCCATACAAGCTGTCCAGTATGTCTAACTTCACATATTGTGAAGGTTCTTTTGGGAAATCCCTTTTAATCGGGCGTTAGTCAATTCCACGCATGGCAAACTGATTTTCCTCTTTTGGGACTATTTCCAATTTTATTCTTTGGAAAATGTGGGTGTAGCCATAGTGTTATGATACTGTTTCCTCTCAACAGAATGTACTTTTTCCATTTTTGCCATTTTTATGGAACTCTGGACAGAGGAAAGTCAAACATCTGGTGGAACACCTCAACAATGAGAGGAATGCAGATGTGAATATGCATCAACAGATTTTCTTTCAGCCTCGGCAGTATGCACAGCTTCAAAAGATAACTCACATGGTTAGATACTCTTAAAATATTAGCCAAGTTATGGGTTGTTGTTTTTTGCTAATACAGAGAAAACCACTCACTTGCCACATTTTTAGGTACACCTGTTCAGCTACAGCTAGTCAACCAATCAATCCAGACAACGACTCAATGCAGTTGGACTTTCTAGATGTAGTGAAGAAACCAAAACCAAATATCAGAATGGGGAAGACAGAGGACAGAGGATAAAGAGAATTTTCCAAAAAATTAGGAAATATCCAATGAACAGCAGTTGCGTGGACAGTAACGCTTTTTTAATGTCAGAGAACAATAAGCAGACTGCTTTGAGTGGATGATGAAAAGGCAATAGTAAAATAACCACTTGTTACGACTAAGTTGTGCAAAATATAATCTTTATACACACAACACATTGAGTCTTTGAACATATGGGCTACAGTAGCAAAAACAACATGGGTTCCACTGATGTAAGCTAAGAACATGGAACTGAGGCTACAGTTTCTGCCAGCTCACCAAAATTTGACGACTGATTAGAAAAATGTTACCTGATCCGCTAAATTTTAATTTCAGCTGTATAATTTGGCATAGACTGCAAGAGAGCATGGATCTATCCTGCCTTTTATCCACTCTTCAGGGTGGTGGTTTAATAGAGTTGGGAATACTTTCTTAGTACAGTTAGGGACCCCTTGGATCCAACTTAGCATTGTTAACACAACACTGTCTTCCTGAGTGTTGTGGTTGTCTATGTCCATTCCTTCCTGACCACAACTTCTGATGGCTACTTCCATCAGTGTAATGCCAAAAAACTCACAAAGCTCAAATCGTCTCGGACTGGTTTCTTGAACATCACAATAATTTCACTGTTCTCTGCAAGGCTCCACAATCACTGGATCTCTATCTAATTGGGCCCTTTTGGGAAGTGTTGGATGTGGAGATTTGTAACATTAATCTGCAACCGACAAGTCAGCAACAACCACATTATGCTATCATGTAAATATGGACCAAGGTCTTAGAGGACACCTTGTTGGATGTATGCCCCAAAGTATTGAAGCAGTTTTAAAGGCCAAACAGGTCTAAAATTCTACTATGACTTCAATTCAAATTCAAAAATACTTTATTGATCACAGAGGGAAATTAAGTGTTGGTATAGCTCATACAACTAATTCTTTAAGGAGTTGTTGTAGATCATGATGGCTGTGGGCAGGAAACATTTCCTATAGCGGTCTCTGTTGCAGCGAAACTGAAGAAGCATCTGACTGAAGACGCTGTTGCAGGATAGTCTAATGAAGAGGATGCTCAAGGTTTTCCATAATTTGTTTGATTTTATGAAGAATCCTTCTTTGCATCATCATCTCCAGATGTTCCACAGTCGTCCACAGAACAGAACCAGCCTTCTTTATCAGGTTGTTTAGCCTTTTTAAATCCCTGGCTCTGATGCTGGTACCTACTTGTGTACCTAATAAAGTGTCCAGGGAGTGAAAGTGATGTAAAAAAAAATGGTGTCAGCACACACAGTGAAAGCAATTTCAAAAGGAACAGTTAGTTTCTCACGTAGTCCTTATACATACTGAGGTTCAAATTCTCCCATCTGACACTTTATATCCTCCCTATGGCTTTCCTGACCTTTGAGCTTGGGATTCCTTTCTTTCACAGGAAGCCAGCACCATACACGAAGAGGACTCCCTTAATGAGAGGAAAGAACGAGAGAGGGAAATCCTGCAAGGAAAAGTTTACTCAGTCAAACTCTCCGCCTCTTCTCTTGACCCTCTTTACTCCCCAAACACCAAGTATATTTCTCCTCGCCTTGAAAGGCCATGGTAAGTCAGACTCTGGGCCACATAAATCCAGAGAAACCCTGGCTGACTCTGTTTGGTTGGACATTCTGTTCTTTGCCCTGTCTTAGGCCTCACACGTTTTGAAAAAGCGCAACTGTGTCAGAGCTCTGGGTATTTGTACTTTAGCTTTCCAGGGGCCTCCAGAAAATGGAACTAAAACAAACACAATGGGAGTTTATACTCAAGCCATCTCAACTGAACCATCATTGGTACACATGAGACACATGTCAAGCTTAGTTTCTGTCAGGATAATAAGAGTTGGTTGGCCCATGGTCTGGGAAAGCCTCACAAACTTTGGGAAAATGTTTCTTGTGACAGTTGTCAGAAATCCCAATTTCCATTTAACTGTGAGTTGTTTAGCATCTGAGAAAACCTTTTTTGCAGATGTCTCTTGAGGCTTCAATTGTTGTGCTGTCCCGCATCAGCTCAATATTTTAGATCTTTGAAATGTTAAATTAAAGTTTGGTACATTTTATACAATTTCCCCAGTTTATGGTATTTTTCTTTTGTTTTATAAAACAAACAAATTGCTTACATTTAAAAACAGAGAAGATTAGTACTGCAGTATTGTGCAAAAAGTCATTGTGCTTCTAAGGAGTAAAACATAGTTCGGTTCCTTCAGACACCTTGAAGAAACATGGTGTCTCAAGTTGTTGCTTTAACTATTTTCATTATATTTAGAGAGAACAAAGGAAGTGTCACAGCTAAAAACCCATCTAGACCTGATAAAAAGTTTCTAATATGGCGGTGCTTTCAGATGCTGTTTTGACTAATACTTTGTTAGGAATTACCTTTTTATCTAAAATATTATTTGGTGTATTTTGGTATTGACATAAAAAGTGTGCTGGTAACAAAGTAAAGATACTATTTCAAATGAACTCATGGCCAAGTTGTGTGTTATGTGTAAGCACAATATGTAATACTCTAATATCTCTAACACAGTGCGTATATATGCACATCTAAATCAAGCTATGACAATATTCGAGCTAATACATTTGCCAGAAGGGAAGCATTTGTCTGAGTTTACATAGTAGAAAATAGAATTGAAAATTGAATTGAATGAAGTGTGTTTGACTCCGCCACGGTAGGTGGCCTTTCGCGTTGACCTTCTTCCGGTTGGCCGATAGCGGCACAACAAATGCTGGCGCCAGTGAAGCAGACGGAGTAAAAGCAGGATATGCAAAATTAGCAAAGAAAGTGATGGCAACAATGCTGCAGCGCAGTACATTTTGTACGTACTGCTCTGTTTAATTTTGTTAGACATGTTGTTGCTGCTATGTTGTTGCTGTACCGGTGTTGTTATTTCTGATTCCATGGTCTAGTCACTTTCGGGTGGGGGAGTGCCCAGACCAGTCATCTCTCGACTAACTTGGGATGTTGTATACATGCAGAGAAATTTGTTATTTTAACCACATTATTTGGGTGTCTTAGCTCGATCAGGAGTAGGCCAATTCGGTTCGACTTCAGCCAAAATAAGGTGCATATATGCATTTTAAATGTCCGAATTTTGTTGGACTAAGTTGCCAGAGACCAGGCACCCAACCAAGGCCAGACAAACCCACCAATGAACTGACCAGGCACGAAACCCACAGAACAGGCAACGGAAAGTGCCAGGTCCGTCCCCCGCTGAGCCACCGAATGGCACCACCCAACAATCCAAAACTGGCACCCCCAAAAGAGTGGGGTGGACATTTTAAGAGCTGCGGATGTTGTTAGCAGCATGGCCCGGGTTTTGTGCCTGTCTCGGTGCAAACATAACTGCAGGAATGGCAACAGCAACTTTGTTGATCGTTGTATTTCCTGTATTTTATTTTGTTCATTATTGTCACATTTAGTGTTGATTTGCATCAAGGATCAGTTACTCTGTTACTTTGGTTCATATTTTTTTTTCTTTTTTAAAACTTTAATTCTTCCATTTCTGGTAGAAACATTGTTTTTGTGGACAACTGTTCTCTCTGGTTTTGAATGCTGTGCAGCTGGAAGGATTTTTGCAGATACTTTTTATTTTTGGACATTTATTATGATGCATAACCATGGCAACAAGGTGGTTTACAACTGGCAGCAGCTGATTAACATCACAAAAGCTCAAATAATACCTCAACTACAGCCACAAAACCCTGATGAGTTGAAAAGAAGACGCCATAGATCCAGAGTATCCTCTACATCAGACAACTACAGAGCGTCTTCAGTCAGAGGCTTCTTCAGATCTGCAGAGCACTACAAGAGATCATCCCTACCCACAGCCATCAACATCTACAACAAATCTTTGAAAGAACTTGCATAATGAGTTACAACAACATTTAATTTCCCTTTGGGATTAATAAAGTAATTTTGAATTGAATTGAATTGAATTCAAAACGGAGAGCAACATTTACCTGCTGGTGAACTACTAAAACCTTCTTTCAGGTCAATTTCCTCTGACGCTCCTTCCTGTGACATCTTTTGCTGTTCCAGTCATTTGTTCTTTTTTGTGGTTTGAGAGGAGCGAGGGCTTGATGACGGAGCTGCCTGGGTCTGCGTTTGTGATTGGTTTGAAGTAAGTAATGACTGTAGTATTAAACTACATGATAGGCTATAATGAAAAAGAAAGGGAAACTTTTTTTGTTGAATTTTTTGTCGACCCTTTTTTTTCTATCGCACCACAAATCTATTGATCGATATTGTTATTGAATTATCGTCCAGCCCTAATGCATACATTTAAGTAAATAACACTTCAGAATCACATTTCTGTGCATGTGATACTGTACCAAACACAGTTTGATTTCCCACTAGGATTTTTTTCGACACATTATAAAATTCTGCTACATAAGTGTCAAAACTCTGAGATTACTTGGGCACAAGTGCTCCTCAAAAGTTGTAGAAGAGACCTGATAAAATTGCAGCAGTATGCACAGGCTCAGTCTATTCTGATGAAGATTTATTCCCCTCAAGATGCTGAACAGATGGAACAACTCTTAACACACCATACCATCACAGCCGAGGGAAACGCAACAACTAAAGGAGTTCCACAGAGAGGTTTCTGATTTTATAATGTACCTGGAGCTAATCTGGACTGGATTGTTGTAGTTTTTTCTTAATTTTTCTTCAATGTTCTGCACCAGGTTTGCCCATCAGTGGAATCACATGCTGCAGTTTAAGTTTCTGCAGGAACAGACATTCAGGATGTTTGAAAATCGGTTTTCATGAGATTTTCAAAAATAAAGCTCTCCTGTAAAAATGTTACCACTCTGAGAAAAAAAATTAGAATATTTATCTCCAAGTCCATAGATAACAGCCCTGTGAGAAATTCACGGTAAAGTAAAAAGTTCATAGAATTAAAATCCATGTTCCAATTCCATTGTTCAGACTATTTTATCAAGTAAGGGCCCGTCCACACGGAGACGCGTTTCGCTGTATATGTAGAAATTTTTTCTCGTATTAGCGTTTTGCCCACACGGATCCGGCGTTTTTGGGAGACTGAAACCGCTATTTTTTCAAACCGGGTCCCACAGTGGATAAATCTAAAAACGACACCCTTGCGGTTTCGTGTGTAAAGCCAATCCGTATATTTTCTGAAACAATGATGTCATCACATCATGAGTTGGCTGCTTCACTCGTAACTGCAACAACAATAATGGCGGACTACATGATTTTGTTCGTGCTGCAGAAGCTACTAAGCCTACTAGCTTTATTACTGCAAAATCTATTGCTTTGTTATAAATTTATTCTTCTTGGTTTGTATAAAGCGCGCAAGGTTATGCTCACGCTCAAAGTCTTCTTCTCTGTGTATAGTGCATCTCTGTGGCAGAATTACAGCACCCCATACTGGTCTGGCATATATACTACATCTTTTTCAGTCGGTTTCAGTGGTTTCGTGTGTACGCTGATATTTCTTGAGACGATGACCTGTTTACGGAAAATTTTTTTAGAACGAGGAAAACAAATTATCGGATAGGGAACACTCCGGCTTCGTGTGGACGTAGCATAAGACTACCTATGGGTGGGTGGGTAGGTAGATAGATAGAAATACTTCATTAATCACATAAGGGAAATATCCGTGTTGCAGCAGCAGCACTCAAAGACACAATTGAAAACAACACACACACGCATAACAAAAAAGAAACTGCAAGTAAATAAATAAGCTCAATCTACACAGATGTAGGACCAACACACAATGATTAAGAAGAAATAGTAGTGTATACAACAAGAAGTGTATTTTAAAGTAGGTCATTTAAAATATGCAAAAATAAATGAATAAATAACCCTGTCCCTCCAAAGAATCGGAATCGAGAATCGTTTGGAACTGGAATCGAAACAAGGAATCGGAATCGAAACAAGGAATCGGAATCGAAATTGGATTCGGAATCGGAATTCTCCAAATTCAAACGATGCCCAACCCTAATTCCCAGCGAAGTTTAAGTTTTTGTAAGAAAACATTTCTGTGTGTCGATTTTAAGAAATTCTTCTTTTTTTTTCAAGAGATGTATTCATTTTCATGAAACACAAAACACATCCAAAGCACCGTGTCATAGTAGTATCTATACTATGCCTCTACAATGGTGGAGTTTTTTTATTTTTTATATTCTGGAAATTGTTCCAGATAAATACAATTTGGGGCTTTTAAAGAGCTGCTTCTGTGTTGATGGCTGAAACAATGAAAGATCAGGGGTATTCTGAGAATACATTTCCTGACAGCAACTTAATTAGGTTCCTTTTTCAATGTTTTAAGTCTTGGAGATGGTTCAAGATGCATAGAGGGCATTAAGATAAACTGTGCCTTTATTTTAACATAGTTGGAAAATTAAAGAAGATAATTAGGTATTGGGGCATTACGCGGTATAGAGATAGAGTGGACACCCAATAATTGGAGACTAATGATGCAACTGATTCCCAACCTTGGGTTCATTGCTGCATGTCTTCCTATCCTCTTTTCTCTGCCCATTTCCTGTCTGATAACTGCAGGTAAATGCTCCTAGTACTTCAAAAACCTTTAAAAAAGGTTTAAATAGCATGGGATGGTTTTTGTTGTAGAAAATATTAAGCCTAGGGTGTAGTGACATACCTAACATATATTTGATTGCTGGTTTTATTATACCCAAAATTTGTTATCTTTTGGAAATAACATATTGTGTGAAAACTTTAAATACTACAATACTTCTTTTACTTTGCAGTGACACTTAAACTAATGGAAGTGATTTGTACAGCATGAATTCTCACAAAGCTGTTAGAGGTTTCACATCATTAACTTTATAGAGGCCTATGACATTAGATAATTGATTTACCTCCTTTACTTCCATGCAGCTTGTTTTTATTACAAGTTGACATTTTTGGCATGAAGAAGATTATTTACTTCCAATTTAGGGCCTGACATTGAATGCACTCACATGTTTTGCCTTTAAGAAATAACAGCCACTGCTGACATTCTATCAAACCTGCATTGCTGCAAATGTTGGCTGTTTTCACCCTCACAAATCAGTTCAGTATTATTTTTTGGCGTAGTATTTGGTGTTTATTAAATCTTACCGCCTGTGGTAGCAATACTTTTAAAGAGCTATTGTTTTATAGGACTTTTTTTGCCAACCAGCAATGAAATCAATTTCTCCATGAGATCTAGTAGTTTATTGGTTTTTCTCACTTGTTTGGGTACAGAGGTTCAGTCTGCGGGGGTCAGATCCAATAAACATGGAGGGGTCTTTGCCAAGCAGAGATGTGTTTGCTAAAGCCCCCCAATGTTATTCTCCACAGCAGAAGCTCAAGTCCATTCATAACCTGCTTTCTCTATAACTTGACTGTCCAGCCATTCCTAGCCTGCAGCTCTGCTGTGTTTGTGGAGCCCTGACATTGTGGGTTACGCTGAAGCATATCTCTGCAGCCCCGCTGATCGGAGCAAGTCCTTTATTTGCTCTGGGACACACACTAGACTTGTCAAACATACTCATATTTCTGTTTATTTTTTGTAGTTCCCAACCTTGCTTCAGAGTCTACGTGCTCTACACGGACTACACTGTGACCAGCAAGGTGTCTCAGTACAAAATGTTCTTGAAGAACATGATTCTTTTATCTTGAATTAAAGTACTAAAAAAGGTTGAAATATTTAAGATAAAATAACCATAATCTTCAATGAACATTTTGTCCTGTTTGACTTATAGTGCAAATTTAAAACACATTTTACAGATTCAGATTTTGTTACATTACGGTCACAGGTGTCATCGTGTTATAATTGAATGTTATATGATATAAAGCATATTGTATAACTATAGTAAAAGCAAAATCATACATCTATTTCAATTTACCTTTTGCCAATAAAAATCAGAATAGTGTAGGAAAATCTTTTTAAAAGTTTGATTAACGTGAAAAAAAGGTTTGATATTTTTTATCACTCATTTCAGAAAGTAAATGTCATGTATAGATTCACTACACAGAGTGAAATATTTCAAGCCATTTTTTTTTCAGATACTAAAAAGCTCAAATTTAATGTTACAAAAAAGGGAAAACATATAAGATTAGTAAAATTATATTTTAAGCAGAAATGTCAGACTTCTGAAAAGTATGTTAAATTATATGCAATCAATACTTGGTTGGACCTCCTTTTGCATGAATTACTGCATTGATGCACTGCTGAGGTGTGATGGAAGCCGAGGTTGCTTTGATAGCATCCTTCAGGTCATCTGCATTGTCAGGTGTGATGTCTCTGATTTTCCTCTTGACTATACCCCATAGATTCTTTATGGCGAGTTTGTGCGCCAATCAAGTACAGTAAAACTGTGATCAATAAATCAGCTTTTGGTACCTTTTGCAGGGTGGGTAGGTGGCAAGTTGTCCAGAAAAATAAAATCGGCATCTCCATAAAGCTTGTAAGAAGAAGGAAGCATGAAGTGCTCTAGAATTTCCTGGGAGATGGCTGTGTTGACTGTGGAGTTTAGAAAACCCAGTGGACCAGAACCAGCAGATGACTTGGCTCCCTAAATCATCACTCAGTAAGTTTACATGCACATCTAAATTGAGCTTTTGGCAATAATCGGACCAATATCTTACCAGAATGGGGGCCTTTATCTCAGTTTACATGTCCCTCAGAAAAAAAAATAAATTATTGAAAGATGTGCGGTGTCGCCACTAGGTGGTGACAGTTGTGTACCGGTGTTGTTATTCCTGCTTCCACGGTCTCGTCACTTCCCGTGAAAAGCTTGGCTGAGGCGAGTTTGGAGTTGCATTTTCTAATTGCATTATCTGGGTGCTTTACCTCGATTATTCTAACTCTAGTTCTGTTTGACTTCAGTCGGACTAAGATGTATACATGCATTTCTAAAGTCCGATTTCAGTTGGACAAAGGCAATAATTCAGCTTTCTCTTGCTACGTGACTGACTGTGAAAACTTCAGACTGGAGTTCAAGTAGTGTGGATTCTGTACCTTTCCACTCTTCTTCCTGACTCTAGGACCCTGATTTTCAAATAAAATACAAACTTTACTTTCATCTGAAAAGAGGACTTTGGACCACTGAACCACAGCCTTGGCTCTGGTTCAGAGATGGCTTGACACAGAGAATGTGACTTTTTTAGACCATGTGTTGTGCTAACTCCAGCGTCAGTACACTCCTTGTGAACTTCCCCAAATTTTTGAGGTAATCCTCTCAAAGCTGCAGTGATCCCTGTTGCTGGAGCCCTTTTTCTTATCACCCTTTTTCCTTCCACTCAACTTTGTAAATATTCTTGGATACAGCACTCTGTGAGCAAAAATGCTTCTTTAGCATTGACTTTATGTGACTTTTGTGTAGGCTATTATATGGCCATTATATAACATGCATACGTTACATTGGTGTTATATTCAAATTTTCTGAGACACTAAATTTTTGTCTTTCATTATCTGTAAGCCGTAACTAATCCAATTATAAGAAATAAAGGCTTGAATTATTTTACTCTATGTAATATAAATCTATATGATATGAGTTTCACTTTCTGAAATTAGTGACAAAAAATATTAAACTTTTTCATGATATTTAAAAAAAATTTTTAGATGTACCTTTACTTCATTGAACCTCGTTTAACTGCAATTATTTGCTAGTCTTTTGGGTATTACTATATCTACCTGCTTCCCACATCTAGAGACTGAGATTTTGGTTCATTCGTCTTTGCAGAAGAGCACACATTCATTCAGATTGTATTAAGAACATTTGTGAACATTAATTTTTAGGACTTGGCACATATTTTCAATTGAATTTAGGTATGTTCTTTGACTGGGTTATATCACATAGGAAAATACTTTTATCTACCCATTCTAAACCTTTAGCTGATTTTCTTTCAGCATTGCCCTGTCTTTTGTTTCATCCATCTTCCTGTTAACTTTCATCAGCTTCACTGTTCCTGCTAAAGAAAACAGTCCCCTAAGCATTATGCTGCCACAACCATGCTTCGCTTTGCTTTTCGAGATGGTGTGTTTAGAGTGATGTTCAGCATGAGATTTTCACTACGCTTAGCATTTTGCAGGTAGACCAAAAGGTTACATTTGTGTCTTATTTAAACAGAGTACTTACTCCCCTACATGGTTTGTGGCATGATACAAAACTTCTGGCTTTGAAAAGCAAACCTCTTTTGCTGCTGTGAATGTCACTCTTTCATGATAATTGTCTAAAGTGTGTCTTTATTTGTCTTTACCATGGACAACAAATTTAAAGAGCTGATTGTGTATAACACAGACAATTAGGGCACCTGTTATCTAAACCTTTAGTTGCTACTTCCTTAGACATTAAAACTGCTGTCTGTGATAAACCTTTGGCATATCTAGTCAGGAACCATTAAGGTACACGAAGGTCTCGCCGCAAACAAATGGAACCATCTTTATGATGTCCGAGGTGCTGTACCTCAAAGGTTCAACTCTTATCCATTTAGCTGTTGCATAGTTAAAAAGATCTACATGTTTATTCTGAATTCCACTTGCTTGATTGCCCTGAACTGGAACGATTATTCCAATTTTGTTCACCGTTGCTCTTTGAACTTTGCCTCTGATATCAGTTGCTCTCATCACTGGTGTCTAAAATATCCAGCCAAAGTTCCAGTTATGACGCACTAACCTCATCTATCAAGCATCTGTCTGTGTTATTAGAAATAAATCAGTTTGCCTTGCCCTCAGGTGTTTTATCATATTCTTTGACGTTCTAATGTGTGTGGGTTTTTTGTCCATCAAGGTCCTTTGATAAACTGACTATGCAATTTGCTCAGTTCTGTTCAAAACTGTGATGTCTTCAAGCTGGTCTTTTTGTTCATTCTTAAAACTTAAAGTGTCTGGTTTACTCACTTTTATGTTGCAACTGTTTCCAGTTGTTCCAGTTATGATAATTTTAATGTTTCTCAGTGAGATGGAGTTAGAAAAACATTTCTAAACGAAATGAAGGCCAGTAAATTCCAGCAAAACCACACACTATCTGCCAGTTTTTTTAATGAATGTAATAATTTGGCAAACAGTGACAGCTAACAGTCATTCAAATAGGTTAATCCCATTGTGTTTGGGTCTGGAGGAATGCTTTATCCACATTATACTGGAGCGTGGGACTCTGTTGTCTGGTCCAGGGAGGCTAGGATGACCCTCAGGAATGCTATTGTTGTGTTCTCAATTCCCTTTTCCAAGCAAACCATGCTCTATCAGACTGATGATCCTCTTTAGCAGAATGCGATATCCACGGGTACCAGGGGAAAGAGAGGGGAGAATTAGTCCATAAAAAGGTCCAAATAAAAGGCTGTTCTCTCTGTGCCGTCTCTGCTGTCCTGAGCTGGAACGGCAGGAATGTGGCAGGCAGACCGGCTGGCCCTCAGAACCTTTAGTCCCTAATGAATTTTAAAAGGCCTTTTTCATTCAAAGTAGGGTGCTGACTAACAGCATGTTGCCTGGCCAAGCACTCAAGGAGGAAAAAGAGGAAAGTGATGAGAAAAAGTAAAAGATTAGCTGCAGGGAGGAGGAGGACTGGCAAAGTGAGTTAGCACATATGCAGGCTTGGGTATTGGATGTCCCTAACAGTAAGCAACAGTAACAGATAATGACTACTGCATGAGAAGTCACTCTAAGGCATTCTTGACCTCACCACGAGGGTCTATAGAGAATAGAGGGAATGTGAGACAAAAAAGAGGTGAAAAGCTGAGGAGAGGATAAATAGGTTAGACATACTCCATTGAAAAACACATCTGCTTAAAGAGGTGTTGGAAAGAGGACATTTGTTCAAATGTGTTTACTGTTCTTTTTTTTTCTGAATAAGAGGGCAAATAATCAGCTACTCCAAGAATTAAATAGTAATAATATTTAATCTACCTAATCGAGTTGATAGCTGCCCATTTTTGTATTAGATTTAGCTGTACTTTTAGATTAGATATAAGGTCGTGAAAATAAATTGTTTAAAACCTTACAGATTTTTATAGTTTTTAGCTTTTTTTGACATTCAAATGTTTCAGCTCATCAAACAACATTTAAAAGCTTACAACAACCTGAGTAAATACAAAATGAATTTTTCAGTGTAATTTTATTTTTATTGAGAATGAAAAGCTATCCAAACCAATAGGGTCATATATGAAACAGTTAAAACCTTTCATTGTTAACTATGATATGAATGAACTATGACAAACCACATCTTTTGGAATACTGGTTTTAATTTGAGTAGCCACACCTGACCTGTAGAATCAAGAAATCACAAAAGTAGAACTGGTCCAACAAACAGATGAGAAACAACCCCATTGACCTCTATCAGCCTGGAAAGAGTTACAAAGCCATATCTAAGACTTTGTACTCCAGCAAATCACACTGAAAGCCAATATCCACAAAAGGAGAAACAACGAAAACATGGTAAACATTGGCCAACCTGCCAGTATTCATCAACGATTTATCCAGGAGGTCACAACAGAACCCAGAAAAACAATACAACACTTGCGTTGATTAAAATCAGTGTTCATGATTCAACATTAACAAAGACAGAGGGCAAAAATGGCCTCCTTAGGGTAACTTAAACTAGTGCTAAACAAAAAGTAGCCAAAGGCTCATCTCATATTTGCCTAAAAATGTATGGTATCGAACATTTTTGGAAAATATTCTGTAAATATTTTTGGAATGGCATACTCAAAAGAATGGCATAATCAAGGTTTAGACATAAATCATATTGAGAAATTTCACATTGGGTTCTGTTTACATCCCTTTTTTTCCCTTTTTTCCAAAAAATACCTCACAAATGGACAGAATTTACTCATTTTAACCTTTGTAGGATTCTCAAGGTTTTAAGTGTTATTGGTCGACAAGATAAAGAAATTAACACATCTGATGCATCTGGGATTTTCAGCAAGTAAAATGTGACAAAAAGGAAAAGCTGAAGAAATTAGTAGTTGGAAAAATACATTTCCACAGCACTGTAGGTCCTCACCATTTTTTGCACTCATGTGAACTAATATTTTTGCCAAGCATGTGAGCAGAAGGAGCAGCAGTGAAATGCATAAATTTGAATCCTAATGTATTTCTATTGGCAGTGTGTCTGTGGGGAATGTTTTAGACCATTCTTTGAGATACTTTTTGACAAATCCCATCAATCTTTTTGTCCTTTAAGCCAATATGAGAATAGAGTTACATTTGAAAAAGAAATAATTTGCTTCCAGCATGAGCACACCTGCTGGTTTCTTCTGACAGGAGCTTGGCTTTGACTTTAGCACTGTATGTATATAGCAAAAGGAAAGAGTAATCAGCTGTGGTTATACTTTGATATGTAAGGGATAATGCCCGACGAGGTGTCCATTATCAGAAATTAATGGACGACGTGGAGGCGTGAACCGTCCTCCGCTTTGCGTCGGACGGTTGCTTCCGCGAAGTCCATTAATTTGTGATAATGGACACCTCGAAGGGCATTATCCCGCTTATACCATGGTCACTTACGACAGAAAGAAGTATTTAATCAATTAATTATACTTTGATGTGTTTTAGAGTTAAAATCGTGAGGGTTTTATTTTTATAAGTCGAGCGCACTATTTAATATTCAATTCAATTCAATTCAAAATTACTTTATTAATCCCAAAGGGAAATTAAATGTTGTTGTAACTCCTTATGCAAGTTCCTTCAAAGATTTGTTGTAGATGCTGATGGCTGTGGGTAGGGATGATCTCCTGTAGCGCTCTGCAGAACTGAAGAAGCCTCTGACTGAAGACGCTCTGTAGCTGTCTGACAGTCTGATGTAGAGGATACTCTGGATCTATGGCCTCTTCTTTTCAACTCATCAGGGTTTTGTGGTTTTGTGGTTTTGTGGTTTTGTGATATCTCCTGTATACAGGCGTTGCCAAGCAACGTGGCCACAGCGAGCCGACCTCAGCAGTTGATCAGTGATGGGAAGTGAGATTGTTGCTTTACCTTGCGTTACCTTACCATCCCAGTCTTCAAAGTTGTCAAACTCACCAAATAAGTTAAAAGAAATGATAAAATCACTCATGTTTTGTCTGTCTTGCTGTTGCGATGAGTCAACTGTGAAATAACATTGAGTCTCCATTGCCATGGTTACCGTCTAGCGTTTGAGCCAGCGCAATGATTTTGAACTGTAATCAGGCAATTTGACGGGACGCCTTTCCTAGGTGTACATTATCACTTTTTAACCTACACCCTCCAGCCAATCAGAATCGAGTATTCACCCAGACCATGGTATAAGCTGTAATAACGTATAGCAGAGGTCCCCAACCCCCAGACTTGTACTGGTGTGTGATAGAATAAATTACTTACAGTGTTTCCGTTTCATTTATTATCAGAGTCTAAACGACGTTTTATTTTTACATTTTTAAAAAGATCGGATTCTCTACGTTACATTCAGCTATAACTCACTCTTGACGCATGTCAAGACACTTGCCTTGGTCACGTGATATGCAACCGCTAAAAACAAACTCACAAGTTAGCAAAGTGATTAGGAACAGAATTCTCTGAAAAGTTTCTTTGCGAAAAGGAAAATGACCAGTGAAAAGACAGAAGAAGAACCTACGACTTCCAAGAAAAATAAACCTACATTTGACACACAATACCAGGAGTCTTGCTTTAAATATGGATATTGCGACAGGTGATTTCCATGCAGTGAGCCCGCTCACTGGATGGAATTAATATGGATCAAGTGGAAGCTTTCTATACCTCCTTCTATCAGTGAGAGCATTGAAGATGAAACGTGGCTGGATCTTCAAGCATGACAATGATCCCACACACACCGCCTGGGTAACGAAGGAGTGGCTACCTAAAAAGCATTTTAAGGTTCTGGAGTGGCCAAGCCAGTCTCCAGACCTCAATCCAATAGAGAATTTGTGGAGGGAGTTAACAGTCCGTGTTGCCCAGCAACAGACCCAAAACATTACAGCTCTAGAGAAGATCTGCATTGAAGAATGGGCCAAAATACCAGCTATAGTGTGTGCAAACCTGGTGAAGACCTACAGGAAATCTCTGTCATTGCCAACCAAGGTCACTCTACAAAGTATTGAGGTGAACTTTTTTTGTTAAACAAATACTTATTTTCTGCACTATTATACAAATAGATTCTTTAAAAATCATAAACAGTGATTTCCTGGATTTTTTTTTTTACATTCTGTCTCTCACAGTTGAAGTGTACCAACGATGAAAATTACAGACCTCTCTCATCTTTTGAAATGGGACAACTTGCACAATTGGTGGCTGCCAAATACTTTTTTGCCCCACTGTAGCTGAAGATGATAATATGCGATGACTCACTGATTGCACAGGAAAAAATGTGAAACAGTCATTGACTATTCCACTGAAATGACACACAAAGACAAACTGATGTGTGCTGAACGAACAACAAAGATCTTACCCATTTGGATTGTTCCTCATATTCTGACTCAACTTTTTTTTTTTTATTCCCAGAAAACAATTGCTTGATCCTTACTAAATGGAAACAGGAGGTGATTTGGCAGTTCAAAAATAGACCCAAAAAACAGCTGGATTTGCTGCTACCTGTATTTATTATGCTGCAGGCTGTGACTTTCAGAACATTTAAGAAACCTTAAATAAATTTGTGAACCCAGTTCATGGAAGGTTGCTGTGTTCCTTCTGGACAACTGAAGCAAGAAGAGGAGCCGTTTGTCCTTTTTCCAGGAAGTGAATGAATCCGGAAAGATGGTATTTTGCCTCTGAGAGGCATTTAAACCATTGTAAAACCATAAGAAAACAGAAACATTATAATACAGTAAATAATACTTCTCAATTAGTACTACTTTTGAAAAAATCTGTACGTGGATAAGTGGATCACCGACTTACTGACTGACAGCAGCACCGGGTGAAGCTTTTGGCTAATCCACTGGTGCAGTCAGAACCACCTGGAGCTTAACCCACTAAAGACGGTGGAGATGACTGGGGACTTCCACAGAACACCTGGCACACTCACTCTCCTCACTATCTTCAACCGTCGATCACTTCGGGTCTCAAGGAACCTCCCTTTTTCTGGACCTGAGATGGTCCTCATGCATAAACACTGTTTGGAAGAAGGCTCATCAGAGACTGTATTTCCTTCAACAACTCAAAGAAGTACAACTAGTCTCAGGAGCTTTTGCTCATCTTCTGTCATTAGTCAGTCTGTCCTGTGTTCGTCCATAAGGTCTGGAGTGTGGATCGTTAGGGATGACCTTCCCTCCATCCAGAACTGTTACAAGTCTAGGGTCAAGAGAAGGGCAGGTGACATATCTACAGATCCCAAACATCCTAGACACAATCTGTTTAGACTTTTACCTTCGGTTCAGGACTATTTGCAAAATCGAGGCAGTCTTCTTAGGCAGTCAAGTCAGTCTGATGAACACTTAACAGAGTTCCCAGGTACTCTGCTGGGAATCAACACTATGCATTTTTTTTATCCCCCACCAAATCTTTATAATTGTTTGGGCGAAAAAAGTCTGGATATTGACTGCAAAGTAAAACCAAAACCAAATTTCTCCTTTCTGTGCACAAACCTGGCCCGTTAAAACTGATGGGGGGGGGGGCTAATTCAGACCCCCGCTGCGTTATCTGAGAGCACACGGCAGTCTACCTGGATGACCTCATGGTCTTGTGTTTCGCGGCTGAGTGGAAGCAGAACCCATGTTGCCCAAAATCGCACTGAGGAGTGGGCTGAGGTCACTGTGAGATAGCGCTTGTGGAAACACTGATGCTCACGGTAACATGGCCTGTCTCGGAAATTACTTCAAGTGGAACCCCCAAAAAAACAGGACAGTAAAATCTCTCTGGGCGGTCAGGCAGGAGAGCAGAGCTGTTGGCAGCTTTTGTGTTTAGCAGAGATTATATGGAGACAAAATGTGGATTTCCTGTAAGTTTCAGGTGATGCGTATCAAAATATATCCTAATGTCGAACAGGTGGCATCACTGAACTGCCTCCTTGTAAATTTATGAAAGGCAGGTGGTCCAGAACAGGAGGACAGGAAGGGGTGTTTCTAGAGTTTGTAATGGTTTTTCAGCATACCTATTTTCCCAGTCACTGCCTTGTAAAATTTTAACATGCATCCTACTAAATGACATCATGACACGGCTCATTTAAACAATGTAATTGCAGCCTGCAGGATAGAAACGGTTTAGTTTCAGTGCACTCAGTCTCAGCAACTATCTTTCCTTAAATATTTTTTGATGAACAGTTGAACCTATTAGAGTTTTTTTTATCACCTTAAAACAATAGCTTTTTAAAACTGAGGCTGGAGGTGGCGATGTCCCAATCAGGAGATTTTGCCTTCAGTCCCAGTCTGAGTCATCGGGTGAGGATTTCATTTAAATTTGACTTGATTACACTTCAGTAAAATCAGAAATTCAGCAACTTTAAAGGGCAGTGAAAAATGACAAAATATTACATCAGTATTATATGGTCCACATTAGTGTTGGGATGTTGTCCCACTTTGCTGACTCACCAGTGACATTTCAGATGTGTTAAACCAGGGCAGCATTAATATCGGGTGACAATATTTTGATTGCCAAAAATAGGGACACTTTGCTCAGTCCTGAAACACTTCAATCATGCTATTTTTACTTAAAGAAGATTTTTGATTTTAACATACAGTATTTGAAGTGTTCCTGCTGTATGTGGTCAGAGAGAACAATTAAATGGCTTT
The DNA here is from genome assembly GCA_963556495.2 of Valencia hispanica. Taxonomy (NCBI): domain Eukaryota; kingdom Metazoa; phylum Chordata; class Actinopteri; order Cyprinodontiformes; family Valenciidae; genus Valencia; species Valencia hispanica. The sequence goes on along the minus strand of OY747705.1, from coordinate 49,576,833 downwards.
AGAATCTCTGGAAATAAATAATAGAAATAATTACTCTTATGTTTTACAAAATTAACCTGTTTTACTAACAATGTATAATTGTGTTTAAATCTGTGTGTTGTTTCAGACTGAGGTGATGAAAGAGGCTCTAAAGGATCTAAATTTGAACATAGTGGAAATGACTGATGAGAATGCAACCCTGGATGGAGGAGATGTTCTGTTTACAGGTAGGTTTCAATTGCAATCTGACTCACTGTTGTTTATGTCTACACATGGATTTTTACATGATAATCCCAAAATAAAATGGTAACTGATGGTATTGTTCTGTGTTTAACTTAATAATAATTATGGAGGACTCTTAAGTTATCAAGGTATGTCGTATTCGAATTACTATAAATATGAAATTTAATAAGCACTGTACTATATATTAATGTAGTAAAATATATAGTACAGTAAAATATTTTAGAAGGTAAGATGACTAAATAAATGCATCGAGCAAATTAATGGATGGATGTGCCATAACTTTCTCCAGTTGAACAGAAACAAAACAGAAATAATTACTTTTGGACCTAAAGAGAAACGATCAAATAGAGGAGCTCCTATAGACCATATGTGAGCAGATGAATCAGTGCCTTTGAGCATATTTCTGTGTTTTTGGATTCTCCAGCAAAACATTCCTATGTGTGACTTCCATGACCTGGTGTCCCTGTACACCAACCAGAGTTTCACCTGTAGTAAAACTGTTGTGGACCATCTTGCTGATCACCACAACTCACCACAGCTGTTAAATGTGCTAGGCAGCAGCCAACAAAACTATTGAACACGGTGATTCAGGAACATGGTGGTCTATATTACACTCAGAACATTGTGTTACACTCATGGTGATTTAAAATGTGGGTCAGTGGCGTCTTCACTGCATGAGCCAGATGGAAAAAGTACAGTACACCTAATTGAGTTTCTAGACATTGGCTCTGTGGTGTCTTTCTTTTCAGCTGAAATCGGTTTCACATGGCAGGGTAAGAAACATTTCCTGCTGGCAGAGCCCAGACTAATGGCTCGTATTCTAAAGGCTCAGCAGCAACATAAGGAACTCGTCCCTGAGTTCAGTGTGCGACTGCATTTTTGCCGAGGGATTCTAGGATTTTTTTTTTTTTTATGTATCCCGCCATGCCTACCCTATTCATACTGAACATACAGAGCATTACTGTGAAAAAAACTGTCTGATTTGTTGACTTAATTTTTGCTAACTTCACAAATTGAAAATTTGAGATGTCCTTTTATCCAGGTCAAGAATTCTTCGTGGGACTTTCTAAACGGACAAATCAAAGAGGAGCTGAGATCCTAGCTGATGCATTCAAGGTAGGGTTGTGTGCTCCATCAAGCGATACATTTTCTATAACCGCTTATTGCTGTTTTGAGTCACAGGAGCCCAGCTGTCAATCACAAGGCCAACATGAGTAGAGACAAAACCATTAAAACAAAACACACACACACACACACACACACCTTGGGACAATTTAGAGTTTAACCTAATGTGCATGTGTTTTACACTACAGCAGCAAACCAGAGTAACAGGAGAAAATGTGTGACTAAGCGGACATATTTTTGACCACTTGGCGGCCAGATGTAGTAAAAAAAAACTATATAATGTAAATTAAGAAGTGGTGCTCACCAGACCCGGTGCCAGGGAATTTAGCCGGGTGGGCCGTGGTTTATTCTAGTTTTCATTTAACCCCTTCACATTTTTACATCCTTTTGGCGGTATTTTACATATACCTCCAGGTCAAATCTGCTTTTTTTGACACCCTTTCTATGTACATACACATATTATACATAATTTGAAAGCTGAGATTCTGTCGGGGACTGGCTGGCCATAGGGAGGCTCGAGAGTTTTCCCAAACGGCCGGTCTGTTCTAGACCGGTGTCCAGAACGTCTGTTTTTGTACTCCAAAAGCAGGGCTCCGCGGTTGAGCCACTGTCATGATCCTGCTGTGTGTATGCCTGTGTTTGGAGTGAGGCATCTTCCTTTATATAATATCTTTGTAAGCGGTACTGGTGCTGCTGCACCTGCAGCTGATTAGGATCTCCTGCTGCTGTGCTGGATTCTGCAAGATGTCAAAATATCCCAGAATATTTTTGTGTCAACTATTTTGATATTGTTTGCTAGCTGCTACCAGACATCAGTAGCTCTCTTCTGCTTTGAAAGGAAGTCAACCTAACCTCACAGGGCTTGAAAGTTTGAGATATGCATAAAAATAGTAATAATAATTTTCTCACCCATAATCCACCCAAAGTAAAGAAACTTCCAAGTTCCCAGGCTAAATTTCAACACCAGCCCACGCCTGATTCCAATATGTATGCCAATCGAAAATACAACCAAAACTGTAGAAGCAGTAAACGTTTTGTAACACCACTCAGAAAGCAAGGTAGTGTGCAACTGACCGTTCAAAGCCACATATCAAAACACAGGACTGAGCCATCTGAAATAAAAACATTCTTTTTAAGAGATAGCTAGTCCACAACAAGTCTTATGTCTGAAATCAAACATAATCTGCTGTTGAAAACCTTGATAAACCCTTCCTTGTATGTATTTTTCATAAATAAATAAGGGATTAAAAAAAAAACACTAGATTGTTGCTCAGTGGTCCACAAAAGTTACGTTTTGCATTATGTTTCAAAATCAGGGTCCCCTGGTCTGGAGTGTAAGGTGCAAAATCCAAGTTATTTCAGGTTCAGCTTGAAGGTTCCACAGTCAGTGAAGATTTGAGGAGCCATGACATCTGCTGGTGTTGTTCCACAGACAGAACTGCTAATTAATGACCATGTTTCTAATTGACCAGCAAACTGGCTTGATTTGAATATCATATTAAATGTCTAGGGGATGCACAGTGGCGCAGTTGGTAGCACTGTTGCCTTGCAGCAAGAAGGTCCTGTGTTCGAACCCCAGCCTGGGGTCTTTCTGCATGGAGTTTGCATGTTCTCCCTGTGCATGCATGGGTTCTCTCCAGGTACAGTCCAAAAACATGATTGTTAGGTTAATTGGTTTCTCTAAATTGCCCATAGGTATGAGTGTGTGTGTGCATGGTTGCTTGTCCTGTGTGTCTCTGTGATGGACTGGCGACCTGTCCAGGGTGTACCCCTCGCCCCATGACAGGTGGAGATAGGCACCAGCCCCCCCCCCCCCGCAACCCTGCATAGGAATGACGGTTACAGAAAATGGATGGATGGATAAAATGACTAGGTTATTGCCAGATGCCACACACAGCACTGTGGACAAACTCCCATTTGACCAGGTTGCTATTAAAGGGAACCTGAGTTTTCTTAACACCTCAGCAGAACTGCAGGTAGAACACCTCCATTCTATGTCACATTGTTGCATTCAATCATGCGGAGGGAGCAAAGACTAGACATTGAGGGCTTTTTGTGTATAGTCGATAGGTATACTTTTCATCAGGTTTCTTTATTGTAAAAGCTTTGAGTAACATTAAAACTTTGAGCAAGAGATTGCATAAAAAACATATTCAATAAAATAACATAAATAATGCTTGAAGCATATCATTTACAAAGGTTTAAGTGTTTTTATGATATTCCAACTCATAAATCAAAAATAAAAAGCCAAAATCGTCTGAAAGATTTATATAAATCAAAAATTGGATTAAAACTATTGACAAAAAAAATGCATGAGACAAGAACTGAAAAGGAGTTAGACGGTCTGTAATTTCAGTCAGGTAGCATTGTGCAAAGTTCAACACACTTTTTCAGTTATTTTTCGTTATCATTGAGGTTGATGTTATTGATTGATGCACCTATAAAGAGTCCCTGTGGTAATTTGTATTTAGTGCCTTGGAGTAAGCCTTAGCTGGCTTTAAAGCATTTTAATCAACATTTGATGCAAACCGTTGCCAGTGCTATCCATGGTGATTAATCAAGAAATTGATAAAAAAGATTTTAAAAGCTGATGTGAAGGGGGTAAACCTTGCATTAATTACTTCATGGACAATTTCCTCCTATGTCATTAGTAATTCTATGAATCTTCCTATTCACTCTTGGATGCTGTGCTGACAAACTGTTTAGGCGTGTCACTTAAGCAGATGTTTCTCACTAGGCGTTGATGAGTTATATTTGTAATTTAAACTAATAAATTGGGTTCAAATGATCCCATCATAAACAGGTGCTACCTAAATCGAAATTATGCTTTTGATTTTAGTATTTAAAAAGTCATCCATCGTTCAGCTATATCCCCTCATCCTGCTATTCCCCGTGTAACCCTTACATGGTTGCAGGGATAGGCTGGTGCCTATCTCCAGCAATTATTGAGCAAGAGGCAAGGACAGGTTCCCAGACCATCGCAGGGCCACATAGAGAAACACAGGACAAACAACCATGGACTCAGACACTTACGCCTAAGGACAATTTAGAGAGACCGTTTTACCTACAACATTGGCATTATTTCTTCACTTTACACCTGCATAAATATGAAAACAAGAAACTGTGAGTGAGAGAGATTTATTTATACAACTTCTGCCAAATTCAGTGTAACAAGCTGATAAAGTTGTATTAAATTTATGTATTTGGTATATCTAATTACTAAAGTGTAATGCTTATTCATTATGTTATAATAATAGTATATAATGTTACTTATTTGAATTGGAACTTACCAAACTGAGAACTGACAACAACCTGATAACTTTAGCCATGCTCTGTTACTTAAAACATTTTTAAATAAACCAGATTCCCCTAACATATTTTGAAATGCACAGGCCATTACAATATCTGTACAGCTGTTGACTTCTGCAACAACTAGCCACAAGGGAGACATTATCTAAATGTTTTTCATCTCTTTATTAGGAAGGAGAGGCTGGACAACAAAACAAGTACAAGTGCTTTTTGTATCTGTGCACACCTCTAAACATTATGAGAAACTGATAGAAAGAAAAAAATGAAATGTTAGAAGTGATTGTCTAAACTTAACATCGTGGAGTTAACTTCATGACTTAGTACTAGTCAATAGATCAATGCCCAAAACACATTTCAAATAAACTGTTGTTTCCCTTGTTAAATGCATGGAGTACATGAGCACCTAAGTAACTTCAAGACACCAAGTTGTTAAGGTGTCTCTGAAACTAGAATCAGTATTAATGCACAGAAAGAGGAGCTATTCACTGTGTGTCAGAGTCTGGCTTGATGTGGTAAAGATTGGTTTCTTGCAAGTGAAGCAGCAATATGGTTTTCCTATTTTGTAGAAGTTTGGTTCAGTTAGTGCTTGCACTGAAAGATTTCAGTTCCTTTTTGTTGTGGTCTACAAGTTCATCTAGAAATTTTCAAAATACCCCAAGTGTTACTGCGACAGCAAGATTTATTTTAGGTGGGATTTAAGGCATGCTGGCTTCAAAAAGAGTCAGAGTGTGACTCTCAAAGAAAGACCGATTAAAAAAAATCTATCTCCTTTGCTGCCTGTATAAATTAAATACATTTTGCTCTGTGATCCTTTGTTCATCCCATTTGGCCTCTCTCCGAGAAGGTTTAACAAAGCCGAGAAGCACGCTGACAGACAGATTCAGCGCTGGGTCATAATGTCAAGAGTTCAGCACATTACGGTAACTTGAACTGCCTTATTCTGCTGCTCCCCTTGTCCCATCTGTGTTTGATTATAGTACCTCATGACGAATTCCTCTGTGTTTTCTGTTGTCTTTGATAAGATGGGACTAAATGATGCGTTCCTGGCAAATAACAAAAGGAAAAATCACTTAGCCATCAATTATTGTTTTTTCCACTTTTTATCAGATTGCTTCATCCTATCACTGTTGGTTTTTCCTTTAATTATCAAATGAAGGATCATTCTGTTTCCAGGTTTGTTTAATGCTACACAACTGCATGCAGATGTGAGGGCTCTTTGCCTTAAGGTCCTTACAGATGTTGGGATAATGGGTGTTACTGATGGAATCATTTTGTTTGGGAAGTAGTGCAGAGGTTAAAGAACTTTTTTTTCTGTTACAGTTCCAAAAGTAATGATTCTCTGTTTGGGGTATCCAGTAAGGAACTATCTGATTTCCTTCTGTCTCAAGAGTCAATGGAATCCTTTTTAGTTCAAAACATGAAGGTGAGTCTGTCACTTCAGATCAAAAAGGAACTGTTTCTACATCTTTATCACATTTATCTTGATAAGAGAAGAAGAATGGCTTCCATTTCTAATTTCACACAACACTTCCTGTTTGTGGCTAAGGAATGGAGAAGGAACATCCTGTGATTCCCAGTGGAACATGCCATGAAAAATTGTTCAGAAAAATATCATAAACTAGCTATTTTAGTTTTTAGTTTTTCACGATGAACTACAATGTGCCACACTGCCGTTCATTTTTAGCTACAAAGTGAATAATTGTGCTTAATTTGAAGTAACTGTGCTACAAGTAGCTGTGTGATAAGAATTTACATCACAACTCCATAGAAAAATTTCACAATGGAGTCTAACAGGAAATATGACAAGATATGGTGCAAGTTTTTGTCCAGCACTTTAAAATCAAAGTATTCAAAGAACATGTGTCCAGTAAGGCACATCTTTATTATCTAAGTGTTATAAGTGTTGCACAATTTTTTTTTATAGGAAGAAAGTGTTAAATAAGCATTAGTAAGTTACATCTCTTTCAAAAATGTTGTCCGACTGAACCTTGCATTCTGCAATTGTTTAAAATTTTCCACAAGTGTGCTTTCAGAAGGAAATTCCCATCATGCTTCATCAGGAAGTTGCAGCTAAAATAAAGTGAATGTTGGAAATACAATGTTTTCACAGGCTATGCAGTAATTTTTATTAGTGGATGTCAGTTTTTAATCACCGTTCGATCCTGCCTGTCCAAGATCAACGGCTGAAGGACTCTGTAGGTTTTAAAACCGTGCTTCATAAATGATCAATTAGCGGTCTGCATTGCAGCGACACTGAAGAAGCCTCCAACTGAAGACACTCTGTTGTATGATAGTCTCATGAATAGGATGCTCAGGGTTGTCCATAATTTTTTTGATTTTATGAAGAATCCTTCTCTGCATTATCATTTCCAGATTTTCCACAGTTGCCCCCAGAACAGAACCAGCCATCTTTATCAGGTTGTTGAGCCTTTTTAAGTCCCTGACTCTGATGCTGCTACCCCAACACATGACGGCTGAAGAGATTGCACTCTCCACAACAGACTTGTAGAAGATTTGCAGGATCTTGCTGCAAACCTTGAAGGACCTAAGCTTCCTCAAGAAGTACAGTCTGCTCTGTCCCTTCTTGTAGACGGCTTCACTGTTCAGTCTCCAGTCCAGTCTGTTGTCAAGGTGAACTCCGAGGTATTTATACCCCTCAACCACCTCCACTTCTTCTCCCATGATGGAAACAGTTTTTGACTTATCCCTGTTTCTTCTGAAATGTGCAGTCATCTCCTTTGTTTTGTTCACATTCAAAGTAAGACAATTGTTTCCACACCATGTCACAAAGCGGTCCACCAGCTCTCTGTATTCAGCTTCTTGTCCATCTCTGATACACCCAACAATTGCAGAGTCGTCTGAGTATTTCTGCAGATGACAGGTCTCTGATTTGTACTGGAAGTCTGAGGAGTACAGAGTGAAAAGGAATGGTGAGAGTACGGTCCCCTGTGGTGCTCCTGTGCTGCTGACCACCTGGTTTGACACACAATTCCTCAGTTTCACAAATTGTGGTCTGTTTGTCAGGTAGTCATTGATCCAGGCGATTGTTGAGGGCTCCACCTGTGTCTTCAGGAGTTTCTGACGAAGCAAATCAGGCTAAATTGTGTTAAATGCACTGGAGAAATCAAAGAACATGATCCTCCTAGTGCTGCCTGCTTTGTCCAGATGACAGTGGGTTGGTTGAAGCAGGTGGATGATGGCATCTTCAACTCCACAGTGATAAGCAAACTGCAGCGGGTCCTAATATGTTCTAGTTTGCTTATTCAGGTGGGCCAACGGTAGTCTCTCCGGGACCTTCATGATGTGGGACGTCAGGGCAACAGGTCTATAGTCATTGATGACTGATGGGTGAGTTCTCTTTGGTACTGGAACAAGGCAGGATGTCCATAACACTGGAACCTTCTCCTGAGTTAGGCTAAAGTTGAAGAGGTGCTGCAGAATCCCATAGAGCTGCTCTGCACAGGCCTTCAGGACTCTGAGGCTGACACCATCTGGACCTGCAGCCTTGTTCCGGTTCAGTTTCTCCAGCTGTCTCTTCACCTGACTTTTGGAGACAGAGAAGTGGGAGGGGGAGGCAAAGGGCATAGCAGCATTTCCTGACTTGGTTGAAATCAAACTTGTGGAAACAGAAGAGTTCATGACTGAGATGAAGGATAAAACATCCGAGGTGTAACAGGAAAGCTGTTGGTCAGAGGAGAGTGGGATGTCTGTTTGGCTGGGAACAGGAGATGAGGATGCTGAGCTAGTTCCTGAACTGAACCTGTTGAAGAATGTGTTCAGTTCATTGGCTCTGTCCAGACTTCCATCTATCCAATCCTTCCTGTCCTTAAAGCCTGTGATCTTTTTCATTCCTGACCAGACATCTTTGATATTGTTCCTCTGTAGTTTGTTCTCCAGCTTCTTACTTTATGCCTCTTTGCTGTCTCTGATCTTGACCTTAAGCTGCTCCTGTATACTCCTCAGTAATTCCCTGTCTCCCTCCCTGAAGGCTCTTTTTTTCCTGTTTAGCAGTTCCTTCAGGTCACTTGTGATCCAGGGTTTGTTATTAGGGAAGCATCTCACTGTTCTGGTGAGGAGGATGCTGTCCACACAGAAGTTTATATAGTCAGTCACACACTCAGTCATGGCATTGATGTCCTCTCCATGTGCTTGGCAAAGAGTCATCCAGTCTGTCGTCGCAAAACAACCCTGCAGGGCTTCTTCAGCTTCCTGTGACCATTTTCTCAGTTTTCTTTGTGACAGGTTGCCTCTGAACAAGTGCCTTATATTCTGAACAGAGAAAAACAACATTGTGATCTGATTGTCCCAGAAACTGTTGAAATGTTGGAAGTGTAGATGACAGCGAGGCATGATTAAAATCACCAGATTTAGCCAAATGCATTCGGGTGCTGTGTCTGTAGCTTAGCAACAACGGAACTGATGACATCACATGCATTGTCGGCAATAGCTGAAGGTGGAATGTAAACAACTGCCAAAATAACACTGGTTAACTCTCTTGGTAAATAATATGGACAAAAACTTACTGCATAGAGTTCCATATCTGGGCCGCAGAGATGACACTTTACAGTAACATGTCCTGGATTACACCATCTGTTGTTGACAAGCACTGCTACTTCACCTCCTTTTCTTTTCCTGCTCATCTTCAGATCTCTGTCTGCACATACAGTCAGGAAGCCTGGCAGAGAGACGTTGGAGTCTGGGATATGATCCTGGAGCCACGTCTCAGTAAAGCACATAACACTGCATTCCTGAAACTCTTGCTGAGTCCTTGTAAGGGCCTGAAGTTCATCCATCTTGTTAGCCAGTGATCTCATGTTGCCCATTATGATCGATGGAAGAGATGGCTTGAACTTCCTCTTTCTCTTTCTCCTTTTTGCATTCATTGGAATTCATACCTCACTTGTTTAAGTTGATCTAGGTGGCTATTAATGTTTCACTGATAATGAATAGTTTCTCGATTTAATGGGGTATAAAAATGTTGTGACATAGAATCCCATTTCTACCAGCCACTCTTCAAAATGGGAAAGACAAGAGAACATGGCATTTGAATAAGGCGGATTGATGTTTATCTTGATAAACTAGTCAGGAAATGAGTCCAATAAAAACGACACTCAATGAAACTTGAGCAATACTTGAACATCTTAAAACAACTGGAACTTTGACAGACATGGCTAGATGAGGGCTGTGATTATCTTGCCACCACACACAGTAAAATGAATGGAGAGGTACAAACATCTCCCAAGCGCTCAGTAGGAGAACTGCAACAAAAATTGGCATCTTGACAGCATATTTACTCAAGGCTTTTGTACATATCTCTACAAAGGATATTAATAAAAATAGAGGACACTATAGAACTTAATACTACTCCCACCTGTTCTGATGTTGACAGTTCAGCAACTTCATTCTGTACTTACAGGCTGAGTATTTCTTTTTTATTTTCAGTAATGCCAGACAGATGTAAATAAACTGTTATCAGTTTTCACTGTAAAAATACAGTTTTATGTAACTTTTGTTTTTGCAACAACAGTAATAACAGCATTTGGCAAGGAGACTTCCTGCAGCCAGAGAAAGTGGCTAGAATCAGGCTTCTACAAGTCCCAGTGTAATCTTACCATGAGCCCCAGGCTCAGTGACATCACCTCTCAGAAACTTCTGCTGTTTCCACCCCTAAATTATGTTACTTTATTTTAAATGTGCCCTCTCTAGAGCATTTTCTATTATACTCTGCTATTGTTGTTATTATTATTATTCCCGAAGGAGATATATTCACTTTGATTTGTTTTATAGCTCGTATTGTAAATATATAATACTAACTTCATCATTTTTTGTAAATTGCTTTTTTGTCAGATGTTACTCAATCTCATTCAGTTAAGTTTTCTTCAATTGAATTGCATTTTTTGGAGAAAATGTTACTCATTAGGTGGGAAGGCACACTTATGAAAAGTGTGTTCACATCACTGCTCAAATTGTTGACCCCAGAACGCACAGAGATGACTGAAATCATTTTAATACTGCGTGCATCCTGTGCTCGTGGGGCTTATTTTATTCAGCTTCTATAATTGGACTCTGTTTAACAGGACTATGCTGTTTCCACTGTGCCTGTGCTGGAGGGGCTACATCTGAAGAGCTTCTGCAGCATGGGAGGACCAGGGCTCATCATCATCGGCTCCAGCGAACCAGCTCAGAAGGCTCTTAAAGTAGGCACCTGCTTATGCTACAATACACATCTTTACGCAAGTTCCTTCAAATTGAACTTCTTTAAAACCTTTTGCTTTGATGGCACCCTCTTACTGCATACATATGAAAAAAGCCTTGTCCCCTTAATCCCTCTGCATTAATTCATATTCCCTGCTAATTTGCAGGGATTGCGTCTGGCATTTGCTCTCCAGCTTTAATTACAAAGGTTTTGTCCTCCTATTACACAGCTTGAGCTCATTACAGCATGAAAGGCTCCTAAATGGAAATTCACAGGATGTTGGGCTTCCAGACAAGAGACAGCTTACAGCCTGACAGAGACAGATTGGTGGGTTACACCAAGAGAGTACTAAATCTCAGAGCATCCCAGCTCGTGAACTATCCCAAAAATTCACAACCATCTGCAAGTCTGTTGTTTGTTCATAGTGAAGTTCACACAGGTACACACACTCTCACTTTCACTCTCACTCTCACACACAAACACAGACATTGTTTCTCTAATTCTATAAGTCCAAAAACATACAGACTAGATCATACAGTACACCCTTGGCGTTCTCCTTTCCTGTGTGACATATCTTCTTCTTCCATGCTTTCAGAGTCAGAACTCCCCCTACTGGCCACGCAGATAATATGGTTGTTGTGTAAAATACTCACGCCAAAGCGTACACAAGAACAGAAGAATCTGTGAATAAGTACATAAGCTAATTACATTTATTTTCCAGCTCCGACTCATTAGGACTCTTGGCTGTTTGATCGCCCACAGTAATTAGCTGCTGGAATGAGGAGTGGCCTTTAGCGATACTTAATAACAGAGGGCTCACTTGCTAATTATGGCTTACGTCAACCTCTCTTGCAGCAATTAACTTCTGTTTTAAAGGATTTTTAGCAACCCAGCATCTGCAGTTGGGTGATATTATATCTGTGAGGAGAGAGCGAGATCTAGTGATTGCAGGTTTAATGAATTCAGACTGCTTGTTTTGGATATTGATGCTGGTCTTGTGACAGTGAAGATCCTCTTCTGCATACTCATGAAATAAACCTGGAGCCCAACTGATTCATTTTTTAGGGAAGGAAAATGTTAAAGGGGGATGTTCCAATCTGATATCATGTTAAACCTTTTCACACGTTGTCACTTTTCACCTACTCAGAGTAGTACACGTGACTTGTAAGAAAAATAATGGTTCCCAACATGTTTTCTTTTTTTCTATCATAGCTCAAGCTCAGTCAGATTGGCTAAAGAACATTTGTGTATAGCAATTTGTAAACCTTGCTACAGATTTTTAATTGGATATAGGTCTGACTTTGGCTGGGCTGTCCAGTTGTACTGCCAGAAGATATGCCTCGGCCCCAGTCTCAGGATTTTTTAAACACTTAGTTTGTGTTTATAATGTGAAAAGATGTGAAAAAGTTCATAAGTTAGAAATACTTTTGATAAAACACTATACTGTACAGTTTAAATAATTTGTTTGTAATGTTTATATAAGCTTGTTTCTTTTGCCTATAGAAGGCCCTGTGAATCTGTGTTTAACTCTCTCTGGAATGGGAGTACACACTGATTGGACTGATTTTGTCATACATCTGCGGCTGTCAAATCCCAGCTTCACCCAGAAAGTCATCATCCCAAAATACAGCCCCTGTCACAGGCCTCAGCTCCCACTCCCTACAATCACACACACTCACTAACCACGCCCTGCAGCAAGTTTGACATCACCAGTCACCACTTCACATGGCTCAGCTTGATTTATGAAGTCATCCTTTCCCACTGGTCAGGATCTGATCTCCACCTCAAGGATGCTAATGTGCTTTAGCATCGTAGATGATGAGCTGACCACACACTAAAGGCCATACTGAGCCAAATTGAGTAATTTTTTCATGTTTTGTCAAAATGACTATTTCCCTTCTGCATATTCTGTAAAAAAATATTTTTAGATGAAATATTTTAAAAGTTGTAAGATTTTTTTTCATTGTTTTAAAAGACCAAGAAAAGTTATACTTTAGGCTATAAAAATAGAAAAAAATCCTCATGCTTTTAGGAAGCTGCATATATTATCGTGGTATTTACAAGAAGAATAGTAGCCAACAGTGTTTATCAACAGGAAAACTTCTCAGTCCCACATTTTTCTGCAGGAATTTGTTGGAGCCGTAAGCAGAATTTGCCTCATATGTGTTGCTGTTGCTTAGTGAAAAGGAGAGTTGTAAAACTTTTAAAGGCACTGTGGGAAGTATTATAAATATTCATACCAGGAGTCAAATTGCAGATTATGCTGATTATCACAGAGGAGGGCATCAGATCCAGTAAATTGTGAGAGTCCTTGGTATCTGCTTACCAGTGCTCTATCCAGAACAGATTTTTATTACTTTCCTGTAAATATTTAGATTTACCACCTTTGACTGGGCACATTATGCTGCCCCAGTAATCACTCTGTGTATTAACTGGACCTAAGCCAGTGTCCAGGCAAAAGTCAATGTTTATGTGCAAGAGATTTAGACATTGATTTGCAGCCAGGATGACTACAGTATGTTGAACTCTAGGTCCTATATTTTATTTAATGGTAATAAAAATTTTGCCTGGAATTGTGCACATATAAAAAAATAACTTATTTAGGAACTGCTTGAAAGATACAGTTACCATACTGATTTTCTGCCAACATGAGCTACAAATGAAAAAAGTAATATATATATATATATATATATATATATATATATATATATATATATATATATATATATATATATATATATATATATATATATATATATATATATATATATATATATATATCACATTTTCTATCAGTAGTATAAACCTATTTAGTGGAAAGTTAATGTATAACTTGACAAAATGAAAACAAAACTCAACTAGTTTGTTCCCATGATTGTGTGTCTTCATATTCACCAACAAAATATAATGCTCTGCTCAAGAAACCCTTGGCTGGATTCAAAGACATACTAAAAATCGGAGTCAAAATGTGAGAAGGCAGGCTCGTACATGTCGCTGAATTGTTATGGCTGCTATTCAAAATGCAAATCAGTAGCTAGCATGGCCCTCACATGTGTGTAGAGATCCAAAAGTTTCTGTTGCAACCTCACTTACTGCCAAGGTGCATGGAGATGGACCAAGTCACATCAGCTTGAACTTTTTTGGTACATCTCTCTTTATAAAACAACACTTTTTTTCTAGGTTTTCCATGTCCCCTTACTGCTCATCTCAAAGGGTTTCAGCCACAGATGTTCTGCTCATACACCTTTGTAGCAACCTGCTTTACTTCTGGTCATGACATCCTGAACACGGTGACTTTTACTTAGCAACATGACCATCTTCTTTTGCCGGCCCCCCTTCTTAGCCTCTCATCCCACCTTAAGCTCCTTCGGATTACATAAAAAACATGACATCTGCTGAAAAGGAATGTCCGTCTGCTCCTGTGTTCTCAATTAGCCCCCCCAACCCCCCTTCAGTCACCAACAGCGGTTTGGCGAGTAAAAGGATGCTGAGCTGCTTTTGAGATTGTGGGCTCGGTTCTGAGTCAAGGAATCTGACTGGAAGTCTGTTCTGTGTCTGTGTTTCTGTTCACCATGTGGACTCTCGTATTTACTTCAAAATGTATGTTTCCTGTACGATTGATCAGATCATGCAGCAAATGAGCGACCATCGCTATGACAAGCTGACGGTACCCGATGATATTGCTGCCAACTGTATCTACATGAATCTGCCCAACAAGGGACACGTGCTTCTGCACTGCACAGCAGAGGAGTTTCCAGACAGTGTAAAGGTAATACTCATCTCAAATCCCATATTAACTTTCTCTCAAATGCACAATTACACTGTCAGCATCAATGCTAAAGGTAATGCATGTGGTAGGAAGGACCACCATCAAGACAGCCAGACTGGTGTGGCGGCCTAGATTTAGGGAGAGGTTGTCTATGTTACACTTCATCCTCTCCAGACCTCTGAGAAAAACAATTGACAAGAGAGAGAACCCCTGCATGAGCTACATAGTTATTTTCCTCTGACCACAGCTAGCTTTTTTTTAAACAAAGGAAGCTGCAATTTAAAATGTATTGAACTGTTGTGGACCGTGTAGGTTTTTAACATGTTTGTCCTATCCACCCGCACAGCCCCCTAAACAACAACATTAACAATTTTAGCTCTCTCCGAAACAGTTAAACCATCCACCTGTCTGTCCGCCCATCCATCCAGTGTCTTTAAAAAAATTTTTTTTTCATTTTATTTATTTCTGTGGATTGAATATATATATTAGTGCTGCCATGTGATAAAAAAACAGATTAATTATGATCTGTATTTAATTAATCAAATTGATCTCTTTTTTAATCTCACCTAATAATTGCTGAGAAAAGTCCTCATCTTGACATCTTGAGGTGTTTTCTTTTAAAGGGGTCATCACCTGAAATTTTCATTTTTTCCACGTGAAAACATGTATAATATGGTTTCCTAATTATTTTACACTGGGCACTAAGCCAATATTCAAAAGTGCAGCATTTGTTTACCAGTGGCTTCTCGAAGGACCCCACGTGCTCTTCACGTGTATGCACCCTCAAAAACGTGGTTTTGATTTCTGTGCCAGTATTACGTCAAAACGGCAGGATTTTACCATTTATGAACATAGCAGACCAATACTGCTGGAGCTCGCCCCACCCCTCTTACCCTCATATTCAGCCGAGCCCCATCACCATTACTGAAGAAGACTACATCGCTGTTATTGTAATAATCGACTTTATAAGAAACCAATTTTGTAGAAACTAACAACAAGCGTTTTATCATGTTATTGATGAAATGGTTGCCTTTACCATCCCGATGCATCTTGCTGTAGATGTCCTTCTATCTGTTCAACATCTTCACTTTCCAGCTCTGGTTCGGAGTCGGGCTCGTTCATAAACGATTGGATTCCATTGGTCGAGGCAAGGTCGGGTTCATTCATAATGTGAGCCATGTTGTTTTTTTGGAGAGTGTTTCAGTGAAGCGTCATCCCCCCTCCAAACTCATCCATACTTTTATCTTTAGTCGGATTGATTACTGTAACAGCATCCTCACAGGTCTGCCTAAAAGGTCAACCAGACAGCTGCAGCTGATCCAGAACCTTGCTGCATGCGTCCTCACTAGAACCAGGAAAGAAGAGCACATCACCTCAGTTCTAAAGTTCTTACCCTGGCTCCCTGTAGCTCAGTGAATTAACTTAAAATACTTTAACTAGTTTATAAATCATTGAATGGCTTAGCACCAAAGTATGCTGAATACTTGTTGCCACTATACCAACTCCTCAGACCACTCAGGTCTTCCAACTCTAGTCTGTTCATCATCCCCAGGACCAAATGTTGCCTTCAGTTTCTATGCTCCCCTTATCTGGAACAAACTCCCAGACAACTGCAAAGGCGCTGAAACACTGAGTTCCTTTAAATCAAAGCTAAAAGCCCATCTGTTTAGAGCTGCCTTTTAGTAAGTGTTTAATAATAGCTGGAATGTCATATGTTTTAATCTGTCATATGCTATGTGTCCCTAATGTTGTGTCTATGTCTTTTCTGCTGCTTTTATTTTATCCCCTAATGATGTAAAGCACATTGAATTGCCTTGTTGAAAGTGTGCTATACAAATAAAATTGCGTTGCCTATACATAGCGGTTTTAAAATTATGGTTCAGTACGATTTCGGTACCCAACCAGGTACATGTTGTGATGTGTGAGCCTCTACTTCATTAGAAAGACCATTTATTTTCATGTTTATTTTTATTTTTTATTTGGAACAACAACAACAAAAATCAATACAGCCTTCCTGTGGGTGGTTGCAAGCCAAGGTGGGCGAAGCCATGAATACTAATTTTCTCTTTGACGTAGAAGAGACTGGCTTTTTCTGACCCACTCGTTTTTGCCGTCAGGCAAAGGAAGTCGGAGAAAATGTAATGTGCTGCATGCATATGCAACTCAGAGTGACTGATTGGATTTCAAATAGAACAAGTATTACATGGTTTCTCAGTGAACGAAACCTTTTAACTTTATAAAGTTATGTTGGCATAGTCACTTGTCTACAAACATACACAGGTCTATGTTTTCCACTAATATAGTACAAAAACATTTAATTTTCAAACTACTTAGACTGAAGGAAAATTGTGCCTCTGACCCATGACACGTATATTCCGTGTGGCTGCTTGACATGAATTATGTGTTATTTTCTCCATTTGTCTGCCGGGTCAGCAAAGACTGAGCAGTAGCTGTGTTATTTTGATTCTTTGGGGTGACTCCAAATCACAACAAGTTATAATGGTTCTCACAAGATTAAACCTGGCAACATACAGTCTGCAGAGACAGTGCTCAAACCTCAAAATGTACTCTGTGGTTAAAGGCCCAATCCCTGCCAGCTATTTTTAGAAGGAGGAATTCACAAAATGATGTGTCTTTGGACCTAAATCCGCAAAGAAGTCTCACTTTTTTCCAGGAAGAATGGCTGAGGGAATTTAACTTGAGCATGATAAAATCTATTTGTGTATATTATGCTGCTTGCTTTGGGAGTACCTTTTAACAGACTATTTGGATAGGTTTTTGAAGAATGTATAGTGCTTTGCAAAAGTATTTATTCCTCTAGAACTTTTGTTTTAACCTTATTTTGCACTTAGCCTCAAACTTTACTACATTTCACTGGGGTTATATTGGGTTGACCAATACAAATGATCACATTACTGAAAAATAAAGAGAGAACATTTGTGAACAAAAGCTTTATGAAGACTAAGAAATGCACGAGGTCAGGGGGGAAATTGTGGAGAAGCCCTAAAAAACCTTTCTCAAGTTTGTCACAATCCATGTAGGTGAAAGGCTAAATGTGTGGAAGAAGATGTTGGGTTTGGCGAAAAAACTAAAACTGCACTTTGTATTGAATTTGACAAGATTTGAAAACAGATGCTCTTCATCCAATTTAAGCAGCTGTAATTGCTTCTAAAGAAAGAAAGTGTTGACTTGGTGAGAGTGAACAAAAAGAGACTCCACACATTTTATCTGTAAGAAATTTTGGAAACCATGTATCATTTTTTGAGTTGAGTTGCCCCATTCCATAGAATCCTCAAAACATTGGCCGCGTTTCCCAAATGAGTTAAGAAGCTCTTAGCGCTAAGATCTTCTTTGGAGCGCTCTTAAGAACGCTGTGAAAGAATAACGCGTTTCCCAAAGTCGCTCTTAGCTTAAGAAGATCTTTCACTAAGGAGGAAACGTAAGATCGATCTGACCCACTCTTAACAGCCTTCTTAGCGATCAAATGCTCAGTGATCATAGCCTGCCACCAGGGGCGTCTAGATTTCTAGGCTACAGTGATCAAGATGTGTCAGGGAAATGTATATCCTCCACTTTTTGAAATAATAAAACAATGTTTAATGTTGAAATGCACTCATAGCTGTGGAGCACTGGCGCAAGAAACATAGGCTAATAGTAGAGAAGGAAAAAATATATATTATTGAAGTACACGTTTAAGTCTTCCACACATCTGCATATGAGTTTATACATAAAAAACATCAACCACCCTGTGGCATTTCACAGATATCAAGGAAAGAGATGTAATTGAACTCAGGTGAACCTAATCCAGAGAGGCTTCACCTGCTACTCTATGTAAAGGCGTTGCCAAAGTCCGCGTGTGTGAGAAACCATGGCTGCAATACAGCACATTCTCGCTGCTAATCAACAACGTCGCCGAGCGCGGAGCCAGACGGTTTATATAAATGTTTATGTGCGTCAGCACTTCTCCCCACTCGACGTACTGTCAGACCGGGCTGTCCAGGAAAAGTACCGTCTGCCCCGTGCGACGATCCGACGGCTGATCACTCTGGTGTCTCCACATATCCAGAGAGCAACCCGCCGCAATTTTGCCCTCAGCCCGGAGGTACAGCTCCTGACTGCTCTGCGGTTTTATGCAGTGGGGAGCTTCCTGGAGGTGGTAGGGGACGGCACAGGCCTCAGCAAAGCATCTGTGTCCCGGAGTGTGGCTGTTGTGACACCGATACTCCTGCGCCATGGCCGTACCCACATTAAGATGCCCACCACACGGGACGAGGTCCGCCAGTTCCATCAGCGGTTCCACGCAGTGGCTGGGATCCCCCGGGTGATTGGTGTGGTGGACGGCACCCTTATTCCCATCCTCAACCCTTCCTTGCTGGATCCGTGCTGGATCAGCAGGAAGCATTACGTGGCCATCAACACCCAGGTTGTGGTGGACCACAACGGCCTCATCATAGACATCGTCGCCAGGTGGCCAGGGGGCACACATGACAGCTTCACGTGGGCCAACTCCGCTGTGGGGCAGAAGGCTGGTAGAGGAGAGTTTGGTCGGAGTTTCCTCCTTGGGGACAGTGGCTACCCTCTCCGGAGTTACCTCGTGACGCTGGTGACCAATCCAGTAACACCTCAGGAGAGGTTTAATGAGGCCCACACACGCACCAGGACGACGGTTTAACGGGTGTTTGGCAGGTGGAAGTCCCGCTACAGGTGCATTCATCGTTCGTTGGTGCGATTGTCACCACCCAAGTGTTGCCACGTGATTGTTGTCACCGCCATGCTGCACAACATCGCAGTGCGCGTTGGCGCAGCTGAGCCGCCTCCTGTGGATGACGAAGAGGACCATTCAGAGGACGAAGCCCCGAACCCCGCCCACCAGGATGTGCGAGCAGTGCTCCATCAGGCCGGTGCCCAGACCAGACAGGAACTCGTCAACCTCTTCTGAGGTCCAACAACCCCAGCCCCTACCCCTTCACCACCAGTCACCAAGCACTGATCAGCAAAACAATAAAGCCACAACCACCACACCACCCATATCAACTGTCAGGCCTGAAGGCTGAAATAAATAAACAGAACCAGTTCTGGTTCTGGATATACAGGTCCTTCTAAAAAAATTACCATATTGTGATAAAGTTAATTCTTTTCCATAATGTAATGATAAAAATTAAACTTTCATATATTTTAGATTCATTGCCAACTGAAATATTTCAGGTCTTTTATTGTTTTAAAACTGATGATTTTGGCATACAGCTCATGAAAACCCAAAATTCCTATCTCAAGACATTTGCATATTTCATCCGACCAATAAAAGAAAAGTGTTTTTAATACAAAAAGTCAACCTTCAAATAATTATGTTCAGTTATGCACTCAATACTTGGTCGAGAATCCTTTTGCAGAAATGACTGCTTCAATGCGGCGTGGCATGGAGGCAATCAGCCTGTGGCACTGCTGAGGTGTTATGGAGGCCCAGGATTCTTCGATAGCGGCCTTAAGCTCATCCAGAGTGTTGGGTCTTGCGTCTCTCAACTTCCTCTTCACAATATCCCACAGATTCTCTATGGGGTTCAGGTCAGGGGAGTTTGCAGGCCAATTGAGCACAGTAATACCATGATCAGTAAACCATTTACCAGTGGTTTTGGCACTGTGAGCAGGTGCCAGGTCGTGCTGAAAAATTAAATCTTCATCTCCATAAAGTTTTTCAGCAGATGGAAGCATAAAGTGCTCCAAAATCTCCTGATAGCTAGCTGCATTGACCCTGCCCTTGATAAAACACAGTGGACCAACACCAGCAGCTGACATGGCACCCCAGACCATCACTGACTGTGGGTACTTGACACTGGACTTCAGGCTTTTTGGCATTTCCTTCTCCCCAGTCTTCCTCCAGAGTCTGGCACCTTGATTTCCGAAAGACATGCAAAATTTGCTTTCATCCGAAAAAAGTACTTTGGACCACTGAGCAACAGTCCAGTGCTGCTTCTCTGTAGCCCAGGTCAGACGCTTCTGCCGCTGTTTCTGGTTCAAAAGTGGCTTGACCTGGGGAATGCGGCACGTGTAGCCCATTTCCTGCACACGCCTGTGCACGGTGGCTCTGGATGTTTCTACTCCAGACTCAATCCACTGCTTCCGCAGGTCCTCCAAGGTCTGGAATCGGTCCTTCTCCACAATCTTCCTCAGGGTCCGGTCACCTCTTCTCGTTGTGCAGCGTTTTCTGCCACACTTTTTCCTTCCCACAGACTTCCCACTGAGGTGCCTTGATACAGCACTCTGGGAACAGCCTATTCGTTCAGAAATTTCTTTCTGTGTCTTACCCTCTTGCTTGAGGGTGTCAATGATGGCCTTCTGGGCAGCAGTCAGGTCAGCAGTCTTACCCATGATTGCGGTTTTGAGTAATGAACCAGGCTGGGAGTTTTTAAAAGCCTCTGGAATCTTTTGCAGGTGTTTAGAGTTAATTAGTTGATTCAGATGATTAGGTTAATAGGTCGTTTAGAGAACCATTTCATGATATGCCAATTTTTTGAGATAGGAATTTTGGGTTTTCATGAGCTGTATGCCAAAATCATCAGTTTTAAAACAATAAAAGACCTGAAATATTTCAGTTGGTGTGCAATGAATCTAAAATATATGAAAGTTTAATTTTTATCATTACATTATGGAAAAGAATGAACTTTATCACAATATGCTAATTTTTTTAGAAGGACCTGTATATATATATATATATATATATATATATATATATATATATATATATATATATATATATATATATATTTATTTTTTTTTTTTTTTTTAATTACTGGCAAAACATGCTGTGCTGTAGTGAGTAGTAGTGAGAAGCACGTGCATCGGGCGCACATTGCGCACATGTCATGAACCTACGCTTAGATTAATTACTTACAATTACAAATTGCCTCGGACTTTTTGTTGCTAGGCTTAATACTCATTTCAATGCAAAATGATGCACACAATACATGGTTAAAAAGGAAAGCATTATTGAAAGCATAATGGGGGAGGAGGGGTGGCGTCTCCGGCTTCACTGGGCCCTCTGGGCGTCTGCATCACCTGCAATGAAGGGGGATTGATTAATGAAATTGAATGGGATACATTGCATACTGCTAATAAAACAAAATAGAACTGTCCCGTACCTGAATCCTGGGGAAGGATGATTGGAACAGAGATGGAGGGACGGTTGAACTGTGCCTCGGACAGCGCCAGCTGTCTCCGGTGCAGCTCCAACCTCTCCTGCTTCATCCGGACCATCTCTTCCTGGAGAGCAGTTTGTCTCAGGAGCTGATTCTCTATCCCCCGTAGCACCACCAGCTTCTCCCTCTCCAGGCGCACCAGCATCTCGCTGTAGGTGCAGGTGGTTATTGCAGGCCGCCTGGTTAAGCCTCCCTGCATGCGGACACTGGGCCGTGCTGGTTGGCGCAAGGGGACAGGGCACGGCTGTGTGGGGTCGTCCTCTCCTGTGGGCGTGCACGCCCCTACTCCGCTCCCGGATGGCTCCTCTTCCTCACTTTCTGAGAGGCCCTCGTCCCCCTCAACGTAGATGCCCCCTGTGATGCCTTCAGAGGCCGTCTTCCCTATGATGGAGAGGACTTTCTCTTGAGTGAGGGTCGTCCCACCCGGTGCTCCACCACCCGTGCCCATGGCTTCCCTTCTCACCTTGGCATTCTTCTTTTTGGTCAGGCTCTGAAACTCCTGCCACTTCTTTCTGACAGCACCCCAGTCACGCAGGCCACATGGGCTGGAGGGGGACATCTTCTCCGCTATAGCCTGCCATACACGGTTCTTCACCCTGATGTTTTTTTCCCCTTTTGTTCTTCCAAATAAAACCTCACGGTGCTGCCACACCTCGTCCACTAGGACTCCCATCTCCTCCGCGGTAAACGAAGGTGCCCGCTTGCTCTTTTTGCTGCCAGTTTCATCCATTATCACATGTGTGTGCCAATATTCATGGGGGTATATATGCGCTAATGGGCTTGATTACTACTTGGATACACCTGATGGCACACACACACTTAAAACAAAAATTAACTTAATGCTATGTCCACACTCAAACACTTTGAGCAGGAGACACGCGCGCAACTAGGCTACTTGTTGTTTTCTTTTTATTATTTTTTCTTTTCTTTTCTTTTTCTTTTATCTATATATGGTTATCAGCACACAATGTGAAGCTAATTCACTAACTCTGTACTCATCATGAATATCGCAAGTTCTTATAAACAACGCTGTGTGTGACTGCGCGCTGCGCTCAGCGCTGATAAAGGAGTGGGTGATCGATTAGCCTGGCATCAATTGATTCAGTTTCAGCACCACCGCGGTTGACAGCTTCTGTTAAGAGCTTTTTAAGAAGCTTCTTAGGCTTGATCTTAAGGTTCTCCTAAGAAGGCAGTTAAGAATGCTTCTGGGAAACACCCGTATCTTGGCGCTCCTTCTTAGCCGAACCCTTCTTAGGAGCCTTCTTAAGTCCTTAAGAATGATCACATTTGGGAAACGCAGCCATTTACATTTGTGGTTACATTACAAAATAAAATAAAAAAAGCTCAAGGCTTTTAATCTATATGGTTGCAAGCATATCGGAAAGTATTGTAAATGCTATTTTCATTTCCAAATTTCCACAAATATAAGATTTTGTAACTTTGAGATATATACTAACACCAGATGCAGTAAAACAGCAGGGGCTGCTAAATAGGGACAGACTGTCATGTTTTGCACAGTGGGTGTGGAGTTGGTACATGTTTCCCTGGGGAAATCTTTGCTTGCTCTTCCTGTGAGATGTAGAGATTTGTCTGCATAATCGCTGAGGCACTCTGCAAGACATCTGCCTCTAAACACTGTCTGTCCTGACCTCCGCTCTATTTTTAGCTGCTCGTTAAGTTACATAAGAGTTCCACACAAACAAAACCGGGGGGTCATGAGAGAGGATTGGTGGGGTCTGACGGGTTGGAGATGGGGCATAATAAAGGGTTAGCAATGTCTTGAACATACACTTTGGAGTTAAATAAACCAAGCATTCAAAAGGCCCAGTGATTTATGGGATCATGTCAACTTGACCCAACTCATAAATCGTGACTGCTGTAATGAGAACTAGGGTTGAGAATATTAAAAATAAGATTGACTATGTGTATAAAGAGGTTCTACGAACAGCAGAAAATTTGTTAATGTGACGTTCTAAGAGTTATGCAAAGTCTTGACTTTTCCTTAAGAACCTTTAATTAGATTACCTAAAGTGAAGACTTCTTTGGTAATAGTAAAGCTATCGTCTTTAAATTCTTTCTTGACTGAGAATCACAAATACTGAACTAAAAGAAATGTATGCATGAAGAGATTACTTGTGTTGTGAATTGGTGCTACATAAATAAACAAAATTGAATTGAAAAAAATGTCGCTGAGACGCCCACGTTTGGTCACAAGCAAATGACAAGATAAGATAAAACTAAAAGCCATTTTCAAATGTAGACTTTTCAGTTTGGCTATCCAGTGTTCCTGTGTTGTGTGGCTCTGGAGAGTTCATTCAACCACTTTATGTCCCTTGAGGCATTTTGTATGAGGGATTGTGTTGGAGAATGGGGTGACAATGATGCTTTTAAAGGCTATTTAGTCCTTGTATAACCAAATTAAGAGCTACCTCTGCGTTCTTGGCAAAATGTCAGGCTGGTTCCCGATGCAGTTTGGAAACCCTCAGGGCTTACCCTTGTCACTGATCCTGTTTGTGGTGCTTATTTATAGGATCTCAAAGTGTGGGGGGGACAGAGTCTGGTTTGGAACTTCAGGGTATCATTTTTGGTTTTTGCTAATGATTTCGTTCTGATAGCATTTTCAAGCCTTTATCATCAGGACAGCAAATTGGACTTTGTGGTTGAGATAAGAGTCAGCTCATTTTACTCTGAGACCACGGTTCTAAAATGCAAAAAGGTGACATTTTCCCAACAGGTGCTGAGTCTCTACCTTAAGCTGAGGAGCTCAGGTATTTTTGTGTCTCGTTACCAAAGGAGGGCAGAATGCGGTAGGAGATTAATAGAATGACTGGATCCTCATTAATAGTAATGGGGACATGGTTTTGGTCTGTTGTGGTAAGGAATGAGCAAAACCAAAAGAGCAAGTCTTAGGAATAACACATTATGACTGTATAGCCATGAAATATAGATTATAACTGAAAGAACAGGGCTCCGGATATAATTGGCTGAAATAAGTTTCCTCCATAGGTTGGGTGGGTCCAGTCTTAGAGCGAGAAGGGGGAGTCTGGGGGAGGGGGAGTTGAGGTGGAACCGCTGCCCCTCTGTATCAAAATGAGTCTCTTGGTGTGGTTTGGGCATCTGCTTAAGATGCCTCCCATCGTCAGTTTTCTGGGCCCCACCTCTGAGTGCAGACTGAACCAGATTTTGCTGAGAACTTGTGACCTTGGAACACCTTGGATTTTTGGATCCACCTGATGAGCTCAGCAGAGGATAAGAAAGACAGAATAGATTGATGGATGGATAGGAAAAAACAAGAATACATTTTCCTAGGCATCATACATTTAAAAAACGGTCAGGAAGTACTGATTACAATGACAACTAATACTGTTGAAGATTTTAGACATTATAGCTAAGTTTGTCATCAAGTTCCTGTTGCCTTGTAGACATTGTCTTCAACAGAAACCAATAGGGGGCAAATCAACAAAGGCAAATTTCTACACTGAGGTAATTTAACTAATGCATGAAAAAGAGTAATGTGAAGCTATGTGGGAACATGCATTAACACCATAGTTTCCAGCATTGCAATACTGTTTGTGAAAGGGGTGTGCCATTGTTTCAATTACACTCAAATCTGGTTTATATTCCTACATTACAAAACATTCCTTAAACAGTCTGTGTAGTGACGTTAGAGATAACATTTGCATCAACAGAAGCTTTGTTCACCGTATTGCATCATCCATATAAGTGTGTTTAGTTGGTCCCTCCGGTTATGCTTTAAGCCCTCACTTGGTATCACAGTGGGGTTGAAGCAAGGGTTTAAAGAGAAAAATGTCCTGGTTTGGAAGTGCAGTAGGAAAACAGTGGTTTTCTTTTGGAAAATGGCCACATTGTGACACATTACTTTACAAGGGTCTTTTGAGAACGCTGTAATAGTTCTCACTCCATTTTCTTTTCTTTCTTTTTTTTGCTTAGAGACGAGGAAATGTTTAGAGCTGTTCTCTTGCTTAATATTTTCTCTCTCTCCTCTGGGATTTATGCGACCAAAAACAATTCAACAGCAAAATAAGCCTATTAAAAATAAAATGAGAAAACCCTCTGACTTCATGAAGAGTGCTTAATGTGCAGAGGAAAATATTTTAGGATATTGCACATTTTTTATATGCAATATCCATTGCAGCAGTTATGTGTTATTCTTACAAAGTCAGTACGATACACATTGTTTTAATTTGTTGCATATTGCAAATGTTCACGAATGAGGGAAAAATGGAGCGGGAGATCGATAGACGGATTGGTAGGGCGTCTGCAGTTATGCGGGCGCTGTACGGTCTGTGGTGGTGAAGAGAGAGCTGAGCCGTAAAGCGAAGCTCTGGATTTACCAGTCGATCTACGTTCCTAACCTCATCTATGATCACGAACTCTGTGTGGTGACCGACAGAACGTGATCACGGATACAAGCGGCTGAAATGAGTTTCCTCCGCAGAGTGTCTGTGCTCTCCCTTAGAGATAGGGTGAGAAGCTCAGTCATCCGGAGGGGGCTCAGAGTAGAGCCGCTGCTTCTCCACATCGAGAGGAGTCAGTTTAGGTGGCCCGGGCATCTGGTCAGGATGCCTCCTGGACGCCTCCCTGGTGAGGTGTCTCGGGCACGTCCCACCGGGAGGAGGCCCAGGGGAAGACCCAGGACACGCTTGAGGGACCATGTTTCTTGGCTGGCCTGGGATTTACCGGTCGATCTACGTTCCTACCCTCATCTATGGTCACGAACTCTGTGTGGTGACCGAAAGAACGAGATCACGGATACAAGCGGCTGAAATGAGTTTCCTCTGCAGTGTCTGGGCTCTCACTTAGAGATAGGGTGAGAAGCTCAGTCATCCGGAGGGGGCTCAGAGTAGAGCCGCTGCTCCTCCACATCGAGAGGAGTCAGTTGAGGTGGCTCGGGCATCTGGTCAGGATGCCTCCTGGACGCCTCCCTGGTGAGGTGTTTTGGGCACGTCCCACCGGGAGGAGGCCCAGGGGAAGACCCAGGACACGCTGGAGGGACTAAGTTTCTTGGCTGGCCTGGGAACGCCTTGGGATTCCTCCCGAGGAGCTGGCCCAAGTGGCTGGGGAGAGGGAAGTCTGGGTCTCTTTGCTTAAACTGCTGCCCCCGCAACCCGACCCCGGATAAGCAGAAGAAAATGGATAGATGGATGGATGGATGGATGGATGGATGGATGGATGGATGGATGGATGGATGGAATTGATGGATGGATGGATGGATTGCAAATGCAAATATAGGTCACTTTTTGGTTTCTTTTCTCTTTGTCCCGCTGTCTTCATCTAGAACAGGTAAACTAAAGATTAGCCATATTACAGAAAAAAATTATTGCCACATTGTTGTGGCCTGCGACTTGGGCCGCTAGATGGAATCGCATCACACATACACTGCTCATTTCCCACTTTAACTGTTTCAACATTGCTTTTAAAAGTTAAATGTAAGTATTGTAAAGCTGTCAAATATTCCACCCACCAACTCCTCCATCCATCCATCCATCCATCCATTTTCTATACCTGGTTACCTTTGCAGAGTCAAAGGGGGCTTGTGGTCAGTGGGGGAAAGTTGGGGTACACCATTGACATGTTTTCAGACCATCACAGGGCAACAAAGACACACTCAGGTCTAACAGCCATGCACACACACCTATTTAGAATTTAGAGAAATGCAAGCTTTGGACTGTGGAAGAAAGCCAGAGTACCCGAAGAGACCTTGGTATGTGCTTTCTACTTAAAATTTAGGAATGTAAAAATGTCCCTTGGTAACAAAGTGCAGCCCTTGTTTTACCACCATTGCCTATGGCGATTGCTGTCAAGTCTTGCAAGCTTGTGACTGCTGGAATTGTTGTAATATTAAATTTTTCTATTTCTATTTATTAGGTAGGTTATTGAAGGTGTCCGAAATGAGACACACAAAATAGCAGGATAGGATTGTAAAAATGCTTTAATGCTTGATTCACTCTCAGTAGTCATTAGCCTGACTATCAAGTAAGAACTTCTTTTTGTTTCCCTTAACTCTGGTCATTTTAAAAACCTATTTGCTGCAGCTAAGATACTGACTGAAACCCCACTTTTAAAGAATTGAAGTTATTGCTTTAATGTGTTAGGCTCAAAAAAGTAATAGACTCAAACTCATAATAAATCTTGTTTTCAAGTGACTCCAGCCTGAATGTGGCATTGATTTTCGAAATCTCTTTTATGCACATAATTAAAATCTCATATCTATGCCGACAGTCTTGTCTGTGTGTCTTGCAGGTGTTCGAAAAGCTCAAAGACCACATGCTGATTCCTGTGTCCAATTCGGAGAAGGTTAAAGTGGATGGAGCCCTCACATGCTGCTCTTTGCTCATCAACAAAAAGACAAACATCTGAGCATGCCGAGAAATGGTTTTTCAGTGCATGGTAATCAAGCACTATAGCTGCTATACAGCTTAATGTTGAAAAAATACAGAGGCACTTAGAGGGTAGATAAGCACTTCTAGTGTTTTTTAGTACATAAATCTAAAGGGAGCCACCAGGTCCTCTCTCCAGTACACCGAAATTACATTAAGATTAATTAAAGTGTGAAAGTAGTTTAGATGATAAACACAAAATATCAGGTTACAAATGTCTTTAAAATAATTGCAAAATGAACTATTTTGCCACAAAGGTTTAAATTGACCATGTTCAACAAGTCAACAACAGGACCAAAACAGGTGTCCCTTATAATGTAAGATCTTAAAATCAGTAGAGGAATGTATGTGCCATGATGATTCACATCCCTGAACGTTCCAAGGATTGATAGCTTATGTGTTGATTAATCTGTGAATACCATTTAGTGTTCTTGACCCTTACAGAGAACCCCACTGAAATTAACACTGATACAATAGACGCTTATGTCATTTCAAGCTTAATGCTTAATGACATTATTCTGCGGGTCTAAAAGAAGATGTTTATAGAGTTAGTTTAAATTGTTTACATGCACCATTTTAACTGTGATTTACCTTTTGTGTGTTCTTGTGCCTACATAGTCCAAATAAACTTAAAATATGTATTCTGGACCAAGATGAAAGAAACCAATTCAACTAATGCTGTAGCCTAAACCATTGTTACAAAATGTGTTTTTTGTTTTTTTCCCACACTTTCACAGTGAATTTCTGATTGTTCTCATACACTTGGTGCTGAATCTAATTCTGAAATTACATAAACACGTCTTTAAAAATTACAATGTAGCAACTGTGATGCTTTGATTTCGCATTCTGGAAATATGCTATTTAAAATGCTTGAAAAGTCTTCTGGTATGGTGATTGTAATGAGTTTTTTAAAAAAATTCATTCTTGTTTTGATATTTGGAGTTCTGCCATTCAGAATCCATAAGCACTCTTAATTATAACTGTTGCTTACAAATCTTTGCTCTACAGTATAAAGTGCAGTCGTATATATGATGCTAACAGAACCATCAATAGTTACAGCATGTTTGTAGCAAAAAAAAGACAAATTAAAATATACTGTGCCAACCATGCAATGGTCGTGAGTGTAGTGCCTCACATAAGAAATCACACACATTCAACTTTTTGTCATGTTACAACCACAAATATAATTTATATTTTATTGGGATTTCATCTAATAAACCAACAGAAAGCAGTGTATCGTTGTGAATTGAAAGAAAATGACACGTGGTGTTCGTTTGTTAAAAATAAAAACTTGAAGTGTTGCATGTATCAGTATTAAACCCTCTTTTCTCTGATGCCCCTAAATAGCATACCCACAGCAACCAATTCCCTTTAAAAGTTGCCTAATTAGTTAATAAGGTTAGTTAATAATTAGTTACTGAGAATTAGTTACACAAATATTAACTAACTAATTAGTTAGTTAATAATTGTTGATAAGTTAATAATTGTGTAACTAATTCTCAGTATGTAGGCCTGATATTATAGACCCTTATTAAAGCTGCTATACAGAATTGGCAAAACAAGCTAGCTTAAAAAAAATTGCATACCACTTAACAGCATTCTAACATAGTATAGCTATAAATGTTTTGTGGAGATAAAAAATAAATAAAAAAAAGATTCCGTGGTTCTGTCGCATTTGTCCGAAACCGCTTTGAGCATCCGCTTGTCTGTCTCACAGGACAAGCGCACTTTTGCATTTACGTGGCTCCTCCACTCATTACGTGCTCCCACATTTTGCAGCAAAACACCACTGGTGTGAGAGGTTGTCCGCTCAATAATGTCAGAGAAGGAGAAACAGGCGGTTGCTACCACTTCAACTTTAGGACAAACAGCCAGAGTCCCAAAAAGAAAAACGCCATTTGAAGTCACGGAGAATAAAAGACTGGTGACCAAACTGCGACTTGTGTTTTGCGCTCCTTCGTTTACTGTGGCAATGTGCATTCCCAAATCAGGGGGGCGTGGCCTAGGGATGATAGCCAACATGAGGGGTGAGAGTTCTATGACTGTGTTTATGTTGAAAAGTTAGCTTGTTCTGCAGATTCTGTATAGCTTTAAACAATCATGTAGACCAAGGAGCGCAATCATTGTGTGTCAGGCATAAAGATGCACAACGGAAAATGTAAAAAAAACATGGCCATTAAGGAAAACTGATAAGGCGGGCAAAGAAATTAATCAGAGAAACAGCCAAGTAGCTCATGATACTTCTGCAGCAGCTGCAGAGATCCACAACTCAGATTCAAGGTGAATCTGTTGGCAGCACAGCTCGTCGTGTACTCCCCAAATCAGGGCTTCTTGAAAAAATGATCAGAAAAAATAAAAGTAAGAAAGCATCAAGAATTGAGGATGTTTAGCAGTTGCCACAAGTCATGATAGGGTAGAGTTCCACAACCCCAGGGCCCCGTACAAATAGTGGGCCCCACAGAAAGAATGAATAACTTACAGTATTTCCATTTTATTTCTTATCTGAGTCTAAACGATGTTTATTTTGAATTCTCTCCATTACATCCGCCTTTAACTCTCTCTTGATGCATGTCAAGATGCTTGCCTCGCTCACATGGTACGCCACTGCTAAAAACAAACCCACAAGCTAGCAAAAATTATTACAAAGCAGAAGTCTCTGAAAAGTATCGCTGCGAAAAGGAAAAGGTCCAGTGAAGAGGCAGAAAAGCCTACAACTTCCCAAAAAAGAAACTACATTTAGCAGACAATACCAGGAGTCCTGCTCAAAATATGGTTTTATCGTGGCAGTCAATTTCCATGCACGAAGCCCCCACTCCGTTCTGCTTAATATGTGGCAACTGTGGCTTTCTAATGAGCCAGTGAAACCTTTAAAACTGCCCTAGATGGGACAGTCTCATTACAGAGCCACTGGGCTCCCACTGATTCAGTGTTAGAATGAATGAGTTATATTTTTCATGCACTCTATATTTGCTGTTGTGGTAAATCTTATTTTAAAGCATGTTTAAACGTTACCATAGTCACCAGAGAGCGTTGGGGGGGAAGAGGGGATGTTACTCGTGTTTTGTTGTTGGCACGATGCTATGAAAATCCTAATAAAGTTACGAGCACACATTGGATTTACATTTATTATTGTATTTAAAAATATTACATTATATTAATATATTTAAATATAAATATATATTTATATAAATATATATTTAAATAATATAATATTATATTTAAAAATATTATTTATATAAAATATAAAATTATTTTGTTGCCGATCCGTGTGAATATTGTCTGATTATATACCGCTCTGTGGCTAACAAAAAGGTTGGGGACCACATAGGGCTGGGTGATATAGCCTCAAATCTATATTGCGATATAACCTAAAGCATGTGCGGTAATGCCAAATGAAAGCATTACCGCACAGGCCCCCCCCCCACAAAGTTCAAAATTGTCCGCTTTCCTGGTTACTTATTTAGAAATATAATATTGCACATGAATAAACCTACACATATTTTCATTAAAAATGCTTGAAGTTCAACCGGTTTTCTTTCCCGTTAAATGGAAAATGACAAATTTTAAACTTGCATTATGTTGTGAACATCAGTATTTATTCTCCTTGATGACAGCTTGATGACATCATCAAAATGTGCAATCCCGGTAGGCCGGTATAGTAGAAATCTCTACCTTTGGCTACATTTATATCATTTCAACCTTATACCTTTTATATTGCCCTCCACTAGGACCACGGATGTAGGGGACACAGCAAACATGTGGAAGAAGGTATTTTATTCAAATGACACCAAACTTGAACTTTCCGATTCCCATTCAAAGTACTTTGTGTGGCAAAAAACGTAATTTGCCCTTCACTCTGAACAAACCATTCCCACTGAGAAACAAGGTGGTGGCAATGTCATACTGTAGGGTTGCTTTTCATCAGTGGGAGCTGGTAAGTGGTTATGAGGAATATGGCTATACTGTAGCTCCAGGCAGGGCAATACTGGAATACAACCTGACTGGGATAGAGGTCCATGAATTGCATTGTGTTAGAATTTTACATACAATTCCAGTTAAATACTTTAACATTTGTGGTTGTAATATGACAACATGTTAAAAAAACAAACTTTTTAGGACATTATGTTTTTTTATTCAAAGCAACACAACCCTCCTTTCTACTTTTGCCAGTGCCTTTATGGAAAATCATTGACTTGTCTCCCGCTGAATGACTGCACTTTCCCCAACATTATTAGTTCTGCCTGTGTTTTTGATTATACTGGATGCGTGTTATTCCTGTTTGGCAGCTTTTCCTTCAGAAACTGATGTATGCCATCCTGTCAGCTCTCTCTGTTGTACAAAATCCAGCAGGACCAAATGTAAAGGCAGTCAGAGTTTTTAGAACCAGTTAACCACAACTGTGTGATGTGTGTCCAGTAGGAGCCTTCATAATATTGTTGCTGCTTAAGTAGCTTCATTTCTGTCATTGGTAGATTCTCATTTGAGGCCTGTAAACACGACAACATGAAAAATACAAACATGTGTCCTATAATAAACCATAACACTTTATGTCCATCACATCTGAGGCTGCTTGGCTTTTTGGTGTGATTGTCTGTGAAAGTTGAGGAAATGACATCAGGAGGTGACTCAACCTCCCCCCATAGACGTTAGCGAATGGGCAAGTGGGCAGTGATGAAACATGGAAAGAATTCATGTTGGCAGGAAAAGCTGCTTTGGGAGTAAACATTGGCTCTTTTAAATTTTCTTCTTCTCTTGCCTGTCTGACTGAACACATTCTGTCTTCCACCTTTCTCCTAACGCTTCATGGACAACTTTGGGCTAATTTACGACTGTGACATCATACGGCCTGGCAGACGCTGATGATTGGTTGCTAGTGTGATAACAAACGGTAGTTGGACTGTAAGGTTTTATTCTAAGCCTTTAGCTGCAGTATGATGATCTTCCATACTCAGACAGCGATGCAAATTTAATAAAGTTAAATTGCTAAATTATCTAAATTTGGGCTCAGATCAAATGTCTTAAAGCTCTTAAAAAATCAGATATGAAGGTTTACATCATCTCATGTATGCCCTCATCTATTCCCAGTAGTTATGGTGTTATTGTTCCATCTCAGGTGTTTTGGTTTTATTTCAAACTGTTGGACTTCTCTATTCTTGAGTCTTTTCCTCTACATTTATGAATAAATGAACATAAACAGTCATCTGTGTTGTGGGTAATTTATTAATCTTTGAGTTGAAGTCACGTTTAAAACGAATAATGTCATCCTAATCCTCATATCGTAAATAAGTATGAACAAAGTTCACATGGTCACCATGCCTGAGAAAATGTGTTTGTGTTTTTGGTTCAAATTCAGCTACTGTTCCTTCGAAGTCCCACATTTGCAGCAACACTAATCAGCATGCTGATCTTTGCTTCCATCTAGTGGCATCAAACAAGAATGACTCAAGGTGTATTTTTAATGTCAATGTTTTATGCTTTTCAAGACCTGATTTCCAGAGTTCTCTGTACTTTTTAAACTACTTTTCTTTAATTGATAGCAAGGATGCAAGTATTTATATTTCTGATTCCATTTTTATATAGAACATGCAAACACTGATGGATGGATAGTTGGATCTTTTAGACGATGGAATATTGAATAAATTCTGGAAGTATTAATGATTTCCCATATATTATTTGTGTTTTCTATTTCTTCTTCAAACTTGGATAATACTTAAGTCAATTTATATACTTTGTAGG
The DNA here is from genome assembly GCA_963556495.2 of Valencia hispanica. NCBI lineage: Eukaryota > Metazoa > Chordata > Actinopteri > Cyprinodontiformes > Valenciidae > Valencia > Valencia hispanica. The sequence continues at coordinate 49,542,882 of OY747705.1, read as the reverse complement.
ATTTTCCACCACAGCACAAGAAGCATGAGAGCCTTTATTTTTCACAATTATCTAATTTATAATTTATTTAAAAAAACAGCTTACATTTATTTGAAGTATACAAGCTCTGAAGCAATAAAGTAATGCATAACAAAAAAGAAGAAAATAAGTGATAAACAAGTAAATATTTGTTCCTCTTTTCATTAAGTTTGAAACACTTGTTCAGTGTGGCATAACTACATTACTACAACATTATCACAAATAGTTGAAAATTATTACAAATCTATCGTTGCTTATAATAGAACATGATAATGATTGCTAATAATTGAGCTTAATGTTACCTGAAGAACATAAAAACTATTAATATGTATTCATTGTAATAATATACTCTAAAAAGGCAGCTGCATAAAAACAGTCCCTGTGCCACTGATCCTACCCTGCGCATTTATGACAACGCTTATTTTTACACCAGTTATAATAAAGTATTACAAGGTTTTTCTACATATACATTTTCTCAACAATGGGTTAACATAAAGCTTCCATTTCCTTTCTATAATGATCCATCTTTTTAAATTCATTTTAAAATATAGATTTGACTGAAACCATAACAGGAGAGTGCAGCAATATGCTTAGCTCAAAACTGTTGCTTGCTAAACTACTTTGATGAAACCAGTGTCTGTTAAAGTTAAATGTGAACTACTTACTTTTGTTCAGCAAACCTAAGTTGGAAACACACGTTTGTTACATATTTAGTTAAGGGGAATGTTAGTGTAGGGGTTCCTTGCACCCTTTCCATTATGAGTTTTGTGATTCAAGCTATCTGTAGACTTTGCCATGGGAAGGTAAGAACGGTTAAAATAGTTGTTGCACGAGCAAGGCTTAAGACAGCGACATGTTTTAAGGAATTCATCACCACTCTCAGGCTCTTCTCCATTTTTAAACTCCTCATACACATAACAGTTTTCCTTCAGACAGAGAATGGGCAGATCCTTATTCAGAGTCACATAATCTCTGAGAATTTCACTCCCAAGACTTCCATCAGCCTGTTCCTCGGTGGAAAAGCTTCCATCAGATGAGAGGACGTCGGAGGATTCTTCAGAAGACTTCTCCAGTCCTGGAATCTCATCATCAGACATGATCTCCACTACAGATGAGGTTGTTTCTTCAAAGTACAGTTTTGCTGTGACTGAAGGACCCTGTAATGTGAGTATAGTAACTCATTTTGGTAAGAAATTTAGTTTATTTGGTCATTCAACTTTAAATGTATGCTGTTTTCATTTAATATACATTTCTATTTGATTTATGATCAAGTATAGCATTTTTGTAGCACTACACAATACACCCTCTTCTTTCACAGAACATTCAAGTTTAGTTTTTTGGGGGTTTTTTTCTTTAAATTTCCCAGGTTCTTTCGTGGAGCTTTTGCGGAATTTGCTCTCAACTTTTACAAAGTGACCAGGTACTTCACCAAAACTAAGGTGTTACTTTCTAGAACGTACCAAACAGATTTTGAAACTTACTATCAGAGGTGGAAAGTAATAAATTACATTTACTTTTGTTACTGTAATTGAGTAGTTTTTTTGTATAGTTTTACTTTTTAAAGTCTGTAATTTTACCTTTACTTAAGTGTCTTTTTTAAGTTTTGTACTTTGCTACACTTTTAATTATATCTGTTAATGAGTAAAAAAAAAAAAAAAAAAGATTAAATATATTGTTCCCCGGAAATACTGCAATGTATGATGGATAGGAGAACTGGCACTAATAAGGATAAAGGGGATTTGCAAATAAATAAAATGTCCGGTTTTATTGTTTTTCAACAAGCATGTATAATTCTGGACAATTATTTTAGGATTTTTAGAGCTGTTTAGAATTTTTAAAATTCATCCTATTGACCTATTAAGATGTTAGAAGTTAATTTTCCAATACTGAAAATATTTTACTACAAAGCGAGTAAGGATGAACTCTACTAACTTTAAAAATCAACTGCTGCTCAAAATTAACAGGAGCTTCAGAGAGTAACACTAAGGATGGGCACAAATAAAGGAAGTGTGATCTAGTAAACAAGTACAGGGCAGGGCAATTTTGAAAAAAATGAAAACAATTTTTTTGTCAGCTGCTATGTTTATTTGACAAGTTTTAAGTTTATTTAACATGTTCTAATATCTGACAGGTATAACACAGTCTCGTCAAAAATTGGCATATTTTTGTCTTACAAACATTGTGATGGCACCTGACAGTTTGGTTTTCTTTGGGTCATTTGGGGAAAGTCACAGCACTTTGTAGTTAATCTGCAATTGTACTTTAAATAAAAGTTATTTTATGAAAAAGCAACTGCTTTGAGATTTATGTCCCATTCATTGCCTTTCTTGCACTACTCAGGTGAGAGTTACCAGTCTTACCACTGTCAAAAAAGTAATTAAGTAACTTTTACCCTGAGTACATTTTAATTAAGGTACTTTTTTACTTGAGTACATTTTTAGACTGGTCATTTTACTTGTACTTGAGTCAAATTTCATCCCAGTAGTAGTACTTTTACTTGCGTAGAATATTTTAGAACTCTTCCCACCTCTGCTTGCCATCTACTTTCCTGGAGTTTAATGAAATGTAATTGTTTATTTACCAGAATTTACCATAAAATTTCCTGGAACTTTCCAGAATTTAGAGGTTACTTTTCCAGAACTTTTAAATTACTTTCCTGAGACTTTCGTTAGACTTACTGGTTACTTTCCAAGAATTTGCCAGGTACATTCTGGAACTTATAAGAAACTTTCCTGGAGCTATGAGATGATAATCCCTGCATTCATCAATTGCCTTTTGCTTGTTTGAGATTGGGTCAAGGCAGCAACAGGTCCAGGAGATAAATCCCTTTGGTTACGCTCTCTGGCTCATTCTAAAGAATGCCAAGTAAGCTAATGAATAAACGCATCTTCTTTATTCATTAGATCCAGGAAACCTAAACTCCTCTGCTTTAGGACTGAACCCCAACTTGGAGGAGGTTATCCACCTCCAGGTTGCGACTGTGGCTCAGGAGTGAGGAGTTCGTCTTGTAACCGGAGGGTTGCCGGTTGGAGTCCCCGCTCTGTCTGTCTCAGTCGTTATTTCCTTGGGCAAGACACTTCACCCTTCTGCCTACTGGTGGTGGTCAGAGGGCCCGGTGGCGCCAGTGTCCGGCAGCCTCGCTTCTGTCAGTGTGCCCCAGGGCAGCTGTGGCTACAATGTAGCTTGCCATCACCAGTGCGTGAATGGGTGAATGACTGAATGTAGTGTGAAGTGCTTTGGGGTCCTCATGGACTAAATAAAGCGCTATACAAGTACAGGCCATTTACCTTTTTTCTTCCAATTGAGAACCATGACCTTAGTCTTAGAGGAGATCACGTTATGGGTTGCTTTTTGGACTTTCCAAAACAGCTTTTAAAATGTCTTAGGAAATAACCTCTAAGTTGTAGGAAAGCAACCAGTTAGTTTCATGAAATTTTCTGGAAAGTACCTGGTCGGTTGTAGAACACAACTGAGTTCTGGGAAACTACACACTAAATTAATTTGTGCCACCATTTGATTTTTGGCTGTCAAATACAAACAATGTGTAGCTGAATGGTTCCTGTATGATTACTTTAAGTTCTGTCACAAAACAATTTACCCATTTCTGCTGATTAATGTCTATCAAAAAGCCCTGAAGAACTTTTTCAAGGTTGGGCACTGGTGGCCAAAAATGCTGCTTGAGCTTCCTAAAAACAAAACAAAAAAATATATTATAGGTGTGGTAAAATTAATTCATAAAGATGGTATGTTATTTTGGGATGTGTGAGGAATTTGGCATTGTGTTTTTCCCGAAAAAATCAATGAGTTGGAAGCAAATGTACCTGTGGTATAGGAAAACGGTTGTGATGAAGCTGATAGCTAAGATCATCATGGAAACACAGATAGACCACCTGAGCCACATGTCTAGAAACAACAGAATTAAAGTTAGCATTTCACCATTTTAGAACTGTATTTTCATTCATGTAGCAAAATTGATTTTAAACTACATTTTATTAGATTGAGGTAGATAATTGATTTCAATACACTGCTGCAATTGCATATTCAGTGTATTTGAAATAATTGTGAAACATTTTCTCACCAAACCAAGAAAATAAATTCAGGTAATTTACCAATGTTTGGTTTTTGACAGTAGAATTTTTTGGATTATTTCAGGCTTACCTGTGTGCTGTGTGGTGGCACTTGAGAAGATATCTGACCAGTCACTCCAGGTTCCTGAGTAAATCGACCCATCAGGTTTAGCTCTAATCTTTGCACTGAACTGGCAGCCTGATGGAAGCTCTACACATGTGCTAGTATTTGCTACTTTTGTCTTCTGTGGGCAGAAAAAAATTTGTAAACTCATTGTATATTTTTTTCATCCATCCATCCATCCATCCATCCATCCATCCATCCATCCATCCATCCATCCATCCATCCATCCATCCATCCATCCATCCATCCATCCATCCATCCATCCATCCATCTTCTATACCTTGTTATCTTTGCAGACTCAAGGGGGACTTATGGTCAGTGGGTGAAAGTTGGGGTACACCCACGACAGGTTTTCAGACAATTACAGGGCAACAAAAATACACTCAGGACAAACAGCCATGCACACACACCTAAGGGCAATTTAGAGAAATGCATGCTTTGGACTGTGGTAGAAAGCCAGAGTACCCGAAGAGACTTCGGCTCAGCTCTCTTTTCACCACGACAGACCGGTACACTGCTCGCATCACTGCAGACGCCGCACCAATCCACCTATGGAGCTCCCGTTCCATTTTTCCCTCATTCATGGACAAGACCCCAGTGTGCCATGGGTGACCCTACCAGGGGCAAAGAGGCCCTGACAACTTAGGTTACCCCTCCACCACAATGAGGTGGCAGCCCAGGGAGGGGTTTTTTTCCACATTCATCAAGCCTGCCTTCGCTTTCATTTATGATTTCTTTCAGTATGTTGTTTAAAAGTAAATGTTTTGCAGTTTTGAAGTACCACATAAATATAGACCCTAAGAAAACTTCAAAATACATTAATTTTAAATTTTGGAACATCTGGGATTTATCATTTTAAAGTGACCATTCTTGTTCTATGATGCCATCTTGTGGTAAGATGAAAAACTTTTCTGTATCTATATTTACAAAAACATTTTTGTTTTAATCCAGCAAGCCCTTCACAGTTTGAGAGATTTGTTTTTGACTAAAGCTGGGTAGTTTTTTCTTGTGTCCTTATAATCTTTCCTTGACTCCTTAACTTTTTTTCCTGATCAAATAAAAAGTATTTAGTGACTCTTCTATGTTTTACACACTATTAGGCAGGGCGGGGCAATTTTATTTGTATAGCACACTTTCAACAACAAGGTAATTCAAGGTGCTTATTAACACCTTTTCTTTGAAAGACTGACCATATTTTGTTTTTGAAACAGTTAAACATCTCAGATTTTGTGAATGCAACTTACCCTCCACTTTTCACCTCCTTTGATCTGAATCTCAATTTCATACTGCAGATGGCTCCACAGAGACGGTAAAGGAGCTTCCCAATCCAAGCACAACTTTTGTTTGTTCAGTTTTCCTTTCAGATGACTCGGAGGGGCACTTTTAACTGTTAACACAAAACACACAGGGCTATGTATAATTCTTGGTTTTTCTGATGCAGCATGGACTCTGAGCAATGAATTACTTTTGCCAACGCTGTTTAAGAGATTGAGCTCAAGTAAAGATCCTATTAAGTTTATTCGTGGACTATGATCACCTCGATAAAGAGAAATATATCAATGAACAATCATCTTTCGTAAATGATTGTTCCTCTAAGATCTCCTCTAAATCTCTACATATTTGACAGATTTATAGAAATAACACTAATATTATGTCCTTCCCTAAGGACTAATCTTGTAAACAACTTTGAGAAGCAAAACTGTTAAGTTCTAAACAAACAAGTACATCTTATATTTCTTTTAGGAAAATAGAACCCAATCTTACTCACTGGACTTATTGAGCGTGAACTCTTCACTGAAGAACAATGGTTTTACTGCAGCTGCAGGACTGTTAAGCTTGACCTTTATTTTTCCAAACTTATCTCCATGAAAAGAACACGTGTCAGTAAGATTTCCATCATCCTGACATTTTCTCCACTCTGTCCAGCTCAGAGAGTGTCTGTAGGGATTAGATTATAGTCCATCAAGAGTGCAGGAAATACAATTAAACATCAAAACTAAGTGTTCTTACAAAAAAGTATTTAAGTGCTGTGTAAAATATGCCCACAATTGAAACAATATAAACACTTTTTTTTTTTGCATAAACCAGATACACTTTATGTAGTATACACATACAGTGAATGGAAATAAGTGCAATTCTTTCATTTGTTCATTTTATCATGACAAATCAAACATCATGACATATTCAAAATCATGTTTTTTTTTACCAGTTTCTTTTTAAGTTCATATACATGACATCACGAAAAAAACTACATTGTCATTATTTATTAAAGATAAAACCAATTTAAAAAAGCTATAAAAACCCATGAATCAATACCTTTAAAATCCACCACTAATAGCAATGCCTTACATAGTTTATATGCTTGAGTATAGGGGACTTTGATATAGAGAGCAATTCATTGCCATCACAATGACTTCCCCAGGATCTCTGCTTCCATAACAAGCCCAAATCTGCATCACCCCTCCACTACCATGCTTGGCAGTTGCTGTGAGGTGTTTTTCCTAATATGCTGTTTCATTTGCCTTCTTATTATAGCCATACAGCTCTACTTTGGTCTCATGTATCTGAAGGATGTTCTGGGAGTCTTTTAGTTGATTCAGATAATAATAATAATAATAATAATAATAATAATAATAATAATAATAATAATAATAATAATAATAATAATAATAATAACAATAACAATAATAATAATAATAATAATAATAATAATAATAATAATAACAATAACAATAATAATGGCTTGAATTTATATAGCAAGGAAATGTGTTCTCCCAATTTGTTCCAACAAGCCATGCATGCTTACTTCCTGACTGAGGCCTGCGTTTGTAATTTCCTGCCTTGGGCTGTCAAACTGTAAAACAACATGAGGTTTCTTGGGCTCACTCTAGTCCTAGAGTGATGTTTTAGAGTGGTTATGTTTTAATTTAGGTAAATACAACCAAACTAATTACGACATAAATCGAGTAAGCACCAGTAATCAATAGATGAAACATTCAAGGTCCATTCATCTCTGCTTTATCAGAAACATGTAAAAGGAAAAAAAGAGAGGTCCAGTTGAGAAAACTTTAAGTCCCAGTAGGAATTGTTTCAATTTTATAGGGAAATTGCAAACCTTTAAGTTGAAAAAATCCCGTTGGTATTGCATGGATTAGTTGAAAGCGTCAACCAATCCATGCACTGCCAATGTTTTTTTTTCTCCTTTTGAAGATATAAGGCTGTAAAAGTACATTTCCTGTTGTACTGCTGCTTTACAATTCATACAGTGATTGTTGGAAAACTTGGCATTTGTGGAGGGAGTACTTGTGGAGGCTTGATATTAACTTTCTTAAAACATTTTTTACAGCTTGGGTGACTTAGATACACACAGGTTTTTTGAACTCATTGTTACATTTCTCTTTATTCTGTACATTCTGTACATTTATTGTACTTTAAGATAAAAAAAGGAATGTTAGTACCTCAGACTCATCTTGTAGAAGAGCTTGTATTCATCACTGTATTTGAAGCTATTCCAGTGACAGGTAACATGTTGTAGGTCAGAAGTGAAACATACCAGTGAGATATGAGCTACAAGAGAAAGTTTTTTAGTTTTTTTTTTTTTATATAAGAATCAGTTTGTCATAAGAAGGAATGTGTATGTACATGTCTAGGTACAGGTATTTAGCCAGTCTGCTTTTAGTCCAACTTACCTGCAGCTTGGGGAACTGTTGCTTGTGCTGGTTTAGACCAGGCACTCCAGTATCCAGGATGTGAGTCTGGTTTAGATTCACATTTCACTGAAGCCTGAATCTCAACCTCCTCACCTGGTTCCAGTTTGAGCTGAAAGCTTTTCTTTGTTCCCTGAAAACAAGATGTATCATTTTAAACCTTTACCTTGAACTATTCACTCAAAGTTTAATTAGAAAGAAGTGGCTGATGTTTTCAGTTTTTTTTTTTACATTTTCTTGAATATGATGTTAATTTTGGGCTACTCTAGTTATTTTTATTTCAAGGGTTTTGAGAATGACTGCCCACAGCATTTAATTTGGCTTTAGGTCCAGGCCTTGATTAAGCCTCTGCAAACTATTCATTTTGGGGTTTGTTAACCATTCAGAAATGGACTTGTTAGTTGTCCTGCTCTATAACCATAATGCATGTGTAATTAGTGTTTTTGATAGAGAGCAAAATGTACATTTCTATCAATTATAGACCTTGGGGAAGCAACACAGCCTCATCAATCAGTCGATCAATCAATCTTTATTTATAGAGAACGTTGCACACCCAAAGTGAGCATAGTACTGTACATGTCCGTAAGATAAAACATGACCACTAAGACACAGACGCCTACAATAAATCAGATAAACAAAAAGTAAAGATCAACATTTTTTTTGTTTTTTTTTGTTGTTTTTTTGGGGAAAGCTAAGACAACCCTGTTTTGTTGTGCTTGCTAAGCAGTCTTATCTGTTTACTCTGAAGTTTTCCCAAAAAGGCCATTGTTGCACAGTCTCTCTCTGATTGTTGAATCATGAACACTGACCTTTAGTTAGGCAAAAGTTGTCGTAGCCGTGTTTTCTTCAGTTATAGATAGTAGCTCCAACTGTTGCTTTATAGAGCTGGATATAAATAGCTTTGTAACCCTTACCAGACTTATGGATGTCAATGATTTTGTTTCTTATGTAATCTTGAAGATGTGCAACTTTTTGAGACAATGTTTGTTATGATTCTTAAATGTTTGTACTTTTAGTTTAATCTGTGTTTGGGTTATGATAATTTCTTTATTCAGTCAGAACTCATCCTTTTAGTTCACTCCTCTGTGTTAGTTCTGTTGTGCTTTATTTTTCACATTTAGGATTATTGTTTTGTGTTTTGTGTTTATTTCTGTTTAGTGTTTTTACCTATATATTTTCCTTCTCTTTTTCTTCGGTTCTGTTTGTTTATTCTCCCTTCCTGTCATACCCATTGGTGTTTGAACTTTGAGTTTCTCTTGTGCTTCTATGTTTTTTCTTATTTATTTACTAAGATCTTATCATTTTTAGTTACTCCTCTGCATTAGTTTTCTACTTCATTATCCCAATGCATTTACGAGTATTCTTTGATTAGACTTTTTCTGTTTTATGCTTAAACCTTTATTTTCCTTCTCTATTCTGTTTATTGCCTCCCTGCCATTCTACTTCCCTTCCCAGCTGCGATTCATATCCGTCTGCTCATTCACTCTCCCCCCTGCATCAGGTTTACCTTAATTAGCTCCTCAGGTTCCTTTGTCATTTTCCACTCCATATGACAAAAAGTCAACACTGAACAAATCTTTAAAGGGGGGGTATTATGCTTCTTCCAGGCACATATTACCCTTCTATAGCACACTCCAATAAAATAGTCACCTTAAGTCTTTTAAAAGTCCGTCATGTATCCAAATCCACCTTAAAGAAATGTACTTCCATATTGGACGCCATGATTTTCGCCTGTGCCTCTCTAAGACCCTCCTACTCTTTTTGACACTCCCCCTTCAGTTCGTCACATACATCATCACATCATTGCAGCATGCACGGAGTCGGAAAAAAAATCCCACAAGAGATGCACAGCTGCAGCTGGTGTTATTAATACTGGACTTGGGACTCAGCCGGTGTTGTGAGTGGTGGGGAGGGGTAGGGGAGCTCTGCAGGGGCGAGGCTCACGGCTGAGTACATAAGGTTGGAGGAGGAGATGTGTGGAAAAGGCAGGGATAGGTGGGAGCAGGCGTTTCAGCAACCCCGAGAACTACCAGCAGAGACCGGCAGAGACTTAAAGATTACTCTAACATGAGTGAATGGGTCAGAGCAACACTTCAGGTATGTTTTTAATGAGGGAAAGACAGGTTCTCAGGATATCAAGCTTCAGAAAGTCCATTTTGCATAATACCCCCCCTTTAAGGGATTAATATATTTTCACAGCACACTATGGGGACTTTATATTAGTTATATTTAAACAAAGAACAAACAAGAAAATGCACTAGGACATACAGTACCTTTACTGTTTGTTCCCCAAGTCTCACAGAAGAATAGCGAATTCTGTATTCCTTATTTAGTATGTAGGTTAAATGTATTGTCTCCAGTGAAACAATAAGTTCTCCTACATTGTCATTGGGCTGTAGTGAGACATTGAAGGGGGGATCCAGAAGACCTGAAAAAGATGACAATAATGTCAATATTTTCACATGGCAATATTTTAAATTGGTCGAACGATTTCCAAACCTTGAGAGACCACGCACATGGTGATAGAAAATCGTGGATATAACAGTTATGGTCCTACAGTGTATTGGTGTGCTGCCACACGGCAATTACGAGACACCACAGACGAATGCAATTTGCTCACAAACATTTCCAGCTCGGACAGGGAATTGCACAAAACCTCACAAGGTAAAATCTGACTTTGGAGTAAATGAACAAAGTGGCCGAAGAGGCAGCATTGCAATAGTTTGTGGACTAGTTTTAACGAAAGAATTATACAAAAAAAGCATTACATAACGGAGTGGAGACAAACAGGAGCAGGGGCTCTATTTTCTACACAAATATTTGGAGGTGAGTTATTTATTATTTTTTTCACTCAAACATCGCTACACACTTTGTTCTGATTGATCTCTGTTTCTATGCGTTTGTGGACTGGGGTCAAGTGAGCCAACATTTGGAAATAATAACAAAAATAGACACTTCCAAGGCGTATCGCGCTTGTCACCTCGCCTTCCGATTGGCTACACTTGACATTCAACAGGCTGCATGATCGTTTGTCCTCGCAACATACCACACATGCTGTGATATCGGACCTAGAAAATCCAACATGTTGAATATTCCTGATTTGCAATAGGAGCGGTCCAGCCAGTTCAGCCGCAGTCTGCGGTCATAGAATTTCTGACAGCCTGAATATTGCCGAGTGCTGGTTTTGGTCTTACGAGCACAAAATTAGCTGTCGGTGAGTACGTCACACTGCACTGCCTCAGAGCTGTGAATGACACACACAATTATTTTCGCGACGAAAGAAAAGGTCGGAGGACGGCCAAAATCACACAGTCTGATCCCAGCTTTAAGAGCCATCGTGATAATCGGGGCATCCTTGCAATTGTCGGAAGGGGGAATCGGGCCCGGAATCGGCTTAAAGAAACAGGAGGCAGGATTTGTAAATAAAATAAACATCCATGTCCAGTTTTTTAACGCTGTTGGGTGATGAAAAAAATGTGCTGCAGTTTGGGGCCCGAATTTCCCGCGCTGTCCCACGGATGTGACGTCAATTGACACGGCTTGCTCGTTCTCGACAGCTTTAAAAGAGGAAGAAAAATGGTCACAGACCTCCATTGATTCAATTGTGAGAATGGATTCTTCTGCAACTGGGAAACGACCAAGGACGACTCACAGCCCACTAAAAAGTGGCACTAAGAAAAACAAGTATGTCACTGTGAAGAGGTATGTTTTTTTGTGAAGCGTTTGTGCGCGCTCCCGTGCGGCTTGCTGCAGTTACTTGGAGCGCCGGCCGCGTCGCTCGTGAGTTTCGTTTCTTCATTCTGCCCCCTGCTCCTTTAAAAATCCTCCAGTGTGAAACAGGCCTAAGGAGCAATTGGAGGCTTTTATTAAAGCTTTGTTCTTCTGATTAAGATATGCCAACCAGCTAACCTTGCTTGTTGCACATTAAAGAGCAAACTAAACAGCAAGAAAATCATGCAAAGGCAAATGCAAAGATGGAATGGAATTAGGAGCCTGCAACCTAACCCAATAAATCTAAAATATTCTGTTTTCTATGTTTATCAATATTATGAAAAAACAAAAGATAGAAATTAACACAGAAATCACAACTTTATCCATTGATTATACAATATCATAGCACTAAACACAAACATTTTAAGCATACAGTGCAAATGTTTGTTTATGGCCTTAATGACGTTTTACTTATAAACTACCCATTCTTGTGAATTTCCTATTTAAAAACATATTATTAAAAACAAGTTTCTTACAGAGGTCCTCCACAAAGACTGTCCGGGTATACAAACTGGCGTTTTTGGTGCGATCCACCACTTCCACTTTCATCTCGGCATATAAAAAGAAAGCTGTCCGGGGAAACGAACACACATGCAGGAAAGTTCCATTTTCCGTTCCATGGATAGACATGTGACATTTCTTACTAGGGTCCCTTTAGTGATGAAATGATAAACACAAGACGTATTAATTATTAATCAAAGAAAACAAATTTTTACAGCAAATATCACACAGGTAAAAGCAGCATAAAGTAAAAGATTTTAAAATGTAGGATCTTGAAGGATCATCTCATCAGTTCAAAAGATGCTTAATGATGATCTCTTTTTTTGAACCTGACTGCAACATGGGGAACAAAACAAATACATCAGCTGGAGTATACTGGAGTATAATAATAATAATAATAATAATAATAATAATAATAATAATAATAATAATAATAATAATAATAATAATACATTTTATAAGACAACTGTACATGTTAGTTTTAAGTATATGTGCTGCTTATTTGACAAACATCTCCTCTCACTTTATTCCTAAAGTCTTGTGGTTATTTTCATAAACAACTATGGAAACGTTCATTTAGTAGTAAAGTAAATTAAGTTTGCTGATTTTTCTTATTATATCAGATTGCCAGTAAGTCTAATAATTAACATGCTAACAAGCCTCTAGAACTTAGCTTTTGCTCTTTGTTAGGTAAGTCCACAGGCAAATATTGAAGTTAGACCATGGACTTCCTTTGAAGTTTTACAACTGTTTCAAGACTTTTCTTCAATGCATAATTTTCGAACTGCAGAATGATGGACGCCTTGTAGTCATTTCTAAACTGATGCACTGATGATTATTCTAAAATCAGTTCAGATTTTTTTTCTTGGCATTATGTTTATATATTACTGGATGCCTACGAACAGTTTACATTGCAACACCTGTTTTTACTGAACTTAAAACCCTATGTGGTTAGGATATGCTTAGTTTTTTGGCTTTGTTTTCATACAATATTGATGACATGTCATCTGTTGTTTAATTAGAGGTTGGTTCACCTAATTCCAAGATCACAAAAAGTGAAAATTATTTACTTTTGATTATGATTGTTTCCATCAGGCAATTCTGGTGTTCAAGGTCCAAAGGTCATGCATGCTTCTGCAGAGATAATTTAACTATTTGGCCGAGGTCACCGGGCCCTGAGGACCAGAATTGTGTACCTAAGTTTTAAGCTAACTTACAAGTGTCCCAGAGAAAAACCATATTATCATAAACATACCCTTCAGCGTTATAGAGAAAATCATATGTCCCGTTGTCTTTGGTCTCAAAGAAGCAGGTGAAATCCTGTCTTGTGCGAGTGAAACACTTTGGATTTTCTGTATCCTTTATGAGCAAAACATCTGGTCCAGAAACAAAAATTACACAAATAAAACACATATATTACAGACACAGTGGCTAATGAGATCCACCAAAACATCAGAACATTGTCGTCGCTTCTGTTAATACTCGGTAATACCCCCGATTGCCAAAAGGACAAGACTTGACAAGGTTGTAGCATGTGAAGAGAAGAACCTTTGACTATTCCTCTTTACACAATTATGTCCTCTTCTGAAAGGCTCACTCCAGATAGTTTCTAATGGATTCCTGTCTGGGGACTGAAATGACCAGCGGTAGACGGCCATGGAAGAAGACAGACTTTGTTGTCTGCTCAACCATTTCTGTTTTGATTAGGCCAAACCTTTCGATTATTATCCTGTTGAAAGCCCCAATTGTAACCCATTTTCCATTTCCTGGAAGAGGCCACCGGGTTTTAGATCTAAAATGACCTGGTGTTTTAAAGCGTTTTCATGACACCATGCACTTTAACAAGGTTTCCAGTGCCTTTGGGAAATAAATGGACCCACAGCATCACAGATATGCCACCATGTTTAACAGTGGGCATGGAGGTGATTTCCATATATTCAATCTACTAAAACAGATGTCCAAAAATACTTGAGGCCATTTATTTTAAATGAATTGTTGGTGGTGCCAATCAGAATGGAGGAAGTGATTTTGGTTTGGTTAAAGTTGCCTTTTAATGTGAGTTTGTTGTGTCTTAAATTAGCTGCTTAACTTTGTCTTAAAATGTACAGTGTGAAATGCTACTAAAAGAAGAATTCATTTCATGGCTTTTTATGTACCCTATCCAGTGGTGACAACAGGTGGGGACCAAAAATGTGTTACTAAGAACTCAGTCATATTTTCAAGTGTACCAATTCTGATTTAGAGAGTCGTAAAGAAAAAGAAAAAAATGTTCCCCCAAAGGCAAAATTGTCATTTACTTAGTTTCTTCCTTGAAATGTCTTCAGGTAATTTTTTTTTTTTTGCACCTTCTGCAAACCTTTATCATCTGCAAGATGTGATCCTGTTCTAACAAATATCAATTTGCTTTAAGCCAAATTTAAAGGCTGAATTAAAGATCTATGCATGCAGTCTGACCACTAACAAAACATGTACACTAACAAAACACTCAAACAAACTAAATAAAATACAACTTAAGCGGTTAAAGATTTTGGCTTCTTTGTAGACATCTCTCCATAAGTTCATAAATATTTCCAACAGAAAAATTTTATTTACACTTCATCTGAACATTTAGAATATATATACACATACCTTGCTTTGACAAAATATGCCCAATTCCAGTACTGCAATGCATCATGGACATTAAGTCAAAATGCAGCCACAAACTAATGAGAAAAATCTTCCATATGCAATCCAAAGTCATCATTGATAGAGGTGCTGTCAGGCCAGATTTAAGCTCAGTTTATGTTTGTGTTAATTGTGTCTACTAGGTGTAGTTTTGAGTGGGTGTGTGTGGGTGGGGTTGAACGAGTTCATAGGGGTCCAACCAAATAGCTCAGCCTAAAGCAGGAAGTGTGCACTATCTACAGTGGAAGCTGACACCAAAAAAGGCAATATGGGAGGAGAAATGTACACTGTATTTTCATATTTTTGGGACAGAAGAGCATAGGAAATGACTGCTGGAGAACAATACTGTCCTAACCTCCTCTAACTAAGGAAATCATACCAAGAAAACTTTCTGGAAATGTAATTGTTTTCTTCAGTCGTATTGATGAAAAGATTAGTAACTGATTAATAATATTTAAGCAATTACAGTATTTAGGAGACTCTGCATGTGCCAACTCTCAAGATAGTGTAGGGTGCAGTACACCTGGAGCTTTCAAATTATGTGTTCTACAGTTAATGAGACAGAGTCATGCCCTCCTGAAAAAGAATAAAAAACATTGCCCAAAGAGCAAACCCTGTGTGTGCTGATCAACCACATCCTGACCGAGAGCACAGTGGCAGTACAGCACACTTGGTTTTATTTCTCACATTTAGACGTATGCCCCAATTATTCATAGCCCTGACAAATTTAGATGTTTTCAATATTTGAGCCAATAAGTTTGTTTCTGATAGGAAATGAGACTGGCATCTCTCAAAGGGTAAAACAACATACTTTTTGTATCGATTTAAAACAAAAAAAAGTATATTCACATTTTAGTCTTATTTAGTCATTTTAGTTTTAGTTCCCTTTTTTTCCCCTTACCTCATTGGGTAGTGCAGAAGCAGACTTCTAGGGTTTGCTTGTATATTCTTTGTCCTTCTTCCTCTCTTCTATTCTTAACTCCCTTGTTCCTTTTTAATTTTTTACCCCACCTCTCTTCCTTACTTAAAAAAAAAAATCCTTTTCACGTTCTTTTCCATCTCTTTGTCCAAAGCATTTGATAGCAGATGCTGTAATGCTCCATGTGAGACAATAAATCTGTTGGGCTTCACCTTGCCACTCACAACAATTCTGACTGCCAGACAAAACACGTTAAAATGAATAAAGAAATAAAGTCCAAAAAGGCATGTCAAAAATGATTTACACCCTACTTAATAATCAGTGGTATCACAGCAATAACACTGCATAATACGCACTTATAATACCTGACTTTTTTTTTCTTTTGCATGTCTCCACTGGTATTTTAAAGCTAATTTTCACATGTCAGCTCCATGTGTTTGAGGTTAGAAGGCCTCCTTCCTATCATTCTAATGTTTAGCTTCCTCTACAGATTGTCTTTCAGATTTGAGTTGGAACTTTGGGGGGGACCTCTCTAAAAATAGCACTTCCAGTCATGGGTAACATGTTGGTAAATTGAGCTTTAAATCTAAATCTCCCAGGGTATAAATAATTTTGGAGTCAATTTCGTCAACAGATTTCACAAATATCCTATACTCTACTACTATCTTCAAAAACCTTTTGCTGAATTAGTTAAAGACGGTTATCTTAAAATCATTGCCAGATTTTAGTGTCTCCTATTATAAGAGGACCCTGAGAAACTACTTCATGCTTTTCTTTTCACCCAGTTGTACCATTGTGATAGTGTCTTTATCCAAGAGTCAGCAAAA
Organism: Valencia hispanica; assembly: GCA_963556495.2. Classification (NCBI taxonomy): domain Eukaryota; kingdom Metazoa; phylum Chordata; class Actinopteri; order Cyprinodontiformes; family Valenciidae; genus Valencia; species Valencia hispanica. The sequence continues at coordinate 49,526,284 of OY747705.1, read as the reverse complement.
GCTCTTTCAAAAAGGCTGCTGCCAGCATCCTGAAAAACACCAGAAAAATACCTTAAACCAAATAAGCAGATAGCATTTCTGCTTTAAAAAATATTCCAATTCAGGATTTCACAAAAATAAAACCTTTTTTTAGAAACCTGCTGAAAAAACTAATATTTCTACATAGTAAACATTCGGGTCACTGATGTCACACTGGGTCTCAGGGGTTGACACTAGATGGAGAGAATAGCGGTAAGTAACTTAGATGGACAAAAAGAATGAAGTTTAAGGTAATTGATTGAGTTTGAAGACATTTTGATTTTATTTCTGAAGCATTTCCAGACTTATGGACTTTTACCCTTGTGGTCTGGTTCCTTAATTGTTCCTTAACCAGGACAAATAGAGGCTACATTTTTGAACCAGAGTAAAACTCTGATGAACCACAAGCCCTGGTAGCAGGTAGCATGGATTCCCCTCATCCTTTGTGTGAATCATTCATTGATCATCAGATCTGCTTTCAATCAGAGAATTTTGATCTTTGTAAAAACAGTGTTTCAGGAAACTTGTAAAAGTGTTTTTTGTAACTTGTAAAAGTATTTTGTTTAAACTTGTAAAAGTGTTTTGTTTAAACTTGTACAAGTGTTACAGGTTAATGTAATTTTGTTTTGCACTTCCTGGCCACCGTAGTGCCGGGGTACCCTCTGTCTCACAGAAGGTGACCATCAAACTCTCCTATGATAATACAAGATACAATTTAATGTTTCAGTAGCAATAGGAGGAAATAGAATATTGATCATGGGATATACTGTACATTAACTCACCACGGGCAAATCTGTCACTCAGTGTGGACTCACGAAAAATTTGAGTCATGCACAGGCCCAGGCCACTTTGCTTCCACGTTATTGATCATATGTTCTGCATCACTTATGATCTTCACAATGGAGAACAATAATTAGCTTCAGTAGCTGTATTGTTAAGTATATTTCATTTGGAATGTTAAAAGCTATGCTTACCTGTACATTAATGCTGTAGACAGATCTCCTATTCACATAATCTCCTTTATTTATTCAAGGAGATGTGATGGGAATGGGAGTTCCATTGATGCAGCCAATCACACATGGAAAACCTAAAATATATCAAATTGAGTGCTTCCAGTCTCCAAGCTTTATGACATACATTAATTATACTGATACCTGCAATTCTGTGGAACGCTTCCTTGAATTGCCGGGTTCTGTGACCTGGGAACACTACAAACATGTAGAGTAGTTGTTTCAGTGCAAGAGTCCCATTTCTGACTGCCCCGTAGACAGTTGCCTTGGATACATGCTATGCATTACCAATATTATACAACAAACTGCCACTTCCAAAAAAATCAAAGTGCAATTAAAAAGAATTTGCTCGGAGTGGAGATCATTTTCATGAGTCATGAGAAATGTATGGGCTGAGAATGTTGTTTAAATAAATATTTGATGGTTGGGTAATGAAAATTTTCATACATGTACTCATCAGGGAGAGATAAAACATCCTCTCCCGACAGATTTCTGCGGAGTATCTGCTCTTCCACATCAACAGGCTCTTCAAGAAACAGACATGCCGTGTCTGCCACTGCTATTAGACTGCAGGCTTCATCTTAAGAGCAGGAGAAACTCCGTTAGTTGAAACAAACCTGCCAGCGAGCAGGTTAGTTTCACGGAGTATGTTGCCTGGGTAACTGACTCAGAGTTACGCTGAACTGGGTTTGTCAAACCGAAAAACCCTCATCTCAGGGTTAACTAACTCAGGGTTTTCACCAAACCTGTTTTGTGAAACGGGCCCCAGGACAATTCCCGGTGGGCCCGTCTGATGTTTGGGCCTCAAGGGCTGGTGTTCCCTCGTTCTTTTTTTGTTTGCAGCCTATGTTTACACAAACCGCATGCCATACACTGGACTGATCCGCAGCTCCCGCTGTGGCTTGGCCGCCTCCTGCTCCACCCATAGCTCTCGGGTTTTTTTTTCTTTCTTGGTCTGTCTGCATACACACCTGACCTGACCTTAGACGTTGTGTTTAAAAGATGGAAAGGGCAAGGGTGGCACGGAGGAGGCTAGAATCAAAAAGGCTCTGCAAACAGATGCAGCTAAATGTGCAAAGATTGGCAAATTCTCAACTAAAACAAGCTTGCCGTTTGAAAAGTCCAATAAGCACGAAGAAACAGGTAAGGCAGTAATTTAACTAATACTATGATGCAACGCCACATAACTGGGAAAATATTAATTAATATAATGAAAAATATGGTGTAAACCTGCTGTATATAAAAAGTGTCCTTAGATGCTAGATGATTCAGTACTACATTATTGAAACTGAGCTGAATAGATTCAGAAGGCTTTGTGAAAAGAGGATAAATGTGCAGCGAATTATAACCATTTTTAAAATGTGATTTAGGTCAGAAGCAGAGCTAGGAGACAGTACTGATGAGAGGATTGCTCCTGCCAGTATGGAATGAAAAGGTGAGCTGTTGTGAACAAGCTAACAGTTCCAAACGAGGGTTGGAAGTGTTTCTTTGAAACTTCTGTTATACAGAGGAAAAACAAGATAATGGTATCATTAGACGAACGTTATGTTATACATTGAATAAAAACTTTGCAGACTGCAGGGCAAATTAACCTGGGTGTCTAGTGTCTTTTGTGTTTTGAGAGTAGAGCGAATGTCAGGGTGGGTTTAGTTCCCCTTCTGGGATGGGGCTGGGGGGACTGCCTTGGGGTCCGTGAAGCTTTGTGGTGCTGTGGCCGTGGGCCCCGGGTCGAACGTGCCATGGCCTCCCTCCCCTGGTGGATTCCCGGTGAACAGCGGTGCCTATTGGGGTCAGTGGGGGAGCTGGCTCCCTGGGAAGACATTTTGTCTCCCAGTCTTTCCCTCCCCATCCCTGGACACCTCTGTCCACCCGCTCCATCACTTTACCACTCATATAGGGTCTTGGGGCATGGGCACATCACTGGGGTGCGAGGAGGGGCTTCCCTCCTCGCTATCCCGTGGTGTCCTGGGGCCCAATTTTAATATACAACTTAGACACTCCCACTTATAACATTCTCATGTGACACATATGTAGGGACTTTGGGGTGGGCACACTTTTCGGCATCCAGAGGGGGAGCGGTTCAATCAGCTTCACCTCTGGTGCCGGTGCCCACTGTTAAACCACATATAGACACTGAGGGCTCGGGGTGGGGGTCGGGGGATGTGTGGCTGCCTTCCCCACATCCCACCCCTCTGTTTTAAATGCACATTATAAAAACACGCATCAACACCATTCTCGAGCGGGAGGATGGAGGCTAGGGGTCTTTTCACACCCTGTTCGCTACGGGCCATCAGGGGTTGGGGTCCGGAGGAGGAACAGGCGGTCTGGTCGGGGTCCTGGGCTGTCGGGCTGCTTTGCCACTGTGGGGCCCTTGGCGGTCTGCTTGTCTCCGTCCTAGAAGGTAGGGGTCCATCTCCCGGGTCCGGGGACTGGTGGCTCTACTGGGGCATCGGAACCTGGACCTGGGAGCATAAAGTGTGTATGGGGTGTGTGAGTGAGGGTACAGCGTCATTTCTTTGGGTGTCTTGGTGAGTCAGTGAGAATGTATGTGTTTAAGAGGGAGGGAACGTATGACTGTGTCTGTATGTCTTTGTCTACCTGTCAGGTTGGATCTTGGTCTGCCCCCTCGCCTGGCGCACCTCAGGCCTTACACTTAATGGGGGGCCTATTTCCCCTCCGTTACTCCCCGCCGGTGACGGGGGCCCCTGCCTGCCGGTGCATCGGTGGTCAATCCGTTTTGGACCTGGTGCGTGCCTGGCCGGGCCTGGGGGGGCCGGTGTGTCGGTCGGCCGATGCGCTGGGCCGATATCTTCCTTTGGTTGGTTGGGGCACCTCTTTTAGAGGTGCCAGGTTTGGGACTGTTGGGTGGTGCCTGCTCGGTGGCTCGGTGGGATGCGGATCCGGCGTCTCTGCTCGTTTGATCACCTGTTCTGTGCGCACCGTGCGTGGCCGGTTCATTAGCGGGTTGGACCGGCCTTGGCCCTCGTTGGATGCCTGGTCTCGGCGCCCTGCGTTGCGCGGGATCGGGACCCGGGAGCTGGTACAACTTGGTGTCCAAATGCTGGCTGAGCCCGGCCTGGGGATGCTGTCCGTCCCCTGCGGCTATCGGTGGGGCGCTGGGATGTTGGCGGTGGGGATTGGCCTAGGGTGGAGGCGGCGCGTAGCGGCCGGCCGCGGCCCCTGCAGTGCCGGGGGCCCCTCGTCGGCCGGTCCCTTGTCGGGTCCCTGCTGGGGGGTGGGCTGCTCTCCCGGCATGGCCGGTTAGCCGGCGGGGCCCGTGGGCTCGTCACTGCTGCCCCCCGGGCCCCTGCATAGTGGCCGCTGGATGTTCCCCTGGGGTTCTCCTTTGCTCCACTCTTGGGGTCCTTTGGACCTCTTTGCTCCAATCTCCTTCATGTCTGCATTGATTCCTGGGAGACGGATTGATGCCTGCTCACACCAGCTACCGAACACTCTTATGGAGAAACCTTATATGCACCAGCATGCTAACACACACACATAGATGTGGGGTCTCTGGTGTTTAAGGATATATTCTTGGGCTGAGGTTATCATTACTAGAGCTTGATTAATCGGTACCATGAGTTTTTCTGTGACATTGTTGTTGTATTTTTATATCTATTTTTGTGTGATGTGGTTGTGTAGTTCTTAGTTCACAATGTTTCGTTTGTTGTGTCGATGTTCCTTTTTCGTGTTTTGTTTTGTTTTTTCCGTCTCTCTGCCGTCCTGTGGGTATGGAGGCAGACTTCAATGTCTTCCTATGTTTTCTTTGTTCCCCTTCCTCTCTTGTATTTTCAACTCACCCTCTCTCTTGACTTTTTGTTTCCTACCTCTCTTCTTCATCTTCCTTCTTTCTTCTCCTTAATTTTCCGTCTCCGTGTCCATAACATCAGGAAATAAAAACCCCAACAATTCATAATAAAGATTTTTCACACATATATCAAGTGGAGGACTACAGCAAAAGCTGTACTGCTCCGCTTGTGAAAGTAATTCTGTTGGGCTTCTACTTGGTACTCAGACACCAATTCTGAGCTCCACACTGCCAAACAGGACACGTAAAAAAAAAAAAAAAAAAAGAAATCTATATTTTAAAGCAAGCCCTATTTGCAATGAATTGAATACATTTTAGAAAAATTAACTAAATATTAGTAATGTGTTATCGCTGCTCCCAGTTTTTTACATCCCTGCTGTTATTTGCAGTTTGTCTGTTTTATGTAAATAGTTTGATGTTTTTTATGCCCAAATGTACATGGATAGTTATTTTATTTATTATTAATCTACTTCTTTACAAATTTCTTGAATCTAAATATGCTATTGTTATTACCTGTACATTATTTTTCCCCTTACGCTGTAAATTTGCCCTTGTCTCTTATTTTTTGTTTTATATTTTTACCTTTGTGTGAATCTGAGTCACTTTGCACTGGTACACCTGAATTTTCTAATTCAAGACGGGACTTTCTCACACTATTCAATACTGTTTATAATGAAACTTATGAACAGAAAAACAAAAGGGCTGGTACAAGAAAAAAAATAAAAAATTTCATGAGTTGAGTGCCTACCACAAACTGATTAAATCACCCATTACCGAGTTTCTGAAAACAGCAGCACAATTCTTATAAAGTTTTTTAGGTAATCTTGACATCTATTGAACATGTTGTGCTATGAACTGTACTTGAGCTATGCTAGCCCCTGTACACATACCCAGTTTATTATTTGAAAGAAGTTAGACAGAACTAGAAGATAGTTTTATTAAATAAATTTACAGCTCAGTATTTGAGCTGCCGTCTGACAGGGGAGTTTTCTTCGATGCCATCAAGAGATCTGCTGTCGGCTCTGATCAAACAAAAAGTAACAGCATCACCAACCACTCTGGTAGATACAGCAGCTACAAATCAGGCTGGAGGGTTACTCCAGATGCAGTGCAAGTTTGCATTTCACATTTTTTCACGTTACAACCGTAGATTTTACTGTATTTTATTGGGACTTTATGTGACAGACTATTGAGATTTAATATATAGTCGTGAAGCAGGAAAATTATGCATGATTTCCAAATAGCTTGCAAATGACAGTCAACCCCATCTATACTTTTAATTAATACTTTGTAGAAGCATGTTTTTATGCAGTTCTATCTAAATTCCTTTTGTAGTATGTCTCTAGTGACTGACATTTTTGTTAATTCCCCTTCTCAAAAACACTCAAGTTTGGTCACATCAAATTGGGAGCATCTGTAAACATTGCTTTTCAAGTCTTACTACAGATCCTTAATTGGATTTAGATCTTGACTGATTAGGTCCATTTAGCACAATAATTTGCTTTAATATTTGGTGTTTTGCAATCTCTGACAAATTTGCTTCCGGGATCTCCCTGCATTTAGCTCCATCCATCTTCCAAATTATTCTGAACAGCTTCACTGTTCTTCCTCAAGAAAGGCTTTCCAACAGCATAATACTGCAGCCACCATGTTTCACCATGAGGGTGGTTTGTTCAAGTAGATGTAAAGTGTTAGAGCACTTTTTTCCCCCAAGTGTTTGATCTGTCCCCATACAAAGCTCATGGCAAACTTATAAGAGTGTCATGAAGTTGGAAGAATGAGGACCTAAAAGCAGACTTAATTATGATGTGAATGATTTAAAAAGAAAGATGGGCAGACTTATTACAGACGTTCTGGCAGGGAAAAACAAGGGCGAGGATTTGGAGGGCAGAAAGACAGAGAATCTAGCAGGGAAGGGGAGAGATCAGAGATTTTAAGTATAATGGGGAGGATTTGAAAATGGCACAGAAACCAGGGTAGATAATTAAGAGCAACGAAATAAACACTAAGATGAAAGAAACTCAAATAAGAATTCAAAATGCCTAACGATAAACAGAAACTAATGCAGAAAAATGAATACAACTGACTTGACCTGAATAAAGAAAATTCAAAACAAAATTACAAAATTAACACTCAAAATGGGAACAGAAGAACATAGAGTCCAAACAAAACCCCAAAACAACCGAGGATCGTGATGTTCTTTCAACAATGACTTTTATTCTTGCCACTCTTCCAAGAAAGCCACATTTGTGGAGTCCCTGACTTATGGTTTTCCTGCCAAATGATTCCCCATCTGAGTTGTGGATCTCTGCAGCTCCTCCAGAGTTACCACAGACCTCTTGGTTGAATGATTGATGCTCTAAAACTTTGATTTTTATTTCTGATTGAACGATGCACACTAGTACTCCATCTTTAATTGTTTTTGCTCTATATACTCTATGAGACCCTGGCTTGTGTCTAAATACATCCTGGTGGGTTTATCAGATATGTTGGTTTAGTTTTCAACACTTATTAAAACTGAAATTCTTCCTTTTTCAGCATTCAACTTTCAATGTAATCTAAACTTACTCTGTGTAAAACATATTCTACTCTCAGACTACTTAAGGACTTGTTGGTGTAAAATCTTTATGGAGTTCACATCATCAGGGTCAGTATTCACCTAAACTACAACAAGTTCTAAAGCAAAAATGTTGAATGACATGAGATAAAAATAAACCTAGGGCCAATGCTGTTTTCTTCACACATTAGGAGGTCCTCTGGAAGCCTGGCCACAGAAACCATGTTTGACAGACGGCTCTCTGCATGCGGTTAGTTTGTGGGGGAAACCCATTGACAGATCAGCTCAGTGCAGCTGGGCAGATCAGTATTCCTTTTTTTGTGTCCTCCAAGCATACCATATAGAGAAGCCGGTTGCCTACATGTGCCAGTTCTGTTTTGCTCTCCAAAAAGCATATCTCAAGACAAAACCCTAGTTGTGTGATTGACTTTATAAAATCCAAACTATAGATTAGAATTCCTGAGCACTCCCAGGCCCCCTGAACTCTGACATTTACTCTGCGTACTTAAAAATAGATGAAAAAAAGCAAAAACAATCCTTGTCAACAACATTCTTGCAGAAAAAAATGAAGCAAAGTTTACATAAGTGCTTGTTGTGAGCAGTTCATACACCACAGAAACACTTTGTTTAGAAAATAAATCACTTTCTATGTACCCCCGTGCATTCGTGGGTTCTCTCCGGATACTTCAGCTTCCTCCCACTGACCAAAAACATAACTGTTAGGTTAACTGGTCTCTAAATTTTCTTTAGGTATGAGTGTGTGAGTGGTTGTTGGTGTGTTTTTGTGTTGCCCTGTGATAAACTGGGGGTCCTGTCCATGGTATCCCTCGTCTCTTGCCCAATAACCACTGGAGATACACACCAGATCCCTGAAGCCCTTCATAGACAAGTAGGTATCGACAGTGGATTAATGAAATGATTTTGACCAGACTCCATGGCAGGCCAAGGACAATTATTATAACTTCATGAGAACGATTCTAACAGTTTATTACATGTCTTCTAACTGTACAACATTCAAACTGACCACCAAAACTTGCACAGCACCCTCCATACATAATGGCACCCTGTTAAAGGTGAGTAAAAAGTTGAACAATAAATGAATCTTTTATTCCTTTAGCCTAATTTCACACTCAAAATCACTCGTGGCAAACTTCATGGCATCCCTGCAGTTAGCACGAAAAGATATAACTTATTCTTCTCCAATAAAATTCAACCAGGGTCATTGATCCTCTCCGCTCTGTTCTCCTTCACTCACCGCACAGGTTTTTTTTGCTGGATTTAGATTTGGGGACTGAGATGAGATTGATGAAGATTTATTTTCTATCTGATTCCTTATTACTGTGTTAACTAGGTCATACATTTTAATGCAGCTGAAAGACACAGTGAAGACCAGTTTTCTGCCAGAGCCCGTCAGATATTTACCTATAAGAGTTAACTAGCCATGTTCCCAAGGCCTTTTAAACAGGAACAGGCCCACAGCATCACAGATCCTCCACTGTACTTGTGTATAAGGTCTTGTTTATCCACATTTGGTTTTCAAAAGCCTCAATTTGACTTGGTGACTGGAATATACCACTGTGTGGTGCAATCCTTTAATAGTGTACTTTGGGATTTTTTTTATGGATTAATTTTTTACTTCCTTTGTCCATCCTGCTTATCTGTGTGTGGTGGCAACTTCTGATAGGAGTGCCAATAAGGGTGGCAGAAGTAGTTCTGTTACAAAAATAATTTCTTAACGTGGGATTTCTTTTTCCTAATCCTCTCATTGTGAGATAATAATATAGACTGCAATAAAATATACTTTTACTGTCAGGCTTTTTACACATATTTAACATGGGTGCCTATTAGTGTGGAGGGTACTTTATGGTGTGCAGCCTAATATATGATTTCAACACACCTACCACATTGGCTAAAAAACAAACTATTCCACAACTCTGACTAAATTGAATACATGGCTCTAAATTCTTTTTAAAACATTCTTACAAATGCATCAAAATACAAACAATTGTACTTATTTTCACACGGCAGTGATAGGCAGTACACAGATAATAACTATGACAAATGGCACATATCATGCTACTGTAAGTGCTGCAACAGAAAGTATCTGTCATAATTCACTCTCAAAAAAGTTGAGAACTTCTGTTTGCGGTCCAAACTGTGTCCTTTAAAAATTTCTCCTCAAAAAAATCTCCTCCTTCCATATGAGAATAAAAAATCCAGCAAAGACACCCCACAGACCCATAGGTGTTTTAGAAAATCACATAGCTCCATGTTTGTAAGTCCCCCTCAGTGAATAGAGAAAAAGCTTTTTATAAAAACAGGTTGAGCAATACTGTCTGTTGATTTTTTACTTGACTTGTTTTGCAAGAGAGGGGATTACTTCCAGAAGGTTTGTAGCAGATGAGTCTCTCCACCAAAGGACCAGCCATACTCCACATCTCCTCATGCTTTTGATAACCCAATAAAGTGTCCTGTCACAGTCCTCCATCTATAGCTGGGTGGTTGCAGTGAAGCGCCCTGTCCTCCTGTGTTGTCGCTGACTGGCGGGAAGGTGGCAGTAACGTGGTAGCCTGCCACTCGACTTTCTCTTGGAGCTACGCAGCATGTGAGGGTCTGGGGGGGCTGGTAGTCAGGCCTCCTCTGCGGTGGCATCTATTCCAGCGTAGGTGAAGTTCTCAAAGAGAGCCATATTAACGTAGGTCTGGAAGACAGGTGAGGCTTGTAATTTAAGGAATACAAATGGAAAAAATATTCAAACTATTTACAGCGCTTCAACTGAAATGAGCAGCTACACTTCACACAAGTGACCACATTTCTACTTATTTCACTGTGACTATGAATTTGTACCAAACTGATTTCTGTGTTTAAGTAAAATTGCAGCAACATGATGATTTACTATGCTCCACTTTTCCCAAATATACAGTGGATATCAAAAGTTTGATAAACAGCCTTGTGAACATCAAATCTTAGTAGGCTACTTGTAAAAGCTCCTGATTGCATTTAGGCCTATACTTTGATTAAGTCATTTTGATATATGATTAGGGTTTGGTCTAAACCATTTCACTCTAGCTCAGGGTGTATGTTTAGTGTAGTTCTTCTACTGGAAGATGAACCTGTATGTCATTTTTAGTTTTTTTTTGCAACTTTCAAAAATCCAAATCCTTTTCCTCCAGAATTGTCAAATATTTAGCTCCATCCATCTTCCCTTTAACTGCGACCAACTTCCCTTTTCCTGCTGAGGAAAAGCATCCTCACAGCAACATGCTGCCACTCCCCAGTCAGGGGAGGGTGAGTTCACTGTAAAAAGTTCAAGTGGTATGAATGTTATTGAAAGGCACTGTATTGTTGATCAAAGATTACCTTCCTGGCTTCCTGCATCCGGCTGAGTTGGACAGAGATTTGTGGGAAGGGAGGTCTCTCATAGGGGCGATCCCTCCAGCACTGTCTCATTAGTTCATAGCTGGAAGAACAAACAATGATTGTACCATCTAAGTTGTGATTCGATAAACCCACTAACACCCATTCATTTTGAGAAATGTAAAATAGTAAAACTGAATTGAATGAAAAAGTTAATTGCCAATTAGAACAGATCACTTACACCTCATCATCACAGTTTTTGGGTTTATCCATCCTGTAGCCCTGTGGCAGTTTTTCATACAGTTCAGCGCAAGTCATTCCACAGTATGGCGTACCACCTGTTTCCCAGACAAACAATAGGCAGAAAATAAATAGGCAGAAAATAAATGCAATCCACAACCTGAGACCATGCAACAGCAACTGTTAGAGGAGATCTAGAAATTAGACAATGGATGGTGCTACATGGGTAGCTTTGGAGAGGGAAGCTCTTCCTGAAACTAAAAAAGAATATGAGATGGAAATTTAGCAGAACTAATAATAATATTTTTTTTATCTAAAAACAGAAAAAAAAAATACTGAACTCAACAGACAGGAGCTGATCTGGGCCTTGCATGGAAAAGACTGCAGCTTTGCAGTCTGTGTTGAGAAAGAAATTAAAGCCGGCATTTTATGGTGATGCAGCATGCATCCTTACCCAAGCTTACAATTTCCCAAAGGAGAACTCCAAAAGACCACCTGTGAGGAAGACATGATATTCAGATGAGAAAAGGTTGTAAAATAGCTGAGATCAAGCAGGTTGGAGAAAATATAAACTTTTTTTCAAACCGTTATAAAAACTATGATGTGTTTTGTTGATCATATCTCGTGCCTTGCAAACAGAAACTCAGCTGTTCTAATCTACAGATTAAAACTCCACAACAACCTTATCTAACAATCATACATATTTGTGCTTAAAATGCACAAACTAAAAATGCATAAACCAAAAATGTATAACAAAGAAAGTTTTTTAATTTTGATAGTTTAGTAGCTGAAAATGCTCATTGAAAATGAAGATCTGTTAGTGTCGTTCAATTTCAAGAGCATGAAACCGCGATCTTTTCTGGAATCTGATAAGCAAAACTCTCGAGAATAACCATCAGTTTTATGTGTCACATACCGGTGTGGTAGATCAGCAGACAAAGTGTTGTTTGTACTCGGTCTTGTCTTTGTGTCTCACTTGCTCCTCTGCTGCACTGGTTGTGTCTTAAAGTTTAGTTTTTCATCATTCACTAATGCTTAGAACTTTTTTGGGTCCTGACTGGCAAGATTTTGTTCTTTCGTTTGCCGTCCAGTGCTCTGCTGGCCTGCTCTCTGCTGTATAAATAGGTTCCAGTTGACAGAGAAAAACATCTGTCTGTTTCCTAGTTCCTGGTTTGTGCTTATCAGTTATGCTGCACACTGTTATCAGTCTAACAGTGACAGGGGAATGAATTGTTGTTTTCTGTGGCAAGACATTTTGTGGTGTTCATAGTGAACAACTTTACTTGAGAGGGAAATGCTTTTGTAATATCTTAATTTTATTAAAATATAATACTTACACGTCACTCTTGCTTGTATACACGCTGTAATTCAGGGACTCAATGGCCATCCATCGTACTGGCAGTCTTCCCTAGAAGCAAACCAGCAGATTTATGTGAAATTTTCTGTCACAGAAATAGTTAAAGTTCATACAGCAACGGAAGTGTGACATTTTAAATAATGTTAAAACATCTTTAAATTAGTTTAAACATATTCTTTGTCAAAGTAATGATTTAAACAACATACTACACCTCTATACTTTTACTGCACTCTGTAAAGCAGTTCACATGTTTACAAAATGCTGCCCTCTACAGGGAAAGTCTTTAATATCCAAAACAATTCTGTGTCTGGATATTTCTGTACAAGAAAATGAACCCAAAGAAACAGAAATTTTGTTTTAGCTTACTTTGGCATTAACAATTGCCATTTTTACCCCTCAAACTTTCAGATTAAGTCACAGCCTGAATCAACTGTTTTTCTGGGGTGTATTTTGTTGATATAAACTTCAAAACTCTCAACAAGCTCCTGTGTTTCAGGCAAGGCTCAGGGTCAATCGACTTCCTCCCACAATCATTCCCCCATTTTGTGCCCACAGATTGCCATTTTATCCCTTTCACTTATTTTGTTCCTTAAAAGTACATTTTTATACTCTACTCCTGGTCTACTATAAAAAGATGTTGTGATATGACTGAAATATATAATTTTTACCAGCAGGAAGTTGCATAAAGTCATTTTTGTTTAATCACGGGTCACTAAAGCTTATATCTCATTTGTCAAATGGTCTAAATGGAAAATCAGAACCAAATAAATTGATGTGAAATGTGAAATAAAGCCCACAGGGGAAAAAAAGCATTTTAATTGAACTGTGTGTGAGATTAGTGCATGTTTATGAATATGTATCGCCATCATTTGTGGTTTCATTTATTTTTTAATAAACCTTTTTAGAACCAGACCTTTGGCATGTGTTTCTACTATTGGTGTAATCAGGGGTTGTCCAACTCCAGGGATCAAGGGCTCAGTGTCCTGCATACTTTAGATTTGTCCCTGTTCCACCACAGCAGATTCAAATGGCCAAGATATATATTCATAGTGTCATTGAGTTTTGTTAAGGTCTTAACTATGCCCGGGATTCTGGTTTCCTGAACTATCAAAAGATGAAAAAACATGCAGGACAGCGACCCCAGAGGTTTGATATTGGTCTCCACTGGTATAATTCATCTACACAGAGATGTCTTCAGCGCCCACTCCTGGATGTATTTTCAAAAAAATTTACAAAAGAAAAAAATCTCACCATTGTTTTCTTGACGTAAACCTCCTCTCCTCTGGACAAACCAAAATCTGCGATCTTTGCCACTAGGTTGTCTCCTACGAGAACATTTCTTGCTGCCAAATCCCTGTGGATGAACTAGAACCAAAGATGTGAAGATGAGAAAGGAAGCAGTGATTTTTTGTAAAAATAACATGTTTAACAAAAGGGCAAAAATCAGCTTTTTCTAAAGTTGAATATAATTTACCGAAAGAATAATAATTAACATTTGCTAAGAATCATTGTTTTAGTTTTAAACAGTTACTGTAAGTTGTTTGCCTCACTACTGCAAGTGGTTTTGATCACTATTCTATTGAGATTTTATCAATCATCCAACAAGAACATATTGCTACTCATTTAGTCTAAAAAAAATTTGGTGCAGTTTATGGGTGCTCAGTGCTCACCCACAACCTCTGTGCACAGAATAATGAAATCTGTAATGCAGTATATTGCTAAAATTTGAAAGTCTATCTAGCATAAGATTTAAAAGTTTTCAGACTGACAACATCAACTTCTACTATACAACTTATTTTTAAGCCCAAGCTCAGTTAAACATAGAATCATTCACTATGAATCATATTAGCAAATTTTGTCCCATCTTACCTGCTTGTCACTGAGGTAATGCATCCCAGTTGCCACATCGACAGCAAACTGCAGCAGCTGCTGGGAGGTGAGGGTGGAAGCCGTACCGTGCTCTTTTGCAAAAGCAGGGTCAGTCTCCAACACACGACTCTTCCTCAGAAAGTCAAGGAGGTTGCCGTAAGGAGCGTATTCTATAGCTATGTACAGGTAGCCTGAAAAAAAGACAATAGTTCTGTTGAAAGGTTTACATACACTTGTTATGGACTGGAATATCATACTAATTTGGGGTTGAAGCATTCTTTTTCAATAGCAACTAAAAAATAATTAGGTGGCTAAATCTGAATTCATTGTGGTTTTTTAGAATCATTAATGTTCAAATTAAACTGAAATGTGCAGTTGCACAAGTAGGAGTGTCTCTAGATTCTTATGCTTCATCTTAATCAGACACTGCAGGGCAGCGTTACTCTCCTCAAGGAGGAAGTTTATTAACCAGTTCCATGCATGGCCGTGATATCACGCCAATCGAATCAAAATTCAAAGATCAAGAGCATTTCTGAATAATATTCAATTAGTTGTTTAAATCAAAAAAAGCTCTTAGCTCTTAGCAACTATTCCACTACATTATCCTATTTGTCTACCTAAAAACTCTGACTGATGCCTTGATTGCCTTGTTTGCAGTTGCTCAGAAAGCCAACTGGCTACAGATGGTAAGGGACTTGGCCTTGAACAATTTAAACTTGACTCAGAGGTAGGCCAGACCTTTTTATAAATCCTCACTGAACTCAACCAGATGGCTAAATCTCTGTCAACAGATGACAGCTTTTAGCTTTTCCACAGGCTATTAGGCATTTGTAGCTGTTGGAAAGGTTTCATGTTGATTTCACCAGGATTGGAAAGAGTGCCAATACAATTAGTGAGGACCGTATGGGAATGGAAGGAATAACAGTTTGATGGAGAGGCTGGATAAACACCTCAAACACAGAATTTTCTGTATTTCCAGCAGTGAGGTACTACTTAAACCAAACTTTGGTTAATCATCTCTGTCATACAGGAAAAATTAACCAAATTATGTTAATAATTATGAGATAGTAAGAAGAATTTTGCATTTTATTGTGAAAGGAAAGGAATGTGGAAGGAGCCCACTTTTAAATTAAATGCCAAATGTTTTTTTAACTAACCTTTTGTAGCTCCTTATTTTTATTTTTCTCCATTTTACCCACAGCTCCTCCCCTTTTTCCGTCTGACAACTCCTTTATCTTTCACAGAGTTTTGGCTGTCTTTGTTGTAAATATTTGCAGTAAGATAAATCTGTATGAGTGCAACTATGCCAGCAAAAATCTTTCTGTTTCTTTGTCTCTTCTGATTTTTTTCATATTATTTTGTAGATCTGTGGCATAGATTCTTGAATTTATCAAAGGTTTATACTTCAAGGCTAAACTGGGTAAATTATCCCTCTAATGTACTCACCACTAGATTTCCTCTCTTATATATTATCAATCTTTGATAAAAAAATAAATTAAATTATTTTAAATTATTTAAATTAATTATAACATATATTTTTAAATACATTTTCATGAAAAATATAAAAACCTGGATGTTTTTTTTATATTAAAAACAGCTTTTATAAAACTGTGGTAATTCTTAAGTATTTTACATTGCAACATCCAGTGTGACATTCAGCGCCTGTATTCATACCCCCAAAACCTTTTTACGTTATGTCACATTACGAACAGATCCAAAGCGTCATCCGACATAGTTTTAATGCATGTGTTACGATCACTGACCTCTAGGAGCCGTCCTCCTGAGAGAACTCTTCCTCTTTTGTTTCATGTCTGCCTGGTTGCCACAGCTGAGATGTTTTGCAGCTCATCAGCCACAGGATTAAAGCCCCTCTCTCTGTGTCAAATACCTTTTTCCTTGGCCTTGATCTGCAGGGATCTTTACTGTGTGTGTATTTGACTATTTAAGCCTTTTGTGAATGTTTTCTATATGGCTAATTGTGGCAGCTAAAAGGCAAGTGTTTTTTTGTTTGTTTACAGTGGAAGCTGCTCAGGGTTCTCTGCCATTTTGGTTTTCATCCTTTTTGTCCTGTTTTTGGAGACAGACAGGGACTTTAGCCTCTGTTCTTTTTCCTTTTTTTGTTGTTGTTTATCAATAGAGAGAGTTGTAATTTATATTACAGTTAGAAGGGGGTGTTTTGTTTGCTATATTGGCCTTGGAGACCCTGAAGCTGAAATCGTTCCCGTGTTAGATATTTTTTCACCTATGTTTTTTTTTTCTTCCTAAGTTGTAAAATACTTTTTCTTACTGACATCAACCGATAAGTGGGTTATAGTTTTCTTTTAGTGTTACACATATTTTCTGTTTTTAAAGGTTTTAACAGTATGTTGCTATCACTGCTATGTTTCAGTGTGTGAAAAATGGAGGAGAATGATGGTCAACATCAATTTTCCTTCACTAAACAATTTGCATAAAGACCAGAAAGTTCTTTTGAAGGCATTTGATTTAAAACTGGGCTCCTTCCACAGCCCTTTCCTTTCACAATAAATGCAAAATTCTTCTTGTTGTCCCTCTCTAAGTTTGGAGATCTCACACCTTGTCTGTACTTTATTAACATGATTAAACTGAAATACTTATAGTTTTCCTTTAAGATTAGTAAATGTTCTCTGTTTCCCTGTAGGTGTTTTTCCAAATCAAATTGTATCACAAAGTTTATAAGGCCACCCAACTGCTCTGTGTGCAAAAATGATTCCCATGTCATGGCAGTATCATTTAAGACTGACATGCACCACTAGATGTCGCTCACTCACCTCTGTTCTCACAGGCTCCTATCAGGTTGATTATGTTGGGATGCTGGCCCAATTTGCACAACACTTCCAGCTCTCCAGCAAAGTCTCTGTGGTCATTCTCTGAGGCAAACTCTGCACACAGAACATCACACCTCGCATCATTACACAATATGCAAGCAAATCTAATTTTTCAAAATAGATTTCACTGGCATAAACTTGGCTCTCTTAATGTGTATCAATGAGCTTGTGCATGGTACAACACTGGGAACGAGACTTGAGTCATCCCATACTTTATTATATTTTGCTTCAAAGCAACAACTTTGCCTTAAAATCTTGGAAACTTGTGTTTTGAAGATCTTTTAGGCTTCTTTTGGATATTAGCTGCTTTTTCACAGAAGTTCAGTACCCTATCTGAACATTTTCAGGTGAATGTTTGTGAGGTTCTTAACTCTGATCCATCAGTCCTTCAGCCATGAAAATGATTCCTGAGCTTAAAGGTTGCAACTCTGTTCTGTCTACATAAAATAGACAACTAAGCAAATGATAGGTTTCACTCTATTTTGAATATTATAAATGGAAAGAAAATGATAAAGAAATTTGAGTTCGTTGAAAATCTTGGACAGTACTTACCCTTTAGCATCTTGATGGCTGCACTCATTTTGTTGCCATCCTTCTTGATCATTGCTTTAATGACCTGTTACGAAAATGTGGGGGGCTTAATTGTTTAATGTCATGAAAAAAGCTTGGCCGCCATGGCAGAATAATTCAACATTGATTGAAAGAGTAAGTAAAAAAGCACCCTGAGAGCACAGACCTCTGCAAAGGCAGCTCAATCCAACCCCCCCAACCCCGGATCACCACCCAATTTTTTAACCCCTTGTTTCTGGTCCCATTGCAGGCACTTCCTGTCAGTTATCTTGAGTTATGTTGTTAAGTGACAGACTGACCAACAAACCCTGGCAAAAACATAACCTCCAGGGGTAAAAAATGAGGTAAAAGAGTGTAAACCTGGCCAAAGTTGCCCTCTCCAATGACATCTTCAAATTTAATGTCCTCCCATTCAAGGATTGGATAGGTCAGTGGTTCTGGCGTGGGCTTGGGCCTTCTTGTGAGGGTCAGGGTTCCAGAGTTAAACTGCAGAATAGTTTCTTCTCCCTGGTCATCAAAATGAGCAAATGTACAAATAAAAGTGAAAGTTTTGTCTTCACATGTAGTCTTGAAAAACATTTTTAATTTGTCCAAAGTCCAAAGTTCCTACTGGCGCACCCTCACCGATCCAGACTGATAGGTAAATGTGCGCCGACGGTTGAGCAGCATCTTTCTCATATAGAAAAGGGCCAACAGGGCGAGCAGTATAGTGACACAGGTAACAGTTACTGAGCCCACCACTGCCACCAGGAGCTGATTACCGTCCCCTGTTGGCTTTCCGGCTACACCTTGGGTGGTTGGTGCTAAAATCGGGGAGTCTGTTTTTGTAGAAGAGACAAAATCAAAAGAAAAAAAAATAGAGAAGAGAAAAAGTAATTATTTCTATTCAAGGTCAAGGCATTGTGGGTTTTAATACAGCCTTCTCAAGAATTTTAGTAAATCTCATTTAGATCCAGGTCCAACTGCCAATTTTGCCAAAAGAGATTTTACAATTTGAGCTTTTTTTAGATAAAGAAAAAACTACTTTGAAAGGAATAAATGAAGCCTTTTTATTTTTCTGATCACAATGGGTATTTAAAGCCTTCTTTTTGAAAAGGCAACACAAGGACACTGGAATTCCCTCTTTCTTTTAGTGCCCTGAGAATCAATGTTTTGGAAGCGTTACGCTTACACAGTGTTTGAGTCACACAATGCCTTCTAGGAAATTCTATTACATCCAACTGGATTAATACAACCCCCCCCCTCTTAAAATAAGAGCAAACTCCTTCTTACCATCTCCTTGTGTCTTCTCCTGAACAAATGTGCTCCACTCTCCTGGCACTTTGGAGCAAGCTCTAACTCTGAACTGATAAAGTGTGCTGCTGTTGAGAGCCATCACATCTTTTGTAGTCTTGTTCCGGTCATCGATGTCCAGCCAGTGATGAGGGCTCCCCTGGCCAACTGGCTGATACTCTATAACATATTTAATTATGCCTCCATTTGGATTCTCGGGGGGCTGCCATCTCACCTGGATGGCTGATGTGGAAAGGGCTTGGGCCTGGACACTGCGGGGGGGTGATGGCCCTAATATGCAGACACACAATTGTTGACTCATTTTAGAACAACTTTTGTAAAAAAAAAAAAAAGAAAATAGTATTAGCAATTTAGCAATGACAAGGAATAAGGATTGTTTTAAAAAGATCCATTCAGTTTGTATTTAATATGATTTTGTGGCTTCAGATAACTGTTTTGCTTTTTAATTTGGTACACCAATATTGTTGCAAAGCATGTTGGAAGATTATAAAAGATATATAAAAGAAGGAAAGATGAGCCTGATAGCTCCTGTTCATCTTGTAAAGTCTCCAAATATCTGTCCTACTCCTTTCAACTGTAGAATTTGCTGATGTAATTTATTTTTCCACAACCATCAAAAAAATAGGAGAGATAAAAGAAGCCAGAGGTTTTCATTTACCCTGGCTGTTGATGCGGAAGAGGAAGGGTTTGGAGGCTGGCCCCTGGCTACCACAGTTGATGAGGCGCACAACCACACTGTAGTCGTGATGATACTTCAAGTTGTGGAACTCAGTGGAGAGCACACTGAGCAGGGTGGTCTTCTCCAAAAGTTTTTCATTGTATGGTGGGGGTTCAAAGAGCTGCACTAAAAATCCAGTTGCTGTGCCAGGAGTGATATCACTGTTGGTTGGGAGTCGCCACCACACTTTAGCATTACGGCCATCCACTGTCCTATTTTCAATCTCAGGCTGAACTGTGGGCTCTGTCGCAAACATATAGAAACAAAAAGTTGAAAGTGCTAATTACAGTTGAACGTTTCCTTATACAGAATGAAAAGACACATAAACCTTTTTTTCTCACTGTTTGAAGTTGAATCAGACCAAACTTATCTTGTTTTAGGTTTCTCAGAATTACAAAATTTGCTTCTATTTCCTAAATTTTACAATAAAGACAGAGAGAATATCAGGGATTTATTTATTAAAGGTATATCCCACCCCTAAGTGAAATTTAGTCTGTTGTCATATTCCCAATAGTTAGATAACTGAGAAAAAGCATTTTGTAAGCAGCCCAGTCATTCTCCTAATCTGGCAGCAGTCCTTTTGCTTTAGCTTGGCATAACCAATGAAAGTAAATTGTAACAGCAAGCACTTTGTGTGCAAAAGTCATGAAAATTACTCAATATTTTTTCTAATTATTCCTGGTGACCTCAATAATCATATTGATTGCAAATGGAAGTAATAAGTAACACAAAGGAATAACAGGAGCCGATTTAGATGGGTATATGACAACAGACTAAATTTCACTTAGGGGTGGAATATCCCTTAAGTGTTTTCAGAATGAGAAGTTTACATACAGAATGATTACTATTTCTCTAATCTATGAGAAAAAGCCCAAATGATGATGTCATGGGTTTGGAAAATTCTGATAGGTCAACTGACACATTTAAGTTCATTGGAGGCACAGTTGTGGATGTATTTTAAGGCGAGGCCTGGAACACACTGCTTTCTTGTTTGACACAATGGAAAAGTCAAAAGAAATCAGCCAAGATATCAGGAAGAGAATTCTGAAGCTGCACAAGTCTGGTTCATCCTTGGGCACCATTTCCAGATGCTTGAAGGTGCCACGTTCATCTATTCGAACAATTATATGCAACTATTGATATGATTGAAATGTCCAACCATTCTACCGCTCAGGAAGGAGATGGAGATGTTGATGACCTCTGTTTTGGTCTGAAATGTTCAAATCAACCCTAGAATAAAAGCCAAAGACCTTTGGCTAAAGCTGGTAAGCTGTGTCATTATCCACAGTGAAACGTGTCCTGTACCGACATGGGATCAGGTGGAGCTTCCAAATGGACAATGGCCCCAAGCATACATTGGCTAAAAATTGGCAACAAAACCAATGTTTTGGCATGCCCATCACAAAACCCTGATCTTAATGCTATAGAGAATTTGTGGGCAGATCTAAAAAGGAGTAAAAAAGTGACAAATGGTACAGCAAAGGTTAGCACCGTAAGCTCAGTTTCAGATTCAGATAACTTTATTAGTCCCCGAGGGGCAATTCAGTTTTACAAGTTACAAGTTACAGTTTTAAGCTCAAACGGGCTTTAAAAATGACACAGCCTATATCATTTTAACTCACTGCAAGTCGATGACTCAATGCAATCAGCTAGGATTTTTTAAAATGGCAAGTGCATTGAGATGACATTTGTTGTGAATCGGCACTATATAAATAAACTGAATTGAAACTTGAATTGAATTTAATGTAATATAGAGAATCACACGCCCTAATAAAATAAATATAGGCATTTCAGAAAAGCTACCTTCAATGTTTAATTTCAAACAGGTCATTTCATGTAAAATAGTCTTCCTGTTTGTGTCATGATGGTGAAATTCCTTAGAGAACTTTTGAGTTGGTTCTGTTTTTTGAGTGTTTGGTCTTGTTTCTGTCTCCCTGATCAATGTGTTTATCTTTTGCTTTTGTTTAGTAGGTTCCTCCAGTCAACCTCTGTCACTTGCCCTTGCCTTTTAATTCCCTCTCAATTGCTGCCATTCTGTTAATTAGTCCTACCTGATCGTCCATTGCCCCCCAGCAGTTTCAGTCACTCCTTGTCAGACCTTCCTGGTATCCACTCAGTCTCAATGCCTGTCATGCTTCCTGTGATAACCATTTCTCCATGCAAGTGGTTTCTACTAATGTGACTTGATTTTTTTCCACTTCCTGTGCCAACTTTTTTTGGATTGTTATTTGCAGCAACGGGTTGCCATTTTTACTATTAAATGTTTTATTTTGCATCTCGACCTTGCATCTGTTTGTTTGCCAACTTCCATTCTGAATTTGGTTCCAAATGTTGACAAAAAGATCAGACCTGAAAATGGACCCCACATGTGAGGTAATCAAGTTTGTGTTAAATTTACAACTCCATTTTTCATGTCCCACCAAGCATCTTTCCTGAGCTCAATACATTACTGTCACTGCTGTCTGAGCACTGTAATGTGGACTGCTCTGCTGTTCTGCCTCAGTTTTAAGCACAACATCACAGGAACCACCAAAAACATAATTGTGGAGCCTTGTCAGACACCAAGAATCTGACAGATGTTTTACTGTCCATCTTAAAGGGTCTGATCAGTGACAGTTTATATTGCCAACCACCAGCAGCCATCACACTCACAGTTTAGACCAGGGCTTTAGCAGTCTAAGGACCCCTAAGGATAATCAATATGATGCTGTCATCACCAAGAACAATGCACCTCCACATGTCCTTGTTTCTCTGCTCTCGAGGAAGGTTGAGGATGGTCCACATCCACCAGAGACTGTGCTTTTGAAGAGTAGAGATGATTTTTGCCCCTGCCAGTGACTGTTCTTGTGCTCTTTCAGTAGTTTAAGAACCAACCTGGATCTGACTGTTTCTGTACTGTGGGAACTGTTTCAGTTCTTGTCCTCCAGAGCTACTTTGCTGTCCAAGTGCACATGCCTCTCCAGCAGTAGAAGGCTCCCCGTTTACTTCCACAGCTGCTTTTCCTCCATTTGTGATCTTTTCTGTCAGATCCTTTAGCTTAGAGGCCAGCCACTATTTCTCTGTCATTTGTCCTAATGGCCTCCAAACCAACCTCCAGAGCTTCATTGTTAACCCATTTAGCTCCCTACCTAAACTCCCGGCATTGTTGGGCCAGCCTCCAAGCCCCCCCATCTGAATTATTTGCCTCATCAGAATGGCCCTGCCCTTGTGAACTCTTTTATTTTTTGCTCCATTCTTTTAGGCTTTGGTTCCAGTTAGTTTTGTTTGGCTCCTTTTCCATAAATGTACAGGTTCTTTGGGGGTGGCTGTACTGTGGATGATGTTGAGGTTTAGTTTATATTTTGTCAATTTTGTTGTACATTTAGTAGGGCTGTCAAACGATTAAAAATTAATCACAGGGTAGCTGTGAATTAATCACAATTAATCAAGATTAATTAACATTCCTAAGTATGACTGAAAGAAACGACAATTTTAGGAGTAAATAAAGGACAAAACCGGATGAATTTGCTCTTTTTTAAAAGGAAATACAGGAGAGACTGATGGAACTTTTGTTTTGACCTCCTTGGCCCTTTTTTCAGGTGGCCCTTTTAACCTATTTATCTTTTAGCCAGTTGTAAAGGCAAACTAACTGGTTAACATTTTCTGAATGTAAAGCTGACGTTCCTTATTAACACTGGACTATCCTGAGCATCCTCTTCATGGGACTATCCTACAACAACAGAGTGTTTTCAGTCAAAGGTTTCAACAGTTTTGCTGCAACACAGACTGCTAGATCAACAGGAGATCCTTTTTGCCCACAGCCATCAGGATCTACAACAACTCCCTGAAGAATTAAATAGTATGAGCTACAACAACATTTATTTTCCCTCTGGGTTCAATAAAGCTTTTTTGAATAGAATATATTCTTCTGAACAATAGAGGGATTATTTGCTTATCAACATCAGCGCAAATGGTGTGCAAAACCTTTACGTAACTCCAGTTCCCACTATTATTATTTGCTGTTACCTTGCAGCTGCAGTGTTGGTGAGCTATGTGAGCTTGTTTGTTAGCCAAGGCTTACCTGATGTGAAGTTATAGCTGCAGAGTTTAGCATTTTTAATCATCTGCTTGTTACAATCACTTCTTCTGATCATTTACAACACAGGATCGCGTCGCTGTCTGCAGACTAAACGCGTAATAGAGTAGGGAGTAGTGTAGACCGATAATTCCCACTATCTGGCCTGCGACAGAGAAGAGACATTCACATGGAACAGTGGATGCAGTTCGGATCTGCCATACTGTATACATGAGGAGCACTGTATGCGGCGTGGTCTGAATTGTAGGATAAAAAGGGCAGGCCATCCTGTGCATGCGTTAATTGCGTTAAAAAATGAATCGCATTAATTCCACAAATTAATCGACCTGTGTTAACGGGTTAATTTTGACAGCCCCAACATATAGATATCAATCAATCAATCAAACTTTATTTATTAAGCACTTTTCATACAAGAGTTGCAACTCAAAGTGCTTTACAGATTAAAATGACCCCACATAAACCATATTCCCATCCCTTACCCACAGACTTAAAAGCATGATCACAATTATACCCCCTTCGTTTTGAGTTAAGTTTTACAATGCCTGTTTTTTCTATTATAATCAATTTAAGAAATAGATCTGTTTTGTTATCAGTATATTCAACACATTTATTTATTTTCCCTGTTCATATAGCATATAGCCTATCCTATTTTAAGTAGCTAAATATGCCCTCATTATCTGATGAGGTCATGTAAAAAAATTCATTTTAATGAAAAGAAACCACAATCTTTACTTCAATACTTCAACTGCGAAAGTTTGTTAAATCTTGTATTATTGGAATGTTGTAAGGGTACTAATATTTGACTAAATGAACCTTTTCATGCTTTCTCCACTGTTGCTGTGGTCCTTCAAAAGAGGCACTCTTTGTTTTTACATATTTCTTACATAAACATACTAAGAGAGTTGTTTTATTTATTTAGGATACCTACTCATGGCTAATTTGAATATGAAAATATTTTTTGATTTTGCACATAGCTTTCTCGTCCAGAATATGGCTGATTATGCTCTGAGATGTTTTACATATCAAAAAGCTTCTCTTCAGAAATGATGTGGTTGTCTGAACTGACAACACAGTTATACATTAATCTCACCAGGACAGTCTGTCTCCATGACAGCCTCTGGTCCAGGTGCACCCTCTCCTCCTTCCCCAGGACGACTCAGCTGGACGCGTACGCGATACTGTGTAGAAGGCTTTAGGTTCATCAAAGTGATGGGCTCCTTATGATTATAAACTGAAAGAAAAAGAAGAGATGATCATATTACCAAATATTTTAATTGCTCCTTGAGGATTAGTGTTCTGCCTGCCCAGAAGTGTCCCTGCTCTAACACACCTGAATGGTACCTTAACTCTTCAGCCTGTCACTACTTCAGCAGGAGCTTGCCAATGAACAGTTCTTACAAATCATGTGGAGAAGCACTAGAGCATCTGAAAAACCACAGAACACCGACATTCATAGACCAGGTTTGCCCACCCCTGTATTATTAAAGTATCATTATCATTAGATCATCATTAGATACATTTTATTTTATCAGCAAATGATGTCGATATTGGACCTTTTTTATGAGCAATTGTTTAGAGAATATCATAAAAAGGGCTTTGAATGTTTCTCACAGGACAACAGTTTTATGAACAATTTTTGTGTTTGTTTGTAACTAATTGTGGTCTATTGTCTTACTCGTAATTCCTGTTCCTTTTATAGCCAATTTACAGTAGGCAAGGCTTTGTTGCTCTGATAATTTGCTTGGCTTTAGCTAATATTTTCAAACAAAATTATTTACATCTGTCATTGACTGAAAAAAATCTGGTAAATCCATAACAGCAATGGTAGGGTTATGTTTTTCTCAGCTTACCTATAATTGAGGACCAAGAGTCTCCATTCTCCACAGGCTTATACAGGAGTTTGATTGAGCTTATGGGGCCATCGCCTTTGTATGACTCCACTGGCATTACCAGTAGTTGTTTACTCCTTTTTTCAAGTAGTTTTGGAAATGTAGCTGGCACTGGGGGCACTGTGTAAAAATACAAGATGATTCACTCACAAATGTCACAAAATGTACCGTCTGTACATACACATTAGTATTGCTCAAGAATAACCCCCAATCAGACCTTTAATGGTGACATTGAACTTGCGAGAGTCCCGGCCGCCGCTGGTGGACACCCTGCACTCCCACAATCCCCCTTGTTGAGCGCTCAGTCGAGGGATGTCAAATAGGGCTGTGCTCCTATTCGACTCCTGGATTGTCTGAGAGGCCTAAGTGTAAAAGATGTAAAATGGTTGAGCAATACAGGATGAAAGCCACATGTTCATTTCCTGAGCACATTTCTGTTCCTGCTTGACTTTTCCTCAAGAATGTCGTCCCAAGGAAAAAGTTCTTTGTTCCTGTGGGAAGTGCTGGCACAACTATTCATCAGATTGTTTCTGTTATTAAGGAAACAGACCAGTAACAATAACACAGAGACTGAACATATCACATCAAGGCAATGCACAGTGACTGCTGCAATGTAGAGTGATACAGCCTTATCTGGTCCGACCATTATTGTGTTGACTTCCTACAAATGTAACCCAGCCTTGAAGGCATCAGTTCAGATGTGAAGGCTTAGTTGAAGTACATTTTTCCCCTTAATTTTCAAGATCCTGAAATGTTGTTTTCTAAATCACAGCTCTTTGGGTCTTTATCCCTCAATATCCTTTATCCCTCATTTATTCCTTTCCAGTCTTTCCATTTTTGTTTTTCACATTTTCCCTCTTTCACCGACTTTTAGAGATTTAAATAATTTTAAAATTGAATTAATTGACAAAAGATGATACTTTGGAGGGAGGCCCCCTTAAAAAGGAATTTGCACTACTAGCTAAAGTGCTTACAATTTGTGAAAGAGTTTTCCTAAAACATATCTTGCAGCAGGAATAGCATACACGACAGAAGCTTAACTTCATATGAAGGAACAACACAAGGATGGCTGACAGAGGGTACGTGGCAGATAGCTATAGAAAAATCAGCAGCCTGACTATAAACACATAATATCGGTTGGGAGGAGGCATGTTTTTTTCTCAGGTAAGAATATGCATTGCAAAACAAACAAAAACAAAAAAGACAAAAAACATCCAAAACATCTCACATCTATGGGTTGCATATAATTTTATTAACTATAGGTCTCTGAAAACTCATGATTGTTGTTTATTTATGTCTACTGACTGTAGAGAAAGTTTTATAGTTTGAGTTGTGTGACAGATGGTGTCCTCGGAAAAATGCTTTGCCAGCTACATTATTGCAGTGGTGCTTAACCCAGAAGAGTAAAACATGGACTAATTGTTTGCAGAAAGAAATTAGACATGATGCGTCTTCCATAGCCTACATTCCTGTTTACATTTTACATGACTATGTTACACTAGTATTAAATCTTCTGTTTTTTCTTGGGAGAAAAGGGAGTACTGGTGCACAGCTGGGTGCATACCTGCGTGCATCAGGGTAACACTGCTGGTTAGAACTAGAACAGATTATTTATAGCAAACTAAATAATTCATAGAAAATTAATTTAAATGTAAGCAAGGTACTTAACCACTGCTACTTATGCCATGGGTGGCCATTGTGTACACTGTTTCATATGTAACTACATCATTCTTTGGCAACCATTGGCCGTGTCCATGAGTGTCTTCATAAACTCAGAGGCAAGGAGAGGATTATTTAGAGAAGAAGCAAATCTCTGCAAAAGCAGCAGTGTTTCATAACTATAGCAGTTTAATAAATGCACGTATTATTCATGTTGATATTAGCCAGGCCTTCAGTATATTATCTCTTCAAGATTGGTACCCATTTCTTCTGGTCTACCTACCTTCAAGACAGTGTTGTCCAGGTTTCGCAGCTCAAAGCTGTTGTGGCTGGGTAAGGGGTTGCCTGTAGCTGAGCATTTGACTTTAGGACTGGAATTCAGATTACATTCTAGGTTACAATCCAAGTCCAAAATCTGAGGAGCCCGTTCTGCAAAAGAAGGGAAGCAGGAGCGAGACAAATATTAGGATTAATGATTTATAACTAAAACGAAAAAGCTGCAGAATGATCTACAAGCACATTTTGAAAATAATGAGTTTGAAGCATTCTGAAAAATACTATTTCATATTTTTTGTATTTGGTTAAACAGGGCATGTTTATCTTGATGTTATAACTGATTAGCCTTTTAAAGTTAAAGTTTTAAAATGGTTGGTGAGCAAGGATTAAACTTTAACATAGTTTTACATCTTTCAAAAATTTTGTGAAACTACCGTTTTTATTTGCATTGCTTTAACTCTGGTCATATGTTTTATGTTTTATTTTTACATAAAGGGTTAGTTAATGTGTCATTTATGATGCTCACCAAACTTTTCACAGTTCTGTCCTCTCCATCCCGTGGGACACTGACATCCACTGAACCGGTTGCACACTCCTTCATTCTGGCATTTGCAGCTTAACCGGCAGTCTGGCCCATAAGTGTCATTAACACAAGCTGAAAAATAAGAAAAACCGAACACCATATAAAATGCTTATAACTGAATGCTGATCTACTGTGGCTTTAAGGGAAGCTAAGTTTTACTAACCTTTTTCACAGTGCCTCCCAAACCACCCGCTGGCACAGGAACAGCCATAAGGGTCTGGGAGGCAAAAGCGAACCTCTTTGCAGTTGCTGCTCCTCTGGTCGGTTCTGCAGGACTCCTGGCAGTTTCTCCCAAACATTCCTTCCCTGCAGGCTGCTCTCCATCAGTGGAAGGTAAAAACCAAAAAAGTATTTATTTGTATTCCTTGAATTGCGCTGCATAATCTTTTGAACTACCTTGCAAAACACCCTGGCTGTAACCAATCTGTCAGAGTAACCAGCCAGAAAAACTGATGAAATATGTTTTCAATCATTTATGTTTTCTGCACACAATAGTCAGTGACATCATAGTGAAGACAGAACCCTCACAAGCCACACGTTACAGATAATAACATTTACAAAGACCACCTGTTCAGATAAAGGAAATAAAGGATATACACTTGACCTTTTCTTACATTTCTAAGAGAAAAGACAGACAGACAGACAGACAGACAGACAGACAGACAGACAGACAGACAGACAGACAGACAGACAGACAGACAGACAGACAGACAGACAGACAGATAGATAGATAGATAGATAGATAGATAGATAGATAGATAGATAGATAGATAGATAGATAGATAGATAGATAGATAGATAGATAGATAGATAGATAGATAGATAGATAGATAGATAGATAGATAGATAGATAGATAGATAGATCTACCGTAGTATTTGTAAGTATGACTCAGTGTACAAACCTGTCTCACATCGTGTCCCCATAAATCCTGGAGGGCAGACACAATCCCCATCCAAATCATGACAAACTCCACCGTTAAGACAATCTGGGCAGTCTCCGTCACAGTTATGACCCCACTTCTTACTGGGACAGTCTGCAGAAATAACATCATTTATTATAAAATAAATATTGTTGTGACTTGATAAGTTTTTATACATCTAAAAAGTAATTTCTTGCACAAAGGACTTTCTTTTTTAAACATCTACCACATAATCACAGTTACAGGATGTCAGTAATAATTTAAACATATATAACCAGATGCCCTGTCACTACTACAAAGTTGCATTAATGCCAGTTATGAAGCAAAGCTAACAAATATACCTTAAGGCTCCTATCTTGGACCACTTTTATTCAATACCTACATCCTCTATAGGTTAGGGACACACAATTTTACATTTTTGGTGTTATGACGTGGCCACAGTAGTAAGTATGAATAGGGCTTTACAAATCAACTTTTATCACATTTATATTTGTGCCTTTTTCAGGATGACCTAAAACATTTTTCTTTTTTAACAGCCATTCTGTTTGAAGGAGTTTTTGTTATTCTATCTGTGTCATCCCTATTGACATTCCTGAGGTATTCATTTCACAAACTACTTTCATAATGTGCTGACACTGTTGAGTGAGTGAATCAAATTCCTTAACTACACAAAATGTATCACAAATACAAAAAGTAGAACAAACACAAGCATTTTAACCTTAAATTTATGGTGAGCAGTTCTACAAAGCATCTGAGTTTCAGAAGACTTTGAATCTCCACATATTGCAATGAAAATGAAGCAGAGACTGAACATCAATTCATGAAATTTCAGTCACTATTATACTTCAAAATCACAATTAGGGGGGGGGAAGTTGCAACTTGTATGCAAGCTGTATGCAAGAAAGAATTTTGAATGAAGCAAAAACAGTAAGGACACAAGCCTGGAGGCAACTGATAAATGTTTTGTGAATGTGCAACAGCATGAGCATTTTTTAGAGCAGTATTATCTTTTTTTTTTTTTGTTTCATGCAAACCACATGGGTGAAAAGCAGATTCTTATCTCTATCTGAAGGTCAGTAAAAAGGGAAAAAACATCCACTGTATACATTTGCCTATGACCTATGGAGCAGACTTCGATATAGAATATAATACCAAAAAAAAGTAAGATCATAATGCTCAGAAGTAGAGAAGACAGGAGGTTAACATTCCCTGAATTTTATCTGTCAAACGCTGCACTCAGTGTGTGCGGTGAGGTTACCTATTTGGGCCTTGTTATTGTTGATGACCTATCTGATGATAAGGATATTTTGCGGCAGCGGAGGAAGCTGTATGCTCAAGCAAATATACTGGGAAGGAAGTTCAGTTTGTGCTCCTTACCAGTAAAGATTTCACTCTTCAGAGCGTATTGTACACCATTGTATACTGCCTACCTGTGGTGTCAGTATAAACAAAGTAGTATTTAAAACTTAACGGTGGCTTATAATAACAACATGAGGCTCATGCTGAGAGCCTCAAGGAGCTGCTAGCCACGTTTGTCACCATTGGAGTGCCTATCTGCTCTGCTGTCTTGCGTAACATGATGTACAGGTTCATGTGTAGGGTTATTGGGTCAGAAAATAGCCTAATTGATGGTGTGGCTAATCCTGTACGAACTTCTGTCAGATTCTCATCAACCTTGTGGAATCACTGGCGATGGTGATGCATGTATATGTGAGTGTGGGTATGTACATGTTGTATTGTAGTTTTTCTATTGTCTGTATTGGTTTTAGTCTGATATGGATCCTCTTGGGTCTGAAATAAATAAAATAAAGAATTTACATTCACAGACTCAAGGGCATCACCTATTTTCTTTCCACAACAGGTTAGAGATAAGGTTTTGCTTTTAAACTTTCTAAAAGTGTATGTAAGCTTGGCTGAAATATTGTTAGTTGGAGAACCCACAGCAGCTTTTGTGATTCTATGAAAAACATTGAGAAACATTAAGTGAAAACATAGGAAAGCTACCTCGTTTGGGACTGTGGTAGTATTATGGTTTGGGCCAGCTCCAACATCTGGGCAAGAAAGCTTTCCGTAGTTAATGAAATATATCTGGATTAGGACAATGAACTTTGAAGAAAACCAATAATGTGTAATAAAGTAAGACTATAAAAATCCAACACAGAAGTGGTTTTAAGAAATAACATGGATATTTATTTGCCAAGGGAAAGTCATTATTCCAATATAAAACATTTTGAAAGATCAAAAGCAAGGAGGTCATTTAAGAAAACCTAAAATCACTGCATAGTTAGGTCTGCCTCATAGAGAAAAACAGTCAAAAATGAGTTCAAGCTGTTGGGATGATTAACAGATCTTGGAAGTAGTTTGTTGCAGTCATTGCTGCATATGGGCACCATGCAATTTAGTGAAACTAAAGGTTAATGTAGTTGTACCACTCTTAAATTAACGGTTCCTACTTTTAAACAGTCTTTTTAATGTCATATTTTACAACGTTCTTTAAAACATGTCTACTATTCAATTATTGCACCACACTCACACACACACACACACACACCTACACACACACACACACACACACACAAACACACACACACAGCACAGTGCTGTTCAGTGACATGCAATGCCTCGCAAAAGTGTTCATTCCCCTCCAACTTTGTCACATTTTGTTTTAACGAAGCTCTTGTTAACTGAATGTTATGATAGATACAAACCAGAGTACTGTGGGATTGAGGGGTAGAAAGTAAATTATACATTTCTTTCAAGATTCTTGCAACAAAAAAAAGACAAAAGTGTGGCATTTATTTGAATTAAGCCACCCAAAGTCAGGTCTTTGCTGCAAGTTTTTAGGGGTATGTATCTACCACCTAAATCTTTCTATTGTTGGTATTTTTCAGTTGGAGATTTAGTATTTTTGCCTATTTTATTTTTTATATTAGCTCAAGCTTAGCCAAACTGGATTTAAAAAATGAATGCAGCAATTTTAAAATTTGTCCTATCAGAGTTTTTCAACCAGGATTGCCATGCATGTATCTCAATCAATGTTTCCACTAACTCTGTTCCGGCTGAAGAAATGCACACCGGCATCTTGATGCTTCCACCACCATGTTTCACCATGAGACAAGGGTTTGCAGTGTTAGCTTTCCACTAGTTTCGTTTAAGTGGCATCTGACCAGAGCAACGTCTTCCACATGTATGCCGTCCACTACATGGTATGTGACATACTAACATTATAGCTTGTTATGACTTTCTATTGACAATGTTTTATTTCTCTTGAAACAGGCCAGATTTGTGGAGCATATGACATAACTTTTCAGTGGAGAGATTCTCCCATCTGAGCTTTAGACCTCTGCAGCTCCTCCACGTTTACCATTTCCTGTCAATTTAGCTGGATGTCTTGGTAGGTGTGTTATCATACTCTTTCCATTTTCTTAATATGTGTGAACTCTGTTAAATATTCAATGCTTGGGACATTGTTTTATAACCTAACCTCGTTTTGAACTTTCTCCACAACTTTTTCCCTGACCTGTATCCTGTGTTCATTAGTCTTCATTAACTGTTTGTTGACTAACTTTAACAAAACCAAATGAGAAAACAGCGGTATTCATGCAGAGACTAAATTACACACAGGTGGACTCTGAAGAAAAAGCAACACGTCCGCAAATGAGAACGACCATATAGGTCGATTGTGGAAAGGGCCAAGCAGCAGAATACACAAGTGAATCGTGCTGCTCCTGTAACGCGCCACTTACGCGTCCGGTGGAAAGGAGGGGTGAGCGTTTTCTGGGGTCAGGCGCGGATCCAGCAGTGACTAGCTACCAGCAGGGCATGCGCGTCCTTTCTCAGAGGAGCTGCCAAATACGCATGCGCGAAATTTATCTCAGTTCAGCTACCAACATTCGTACTGTTAAAACTCACTGCAGTTTCACTATTCTCTTACATTCTCTTAAAAAAAACAACCAAAAAACGTACATTCTCTTGATTCCTTCATTTACGTGTTGCTTGCCTTTGGTTATTGCAGTGTGATTATAATAGCGCATCAATTCCAGACAATCGAGTTACAAAGTTTACCTGAGGTTCAAAAACACTCTCTGCCTCCGTATGTTTAAAAGGCATTTGTTTTCATTCTTTACCGTTTTAAACATGGGGAAATGACACATCCTTTGACATGTGAAATTAACACATAATTAAAGAATGACACTGAATTACCAAAACCACCCAGGTGTATATAAAAAGAAGACCAACCTGTATCTGTGAAGACACCATTTTCTTTTTTTAAGGTTTTGTGGCCACACAGTGGCCTTTATTTGAAACTGCAACACTTGGCAAATATCCGTGGGGTGGAAGTGAACCCCCGGAAGGCCGCATCCCTCTGAACATGGGGTGTCCGTCTCAACCACTGTGCTACACGACACGGCTTTTATCCTTTTTTTTAACCGTGTGGAGCGTAGTGAATCCCACTGTCTTCAGAAAAACAACGTTTACGGAATATAGGGTCGTTTTTTGTAGCTGTCACAATCGACCTATATGGTCGTTTTAATTTGCGGATGGACTGAGAAAAATACACAAATTTGTGTTGGAAGCATTAAAAAACAAAGATCTATTACAAGTTTGACTTTGGGGTTGCAATGTAACAAATGTGGGGAAGTTTAAGGGTCAATAATATTTTTGCAAGGCACAGCATCAACAATATGTATACAAGACACTGATTGTATTATAACATATGCATACAAGCAGCCATAAATCTTCATACAAATATGCTCCCCAACATAGCAACGGGTGTAGCATGTAAGATTTAACAAACCTCTAACGATAAGTCTCATCCAGGCTCCGTGGAGGGGGGTGTCCCCAAAATAGCTGGCACTGTAGATGCCTTGATTGGCCAAAGTTGCATTCTCCACTGTCAGCGTAGCAGTGCGGTCAGTCATTTCGTTATAGTGAGTCATATAATAGTAGTTTCCTTTGAAAAACATGAAAAAAAATGACACACTGTAGACTGTAGTCTCTGTTTTCATTTCCTTCATTATATCGCTGAGTATTTTTTCTGGAGGACCTTTTAATGTGTTTTGAATTTCCCTCCAACATGTGGAGTTTTTCTGCGCTCCCTTACCATTATATTTCCAGGTCACGTCCCTCCTTTCAGGGTTCAACAGCTCCATGCTGAGATGAGCTGTCTCTCCCCTGTTGACAGTCATTGTAAGGTGGTTTGGAATAAAATTAGCTGGAAACACAAGGATGACCAATTATTTTCCAGCAAGATGAATGAACTTATATTCATACTAATTCAAATCTGATTGTCTGAAAACTGAACATACCTCCGATAAAGTTGTTTATCATTGTGATTTTTAGATGTGGAACCTCCTGAGTGGTCACACAGTAGAAGATTCCAATGTTGTCAAGATCACGGAAATCATTTGCCACAGCCCTGTGAGAGTCTTTTTCCACTTTAAAACTAGTTGGTTTAGGCAATATGAGGATTCTGTTGTCTCTCTTGATATTCAACTTGACCTCAGCACGGCTGTGCTCACCGTTGATACAGGAGATGCTAAAGTGACTGAC
Organism: Valencia hispanica; assembly: GCA_963556495.2. Classification (NCBI taxonomy): domain Eukaryota; kingdom Metazoa; phylum Chordata; class Actinopteri; order Cyprinodontiformes; family Valenciidae; genus Valencia; species Valencia hispanica. The sequence continues at coordinate 49,491,686 of OY747705.1, read as the reverse complement.
ACTGGTGACCTTTGCTGTTGAGGTCATAGTCAGGTCCATTACTGCAACTGCATTACAAGAGAACACATTATAGTTGCTACATGCTAAGTTATTTGCTTCCTAATCCAGAGTACACATATTTTATCCAGGTATCCATAGTTGGATGAGTAAAGTCCAGATAAAAAGAAAAGACACTCTGTATCACTTCTAGAGTTTCAACATCAAAATAAGTGTCTTATTTCTAGGTTGTAAAAGGATCTAAATCAAGTGTGCACAAGGACATATACCACAGATAGCCATATGCCAATACTAAACAAAGATGAACCCAAAAAGGGGAAACTACGCCACAAAATGGGGGGTTACTACTTTCCTTATAACATGATTGTACAGCCTGGCATTTCAAGCAACAAATGTTGCTAAATAATTACTTACATGGATGGATGGATGAATGGACAATAATATAGGAAATAATTGATGCATATATGTATAACCAAAATCATAATCACTGATTTCTAACAGTAGTACAAGTTCCACTGGTACATTGGCAGCTTTTAGTGGTACCCAAAAGAAATTTAAACACAAACAAAATTACTCTGATGTTGGGCTAATAAAAAAAAACATGAGCTCTTGATCTGAAACTTCTTGAAAGAAAAGAGCAGAAAAAATAAACTATCCAGAATTTCCAATTCAAACTCAACTTACCTCAAGTTACCTTCAAACAACAGAGAGTTTCTGACTGACAACCTCAGTTACAATACTACCTGGAAGCTTCTGCTGGGAATGCCAGAGACGGCCAGGACGGCAACACAAGCTAAAAATGTTTTTGCATGTTTTCTCAAACACTGAAGCACCATGTTACAAAATAGGCAATTTCGCTCTAAATTATTTAATAGAGGAATCCTTTAAAAGTGCAAATAACCTTTTTCTATTTCTCCGTTACTGCCACTTAGCTTTATGCCCAAGGCCCCACAATGGATTTCTTGGTCAACGTTGGTGAAAAACATCCAGTTTTCCCACTCAGTTACTAGTCACTGAAAAAGTGCAAATAGTTGATCCAACTTAAACAAATTTATTAAATTGGTAACGCGTTGCCTAACTGAATTAAGTTTATCCAAGTTAATTTGTTAGGTTTATTGGGCTATGAAGTTCAACAAACTTAAACTGACTTGGATAAACTTAATTGATTTACTTATCACCAGTTGAGACCGTTTATTTAACTTGTATAAAATATTATCTTTCCAGTGTAATATTTAGAAATTGGAAACTTGAACACTTCAACTTCTGAGCAAAAATGGAACAAACAATTTAACTGGATTCTTCAATCAATCAGGCATTGCTGATAAAAACAATGTTTTTTCCCCATTTCATTTGTTTTCATGTTCAAGTCCAGTTCAAGTTGTTATTCTGCCTTAAAATGTATCTCAGTGTTGGACAGTTTATTATCTTATACATTTTATGAGTACAAGTTGATTCTTCTGCAGTTTACAAGCCAAACATATCTACGTTCAGCTGTATCCACACTTATGTGTTCCTCTCTATGTCACAGACATTCATCAAATTATTCCAATGGTCAATCTACACACAGTATTTGGTTTAAAAACTGCAGTGCGAGTTGTAGTTGTTATAAATATATTTTGAGATGTTCATATAAAACATTTTGAATTGCACCTCAACCTTAAAACACAACTGAATAAATCAGCTTGGCCAAAAATCTAAGAACCAACATAACTTCATAAAGATTTGAAAACACTTAAACAAAAGACTCATATAGATAAAATGTTTAAATTGATACAAAAGAAGGGGCCTGAGACGCACCCCTTCATCTGATCAATCGTGCCCAACATTCCTTCTCCCTGCATCTGAAGCCACAGAGTCCACAGAACAATGGGAGGAAATGTGGAGGAGCTTCAGTTCTTCCCCTGGGGGTTAATTGGACTAAACTCTATCCTGCCAATGTTTACACTAATTTCTGAAAATATATTTTAACTAGAATTACAATTATAAATTTACTTGAGTACTTAAATTGCTACACATGGGCAACATTTTCCTAAACAAATTATGCCAAACAATTTCTCAGATTATCTGCTGCCAAAAAAGCTGCAAATAAATTGCCACTCACCTGATAACTCCCATAAGCTGAAGATCCACATAAACAAGATCCCCATGGTTTGTATGATCCTCATTGGAAAAATAAAACACGTTTTCTACGAAATCCCTGGCTAACCGAACTTTTAGAACTCCACATCTAAAGCGGTGCCGATGCGTGACGGCGATGCGCGTTTTTACGCATAACGTACTCCAAAGCTCACTGTCAGGTCTGGAAAAAAAAATCCCTGCGGTAATAGAGCGGTTGTCAGAGAAGGTATAACACTCTGTCACACTGAACAACAGTGTAAGCTGTGGTGAAGCTCAGCCTCCGCTGGGTGGGAGAGGAAGGAAGAGCGTCACCAGACAGCGGAGAACTGCTGGCGCTCCAGACTTTCCCGATTTAAATGTGTTTATTAGGATATTCAGCTTTATATGCCTAACTGTTGGGATTCGCAAAAAAGACAGAAAAAAAAAACAAAAAAAATATGGAAAACACTGAGACAACATAACATTACAAAATGACAAAGACAAGCAAAACGCAATTTTAGAGAGTAGCACAAATTTGATCACTTTTTAAACAGTTTGTTACATTACATGAACAAATAACTGCCTAAAAATGTTTTGTATTCAGCTGCCTTTTCAGAGTCATCTGCAAGTAATTTCGACTCAGTATAAATACAGCTGTTTAGTGAAGGCCTCCACGGTTTGTTAGAGAAGATGACTGAACAAACATCATGGAGACAAAGGAAGACCAAAGACGGGTCAGGTTTAAAGCTGAGGAGAGGTTTGAAGCACAGTTAGGTTACATGTCAATATCCCAAGCTCTGCTGAGCCTACAGAAAGCTTTTCAGTCCATCATTGGGAGATGGAAAGAGTGCAGCACATCTACAAAGAAGAAATGGCCGTTCACCTAAACTTATAGGGCAGGCAGGGAGACTGGTAACCAGAGGTGGGTAGAGTAGCCAAAAATTGTACTCAAGTAAAATTAGCCCTACTTCAACATATTTTTACTCAAGTAAAAGTACAAAGTAGTCATCCAAAAAATTATTCAAGAGCAAAAAAAGTATTGGTAAAAAGGCTACCCAAGTATTGAGTACTTGTTTTGAGATCATAACTTACAATTTAATATTTAGAAATTATGTAATTGGACAAAAATATAAAGTTATGGGCAAATTCTGAAGATTCAAATGAATAAAAATACGTGATATAATTGTAAAATAACAAATTTGACCAAATAAATTCGAAATAAAAATTTTCAGAGTTAAAGTAATGAAACTGATATTTACAGTAGGTAATGTATATATGTTAGACCAGGGTAAGGTACCCTCACTCGACGTCCAAAATGGCACAACAGCATCAATAGATAGAAAATAATGTTAAAATGATGAAGCTTTTCTACAAACAAGAGGTCTCACTTCAACATTAACTCGATGTGTGAGTCTCATGCATTTTTGGGTAAAAAAAAAAGAATTCAATTTCATTCAGTAAAGTTACTCGATGTGGGTAGAGTAGCTACAAACTTTACTCAAGAAAGAGTAGCGATACTGCACAAAAACATTACTCAAGTAAAAGTAAAAAGTAGGGTCTAGTAAAACTACTCCAATTTTTGTTCCTCAAAAAGTTACTCAAGTAAATGCAACTACGTAAATGTAACCAGTTACTACCCACTCGTGCTGGTAACTTGGAAGGTGCTTCAGAGATCCATGACTCCAGTGGGTGAATTTGTCAACAGGACAACTTTGTGCACTGCACAAATTCAGCCTTTACAGAAGAGCTTGGACAAAGTAATGGATAATGGAAATGGATCCTTTCTACAAAGTATGCAGCATATATGAAATAAAGTGTTTTAGTCATATATAGGACTAATATTGAACTTTTTAGCCTCTATGCAAAATACTGTGTGAAACTTTCCTTCAGCAGCGACAAGGAAGTTGATGGAAGTTGAATTGAACTGAATAGGCACGAAAACATACTACAGGCTGTTTGCAGGGACCACAAAAATTGTTACAATTTATTAGCTTATACCAAACCATATTAATGTGTTAGAATAGATCCAATTGGGAATGTTTGGCAAGGGTTTAATATAGCTTTTCGCTGACACTTTCCACGCTAGCTGATTGAGCTTGAGCTACTTCAGAAAGAGGAATTAGCTAAAAGTTCAGTATCTAAATGGTCAAAGCTAGCAGAGACTTACCCCAAAATATTTACAGCTGTAATTGCAGCAAAAGGTAGTTCTGCAAAGAACTTACTGAATACATGCCGCACTTTCCTACATGAAACATACATGTTTTTCTTTTAATTTACACATGCAATACTGTGTGTTAGGGTATTGTTTTAGATTAAATACCAATAACATATATAAATATTGTGTATTGTACAATTTTTGTTTGGAATGGGTATTATATAATTAACATAGCTTTTTCTTTAATGTCTCCTACTAATGGAGATGTGAATAAAAGGTAAATAATGAATCACTGCTTGATAGACATAGCTGGGGACAGGACCTGCTGGGACTCATGTGTCCTCTAAGACTGAGGTTGTACTCATTTGCTGCTGTTAATGTTAGCTGTATAACGAGAGCAGAGGAGAGTGCAGCAGCAAATCGGTGTCAAGTTCTGCCAAATGTAACAGCTTTGTTCTCTCACTTCGATGAGCTGCTTACAATCCCTGAAGCTTTTATGGTCAGCCAGACTCCCCCCTTTTCTCCTAATCAGTCAGTCTCAGGAAACGATGAACAATATGCTTGTTGTGTCTATTTCTACCTCGTTCTTTTAAACGCACTGCAGTGTCCCAATCTGAGATGTTTAGTTGGGAAAAATGCCCATGCTTCTTTCTTATTTGCTCTGCGAAAAACCCTACTCGGTTGATTTAGTGTTTTTCCTTGTGGCTTCAGACAATCGCCTGGAAGTTCAAATAACTTCTTATTGTTTAAGATTTCCTGTTTTCAGATGTGGGAGATGACATGGGTTTTATTTGCAAGCAAAGTTGTTTCTGTTCTTCTTTAAAAAATTAATTCTGTAATGTTTGTAATGTAAGATATTTCCTGGGAAAATACTAAATAAATCATACATTCCAAAAATAATCCCTAAAGAAAAGGGTGTATTAGTGTTAGAATTAGATGGGGTTAATGGAAAGAGAATCTAAGTCATAGTACAAAATATATTTGAATTAGTTTAGTTTCCTGATGGATATATTTTTACTTTGCCCTTTTTGAAAAATAACTTGACATTCACCGTCAACTCAGTTCTATGAGCTCTAATGTGACCTGTTACTATGACCCGTTTGACTCAGCAGAAGATCTCGAGCTCATTTCCTCTGAGCATGCTTTGTGGACATTTATGGAGAAGACTGACCTCAAAAACTAGATTAGTTGCTCATTTTTTACGTGACCAAACAAACCCTAACTAAAATCTAACCATTCCAATGCAAAATAATAGTTCAAACAAGGTTTGTCTACTTTTTTTGAATTATTATGGTACACTTTTGAGAAAGAAATGAGATGATGAGTAAAATAGGAAGTAGTGAGTGCTGCATAGACTGCCTGGTGGAGCCTGCATAGGGCGCCAGAGGAAAAGACTAAAGGCTCTGTCAGCACAGATGCTTCAGCCTCTGACAGCATAAAGTCTGTCAAGAGCCACATAAAAAAATTGTGAGTGTTTTCTTAGTGACTATGTGTATCTGAGCATAAGAAAACTGCACATGCCTGTATGTGATGCCTTTCTTTGAAGAAGAGAGAAGAAGCATACTGAGTGCGAATATGAAGAGAAGCTGTATGGGTGCACAGAATCCAGTGAGGGTGTGCATGTGTAGCTGCAAAGGAAATGACTGCTGTTGGTTGGATATAAAGGGTGGAGGCAAATATCACTTTGACAGTGACCATTGTGTCCAATAATTGTTGTTGTTGTGTAGCAATTATGGAGTGTTTTTATCGTTACAGCTACAGCCATTTGCTTAATGAGATTACCAGGAAAGGCTATTTCTCGGTCAGCGTGTTGACCAAGTCCAACAACAACAATACGACTACAGTAAGTCATTTCGACAAACAATGCACTTCATGTATGTTTGTGAAAAGAAAGGCATTTAAACGAGACACAAAAAAAATTAAGCATGGATGAAAATAACACAGTCTGTATTTATTTTGGAGGTCCACAGAATGTTTTACAAACTGTTAAATCTTAAAGATTCCCAGCAATAATAAGTTGAAGTTATATCAAAGAAGCAGTATGGATCTTCGAATTCAATTGAGCTTCAATACTGTAATTGAATGAATGACTTAACAACAACCCCCATTTTGGTAGATTTCTTTGGTAACTGTGTTAACCCCCAAACTATATGGGCAAGATTTTTCTTTTTTCTTTACATATTGTGTTTTGCAAATTTCTCTGCCCCCTTTACATCAAGGTATGTGTACCTTAATGTATTTACAGGGGTTTTATGTGATGAATAAAGATAAAATAGTGTATAAAGTAGAAGGAAAAGAAGACAGAGTATTGAAATATGAATCTGATAAAGTGTGGCATGCATTTGTGTTTAGCCCAGTTTGAGTGAATGTTTAGTAGAAAAACGTTTTGCCGCAATTACAGCTGCAAATGTATTTTTGTGGTATGCTTCTAACAACTTTTTTACATATAGAGACTGGAATTTCTGATCACTCTTATTTGCAAAATAGTTTAAACTTAACCAGATAGGATAGAGAGTGTGAATAGCTATTTTCAAGTCTTACCTTTATGCTTTGATCTAAACATTCCATAGTATCTCTCGCTGTGCATCTAGTGTGTGCGGTGTTCAGGGTGATGTGTTAATTCTTCTTCCCATATGTTATTTACACAAAGGCCAGAATATTTAATTTTGCTGTCGTCTGACTCAATCACTTTTTTTTGCCCATTTGCTCTGTCCCCTGCATAACTTGTGGCAAACTACTTGTCATGGCTTCTTTATGTTGCTCTTCCAAAAATGGCAGAATGGTGTAACGTACAATTAATAGTTGCCCTGTTAACAGATTCACCCACTTGAGCTCCCAATCTCTGCAGCTCCTTTGGAATTTCCATGTGCTTCTCTGCTACTTCTCTGAGTAGTGTTTTTTCTTGCCCAGTTTGTCAGTTTATGTGGACGGCCATGTCTTTGTAGGCTTGCAGGTGTGCAGATGGCAGACTGAACAGCGCTCCATAAGACATCAGACGTTTGGGATATTGCTTCACAACCTGAGCCACTCGGAAACTTGCCCACAACTTTATCCAGAAACATTCTGTTGTGTGCTTCCGACTTTGAGAGATTGTGTATTGTCAGGTTGCAATTAGTAATTAGATTTACCTGCTAAAGGGAAATGGTTACACTGGGTGTTATTTAGGGGTATCAAGCCTGAAGGAGTGTGAGTATTTTCTGGAGACACTTTATAACACTTAAAATATTTTACACTTTTTTTCTCCTAAATAACGTGTTTGTGTGTCTCTCTCAATAGTCATTATTATTTCCATGTTCAAAGTCAAGACATATATAATACAACACATGCAATGAATGCAGTGCATGCCAATGAATATGGAGAAAAGCTGTCCTGTCTGTCTCAAATAATTGATATCAGTATGTTTTTCTGTTTCTGACATTTTTTTGTGGTTGCAGTGCTAATGGAGGTGGTGATGTTGAAGACAGGGGTGTGTGGAAGTGAGAACGACAACAGAGGCGGGAGGTCTGAAAGACTTTGTGAGAAAGTTTGTATTAAATTCCCATTTCCCTTCATTGTGTGCCGAGCTGGCTTGGCTCCACACGCACTGATCCTGCTGCTCCCTGGGCCTGGGAGCCCGAGGAAAGGGGTCACTCACACCTCTTGGGGCCCCAAGTTCACCCCATCTGATTGCTCTCTAACTGCAGTTACAAACCCCTGACCTTCATCCCAGCATCCCCATGATCTCTGATAAAGAAGCCACGTTCAGTGTTAAGTATGTGCTTGAAAACAGGATAACACTAGTGAAAGAGAAGTAAATGTAAACACTACTAAATGAATTGATGAAAGACAAAAGTACAGATTGTGAGATAAAGCATGCATGTGACAAATTTTAACAGATTTTAGATGCCTCCATCAGAACAAGTCGGATTTCCCCAACAATAAACAGCTACAAAAGCCTGATAACACTGTTTCTATGGGAATTTTGAATGGGTTTGTTCTCTGTCAACACTGTTTTAAAGCGCAATTTCCTTCACCACATGGCGACAAATTTATTCATGGATATCAGAAGGTCTTCTTTACTTTGTTGTTTGCCACTGTAAGGTAGGATAATGAAAGGGAGTCCTTCAGTTTCTGTTGGAGCAGCAATTGTCTGGACATTAGTTTAAAGTTCAGAATTGAAAATGACCAAATCTACATGTCAGGATTGTTAGTCTGTTGACAATGACCAACTGCATGGACAACATTTACAGTTGCAAAAACAAACTAAATATCTGAGCAAACATTTCGGGGTCAACAAGCACCTTTTCATGGTTTAGTGACTGATTATATATCTGCAACTTTTCACCAGAAGGGGAAAAAGTAAAATATCCAACAACCGCTGTTTTTGTTCATTTTTAAATAAGCTGCACCGAGCCACAATCATGTTTCTAATCACAATATCAAGAGCTGATTCATGTAGCATAAAAATGACTTCGTTTTGGACCAGCAGCAGACAGATGTGGACCAAATGCTTTTCCAAGAAAGACAACCTCAGATTTGTCAGTGCCTCAACACAAACGCCTCTGAATTGTACAGCTGTAAAAATATTTGAACAGACATTCAGCCACGCTCTCGGCAAAAGGACATGAAGACATAAGTGTGTTCAGGTCATAGCTTTTGAGATCCACCCCCTTTGTCACATGTCACTTCCTTTGTCATATGTCATCTCACTTTCCACTGTAAACTTTCTCACAAAGAAAAAAAAAGCCATTTAGATAACCTCCAGAGGAAAATTCCTCAAGCAGATGGAACAGTGGATGAAAGGATGACAATGGATTTGATAGAAGGCAAAAACATACAAGAGCTGGCAAGATGACAAGGTGGACAACATGGATGGGGATCAAATCATACACTAGGAATTTGTTTTTGTGCTTTCTCAAACTATATTAATAATAAATACATCAGTCTAGAAACCAGGCTCAGAATCTCTCAAAAATGAATGCAAGGATTAACCAGACTTGTGGAAGTGCCATAGTCTCTCCTTGGTATTATAGCCAATTTGTTTTTTATTCTCCCATGATGTCAGACAAGGGAACAGTATGTTTAAGGTGTTGCCTTAACCCTTTGATACAAAATATTGGTTACCTGACTGCAGAAGTGGGTAGTAACCAGTTATATTAACTCATTTACATTTACTTGAGTAACTTTTTGAAGAAGAAAATACTTTTAGAAGTAATTTCCTAGATGTACTTTTTACTTTCACTTGAGTAATATTTTATGAAGTATAGCTACTCTCACTTAAGTAAAGCTTCTGGGTACTCTACCCACTGCGAGTAACTTTACTGAATTAAACTGACATCTCTTGTTTGTACACAAGCTTTATAATTTTAGGGTTGTTTTCAATCTGCTAAGCCTGTTGTGCCATTTGGAAGTCAAGTGGGGGTACCTTACCCTGGTCTAATATATCAATCTTTATTTATAAACCGCTTTTCATACACAATTACATCCCAAAGTGCTTTGCAGATTAAAACTACCCCACATAAAACCACATTCCCATCCCTCCCCTAAAGAATAAAAAACATGATTGCAGTTATTATAAACCCCTCCCTCCAAGCCAACCCTCATGCACATTCACTTAAAAGCAAAATTTAAAAGGACATAGGGCCAAGTACAGATGAGCCAGGTAAGGAAATGCCATCAGAGGAGCCATCTGCCCCGGCAGATAATATTATATATTAATGTGTAAGCTTTAGCAGAAGGATTTTCAAATGTTTTATATAAATTTTATTGGTTTTTATTTCAATGTTTTGAAAACAAAACAGTAGATTAGCATAATTTGCAATATCTTAAAATGTAACAGACTAAGGTGTTAATTTGTGATATAGTGATGTGATGACTTGAATTTTATTTTTGTTAGCATTTAACGAGTTTACAGTAGTCATACTGCAGATACAGTATAACTTAAAAGCCTTGTTATCTGTTATTAGAGGTATGTGCTTATGTGGCAAAATGAAAAACACTTTAAAAAGACTTAAAAGTGTTAGACTTTTGAGTCTCACTTATTGTTAAAGGAATTATTTGTAACAAATTATTACATTATAGATAACCTCATTTTTTTAATACTATCTTGATGGATGGGCCATTTTTGATGCATGCATGTAAACTACATATATCAACTGAAAAAACTGTTCGTAAAATATATATGACATGTAAAATGTACATAATCATGACATCAAAAAACAAGATATTTCAACAACACATTAAATGTTCAATCATAAAATAAATTCATTAAAAAAAATAAAGCAATGACATATCAGCCATTAAATGTGGATTATTTTTGATTCATGTTATGCATCAGAAGGGTGTGCATACAGTATGTTGTGCAGGATTAATGTACATAGCCAGATTATCTAATTCTAACCCTCCATTCAACTGAAATGTTGTGATTGAATCTTGCAAAGCTGTGACATTGCCATCTGATATAAATTTATTTCGTCATCATTACAGTAACTTTTGTGTATGTACCAGGAGATGAGTCATTGCACAGTACTGATCAGCCAATCAGATCCAAATTCAAGGTTTCATGTAATTATTCTATTTTAGTGTATAAAAACACAGGTTTACGTTTTTGAATTTTACACATTAATTAATGTTTAAGGCTATAATTAATTATGGATTTTTTAAAACAATTTTTCATCTTATAAATAAACAAAATAATTTAATTTATTAAGTGAACTTTGACGTGTAATGACAGGCATTCAGGCAAACTCTTGAAGAAGTTATAACAATGTTAGTATTTTGATGATTCCACCTGAATGAAATGAGAGGTAATTATGACTACAGTTGGTCAAATCGGATGTTTTCATGTACAGTAGAGGTAATAAGTCTGTCCCATATGAACATGTAATTTTAGGTATTCAACATGCCTCACCTATCTACTACACACACCCACATCTAACCTCAAACGACCCTGTCCTAAAGGAGGGTTGGAAACAAAACGAGTTACTGACAAGTTTTACAGCCTCATGATTTGGGTTTCAAGTTTCTAATGACAGCAGCACTTCCCTTCTTTCCCTCCCATTTCCTCGGGCTCCACCAACAATCTCATTACAATTATAATAGAGTTAGACCGGCAATAACTTTATGGTTATCATCAAGCGATAACACAGACCGACGATGATACAGAAGAGATAATGTTACATCCATATACAGTATGTCTCTTTCAAATTATAAAACATTGAGCAGAATGTTATTAACCCATATCAGACAGGCTTCGATGTGTATGTAGGCAAGTGCCTCATGATGATGGAGAAGAAAAGATCAACATGATCTCTACAGTCTTGGATAGTTGAAAGAATGTTCAGCTCTATAGATTTAAATGCATAAAGATAAGAGTAGTACTGCACTTAGACACTGGACAAATGAAGACAAACTATTGCGGAATCATTTGCTACAGTGGAAATGTTTTTAAATGCAGACCATAAAAGACCAAAAAGAAGATCATTTAATCTAAAAATATTCAAATGTTGGAAAGCAAATGTAGAAAATGTTAATAATTTATGAGGCAAAGGCAAATAATGTGCTGTATGCCTCAAAACACATTGTTCCTGTACTATTTGTACTCTCAATGTAAAAAATTTTTATATGCAATATTTGCTGTAAAGGTATCAAGTCACACCACGTATGTAAATTTAATGCTTAAACTTACTTTAGCCAACAGGGTTATGCTAAATCAAAGACACGTGGTTATATTGAACTTCCAAAATAGTCAAAAATCAAAATTAACAAATTAAAAATACAGCCACAATACTTTCCACGTTGTCATTATTCATTAAAAAATGCCAGAATGGAGAAGCTTTGTGTGAAAGACAAGGATAATTCATGATGTAGTAGCTTATAGAATTACATTTTGTTCCAATAACTTACAGTTGTTTTCTTGATGACTTTATCAGTCTTTCACATCACTGTAAAGGAATCTTGGCCCACTGTTCTATATTCAATATGACTTGTGTAACCCTGTTTCAGCTGTAAAACACATGGCCTCACATTTGACTTGAAAACTTAAGTATACAGGGGACATTATGGTTGTTTGGGAAACAGAAAGGTGCTCAGGATGAATGGCTGCAAAACAGGCCTAAATTATCACTCCTCTACCACCATGCTCGACAGTTGGTATTATCTTCACCAAAGAGGTCATTGTATTTTGCAGTTAAGATATTTAGTTATGGCTGCACAGTGGTGCAGTTGGTAGCACTGTTGCCTTGCAGCAAGAAAGTCCCAGCCTGGGATCTTTCTGCATGGAGTTTGCATGTTCTCCCTGTGCATGCGTGGGGTTCCCTCCTGGTAATTCAGCTTCCTCCCACAGTCCAAAAACATGACTGTTAGGTTAATTGGTCTCTAAATTGTCCTTGGGTGTGAGTGTGTACATGCATGGTTGTTTGTCCTGTGTGTCTCTATGTTGTCCTGCAATGAACTGGTGACCTGTCCAGGCTGCACCTTGCCTCTTGCCTGATGACCAGCTCCCCCCCGACCCTGCAAGGACATCCAGTATAGATAGTGGATGGATAAATATTTAGTTATGTACATGATATATAGGATCTAAATGACGTTATTCCAGCAGTCTTGAAGTTTTATTCATGCACCGCTGTGTAGTCTTTAGGAAATACTACTGTTTAATTTTCAGACACAAAGCTTTCTTTTTGCAGCCCTTCCAAAAAAGCCACACTTGTTCTTTTTTTTTGTAATTCCATAGTCAAACTTTAATACTCACATGCTAACTGAGCCGTATAGAGTCTGAGATATTTATTTATTTATTATTTTTTATCATTTTTCCAAGCATTGCAGTCTCTGAATTTGGGGTGAATTTGCTGGGAAGAAACTAACATTCCTAACCCTCTCCAAGATTATGGATAGCAGCAATTGCTTATCTATATAGAAGGTCACTGCTGAGGTCTTTCCTCATTAGAAGTGTGTTAACACACCTATATGCTGATTGTCACTTCATCAAATGCATTTCATTTGCAGAACAAGGAACTTCTTTCAATAATTTGTAAGCACTTAGTTTTTCTAGGAGCTACCACATTTTGACTTTATCTTTAGTTAGTAAATATTGACAATGTGGAATCTGTTGTGTGCATTTATGGTTAGATTTAAATAATCACTGAAACTGGTCCACCTGGACCAGATGGTTTTAATTATGCACATAATCATTAATATCGACAACTGAAGATGAATGTAGTTTCTTTACATCTTGACTACAATCACAAAAGTATTATTTAAATCAACTGGGTGAAGGTTTATAGAAAATTGGGTTGAATGGGATGCAAACCCATAACCCCAATTTGGCAATGTTGTATCACAAAGACGGGGCCTTCTAATGAAGACTTTAGAAATCCTAAAAATCTTTTAATGTGAAATTCTCAAATAACTATCCTTAATATGTAAATGTATGGGCTTTGTAAATTTGGGTCTTTACAACGATCCTGTGTAGTTGTTCTGTGTGGATGTGTGCATATTGGTGTTTTTTATGGGATCAGAACAGTATCACCTTGAAATGAAACTGAAAATAAATATTGGCATTGAAAAATATTATTGTAACTGAAAATATTAATTTTGAATCTGAAATAAATCTAATGAAAATTTTTGTACCGAAAGTGATTTTTTTTTCTATGAAAGTCATGTATTTGCATTGAAAGAAATAACTCAAGTTTTCTAACTTTCATTTTTTTTTACAATGCAAATCTTTTTTTACAATGCTAATCTTTTTTTACAATGCTTATCTTTTTTTACAATGCCAATCTTTTTTACAATGCTTATCTTTTTTTACAATGCCAATCTTTTTTTCAATACCAATCTTTTTTTCCATGCCATCATTTTTTTCAGCTTGATTCAGGTGATACTGTTTTGACGCTTGTGTGTGCACGCGCATGAAGGGCGGGGCTTCAGCCCCCCATTTGTTTGCATGAACGAGGCAGGAGGGAAACTCCGACTGACCGAGGCGAGATGCGAGAAACAACAGGACATTTACATTGCTAATAATGTGGTTTGTGGAAGAAAAAAAGACATAAACGGTTTCTTCTCAGTTTCTTCTACTGACCAGTAGACTAGGACTCTTTGTGATAAAGTGTTATGCTTGTGTAGCCTGTCTTTGTTGGAGGCTCTCCTCATTACAGACAGTGTGGTATGAAGGGATGTAAATACACACTATATAGGCTATACCATATTAAATAACTGTATTTATTTCAGATCCACAATACATATTTACAATATATGTCAATAACGTTAACAAATCAATTAAGACTGGTGTAAGCAAAGCTAAAAACACTGACAACTTGTTTTTTTTATTAGATTGCAAAACGTAATTGTGACACACACTATAAACCAGAAGGTGGCGGTAATGCGTGCCAACTGCCATGGCTAACTGAGAAGAAACCATTTATATCTTATTTTTTAATTATTATTATTCCACAAACCACATTATGCTTTCTGTACACCTAGAGACTTTGAAATGATTTAGAAAATACTCTTAAAGATTATCAGCTCACATCTAAAGACTTGGGTTAACAGCTTTTTAGTCTCAGACTAAAGATTTTATAAACACTGAATCTGGTTGGGACACTATTTAAGACTACACCTAGGCTATTTTAGCTTCCCGCAAAATTCCTCCCATTATGCTCAGCATTATACAGTTTCGTTATGTGCGAATGTAGCATTCTTTGCCAAGATTAATGTTATGTCAAATAAAGACTTGCATTCAAAGTGGGTACTGTATCATCAAGTAACTGGTTCACTCATATCTTTTTAATGCAAGCTGTTTAGATGCTGTACCACTTGCTCCATGCAGATGCACAGATAGCGCTGGTTTGTGCCTGTATTCCAGGGGGCAAGGTTGGCATACACTTTGTAATTTATGGCCCATTACTCAGTCATGGAACACAAATATTGTATTTGTTGTGTATAGACCCTGCCAGGCTCCATAGGTGGCTACAAAACTGTTATTTATAAATATGACACCTATGTTTATAGCCTACTTTCCCGCAGGAACAAAAAAAAATTGATATGTGGCAAGGTGCAAGACAATATCATAAACGGCACTCGAACCCACTATCATCGACGATGTAACCCTGCTTATTAACCATTGTTCCATAGCATAGGTACAGCCCCAAACAGCCAGGTTACACTGTAAGCGGACAGGACCCCCACACGGTCACATAGTTGAATGAACGGAGGGAACAGATTACGACTCCGTACGCATGGTTTAATAAACTGCGGGTACAGATTCTTACCCCTCAAAAAATATTTCTGCACCTGACCCCTGCCGGGATCTGTAGCTTTGTGCTTCCGCTTGTGTGAGAACAACTTTATTGGTAGTTGATTGATTTTCGTCACAACGATTACACTAGGACTTGCGATAATATCAAACATGTTTGATTCAAAAGACTACAGAAAGACTCTCATAAATCGGGTCCCCAACTGCAGATTATCACCTTCCACAAACCACATTAGAAGCAAAGAAAATGTTGATCCCACTCGGACAGTCGAGTTTCCCTCTTGCCTCGTTCATGCGAACATATGGGGGGTTGAAGCCCCGCCCCTTATGCGCGTGCACAAACAAGCGTCAAAACAGTATCACCTGAATGAAGCTGAAAAAAATGATGGCATTGAAAAAAAGTATTGGCATTGTAAAACAAAAAATCACTTTCAATACAAAAATTTTCGATTTCCAATTCAAAATTAATATTTTCAGTTACAATAATATTTTTCAATGCCAATTTTCATTTTCAATGCCAATATTTATTTTCAGTTTCATTTCAAGGTGATACTGTTCTGATCCTATAGTTTTTCCTCACCTTTTCTTTTATAGAGTGTGACAGGCAGCAGATATGGTCTAATTAGGATGGCGGCTTAAAAGGGGAGCAGCTGACTGAAGCAGATACCAGATGGTTAAACTCCACCTAGGGATAATCGGGCCTCTACTTGTTCTCTTTGTTCCTTAAAGAACTGAAACATACCTGTTCATCTGGTTTTATCCTCGCAGTTTCTGGAAAGAGGGATTCTCTGTTCCCCCCGATTCTCTGTTCCTCCCTAGTGGTCGGTGCCACTTCTGACTGCAATCCAGGAAACTCACCTGTCAGGTCTCCCCAACCTCACCTGTCTGTCCAACCTTGAGAGTCACTCTCCATCACCTAAGCAAATAAAAGAGAAAAGGATCAGATACCCATCTCTCACTCAGTCTACCAGCCGCATCTGCACACGATCCACTTACCTCTCGTATCTCTACTACATTTTCCTAAGAAACATATCCAAAGTCCCTGTCTACACGGAGATGAGACCAGGTGTAGCAGCAAAGATATTTAATCAAATTGGTGTCTCATCCACAAGGAGCCGGTGTTTCAGGACACCATAATTGATCATGTTTGAAACCGGATCCCAGAGTGGAGAAATCTCACAACACCAGCTCAGTTGTCTCTGGCATTTATTCTAAGTGGATGACGTCGCCACAGCATTCCTATATCTAATGCGCATGCGCAACTCTGATTAAATAAACAAACGGTACGGTGTCACGGTACTTATAAAGGAAATGTTGATTATGGATCGTAGAATACGATTTACTGTCCCTCGATTTACTGGATCTGGAGAACCACAGACCCCATATGCTTTTTATATAAAGCTCTCATTTTAAGCTAGATTTGTCGTGTTTGCTACCAGGTTGACTGTACACGCTCAGTGTTCTTTTCTGTGTTTCTCTTGCAGTGTCACAGCGCCACCAGTGGGACCGGCATATGTACTAGAGAATTTAAAGCCGGTTTGTGTGAATTCATGTGGAAAAAGGTTTTAATTATTGTGGTGCCGTTTTTACAGACTGTTTTTGAAACTTTACCCGTTTTGTCAGGCCTATGACTTACCTGCCATACTGACCTTCCTTTCAGTGTTGCCATTTCCGTAGGCTTCCATCCACTGAATCCAAAGTTGCATTCATTTTTAAAAGAAAAAATATATATTTTACTGAATTCCTGTGTTGTGCATGGGTTGTTTGTACCACAGTCTTCCTGAGAAATCAAGACAGTAGTTTTACAGGGAAATGGGAAAACAATTGTAGGGACTTCTCTGTAATTGAGAATGGACATCAATTACAATACTATTATTACTATAATAACTGTAATGCTTTCTGTACTATCTGCTCTGAGAAATAAAATTTCTGGATGCTCTTTTTTTCTATTAACCTTGGTTCTTTAGTTATGATGTTGAACTTTGACCATTAAAACACAATGAAAGCACAGCATTTAATGCATTTGTTTACCATGTAGTATGACAGTAAAATCCATAACAAAGAGCCCAAAATTAACTAGAATGAAAGTATAGTTTTGCCCCACAGACAAAACATTTTAGAAGGTCCATATTATGCTTTTATAGCCTTTTTTGAATCTACTTGTTCATAAACATTGTTTTGCTGTCGATTCATTAGTACCACACTGAAAAAAACATGGTGGAAAACTCAGACTGAATGACCTGCCACCAACCCCATTCTCCCAGTCTGTCACTGAGGTTGAGGCTGTGGCACTGGGGATGTGGCTGAGGTGATCTGGGTCCATCACCAGATGCAGAGTACAGCGACCCATTAGTCTGAAACCACACACACCCTCCATATTTCAGGATGTTGATTTTCCAACCCCCTGGTGACCTTTTACAGGTAGATGTACCATAACTGCAGACATTCACCTCGTTAATGTTGTTATAGAAAGGCTCTGAAATAACACAGACGAATAACTCATCATAGGTACAGTACATGCAGTCGACATGTAGCGCTGATGTGAAAATTAGGCTGAGTAAATGATTTCACTGCAGAGAGAAATAAGATAATGTCGAGGCACAGCCCATTGAGTAAAAGGATAGCCGGCAATACTTTAAAAAAGCAAAGTAAACGATAAATAGTTTAGTGCCTCCGAAAAGTATTATCACATCTTCAATGTCATCAAATGTCACATTAAACTTAGACATTTATGTATTTCTTAAGAATGCAAAAAGGAAAGAAAGTGATATGTGGTTTTTGAAATGTTTACAAGAAGAGGCCTTGAAAGTGTAATGAGTAGATGTAATCAGCCCAATTTATTCTGATATCCGAAAATAAAATTCAGTTCAACAAAAGGCACCTAATTTGTAACCCATCAGGAGTAATTTAATCGTAGTGAAAATTCAACTGTTTTGTGAAGGCTTCGGAGGTTAGTTATAGAACTCTAAACACCTACACTGATGCATAAATCCCTGACCATTCTCTATTTTTTATTTATCTCAATAAGCTGCATCAATTTTCATCTTTGTACTTTTTTGTTTTGAATTGATCAAGGGAAAGACAGGTGATTCCATTGTCTGCTCGACTGATTTTTCTCAAAAAAATGGTACCACTGTCTTTTTCTTCAAGTGACACCGAATACTCTGCCTACTCTGTTGTTTTTGGTAATTTGAGAAAGATTTTGCAACGTGCAAAACTTAATTTGAACAGACTATGTTCTTCCAACATTATACTGGCTTGTTCAGATCTTCTGCAGCAAACTGAAAAACCTTCAATAGATTTTTTTCTTCAGCAGTGGGGTCCTGTGCATTGAATTTTCATGGAGGCTATTGTGATTTAGTAGATTGCTTGTTTTCATGTGAAAAAAATGTTTCTGCTATTTTTAGGTCTTTCTGAACTGCTCTGCAGGTGTTCCTTGACTCTTGGCAAACTTTTGATTAGTCTTTTGTTTCCTGTGTAAGACATCTTACAAAGGGGCACTTGGTCATGAGTGGTTTCTGGTAAAATGTTAGTTCTTTCCTGTTCTGGATTACATTTTCAACAGTGCTCACTGGAAAATTCTGATTCTTAGAAGTGCTGTGGCAATCATTGTCAGTAAATATCTTTTGCAAGGGTGAAGTGTTTTTGTGAAGGATTCTTACCACTCTGAAGAATACTTTGGTAATAAAAAACCTCTTTAGAGGCGATTAGTTAAACTTGAGGAATATTTTATTGATTTATTATAATAAAATAAAACATATATCATAATTTAACATGATATTGTCAAGTAGGTCAGAGCTGAAGGTAGCAAAAAAAGAGAGTGAGATGGATGAGATGTGTTTGCTTGTCTACAGTGTCTAAAGGACTTGAGCCAGATTCAGGAAAAGGTATGTCTGCTGAAGGCTGATATGTGTGTGAAGGAAGTGAAGGGAACACAGGGGCAGGAATCATCGTGCAGACCGGAAAGGCCTTGTGGAGGTGATGGCGGGGGTGGAGGTGGGGGGACTTTGCTTTAGTCTGATAGCTTGTTGATGCACACACACACACACACACACACACACACACACACACACACACACACACACACACACACGCACACACACCTACTCACACACGCGCACACACACACACACACACACACACCCCCACACACACCTACACACACACGCATGCACACGCACACACACACACACACACACACACACACACACACACACACACACGCATACTCACAGAGAGAGAGAGAGAGAGAGAGAGAGAGAGAGAAATGAAATCAATACACATGCCACATACCTCTGCATGCCATAGGTTCTTGTTCCCACCAGCTAGTCAGGGCGACATACAAAGTAAGTCAGAGCTTTATGGCTAGAGGAGCCGAAGCACGCATGCACACTTGTTTGCTCAGTTAGTGTAAGTGCATTTAATTATGTGCTACTGTAAATACAATGGTACAATCAACAATCAGGCTCTTGCAGGAAGTCCACCTTTTAAGGCAGTAGCAGTTGGTTTTATGAGCTGCAGGAAAAGATCATTGACCCTTTTGTTTGATTTGAAACTGGATCTCTCTTCATTGTAGCTTAACCAAAAACACTGGTGGCGCCTTTAAGTGTTAGGATCCTGTGTTCTGCTGGTGTTCTGCTGTGTGTGTGTGCTCTCCTACCTTCTCTGCAGGGGCGTGGCTGATTGGTGACAGGTGCAGCTCGTTTAGGCTCATCATCTCCAGCTTCCAAAGAGGGACGCAGACTGCAAGCTGACCCCAGATTGTTCTCGCTTCTAGCGTGGTAAACACGGCCAACCTTTGCTCCAGAAGAGTTTGTTCTTCGATACCTCTGTGCGCTTACTTTTCCTGGTTTCCTCACAGATCCTGATCCAGACTCCTTTGTCCTCCGAAGTTGGTTTCTGCTTCTGCTCCGTTACCTCCGCTGGTCGGCCTATTCTCCATCCGCCTGCCCATGTGCCCGCTCCACCTGCAAACACACAGCCTTGAACGACATCAGCCTCCACTTACCTCCGGTATTGGATCCTACTTACCTTCCCCAACGAACCGAAGTCAAGATCACCCTGTGAGTAACCATTCACTCTCCGCTTCACAATCCTGTCACATCGTCTCATATCCACTTTCTGCTGCAGTTCCTCCGGCTGCCATTGTGGACCCATTTCCCGGTGATCAACCAGAGACTTTCACATTTATTATAAATAAACATCTTTTATCATATCCAAAATTACTGTCTTTTGAGTCATAAAACCCTGCAAACATGACAGAACAAAATGACCACCCTGACTCGGCAGCACAAATTCAGAATGCCTTGTTTCAGCAAGGCACACTCTTGGGCCAACACTAAACCATAATCCAGGATCTATCACAACAGTTGTCAATTCAATCCTCAACTATCAGTCATTTTACCCAGCAGCTTTTCGATGTTACATCAAAACTAAGTCATTTTCTAGACAAACCGTCTTCCTCTACTTCCTACTTCCGGGATGTAGCGTCACCACCCCCAGAACCTTTCTCCAGTGATCTAGATAAGACAAGAGGCTTTCTCCTACAGTGCAAGTTGACTTTCACCCGTTCACCGCGAACATTACATTTAGATTCACATAAGATCAGCTACATTATTGGACTCCTCCGGGGAAAGGCCCCCAGATGGGCAGAGGCGTTTTTTAACGAGTCTACTATAGAAGACACAACTCTAGAGGATTTTCTGGAGTTATTTGTTTTAACCTTCTCTCCAGTCAGAAACAAGGAGGTTTCGATCCGTACACTCTGGTCCTTTAAACAGGGAACTCGCCCGGTTGCTGAATTCACTATAGATTTCAGAATCTTAGCAGAAGAGTCAGGGTAGAACGATCCAGCCTTAAGAGGAGCATTTTTCCAAGCTTTAAATGAAAGAATCAAGGATGATCTTGCCACAAGAGATGAACCTGACACTCTGGATGCACTGATTGCCTTAGGCATTAAAGTTGATAGACGCTCCAGAGAAAGAATTAAGGCTAAAAATCAATCTTCCACCCACCTAGATCCCAGACCTGATTCTCCTCTCCCAAGACAGTTTGTCACCCTGAGGGAGGGATCCCCTGAGAACCCGTCTAAGCCCCCATGAAAGACAGAAGAGGATCACCAACAATTGGTGTCTTTACTGCGGCTCCCCTAAACATTACATCTCCCACTGCCCAGTTCGCCCAAAAAGAATCTCCCCGCCAGTGAAGGTAGGGGTCCTGGCGGGGCCTCAACAGTTAAACAGACTCTCAATTTCTGCAACACTCTTTGTTAAAGAAAAGAAAGACCCCTCTCATTGCACTGCTCTTATTGATTCTGGTTCTGAACAAAATCTTATTCACCCCGATCTGGTTAAGCAACATGAAATTCCCATCTTTGAATTAAGTCATCCCATTTCTGTTACCGCCTTAGATGGCAGTATCATGACACCCATAACCCATTAGACACAACCCGTTTCATTTATTGTATCAGGCAACCACCATGAGGAAATCCAATTCTTTATTTACCCTAATAGTGAAAACCCCATCTTTCTTGGATATCCTTGGCTCATCACACACAACCCACAAATAAATTGGACACACCGCAGAATTGACTCATGGAGCACTCATTGCTTAAAGTCCTGTTTAAGGTCTGCTGTTCCGGTAAAATCCAAACCTAAACCCACTTCTGAATCCATCACTGATTTAACTAGTGCCCCGAATGAGTACCACGATTTAAGTCAGGTTTTTAGTAAGGATCTAGCCCTCTCTCTACCACCTCATCGCCTGTATGATTTTGCCATTGACCTTCTGCCTGATGCTCCACTCCCTTCCGGCCATCTATACAATCTTTCCAACAAGGAAAGAAAGGCCATGGAGAACTACATTCAAGACTCGCTGGATTCTGGCATCATCCGACCCTCGTCTTCCCCTCTCGGTGCTGGATTCTTCTTTGTGGGTAAGAAGGATGGCTCACTTCATCCCTGCATTGATTACAGAGGCCTAAACCAAATCACCATAAAAAATAAATACACTCTTCCATTACTCTCCTCTGCCTTTGAACCCGTCAGCCAAGCCTCTAATTACTCAAAATTGGATCTCAGAAACGCCTATCATCTTGTCCGCATCCGTGAAGGAGATGAATGGAAGACTGCCTTCAAAACACCCATTGGACATTTTGAAAATTTGGTCATGCCTTTCGGATTATCCAACGCACCCGCCGTTTTCCAGAACCTAGTTAATGATGTCCTTCGTGATTTTCTCAACAAGTTTGATTTTGTCTACCTCGATGACATCCTTATCTTCTCCCGTTCCCTCCAAGAACACAAGATCCATGTCCGCCAAGTCCTTCAAAGACTTCTAGAGAACCGTCTCTATGTAAAGGCAGAGAAGTGTGAGTTCCACGTCTCATCTATAACTTTTCTTGGATTCATCCTGGGTTCGAACCATCCAGGACTGACCAGCCCCAGATACCCGGAAAAAGCTCAAATTCTTTCTGAATTTCCTTCAACGACTGAAGGAATCCTTCATCCAGGCTCCTACCCTCACCCAACCAGACACAACCCAACAGTTCATTTTAGAGATCGATGCTTCTGACACCGCCGTCGGTAGCATTCTCTCCCAAAGATCTTCTTCAGACCATAAGATTCATCCGTGTGCCTTCTTCTCCAGAAGTTTCTTCCCTGCAGAGAGAAATGACGACACCGGTGACCGAGAGCTCCTCGCCATAAAATTGGCTCTGGAGGAATGGAGTCACTGGCTGGAGGGTACGGAGATTCCCAGTATTGTCTGAACTGACCACAAGAATCTGTCATATATCCAAACCGCCTAAAGACTCAACCCCAGACAGTTCCGCTGGTCCCTCTTCTCCCGTTTCAACCTCAACATCTCCTGTCGTCCTGGCTCCAAGAACAAAAAACCGGATGCTCTCTCCAGAATTCACCAGACTGATGAAACACTTCCTGAAGAAACCACAATACTTCCACCTTCCTGTTTCATCGGCTCCCTCACCTGGGACATTGAAAAATCAATCCAAGACGCCCTCCAGAACGAACCCGACCCAGGTGGGGGACACCCTGGCCGTCTGTATGTGCCATCAGCCATCCGAGCACGGACCATCCACTGGGCCCATGCTTCCAAGTTCTCCTGTCATCCCGGCACCAGTCGCACCATTGCCCTCCTGCGCAGATATATCTGGTGGCCATCCCTTAACAAGGATGTAGCCGAGTATATTTCTGTCTGTCTGTCTCGACCCTGGTCTCACATTTCACTGGATTTCATCACCGGCCTCCCACCTTCTAAAGGTAAAACCGTCATTTTATCCGTCATTGACCGTTTTTCTAAAGCCTGCCATATCATTGCTCTCCCTAAGCTTCCCTCATCCACAGAAACTGTCTGTCAGCTCATTCTTCACGTCTTCAAGCTCCATGGTATCCCCTCTGAAATAGTCTCCGATCGTGGCCCTCAGTTCATTTCAGCCGTCTGGAAACAGTTCTGTTCCGCCCTGGGAGCCACCTCCAAACTCACCTCTGCTTATCATCCTCAGTCAAACGGTCAGTGTGAAAGATTAAATCAAGAAACTGAAAACACCCTTCGTTGTCTTTGCAGTTTAAACCCACTCACCTGGTCCATCCATCTCCCCTGGGTCGAGTACTCCCACAATTCTTACATCTCTTCTGCTACCGGATTCTCTCCCTTCGAAATATCACTCGGCTACCAACCTTCTCTACTCCCAGACTCTTTCCCTGACCCAGTGGTGCCATCGGTCCGTGCTCGCATACATGCCATCAGACGTGTCTGGAACCAAGCGCACTTTGCCCTTCAACGCACTGCAGCACAGAATAAACGTTACGCGGATAAGAAGAGGCGACCAGCACCCCATTATTCATCTGGTCAACAGGTATGGGTCTCATCTAAAGACTTTCCCCTCAGATGTCAACCAAGAAAACTTGCCATTCGGTTCCTCGGTCCATTCCCCATCAAGAAAGTCATCAGTCCGACAACAGTTAAACTCAAGATTCCATCTCATCTCCGTGTTCATCCGGTATTCCATGTGTACCAGATCAAACCTGTCTCCTCCAGTTCTTTGTCGATATATGCAAGGGTAAAATGTATTAGTTGACACCACAGGAGGAAAAAAAAAGTCATGATTGTAAAAACACTTTATATGTGCATCCAAGAGAACAGTATTTCCTGTGCTCACACTGTTCTCTTGGATTCACAATGTGTTCTTTTTACTAATATCCTTTTTTCCATTGTTGAGGTTTAAAGCCAACCACTAAGACAAACAAACAGGAAAAGCCAACATTTTTGTGCTACAAGTTGTTTGTCAGATTTTGCATAAAATGCACCCATCTTGCAGAGCATTACCGTTTTGGGTACACTCCTGGTAAACATGTGCAGAAGTATTAAGATAAATTCAGCTTTATTTAGGAGATCAGGTTTCTTTCATCAAAAACAAAAATCTTATCTATCATTTGTAACCAGTGCACCAGTACTAACCACCAAATGATGGTCCCTTTGCCTTTCCTCCCTCATGTCTGTCTCTTGAAGTGAAGAAGCAGCTGGAGAGACTGAACCGGATACACGCCTTTAAGCCCAGATGGTGTCAGCCCCAGAGTGTCGAAGGCCTGTGCAGAGCAGTTCTGTGGGATTCTGCAGCACCTCTTTAACCTAACCCCTGAGAAGATCCCAGTGCTGTGTAAGACATCCTGCCTTGTTCATGTACCACAGAAAACTAATCCATTAGTCCTTAATGAACATAGACCTGTTCCCCTTAAATCCCATTTCTCCAGCATATTTAACACAATTCAGGTTTGCTTTTTTAGAAGGTCTAGAAGACACAGGTATAGGCCTCAACAATCACCTTGATCAGTCAGAGGGTTTACATCCAGAGAGAATACAGAATTATTGGCTTAGTCCGATTAAATTAAGACTTTTGAAATGCATCCATACACCTTAGTCCGACTGAAGTCAAACCAAACTGGCCTACTCCTAATCAAGCTTAGACACCATGACAATGCAATTAAAAACAATAAATTTCTCTGCATGTAAACGACCTCCTGAGTAAATGGAGCTATTACTAACCCATGAGCTCCGCCTTCCGGAAGTGACGACATAGCAGCTATTTGGTGTTTTAAGCAGGCTAGAAGGCATGCATTCGATGATAGAATGTTTATTTTAACTATTAAAGACTTGACTTGGGCTTGAAAATGTACAAGTGGGAAAATTAATAGGGGAAACTGTTAGGCCACCATTAACAGAAACAGATTTTATGTTTTCATTTTCCTGTTACTTTTTAAAAACGTATTATTTCGCTATTGCTAACTAGGATATCCTGAATTTAGAAGGAATTATCTTGCAAAGTTGATAACGATGCAGCATTCTTAGATTTTTTAGGTATATAACTTTTTACCAAATAGTAATTATATGAGCACCTTTTTTTGATATAATGATTTCATTTGGCATTATAAAGCTAAAAATATTTTTTAAATACGTTACATCATTTTCTTGAACAAAAATGTTTGTTGACATTTTTTTGTATGTTTTCTTCTGGTAATAATTTTATAATTTACAAACAAAAGATTTAAGTATCAAGTGAGTCGTAGTACCCCCTAAATAATACATGTACTATATACATTGGATACTTGCTGCAGGAGTTATAGCTGCATTCATAGCTGCATTTCATTCATGCAGTAAAAACCGAAGATGCATTAGTAGTCTTAAAATTTGTCATTAAGTGTCTCTGGGCTCTCACTTTTCACATTAACAGACTTACAGCTTCAATAACAACATTAGAAAAGTGCAGCTGGAGCGTATTAAAACTGCGGCGATGTCTATGCTCACTTGAAGTTTGATGGGAAGTTAATGTTTTATAATGCAGCTCCTTGTTTCACCTTCACAAAGTGTGTGCTTCTGTAAGACTGGGTACATTTCTGTTTAAGGTTTTGGTGTACATTCATTAAGCACTGACATCCAAAACAAACACTGAATTAAGAACCCATAGTGATTAACAACTCATTAGGATGAGAGTTTCTTTACAAAGACATCTTTAAATTAAACATAGACCTGGGTTATTTATGTCCACTCGGTATCTACTTTAATGTCTTAAATGCAATAGGTTATTTAACCAGGAATAATTGTAATAAGGAATAATTCCACGTAACGGGGACATATTATGCAAATGTCACTTTTTTCATGCTTTTGTGTTGTCATTTTTGGTCTCTGCTTCTTCTATAATCACTCCAAACATGAATAAAAACCATCTGTCCATTTTTTGGCTTTTTTTTTTTCTGTCAGAAATCTTGTGCTTCTACAAGCCATTTGAAAAAGTGCCTTATTGTGACGTCACAATAAGTGGAATTTGTATATAGCCACCCCTTTCCTGTCAAACCCCGCTTCTCACATGTCAAACGCCTTCCCTGACCAGTCAAAACCTGCCTACCATTTCCATGCCATTCTCATGTGTGGCAAACCCAAAGTATAGTAACAAGATGGACGGGTGAGGTCTGCAACCGCTCATTTGTATAAAAGTGACAGAGCCCTCTAATCAGTTCATTTTGAAAGGGACTGAAATTGTCACGAACTGAACTAGTGAGATCACCTATTGTGAAAGTGATTTTGTGCAAAGAACTTCATTAACATGTTTTGTACACAACATAGACCTGTTATAACTTGTTTAAAAAAGGGAATAATATGTTCCCTTTAAAAAAGGAAAATAATATTTCTTTTTCTTTAATCTAACAATAAGTGAGAAAATGTAGGAGTGAAACTAGAGCATTTATTCATTTTCCTTATTATAGTTGCAAGGGCTGGCATATGATAAATAAATAAAAAATAGATTGCATGGGGCAACTGTGAGGCCCCTCTGGTTCCTGTGGTTCTGCCTGGTCTTGGGAGTCCTTGAGTCTTGGGCAGCTATCTTGACGCTGACTGCACGTGGCTTGCACGAGTTCTCCTGGATTGCCCCCACCTGGGGGTCCCTAGTCGTGTTCTTCACTGCGCCCTTGATCTGCCTGCGGGCTGTCCTAAAGGTGGGAGGACACAATGTCCCTTCCGTCATTGATCTCTCTGGGTCCAGGCCACATTGGCTCGCCAGTCTCCGTCTGGTTGCTTGAAGGGTTCCCCACTTCTCTTTGCAGGGTGGCTCTGCTGTCGTGGTCTTGTGTGGGCACCTATCCACCAGGGTTACCAGATTTTGTGCTTGTCGTGCGCTGGGGGATGTAATGTGTGTCTGGGCGGGGGGGCTCCTCCTGTGCTTTGCGCTGACCTACCTCTATGTTAGGCAGATACTGTAGCTGTTCTGAGAAGGTGCCAAGTGGGTGCCTGCTGGGTACTGTTGTGGCTTCTGGGAGCCAAGACTACTTGCAACATGCTTTTCTTGGATGTGGAGTGGTGTGAGGTTCATCCCCTTCTCAATGTTATAATCTTTACTCAATCCAGGTGACAAGTAAGTAGACACATGTACTGCAACCACACACACTTGCTCTTGGTAGTAGTGGTGAGGACCATAATTGACTTCCATTCACATATGTGTCTGTATTATGCCAAACCCAGACACTTTTCCTAAACCTAACCATTACTTATCAACTCCTAACGCTAACCTTAAAAGTCTCATTCACTGAGAAACCGTTTAAAACTTGCTGTCTTTGAAATACGATCTTTCACTCTGGGTAGGACATGTATGCTGCAAGTGATACTGTTGTTCTACCCCCGTTGCCTGAATTAGCCACAGAAAGGAAATAGATGGCAAAATCGAGTGAGTCAGAAAAAGCTGTGTTATCTATGTAGAAGTGTATCCTGGCCATGCCCACCTTGGCTTGCAACCACCAACGGGAATGTGGCGGCAAGAGAGAGAAGAGCAAATCTCAGCTGGTGGAAGCCAACCGTTAGGAACACAACATGGCAGAACAAGGTTGGTCTTGTGTTATTTGCGGACATAGACATCAGTGTTGCATTTTTTTACCAAAGAAAGAAGAGCTGAGGAATAAATAGTTGGAATTTGTCTTGGAGCACTAACAGTGAAGTAAGTTAAGTTAGTTATTTGTTCGGCGGCAGCATAAGTCACATTGCTGTTAGCCAATCAGAGGCAAGACATTTGCATATTAAGAAAATTGAGTAATGGGGCGTTCACAACGGTGCCAGCGTCCATGTGTCAAATCGCTCAAATGGATGAAAGTTGACGCTTTGAAATTAAAACCCAGTTGCTTGCACTCTTTGTAGTCCGCGTCGGCGAGTCGGTGTGTCACATCCAGTAGTTGCCCTAACCTGGTTAGGCTAGTGTTAGCTAAAATAACAAGAAAGTTAAAAATATTTAACTGCTTACCTGGTACTCCAATATCCTCCGATATCTTCCTCCAAACAAGGTTCAATCTCTTCCTGTCTTTGTAAAAAGACGAAGACAGGAAATACAATTCACGGAAATTACAACAGCGACGATTAGTTGATCTTCTATTTTGAATGAATGACTTGCCGATCCTTGCTGATGAAAATGACAGATGGACTCAGTGTTCCCTCGCCCGGACGCAGGTCACCGGGGCCCCCCTCTGGAGCCAGGCCTGGAGGTGGGGCACGTTGGCGAGCGCCTGGTGGCCGGGCCTTTACCCATGGGGCCCGGTCGGGCTTAGCCCGAAGAGGTAACATAGGCCCCCCTTCCCATGAACTCACCACCTGTGGGAGGGGCCATAGGGGTCGGGTGCTGTGCAGGATGGGCGCCGGCCAAAGGCGGGGACCTTGGCGGTCCGATCCTCGGCTGCAGAAGCTGGCTCTCGGGACGTGGAACGTCACCTCTCTGGTGGGGAAGGAGCCGGAGCTGGTGTGCGAGGTTGAGAGGTTCCGACTGGATCTGGAACCCGTCTCCTCGAGAGGGGTTGGACTCTCTTCCACTCTGGAGTTGCCCCCGCTGAGAGGCGCCGAGCTGGGGTGGGCATACTTGTTGCCCCCCATCTCGGCGCCTGTACGTTGGGGTTTACCCCGGTGAACGAGAGGGTAGCCTCCCTCCGCCTTCGGGTGGGGGGACGGGTCCTGACTGTTGTTTGTGCTTACGCGCCAAACAGCAGATTAGATTACCCACCCTTCTTGGAGTCTTTGGAGGGGGTGCTGGAGAGTGCTCCACCTGGGGACTCTCTTGTTCTGCTGGGGGACTTCAACGCTCACATGGGCAATGACAGTGAGACCTGGAGGGGTGTGGTTGGGCGGAATGGCCCCCCCGATCTGAACCTGAGTGGTGTCTTGTTATTGGACTTCTGTGCTCGTCATGGATTGTCCATAACAAACACCATGTTCAAGCATAAAGGTGTCCATATGTGCACTTGGCACCAGGACACCTTAGGCCGCAGCTCAATGATCGACTTGGTTGTCGTCTCATCTGATCTGCGGCCGCATGTTTTGGACACTCGGGTGAAGAGAGGGGCTGAGCTGTCCACTGACCACTACCTGGTGGTGAGTCGGCTCCGATGGTGGGGGAGGACGCCGGACAGACCTGGAAGGCCCAAACGTGTTGTGAGGGTCTGCTGGGAACATCTGGCAGAGTCTCCTGTCAGAAGGAGCTTTAACTCACACCTCCGGCAGAACTTTGAACACGTCCCGGGGGAGGCGGGACACATTGAGTCCGAGTGGACCATGTTCCGCGCCATGAGGGGATCCGTTTTGGTGGCCTCAGGATCGGGTCTCTGCTTTTTGCAGATGACGTGGTCCTGTTGGCTTCATCGGAACGTGATCTATGGCTTTTGCTGGAGCGGTTTGCAGCCGAGTGTGAAGCGGCTGGGATGAGAATCAGCACCTCCAAATCCGAGGCCATGGTCTTGAGCCGGAAAAGGGTGGGGTGCCTTCTCCGGGTCGGGGATGGGGTCCTTCCCCAAGTGGAGGAGTTTAAGTATCTTGGGGTCTTGTTCATGAATGAGGGAAAAATGGAGCGCGAGATCGATAGACGGATTGGTGGGGCATCTGCAGTTATGCGGGCGCTCTACCGGTCTGTCGTGGTGAAGAGAGAGCTGAGCCAAAAGGTCACGAACTCTGGGTGGTGACCGAAAGAACGAGATCACGGATACAAGCGGCTGGAATGAGTTTCCCCCGTAGGGTGTCTGTGCTCTCCCTTAGAGATAGGGTGAGAAGCTCAGTCATCCGGAGGGGGCTCAGAGTAGAGCCGCTGCTTCTCCACATCGAGAGGGGTCAGTTGAGGTGGCTCGGGCATCTGGTCGGGATGCCTCCTGGACGCCTCCCTGGTGAGGTGTTTCAGGCACGTCTCACCGGGAGGAGGCCCAGGGGAAGGCCCAGGACACGCTGGAGGGACTATGTTTCTCGGCTGGCCTGGGAGCGCCTTGGGGTTCCTCCCGAGGAGCTGGAACAAGTGGCTGGGGAGAGGGAAGTCTGGGTCTCTTTGCTTAGGCTGCTGCCCCCGCGACCCGACCCCGGATAAGCGGAAGAAAATGGATGGATGGATGGATGGATGGATGGATGGATGGATGGATGGATGGACTGGCCGATCCACGTCAGTACAAAGAATCCCTATGATTGGTTGACACCCCGCGATTGCTGCCCCAAAGTTCAGTTTTCCCAACTTCACGCAGCAGCTGCTCCAATGGTCCATCAACGCATCCGAGGAGCAGCTGCGTGGACTTGTTGATGCCAGCTGCGTCGAAGCGCACGACTTGCTGTGGGGCAGCTTGACGCCCACTTGACGAGTAAGTACCATAGACTTGCATGTAATCTAGCTGCTCTGCTGCCTGGACGCGCTGACCGGTGTGAACACCCCATAAGACTCGCAATCCTGATGTGTCCCCACACCCACTCCTCCAACAAACTGCAACCTCCTGAAACAGGAGCACCAGAGCATTTTTTCTAGAGAAAACTACTCACAAGGCATTTATTCATATTAGAGACCACAGCAAATGTATTGACAAATGAGTGAATGGGAGTTTTAACTAAAACTTGATTCACACCTAACCCCCCCCCCACACACACAGACATAATCCAGTAAGCCAAAGGTCATACTAACACAGGTTCATATTTCATTACGTGACCTGTCAACTTTGATGCCAGAGACCACCCTGATTTAATAAAGTCAATCACACAATCAGGTTACCATTCCCACTGATATTTTTTTAAGAATAAAAATGCCTTGGCTTATGTAGGCAGCCATCTCTTTCATATGGCATGGTTGGAATCCCAGGCCTGGACATATGAGAAAAATAAGACACAGCTCTTGCTGCCAATCAGTCTACAAAAAAGGTCACAGGACCATTGGCAATAAACCTGAAGTCAATCATCTTCCCAGGAGGGGATATCAAAGCAAGATATTTTCTCAAACTAGTTGATCAACAGGACAATGATATCAAACATAGTAGCAGATCAGCAACAGAATGGTATATATAATAAAATAATAAAACAAGTAAGGATGTTCCAGTGTCCCAGTCAAAGCCTATGATGAAATCTTAGGACATTGGATAGTCACCACCAAACCTTCTCCAAGTGTGAGAAAGTGGTTAAGGCATACAGGAAACATCTACTTCAACTTATTGCTATTAAAGATGGTTCTACAAGCAACTGAATCATGGGGTGTGCTTAGGTTTTTCATCCACAACGTTTACCCTTTGTCTTCTTCTTTGCTTGAATTATTTAGACGGTGTGAAGTTGGTTGTCTGTTTTGTACACTCGAGCTCGCACTTAAGTTATTCAAAATCTCACAAAGACCAGATAACTTCTCATGACAGGTAAAACCCTGGATTTAAAAGAGGGTGTACTTTCTTTTTCCCATGACCATAAATACATGGGGTCCTTGATATCAATTTTGGGGTGAAAGGGAAATACCAGGGAAAAAAATGCAGATACAGATGTTTTATTAATAGATATAGAGATTTGAAGCAGATGTGTAGCAATCCTGTCTCAGATTATCCTGTTTCCTGACAGGGGCCGTATATGGACTCATAAGCTTGAAAATATGTGAAAAATGTGAAACTATCACCTTGTAAAATTTACACCAAGAATTGTTTGAGCTGGGAATTTTTTTCGGAAAACTAAAAAAAAACACAAAGAACTGGCAATCACTCTCTCCAACGATCTTTAAGAGAGCTTTAGAGTGTCTTCTCTGAATGACGAATGGCCAGAGACAGGCTTGTTTGTCACATAGCTTTTCCTCCTCAAGTGCAACTGTCCATTGTTATGTACAGCACAACACGTGTTGTTATTTCCCCTCTCTTTTAAAGACCTTACAAGGTTTCCCCATCTTCTTCACAATAAGAGCCGTGACCTCAGACCCCGGCACTTTTCTTGCAAAGCAAAGACTAAACAATGCAATGCAGCAGAAGTCCATGGGGGGGATGCATTATCTGGATGTGCTAGCTCCATTTAAAGTAGGCCACTTTGGTTCAACTTCAGCCTGACTAAAGTGTATACATGTATTTCAAAAGTCCGATTTCAGTTGGGCTAAGGCAATAATTTGGATTTTCTATTACTGCTTGTAAATGCACTGACTGATTTTGCCTATAATGCCTATAACTGCTTATTTTAATAGTTCAAACACCAAATATACTTAATATGCATTAATACGTGCAGTGGAAATCCTTTTGGTGAAACCACAGAGGCCAAAATCAACGGTCTTTCTTATCTCTGTTCTTAGGGTACAGTCAATCAGCTCCAAACAATATGAATTGCATTCCTGGATTGGCTGCTTTTTAAATGCCAGCCAATGGCTTTCAAGTAGCATAGGATGTATGTATTTCAGCTTCCCAAGGAACATTTTCTTTAAGTATTTTAGATATGCTAAACACTGACAATCTTAAAGCAACAGAGACAATTTTAAAGTTTTCACATGACTGATCTGTCTTGTTAACAGCAAAGGACCACATGTCGTTAACTATTCTTTTTAAAACTTTATTTACTTTAGATTTGTTGTTGTCTAAGCTAGTAGAGATAGATAAATAAACCGAAAAACTAAAGCTAAGAATTATAAAAAGTTAAACTATAAAGTTGTTGTATAAATATACAGTTATTGTGCAATATCACAGATGGGGTTGTTTTGCGAGCATTTAAACTGTATGTTCTCTCTGAGCTCAACAGTCTCACTGCTCTTGCAGCCTACTCCTCATTAAATTATGATTATAAGCTTGTTTTTCAGAACTCCATGTTTCATGTACATGAGTTAAACACAACATAACCAACTGAAACACAATTGTCTCTGTTTTCAAAAAGGTGACTACATTTTTAAACATGTTCCCTCTGAGCATTTATTTTCAGTTAAACAGGTTTTTTCAAGTATTTATTTTTTATCTAGCCATATTTAGCTAAAGTTACCAACACCATTTCTAATAAAATCTAAATTATTTTACAGTTTGCCTCTATTGCCAAATTTCAACTCTTGTCCCTAGTTCTGGTTTTGCATTATCAGAATGATAAATAGAGTAAACATACTTTAATGACATAAACAGATAAAACTAAAATAAATTTTAAAAACACTTTAAAAAAAACTTTACATAATTCAAATAGATCCTGTCTCAAACCTCTATGCAGTAATTTAAATATGTAAGAATATGTGAACAACAAAACATATAAAGTATGGAAAAAAACACTTATTTTATTCAGAACTTCAGTACTTTTGCATACTTTTCAATTGATTTAATCTATATTTAGTCTAGATTTTTAATTTAGTTCATTATCTAAAAATACTCGTAAAGGCATAACTTGAAGCATCCTTTCTATTGAGATCAGTTATGATCAATGTATTCTGTTTTGTGTTTAAATTTTGTTTTATTTCTATCTAAAAATAAACTGTTCTCACTCTGCCACTTTCTTAATTAAAACATTTCACCCACCATAATTTTTTATTATAATTTAAGTAATTTACAGAACAAAAATATTAGTATCTGCAAGTAAAATAAACTGTATAGTGTACTAGATACTTCAAAAATGTCATCAATATATAAAATAGTTTAGGTCCTGACACTAAACCTTGTGGGACTCTACATGAAATATATTTTAGCCCTGATAGTTAATCTTTACACAAACTGTTTTTTAAACCTGCTTTTAACCACTTATGAGAGGTAAAATGACAGTGTCAAATGTGTTTTTTTATTTTTTTTATTTATTTATTTATTTATTTATTTATTTATTTATTTATTTATTTATTTATTTATTTATTTTGTATTTCGTACATAAAATGCTGCAACTCAAGTGCTTGGTCTGGAGATGAGCAATAGTTTCCTAACAACCTTTTCTTAAGACCCAGTCAGCCTGTTTCTGCAGCAGTAAACTATGTACAACTAATACATAATAATCAAAATTCCATGGATGAAGCAGCAAACAGATAAGGAGATAACAAAAAGCTACTACCAGCGTTTATGATGTGGGAAACCCCTACATCTTCCAGATGGTGCTGAGTTATCATTTTTAATTCTCAACCCATCTTTGTCCTTGATATTTCCCACAAGACATGCCGCTGAAGCATCCTGGAACATTAACAGGGAGGGAGTATGGAGAAAAAGTATGGGAGTTAAATGTAAAGATACAGGAAAGTCAGGAAGTGATGCTATTGTTCTTAGGGTCACATCTCTTTTCCTTTCAGAATCTCAGAGGCCTTTCACTCTGTCCAATCTGTGGATCTGACATAAACAAAACTTCTTGTCACTGCAAGTATATAGCAGCACATCCTTTCCCATCCAAAAAAGGGCGGAAAAAAAGTTTTAGCTTCAGAAATCGAGGTCTGTCACCTGAGGCAATTAACTACAAACAGACATACCCAGGAGAGTAGAAAAATCCTAAATAGAGTAAACATAAACCAAGATTCTTCACCTTATGGATGGGTACATGAAAGAACATTACAAAACAGCTTGCAGTGGTTGGTTAGTTACCATGTCACTTACATGTAAAAACAGGTAGTTACAATATGAAGAGTTACATACTGCTTTCACTGCATGTTTCAATTCTTCCTGGTTTGGCACTGTTGCCTCTGACCAAGTCTAATCCCCTATTGGACAGGGAAGGGAAAGAGGAGGTGGGAGCAGTAGCACACCTTGGTGACCAAAGTTACTCATTAACATGTTGTTCTGGGAATGAGCAGCAGAGCACACCTCGATCAACCTTTGCACAACGCTTCTCTGTGTCATAGGGAAAAGCAAAGGAAAGTGTTGAGGCTCACTTGAAATCTGAGGGAAGACGGGGAGAGCAGGCGTAATCTGAGGCCGCTGCAATTCTGACGAACAGGTGACCAGGTAAGACTTTATATAAACAACTGAGCTTAGAGGAGAGAGTTCTTTAGCAAAATTTAAGCCAGACTGGCTAAAGGTTTTTCTATTTAATGCAGGTATAACAAGGCTATGTACAAAAACTGCTTAAATGTAAGAATTTATTGCACTGGGTAAAAATACTCTACAGCAGTCGAGCTAATAAGCTATTTGGTTTGTTCTTTTTTAAAAGCCCTGTAAGAAAACATGTACAGTTTACTCATCGTTCCTTGAAAGCAAAAACATTTTTTTGACATGTTATTGATCCCCAGTTGTAGTTGCTGCACCCTGACCAACCAATCAGTGTACTGCAACACATGTCAGCCAGGTTGTCTCTTAAGTCACTATGGAAATAAAGTTAAGGAGCTAAGAGTAAAACTTCGCAAGAAAGATGCAGCTAAAGCTACCTTGAGCTGCAGCGTTCCCCTTAAACTTCATAGTATACCACATAATATATGTACCAGATAAGAAGCAGCTAAATTCAAATAATAGGGATTGTAAACTTTGACTGTAATTGAATATCATTTCAAACTAAATGGACAAGTTAATCCAATAACGAAGACGGCACAGTTTTCAGATCTGCATTCAAGAACATTCAGCAATAACACACAGTATAATTTCATTGTTTCAGTTATTCTTTGACTTTTTATCTCAATGGTTTGCTTGGTTGGTATCAACAATTGTAAATTTAAGGGAAAATTTTAACTTTCTTATACCTTACAACTTGTAAAGCTATTTTTACTAAACAAAATAAGATGCACTAGAGGTTAGAATCAGACACTTTTGATTGGCTCTGATGAGTGAACAGCTGGTCAAATGCTGAAAAGTGTTTTTGTCTTTTTTTTAATGTTCACTAAATGAATCAAAACTAAGGTCTTTTGCTTGCTAAATGCTCCGACCAACGACATGTGCTTCCATGCACTTTTTAGAGTTAAATAAAAGTGAGATTATGGTTAGCAACATATGCGTTGATGCATAAGTCTGGATGATCTTGTAATTCATGTTTTTTCATAAGATGCAAAGGTGCTACCTTTATAAAGGGAACCTACAGCTATTTTTGTCTCTCTCTTTTTCCCGGAATTTGGCAAAACTGGATTGGCTTTGTGTTTGTTTGAAGGAAGTTTTGTACAAAATGATCTCCTTTTAGTTACATGTACTGACCAATATGCGGAACATCAACTGTTTATACTCTAAATATTTGTGCACCAGTAACAGTTGACCTTTATTGGATCACATATTTCCATTATCTTAGACTGTGTAAACATGGGAAAAAGAAGAGATTTAGCCTACATAATTTATTTGCGAAAGTAATACACAAAGAAAGTTTACATTAAGTTTTGGTTTAATTTCGTGCTGAGGGTTAAGAAGTATTTTATTTGAGATTACATGCATGCTTATTGTATACTTTGTGAAATGTTTTTTAACACTGTCTCCACTCTGTCACCAATAGCTAAACATCTGAAAACTCATTACTCAAATCTTTTGTGAAAAACTATTTCAAAGATGTTACTTTTTCTTCTTAGAGCATATTTGATGCAATTAGTTAAATTATCAATCAACAAAGTCTCTGTTAACTTAAGCTCAGGGCTCAATAAATTCTATGCCTGTCTATTAACTTTGACTTACAATGGAACACCCTGACTCCCTGTGAACATTTCAAAGCAAACATAGCTGCACCTTAGTGGAGGGATAGAAGAGAAAGAATGAAGCTCACATGCATCCTTTTGTTTGTTAGCTTTTTTGTCAACTATAAGACTTAATATCCATAAAGTGTTAATATTAGTAGTTCCTACAGACAAAAAAGAAGATATTGTTGTTTTGCATTTATTACACAAAACAAACACATTTTGTGTTAAGTCTTAGGCAGCTTATGTAGCTCAGTCAATTTTGAAATAAAAACAAACTGCTAAAGATTTGGTCTTTTTAAAAATGGTCTGAATACACTCCATGCGCAGAATACTAAAATGGCTATGTTTAACTCAGCTGAATAACAAAAATAAAATGTCTCCCCCTCTGTCATTGTTAATATTGACAAACAACAGAACGAAGAATGACAAAGATGAACTGCCTTCCTTCTTTAATATTGATATTTGTCTGTATACTAAGTCAGATGAAAATGCTAAACTAAACTTTTACAGATACATGGATTCACATACTGAAGTACACCAGAGGTGCACAGCAACAACACCGCCTACATATGAAATGCATACGTCTATCTCCCGCACGTCCATGTCCTGCTCTGCCTGTTGTATATATTTTGTTCCACTTTGCCTATGTGGAGAGAGAACAGGAAGAGATAAAGGCATCCCTGCTGGCTTGTTTACAGCTAACATTGCTGCAGAGAATGGCAGGACGAGATGAAGGGGAAGATGCCTAGCTGTCGGACCCCTCTCGCAATGAAGAATCACCTCAGGGTCAAGAAAGTGAGCGAGACGTGCCGAAACCTTACAACATCCCTCAAAAAGCAACAGGCTGTGGAGGACTGAAAAAAAATCAGACATTTAAGATGGAGAAAATAGGAGAGTGTTACACTACGAACATGATTTATTTGACTTCCAAGGCTAAATGATCCTGTTGTAAAGCCACACAGATAAAACAGAACAAAATTAAGCTGAAGGACATTGGTAAGGAGGGAACATGTGAGTTACAAGGCCATAGTTTCTTTACTCTTCGTTAATAACTTTTGCTGATATCTAAACTGTTAAATCTCTGAAAACATGCAACAAATGATTATAACAGGAAGAGGCAGCATCATGCAGACTTGCAAACTAGAATAGTTAATTTACAATAGAGAGCACAGACCAGCAACTGGGCTGCAGTCAAGTAAAGTTTACAAATTACATCTTTTTTTAGCCTTCAGTTGGTGTTTCAATTTCAAAGCCACACTTTGAGATGATCAGCTAGCTAATAAGTGTTGAGGAAGAAAATATAGTTGATGATTTACATTGATTTTACATACATATTATTGCACAACCACCCATGTTTCATGTTTACATCAGCGTAAAAACAGTCAAACAGAAAGAAATTGTTGTTATTGCAATACAAGAGGGGTTTTTTTCTTCAAAACTGTTCTTTGTGACTTAATGTTCAGTCAACAAAGCTACTTTTAAAAATTAACCCTGGGCACGAATAAATGGTTCCAGAAGATACTGAGTATGTTGGCATACCCTTGACAAAACACTGATATGTTATGAATTATGGTAAGCCTGGACTATGATGGAAATAAGTTTTTGCAATGGTTTATTAGGATGACTACCTTCTTTCCTTTGAGGTAATCAGCTAAAATCAGCCCACTAGAAAAATGAGCAAACAAAAGCAAAATGTTTTTATTCTGCTTTCTTAATCATAGCAAACAGCGCACATTTTAATAAACCCCACACTGTTGTTTATCTGTTTTGCACTTCAGTGGGAAATTTGATAGTATCTGAACAATTTAGGAATACAATTTTATCAAAAATATATTCAAGGAGTTCTTAGGCAAGGGCTTCTTGCCAGCATCCGTGCCATGCTTAAGCTTTTAGATTCCAAATCCGTCTATGATACTGTTTAACAGAAGCCCAGGTACAGTATTTAGCAATGTCATGGGGATAGAATGAGGAGAAGAAAAAAAAGACAGGCATTTGTCAATGGGGTTTATAAAATAATTGAAGTGGCAGTGCAACTCCAAAAAACCTAAACATGTCTTGCCAAAGATCTTTCGTGTCCACTGTAATCAGACAAAGATACACAGATTTCAGATAGTGTGTGCATGATTCCGTCCAGCTCCACTTGCTAAGATATGTTTGTGGAGCAGTGAGCCAAAACAAAAGTTGTGCAAAAATAGTTTGCATGTGTCCAGAAAACACCCCTCCCAAGGGTCCTCTCATGCTAAAACTGTTGGTGGGGTACACCAACCCCCCTATTTATGGGGAATCTTTTTTAACTTGACTGATCTTACATACACACTTGAAACATCACATTAACATACACAGAATAAAAAGATAAAACATTGTATTTGTCACGGTTTGACATTAAAATAGACTAAGTTTATTCTGCTTTAAGTCAGTAGGAATAAATAACATTATTAAACAACAGTTAGATGGAGGCACAAGTGTGGAATTATTTGAAACACACCGCTTCCTTGTGTTAATCAGAATTGTGTGAGAAAATTTTGGACCTCCACATGTCAGGTTCATGTTTTAGAAAGTTTCTGAATGCAGCAAAGGCACAGTATGAATTTAGACATCAAACTGTTCAGGAAGGAGATGGGATCGGTGTCCCAGAGATGACTATGCATTGGTAAAAATTGTGTATTTCAACCTCAGAACTAAAGCAAATGACTCTGAAGATACCGTGTCATTGTCCAGAGTGAAACGAGCTAGGTAACGACATTGGCTGAAAGGCCATTCTGAGAGGAAGAAG
Source organism: Valencia hispanica (assembly GCA_963556495.2). NCBI lineage: Eukaryota > Metazoa > Chordata > Actinopteri > Cyprinodontiformes > Valenciidae > Valencia > Valencia hispanica. The sequence continues at coordinate 49,451,620 of OY747705.1, read as the reverse complement.
CCATTACTCCAAAAGCAACGTAAAAAGTCCGATTACAGTCTGCAAATACACATAGAGACAAGGACGTCAATTTTTAGAGACACGTCCTATTGTCTGCTGAAACTAAAAATGCGACAAAATAATCATCATTACATTCGGAGGAAATGGTAGGAGATTGCAAGTGTGGGAAAATCATCCAAGCTGTAAATCACGAAGGTCACACTAAAGGTCGTGCTAGATAGTTTTGCTGTCTGTCATTTTGACTGATCGGGTCAAAAAAATCTGTACATAATCAATTTTAACCGTCCTATTTTAAAACTATAACATATTCAATGACATTTTGTATTAATTTTAAATAATTTTCAATCCAAACAAGTTGAACAGGTAACTACATATAAAAAATGAAGTTAAGTGATTACACTTAAAATACAAGTAGTTCACCTGGTGTAGCCTGAATTCACAGTCTTACAAGTTCTTCAGGCTCAGCGTGGAACTGAAATGCGCACCTATTTGTGTGTAATCAAATAGTGGGATTACTATAATTGCGGGATTGCTGCAGAGTTTATTGTCTTGGGGTTTTAGATTTAGCCTCGGACAGATGACTTGTAATGGCGGTTTAGATGTTGTTCTGGAGGTTGAATCTGCACTCCGCTTCCAATCTGGAGACTGGAATTAAGCGCCACTTTAGCCGACGTTTTGAATGAGGGGAACATTTTTCCAACTGACGTAATAAGAAGCCAGTAAGACTCGTTGGATAAGCTGTTTCCTGACCTGCAAGCTATTGCTTCAGAGGGAGGAAATTCCGCTTGCACCCATGGATGGCTCCACTCCAAAGCCTCGGTAACTCTTTAATGCGCTGTCAGCTCCTGGATGGCGAGATGCTATGAGTACGGTGTTCAGTTCTGAGATGATGCTCAGATGCTCTCATGGGAATCATTTTTTTTATTGATTTAGTTACATGTACTCCGAGTGTAAAACTGAAAATGTCTGCGCTTTTGCACCAAGTGGTCAGAAGTGTAAATACTAATCTGTCAAAATTAAAGAAAGCCTTCAGATTTTCAGCCAAAACAGCCAAATACGAAAAATATTCAGTTAACATGACCCCTGAGTCACTGCATCATGCTGTAGATGTCCCTGCCGCAAAAGGTGCTGGTGTGTTTTACAAAATGGAAAACGCACCAAACATTAACATTAAATCGATTAAAGCAACATCTTAAGGCATCAGCCAGGAAGATAAGATTGGAAAAATGTGGTTCTTCCAGATTGACAGTGACCCAAAGCATAAAGCCAAATTAGTTATGAAGTAGCTCAAAGAAAACAGAGTCGAATTTGTGGGCCAAACTGTAAGTACCATCAAGGTGGCCTATAAACTGGACTCAGTCACACCAGTTCTGTCAGTAGAAAAGTATTATGTGCTTGTGGAAAGACACCAAAAGCATGATGGCTTTGAAATTCTAACAGTTATTAACAGTTAGCAATTAAAAATATGAAACAAAACTATTATTTTAACTGAGGGCATTACAAGTTGAAAAAACATGTACATTCATATCAGACTTAAATTTTTTGTTTGTTACATCTACTTCCACTTTAAATGCAGGGGACTGTCCTGCATACTCATGTATGCAAATATCCAGGAAACATGTAAATAACCTTACATAAAGATCATCTGTGGACAGCAGGTTTATATTTGCATTGAGCAAATCAACACACCATATGGTTTTACCTTAAAGTCAGTGTAGGACTGCTGAAAAGAGCCAAGTAACTACGTCCAGTTGTTAAATTCCCACAAATCTTGGTATAGATGGATTATTTTCTGTACACCTACAGCCAAACATCATCAAACCTACAAAGTTATCTCAGCTGTGTCAGAGCTTAAAAGTGCTTCAAATGTTTCCATTTCCAGGTTTTGTGCTAAACAAACTGTAGAGTAAGAAAGACCCTCAAATGTTGCAGTGTTTCTAATTTGAGGAGCTTTTTGCCATCTGCGCTGCTTCAATAAGAAATAAATTTGAGGCACTTTTATATTTGTTGTTGCAAAACAAATAATGCCTGCAGGCTTTCTTTTTATTGCCTTTTAAGATTCTCACAGGCTGCAGCTTCTCTATTGTAGGAAGCCATGTACTCAGATCGTTCAGTTGACTTACACACACACGTATGCACGCACGCACACGCACACATTTATGATTTTCTCTATTTGTTTCAGCAACACCTTAGAATGTGGGACTTCCTGCTTGTGGCACACTTTTCCTGCTTTGGATGAACTCCAGAGAGTTTGTCCTCAATAATAACTTCTGAATAAAACCACTTTTATTTATGATTACATTTTACTTTTCATTTGCTAAGAGACGTTTTTAGGTCATTTGATTATGTTGGCTCTTATGAAATGTGCTTTCTCTGGCACAAAGAATTCAGCAGCATTGCTAACTAAAATGCTCAAGAGGTTTGGGAATCCAGCTGGAGAAGATTGTTTCTACCCTTTCTTATAAAGATGCCTTTGAAGCAAAATGGTAAAATTGAAAATAAAAAGCTTCAAGAAAAATGTTGATGTGTTATTATCTCCACTTTCTACAGGACCTGGTTTAGCTGCTACAGAAGGAGTCTGGCTTATATTCCAGCTTGTCTCCACCTATCCGTGAACAACGCCAGGTCTCATGTCATTCAATCTTGCCACCTAGTGGAGCTCTGAAGGGTCCAGCTCTGATCCGGTGAAGAGAAATCAACCGACTGCCTCCCTCATCTGGGGAGTTGCATGCCCTGCAACATCTTCCAAATATCATATTCACCTTTTACCTACTGGGAGGAATGTAACACAAAACAGCTGATGAAAATAATGAAAAGCATGAATTCAAGTTCCCTGCGTGTGTTGCAGAACACAAAGTGACCTATGGGAAAGAGTCCCAGATCGGGAGGTTTCATGTAAGAAGAGAAATAAAATAAAAGCATCTTACAAAGGGAGACATCATCAGCAAATGGCATCATCAGTAAATGAAACATCCATACCACCACTATCAATTAATGGTGAGAGACAAGTTTCCTGTTCTTTAAAAGAAAGAAAAAAATCATTCATTTTACACATAATATGAAAGAAAATATATATATTTTACATACAGTTGAAAGCAGATGTTTATATACACCTTATTTTTTCCTGCTGTCCAAAGTTAAATCAGGCCAAACTTCTCTTGTTTTAGGTCAGCATTCCCTAAAATATTCTAATTTGCTAAATGTCACAATAATGACAGCTCTACAATTCTCTTCTTGATTTATGGGCCGATTTCTTTTGACATCCCCATCATGTCCAACAAGAAAGACATCAATAAATAAATGAATCTTTGACATGTTCATTCTCTCATTATAATGGCATTTAACAAATAGAAACATTTTTCTTAATTCTTACTGACCTAACACAAGAGAAGTTTGGTCTGATTTCAATTTCTTTTTATGTAAACTTTGGGTTTCAGTTGTATATATAAGATCTGTATGCATTAAATACAGCCAATAAAGGTTTCTTTCCAACACTGTGGGATGCGATTCTCAAAAAATTATAACTTTGAGTAAAAATACTACTGTTTGAAGGTATCGTCAAAAATATTTTAACACAAAACTGCATTTATTATAAACAAAAAAGGATCAGATAATCCCACTGCAACAAATTAATCATACATATCGATCATTACAGTTATAAAGATGTTATTGGTAACAATATTTTTGGGGGGATTTTCATTCATATATTTGGGCAAAATTAAAAGAAACACCTGCTAAATTAGGTAATAGTGTGAAAATACGTTTTGCATTTCATTCTGAAATCAAGGTCGCAGAATTTAGATGAAGCGTGAAGAGACATAAAATCCAAGTTTCTTGAGGTCCCAGGTGGTTTCAGAAGTCAGTGATGATTTGGAGACCCATGTCTAACGCTGGTGTTGGTCCACTATGATTTACCAGATCCAAAGTCTCCCCAGCCATGTAACAAGAAATTGAAGAGCACCCCATGCTGATATCATTTTCCAGCACCTGCCCGCACTGCCAATCTACCACTGCTTGCTTTATTGTTGTATCACTGTGGTTGATTGGCAGTCTAACTCCCCAAATAAACCTCATGGAGAATCTAAGGAGTATTTTCAAGAGGAAGATGAGAACACCAAATAATGCAACATAGAAGAACAAAAAAGCCTCTATAAGAACAACATGGATTTCCCAAACACATCAGCAGGTTGATCGACCCATGCCAATCTGCAGGGATTCAGTCAGTTATGCGAATGTGTACCCAACAAAGTATTGAGAACATATGTTATCTGAATCTGAGTTTCTGCTCATTCTGGGACTTACTTTTCAGATTTTGCAATCATAACAGTAGTACATTCTTATTTTCATCTGGAGAAATGCTTTGTTGTAATGTTTTCAAAGTAAAACCCTCAATGCTATATGTGTTTAATCATTGTAATTTGTATCCAATTATTATTCACTTATTTACTTGTACTTGTTTTGCCTGTTCAGCAAGCAGACTCTGACCTGCACTGAGTACATAAAGTAGATGATCAACTGAAGCATAATATTTCTCTCAAGTCCTGCATCAGGTTTTTGCTGGATTTTCTTTTACAACTTTTCTTTTAGTTGCCTGACCAGCAGTAAACAGCAGTATGTGGGGGAGGGGCAAAGCTGCCCCTTTGCCATACACATCCAGAAAAAAAGCTTATTTCGCCATTTTCTTCTGGCATCTTATCATAAGGAACTCAATTACAGCATGAAGAAACGTTTTAGCGGTTTTGAAATTCTTTAAAACCTATACATATCTTTAATCCGGGGCTAGGGCTATTCTCTACGGCTACGTGTTTTTTCAAAACCACATCAAGTAAACACTGCAAAGTGTGTGATTTTCTGTGATACTTTCTTACAGGCACCACGGTAAGCCCCATACCAAAATACCCCACTCACAACTGGGAGTTTTTGATTGGTGTACTGGTCACAGCCATCTCTGTCTCCCTTCTCCTCGCCCTTGCCGCCAAATGTCAGGTGATCCAGCGCTACCTGGCCAGCTACAGGCACACGCGCCTGAGGGAGCCCGATGTCATTAGCCATTCTGACTCTTCAGGTTGGTTTTTATTCCCAAATCCAACAGAAAACTGGTGAAGGTTTTGACGTGAAGCACTATTTGAAAGGGGTATAATCTATATGCCATTTTAAGGCTGGTATTATGTACAGGTGAAAAATGCAAGCCTCCCTATTCTCCTCTCTTTCCTCTTTTTTTTGCATCCCTTTTTCAACATTTTGTATAGTTCATACACCTACAATAATCAGGACATGGCATTTTATCTCTGTACCACATCACTTTTAACTTTCTGTTTGATTTTTTTTTCTGAACAGCTTTGAGCCTATTGGTTACTCTAGGATACTTCATCATCTTCATTACTGCAAAATGTGCAAAAAAAAAGAGATGACAACATTGAGATATGTACATATTTTGCAGAATGCTTTCAGCTTCAATGTTGTGTCAAATGTGTTAATCAGCCAAACTAACTTCAAAAAGCAGTAGTAATCTTAAAAACATTGGCAGCACTTTAAGTTGAAAAAGGTACACAGGTGCACATGATAAATTATATTACCAATCATTAATTTAATTCAAATCAAAAATTGAAACTCATATAATTATGGCCTATAGATTTATTACATACTGTGATATAATTCAAGCTTTCATTTTTTTCTATTATTTTTTTATGATTATGGCTTACAGCTAAAACACCAAACTTCTGCTTTCCAGAAAATAATAACATTACATGGAGCCTAAAAGACAAATATTTTAATACAGAAATGTGGGCCTATACAGACAAATATGTCCATGTACTTTACAGCATATGCTCTCAATAGTTGGCTCCTTTTGTATGTATTACTGCATCAGTGCAGCATGCCATAGCAGGGATCAGGCTGTATCTCTGCTGAAGTGTTTTACATTTACATTTCTTCTAAAAAATCACAACTATAAAAACTAAAAGCTATTTAGAGCGACAATTTATCACTCAAATCTTCTTCAGGTTTTATATGAACATGACTTCTCAGCTTCTATTAACTGAAAAGAGGATGATCCAGTCAGTCAGCATGTCTTAACTAACCTTTTTATTTGTAATTAATTGCTGCTTGTTTTATTTCTGTCTGCAGGCATGGAGGTGGAGTTTGATATGCGCAGGGGGCCACTGGACCCTCACTGCCTCCCTCCTGTGAGTGAGGAAGATGACGACGGGTTTATTGAAGACAACTACATCCCGGCCAGCGAGAGAGCCCGAGCTGAGAGAGCAGCTGAAGAGATGGATGAAGACACGGAGGAAGAGCTGGATGAGATTGAATTCAGCATCACCTAGAGTCTCTGGAAGCATGTGGTTTGTTTGGTTGAGCCAGAAACCTCCCAGAATATGGTCAGAATTTCCATATTCCAAGTTGGTAAAATCACTGGAGCGACCGATGAACTCTAAATAGTTACGTTAAAAGTTGAAGGTTTCTAACTAACCTCGACCTCAAAATCCATTATTGATCGTGTGCACTCAAGAACACAGTAAAAATTTCCCTAGCTATTTTGCCTCATAGTTTAAAACTTTTGTACAGTCATTTATTACTTTAATATGCGACAAAACATTCAACAAGATGCATTTCATGTCACTCATCTGCCTCTTGATAAAAATACCATAGTTACATGAGACGTTGGAGAGTTTGCTGGCTGATAAAGCACAGTGATACCATGGTGATTAAACCAGGTATAGGTACTTTTGACAGTCCATGTGAGCAGATGCTGAGTGGTTTAACACAAAGAATGCAACAGTTGTAGCACATGTACTGAATACCACCATATGTGGTAGTTTTGAACCACTGTAGTCTATCCATTGTGAATCTCTCCTACACATTTGAATGGGTGCTCCAGTTGTCAGCGCATTACTTTCCACCCCACTTTTTCCTTCCGCTCAATTTTCCAATGTGACACTTTAAAAACTGTCAAATCAACAGTTAATAGTCACATTTTGTAAGAAACTGAATTTGGAGTTTTTTGAGTTTTTAGGAATGTATAGCGAAAAAATTTTTTCGATCCTGTTGTATTTAAAAAAAATAAACCTGTAAGTGTGTTTGAGATTTTGGTATTCATTGCCTGCATTTTGTGCAAACAGTTTTCTTTTACTACCGAATTCCAGTTTTAGGAAAACAGAATTCAAATTATCAAATCTAAAACCTCAATTAAAAAAAAGGTGACTGTAACTGTGTCACTTTTGCGAACAGATCCAGTCGATTTTAAAGAAGGGGAGGGGGAAACTTTTGGATTTTTTGCTCCACCAACTCAAGCCATAACACTGACTTTTTCCTTTAAACTCCGCGACACTGGCATAAACAATAGTAATTAAGCTTGGCACTTTGTGCCGTATCGAGCCCTGGAGCGTTTCTGATCCTGTGAGGCCACGCGGCTGATGAGAGCAGCCTGACAGGTCTGCGTGACGCTGTCAGGCGAGGCTGCATCCGGAATCACGGCGCGTCAAGTTTACACAAGAACCGGAACCAGCGCGTTCCTGTCATCAAAATAAAAGCGTGGAATTTCACACTGACGTATCACAGCCTTTATTTTAGGGGGCAAAAGCATTGGAAAAGATTGGACTTACCATTTAATAATAATAATAATAATAATAATAATAATAATAATAATAATAATAATAAAATTTTCAGCGAGCAGAAATCATTAACACAAACTGTATTTCAAAACATACTGTATTATTGTAAATTTTATTGTTTTAAAAATATATTATGTAGGCTAAGTCAGTTGGCGTGTACAAGATCATGCAGTGACCCTTAGTTTTTAAAGAGAACATTTAATGGATGCCCATAAAAGGGTTAAAAATGTAAATAGTGCATAAATGATTCTTTATATTTCTTTCCAGAGAAATTGTTGATGATGATTTTTAAATATATTTGAGTTGACTTAAAATTTGTTCTTAAAGAAAGAAAAGCTTCAAGATAAGTAATTTTGTATGACTCTTGCAATAAATGTTCATTTCTCAGTCTTTAGGATGTTAATCATGCATTGTTTGAAAAGGCTATTCCATTTAAAAAAACCACAAGGACGCGGTTTTACTTTATTACCTGCTTCATCATGTGTTTTAAAAACAACAACAAAACATTTGTGCATCTCTGCATCAATCTGAGCTGCTCAAGAATGTAACCAGCTATAGGCTAGTATCGTCAGTCATTAGAAAATCCACAACATTTTAGGCCTGCAGAAGATCCAAACCTCGTTTAAAACATAAAGGCTGCACTATTTCCTCGTAACTTTGCACTTAAAAAGCAACATTAAACGTTAAACCAGACAAACTCCAAATATTCTGCTATGAATATTCTGCTACACTGTTTTGAGCTTAAAATTAATTGAAGTCGATGATGAAGGGAGATTGGTTGAGCTCGTTTTAACGACCGGAAATTATACTTCCGTAAACGCAGTGAGTTTGACACTCCGGAAAAAAAAAAAAAAAAAAAAACTGCGCTGCAGCTAAACGCTTCGACTGAACAGGAGCGCAGCTCAGAGTAGGGAGGAGGAGAATGATGGGAGCGACTTTTTCTCCCATTTATATGACCCATATCCTACTGTAGACCCAGAAAACATTCAGCCCGGTTCTTGTTCTCCAGCAAGATGTCCGCCTCGGCGATTTTCATCCTGGACCTGAAGGGAAAGGTAAGTTTGGTGCGAGTTGTTTGTGGGGAAGTTGATATTAACAGCGCGGTACCAGAAGGACTATTTAAACTAAACAAAGCGCCTTTTATCTCCCAGTGTTTGTTCCTTCTATAGTTTAAAAAACCCTGCTTAGTTGTACTTCAAGAGTAAGTTGGTGAATTGAGGCTACATGAGCTGTAACACTGACATAAAACAAGACAGGAAGAGAGAGCCAACCCGCCTAACTCGTTTATCGATGCTGAGTGTACACAGAGGGCTTGTTCTTGTGCAGCGACGCAGTCCTTATTCTATGTGATGTGTCCTATTTCAAAGTTTAGAACTTCTCAATAGAGCTATTTATTGCTTCCATTGTAATGGGTCCTTTTTGTAAAGTCTTTTAAAATGCAAAAATTAATTTTGAGTTTTACACGTTTTAGTAATTTGGAATCTTATTTTTTTCCACTGAAATCAGGAGTTGTTTTCTTTTGTTACTTTCTTAGGGTTTGTTCTAAAAATGTCTATTTGCTTACTAGGTGTTTCCATTTATTTTTATTGGTCTTTTTGCATTTTTTTTTTAAAGTAACTTTTTAAAGTGTGTAGTGTTCATTTTGGCAGCAGAAATGTTAAGTATGAACACTTTAGTGAGCTCCACCCTATTTTGGTTTGACCAGTAGGTCTGTAGAAGGCTATTTCTCACCCATTTCTCCAGTGACTCTGAACCACCTGTTTCAGGTTGTTTATACTAACTTTTCTTAATGCTGGGTTCCATTTTGAGACTCAAGATATTGATGATGAACTTAAGAGCCACTGTCCTGACACTTTTGTTTAGATTCATCCCGGTTCCAACACACCTGAATCAAATGAATGACTGATTAACTAGCCTCTGCAGGACTTGATGACATGCTCAGGATGTGATTAACCCATTTGAGTCAGGTGTGTTGGAGCAGGGACCCATCTAAAAGTTACTACAGTGATTTCTTGAGAGCTTTAGTTGGAGATCACTGATTTAAATAAAATTTGTATAATCTGAGAACTGATCAGTTAGCACCAACTCTATTCTGTATGTTCTAGATTTCTGCTTTCACTCAGTACTTAATTTAAAAGAGCCAACATAAAAGTAATCTGCTCTTTATTTGTGGTAATAGTAAAAATGAAAAAAAAATGTTTTAATATTCTTTCTGTGGTTATTTTTTTCTTTAATCAGCAGAATGCAGGGTAATTATGCCCAATTCTTACCTAAGGGCTGACATAGGCTATACTATTCAGTCACCTAATAAATAAAGCAGGTCAGATCACGAGCTGATTTAAAAAGAAAAGAAAAAGAGCTGCTTTCAAAGAAACTCAGTAAAGAGAGATTTCCAGTGTGGATAATTGATCTCTGAGCGACAAGGACACCAAAACTAGCTGGATTTCCAGCAAGAATTTTTTTCTTTCTTTCTTTCTTTCTTTTTTGGTCCTGTTGTACACTGGCTCATAATGTATCTCTGAGTGGACGGCGGTTGTTCAAGCGGTGGTAAAAATGAGGAATAGGGACTTTTTTTTTTGTCAGTTGCTGTTTATTTTGCTAGATGGAATATTTTTTTTTATAATAAGCTTAATTCTTGATTTTTATGATCACCTCAATTTTTTTTCTTAATATTCTGAAAACTTCTTTCTTTGCATATTTAGTCTGATAAGCTATGAGAGATCATTTTCAATGTTTTACCTCTATGCATATCTTAGACCTGCATTCCACATTTCCTTTTAACATAAATGATTCATTTTATTGAATTTGTTTCTACAAGAAAATGTCTAAGAACTGGGGAAACCATTCATCCCTGCTGGGTTCGTTTGGTCTACACTGCAAACCCAGCACTGTTTGCCTTAAAGTCACATTGCCCAAAGAAAACCTGTAAAACTTTACTTTCAGTGTATTACAACAGGGAAATGCCTAAAACAATTGAGGACCAGGGTTGGGGAAATACTGGACTAATCCATTGTTTTTAGAAGACAAAGCTAAAAGACACCCTTGATTTGAAATCAAATGAGATTTAAAATCTCAACAGGTCCTTCATGGATAAATAAACTAATTAAAATAATACAGACTAACCTGTGGGATGCTGGCACATGTGACATTTACAGGCCTCACGATTGATCTAAATCCTGTGTCAATTTGATTGATGATTAAACATGCCTGGAGTCACTACAAGGGCAAGAAAATGAATTGCTGAATAGCCTTTTCTGCTTGACAATACCCATCAGGGAGAATAATCTATCCCTCATAGCCTAGGTGCCTGATTGTACAGATTAAAGGTTTCTCTTTTTCCCTCTTGCAATCTACTTATCTCTGCCCTCAGGCTACTTAGCAGCGCTTCACCTTCCATCCTCACTGTGCCTCAGGCCATTTCCTGATCAGACAAGTTCTTCTATTACAGTGCTGGTAGACCAAATAAGAATTGTAGTTGTAATTAAAAGTGTAAATAACTAGAAAACGAGTTGGGTTAACAAATTCAAAGTGATGACATTGATTTGAAAATGAAAAAATCAGCATTTACATAGTCTTGAACACTTTTACCAAAGTTCAGTCATGGAAAAACAGGCCATTTCAGTTTTCAGAAACATTCCTTAAAACAAAAGAATGCAGAAGCCAGTCTCCACATCTGCCCTTTATCCCTTCACTGTAAGTCTGCCCCCATTTCAATCATACCTCCTGGGCACCAGCCTGAACACGGACAGCTTCTGGGACCCACTGATGTACCAAAATGTCAAGCTATTAAAATCAGCATGGCATCAATTGTCCCCAAAGCTTCCCAATAGAATTTTTAATAAGGGAGTTTACTTGAGCCAAAGTTAAGGCTCATCGTGAGCGATTACAGGCCTCGTCAGCAAACAAATGTGGTCACATAATAAGTTTAACATAATTAAATGAATTATTAAATAGTTTCATTCATATATGCAAGCTTAGTAGTTTAATTTTAAGATTATTGGTCACTCAGTCAGTGATGTTCCAAACTTGTTCAATAATCCCTGTTTTATGTTTAGTAAGGAAATTGTGGAAAATTACACTGCAATGTTTGCTCTGAAGCATGTACATGTGAATTATTCTAAATGTTAACAGGATCATGAATAACTCTCCACAGAAACCACCAATCAATAAGAAATTAAAGCTTTTGCTTTTGTAATATGCTTTTTAAAAAAACATTTAGACCCTTTGCCAATAAGCAGTGTAATAACTGTACAGCAGTTGATTTTTGACTGAAATTACTTGATCAGTTTAATTTGATTACTCTCGTTTTTAGCCACAATCATTGTTTCTTTTTGGATGGAAATGCCAAGCTGCTGGTCAGTTCCAGACTAAAACACCTAAACAGATGCTGGGTGACTTTGAAATTGGGTACAGCATTCATAGACCCCAGGTCCTCATAACAGTAGAGATGTCCTGACATTTTTCCATCCTTTCATTTCTATGTCAAATGCTAAATGAATCCCCAAGTCTGCATTCCAATAAAATATTTCAACATATTTGTCATTTTACATAGGTTTCATTATTGATATAACAATAATAAAAAAATGGATTGCTTTGTTTCTGCAGTTTAGGTTTCGGCCATGCCCAGCTAGAGGCTCAGTCGCCCAGCCCTATCTCAGTCACACCATATCCTGTGTATTCTTACCTAGTCAGATAAGTCAGCTTTAAAAGGTTATATAGTGGAGCCCTGTTATTTGCAGGGGTTAGCAACTACAGCCATCCCCGAATGGCTAAAATCCTTGAATACTTGAGACCCCTTCTAAAAACACTCAGAACTGACTATTTTTATCAGTTCAAACACCAAAGATACCTTAATATGCAACAATATACACAGTGGAAATCATCCTAGGATTACTGCAGAAGCAAAGTCTACTGACTTCCTCTTCTCTGCTCTTGGGGGTACAGCCAATTAGTGCCAAGGAAAATGAATCGGGCTCCTGGATCGGCTGCTTTGTAAACACCAGCCAGTAGCATGTCAAGTAGCGTTGCAACTAGACATTTCAGTGTCCCAAGCAGCAGTTTCTTTTGAATGTTTTAGAAAACATCCTGCAGTGGTTTTTGCAAATAATTTGCGATCCAGAGAAAAATGTCTAAATTCTGAACCAAGAACTGGCACGTTAAAGTGAATGGTCTTATAGGTTAAAGTGGTCTTCCTGACAGCTTATGTACACTCAACAAAAATATAAACGCAACACCTTTGTTTCTACTTCCATTTTTCATGAGATGGACTTAAAGATCTAAAATTCATTCCAGATACACAATATTACCATTTCTCTCAAACATTGTTCACAAATTAGTCTAAATGTGTGATAGTGAGCACTTCTGCTTTGCTGAGATAATCCATCCCACCTCACATGTGTGCCACATCAAGATGCTGATCTGACATCATGATTAGTGCACAGGTGTACCTTATACTGCCCACAATAAAAGGCCACCCTGGAATGTGCAGTTTTGTCTCACAGCAAAATGCCACAGATGCCACAAGCATTGAGGGAGCATGATATTGGCATGCTGACAGCAGGAATGTCAACCGGATCTGTTGCTGTGCTGTGGATCGAGTGGCCCATGGTGGTGGTGGGGTTATGGTATGGGCAGGCATCTGTTATGGACGAAGAACACAGGTGCATTTTATTGATGGCATTTTGAATGCACAGAGATACCGTGATGAGATCCTGAGGCCCATTGTTGTGCCATACATCCATGAACATCACCTCATGTTTCAGCAAGATTATGCACGGCCCCATGTTGCAAGGATCTGTACACAATTCTTGGAAGCTGAAAATGTCCCAGTTCTTGCATGGCCAGCATACTCACCGGACATGTCACCCATTGAGCATGTTTGGGATGTGCTTGACCGGTGTATACGACAGCGTGTACCAGTTCCCACTAATATCCAACAACTTCGCACAGCCATTGAAGAGGAGTGGACCAACATTCCACAGGCCACAATTGACAATCTGATAAACTCTATGCGAAGATGTGTTGCACTGCATGAGGCAAATGGTGGTCACACCAGATACTGACCGGTTCTGAGTCCCCAGACCCCCAATAAAGCAAAAAACTGCACATTCCAGGGTGGCCTTTTATTGTGGGCAGTATAAGGTACACCTGTGCACTGATCATGATGTCAGATCAGCATCTTGATGTGGCACACCTGTGAGGTGGGATGGATTATCTCAGCAAAGCAGAAGTGCTCACTATCAAACATTTAGACTGATTTGTGAACAATGTTTGAGAGAAATGGTAATATTGTGTATCTGGAATGAATTTTAGATCTTTAAGTCCATCTCATGAAAAATGGGAGCAGAAACAAAAGTGTTGCATTTATATTTTTGTTGAGTGTAGATATGTATGTATTAAGTAAGTAAGGAGTATGGGGAATGTTGTCAACTTTATGTGGTAATTTGCTTGGAATTGTATACATAGCAGAGGTATAAAGAGGCAGTTTTGGTCAGAATACTTGAAATAGGACTAAAAGTAGTAATATTTGTATCCAGACAACAATGATGGTAGTTTGCATGTTAACATACTCCCAACTGCTAAACAATGGAGCTGTCAGTGAGTGCACTTTCAGCTAGAAGCTCAGATTGGGGATGAAAAGAGGGTATTGTGACCATTCCTGATGTTGAATGGTTTCTATTGACCAACAAACTCTGTGGCATTATTTGTGCATTTCTGAGAGTTCCAGTATCCCATTCACAAGCAAGCTACATTTTCTGTCAACACCTCTAATGCTTTACTTGCTATAATCTGACTGATATTGGAGTGACTCAGTGAGCTTTATACAGTGATTTATGTTGATGGGTGACACAAACTGACACTAGCTTTGCTGACACTTTTTTTTTGTCCCGTTCGCCTTTGGGTCAGACACTCCAATGAGGGTTTTCTGGTCCCCATTTGTATTTGAGGTCAGCAGTGAGTGGATTGCATTGATTTCACATGCTGGACATAGTCACTCACTGTTGTGTGTGTCCTAGTCCCAAATTCCCAAATCTCTGAATTATTTTTTTGTCCCTAAGCTATCAGTAGTTTCAGTTGAATATATTTAATAAAATGCAGTTTTCAATACAGCTTAAATCTTTTTTGTCCTTTTTAGTTTTATTTATTTATGGGACAACGTAGCCCCGGTATAAACTAAACTATATAATATATTTTTATAGTGTAGTTGGATCTCACAAACGGATTTGTGGTTAAAGTAAAAGTATGGCAGGTATAACGATTAGCCTCTTGTCATTTAAGCATGTTGTAAAGATTCCTAGGTGAGAAGAATGCATTAGATGTAACATTATTAATCTCCTAATATTGGCACGCTCTGTAATGGGATTTAATATGAAGGATATAAAATCTCCACCAGTATACAGTTTGTTTTTTGTTTTTCACAGGAATTGTAGTCGCTCAATTTGGGGGGGGGTAAATCCTCTCTGGATTTTAATAAGAACTGGATTATTTTTTGAATTTGAATTAATAAAATAGTTTGGCTTTGGGGCATGCATAACGCTCACCGTTTGTGCAAAGTGTTCTGTTTGATGTGCTCTAACTTTGCTGAATACTGTATACTCCCTTTTTAATATGACACACACACTAACCGACATGGCGGTGATGTCTTGCTCATCTTAAAGTCAAATTTAGGATGTCTTAAACTTATATTTTAGAATGCAGCCGGTTACGTTCTTGTTGGCACAGCTAACTAAAGAAGTCTATCACTTTCATATTCAGTCAGCTGTAGAATCAGATCTCAAGAGCATGCAGTTGTTAAAGGAGGCTTATGTACTTTGCAATGTACAGCGAGAAAATGGGTTATAAGGGACACTTGTCAAAGCTCATTATGAGCCCCAAGAGATTTATATAGATTATTAATCAATTTTCCAGTTTTTAAAAACAGGGGTTAACTAGACTATGCAGCATGGGACCAGTAATTCCATGTTGTAGTGCTGTAGCATCTGATGCATCTGTCAACTCATTTTTGTCAAAAAAAATTTTTTTGACTGACTTAGTGTTCAGTTTCAATAACCGATTAAAAAAAACATTTTGTTTGTCTGCACTATTTTTGATTTTGGTAGTGTTTTTGTATTAGAACATTTGTCGCCCTTGTGTAAAATAGAAACCTTACCTACAAAGTGGTGGAATCATCAGTGATAGCAATGACTGCTTGGGATTGAAGCTGTAGCTCAAAATACTTTAGGGAAAGTGTTTTGTTGTTTTTTTCCATTAGTTTGGTTTCACAGAAAAAAATATCTCCACACTTTTGTTTGTGGTAGGATTCAGTATTGGAGCTTTTTTATTTTTCATTTTTGGATGCAACAATCTGTCTCATTCTTTCTATCCACTGACCATTTGAACGGCTCACTCTGTTGTTTCTATCTTTCTTCACAGTACCTGAGCATCGGCTTGTCCACATCCTCGGATTACTTTGCCGGAATTTTCTTTTTTTATCTTATTTCCTTCCTCCTTTGTACCTGCCCATGTGTGACCCCCCCCCTCCACAACAGAAGCCTCTATTAAAGACAGAGAGGAGATGTGTGCGTGTGAGAGAGAGAGAGAGAGATCTAGACCCCTAAAGCACATGAACTTTTAATTCTTAATATCTTTCTGTGGTCTACAAAGAGTTGTCATTTTCTTTGGTGTCTAAATGTTGGACACCGGCTACTTTTTCTGTGGCCAATTTAAATTAGTCTTGCTAAATCTGTAAACTACAGTTTAGATTGGTTATCATATCTCTAACAATGGCTATGTTAACACTGCAGGTCTTAATCCTTAATTCTGTTTTTTTTTTTTATTAAATCGTATTTTTTTGTGTTTGACACTACAACTGAAATCCGACAGCAAACACACTCCAGTGTGAACAGTTCACATCACACACAACGCTCTTTGTTTATGGAATGGCGGCTACAGATGTTGTTGTTTGTGCAAGAATTGACAAACTGGTGCACTGTTGGGACCAACATTATTTTCACTAATCAAGTCCAAAACCTCAGTCTGTCTATTGACTGGCTCCGTCTCCAGTATCCGCCATGTTTGTTAGTTTGTTAGCCTCCTCCTGTGTAGATTAGTGATGCCTGTTTTGTGTCAGTGATGCCCGAGACAGATTTAATGCCACGTGACCATTCAGGCTGAGGTCGCTGTAAAAAAAAACATCAGATATGTATTGGATTTACTACCACATATAAATTTGACCTGGATTGAATTGGAAAAAAAAAATGATTTGTGCTGTTCAGACTGTTGTAATAGAACTAAATATGAACTTAGCACCTACAAAATTTAGTAGCAGTTTTTAAGTGCTTATTCCTTACATTATTGTACCAGTTTTAGGGCTTAAAGTAATCCAGTGTTATGCCGAGAAATGCATCCTTGCCGTCGTGGGAATGCGCATCGTTCAAAACTCCCTGATAACGAAAACGGATTAAAATATCAGCGATTAGACTGCTATGAATGATGTAAGATTTCCTATAAAATTCCACTTTCTTTATGAGCTACTGGTGTGAATTCCAGGTCTATAGGACAATTGTTGGGTTAAAAAGAGAGGAGGTGCATACTGTGGCAACCTTCAAATCTCCATTTCCAAAAGATGCCATGCTATTTTAGAGATTTATGTGTGGCATAAATATTTTTTTATAAAACAATGCATGATCTTTGGGCTCCTGGTGTGATTTTTCAAACCTGTCCCACGTATTTTTGGGCTACAGGATGGTACACAACCAGGGAGGAGTTTTTTTTATTTTTTATATACTTTATTGATAATTAAAACAATGAACTTAATAACAACAAAATGTCCAGGTACTGACTCCCCCCCCCCCCCCCCCCCCAGAACAAAACATTGTTTTTCTTTCTTATGGTGTATTTTAAAGGTGGTGTATTTTACATAATTTATGTGGGCTATTAAGAGTTTTTAGACCAACCGATAACAAAATTGCGTACTTTGCCATTAGCAGCAGATAAAACGTTTTCTTATGTAGGCTACATTGTGTTCTGTTTGCACCCATATCAGCCTTTAATCGCTGATTTAAAAAGTTTAGATGTTAGACAATATTTTTAACTATCACGCTGTTGGTAGAAAAAGTGCAGAATGTGACCCATAAACACAGGAGCACCGAAAGATACTCCTGAGACGCTGTGACGTTAAATCAGTAAAGTTAAACGTATTCAGATAAAAGGTGTCAAAGTCATCCTTTTTTTACATTTATCTGCCATAAAACAGTACATCTTCGGGACGTACATGCATAGGAAACATGGTAATACTACGAATATATTTAAAAGTTGCCGCGTCGCTGATATTTAAATCCGTTTTCGTTATCAGGGAGTTTGGATGGAGTTTGGATCAGGATGCAATTTTCGGCAGGCATGCAATTCTTGGCATAACAAGCCTGGTACCTGCTTTTGTGTGTTGTGCTCCAAGAAGCTAGTATATGCGACTAGCGGGGAAAAAGACCGTCACGGATGAGACGCCGGGCATAAAGCAGCTGTCCGCGCGCTCCAACACACCGGATGGATGGATGGATAGATAGATAGATAGATAGATAGATATAAAATCTCGATCTGATGTGTGCCATATACTCCAAGATTCTGAACTACTTGTATATCAAGATTTTAGTTTGAATCCCATCTGATGGTTGAGAACTCAAAGGTTTCCTGTAGCTCATTGGGAAGAGTAGTCATATTGACATGCCCTTTGGCTAAACTGTTAGTGATGTCATCTACCAAGTTGTGTATACTTTGTTTGTGTTTGATTTTAAAAACTTTGCACGTTCATATATTTTGAGGAAGAGATCAGGTCACAAAACAACTTCTCTGTCAGTTCATCTAGGGTTTTGGCCCTCTTCAAACACACAGCTCTATGGCAGAGAAGGACATTGATCACACAGTGAAAACATATATTTTACACAATGTCATGTAAACAATATTGCGATTATTTGAATCACATGGTGTTGTAATCTTTCTCTGCCACCATTATGTATTGACACAGTTATGCTATGAACTAAGATAATTACTGAAATTATGTGGCAGCCGCTTTTCCTGAGAAAAGCAGAGCATCAGAGATTTCTCTATGCTTGTTCTTAAGTGTGTAAGCTGTAACTGTATGATCAGCCTTTCCTCACAAGCATTATCAGACTGGTTGTGCAGTAAATACCCTTTAGTTTCAGAAATGCTGGCAAACATACTGACTCTGTTACTGTCTTGGTCACCTAACCCAACACAAGTAGTATTCACACCCACTGGAAGTACCCAGAAAACCCTTATTGAAAGACTTTCAATAAGAATTTTTTTCCTCCAAGATGTTAGTGCAGCACAGTGAAGGAGACTCATTGTAGAAGAGCCTTGAGTGGTCCGTATCACCAAGTGCAATATAAGTTCAGTCCATTTTAGTGATCTTCTTTCAGCCTGCTGACTGGAAGTGTGCT
The DNA here is from genome assembly GCA_963556495.2 of Valencia hispanica. Taxonomy (NCBI): domain Eukaryota; kingdom Metazoa; phylum Chordata; class Actinopteri; order Cyprinodontiformes; family Valenciidae; genus Valencia; species Valencia hispanica. The sequence continues at coordinate 49,432,572 of OY747705.1, read as the reverse complement.
GCAATAGATAAGGGTGGGGATCCACAGTGCTACTCAATGCTTCATACATTTTCTGATATTCCTTTAAATGGTTTAAAACCATCCATCCATTCTCTATATTGCTTATCTTTTGCAGGGTAGTGTTTGGTGTTGGGGCTGGTGCCTATCTCTAACAGTCCTTGGATGAGATTCGGGGTACATCGTGAACAGTTTCCCAGTCCATCACAGGGAAATGGAGACACACAGGACAAACAACCATGCACACACTCTACAAGGAAAATTTAGAGAGACCAATTAACCGAACATGTCCTGTTTTTGGACTGTGGGTGAAGCCAGAGAACTCGTAGGAAACCCATGCATGCACAAGGAGAACATGCAAACTAGATGCAGAAAGACCCCAGGTTGGGATTCAACCCCAGGACCTTCTTGCTGCAAGGCAGTAAAACCAACTGCGCCACTGTATTTAACTCCCAATCTGGTTATTAAAGCTAATCTGTTCTGGATTTTATGCATGGGAAGTTTAGGTGTTACTGGCCAGTTACAAAAATTCATAAGTAAAATGATTATGAATTGACAGATCTCTTTGCAGCTTTCAATCTCTTATTTGCGCTGTATAAAACTTTTTTCGGAACTTTTTAAGCAACCTTCTACAGTTTGGTTAAAATGCCTAAAATGAAAATCATATAGTTAATCTGAAAACCAAGTGCATAATATAAATCACTTCCACTTTCAAACTTGAACAACCTCAGACTGTCTCAAAAAGTGAAGACAGACTTTGATACTGTTTCTTTGCTGCTGATGTGGGTCGGACTGAATCATTATCCTTGCTAGAATTTCAAATCTCCCTTCTTGCTCACCTTTTAATATTGGTGTACAAAAGTAACAACCTATAATGGAGTACCATATAATTATTTTAATTCTATATTTTAAAATAATTGTATGTTATTTTTAAAAGTCTAATGTGATCGATTTTATTCCCAGTATTTAGTTTTCTAGAAAATGTGCGGACCGCTTTGTCTTTGTTTTGTATGAAGCAAAAAGAGGTATGTGGATATTGTTGGGTTTTACCTTTTTTAATTGTTGATCTTGAGGGAAAAGGTCCAACATCCATGCCAGGAATAGAAAGGAGGAAGATTCCTATTACTCAACCCAGCTAGAGTATGCTGGGTTGTTGCATGCCTGAACTTTCGCCCTGTAGTTTCCCTTAGAAATTGCCGCAGCATGGCTCTTTGATTTTTGATCTCGATCATATTGTGAACTTTGAAATCTGCCCTGATTCTTCTTTTTAAGGAAGGCATTCATCATTCATGCTGAGATGCCCATCAGTCCATTAAAGCTTCAGGGAAAACGGTCAGGCATGAAACACAGTTTGCACATTTCGCTGAGAGAGAAATTGGGAGAGGATGAGGTTTTTTCTTTTCTTTCAAATGTCAGCCAAAGGTTCCTGTAGTATCTTCAGACTAGAGTGCAGGTTTGGTATCTCAGCCAAAGCTATGAATCTTTAATGATTTAATGGTTGCTCCATAATATATCCTCTCCCTCTCTCCTCTTGTTATCTGCCCAGGTTTTGATTTGCCGTAACTACATGGGGAACATGGACATGAATGAAATTGACCACTTCATGCCCATACTGATGAAGAGGGAGGAGGATGCTGAGATGACACCGCTGGTCAGCCATGGCTCATCACACTTCCTCTGGATCAAACACAGCAACCTTTACTGTATCCTATTTGAGTTTATTTCTGGTTGTCTTCACTGTTGATGCCTTATTTCACCAATGGGTGTAGTTTCTGAAAAAGATTGACAAACCTACCTCAAAGTGTCCGCCTCGCCCTGTCAGTCATTTCTATTTATGATGCGGGTGTAATTTTATCTTCCTCATGTGGAAAAGATCCACATGGGGTCCTGTGCTCTGGGGTTTGTGTACCCAGCAGCTCCTTAGCTTCTCAGTGTTTTTGCACATCATGAATCAGAGTTAGCAATGTGTTATTTACTGTGCAGAATATCCTCCCATTCTCTACTGTGAGATGATGCAGTCAGTCTTCCAGGAACATTATTAATTCAGCATCATATTGCAGTTGGGAGTAACTGCTATTCCCAGTGCGTTGAATTACATTTTAGCTGTTCTTCATCCCTTGGTTACCTTCTTATATGCATTTGGATTTGATGCATTCTGGTTACTTTAACGCATTTTAACTTCTGTGCGTATGCACAGGATAAGTGAAGAGAAGTTATTTTTCTTCCAGACAATTTTTCTAGGTGCAACTTTTGGATTTAAAGCATTTCTTCTTAACCGTTCCTTCTTAAGTGGTAGCAATCACGAAGAAGAATGCCAACGCCGCTCTTGTGTACTCCTTTCTTTATAGAATAGTCCAGGTGAGTCATACCTTAGCTCTTTATCTTTTGCTTTAATATCAGTAAAGTTCCTTTTAATACTGTCATCTGCAGGGTTGGAGGTGATGTTTGTGGTCTTTGTGACATCTCCACCAATTAACTTCAGACAAATATGCATATTTACACCCAGATGCACACATTATTTCATTTTTGTCTGTCATCTTTGTTTCAATATTTATCTCCCCGGTCCTGCCTCCATTTTTCCTTTATTACTCTCCCTCATCATCTTTGTCTTTTTATAACTGTTATGACCTGTTCTTCTTACTGCCCAAACCACCTGGAGTTCATCTTGACTTAAAATCTTTTTAATTCAATTATGTAACAAGAAAAATTTGGCACCCTTTTGTAGAGCAAATCTGTTCCGACACTAGATAACAACATGATACACCACATTTGTTATCTGAGCTGTCAGGACAAGACACAAAAAAAATTCAGATCATATATTTGCTGTTTTCAGGTATTTAAGGAGTACTTTAAAGAGCTGGAGGAGGAAAGTATTCGTGACAACTTTGTGACCGTGTACGAACTGATGGATGAAGTGATGGACTTTGGATTCCCCCAGACAACTGAGAGCAGGATCTTACAAGAGTAAGAGAAAATTGACACAAAATCTGTGATACCATTAGATTACTAAGGATAAACCTATGTGTTTGTCCTTTCATTTGAAAAACAACAAGCTAAACCCATTTTAGATTATGGGAGTGTTTACGTATGTATTCTGCACAAAACCTTTCTTAAAGCCATAAAAATCCGTCCCCCACAATGTTTAGCATTTAAAAAAGGATGTGCAAATTGGCATAGGATGACTGTAAATAAGAGTTTAATGTTTCAGTAACTGACATGTCAGCTAAAAATCCTTAATGAACTCCAGCTGTACCAGCTGAAAAATTTGTTTATTGTTTAGTGATCCTAAACTTTCCACCATCGTGCTTTTGCATAAAATGTGTTCACTGGGCTTCCACTGACTCCTTCAGTGATTAAGTTTTGAGATCCCCGATTTGGGATTGTATTTACTGTGCACAAAGTAGATGTCAGAAATGTACACACCCCTGTTCAAAGCTATCACGATAAATCAATAATCATTAATGTAACAGGTCTGGAAAAAATCTGTATTCAGTTGAGATTTAAAGATACTCTGTCTCCAATTATGCAATTTAGCAGTTCTACTAGGTTTTCCTGGTGTTTACTCATCCTGAAGCCAAAGTTGCAAAAAGGGTACAAAGGTCAGATTATTCTCCTTTTGACTCAAACCCAGATGCCTAATAGAAAACAGCAGACAAAGAGTGATAGAATTTTCTTAGCATTAGTGAGTCCAAGCAAACATTTAAGACCGCCAAAAAATGACCTTGCTAGAAGAAAATTATTTTGTAATCACCTAGGCAGTATTCAAAACTACATTTGAAAATAAAATAAAATCAGTGGCTTCAGCTAAAGTTTGTAAACAACATAACTCACAATCTGAGAGATTTGGTGAAGTTTGCTAGAGAAGAGTATGCACACCTTTTTTTTTAAATGTATTTTTTTTATATTCTCCCTCCAGATGTTTTTATTTTCTCTTGGTTGAAATCTATGTATTACAAATTGCACATGCCATGAAAAGTGAAACAGCATTGGAATCTAATTTATACACAACAAAAAATCCTGTCACTCTTGAGAGCCAGTGTAGCAGAGATGCACAAATTAACTGGTCAGTAATTGGACGTTTCCCTTCATAAACCTTCATCAGTCAGAGCGATTACATGCAGTAAGAGAAAGCCGAACTCGAAGAGCTTAGACCTCCAGCAAGGCAGCAATCACTGGGCGAAAGGCTATTCTATTTTATTTTTATTTTTTTATACTACAAAGTCTATTGGAATCTGTCAAAGTTCATCATAATAGAAATCAGTACATCAGACCTTTCCCTCTAGTACATTTGGACTCTGTTCTGGTGTGATGAACCTCCAACATCCATACTGCTGCATTGGTAAAATATGTCTAAATTGATTGGTTCTTCTTTCTCCCAGGATAAAATGACCCGAACCACATTTTTTTAGCTGCAGTGGGATTAGTTTGGCTGTTGTCATAATAATTTTGTGTATAAATTATTGCAGTGTCCAGTTTTGATTTGTGCCTAAACTGATGCACCAATGAATCCTGGAACCACATTTTTAGACCAGCCCAAATATGATTCACAGCAGGAAACAAAGGCTGACTGACTCAGTGCAACATAATTATCAGTCTGTATACCAAAGGTTTTGGCAATTATATCCAACAGATGTTTCCAGAGAAATTATTTGCTTTAATTTGAACATCAGGCTAAGTAAATAGGGTTACATTGTCAAGCCCCTAACAGCAATAACTGCAACACTTTTTTCAAATTTCCAATCTAATTACACGTGTTCAAGTGATGCTTGTGTTTTCCATCAGCGGAAAAGCGAGACTTTCAGAAAACTGCTTTCTGTATTTTTGTCAGTAAGCACCAGAGAGGGAATTACAGCACCTAATGAGTAAGTTTCAAGAGCTATTGGCCTAAGCTGTAGTTTATAATAAAATGCAGGACTTGACAAGTGAGCAAGGTGAGGAGAGCATATGCTTTGTTCCTGCTATGTTCTTTGTTTTAGACATGGTTGACTTGTCTTTAACTATTCTATTCCCCCGTCAGAAAGAGATTTGTCTCTGGGATAAGACCCAACTTTTGTTCCGTAATATAGCAACTCCCTTAGTGTGCACAGTATCCTCTTTGATTTTCATTAAAATGCACATTTGTATAATTTAGCTCTTTATGTGTAATTAGATATTTTGTATGTAGCTTGATTTTTAATCTCTTTGCCTTGAGACCTGGGCTTGGATAAATGTGTGAATGTGTACAGTCTTTGTGTTGTCTGAATAATGCTGATAATCGCCTGGCTCTGATTGGCACTTACACACAATGACACCCTCAGCTGAACACACTTAAGACTCTCAGAAAAAAAAGCTCCACTCCTCTACCCTCCAAGGAGACACCCTATCATCCCTGCAGACAGTAGACACATAAACTGTGTCTATCTCTGGGAGTTACTCCAGTTCTTTAACCATTTTATAACCCAGCTGCAATAAGAACACTTAGGCATTTACACTCTCACCAGGTATGCAGTGTAATTTTGTAACTGTGTGGATGGAGAGAAAAAGACTATTAGTGTTGCATATACACAAAAATGTATTCATGAATCTAGAGTAGCTTGCAAAAGCATTCATATTTAAATTCCTTTTTCAAATTTTTTTTAGTCCTAAAATTCTAATTATTGTGTTGCAGTGATGTAATGGACCAAAAAAAAAACTGTATATAATTGTGAAATAGAAAGGAAATTGATGAATGGATTTCATATTTTTTCATGTAAAATCTGACAAAGGTAGCTTGGATTTCTATTCTGCTCCACTGAGCCCATACTTTAAAGAGCCCTTTCTTTGGAATTGCAGCTTTATGGGATATGTCTCTTCCAACTTTGCAAAATTGCTTAAGCTCATTCAGAGTGGAGGAATACCATTTTAACATTTTCAACAAGTCATAGATAGCTTGGGTGGAGGTTGGGGTCTCTGCCTTGCCTCCTCTGGGCGCCCTGTGTGCCTCGGCTGATGTGGTTGATCTGCTGCTGCCGGCGCAGATGGCTCCCTTGATGGCGTTTCCTTCCCTGACTTATCTGCACTTGGCCCAATGTCCTTTTTATTGTTCTTAATTGTTTGTGTGCATGGGAGTTGGGGTGAGGGATGGGAATATGGTTTGTGGGGTCATTTTAATCTGTAAAACACTTGAGTTGCAACTCTTGTATGAAAAGAGCTTTATAAATAAAGTTTGATTCGTTGTAGCACGTTCCATCTTCCCATCAACTATGACCAGCTTTATGCTGTCATCATATTTCACAGTGGAGTTGCCACATTTAGGGTGTTGTGCATACTCGCAGAGTGAGGTATGTAGGCCAAAAACTTCCTCCTTCTTCCTCCATTTAGCTGTATTCCCTGCATGGTCTGACAAACTACAAACAGAACATCTTATAGATTTCTTTAAACCGTAAATCTTTTACCATTATTTAATAAAGAACAGATTATTGGAGTTCCCCACTAATACCTTCAACTTTAGCTGTTAAGCTATCTGCAGCTTTGCCAGAGTTGCCATGTGCCTCTTGGCTTTTTAAAATTATTGTTAATGCACTTGACTGGCCAATCATTTTAAGTGGCAATGTTGTGGTAGGTGTGCAATTGTGCCAATCTCCTTATATATTCGGATGACTGATTCGTATGGCTTTTAAATCTTTGTGTGTTTTTTATAAATATAATCCTGCTTTAAACTTCTCCACAATCCAGAACGCAGAAGGAACCCTAATCTGTCTGCTTTGTTCCTTGGTTTTTATGATGCTGTTTGGTCTCTCATGTTGTCTAAAGTTTTGAGGATAAGGGGCATGTATGCCTTTGCGAGACACTTCATGTAAGAAATGTAGTTTCATTTCTGTACCGGTAAGTAATTTCAAGACCATTTTACCTTGTAAGGTCAAATATCTGCATTAATACAGTAAAACCCTTTCATTGTTTGCATGTTTCTCCTGTTGTTATGCTAATCTGTCGGCTAAGTGCCAGACGCTCTTCCAGATCCCTTTTATAAGCATTTCTGAGGAGAATCAGGGCAAAACAGAAAAACATCAAAACAATCCAACATCGACCCCAACCCTCATATGTCAACATTTTTCATCTCTTATCTCTATCAGACTTTCCTGCATATCAGCAGGCATTTTAAAACCCTGTTTTGTGTGAGGAATTGGGACAGAAAGCGAGGGAAAATATCCTGCCTTAATCTGTCAATCAATCCTAAACTAGTTTTGTTTTGTCATTTCTACTGTTGACATTTAAAAGGAACCGCACGTTTGAAGTGAAAACAAGACCTTTCACTTAGTATTTGTTTGTCTTCTTTAATCAGCAGAATCTGTTTTCCTTCAAAGTTCACGACACTTGTCAGTCCCTCCAGGATGTTGCGATCGCAGCTAGTAACACAAATTGAGCCAATCCTCGCAAGTTCTGGAAGTATTGGAAACTATACCTGCTGAGCCACAGTGGCCCCAATGTGTGGCATTTGCCTACAAAAATCTCTGTCAAGGACCATGCGATAGGCTACAGTTTTCTCAATCTCTACCTGAAAGTGGAGGTAAATAATTTTGTGACCCATGCAATATTGTGGTCAAACACAATAGATTGAAAGATTACAATTTACATCCATGACCACTTGGTGCAGATGGGCAGACATTTTAAACTTTATGCACGACTTGTAGTACAGGTAACTAAGACAATACATAAAGAGATTCCCATGAGAGCAGCTGACGAGTACGCTGTTCTCAATACGTCTTGCTATCTGCGGCTGATCACAGATGTGCTCAAAAGTGCCTGGTCTTGTGCCAACCACGAGTGCAAAAGCGGGATGCTGTGGGATGTACTTCCCGCTGAAGCGATGGCTTGCGGGAAAGGAAACTGCTTGTTCAGAGTCCTCTTGACTCTTGATCTCTTCAATTGGAGAATTGTAATCTCATTTCAAAACTTTGGATAAAAAAGTGTTTGTCAGTCTCTAGTTCAACAGAGCATGGATACAGCCTCCAGAACAATATCAAGTGTGCATTAAGGCCCCAGCAGGTGAACTGTCTGTATTTTAAGTGTGATCGTTGCGATGTAGTTACTGGGGCCACAATCAGTGGTTTTTGTCACTGTGGAGAAAAACTTGCACATAATCTGTTTTTGTGATGTTTATGAGAGGATGCAGGGTTGAGAGTTCAGTTTGGGTTTATTGTCCAGCTTATGTTGAGTGGAAGGATATGCTGTAGTAAGTAGCTGTAAATATCAATTTTAACTCTTAAATTTGCATCTCTTAAAGTGGAACTGAACCCAATGAAAAAATTATAACCCCACCCCCAGACAACATTTGAAAAATTCTACCAAAGTGGGCGGTGCCAGGAGGCACGGCGGGGCGTGACCAAGTGTGGAGGGGAGAACATAGGGGTGTGGTTAGGAGGACAGTGACAGCTACCTTAATATGACACTGAAACATGGACAGTGACCAAAGCGACATTGGCAGTGTTGCGACTGATCGACGTTAATCTGTTTTGAACGTTAGCCTATGTTAGCATTACCACTCAGAGACTGGACTCCTCATGTCTCCCTCTTCCTCGGCAGCACCAGACATGAGGAGTCCAGTCTGAGTGGTAATGCTAACATAGGCTAACGTTCAAAACAGTATGTTAGCTATGCTAACTAAGTGCTAATGTGATAATAATGGTAACCTGAAAAACGCAATCCAACTCCAAACTCGCCACGGGGCGAGAGTTACTGAGAGAAACCCACGGGGCGTGTCTGTGAGACCATACCTGTTGTTGAAAGGGTGGAAAAGATGTACCGCTCTCCGCCAATTACAAAATTCAAATGCAGTTCCCACACTTCAGCCCTAAGAGGGCAACACTTAGACGTTTTTAGACCAGAAAGTGTAGAATTAAACAAGTTTTCACGAAAATGTAAAATAATCCCCAGAAACTGAATGATTGCATTTATACAGTTTATGGGCAAAAAAAAGTTGTTTTGGGGTTTAGGCCGGGCATACACCAAAGAATTTTCACCTTGCACCTTGCCACACATCAATTGCTTTTGGTTCCTGCAGGAAAGTAGGCTTTAAACATAGGTGTCATATTAATACATAACAGTTTTGTAGCCACCTATGGAGCCTGGCAGGGTATATACACAACAAATACAATATTTGTATTGCATGGCTAAAAAATGGCCTAGAAATGGGCCATAAATTACAAAGTGTATGCCAACCTTGCCCCCTGGAATACAGGCACAAACCAGCGCTATCTGTAAATCTGCATGGAGCAAGTGGTACAGCATAAACACCTTGCATTAAAAAGATTGCAGTTACTTGTTGATACAGTACCCACTTTGAATGCAAGTCTTTATTTGAGGTAACATCAATCTTGGCAAAGAATTCTACAAAATTCGCACATAATCTGTATAATGCTTAGCATAATAGAAGGAATTTTGCGGGAAGCTAAAATAGCCTAGGTGTGGTCTTTTAAATAGTGTCCCAACAAGATACAGTGTTTATAAAGTCTTTAGTCTGAGACTAAAAAAACTGTTAACCCAAGTCTTTAGATGTGAGCTGATAATCTTTAAGAGTCTTTTCTAAATCTTTTCAAAGTCTCTAGGTGTACAGGAAGCATTAGTTACTCTTTAAGTTCATTAATGTCTTTTTTTCCATTTTATATTGTTTACATACTTTAAAATAAACCCAACTTTTCTTTTTTGCCACCCTTCATCTTAGACAACTATTTATTCTAAGCATTTGTGCACCTAATTTTTTTTTGTCTGCAGAATGTTTTCTTTTTTGGATTCAAATTTTAGAGTACAAGGTTGCATTTATTGTTCCATCAGCTCAAGTTTAATGATACTATTCTGTCCTAAAAGCAAGTTTAGATTGCATTGAGAAATATTCTGTATATACCGAGTTATTTGTCAAAGACTCAGAAAAGACCACTTACTGTTTTTTTTATTCCAAAGGTCTGTGAACCTGGAATTGTTGTTTTCTTTTTGAGTTAAAGCAATACGCTACAACTTGAAGAGTGTTCTGCTGGATGGTCAAATGTTCCTCACATATGTACAGGCCATTTACCATTCCAGTGCACTTATTACAAAAAAAGTGAATTTCAGAATAACATTTTTAATGTTTTTTTTTTTTTTTTTTTTTTTTACTATTCAAGTGATTTGGCAAAAAATAGAAGAAAATCACAAAATAAAAAGATAGCAAATTTTCAAGAAAGCTGGCGACACAGGCGTTTTAGACCTCAACAATCACAAAAACTGCTGCAAAACCCTGGAGGGACTGACATGCTAAAAAGGTTTCTCGCTTTAGAGCAGCTGCAGCTGATGATTTTATTATAGCTGTAGTTCAAAAGACAGCAAAAAGCAATAATTGAAATTTGCTTTTCAGTTTGGCTTCACGTGCCTTCTCAATTGGTTGCCGCTCATTGTTCAGCCTGTCCGTCTGCAACTTTATTGTTTTGTTGTGCTCTATGTTCAGAGCGGTATTCTGTAGAGGAAAGGCACAGCCAAACAGATGTTTCCTTGAGACATTAGTGGAAATCAAAACAGAGCTATAAATGAACACTGTACTGAAACTACATAAATAAAGCTCATAAAGAGCCTTTCTTCTGTCCTGTACTGCTTAGAGCAGAGTGTTTGTGGTCACAATGGGATGAATACTAATAAAGTTAAAGAAGTTAGATTCTGCAATGATGCTACATATTTATTCTATTTCTTTCAATGTGGATTAATTCATGATTGATAGTAATTTATAAGCTGAGTGTTTTTTCTAAAACTAAAGGGCTGTAAGAAATTCATGCTTTATTTTTTTAGTTAGCCAAACATGTATACATAAGAATCATGTGGCGTTTTATCTGCTAGATGTGCAAACACTAAAGCGTTATTGAATTTAAACCTTAAAAACAGAGTTGAATTGAAAGTACTTTATCGTCTAACCAGGCAGGAAATGTTTCTTTTGTATCACCAAAAATACATGATACACAAACTAGGAACACAACTATAAGCAATCAATTGTCAAATTAATTACGAACAAGCTTGTTCCCTATTCATATTGACTTAAAGGCATACTCCGCAACTTTTACATCTTAATATGTTTTTTTCAAAAGTTATGGTGGAATATTATCATCTATTATGTTCATTTTTAGAGTTATCACCACCTTACAGGGGTACTTGGCTTTTTTCTGCACTATCGAACTTTTAAGTGGCGACCCGCCGCTGGAAGTGTTCTGCTTTACGGCAGAGTCATACAGCCTCGCTTTAGAGACTGTAGAGATGGCTGATCCACCAAAGAGACAGAGAAATCCCCCATATCAGAAGAAGCTAGCAAAAGAAAAAGAGAAAGTGATAGAGAGAGCAAAGACCAGAGTAAATATTGTGCCGTCTTTTCCTCGTTGAAGAGTTCTTTTGGAACGAACCTCATGTACTACGGATGCCGAGTTAGCCGTGCTGCTAATGGATAGGTAAGTAATCAATGATTTCACCGGGGTTATAGTTTTTGGTCTGGCATGATGTTATACCGTCTTGAGAAAGCTATTTATTTAATGTCTGGAGGTGGATAGACATAGTTTGCACAGTATGCCTTACAGTAGTAATGTGAATTACACAACAGAGTCTATCTCCGTTAGCCATCTAGAGGCTAATGTGATGCTAACGTGGAAGACTCGGTTCTGTAGATAAAGCTGCAAACTCCGGCGTAGTCGCTGTATTTCAGTATACAAGTCAAACTTTTTTCTTTTAGTTTTGTCAAGGTAGTGATTTATATTTTAGTTGTTTAGGTGTTTTTAGAGAAAAATCAAAGATGTAGGCTGATTCTAGTGTCGGGAGGTGTTTGCTACGTACCGCTTAGACTTTCTCTGGTATCTAATCTCATTGTTTTTTCAATTACCCCGACCTCCCCCACAAACTGAATACCTAGCTGTGAGGTCTTTAGTCTAAATTATCCCAATTGTTACAGTTGAATTGCGAACTGAAACGGCGCTTGTTTGTTGTTTAGGCAAGCGATTTGGAAAGCAGCCACTGAAACATGCCTCTAATGAGCGACAGAGAGATTTGATTTTATGACAGTGATGTTGCGCGGCAAGCCTGAAGAGGGCGACAGAGAGCAAATATTGTGAAAGTTGCGGAGTATGGCTTTAACATCTTATTTAGCAGTTGTCAGTTTATCACAATGCACTTTTTTCACCATATTTACCAGTTACACTGTGATTGTCAAGAGAAGTCACAACAAAAACTTCCTCAACCAAGGAAAAGGGAAATTGAAAAATTGAACCTCGTAAATTACATCTACAGTGCCCTTCACAATTACGTATATCACTGATAAAGATGTGTAAAAAGCCTTAAAATAAATGTTTCCCTATTGCTGTGGCGTAGTCTCACAATATAAAATAAATATAATTTTTTTTTTTTTTACAAGAAATGTATAAATCTTATTTACCTCACCTTTCTACTACAGTTTTTGCAAGAATCAAGCATACAGAGAGGGATTTCTGACCATTCTTTTTAGTTCTGGGTTCTCTTGTTCACTGTTTACAGTTTTTCTATGGGTTCTTTCTATCTGGAGACTGGACTTTCCATGTTCTGATTTGGCCGTATGATTTTGGATCCTAATCCTGCTGCTACCAGTGTACTGGTAGTCCATGTGATTTTTATGTAGAATGTCTTGACATGACTTATATATACTATATATAAAACAATGTCACTCAGAAAGAGCTGTTATCCCAGGTTTTTAAACCTGGAACTCCTAAAGCAAATTCAGTTTCCAAAAAAGGTTACCATGGTGATTCACCTCAGAAATAGGTGAACCAGTTGTTTTTGCGACACTAAAAACCAAGAGTTGAACTGGAAGATGCCTCTCTAAGCCACTAATCTTGCTTTGTAGTGCAGGCCTTATGGCTGATCACAGAGGGAGGAGAGGAGAGGAGAGAAGACTGCTGCAACAGCTGCCATTTTGGATCATTTTTTGTCTTCTTGGTGTTTGATCTCCTTTAAATAAACTCCATTAATTTCAAAGTGTGAGGCTGCACGGCATCAGAATCAAATCCTTTTGTGAATATTAGTCAAGTCCTCTCTGTAAGTTCAAGTACAGGTCAGCAGCACCAGTTCAGAATGGTTCTAATGAGCAACTGAAGTACCAGTTTTTTGTTTTATGGAACGGTCTCCCACGCTTCAGTAATGACATGCTGTTTGCATAAAGCGCCATTAAGTGTAAATGCAATGATTTATTATTCAGTCCTGTCTTTTGATTGTCGATGTATAGTACAGTGCTGTGGAAAAGTATTCACTCCCATGCAGATTTGTTCTGCTTTTGTTTCTCTTGTTGTTGTTATATTTTAGTAGACCGTTTAAAGTACAGTAATATAATCAGAATCAACTTTATTGGCCAAGTTTGTGGGCACAAACAATTAATCTGACTTTGGTTTTCAAGCACTCACACGGTACAGACATGAAGTACAAATATTTTACTTTATGGGAAAGGGTAAAGAAACAATATCTACATGTCTTTGCAGCCATGTTTTAATTGAAGAAGGGAAAGGGAAGTGATTGTTGTAACAGTGCAAATATGCTTACTTCTATGCTTACTTCTATGTTTACAAATATGCTTTACTTCTTTTACAGAGTAGCTGACTACTCAGACTGTGAGGTGTTCATTGTGTTGATCAGAGGGACAGCCTGGGGAAAGGAAACAGTCTCTGTAGTGTCTGGGTTTTGCAAACCATGATCTGTAGTGCTGACCTGAAAGTAAAAGTTTAGAGTTTGTGAGTTTTCTTAAAGTTTGTGACCAGTATATGTGGAGTCTCCAGCCTTTGTCACATTTTAACTGATTTATCAAATACCGAACATCAGTTGTTTCTTACTAGTTACCCTTTTACGTACAAAACATTTTTATAAATAGGGAAATGTAAAAGGTGCACTTCTCCTATCCAATATAGTGTTGGATTTACAAACAATGTGCTCATCAGACATTGCACAATGGTCCATGTGGTTCATTTTTGGTTTGCTATCCTCCAGTGTTTACTCTTCCTTGCTTATTGCATTTTGAGATTGGTGTCTTATGGACATACTTTGGGTGAAATTGTCTACAAATTTTAAATTAGAAATGTGTCTGGTCATAATCTGCGGAAGGAGACTTGTGTTTGCTGTAACATTATGAAATATCGATCCCTATGAATAGTCTTCTCCTGGTCAGAGCCTTGTTGAAATGATTCTCAAACAAATCTTTAAGACTACCATGGTTTTGTTTATATTTATTACTGATCACTTTGGATTCCTCTCGGCAAAACAGCCTTATTCTCTCTGTTTCAAAACTATGCGTACTGATTTTCTGGAATAGTGCTACAATTTTACCTAACTTTCTTTTTTTTCTTTTTTTTTTTTAGTTATTCCAACATCTGAATCAGTCAGCGTGTTTACATGCAGTAACAGAAAGCTAAATTATTACCTTAGTCCGACTGATTTCTGACTTTTGAAATGCATGTATACACTTCAGTCTGGCTGAAGTCGAGCTGGACTTTCATAATGCAGTAAGAAAACTGAATATTCAATTTCAATTCAGTTTATTTATATAGCGCCAATTCACAACAGATGTCATCTCAAGGCACTTAACAAGAAGTCATTTCAATACATTTATACAAACATTCCAATCAGTTAAAAAGTTTCCTATTTAAGGAATCCCAGCAGATTGCGTCAGTCATTGGCGTGAGGTTGGGCAGACTTTCCAACCACAGCAATCCTTCAGCAATCCCTCATACTGAGCAAGCATGTAGCGACAGTGGAGAGGAAAAACTCCCCTTTAACAGGAAGAAACCTCCAACAGAACCAGACTCAGTAGGAGCTGCCATCTGCCACGACCATCTGGGGGTTTGAGAAGACAGAGCAGAGACACAGAAGGAACAGAAGATCTGATATAAGAGAACTTTCTATGTTACAGAAAGTAAAAAGTTGATAACAGGACACAGTGGATGTTCAGCCACTGGGAGAACCATCCCAGTCGATGCCCCCGTCAAACAGGGCATTGCAGCCAAGCAGGATACCAGACCGGGTATATCTTCTATGGAGAGAAAAACACTGAGAGAAAACAGGTAACAGTCGAAGTAGCAGAATGTACTGTAATACAACTGGAGAGTAGTAGTAGAAAAGGAAGTAGCAGAGTGAAGAAAATTAAGTCTGTCCTCCAGCAGTCTAAGCCTATAGCAGCATAACTACAGAGATAGCTCAGGATGACCTAAGCCACTCTAACTATAAGCTTTATCAAAAAGGAAAGTTTTAAGCCTGGCCTTAAAAGTAAACAGAGTGTCTGCCTCACGGACTAAAACTGGGAGCTGGTTCCACAGGAGAGGAGCCTGATAACTAAAAGATCTGCCTCCCATTCTACCTTTAGAAATTCTAGGAACTACAAGTAAACCTGCAGTCTGAGAGCGAAGTGCTCTGTTGGGAACATAAGGAACAATTAGATCTCTGATGTATGATGGAGCTTGATTATTAAGGGCTTTGTATGTAAGAAAAAGGATCTTAAATTCTATTCTGGATTTAACAGGGAGCCAATGAAGGGAAGCTAAAAAAGTAGAAATGTGATCTCTCTTTTTAATATTCATCAGAACTATTGCTGCCGCATTTTGGATCAACTGAAGGCTTTTAATGGCATTTTGTGGACTTCCTGATAGTAAAGAATTACAGTAGTCCAGCCTTGAGGTAACAAATGCATGGACTAGTTTCTCAGGATCACTCCTGGACAGGATTTTTCTAATTTTAGCAATATTCCGGAGGTGAATATCACTGCATATAAATGCCAACACAGCTTACCCGAGCTATTGGCAGCCTGGGCACTGCCACTTCAGTAAGTGGAAGCAGAAGCAACAACGACCGTAACACAATCAATCAGTACAGTACTTCAGTACAATCAATCAGTACACTACAGAAAATGTTCTGTGCTGCGGCGTTGTTGTCGTTCATTTATTCGCTCATTGTGCATATCCTGCTTTTACCTCGTCTGCTTCACTGCTGCCAGCATTTGTTTACTATCTGTGTGACATTCTAGGCCAACTGGAAGAATCCCAACGTGAAAGGGCACATGTTGCACTTAATTCAATAATTAGATTTTGTGAGTGACATTTAAACTGGGATAAAGTCTCCCATTCTGGCTCGATTTCTACATGTAAACATACTGAGCCAAACTATAGCTTAGAATTGAAAGCCCATATACCTGTATTACTGTCTGTTGTATTCTTCTGTCAGATCTATTTTCATAAAGTTATATATAGGTTATCCTGTCAAAACAATGACAAGTTTGTGGTTTTAAGCTTAAGTACACCCACTTTATACAGCTAGCAAAGCACACCATCAAGTCAAATTCTGAAAGACTCAAAAGGACAAAAATGGGGTTTTGAATGACATTGCCTGGATTTAAATGTAACAAATAACTAGTGAGGTTTGCCAGGTATTTCATTTTTTCACATGGGGTCAGGTTGGTTTGGCTAGCTAATCCACCCTCTTGATTTCCAATTACTCCATTTAGCTTTGTCTGATTTATTTTATTTTTTTGTTTTATTGGAAACATTCTTGTGATGGCAAAAATTGAGGAAAACTTCTTACTTTACTCTTTTGAATAAAAAGTTTCACAGGCTTAAAGATATGTAATATGTAAAACTACCATTTAATGTTTGACCCTGATATAGCAGTGCATCATATTCCTAGAAACAGAAAATGACAAAACCTCAGACGGTTCTGCAGAGGAAATGAGGCCAGTAAGAAGTGAACAGTGGTGAGCAGGTGTTTTTTGTTACAACAGACCAGGTCACATGTTGTTTACCAACTGCTGCTGCTTTTTATTCTCATGACATGTCAGCATTTCTCTCTGGAGTAATAGAGGACCTCTAAAACTAATTAGCTCACTTAGAGTTGAGGTAACTCTTTGTGCAGGTGTTTAAAAGACAGATTACTGGATCCTTCATAAAAAGTATTATTTCTAATAATTGTGTATAAATGGATGGAACTCTGCAACTTTTGTTGCAGAGAATTAAAGAACCATTGAGCAGAACAAATACATTAAATAATGAATAGCTTATGAAGACTTTAAAAATCCTAGATTATTATTGAAAGTACTAAACTATGTAAAGGACTTGTTTATGGTATACAGTAAACAAATAAGAGGTGCTCTGTACGGTCTTTCTGATTAAACATTTGTTCATGCTTACAGAACTTAATTCATGCATGCATAGTAAATGTAGTCCAGACACAACTAGGGCTTTGAGGGACTTCAATGTCTGTGTTTTTAAATTTAAAGCAGTAGTAAACCTTTTGTGATCATATTGGTACCGCAATTGGTTTACTAAAAATAGAACTGCATTGGAGAATATTTCAATAACTCCAGAAAGGAACCTGACAGAAACTAAGGCCAAGCGCTGGTGGTTATGTATTTACCGCTGAATTTGTAATGTGGGTCTGGTAACTATATAAAACTCAACATATCTGGTTTTCTGATGTGAAGCTGAAAACTTGGTTGAACTGATTGCTGTGCTCAGTGACAAGCAAAGCCTAGTTGGCAATATATGCTAATAGAACGCTCAGTCTTAGAATTGTATATTTCCATACAAAAAAATCATTTAACAGGATGGATATGATCAGCAGTACATACTATAAATTTTTCACTGCAGTTATTTTTTTTAAACATGTGGTAGCCATATTGTATCTAAAAGTTAGAGTTGATGTATATGGAAGAAATATAGCCTCATTAGAATCAGGCTTTTTTAAGACATTTGAATTTATAACACTGAATTTTTATCTTGTGCAATTATGTACTTTTTTTTATTACTTTGAATTCATCAGCAAAAATTTCACCTGCAATCAGCACTAGATTGAATTTAGAATCTTTTAGCCAATCAAAATATGCTCCTTCGATCATGTGACAGTTCACTGTTAAGCGACACACCTCTGGCCTAGAACAATGGACGGGTGTCACGTGGTCTAAGGAGTGTAAAAAAAGCTTATTTTCTTTGCAGGTCAGTAAAAAAAAAAAAGTTCATATAGGTGATTGTGCAGGACAAAAATTCTGCGTTTTATAAATTAAAGGTCTAAAAAATAAATAAATCTGGTTGGTTCTAATGGAACTATATTTCTTTCATAGGTGTAAAATGTCCTACCCTTTTCCTGCTATTTCCTGCGATTTCAGACTTGATGAATCATTCCAATTAAGCATTCCAGCTTGGAACTGGGATGTTTTAACCTCTAAGTGTAACTTCAATGGAGAGAAATGAGTGGGGCTGGTTGTCAACTTAGAAAGTGCCAATTCAGAAAGACCAATTAACTCAGCATTTGTGTTTTTGGATTGTGGGAGGAATCCAGAGTATCCAGTGAGAATCCATGCATGAAATGAGAAAACATGCAAACCCTATAGAGAAAAACCCTAGTAGAGGTTTAGAACCCAGGATCTTTTTGCTGCAATGCAACAGCTCTAACAATTGCAGCACTATGCAGCGAGATGGAAAGGTCATAACCATTGTTTAAACTTAGCTCTGTGACTCCCATTACAACTCTGTCCTCGCTTTTAACCCAATTTGTAAGGATTTAATGTTTACATGTCTTCACATGCAAGGTGTTTTAGCATGTTTATGCCTTAGTACTCTTGAGATGCCTTCAGTTCAGCTTGTTTACTTTGGCAATACTTTATAGGCAAACGAATGCATGCATCCCATTAATATAGATTTATGTAAATCCCTATTTTCCAATTATGAGCATGAATAGGGTTTCTACTAAATAAATACAAAGCTTCTTTAATTCGTTTGCTCCAGAGTATCTATTGTCACCAACAAAAACATTCCTTTGGAGACTGAGTTCACACAATTTAATCTCTCCATTTCTTTATTTCATTTATTCATTTATTTTGTTGTACGATTACTTATGTTTGGTCTTTTTCTGTTTATGCAGATTGAAGTCCTTAATAAATAATAATTCATGCTAATTGTTCTGGGGGAAAAAATCTAAAATTTCTTCTCCCTACACCTTCTTAGTGAGGGCTTTGATCATTATTTTTTAGCTCTGATTAATTTTGTTTCACAGATTTTCAGGTGTCCGGCTCTGCAGGATTACCAAGTGACATTGGACACAGCAGGAGCTCTTTTTAATATATTTTCTCTGTATTTCTGTCTCTGTCAGGTACATCACCCAGCAGGGGCATAAGCTGGAGGTAGGGGCACCTAGACCACCTGCCACTGTCACCAATGCTGTGTCCTGGCGGTCAGAGGGCATTAAGTACAGGAAGAATGAAGTTTTCATGGATGTGATAGAGTCTGTAAATCTTCTGGTGAGGCCTTTTCTTACTATGATGAAAATCCTTAACCTTAAACTCTTCTTTTGCAATAAACATAGGGCAGTAAGACAGAATTAGCAATTTATTTGGTTGTAATAATTTTTTCATCCGTTTCTTGAACAATTTAAAGCTGCTGTCCTTAGTGGGATTCAAAACATTTCTCTCCCTCAAAAACTTTCAAGGCCCCTCCTACTCCCTCGAGTCCCACCTCAATAATTGTGCACGCGCATCGCATGTGTTATCACAGCGGGTCAAAGAGAGCCAGGGATTTAAATAGGCTAAACAACCTGATAAAGAAGGCTGGTTCTGTTCTTGGGACAACTGTGGAACATTTGGAGATGATGATGCAAAGAAGGATTCTTCACAAAATCAAAAAAATTATGGACAACCCTGAGCATCCTCTTCATGAGACAGTCATACAACAGAGTGTCTTCAGTCGGAGGCTTCTTCAGTTTCGCTGCAATACAGACCGCTACAGGAAATCCTTCCTGCCCACAGCCATCATCATCTACAACAACTCCTTAAAGAATTAATTATATGAGCTATATCAACACTTAATTTCCTTCTGGGATCAATAAAGTATTTTTGAATTTAATTGAATTGAAAAGCGGCAAGCGCTATCGAGCCTCACCCGATTGTATTTTGTTATGGACATGTCAGAGGTGAGGGACTTCTCCATGACTGACGCTCTCTTCCAATATGGCGACTGTAAACAGGAGCGGCCTGTGTGTGCGGCTCCATCACAAGTTTGCGCGATGCCCATGTAAGTTGACTGACAGCCGACAAGGCGAAAACTCAAATTCTAATGTCTAAAGAAATTTGGCAGTCAGTGAGAAATGCATTGAGGTCTATGGGAGGAAGGGGGGGGGGGGGGACTTGGGAAGAATAACAAATGCTGTGAAGCACCAGCCTTTTATCATAGTATTGAACCACACTATCATTTTAAAGATATATAAAACTTTGATACATAAATATATTCACCGGACTACAACTTTAATAATAACAAAATCAGGGTTGTGATGCACTGAATGTGGTGATAATCAGAGATGGCTTTACATCAGTCTTTTTTTCTAATTTATTGGCTGATAAAAAGATTATGAATCACATATTTCAGCTTTCTGTCTTCTGCAGGGGATACAGACTAAAATCAAGTGTTACTGGGCTGCACAGCAGGGGCCGAAGAGGGCAAGTTTGGTTTCTTCATAGTTGAGGCATCTGTCCTGTAGGCCTTTCAAACCCAAATACTGCTTGTTTAAGCTGGTTTGTTAACCTTGTAAGCAGAAATTGAATCTGTGTGAAGTCCAAAACACTTACAAACATCTGACTCTTTCATGTTTTAAAGGAAATCACTTTGTTATTCTTTGCGTAACATATCTGTTGTTTGGCCAAAGGCATGATTGCATTTTGCGCGTGTGTAAATTATAAGATCTGATGGGTATGGAGGAAAAAAGCTTCTTGTAGATGTCAGCCATTTTGTCCATGACCACTGTTGCCGTGGTGAAAAAAAGTATATATAACCATATTATGTTAAGTGTTAAGTGAAATGCAGTGTTGTTTTAGGACTGTGGGAACAGCTGCAGTTTTGCACAAGTTGAGATAAAACAAATGAGGAAGGTTTGTTGCCACTAAAACAGTTGATAGTTCCTCCTATGTAAGCAGGAACTACATATTTATACAATATAGAAATATCTTAAGATATCATGATCTAACATATCAATTTCTTTCCTCCTAAATTCAAACTTATTTTCATTTTCTGTTTGTATTTTAAAAATGTTTGATACTAAGCACCATTTATGTCTACATTAAATAAAATGTGCATGTGGCTAAAAGTAGTGTTTACTGACGAAAAATTATTTTGTGTGCTGTTTGTAGGTGAGCGCCAATGGCAGCGTCCTGCGCAGTGAAATAGTGGGGAGCATCAAGCTCAAAGTCGTCCTGTCGGGAATGCCAGAACTCAGACTGGGTCTCAATGATAAAGTGTTGTTTGAGCTCACTGGCAGTAAGTACTATTAAGGCTTAGTGCTCAGAAGGTTGTGTCTCCACACACATTAGTGTTACAGCCAGTGTCCAAATGGCCTATAATTAACATCCAGTGAAAATGAAAGTAGGAACTTCATGTGTTTTAGACAGTTGAAGTAGTTGTATGCTTTAAAATACTTCTGCAGTCATGGCCAAAGGTTTTGAGACCAAGGGAACCAAATTTTTTGAATGGTGACAAAAAAATCTGAGGGTCGTCCGTCATTTTTGACGGATTACAATTCACACCTCTGATCACTTGATGCAGATGCATGGACATTTTCAACTTCATAAATTAAGTACAGGTAACTAAATCAATGAAAAAAAAAAAGATTCCAATGAGGGCATCTGAGCATCATCTCAGGCCTGGATCCTTTACTCAATACATCTCGCTAACCAGTTGCTGACAGTGCACTGAACAGCCGCGGAGATTATGGAGCTTATTTGTGACCGGTGCGTCTGGGTACAGACTTGCTTCAAAGAGCCTGATGTGCCAACCACCGGTGCAGAAGCGACACATGCTGCAGGATTTCCTCACATTGAAGCAATATCTTACAGATTGGGAACCTGCTCGCTCAGTCTTTCCATCTTGTGGAGACATTTTCACAGATTTCAAAATTTTAGCTGAAGTGGCGCTTGTAATTCCTTCTCTAGTGTGGCAGCGGAGCGAGGATTCTGCTTCTAGAATATCAAAAAAACCCGTGAGAAGTTATGTCCGTCGCAAAAATCCGAAACACCATGACGATGACCTCTGCAGTAATCCCACTTGAAACATTTGATTGCGCACAAGTGGGTGCGCATTTCAGTTCCATGCGGACCAGGACGAGGTTGCATTCAGGCCATGGCAGATGAACTGTAAATATTATAAGTAAGTAACTGTAAATATAATATAAGTATAGTTTTTAATTTCATTGTTCATATGTAGTTCTCTGTTCAGTTTTTTCGGGTTGAATATTAATTAAAATGAATAAAAATAAATACTACTGAATATGTTATAATTTTAAAAATTGATGGGTAAAAATAGTTTCACCGGATCTTTTTGACCCTGTCGGTCAAAATGACGTACAAGAAAAATGTTTAGCGCGACCTCTGAGACTGACAAATCTTACTTTTCAGAAACTTTACTGTTTCACATATAATCCTTGAGGACGAGGCAGCTGATCTCGCTGTCATTCTGATTGAATTAGGAAAGCAGAGGGGGTTACGGTGGCGCATCTAGTAGCGTAGCTCACCTCACAGCTAGAAGGTCCCGGGTTCGATTACCGCCGGGGACGCTGTGGGTGCTGAGGGTGTGTTTGTTCCCCCGTATCATCGGCACCCACACCCTGGGTGGGATTGGGGAAAGGGCCTTTCTGGGTGGAGTTTCATGTTGTCCCCGTGTTCTCTTGAGCAGCTAATGTGAGCTACTTCCACAAAAACATGAACTAGTCCTGGTGATATATACTGCTCCTCCTGGCCGGCCGGGGGCGCCTGAAGGGTTGGGGAGGATCTGGCTGGAATAACATGATCTTTCCACGCACTACGTCCAGCCGGAGAAACCCCACCCTGTCAGGTGAAAAGAAGGGCCTGCTCACTCCCCAAGCATGAAGGAGGCTTGGGTTTCAGTGCGGGGCCCTCCTGGGACTGGTTGAGGGAGAGTGGAACCTCAAGACTAGAACTACGGTATGAGCACTGGTTGATGAATAATGGGAAAAAACCATGGGATAAAAAAATAAAGAATTAGGAAAGCAGAATGAATCATAGCTGAGGAGATTCCTGCTAGCAGCCGAATGAACGAATCATCAAGAACATAAAGGAGAGGTGTTTAACTACTATATAGAAAGCATTAGCAAATGTTTTGACCTCTACCTAAAGAGAATTCAGCAAATAATTTATTTCTCCATCAGTTGAGAGCTTCGTCAGAAATGGCACCCAGCAAGCGTGAATGTTCCTGCATGTACAGTGAGGCCAGATTTCTAGGGGCTGGCCCAGTGTCGATCAGAAGCAAGGAGGCCATTTTCCTCCATATGAACATTAGGAACATACATCCAGGACAAATTACTGGGATGTATTTTGTCATTTTTCTTTGAAATGGTCATAAATAAAGACTGGAATTGAAATATCTTCCAAAACCAACTTTCCTGAATGGTCCATCGGCACTTTAATGATCAACTTATTTTCTTTTCTTTTTTTACGTTGAATGTAATGGCCAGAGCCCAGGTCAATCGTCAGTCATAATATGGCCTGGAAGTTCATCTCCAGTGAGCCAAGGTTGCTCGCAGAAACCTTTTAAAACAATAACAAAAAAAGTCCAACAACTTCTGTATACCACTAAAACACGCTGATGTAACAGTCTTCAAACTTGTAGCCACACCTCTTCTGCATTGTTCGGTCTCATGTCTCTTATCTTTCTCTTAGCAATGACGCATAGATTCTCTATGGAGTTGAGGTCAGGCGAGTTTCCTGGCCAATAAAACACAGTAATCCCATTTTCACTGAACCAGATTTTGGTACTTTTGGCAGTGTGGACAGGCGCCAAGTCCTGCTGGAAAATGAAGTCAGCATCTTCATAAAGCTCGTCTGCGGAAGGAAGCATGAAGTGCTCCAAAATGTCCTGGTAGATGGCTGCTTTGACTCTGGACTTAATAAAACACAGTGGACCAACATAAGCAGATGACATGGCTCCCCAAATCAACACAGACTGAAAATGTCCCACTAGACTTGAACCATCCTGGATTGTGTGCCTCTCCATTCTTCCTCCAGACTCTGGGACCTTGGTTTCCAAATGAGATGCAAAATTTGCAGTTCTTTTTTTCTTTGCCCCAGGTAAGACGCTTCTGAAATTTGTTGTTGAGGAGAGGCTTGACTAGAGTGATACGACATTTGAAGCCCATGTCCAGGATCCGTCTGTGTGTTGTGGCTGTTGATGCACTAACTCCAGCCTCAGTCCACTCGTTCTGTAGGTCCCCAACACTTTTGAATGGCCTTTTCCTGACGATCCTCTCCAGGCTGCAGTCATCTCTGCTGCATGTGCACCTTTTTCTTCCACACTTATACCTTCCACATAACTTTGTATTAATGAGCTTTGATGCAGCACTTTGGGAACATCCAACTTTTTTTTTTCAATTACCTTTTGAGGCTTTCCCTCCTTTTATAGAGGGTGTCAATGATGGTTTTCTGCAAAACATTCAGTTTAGCAGTCTTCCCCATGATTGTGATTCCTACTGAACCGGACTGAGACCATTTAAAGGCTCAGGAACCCTTTGCAGATGTTTTTGATTTATTTTCTAATTCATATTCTAAAATTGGGATTTTGAATTTGGGGTTTTCATGAGCTGTAAATCATCATCATAATTATAACAAATAAAGGCTTGAAATATCTCGCTTTACATGTTTTAAGTCAATATCATAGATCAATTTAACCTTTTAAGTGGGATTACTGAAGTAAACGAACTTTAGCACAATATTCCTTTTCCAAGTTTCATATGTTTCTCATATAGTATCTTGACTTGGATTTTCATGACCAATTGTAGCTTTGGTCTTTAATCACACATAAAGACCAAATGTAGATCTTTTTTTTCTTTTAATGGACTATAAATAAAACGTATCTTCTATTTGGTGTCAAAGTGTTTAGTACCTTTAATTTAATGCTTCAGATTTGGTTATTAAAAAAAATAAACATGCAGTATTGGACAAGAATTGTATGAAGTTGCAGATCATATTTTTAAAACCGCTTCTCTACATTTAAAAATGTATAAGCTGGTTGATACGCTGAATAAACACTACCAGTGACAGGAGAGGATTGACCAATCAAAATATGAAATTGCTTTGTAAGTGTACTATGGAATGCATAATATATACAAGTTAATGACAGAACCCTACTCGGACTCACCTTGAACCCACCTTCACTCCCAACCTCCTTTCTTCTGCTGTAATCCCACACATCACTTTTCTTCATCTACCCCCTTCATCTCTGCCAAGAAATATCTACTTTCATTGTTTCCCACAGCTACATCTTTCCTTCCCAATTCCCTGAGCATCCTCCTCTTCCTCCCCTCCTTAGCCTACATTTCTTCAGCACACTCTTCTGTTCCTCACTGAGGAGGGAAGGCTCAGTCTCTGTCTAGCCTATTTGCCACAGAGTTAATCCTCACCTCAGGCGGCAGCCCTGCAGATGAAAGGTGAGGGTCTGTGGCTAGCCAATGTCTGCAGTCCCCCACACCCCTCCACCCTCCATCGCTGCATGTTGCAATGTGGGAAATAACATGTTGCCTCAGAAATGCTGATTAAGAATAATGATCAAACACACTGGCAGATAATCATGCAGAGTCTCAATGAATATTAATAGAAACATCAGCTTTGGTTATCTTTAGCACTCAGACTTGTTTTTGTTTTAAATATAATATTTTTAGCCATTTGTAAATATTCTTCCTAAATCATTTGTTTGTTTTTTCATTCCAACTGGTTGCACATGGGAATGAGTGCATAAATCATTTATTGCTGCCCTCTTCTGGCCAAAGTCCACAATTACCACAACGCAGAACTTAAATACAGAACTTACTTTTTTATGGATATTGCATTTCACTAAATTATCCATTATTTAGATTAGACTTTTTTCATTTACTTTTGTAAAATTACTAATTCATTAATTTATTTAACCCGTAAAGATCCACTTTGACTTAAAATCATAATTACAAGTGAGTACAGGTCAAGATTTACAAATCAAACAAAAGTCAATAAAAAGTGAGTGGAAGAATACGGGACTTGGTGATTTAGTGCAATTCTTTGGCACTGTTGATAGCAGAAAGTTTTGTTAATGAATGTGGTTAGCTCAGGCACTTTGAGTATATTGAATTTTAATAATGAAGGAAGAAGGCCAAGAACAGTTTCATAAATGCGGATATGCCAGTAGTTCGATCCTTTTGCCAACAAATTGGTTCATTTGATGTAGGAATACAACATGCAGCAAGGGGTCAGTTTTAAACTCTAGTAATAAATCTCAAAGCTCCATGGTAGGTTGTGTCAGAATCATTTAGGGACTGTAAACAGGCATTTCATTACATTACATCTCCTTGATAGCACAATGACGTGCAGCAATTACAGAAGTACTGAATCTGTTATCAGTCTTGTAAGCAAATTTATTTCTAAAGGTGCAGTTGAGATTAAATTGTCATCATGTCTGTACCAAACCATCCAGTCCTTGTATGTCAAAAAATAGGTTGTAATAAAATGAAATGGCAGAGGGCAAAAAGTATTGAATACATAAGGACATAGGGTGCAAAAAGGCCTGGAAAATCATAACACCATTTGAAATATCTTAGTAATTAAAAGGTTATTCTGCCACTTAGTGCAAATTAATATCTACTGTTTCAGTTCCAACTGATGAGCTATAAAAAGGTGTCTCATTACAAAGGTGTCTCACAAGAAACTTGTCATGCAAACAAAGCCAATGAGCTGTCTCGAGACTATCCCAACCCTATTGTTGCAAAGCATACTGATGGGTATGGGAGATTTTCTAAACTTTGACTAGATAACATCTAGAATTTTAAAAATTAGTGTTTCAAATAATTTCCTAAATGAAATGTGCAAATATGCTGTTGACGATCAAAGGGACCAAGACCTGCAAAAAGATTTATATTCTACTAGTGTCAACCATCCTGTCTACAGATCAAACAAATGCAAGATGAATTGAAGATCTACAAAATGTCAATGCAAACAGGCTTCCTGTGAAAGGCAGACCCGATTAGGTTCCAGCTGTCTACTTCTGTACACCAAGAGCATGAAAACAGGTGTGAGTGGGCTTAAGGTGGACCACAAGGGACTTTGTTGCTTCGCTGATCCCCTGCTGAGATGAAAACGCACATTTGTCTTGTCCTCTGGCCCCTAAGGTCCAAGCAATGAAGAGTGTTCCATATGACCTTTCCTTTCTCTCTAGTGCTGATAATGCATGCAACGCATAGTATGTGTGGGTTGCTTACTTAAAAACAAGGACAGAAGGCTTTTCAAAGGGCTTCCCTGCATTTCCTAACCAAAAGAGCTGTGTTCAGCTCAGACCTGATCTCATCCAGTCCCGACTTCAAGGAATGTCACACACGTACAAGTATGCAAACACCCACAGAAACCAAAATCAATAGAGAAACAGGCAATTTTCTCACATCTGCTGAGACAGGTGATGCATAAACCTCAGCACGTACACTGACTCGAGAGGACAATAAAGAAGGTAGCTGCATGCGTAAATATGCACAAATGCTTGCACGCTTTTTCTAGCCCCAAATGCTGGTCCCGGGTTGCATTCAGAACAGGTAAGGCAGGTTTTGGCTGACTGTTCAATTGGAGGATTTTGCCAATGGTCCACAGACCCATCATCATTACAGCCTTTTTCCATCTCTCAGCACCCTCTATTAACCACAGCGCAGGCTTTTTGCATCAGACTACAGATACAGAATTTGAGGTTGAGTTTTACATTTTACAGCCTCATAATTTTCCACTGCTTGTAAGAAATATACTCTGTGGAAATGGGCCAATCCCAGTGAAGTTTTTGATATAAAGATTTTAATATTTGAAATAGGATGATCAAAATAATCAGCTGCAGACAATTGTCTTTTGTTCAGATATATTAAATATGTGTTCAAATACAAATTTCAGCTTTATTAAGGAATGCATTCCTTAGTTTAGAGGAAATGTATATTTCCCTTTTTCATACCGCTATGTAATGTTAAAATAAATTCATGAAATGTAACAATTCCTATTATATATATATATATATATATATATATATATATATATATATATATATATATATATATATATATATATATATATATATATATATATATATATATATATATATATATATATATATGATGCTAGGACAAATATTGAAACTTGAACCATTTAATTTCATTCTTTGGGTGTGGCTGTATTTTGCAGTAGAGGAGGGATGATAGTAGTCTGCATGTTATCTGCAAACGATTTGTGTCGTGGGAGACAAGAGGAGGGCAAATGGATGTGGAAGAATAATACTCGTATAGTGCTTGTTAGAGTGAGTCTGAGTTGGTTGGTCATTACCTTGATTTGCCTCAGGACTGTGTTAAATCGTTTTGTTGTGTGTGTTGTTCCAGGAGAGAAGAGCAAGACTGTGGAGCTGGAAGATGTGAAGTTTCATCAGTGCGTCCGTCTGTCGCGCTTCGAGAACGACCGGACCATCTCTTTCATCCCACCTGATGGCGAGAGTGAGCTCATGTCTTACCGCCTCAACACAACCGTGAGTGGGACCCCCAAACAAGTCTGTCCTCATAAAGAGCACAGGCACCAACAACCACCTGCAGATTCCAGAGCCAGGAACACATGAATTATTCTCACCTCATACAGTACCTGAGCCTTGGACACCTGCATCACAGCCTTTTTTTTTTTTTTTTTTTTTTTGTCTATCCAAAATATTTCTTCCTCTATTTCGCACACATCTGTTTTATTCTGTTTACATATGTAGTGCTAATTGACTACAGAGAATGTGTGCAAATCCTTCACTGCATTTTTATGTATTTTTTTAAATTTTAAATCAACTTATTGGGAATCACATGTTTTGTAAGGCAATTGCTTATTTTGGCTGTCGGTTTTCTTGTGCAACTTAGGGTTTGTTCGCATTTCTGTGCACAGTATGTTGCGCAAGATCTTAAAGCTTGTAGGATTTACAGGATCACAGTGAAAAAAGGCCCCATCACACAGTAATAACCACTATGACCTAAACCAGCCAGAAGATCTATGGTCTGTGCATTCGTGATGCTCCCCAGGAAACCTTTCCTAAACCCTGTAGTCTTTTCCCCAATAAGTGCCATGGATTGTGACAGTTCCGTAACAGTTTGAAGCATGCATAACACATCCACGTTGAGATTCAGGAGGTTCTTTATAATAGTGGCAGCATATCTGGATCCTGGATGCTGCGTCGAGGAGCGAGGAATAGGCTTTCTCACTAGTGAGATGTAGCAACACCGTAAAATTGCACATAGACTAGGTGCCATGAGATCAAAAGACGATGTGAGATTTTCAAGCTGAAGTACAACTGTAAATTTTAACACACTGTCAACAAGAAGCTCTGAAACTATATTTGGCAAGAAGGTGAAAAAAGTATGAGCAGCAGTTCATAGGATTTATAACTATTATAATAGCTTAAATGTCACCCTTTTAGAAAAAGGGCAGTTTTTAGTATCTTAGTGTAATCAGCTCACAGTCATCAGGGAGAACTAAGTTTTTGGTTTTCTGTGCATGATTTCTTCTGTTTAAATCACCAAAACATACATTTATGTGAATGATTACGTTCTACCATCCTCCCTGGTATAACTTATTTGTTCTTTTCCCTCTTTCAGTGCATCATTAAAACGTGTAGCTATGTCCCCTGCTCTCTTGTATTCTTAAATTTAATTTATCTAGCTGCTGTTCTCAGGGTTTAATATGCACAATAGACATCTTCATTATGCGAGCATCATTGAATAAATGATTAATCGCTTGTGCAAAAAGTACAGGCTTAGCCGTTTTCAAAATTTAATTGAGTAATATTGTTATAAACTTCAGCTGTATTTCTGAAAAGTAAATGTTTTAAAATGCCCCTTTTACTGGTTTTCTTTTTATGTGTAAGAAATTGTTTATTTGTACTTTTTTTTGACTGTGCACTTGGTAAAGCCTTAGTGAGCTGCAGTGGCCAATAAGAAACATAACAATAATAAAAAGCTGGTGTGTATTGACCTGGGTTTGTTGAGCCTTGTCAAACTTTTGTTTCAGGTCTGTTGTGCTATAATCCAGAGTGTTTACTGTTTTTAATTAATTTATTCTATTTTTATAAGCACGGCATGTTGTTTTCTCTCTTGTCCACTCTATTAATAATGTGATGTCAACGTAATGCACTCTTGCACTTTTGACCTTGTTCCCCATGTCTCTTGATTTCTTTTTCCCTTACAGGTGAAGCCTCTTATATGGATCGAGAGTGTTATTGAAAAGTTCTCTCACAGCCGTGTAGAGATCAAAGTGAAGGTAAGAACAAGTGACAGAAATACACAGTACCTCACAAAAGTATTAATATCCCTTGGACCTGTTAGAACATCGAACCAGAATGTATTTTGTCAGGATTTTATTTGAGATATAAACACAAAGTGCAGCAAAGTGATGTTAAAGGAAAAGTATATTGCCTTTTTTTTACCTTTATTTAAGCTTTGTAACATGTTTATGTATTCAGACCTCTTTACTCTGATATCAAGGTTTCTTTTAAAGAACATTAATGAGCAAACTGCATCAACCTTTGAACACACCAGACAGGTTCAGGCATAATATTTTGAAGCAGTAATGGTTAGCCTAAATCAAAACATCCCAAGCTTTAAATGTCTTACACAGCACTCTTAAATCATTAATAAATAATGTAAAGAAAATGGCAAAGCTACAAACCTGATTGTAGTTTGCAAACATGTGGAAGAAGATGCTCCAGTCAAATGACTGCAAAACACATTGGTACATAAACTCAGCAAAAAAAGAAACGTCCTCTGACTTTCAACTGTTTTTACTTTCAGTAAACTTAATGTGTGTAAATATTTGCATGAACACTAAAAGTCAACACCATACGACATAAACTAAAAATGTTTCACAGACATGTGACTAACAGAAATAGAATAATGTGTCCTTGAATGAAGGGAGGCTCAAAATCAAAAGTACCAGTCAGTATCTGGTGTGGCCACCAGCTGCTTGAAGTACTGCCGTGCATCTCCTCCTCATGGACTGGACCAGATTTGTCAGTTCTTGCTGTGAGATGTTACCCCACTCTTCCACCAAGGCACTTGCAAGTTCCTGGACATTGCTGGGGGGAATGGCCCTAGCCCTCACCCTGCGATCCAACAGGTCCCAGACGTGCTCAATGGGATTGAGATCCGGGCTCTTCGCTGGCCATGGCAGAACACTGACATTGCCGTCATGCAGAAACTCACGCACAGAACGAGCAGTATGGCTGGTGGCATTGTCCTGCTGGAGGATCATGTCCGGATGAGCATGCATGAAGGGTACCACATGAGGGAGGAGGATGTCTTCCCTGTACCACAAGGCATTGAGATTGCCTGCAATGACAACAAGCTCAGTCCGATGATGTGATGTACCGCCCCAGACCATGACGGACCCCCCACCTCCAAATTGATCCCGCTCCAGGGTACAGGCCTCGGTGTAACGCTCATTCCTTTGACGATAAACACAAATCCGTCCATCACCCCTGGTGAAACAAAACCGTGACTAATCAGTGAAGAGCACTTTTTGCCACTCCTGTCTGGTCCAGTGAAGGTGGGTTTGTGCCCATAGGCGGCGTTGTTGCTGGTGATGTCTGGTAAGGACCTGCCTTACAACAGGCCTACAAGCCCTCAGTCCAGCCTCTCTCAGCCTATTGCGGACAGTCTGGGCACTAATGGAGGGATTGTGTGTCCCTGGTGTGACTCGGGCAGTTGTTGTGGCCATCCTGTACCTGTAACGCAGGTGTGATATTCAGATGTACCGATCCTGTGCAGGTGTTGTTACACGTGGTCTTCCACTGCGAGGATGATCAGCTGTCCTTCCCGTCTCCCTGTAGCGCTGTCTTAGGCATCTCACAGTGCTGACATGGCAATTTATTGCCCTAGCCACATCAGCAGTCCTCATGCCTCCCTGCAGCATGCCTAATGCACATTCACGCAGATGAGCAGGGACCCTGGGTGTTAGGTTAAAAAAGTGGTTGACCTACAATGAATCACACACAAGGGTCGGAGAGAATATGGAGTCAATAAGCTCTGCAGAGGTAGATGTGGATAATCAGTTCTGCAGAGGGAGACCAGGAAAATACTATAAGGAATGAGCCAACCGTGTCTGTCTGTTCTCAGCCTCCCAGTGTCATAGTCTCTGGTCTCTGGTCTCGAAGAGCACCCCCTCTGCAGTCTCTCTTTATTTAGTCACACTTCATTAACATATTAAAAGAACAGGATGTCATGCAAATGAGCATGTGACTGAAACCAAAATGACATTTAAAAAGTACATTAGAAAGACACCCTAAGAAAACAATAATACAACATTAATATTTTACCTAACACTGGGCATCTTTCTTTGGGTGTTTTTCACAGTCGGTAGACAAGTCTCTTTAGTGTCCTGCGTTTTTAGAACTGTGACCTTAAATGCCTACTTTCTGTAGGCTGTTAAGGTCTTAACGACCATTCCACAGGTGCATGTTAATTGATTATGGTTAATTGAACATGCATGAAAAACGTTGTTTAAATCCTTTACAATAAAGATCTGTAAAGCTATTTGGATTTTTACAACATTAATGTTGAAATACACAGTCCTGAAAAAGGGACGTTTCTTTTTTTGCTGAGTTTAGTATAAAGCTAACTCTGCACATTGCCCTGAACATCCCATCCCCACCACGAAGAACAATAGTGGCAACATTATGCTGCGGGAATACTTTTCTTGAACTGGGACCAGAAAACTGGAGGGAAATAGAATTTGGAGTTACATACAAGCACAGTGTTGAAGTAGGCATGTGAGAGGCTGCAAAAGATTTGAGACTGGGGCAAGAGGTCACCTTTAAGCAGGACAACGATCTGAAACATGCAGCAGTTACTGGTGGAATGTCCAAGTCCAGATGTAAATCGAAGTCAAAATGTGAGACTCGAAATCCTGGGCAACAGTTCTCCAGTTGGAGAGTTGGCGCTTTTTTGCAGAAAGGAATTCACATAGTCTAGGTTGTAAAGATGATCAACTTTCCAAAAGACTTGTAGCTGTGATTGTACTGAAAGGTGGTTCTACAAGGTTTGGATTCAGTTGAACTGAATGATAATTCAGGGATAATTCTGATTTAGTTTGTTAAAACCTTTCACTTTCACTTCACAGTTCTGCACCACTTTATTTATATCATGCATTTTTATTACGCAAAACATTTATGGTTTTAAAGTTACGATATGGTGGGGGGAAGAGTACACAATCACAAAAATAACCCCCATTATTCTCAGTTCATCTGTTGTATCTTTTCTGAAAGTCCCTTTATTTATGAGACCAGCGGATTTTAATTTGCATCTCTTTAATGCCTTGAAGGCTGCATACACTCAAAATTACAATCTGCACAGTGTTTTAGGATGTAAGTCATTGAAGATCTCTTGATTGACCTTTGAACTCTGTCCTCTGTCACCCTCTACAGGCCCGTAGTCAATTTAAAAGTCGCTCCACTGCCAACAATGTGTCCATTATGGTGCCGGTGCCCAGTGACGCTGACTCACCAAAGTTCAAGACCAGCACCGGCAGCGCCAAGTGGGTGCCTGAGAAGAGTGCAGTGCAGTGGAACATCAAATCTTTCCCTGTTAGTGTGACCTGTTTATTATCCTCAATCATTTAAATACAAATATAAGTGCATCTAAATCTATTTACACAATTCCCACGGCAGGTGGTGCAAATACATCTTGTCTTCTTCCCTTGGAGGTTTTGTAATACTGTTTATGGAGAATTATATTTATGCACATTTATATATTAACACTTGTGATAAAATGAAGGTGTGCTCAGATAAACCCTTGAGAGGATGGATTGTCTGATCTCTTCGCACACATTTTAGCTTCTTCCTCTCTGCTGTTCATTTAAATTTTACTGGGATTCTAGGCTGTAAAGTCCGTTTAAATAAATTTCACACAGACTTAAAAAAAAAAGAAAAAACGTAATGCACATTAATTCAGCAGAGACTCCTTTTATCTGTCAAGTTCTGATATATCCTCTGTAATTCATTACACCTTCGGCCTGTCAGGAAAGGTTAGGAATTACTGATGTCATTTTGTTATCCAGCTCATGTGTGACTTGAAGATTTTTCCATGGTATTATTCGCTTTTGAACTCTGTAAAATTGCATATTCTCCCAAACAGCCAGTTAACTAGAAATGAATGGAGGTTGAGAAAATAAACAAAGTAGTTGTTGGTTGAAATCACAAACTAGTGGCTACCTTCACTTGGAAGTACATGTTACAACCTTTTATGAATATAATTTTTCATTGAAAAAAAAATGGCTCTATAGCTGACATATAATTTTCATGAATTGGTTATGGCATTTGAAAATATTTTAAATTTGCTGTGTGTGTAAAAGCATGAGCTTTTAAAAATCTGCAAACTTATTATCTAACAATTAATCAGCTTGCTGTTACAGTTGGGGGACTGCATGACTGCACAATTTCCCTGCCAGATTTGAAGTCATTATTTTCTCTCTACATGGGATGAATATTAAACATTCAAAGAGAAGTACTTAATTTGAAAGGCTTTAAAGTCAGAACTGACAATAACTGATGTCCAGGCAATAAAACCAAAGTACGACATGATAAAGTCAGTGTTCGGATACTGTTGTGAAGAATGATTAACCTGTTTTATGTGTCTCTTGTGGAGCTTTATTTGCCAGACTCTTTAAGTTCTATAAAATGATTCACCTTGTTACGGATGAGGGAGTAGTCTTGTTTCCATAAACAGTTTTTTTGCTTTTTTTTTCCTCGTGTAAAATATCTGATGTTACACAAGGCTCTAGTGTATCATATGAATTTTAGTAACCGATCTGTTCCCTTTTCTATGTAGGGGGGGAAGGAGTATGTGATGCGGGCACACTTTGGGCTGCCCAGTGTGGAGAGTGGCGAGTTGGAAGGAAAGAGACCAATCACAGTTGATTTTGAGATCCCTTATTTCACAGTCTCTGGGATTCAGGTAGAGCTCTTCAAAAACAATTACATTTTCAATTTTAATAATAATAATAATGGCTTGCATTTATATAGCGATTTTGCATCTAATGGGTCTTTTTATGGTTAATTTAAATCATACTAAACATTGGAGAGTACACTCAACACAGTCTTTAGAGAAGTGGGCATTTTTTCATCTCTGTGTATTTCTTAAAATACTAAGATGTATGTTTTAATGTCTTGGATTTATTTGATTGAGAGAGTTTGGCCTAACGACATCAACACCCTATATCAGGATGTGCATAATTATTAAGCCGCTTCTGTTCCCCAGGTAAAATGGGCAAAAAAATTAATTTAACTAGGACTGAAATGTCAAAAATTGTCTCCTAGAGAAATGCCGCACTGTTGAAACTGCCAAGATATTGGGGCTTAACGGTACCATCAAGCGTTTCTGCAAATAGCTAACAGGGTTGCAAGAAATGGCTTGAGGAAAAAGACACAAATTAATATTAAATGCAAAAACTAAGTATTTGCTAAAAGAATTGGGTACTCAGAGTTAAATAAGGAAGCGGATGTCTCTCTATAATGAGGTGAGAGGGAAACAACTCCACAGAATTCTACAATTGAAAATTTGTGGGTCTCTCTGAAACGGGTAATTTATGAAGGAAACCAGTCACTCACTCTCAAATGGTCAGGGAGGATGTGGTTTGCTACTACATAAATAGTTGATCAACACATCAAGAAACCTATAAAAGGAAGCCTTGTGTCGGTTACTTAGGGGGGAAAAGGGTGGCTATTTAGGTAACTGATTTCAGTTTGTTTAATTGCAAAAAATTTAATTTAGTAAATTTCTGAAGTATATATTATCACTTTACCAGATAAAATAAACTGAGGTGGGAAAGTCTCCATTTTTCATTTAGCAGCATAATAATTTTGCACATTAATAGTTGCCAAATGATTCTGCACACAAATATTCTCTTAGGGATGCCAGTCTCACTTTAAAAATTCAGGACTGATGTTAATGAACATCCTGGATTAACTGAGAGAACTGTCATTTTTCAATAATAAAATCAATTTGCCTGACAATTGTGGACACAAATTTCAGTGTATCATGAAACTTATAGTTGTCAGATTTAATAATGCACATCAATCACATCAGCTAGAAATGCACTACTGCAGACAGATTAAAGTTAATGATTGAATCACAACCGTCAAAATGAATTTCTTACAAATTGTAAGTTTGTGCGCATGTAAATCAGTGAAATAATTTTAACTTTATATTCCCCAGGTGCGCTACCTAAAGATTATAGAGAAGAGTGGTTACCAAGCTTTGCCCTGGGTGCGCTACATCACACAGAGTGGAGGTGAGAGAATAAATACAGTTGAACCTAACAATAAAAATACATCCACCTTCCTTAGATATGGATATGAGTTCATATTTAAACATTTGAAAAAAAGTAAGGTGTCTTTTAAATGTTTGTTTTTTTAGCCTGGACATTTTCTGCATAAAGAAGGATAAAACAAAAGTTAATAAAAATTTAAGTAAATTCAAAACCCAGGGAGCAGTAATTTAGACCCCAGGCAATGTTTGTTTCGGCTTTTAGAATAAGATTTATGTTCCATAAAGGTTGGAAGGTCTTACAACCAGCAGGGTTCCCTATATATATATATATATATATATATATATATATATATATATATATATATATATATATATATATATATATATATATATATATATATATATATATATATATATATATATATATATATATATATATATATATATATATATATATATATAATATACACTACCGTTCAAAAGTTTGGGGTCACATTGAAATGTCCTTATTTTTGAAGGAAAAGCACTGTACTTTTCAATGAAGATAACTTTAAACTAGTCTTAACTTTAAAGAAATACACTCTTTACATTGCTAATGTGGTAAATGACTATTCTAGCTGCAAATGTCTGGTTTTTGGTGCAATATCTACATAGGTGTATAGAGGCCCATTTCCAGCAACTATCACTCCAGTGTTCTAATGGTACAATGTGTTTGATCATTGGCTCAGAAGGCTAATTGATGATTAGAAAACCCTTGTGCAATCATGTTCACACATCTGAAAACAGTTTAGCTCGGTACAGAAGCTACAAAACTGACCTTCCTTTGAGCAGATTGAGTTTCTGGAGCATCACATTTGTGGGGTCAATTAAACGCTCAAAATGGCCAGAAAAAGAGAACTTTCATCTGAAACTCGACAGTCTATTCTTGTTTTTAGAAATGGCTATTCCATGCGAGAAATTGCTAAGAAATTGAAGATTTCCTACAACGGTGTGTACTACTCCCTTCAGAGGACAGCACAAACAGGCTCTAACCAGAGTAGAAAAAGAAGTGGGAGGCCGCGTTGCACAACTGAGCAAGAAGATAAGTACATTAGAGTCTCTAGTTTGAGAAACAGACGCCTCACAGGTCCCCAACTGGCATCTTCATTAAATAGTACCCGCAAAACACCGGTGTCAACATCTAGAGTGAAGAGGTGGACGGATGAATCCAAGTTTGAGGTGTTTGGATCACAAAGAAGAACGTTTGTGAGACGCAGAACAACTGAAAAGATGCTGGAAGAATGCCTGACGCCATCTGTTAAGCATGGTGGAGGTAATGTGATGGTCTGGGGTTGCTTTGGTGCTGGTAAGGTGGGAGATTTGTACAGGGTAAAAGGGATTCTGAATAAGGAAGGCTATCTCTCCATTTTGCAACGCCATGCCATACCCAGTGGACAGCGCTTGATTGGAGCCAATTTCATCCTACAACAGGACAATGACCCAAAACACACCTCCAAATTGTGCAAGAACTATTTAGAGAAGAAGCAGGCAGCTGGTATTCTATCGGTAATGGAGTGGCCAGCGCAGTCACCAGATTTGAACCCCATTGAGCTGTTGTGGGAGCAGCTTGACCGTATGGTACGCAAGAAGTGCCCATCCAACCAATCCAAATTGTGGGAGCTGCTTCTAGAAGCGTAGGGTGCAATTTCTCCAGATTACCTCAACAAATTAACAGCTAGAATGCCAAAGGTCTGCAATGCTGTAATTGCTGCAAATGGAGGATTATTTGACGAAAGCAAAGTTTGATGTAAAAAAAATCTTATTTCAAATACAAATCATTATTTCTAACCTTGTCAATGTCTTGACTCTATTTTCTATTCATTTCAGAACGTATGGTGGTGAATAAGTGTGACTTTTCATGGAAAACACAAAATTGTTTGGGTGACCCCAAACTTTTGAACGGTAGTGTATATAAAATATAAAAAACAATTTTTTAGGACGGAAATTACAGAATGGAAAAAATTCCATGGAAAGTGGTGTATCGTCAATTTGTTTGACTATCCATGTAGACACATCTGTTTCATTCACATCTGTTTGTCACATTCATTCAATCATCTATTTGTCCATATCTGTATTTGATAACATCTATAGCAAGCCCCCTATAAATGAAGTTTGATTGATTGGGGAAATAATTGGGCTATGGTGAAAAGAAAAATCTGACAATATGATTCTGGAAAATCGTGAAATTTGGAATGGAAATAATGTATAGGAACCCTTATCCAAATCTTTGGTAAAAGAGGGGTTAGCCTGGTGTTGAACATGAAAATCAGAATATGTTTCTGCATCAATATCTGCAGCAAGGCCCCGAGGATGAACTGAGCTGATAACGTCCATCAAATCTAATTTAACATGTGTAAAACCTTTCCTCTAAACATGTTAGATTTTTTTTAAATATTACAAAGAAGTTCATAGAATGGGATTAGGGCCACATTAAATTAATACTCTTCAGTATAATCCTCTGTACAACTCCATTGGGTTCATGAAGGGCACAAACAGAAATGATATGGCGATGGAGACGAAATCTCTATGCTGGACTGCTGCCAGAAATCCTTAAGTGCCAAACCTGCTATCCACCGGGACAAAAGTCATCTTATTGCATCAGTCATATTCATTACTTGGCTTTGTCAAGCACATGTCAGGAACTAAAGAGGTTGAATGATGCCAAAGAGAACCAAAGGGCTCCCTGGATGGCACTCTGCAAATGCCATTGCCCCTCTCTCTGCTTGCAGTAACACCAGCAAGGAGGCAAAAGAGGTTGAGGAAGGGGGCAGAAGGGCGGACAAGAGTAAAGACGAAAGTAAGGAGAGTGATGAGAAATATGGTGACTGAAGGGAATGCTATCGCCTTTCTCACTGTTGCTTCGACAGCACAGGGAGGGAGGAGGACATGATCTAATTTCACTCACCACTACTTTCATGCTGATTAAATAATGCCCTGATACTGTAGACTGAAGGTACTGACTTATTAATGACTTAACAGACATTCAGTAGTTGTACTTTACAGCAATAAGGTAGAATGAAACAACTGTATACGTCAATGGCTGGGGGAAGCGTGATTTTATTCTGTCTTCTAACTTTAAAATTAGTTTGGGTTTTTTTTTTTTGGGGGGGTGGGGCATGATCACTAGTATGCTCATGCCTTTTTTTTTTTTTTAAAGTACTATGCCATGGACAGTCTTCAATAAATACAACTTTTCATTGAAATGTAAAGAGAGGTTGTCCTACTTCTGTACATTGTCCTCAAAGACATTATTCAACATGCTGCTTATTTAAAATGTTATTTTTGTTCAGTTTATGCTCTAATGCAAGGTTACAGGAATAGAGGCTAAAATAGATCTACTTTAAAGGAAGTTGTCTCTTGAGAATAGCATTAGTGAATTTTAAAGGGGTCTTAGAAATCAAAACCACCTTTACCTTGTTGTCTGGAACCTGCTTTCCTATGGAAATTTATCATTATTTTAATTGAAACGGACTAGTCTGGGCAAAGCGCTGACAACACATCATAGGCTGTAGACCAGAATATGACAGGGGAATAGATTTTCTTTGCTTTCCCATCCCACTTCCGTTGAAAAAATATCATCTTGTCCAAATCCCATAAAGCAAGGAAAAATAAAGTTCCCTCTCGTCCCAACCCCGATAAAATCATTCCCAGTCCCAGCTGGTGTTTTTTGGGTTCAGTGATCCTAAACAAAACCACAAGACAATCAATCATGATGTTAACTTTTATTTGCAGAAACACTGCAGAATAACATTGTCATAACCAGTCTTTAAAAAAGAATCGTTAGAGGGGTCTAAAAACTCACTAAACACTTATTTTATTCCCACGCTTGACTAATCCGGTTTTGTCCCAGTAACGCATTTATAAATAACTTAACTCTCATTTCACATGACTCCCCCAGGACTCACGTGACCCAAGAAAATCCCTAAAAATCATCAGTCTCTACTGTAGACATACCCCCATCATTTACATGTCCCTACCCACTTCAACGTCTGCAAGTATAAAGCTGTTGGTTTCAGAATTAACCATATTGTCATAGAGCCGTTGGGGTGAACCGGCTAGTCAGCATGCAGTTAATTTAATATTGAGTGGGTGGGAAAATCCAGACATTTCTTTCTTACAGCGCTTTCTTGCACTGTGTGACGCTGACCTATTTTATGCTTGTAAGGTTCCTCATTTGCAAGTCACTTTGGATAAAAGCATCTGCTAAATGTAAAGTGCTTGTTAGCACCTGCTCTTTGTTTGGAGAGTTGGGTTCTACTTTTCGGTTGTGTTTTAAAAGTTCCGATTTAGGTTTTTGTTTTAGTTGACCAAACTAAGACAACACAACATTTGACACCCATGGAAAAGATGTTTATCAAAGTTTTCTAATAAATGGTAGTTAAGCAACTCTTTGCTGGACTTCTTGAATTGCAGAGTGAGTAACTTTTTTAATACATTTGTTTTAATTTTTTGTTTAACTTCATTACTTTGCTTAGTAGGGGTATAAATTTAGGTCATTGTCAACCATGTTAGAGTTTCAGATGTTATAAACTTTTACACTTTTTTGTTCTGACTGTAGATGTGGGCAAGTTCTCAACAAGTAGCTACTTTCTGGATGCAATTTCCTGATGAAACCAACAAAATGTTTTTCCATTTTGAAGAGTTCCTCAAAGAAATTATTTTGAGTGAAATAATGTTATGATTTATGAATTGTAGTCATTTTACACATGCACTTGGGGTTCCATTTATTTGGAGGATGATATATATTCCAAAATGAGTAAGTAATTAATAGTGAATTGATTGTAGATCATCATATCAAAGATTTGTCAAATGCAATTATGTTTTTGCTTCATGAAACCAAAGTTGAACTCATTCATCTGTCTTCTAGTTGGAAATTCAATAAATGGATTTACTCACTACAGTTCTGATGCTGAAAAATGATTTACTGGAGGTTTAGATGATCTGATCTTTAATTATAATTGTGACTTAATGTGATACTTCTATTTTATTTGGGAAATGACCTTCACAATACTGCATTTAAACTGTATCAGATATTTAACATATGATTTATTGAATTTCAGCTACTTCGATGGTACTTCTGATGGGACTGATGCGACTTTCAGGGGTGATGAGGGTACAACGTTAATGCTCGCTGTTACATTTCTTGGCAGATTACCAGCTCCGGACGAACTAAAGGGCACAGCTGCTGCTGCTAGACGAATGGGTAGTTTCTCCTTCTGCCCGTCTCCGTCTCCTGTCTCCATTTTTCCAGCTTGGAGTCAGGAGACGACAGCTGAGGACAAGAGCAAGAGGGCATCTGAACATTTTCCCTACTGTAAATGGTAACTGGAAGTCTTGTCTTTCATATTTACAATGCTCAAATATGGAAGAAGTGTTTCATCACCTCTGACCTGTATTTCATCTAAGGGTTCTTCCGGACACCAGTAAAAATGTTTTTATTACGTGAATAATTAACAAATCTGATTGTGGTTTCTGCTGCTCCACATTTATTATCTTATTCCTTCAACGTGATTTAGTAGAAATTTGACGTCTTAAGTGTTACTCAAGATAGTATCTATTATATAATAAAACAGATTTTTTTTTTATGTAACATGTAAATTAACTGATTACATGCTGCAGTAGCTCTGAGTCTGTTTTTTTTTTTAAAGGGACATAGACAATGGAGATTTGTGATATGATCAATTTAAAATGTGCCATGTGCTTCCCATTTCTCTTCTTCAGTGGAGAACATTGTGTTGCTTTATGCAGGATCATAACCACAGCTTTAAATCAGTCAGCTCATTAAACTGTCATGGTTCCCATTCCCCATATTTTTTGCCACTAATTTTTCTATCACTATGAAACATCACTGTGATGCATTTTTATCTAGGATATATATTCTCCCTGAAAATACAAGTTCAGGGCCCTGAAAATGTCTGCCATCACCACAGGCACTGTGAACA
Source organism: Valencia hispanica (assembly GCA_963556495.2). Taxonomy (NCBI): domain Eukaryota; kingdom Metazoa; phylum Chordata; class Actinopteri; order Cyprinodontiformes; family Valenciidae; genus Valencia; species Valencia hispanica. The sequence goes on along the minus strand of OY747705.1, from coordinate 49,390,315 downwards.
TAATCCGCAGTGCACTGAAACCCAACACCAGCAACCAGGTCAATGATTAATAAGGCACAATATTGTCAGAGGCATCGACTGTAAGATAAAACCGAAGACTGACTGGGCTTATAACCTTGTCCCTGTTGTTGAAATCTGCTTTAAAGCTTTGGGACACTGCAGGAAGGAGCATGGGGGGGGGGGGGTTCTTAATGTTATCTCTTGTTTATACAGCTTTATTTTGTCCAGTTTTGATTCAAGCAACAAAGAACAAATGGGGTTAAGAAGTCTTAACAGTGTGATGGGAAGGGTTAAGGTAGATTAGATGTTTTTTTTTTTTTTACTTTACAAAATGTTGATTGTGTGAACTTCTATCTGTTACAGTATAATTTTCTTATTTTGTTTTGACATCTGACTTCTGCAATTTTTCAGACATGTTTGTAATCCTTTATAATTCATACTTTTTATATATTTTGCTTTTTATTATTTTTAATTGCACTGCTATAACCAGTTGTTGTTTTTTAAAGGCCTCTATTCCAATCAGTACAAAGATAAGTGGGGCTTTTTTTTAAAGACTGTGATATTGTGTTTGGTTTATTTATCAACTGCTTGTCCATAGGAAACAAAGGGATATATTTGGAAATAAACAATTTTTGTAACATGTCTTGGAAATGTGTTTTCTTGCTTTTTACTGGACCAACTCTTACTAAATTTCATAAACTTGCATGCATCCAGTAAATGTTAGAAATTGATTAATTAAACTCTCCTTTCTCTACAGATATGTTAAATTTATTTTGGCCATTTGCAATAAGTTCTTTATTAAAATTAGCTGAAAGGTGTATCTTTGTCATTCACATAAGCTTGTTAAATAAGAAATCTGATTGGTCTCTAATGTCTGTTTGCTTTGAGTTTAGCAAAAAAAAGGCTTAAGTGAAAGGAGCCACCCTGCCTTATAATTGGGACCTGTAGAATCGGCCTAACAGAACTCTGAAGCCGGTTTGCACAAAAACAACTACAATTCTGGACTTGAAATCATGCTTTTGGCATTTTTAATTTTGATCTTTCAACCCTGTTAATTTTTTGTTTTGTGTAAAGGCACATTGGTTTGTTATGCAAAAGGCTGTCTAACTACATTAACCACATACAATATTCTTAGATTTGCATGCAGTGCCTTTCAAAAGTGTTACCTCCTGTACATTTTTGTCACATTGCAGCCACATGTTTCCATTCTTTTTATTTGAATTTTATGCGAGACCAAGACCAAGTGGGGGATAATTGTAAAGTAGAAGGATGCAGGGTTTTTCAGAGATTTTAACGAATAAATTAATTTATAGAATCTTTCATTGCAATTACAGATTCAAGTCTTTTGGGGCATGTTCATTAGCTTTGAACATCTTGAGACCTCAACTTTTACCCATGTCTTTGCAAAACAGTTCTGCAAAAATGTATTTGCTCAAAGATTTAGTTTGACTTTTTTGATACTCTTTAAAGTTTATTACTGTAAAATTAACTTTTAAAGCAAAGCTCCACATCCTCCTGGATGCCCCCTAGGGTGTTTTCTGAACAACTCAGTGGAGACCCTGGGAAAGACCTAGAACTTGCTGGATGGGCCACATATTCAGTTGGACCTGAGAACACCTTGGGATCCCCCAGAATGAGCTAGAGGATGTGGCTGGGGTGTGGGATGTCTCGGGTTCTCTCCTGGACCCGTTTCCCCTCCTTCCTGAACTTGGATAAGCAGAAGATAATGGATGAAATATTTGGGTATAAGAAACAGCAAATGCAGAAGTTATCTGTAAAAGCGCAAATTTTTCAAGTATTTTTAATCAAGCTCAAGTTGGATTAAATGCAGTTGTGGACCTCAGTTTCACATTTTTGCCAGCAATTGTAAATTTATTTTAGGTTTGGACTTTGACTGGGCCATTGCAACATGTGGACTAATCGAGAAATTGAGCTTTCTATTTTAGTTCTAGCTGTATGTTTAGGGTACTTCTCCTGCTAAATTCCTTTGCAGGTTCTAACGGGTTGTCTTCCAGGATTCCTCTATATTTACTTTCAGTCCGTTAACAATTCTATACCAACTTCCCATTCCCAATTCAAGAAGAGTATCTCCATAACTTGGTGCCGCCAGCATCATGTTTCACCATGGGCATGTTGTTTTTATTGCAATGCGTAGTGTTAATTATACAGTACATCACACGTATTGTTTTGCATATAGGCCAAAAAGTCTTTGCCTTTGTCCTCTGCCTTTTAACAGCTTGCATTTTGCCACTCTTAGAGACCAGATTTGAGAGTTATCATGGCCTTCTGTACTTTATTTTGTCATCTTACAAATGTTAAAATCCTGCATCACTTCCCACCTACTTAAGTCATAAATTACTTTTGGTTGGTATATCACATAAAATGTTGCTAAAAATGTGTGTTGCTGCAAAGTGGTACATCGTAAAAGAGCTCAGGAGGTATGTTTAACTTTTTTCAAGGCACAAGACTATTTCAGTTGCAACTTTTTTTCTACATTAATAAAAGGGATTTCTTGAAAACTACATTATTTTATTCTAATTCAGTAAGTTATGACATTTCCTTGAAGTCTTGCACCACTTTCTCAATCATTCATCACTTTGCTGAAGGCTATTTGGCATCAGCTGCAGTTTTGTGTCTACCATGCTGAGCAGATTTGCACACCTGGATCTGGGAGTCTATTTCTTTCCGTCTGGCAGAGCCTTTTGAGCTCGCTCAGACTGAATAGATGGGCCACTCAAAAACAGCCTGATGATTATTTTCTTTAAGTACCTCTCAGTATATGTGTGCATTCATCCCGGTGTCAGCCCTTAAAAATACGAGTTTGTCCTCGACTCACTCTAGCACCGCCATCCTGCACTTTGGGATGGTTTGTCAGTCTAACAGTAATGTGCAAAAGTCTTCAACCAGCCCTCATTTGCATGGAATTTGCTTCAAATATTTCAACATTTTGGAACAAGATTCTTTTACGCATTCAGGAACCCTGTCCAAGCACCTAAAAACAGACCGAATGTACCTTTTGAATGTCTGAATCATGTGTAACAGCACAGAGGCCTCTACAGAAACAGTCACAGGTATTTTTGGTATGTACATGTGTTGTTGGAGATTCTGAAGGCAACACACATCTCTTGCTAATGATGCTGTTGTATGTCAGCTTGTGCTTTTGTATAAGCACACACTGAGGGCTGGCCAACTCTGATCCGAGTGATTTAGTACACCATTTCACCACAACCAGTTTAAAAAGGCCTTGAGTTTGCCTTTATAATTTTTTTTACCCACTATCAGTTTACTGCTATTGTCCATAAATATTTTAGAGGGTTTTATTATTTATTGTCAAAGTAATTAAGGGCAGCTAAATTGAAGAAAAAGGGTCAGTGTTGGGTTTATGCAGAATAGCATATTTTGCACACAAAAAAAGATATTGCACTGAAACCTTGCAAACAATATAACAAAATGCAAAAGGTCTTTTAGACACATTGAGTAACATTAATCAAGAGCACTTTAAGATTTTACAAGAAAGTCTCTCACTGGAGGGAAAATATAAAGATAATTATAAGAGGGGAGCTGTTCTGACAGTGATTCCTGACATGTCTACCTGTTACACAGGTCTGCTGGAGCTGGAACAACCTTCTGATGGTTCTCTTACCAATGTGGATTGTACTTTACGTATTGTATTTTTTCTGTTATAGTTAATATTCCTTTAACTGGTTTTAAATGAAGCCCTATCAAAGAATTTCTGTCACTTCCTGGACAGACAATAAAGCTGTGTCTGTCTGTCGGTGGTCTTCGTTGGAGTTCTGTCTTCTGGTTGTGACTAATCAGAGCAGAGACTTTTTCTTCATGCTTTACGTCCTTTTCTTTATGGTTGCTCCACCGAGCCATACATTAGGATCTGAAATGAACGCCTCTAGACTTTTCCCAATTAACAATTATCAAGGTCACTGAGCTCCAGGGATTGCCAGAAGCTTTTTAAATTGTTACATTGTTCTTGTCAAGGTCTATACCTTACCACAGTTTTATCACAGGAGTCTTTAGGGAGTTCCTTGTGCTTTATAGCTTAGTTTTTATCCATAAATGTCGTCTGAGTTATTGGATCTTATAAACCCAAGTGTGTGTCCCAACCCTTTCCAAAAAATTTGAATATCATTTAAAAGTTTATTTATATCCATATTTCCATTAAAAGAGTTAAACTTCCATAAATTATAGATTTAGTAATTTATTTGTACATAACTCGGGCTTCCAGCTCATAAAACCCACAAAAACAGGAATTCAAAAAATTAGAATACTGTGAAAAATCCAGCCCAAATTGTACAGGACGTGGATGTTTTAAACTGAGCGCCACACACTAACTCATCGACCAAACTCAAAGCGCCTGTACAGGTTTTCCCAGGTGTCATTAAATTGCTTCACTTGTCTCAGTTAGGTTCAATATGAGGAAGGCTGCAGACTTGACAACTGGCCAGAAGACCCTCCATAGGATGGGTAAGCCTGTGTCCAAGCATATCAATGGAAAGTCTAGTATACATATATCTATACATATATATATATATATATATATATATATATATATATATATATATATATATATATATCTATATATATATAGGGTTGTTATGCATGGATACACTGACTACCACTGCTGGAGTTTTGACTCCACAGCAGGTCAAACAGGTTTTATACAAGAGAAAATCACAGCACCCTTTTTTTCTTTGTGTGTTCAGAGGGAAAAAAGTGGTACTAGTCTATACCAGCCCCTAAAGATCATTGCCTTGTGCATTGTCCTTTCAGCCTGCTGTCTGTCATCCCACCAACAATGGTTAACTGTTTGACCCTTTTTGTTTCAAGGCAGCAAGATGTGTGTTTGGGATCAGACAACAAAGTGGCATGATATGCACAAACTCCCTTGGCGGAGGTCTGCGCTCCATATATTTCTTTTTTAATGGCTAATTTTCCTACAATCATGTTGTCTTTTTTGGTATGAACAGAAAACCTTCTCTTAAATCTTAAAACCACGGAGGCTTTGAAAATCTGTGACAAAAGAATTTGTACCAAATTCAAATTATGAAACCAAGGAAAGAAATAGACTTGGCGACACTGAATTTTTACCAGTTAAATGAACCCTGCTCTGTAAATGCTGAATACGTTTATATCTGTTAAAATAAAAGGATGGTTGGAAAAGAGTTCATGAACATCCCTTTTGTTTGGACATCTTTTCATACTTTATTTTCCCGTTTGTATTTCAGATTGTGCTTTTTTTCTGAACAACTTAATTATTGAGGTGATAGTAGTCAGAGGTCTGCAAATTAGCATTGTCATTTACGTATACCACCAGCAAAAGGAAGTGGACCGTTTAAACAACCAGATGTTACTTTTAACATTTATTATAACGCATTTAACCACTGCCCAGAATAGTAGCAGCAGCTGCTGCCACAGTTGCAGCATGCTGAACTGTAAAATGTATGTATTTTGTCTCTGAATATTTAGAATCACTTAAAATAACATTCATCCTTTCAATAAAAATGTCCTCTTTATACTTTGTTGATGCTCTTCATAACAGCACTAACTTCTCATCAATTGTACCAATATTGGTAGAGATTCTGTACATAAAAGATCCAAAATAAAGGCCAGATTGTATACACTTTAAATCTTTTTCAACATTATGTATGCACAGTTCCAACCAGATATGTACCTACTATGTATAAAAAGACACATAATCTGATTGATCTGACATTAAAGCAGACTGATATTTTTCCAGTCAGTCAGAATCACTGAAATTATTTCTGTTAGCTAATTTCCAGAATATTAACAAATTCAGATGTTTACATACATTTCCCTAGTATTTTCTACAATGTTCTTCAACCATAAATAAGTTGGTTCAATAATTTTCGGTGTCATTTCACAAGTTTCTCACAATAGTTTGCAGGAATTTTGGCCAATTCCTCCTGACAGAACTGATGTAAGGTTTTAAGGCCATCTTGCTCACACACATCTTTTCAGTTCTGCCCATAGATTTACTATGGGATTAAGATCAGGGCCACTCCAAAATATTGACATGGTTTTCCTTAACTCACTTTAAAACTAATTTAGAGGTACATAAGGGTCACTGTACATTTAAAAAGCCAATTTGTGTCCAAGCTTTGACGTTCTTACTGATGACTTGAATCTTTAATATTTGTACATAGCATTCTTTCCTCATGATGGCATGTATTTTCTGAAGTGCGCAAGTTTCTTTGGCAGCAAGAAAGCCACATATGAAACTGCCACCCCATACCTCACAGTTGGGATGCTGTCTGGTTAGGACCAAACAATTCAATATTCTATTTACCGTCATGAATTATATGACTGGGTATTCCCATGGTGTTTATAGTCCAATGGATCTTCAAGCATTTGGAAATGATACCCAAGTGTAAACCAGACAAGATGGAGCATTCTGTTCCTGATATTTTGACAGATTCCCTTTGATTATTTCATGATGCCACACATAATTTTAGGTGTAGCCTTAAAATACATCCACATGAGTGTCTCATTTTAACTCAAATCATGTGACGCTTACATGACATCATCAGCTGGGCTTTCTCAACTTGTTTAAAGAAAGTAATAAGCAAAACAAATAATGTAATCTTAGCTGACCTAAGATAGGAAAAGTTTAGAGTGATACAAAAAGTTTGTCTTTTTATACAGTGGTTGTAAATAACCAATTTAAACTGTATTATTGTCATTATTGTGCTTCTGTAAAATATTTTATCCTTGCTCTGTGTCTGATCAGTGAACATGTCCATCATGTAAATCTTCCAAATTTATTCCATTTTGCTTTCATGCACATTTTAATCAAGTAAAATATCAATCTTTTTTCCAGGTAAATCTTTTGATAGTTTAAGTAAAATTTTGCTCTAATTAAGTGGAAACAGGAACCATACTACACAGCTTCATAGCAGTCGGATCTCATATTAGGTTGGCCAAGCTGGAGGCAGTCTCTCTGCGAGCGTGGCGGTCCATGTGTCCTGACACAGTAAACACATTCAAAACTCGGTCTACAAGTCTTCGTCCATGCCTTGTCCTCTCAAGCAGGACAGCCACCACTGTGTATATTCCAACACCCACGACGGCGACTCCTCCACCTGCCAGCAGAACCACTCCAGAGATGTACATGTCATTGAGGGCTTGGCCCGGCTTTGGCATATGGTGAACCAGGGCCAAATGTAGAAGAACTCCTCCACAAATCAACAGTGACAATCCTGTGATTAAAACCACCAAAACGTCGGACAAGCCCCCGCTCTTTAACATGTCTATCTGCTGTCGACTTCGGACGCAGTTCATGTCCTGCACGGCCGAGCTGAGCAGTTGCTTGAGCAGGACCCCCAGGGCCAACAGGCACAGGGCTGTGCCTGCGCCGAGCCTCCATTCACTCGATACGCTGGTGGTGGTGGAGAGAAGGCCGACGCCTCCGAGTCCACAGCCCAGTATTAGGAGCACAGAGACGCAGTAGCAAAGTGAAGACCTTCCAGGATCTCTGAACCACCACAACTCTACCTGCTCCTCCAGGATGCTGTGCTGAATTTGGGCTGGGTCTGCTGGACCACTAAGGCCCAGGTCCGGGCCGCTGTCTTCATTCAAAGGGGGAAAGCTGTCCAACTCTGGCATCGTGCTGCCACTCCCAGCCTGCTGAATATGGATGACACCACCACAAAGAAAGCAGAATCCGCCAATAACCTTGGTCGTTATCGGATTTCTCGGTGATAAGAAAAAAAGAAGATTCCAGGCGATTTAAATAAAATATTCATTATTCTAACTGTGAAAATCTAAAATGTTACAGGGCTTGGTAAGATGCGTCTAAGCCCAATGTATTTGGATCTTATCTGCACCGGTGTACACAGAAAGGTCCCAGAAAGTCCGCTCTGTCTGTGAATGAAAATCTTTATAGCTCACAGCCAGTGGATACAAATTGTCCTTTACTGCATCAATATTCAAAGCAAAGAATCCGAGCAGCAGCAGCAGAATTTTTAGTTTGTCCCTCCACAGCGGCAGCAGTCACCTGGAAGATAAGACAGACATGTATTCAGTAGTGTGTGGGGTTTATTTTCTCATGGGTGCCCTCTCTGCCACTGATTCTGAGATATGTGGCAAGCACACTGCAATGACTGACTGGGTACATTTATTCTGTTCCTAACCAGACAATAAATCACTGCACAGAAATAGACCCAGTGCTCCTCCATCTTTCTTCTCTACCAAGCCCATACAGAGAGGCACTTCACTAAAATGTCTAAATGTGCAGAAAATCTTAAATCCGGATAGATTTTTGAAGGATTCAAGCTCCAATGAATAAACATCAGTTGGTAAAGGTGTCTGGTCAGCACATGATAATAAATTAGAATCTACTCTTTCTATGCTCAATCGATGAAAAAAAACTTTCAGTCTGATTTCCTTCTATATTGTAAAATACCCAAAGAATTAAAATTGTGCATTTTTCATTTAAACATACAAACGAAACAGATCAACATTCTTTAAATTAAAACATATGTTTCGCACACAGTGCAAGATTAATCTTACATTTCGTTAGTTGCTCAACACAGTGCTCTCCCAAAATATTGGCACCCACTGTATTAGTGGCACCCCCAGGTAAAGATCATTAAAATTATTTATCCAGATTCATGATCACAAATCTCCCACCATACTGTCCAGTGGGCAAAATGCTCAATTTCTCATAGTTATCAGTTGTTTTATGTTTGATGGAGGGATTGTGATAGTAACACAAAAAAGGCTTTCATGTTTTATACTTTCACTCATGCTCACATAGTTCTTTTTGAACACTTAACTTCCTTTTCAGACTTTGTAAAAAAAATAAAATAAAATTGTGCGGACTCCAGCAACCTTTTCTATTTCTCATTATCACTATGGTAATGAGCTGCCACTACAGCGGCGGCTCGTTAAAGAGAAGGATCAGCTTCCTATAGAATAAACAATTTGCGTTTAAAGACAGAATTCAGGATGAATGCACAAGCATTTTTTGTGTGCAATTTTTTCCAAATAAAAACCCATGCAAGAAGTCCTAATATCTTGTGTGCATTGCCAATCATGTAGATTATTATCATCATCATTTATGGCACAATGTGTTCTATCCCCCATCCTCTGTTTCTTTAGTCATTTCCCTGACGCATAGTAAATTCTGCTTCTGCAATATTTGTAACCTTACCCCAGCCCCTCAACAAAATCCTGTTTACACATACAGTACACACTGGTACACTAAACATCTACAAGGTTATGGCAGTCAACAGCTTGCCTTTAAAAACCTGTCAGTTGCTCTATTTCCATCAAAGTCACCAGTGCACAGCATGGGCCTGTGCGCACCGACGTAAGCTGACAGGAGTTACAGCTTGTCCTCGCCAGTCGTTGATCTCACAAACACAATTGCCGCTCCAGCAAACAAAAAATCTATGACAGTCTAAGTAAACAAAACATGATCTTGCATTCAGTTTTAAGATTGCAGTTGTTTGTTTTTTACCTCCTCTATTTTTGGAAGCCATATTGAAAACACACACATTTCTTTCCTGGTTTTTTCTTTTTATTATTTACGGAAGACAACCCCAAACAAGCAAAGCAGGTAAATGCGAGAGAGGACAGGTGTTGCGTTGCGCTGATGCAGAGCAATAGCAACCTGACACGGGTAGATATGGGGTGCATAACTAAGGTGTGAAATGAAGAGTGAGGTAATTACAGCAGAGCATGGGGGAGTGTGGGGTGGGGGGTCTATTGGCAACAAGCAGTCCTGGAAGCTCTTCACATCCTGTTTCTGATGAATAATTAGGCTAAAAACGCACGCATGATGCATGTGTGTTTATACCTGCCAAAAGGGGGCAATATGAATGTAACATGTATCACTTTTGTGATGTGACTGTACTGTTTGTCAAAGAAAGACATAAATGAAGATACCTTTGGAGTGTACAACGTGTGCGTTAGCGTGCGTGCGTTAGTGTGTTTGTGAGTCACTAATTAATCCCAGCTGGTTTCAGCTCAGTGTCAGTGACAGGTAAGGCCACAGAAATAGCACCATAATTGAGTTGTGTGTGTGTGTTTCTGTGTTTTATAGTGTCTGAAAGGTTGAGCCACCTAAGGTGTAAAGCTGAGAAGAACAATCTTTTATACTGAAGCACCATTTACAGCTAACTTTTACTGAAGCCTCCTTGATTCATGCTACACCGTTTCATGAAATATTGTTTTTATTTCGTTTAACAGCACTGAGAGACATAAAGCAGAGAAACCATTGGATGATTGACCCAGAGGCAACAGCATGCAACAAACATCTTAAGATAAAATCGAAGCCTTAATGACACAACTATATTTTACTTGTGTTGTGTAGGCCACAGTCTGATTACCACACAGAGAGGCAAAAGCGCTGGGCTGGTTCTGCCTTTCTACTTTAGTCTATTATGTGACCTCTAAACTCTGTCATATCAGCCGTGTCACATTGGTGTCATAAATATCAGCAGAAAAGCACCAAGTCACTGCTTCACTGTTCACTAGCCTCCTTTAAAGAAACAGAAAGCGGATACAGAGAAACAAACATTTCATAAACTATTGGATTGAGACTTCCAAACACCACCGTGGTGGGCTCAACTAAGCATTAGGTCTTACAATATCTGTTTTTTGTTTACTTCATTCTAGGTTTCAGAGGCAAATAAAGATTAGTTATCACCGTAACAGACTGGGCACGCCTATATGACACATCTGATGGAAAATTAGAAGAAATTATAGGAGCTTATAACAGAGTGAGGCAAAGAGTAAACAATCTACTATGAATCAAAATAGACTGTAAAGCAAAAACAAACAAGCAGTCAATAAATGTATGTCAGACTCTATAATAAGTGTATTATTATAATGACATATCTTCACCCTAATGTTTATTTGATTGCTTTATTGTTGTTTTTACTTTATATGCTTTGTCTGTGTTTTACTGTTTTTTTATTTGACCCCTTAATCATGTAAAGCACCTTGAATTACCTTGTTGTAGAAAGTGTGCTATACAAATAAAATCACCTTGCCCTATATTAATACATATAAATCTAGATTCTTGGAATGCTTTTTTTTAAACGTCCCCTGAATGCTTAATGCTAAAAGATACTTAAATGTTTAAAATAGTGAGAACTTTACATCTCAGCAGTTATTTGTCTCTTTTAATGCACAGCATTTCAGCAGTTTAATTGATCTACTGATGCTAACTAAAGACTAACAAGTCAAAAAAATATAGCTAAAAGGAAAATGTCATCTTATTTTAAATTTAGAATATAAAAATTTCGAAATGAAACAAATAACTCGCACTCTAACTGTTAGCTGTTTTTAAAATAATTTTTTTTAAAACACCTTTCTGACAAAAATTGTTTTTGAAGCAAACTCACTGTAAAACAGAAAGACACTATCATGTGTGGAGGATGAGCATTCGTATTATGTGTATAATCACAGTAGGACTCCAAATATTTCAAAAAAAGAAAATCAATAGATTTTCCTACAAAAAAGAGCTTCCTAATGGAAACCTGTTGAAGTGAGTACTTTTACTTTCCTTAAAGGTTGTGCTACACCAGAAAAGTGAGTGACATTTGTGAAAAGTAAATTGGGGAAGAGAGCAGATATTTTTCTATTCAAAATACCTTTTCCCCCCTTGACGAGCTGATCAAACTCCTGTCTGTATGCAGAGTTATCACTGTCCTGGATCAGACCAATAACGGTCTCATTTGCCAATTTCAGGAGTTTCACAGACAGATCCACTGAGGGGCAGTTATTTGTGTAAAGAGAGGAGAGCAGGGAGAGAACACCCCTGGGGGGCACCGGTGCTGATTCTGAAACATTTGTTTCTGGATAACACCTATGCAGTTTTATACAGTATCTGCAGAATTTCAGCTTAAAGGTAAGAAATAACTGAAGACAGAGCGACAAAATCGCAACATGGATCATCCCACAGCAAAGAAAGAAGGCTTGGGCACTGAATGTCCATATAATGTGAAAAAAAAGGTTAAATGAGATATTAATCAGAATGAGAGTTACATTTACCTGATAAACGGTGCCTGTTAGGTCTACCAGCTACTGCTCTCTGACAACATTTCTCCTGCGGTCTTTCTCTTTATTCTACAGACCGCCTTTTAAATGTTTTTCTTTACAACCATGGATCTAGCACTATAATATATATATATATATCACTATATTTGTATTGATTGGTCTATGTTTTATGCATTGTTTGCAATCATTGTTTTGTACTTATTGTCATCACTTTTGGCAGCTTTTGGCTGCTTTGAGCTCGATTTACTTCACTTACTATCCCCAATTGCTGATCATATCAATGTATTTTAAACCTTCCAAAACCAGCAGAATGCTGCACACCTCAAAACATGTGATGACTTAAATGTTTCATTCTTAGCTGACATGAATAATAAATGTGTTCCAGATGTTTAGCCCTGTAGAATGAACTGAAATAAATAAAGTAAAGTGGACATTAATAGTCCTAACAGTCTGTGTTATGCTAAGTCACAGAGAGTGAAGATGACAACGCTCAAAAGGCACTGTAACTGTAAACCCTGGACACAGATTATCTGTCTTCCTTTTCTCTGCATCATTCGGCTCTTATGTTTTCAACTTGCTAGGTCATCAGTGGAGCTGTTCCTCAGAGTAAAACACTGTATGCTGCACTCCAATTACCTGGGAAGCTTTGGGATGCCGGCATTCCCCCCAGTGTTATGTTGGCCAGCTGGATTCATTTCACTGTCCATTAGTACCTTATTTTACTGTTGATGCATGACTCTTCTAAAATTGGTTTATGCTCATCAGAGTTCTGATCATCAGAATTGAAAAACAGCATCCAAACAGTCAACATTTGGTGTCAAGAATCGAATCTGATTACGCTCCTGTGCAAAGTTAATTTCCAAGCAATTAGTGTATTCCAGGATGTCAGAGGTAACAGGAGACAAAGGCACACTCAAGGTGTGTGATGTCCCACAAGATTTCCTTCTTCTGGTTTCCTCAGGTGAATTGAACTCGTAGAACAAATCTGTCACATCTGTTGACTCAATTCTCTCAATACGTTTGAAAGTTTAGTGTGCACTTCAATCTAAAATTTGTGTTCAAAGTGAGTATGTTATTGAAGGGCGTTTTCCTTCTGTATCTTTAGTTTCCTCATCAAGTATTTTGATGACACCTTGCCAAGGCAAAAAGATAGAACAAGATTTTATTTGGTCAAACACCCAATATCAAAACATGCCGAGGGAAAAACATGAGGTCCCTCTCTTCTAGCTGCTGAATTTCCTGCTGTGCGCGATTTTATCCAAGAGCATTGGGTACCGCTGACGGGGAGTACACAGGACTGAGGTGTGATGTGTTGCCTTGGTGACAATGTGATGCTCTCCTTCTGCTCTTCCTGTTACTTTTCTTCACGCTCACTCCAACCCCCACCCCTCTACTCAGGCGCTGAATCTCTTGGCATCCCCACGGGCGAGGAGAGGGGTCAGGGTTGGCTCCATCTGTCTATGTGATGGGCACTGGTGCCAAGCGCCACAGGGGCTGGAGGGAGAGGAGAGCAAGCTCGTGTGGAGTGGGAGGGTAACGGATGTTTCTGAGCTGTCATGTGGGACTTCAAATGGTGGATAAGGCTGGGAAGTGGATAGAGGCTGAGGAGGAGGTATAGGTGCAAAGCGGTTTGAGAAGAAGGGGCTGAGGATGAAGGGAATTGCTTGCGGCTAAGGACACTGCTGTACTTGGTGGATCCTGTTGTTGACGGCCAATAGAAATGATGCTGAATGGGTCTTTATGCAGACAAGATGGATTCTTCTTTTCTTTTTTTTTCCTCCCGAGACAAAGGACAGGCGAGGAGCTCAAGGAGCCTCACTCTGTCCAGAAAAAATGCAGAGACAATGGCTGAGTTAGTGTCACTGTCCTCTCTCTTTCAGGGATCACAAAGGAAAACCTAAGAGAGACAGAAAGACAGAAATACTTTTACAGAAACAGCACATTCTGTTCTGTAACTTTGACGCTCTCACTAACATATTTACTACTGTAGGTATAGAAAGTGCCCCCCCATCAAATGAGTGTAGGATAAATCATTTCAGAACATTTTCTACCTTAAATGTTACATATATCCTGTATTATTCATCTGAAAATGAGTAACAATGAAATGCAATAAGCCTGCTTGCAGATGTGTGCACACACCTAAACTAATGCTTTGATGAACAACCTTAATAATTAATACTAGCATACACATAATTTATAAAGGACTGTGATAAACTGTAAATAAAATGTAAAGGTTTTTTAACATTCATATTATTGTATGTAGCTACAGCCACAGTTTGAAGAGGGGTTACAACAGATCAAAATAATCTCATGAAACAAATGTATCTGTCAGGAGAAAAGTAAAGAAAAAAATCCAACATTATATATATATATATATATATATATATATATATATATATATATATATATATATATATATATATATATATATATATATATATATATATATATATATATAAATAAAGGTATATAAATAATGGTATATACTCAATATGAACAATATACAAATATATCTCATAGTGACTGGCTGGGAAAATTGACTTTAATAAGCAGTTGAGCTCTTTTAAATCAGAACGACTAAATCAACTACCCCTCCCAAAAAAAATTATAAAATGTTTAAATAACCCAATTTCTCTTTAACATCAATGGCAGCTTGAAGTGCTTTGTAGTAGTTGTGGATGAAGCACTGTTTTGCCCATTGCTGTTGTCAAAAAGCCTGCAGTTCCTGTATAATATCCCGTATGTTATTGTGCTGTTTTGCATGAACGTTACGTTTAAGATCACCCCAAAGTGGCCCAATCATATTGACGTGACCACTCCAGAACCTTCGCTTTTTACCTTTGTGTTTTTGCCAGGGTTTGTTTGTTTGTTAGTCTGTCTGTCTGTATGTTAGCAACATAACTCTAAAGTTAAAGACAGATTTGAATGAAGTTTTTAGGAAATGTCCGCAGTGGGACCAGGAACAAGTGATTCGATTTAGGTGGTGAACTGGATCACCGTCTGGGGGGGAAGGGGGAGACTGCACTCTCCGAGTGCTTTTCTTTTCTTACTGTAGGCAATGACATGTCGAAGCGCCTTGTCTTCTGGATCATAGTCATGTTGGACCATCAAGGTACATCTCATTTGCAACCTGTGGGCTGATGAGGGGAAATTTTACCTCAGTTTTGTCTTCCTTTCAGTTTGGGCCTTTGTAGCTCACACATACCTAAAACATCATGAATATATCTGTGTTTTACCGTGGGAATAGAGTATTTTATATCAAAGGCACTGTTGACTCTTTGCAAAATGTTGTTTACAGCTTTGGCCGTAAAGTTGGTTGTAAAATGTTTCTGGTATGTCTCTGTGCTTTTCAGCATTTCTTGTGGTGGACTTGACCATGCAGGCCATTTTTCTTCAAGTGCCTCCTTATTGTGCATCTTGAAACAGCCACATCACTTCTTTCAGTCCTACATCTAAACTAAGTCCTTTGTGGGGTTTTCTTGGCATCCCGAACAATTGTCCTGGCAGTTGTGGCCTAAATATTTGTTGGTTTCAACAGAATCCTAAATTGTCCTACTTCATATGTGTGAACACTGTCTATTAGCAATCTCAGATCCTTTTGACATAATTTTCTGTTTTATTAAGTTGACCTGATTTCTCCCTCAGATCCTTTGTTTTTCCTATGGTTCAGAATGCAGTAACATGCAAGTTTCTGTCAGGTGCCTAGTAACTTACATAATTTTTATGCACACTCATAAGCATATAGTTCACAAGTTATTATAGTAACCTTTAGCAGCCATTTAAACTTGTGTCTATCAACTTTTAACTATGCTATCATTATAAAACATCCTGGATATGGAAACTTATCAGGGTCATTTGCATAGATTCTGTTGCCATAATGATTTAAAAACAATAGACACAACGATCCACTAGTGAGTGACAGCTAAGTTGTCGTATAGTTATTCTAGATTGTAGAAAAAAAAATCCCCAAAGTTAGAAACTCTGCCAGGAACCTATTACAACAAAATACCTGCTCAGATGGAACCAAACTGGAAACTGTGGCCACAATTCCAAAAGGTAATTTTGTCTTAAAAAACAATACAGCACAACATCAGAAGAAAATGCCCACAGCAAATATTGATGGTGGCAGCATCATGTTTCTGGGTTGCTGTTCTTCAGATGGCAATGGGGTCTTAGTCTAGTTGGATGGAATTATGAACAGTTCCTAATACCAGTAAGTTTTGACAGAAAACATATGGAGTTGCCTGGAAAGGGATGCAGAGTATATATCCTCACATTGTTTTTTTTTTCACATTGTGATAGAATTGAAAGCGTTTTTTGAGAGATAGTGGGCAAAGTGAAGATGTATAAGGCTGACTGACAGACGACCAAGTGCTAAAATATAATCAGAAGATGGTTCAATAGAGTGTTACTTGAACAATGTGCACATTTATGGGACCAGGCTACTGCTGCTTTTAATGTTTATTTCCCCTTTATCAGATTTGTTTGCTTTTCAAGTGACTAATATACGGGTGAAACTTATAAAAAATGTAGTTTTCCTCTTGGCAAGCCGCTCCTGAACAACAAATAATGTCTGAAGCGTCTTACCTGGGCTAAAGAAAAAAAGAACAGCACATTTTGCATCTCATTTGGAAACCAAGGTCCCAGAGTCTGGAGGAAGAATGGAGAGGCACACAATCCAAGATGGTTGAAGTCCAGTGGGACGTTTCCACAGTCTGTGTTGATTTGGGGAGCCATGTCATCTGCTGCTGTTGGTCCACTGTATTTTATTAAGTCCCGAGTCAATGCAGCCATCTACCAGGACATTTTGGAGCACTTCATGCTTATTTCTGCAAACAAGCTTTATGGAGATGCTGACTTAATTTTCCAGCAGGACATGGCACCTACCTACACTGCCAAAAGTACCAAAACCTGGTTCAATGACCATGGGATTACTGTGCTTGATTGGCCAGCAAACTCACCTGATCTGAACCCCATAGAGAATCTACGGAGCATTGCCAAGAGAAAGATGAGAGACATGAGACTGAACAATGCAGAAGAGCTGAAGGCTGCTATTGAAGTATCCCGGTCTTCCATTATACCTCAGCAGTGCCACAAGCTGATAGCATCCATGCCACGCCGCATTCAGGCAGTAATTGATTCAAAAGGGGCCCAAACCAAGTGCTGAATACATATCCATGATTATACTTTTCAGCGGTTTGACATTTCTCTATTTAAAATTATTGATTTAATCTAATATTAGAATTTTCAGAGATTTTGAATTTGGGGTTTTCATAAGCTGTAAGCCATAGTCTTGAAATATCGAGCTTTGCATGTAATGAGTTTATATTAGGGGTGGATCGATCTGATATTAGGATTGGATATCAGCCGCGAAACTGACAAAATAGCTGGATCGGGGATCGGAAAAATGAACAGATCAACTGGCCGATCCAGGCTTTTTTTTTCTTTTCTTTTTTTCGTCGCAGCAGAAACTATGTCATTCGTCAGCTTCACATGTGTCGCATGCTAGAAGCAACATGGAGCGAGCCAGAGGGTCGGTTGTGTCGAGATATTTCACGCTTGCTACGCCAACTAGTTCGTCGGCTGTTTGCAATGTCTGCAAAGTAAATGTTTCGAGGGGAGGTGGTATTATTGCTAAGTACAAAACTACCACTTTAATCAAGCACATCCAGAAAACACTATGCTAAGGAGCACGCAGAATTCCTGCAGCTCAGCAAAACAAAAGGAGAGGGGTCAAAAAGGAAAAAAGAAATCTTGGTTATGTTTAGTTTGTAAAGTCTGGTACCTTTAGTCACTTCAAGTCAGGTATAAGGTGGAGGGTATACAATTTATTATCAATTCAACAATAGTATCGGATCGGTATCGGGTATTGACAGATACACAAAGCCCAGGCATCGGTATTGGTATCGGGACTGAAAAAGTGGGATCGGTGCACCCCTAGTTTATATCATATATTAGTTTCACCTTTTAAGTTGAATTATGAAATTGAATGAACTTTGGCATTAGATTAAATTTCTTTATAGTCTCACCTGTATATTAGTCACCTTAAAAGCAAACAAATCTGTTTAAGGGAAAATGTAAAACATTAAAAGCAGCAGTAGCCCGGTCCAACAAATGTGCACATTGTTAAAGTAGCATTTTTCTAAAGTTGAATTTTTGAAATAAATGAACTTTTGCACGATATTCAAATTTTCAGCTTTCACCTGTAGAATACTTTTATAGATGGACTAAGCTCAACTGGGCTGTTTCCACTATCGGAACTTTGGGGTAATCTGTCGGCCCGCTCCTCTCAGCTGTCGTGTCTCCATACACAATTGCCCCTTTAAGGAATCAGCTAAGACATCTGCACATCACAACCGTTTCAGCAGCGAGTAGCATCACTAATCAGAGCCAAAGAAAGGCTCCCAGAGCAGCAGAAATAACAATAGATCGACATGGAAGAAGCAGGGATTGTTGCTGTGTTTCTGTTTGCTATTGTTATAAATTGCTTCCCCAGAACTCTTCTTATTTTTACAAAGCCGGTTGTTTGGCGACTTCTGCTTATTTCCCTCTGAATTACAACCAATCAGCATGACTTAACCACAGCTCTCGGTCAGTGACTCGATCGAGCCGTTCCGAGTACATACCCCCAGTCAGGTACTCCGTTGGTTCCTGAAATGGCCCAGAAAACGGCCCTGTTGGCCTGGGCCAGTGAAGTGGAGACATGCGCATAACGGGAAGATCAGGTAAAATTACCCTAAAGTTCCAATTGTGGAAATTTTGACTGAAACAAAATATTGTGTCTGAAAGTAGGAGACAACTTAGCAAAGAGTCCGCCCAGTCTGCAGAAAAACCTTGAAACACCCTTAGAAAGCTTGGAAACTATTAATCATTAGAAATAAATTTTGTGACCATTAATGAAGATAATAATATAATAAATGATATATTATACATAGAATATGTATAAGTAAAGTGGACCCCTGCCTTTTTGCAGTTCAAGATTTGGGGATTTTTCTTCAGAATGTGAATCCTAATTATTTGCGGAAAAACCAACTATTTGCGTGTTTTTTCCAAAGATTATGTCCAAAATATTTGAAAAAAATGCAACTTGGGAAGCTGATATATCTAGGCGCAATGCTCCTTGACAAGCTAATGACTGCCGTTTGCAAACCAGCCAATCCAAGAGCACAATTAATTTTCATTGACGCTCATTGGCTGTAGCCCCAATGAGGAAGACTGAAGATATTAGCTTCTCAGTAGTGCTAAGACGGTTTCCACTGTGTATTAAGGCATATTAAGGTATTAAGGTATATTAAGGTTTGGTGTTTAAACTATTAAAGGGGGGGGGGTATTATGCAAAATTGACTTTCTGAAGCGTAATATCCTGAGAACCTGTCTTTCCCTCATTAAAAACTTGCCTGAAGTGTTGCTCTTACCCATTCACTCATGTTAAAGTAATCTTTGAGTCTCTGCTGGTAGTTCTCAGGGTTGCTGAAACGCCTGCTCCCACCTATCCCCGCCTTTTCCACCCATCTCCTCCCCTGACCTTACGTACTCAGCCGAGAGCCTCGCCCCTGCAGAGCTCCCCTGCCCCTTCCCTCCTCACACAACTCCGGCTGAGTCCCAGGTGCAGTAATTATAACACACCAGCTGCAGCTGCGCGTCTTTTGTGGGATTTTTTTCAGACTCCGTGCATTCTGCGATGATGCACGGTATGTAATGAACTGAAGGGGGAGTGTCAGAAAGAGTAGGAGGGTCTTAGAGAGGCACAGGCGAAAATCAAGGCATCCAATACGGAAATCAATTTCTTTAAGGTGGATTTGGATATATGACGGACTTTTAAAAGACTTAAGGTGACAAATTTATTGAACTGTGCTATAGAAGGGTAATATGTGCCTGAAAGAAGCATAATAC
This sequence comes from Valencia hispanica, assembly GCA_963556495.2. Taxonomy (NCBI): domain Eukaryota; kingdom Metazoa; phylum Chordata; class Actinopteri; order Cyprinodontiformes; family Valenciidae; genus Valencia; species Valencia hispanica. The sequence goes on along the minus strand of OY747705.1, from coordinate 49,370,380 downwards.
CCCCCTTTAAAGGTCTTGTTCACTGAAATCTTTTCTAACCTTCATTGCCTGCATTAGCCGCTAAAAGGAAGTAGATGGAAAAAACAAGCGAGTCAGAAAAAGCCAGTCTCTTCTATGTCACAGAGAAATTTAGTATTCATGGCCTTGCCTACCTTGTCTTGTGACTGCCCACAGGGAGGTGGTATTGATTTTGCGGCCAGGAGAGAGCAGAGTGTGTCTCTGCTAGTAAAAACTAACCATTAGAGTTGACTTGCTGTTTGCACCAACCAGAGGTGAGGCATTTGCATTTCATGAATGTTAATGAGTAAAACTTGTAATCCTGTGGTTTTCCACCCACCCACTCCTCTGAAAAACTTCAAGCTCCTGAAACAGAAACAATAGAGCATTTTTTCCACATAAAACTCACAAAGCATTAATTCAAACTAGAGACCACTGCAAATGTATGTAAAAAATAAGTTAATGAGACCTTTAAAATATACAGTTATAAATATTTATACAGGGGGTCTCAAGTATTTCGCAGATATTCAGCAAATACTGGGGGTCCTCTTTACTAGGAATGTAACGAGTTTGTGATGTTTTTAGCAAGATTTTATATTTATTGTCATCTAAATAGCAAGCAACAAGAACAATGTTTTTATCCAATCGGGTTTTAAACATTACAAAAGGTTATCTCCTCTCTACCTAACTACAAACAAATCTGGAGTACAAAACACCAAAATGACAGTGGTTGAAAACATCAAAGCCTAGAAGAGGCACATTACAAATTCAGTAACAATGGGCCCACTTCTCCAATAGCCTTCATGAAAAAAAATCTTAACTTTTGGGATGAACGCTGTGACTAAGGTATTTTCTCAGTTTATGGTGAAACACAGCCCTTGAGCAGCCCAGAAAATTAAAAACTTTTCCCCCTGACACGCTATCCACGTGCAAATATACACACACTTATTGCCATCTTCCAACACCTACTTATCTGCCGAGTTTTATGCATCTTTATGTCATCTTGCTCATGTGGTCCTCTGTCTCACTACCAGGCCTCCTCTCGGTGGCAACTAAGTGTCTCTCCTTTCCGCTGCCTGCTAGAGTTTTGGTACTGCAGGCAGGATGAATAGATGGTAGAGGTAAGATAGCCTGTCATTGCCACAGATCCTCATTTGGATCCAGGTAAAAGATTGTCTGACTCAAATGCCCTTGTGGAATAATATATGCTAACATAAACACCTGTTTTCCTGTGTCAACATGATCTATACTACCTCACTAATTTCTTACAGAAATGGATGTAACCAGTAAAAGCCTAGATGTTTAAAAAACTAAAATGGTCTGCAAGATTGCTTGTGTCAATTTTCATCAGTTTAATGTAAGAAGACCGTCAGCTTCTGTTGATAAAGATAAAGCCCAACACTATCAGGTTCAATACAGCGGTGGTTGCAAGTCATGTCATACTTTCTGTTTACTTTTATAATTTTTTTACAAGGGCAAAGAGGCTGTCATCAGGCATAAAGTAAATTACAGCAAGGATCAGCCAATCACAAACCCATTCACAGAGGCATACACTAATACACATACATCCTCACTTGACAATCTTAAGCTGAACAAACATGTTTTGGGGCAGAGGGAGGTATTCCCCCATTTTTCTTTGCACAATGAAATAAGGCTATAAAGTGCATAATGTACATTTTTGTTTCCCTGCTAACACAGTAGAAGAAGTACTTTGCATGTTTAGCTACATTTCCCCTTTAATAACAGCACATTGTGTCTGATAAGAGTTCAAAGCAACACAGTGCTTTTTTCTTTGATTTTTCTTTTCATAGTCCACTCAATTTGGATGCATCCATTAACACTATGTTCCAGCATTTCATTTTGTACCAGTAGTCGAGGTACTGCATACCTATGTAATTAACCATTGCATAATCAGTTTATTTGTCTTGGTAGATATGTTGATCCATTAAAGAGATAAATAATCATAAAAAATGTTTAATCTCATGAAGAATTTGATCTTTTCTATATTCTTTGCTGTATATTTTATATTACATCCAATGTCTGTTTACTGTGGTTTTAATCCCTGTTTGGATCAGTTGACTCTTATCAAATATGAGATGAATTTCGGATGAATTGCTGCAGACAGATATATATCATATGGGTCACATATCCCCATTTCATACCGCCTGGGAGCAGATTATTAAAAAGTACTTTATATCATAGATAATCAAAGCTGACATGGGACATCCTGAAGGCCGGTAAAAACTGGTGCACAATTGGTACAAAAACTCCTTTGGAAGGAGCCTCCTTCTGATTTCCAAAACAACGCTGGGTACAAAATGATCCAAACTTTAACACCACAAAATCGCAAATGAACTAAATGTCCAGTAGTATTTGTTCCCAACCCATAAACAAACTTAACTACTGATAAATATGAAGTTGGATTCAGTGTTTTGCTCTTGTATATTTGAACTGAAGAAGCTGCCGGTTGAAACATTGGCAAGGTAAGGCAACTTTATTTGTATCGCACACACAACAAGGCAATTCAAGGTGCTTCATTGGTGATCAAACTGACTTATAATTACACCATCGTCTTTAAAGCAGACTCTTATTAAGCTGAATGTAAAGAAACTGAATGATCCGTATAACTTAGCAGTGTATAGATCCAATGGATGTCTGAGTGATTCTCCATTTAAAAGAAAAATCTAAAAGATAAAAACCCTGGTCAGCCAGGAGCTCCCTGTGGTCGTGCACAGCTGCGGATATTAGAACAGCAATAAATTCACTAATTAACATGCAGGTCTCCTTCTGCCACTTTACAGCTGATAATGAGAAAAAGACTAGTTTCTCCAAATATCACCTCGCATTGCTTTTTTAAAATCCAGCTCTGCATGCTTAAAGATGTCATGATGATGTATGAGATGACTGTTTATTTCAAGAGGAGCAGGGTTAGGTCAAACACTATTTCCATCATGAGGGAAGAAGTGGAGGTGGTGGAGGAGTATAAATACATTGATATTTACCTGGACAATAGACTGGACTGAAGAGGCAATAGTGAAGCTGTGTAAAAGAAGGGACAGTGTTCTGGAGACTTTTCTTCTTGAGGAAGCTTAAGTCCTTCAGTGTTTGCAGCAAGATGCTGCATATCTTCTATAAATCTGTTTTAGAAAGAGCAATCTCTTTTGTCATCATCTGTTGGAGTAGCAGCATCAGAGGCATCCATTCATTCATCTATCCATCCATTTTCTTCCGCTTATCTGGGATCGAGTCGCAAGGTCAGCCGGCTGAGCAGGGAGACCATAACGTCCCTCTCCCCAGCGACTGGGACTGGTTCTTGGGAGGGAATCCCAATGTGTTCCCAGGCCCACCAAGAAACATAGTCCTTCCAGCATGTCCTGGGTCTTCCTCTGGGTCTCCTCCTGGTAGGACGGGCTCGGAACACCTCACCAGGGAGACGTCCAGCAGGCATCCTAACCTGATGACCGAGGCACCTAAACTGACTCCTCTTGAGGTGGGGGAGCAGTAGCTCTACTCTGAGCTAAATCAAGAGCTTTGCCTTTCGCCTCAGCTCTCCCCTCATCACGACAGTACAGCGCCCGCATTACTGCAGATGCTGTTCCAATTCGGCTATCGATCTCTTGCTCCATTTGTCCCTCATTCGTGAACAAGCCCCCTAAGATACTTAAACTCCTCCACTTGGGGCAGGACTTCGTCCCCGACGCGGAGAAGGCAGTCTACCCTTTTCTGGCTCAAGACCATGGTCTTGGATTTGAAGGTGCTAAATCTCATCCCAGCTACTTCACACTCGGCTGCGAAGTGCTTCAGCGAAAGCTGTTTATCATGGTCTGATGAAGCCAACAGGACCACATCATCTGCAAAAGGCAGAGACCTGATCGACAGGCCACCAAAATGGATCCCCTCAACACCTTGGTTGTGCCTAGGAATCTTGTCCATAAAACTTATGAACAGAATTGGTGACAAAGGGAAACCTTGACCTTACTCTTACCGGAAACAAGCACAACTTACTGCCGGCAATCCAAACCAAGCTCTGACACCGGTCATACAGGGACCTACAGTAACACCCCATATCAAGGCACCTGGTACCCAATACTCCCGGAATACCCCCAACAGGACTTCCCAAGGGACAAGGTCGAACGCCTTCTCTAAGTCCACAAGACACATGTAGACCAGTTGGGCGAACTTCCATGCACCCTCCAGGATCCTGCTTAGGGTGTAGAGCTAGTGCATTGTTCCATGGCCAGGACGAAAACCACATTGTTCCTCCTGGGTCTGAGGTTCAACTATCCATCTGATCCTCCTCTCCAGAACCCCAGAATAGACCTTACCAGAGAGGCTCAGAAGTGTAATCCCCCTATAGTTGGAGCCCACTATGTGGTCCCCCTTTTTAAAAAGTGGGACTGCCAATCCAAGGGAACTCCCCCCGATGTCCAAGCAATATTGCCGCAGCGTTAAACAACACAGATCCAGAACATCCAGAGCCTTAAGGAACTTCTGACCACAGCCATCTGGATCTACAACAACCCCTTGAAGAATTAAATATTATGAGCTACAACAACACTTAATTTCTGTCTGGGATCAATAAAGTATGTTTTCACAACATATGTCATCTCAAAGCACAAGAAAAAGAAAAGTCATTTCAATCCAATCATACATTTCCAATCAGTTTAAAAGTTTTCTATTTATCGCTGCAGATTGTTGCATTTTTATTCATCTGCTCATTTGTTTGTTGTTTTTATCAAAGCAACCAACAGCACAAGGCACAATCGTGTCTCTTTTTGCAGACTACATGCGTAGAACAGCAGGGTTGTGACATAGACTGATAATCCGTAAGAAACGTTTACATGGAACCACTGATGCAGTTTGGGTCTGCCATGCTGCTTATATGAAGAGCGAGCACTTAAAGCAGGTTGAATTGTAGAATAAACAAGGCGGGTCATTCTGTGTATGCAATTCCGGAATTGCGCCGCTCAAGGTGGCAGCATGTTGGAGTAGCTCTGTTTCTTTGGTTCATATTTTTTTCTTTTTTAAAACTTGAATTCTTCCATTTCTGGTAGAAACATTGTTTTTGTGGACAACTATTCTCTCTGGTTTTGAATGCTGTGCAGCTGGAAGGATTTTCGCTGATACTTTTTATTTATGGACATTTGTTATGATGCATAACCATGGCAACAAGGTGGTTTACAACTGGCAGCAGCTGATTAACATCACAAAAGCTCAAATAATACCTCAACTACAGCCACAAAACCCTGATGAGCTGAAAAGAAGACGCCATAGATCCAGAGCATCCTCTACATCAGACTGTCATACAACTACAGAGCGTCTTCAGTCAGAGGCTTCTTCAGATCTGCAGAGCGCTACAGGAGATCATCCCTACCCACAGCCATCAGCATCTACAACAAATCTTTGAAGGAACTTGCATAATGAGTTACAACAACATTTAATTTCCCTTTGGGATTAATAAAGTAATTTTGAATTGAATTGAATTGAATTGCGTTAATTATTCGACCTGTGTTAACACATCAATTTTGACAGCCCTGATATATATATATATATATATATATATATATATATATATATATATATATATATATATATATATATATATATATATATATATATATATATAGAGAGAGAGAGAGAGAGAGAGAGAGAGAGAGAGAGAGAGAGAGAGAGAGAGAGAGAGAGAGAAATTATAAGCACAGTGTCATTGTTGTATAAAGATAAAGATGCAAATCGAAGCTGGCTAATAATACTGAGGTTGATATTTTATTTGAGATTCATTTTAGAAATTAAACAAAAATAATGATTTCATGGATTTTAAGGAACCTGGACTGTGTTTAAATCTAACAGTGTGATGGGTCAAATTTAAACTGGATTTTATAGTTAATAGATATTCTTTAAATCCAGCAGATTTAGAGATTTGTAAATTTGATCTTATTTCATTGTATTTTCAAAAACCCAAAAAGATCTCTCTTAATGCTTTTTGGCATCTGGACAAAGTTAGACTGAGACAAGTAAAATAACTGAAATATAAAAACTGGTCAAAATTGGTGATATCATTTAAGCTGATTATAGGTTCTATAACTTCTATCCATCCATGCATGATCTATACCAGCCCTATTCAATAAGCAGCCCAAAGGCCAGAACCGGCCCATCTGTCAGTTTGGACTGGTCTGTTGCTCACATAACTTTTGGTAAATTATTTGTTTAATAGCTGCAACTTAACTGTAAGCACAACAGTTTACAACATTTTGCTACATTTTATGGCATGTAGCGCCACCGTTTACGCTGCTGATGGAAAGTTTACAACAGTTTACGACAGCGGTTTGCATTCAAAAGAGAAGAGATGTAAGGTTGACGGTGAAAATAGAAAATTTAACGACGACTGGACTGATATGTATGCACACATACAAAATGCTGAGGGAAACCCCATGTGCCTTGTATGTCGCGTCATTTACCTGTGAATATGACTCTCGCTAACTTTGATAATGAGTATCTACCGGACTCAGGGGCTCAACAGACAAAAATAAAGACATTTACTCAAAACTATCAGCAAAGTTGTGTGATTTTGTAAATGTAATTAATGTTACTGGGAATTTATGTGACTGTAATCTCAGTCTAACTAAAGCTGGTTTTGCTTTCTAGATTTTCATTAATTTATGCAAAAAGCAATTACTGTTACTGAGAGTTTGGGATTCCAATTTCCGTCAAAACTAAAGCTGTTTATGATTTGCAGTTTTTATTATGGTTGAAAATGTAGTGATGTTTTGTATTAAGGGTACAATACAAGAGATGGTTTTTAGGAAAGAAAGATAAATAAGTAATTGTAATCTTTTGCAAGATTGTGTGGAACTGATTAAGCTTATTAGGGGGCTTGTAATGTGCCCAGGACAGAAGTGAGCACAATCAATACGACTGCTATTGCTGACAGCCTGCATGCCTGACTGCGTGCACGTGCACAAAATCTTTGTAGGATATTTCAGATTATGATCTCCCCTTTGCTTCCACTGTGTGTGTAATGTCCATCTCTTACACACACACACACACACACACACACACAAACTCTGGTCTTATAACTCCACCACAGACTAATTTACTGACTCACTTTGGGGTTTTTTTCTTTTCCTCTTTCATCCTGCTCCCGTTATTGACTTCAGGCTCCTTCTTAACGAGGTCTATCACATGTTGTTTTCGGCCTGTCTTGTGTTTTAAGTATTAGTATCATCTTGAAAGCACTGAGAAGTGTTTTTAAAAGGCTGAGAGCGACTGCACGTAAACCTACTTCACATGCCCTGTCATGATTAATCCGCCATCAACATTATGCCGATCTATATGAGCAGCCATTCAGGGGTCATGCCCGTGCAGCTAAGTATCGACCTGTTCCAATTGCAATATTGAATACAGCTTCAACAACACTTCCTTTATGTGTGTTTTTATGGATTTTCCACAAAGCATCAAAACTGATATGACAGTAGCCTTGTGAACTGATGACATACAGTGTATTTCAGCGTTACAGTAAGCACGTTGAGACAGCATGCCTTGCTGCCAGTGCAAAGGTTAGGGTGTGTTTCAGTATTGACATGTTTTACTTCCTTGCTTTTGATGGAATAGAAAAGTACTGCTTATAAAAGAAGACAGAGGCATAATGCTTCAAGTGGAAAAAGGAGCACCATACAGATTCCTGATAGATTACAATGATTTTTAATAAAATTGTTAAAGTTTGTAGTGTGTAAATTTATTTCAACTCCATCAAATCTACATTCTTGTCAGACAAAGGGTTCGCAGAGTAAAAACTTTATCTAACAATGTTAAATCAACATTTCCACCTATTAATAAGTGATGCACCATTAGAAGGCACGTCATAAGGGTTTTTAGCAGAGGTTTTCTCTCACACACCTAAGCATGCTGGAGCCCATTGAAGATCATATAACAAGCTATAACTAAAACATTTTTGAAAAGAGAATTTTTTTTCAAATAAAAAGTAAAAACATGAATAAACAACAACAAAAACAGGAAGAAATGGTAACACACAAAAAACGCAGAAGACGCTTGTTGTGTAAATAAGTAGGTAACTAATCAAGCCTCCACACAAAATTTTGACATTCAACTAAAACATTAATTTGATGATAATAATAAAAAAACTTGAATTAAAGTTTAAAAATAATCAAATGAGTTTGATTTGGAAAAGAAAAGTTACACTCAAATAACACAGCTCTATTCTTTTAGGGATGCTGGATTATTAAACGTGTCTTACCTGCGCACTTGATTTGTCAGTCTGATGTCTTCTTTCCTGCACCGTGCAGGTCCTTTTTTTTAATTTTCAGCCATGTGTGGGCTGCGTAAAGTCCCACAGCGGTTTCTCACTGAGCACCTTCAGCGCCTTTTGGATCAGGAGGTTCCGATCCTCGCGACTGCAGCGCCTGTAGGTGCCCGACTCGTTGCCTGCGCGTCGCCTCTCAGCGTGTTTCTGTTGTCCGCTCTCTGCACCGACGGACTTCCCCCGTTTAATGCAGGTGTGGCCACGCACGGCGGCAGGGGACGCTGCTGAGTGGAGAAAGAGACGAAAAGGCGGCCAATCAACGCCTTCACCGCCGCGGGTCGTGGAGCCCAGAACATGACATGAGCCAATGACATATAAAAGACTAAGGGACTGACAGATTTAGAGCAAAAGATATCTTAACAACTCACTCTGTTAATAAACAGAGGAATTAATAAAATCTCCAGACACTGATTGGACATGCATGACCACTAAAGGTTCTCCCTAGTATTGCTTTTTCCACCCTTTTTTTTTAAAACTGTTTAAATCAGTCAATGGTTTAAATACAGTGGAGACATATGATAATGTGAAATGGTAAAGATTTAGTCAACCATTAACTAAATCGTTAGGGCTTAGATACAGTCATTGTTGGGGTGATTTCATACCCAGCCTTACACCTGCTGCTATTCTTTTAATAGAAAATGACGTGCTATGTTTAGTATTGGTTGCACGGAACACAAATTGCATTGATCTATACTGTACACATCCCTGTCATAACCTATGTATGCTCTAAGAATTAGTGCATGGAAATATACATCTTTTATTTAGAAATTATGTTTAGATTGTTTTAATTTGCACAGTTTCTTGACCCAAATGTTCTACTGTGGTGCTGTGGTTTTGAACGGCATATTGCATGTTTCTTGGGACAGCATTTAAAGGCAAGGCAAGGCAAGGCAATTTAATTTGTATAGCACACTTTCAACAACAAAGTGATTCATGCTTTACATGATTAGAGGTAAAATAAAAATAGCAGTAAAACACAAAGTAAAAACAGTGATAAAGTAAGAAGCACACAGATACTTCAAGGCATTAAACAGCAAGAAACATAAACATGATATTTGAAAACATTACTCAAATGCAGCTCTTAACAGATACGTTTTTAGTTCTGATTTAAAAGATCACAGTGTTTCAGCAGCTTTGCAGTTTTCTGGAAGTTTGTTCCAGATTAGAGGAGCGTAGAAACGGAAAGCTGCTTCTCCATGTTTGGTTCTAATTCTAGGGATGTTGAGTAGACTGGAATTAGAGGACCTGAGTGGTCTGGTGGGTTGGTATAGTAACAGCATATCTTTAATATACTTGGTGCTAAGCCATTCACTGATTTATTAACCAGTAAGTATTTTGAAGTCTATTCTCTGAAGTCTATTTAAAGGGTTCATAACAAATTCTGTCACTGGTGTATGCAAATAAAACTGGATTAAACCCTGATTAAATGTATAAACTGGTAAACACAGAACTGCAGGAATCTGAAGGACAACACAAACGGTGCTGGCAAGCTTGAAGTTCTAGTTAGACTAATTTGCTGTCTACCAGAGCTGTGTGATCAGCTGTGTAGATCATTTTAATCCAATAATGATAGATTAAAAAATGTAAATATATTTAACATGACACAAATAGGTGTTTAACATTCTTTATTTATTAACTTTTGCTTAGGTCCGGTTGTGGAGGCAGCAGCCTGAGCACTGAGCAGAGAGACCAAGACTTTCCTCTTCCCAGTTTAGGTCAGCCCAGCATGTCCTGAGCCTTCCTCTGGGTCTACTCCTGGTGAGACATGCCCGGGTCTAGGAGGCATCCTAACCAGATGCCCCAGCCACGTCAACTGGTTCCTCTCGATGTGGAGGATGAGCAGCTCTACTTGAAGCTCTGAGCTAATGACAGAGCTTCTCATCCTGTCTCTAAGGAAGAGCCCAGACACCCTGTGGAGAAAACGTATTTTGGCTGCTTGTATCCTTGATCTCGTTCTTTCGGTCACAACCCAGAGCTCGTGACCATAGATGAGGGCGGAAACATAGATTGAATGGTAATGCGAGAGGTTTGTATTCCGGTCAGCTTTCTCTTCACCACAACTGACCGATAAAGTGCTTGCATCACTGCAGAAGCCACACCAATCTGCCTACTGATCTCCTGCGTTGTTTTTTTCCTCATTTGTGAACAACACCCCAATATAAGCTACTTAAACTCCTCCACTTGGGCCAGGACCGTGTCCCAAATCCAGAGAAGGCAATCTACCCTTTTCTGGCTCATAGCTGTGGTCTGGAATTTTGGGGGGGGCTGATTTTCATCCCCGACACTTCCCACTCCACTGCAAACTGCTCAGGTGAAAGCTGGAGATTATGATCTGATGAAGCCAATGAGACCACATCATCTGGTACTCAACAGTGAAGCAAAATAATTCCCAGTATGATTGTAGTATAAAGTAAGTCTACAATATATATATATATTGATACAGCCTCTAATGATGCACAGCATTTTTGTTGTTTATTTTTATTTTTTGTTGTTACATATTTTAGTACATTTCCATGTGTTTAAACAGAATGGCATCCTGGACAGCCACACAAAGAAGTTATGTGCAAAAACAGTGATACAGCCAGGTAAAATTAATTGGGAAAGAAGTAAAACAAATAGAAAAGAAGATGAACAAAGCCATCACCAGATACACAAAAGCAGAGAAGACAGATCATTAGATAAGACATGGTGTGTACCAAAAGCTAATGATGGGTTCAATGGTTGTGCTAATATAAATGTTTGGTTTTCCCCAAACATGGCACTGTACAATATGACCAAACATGTCTACTTTGGTGTCATCTGTTCAGCATTGTTCCAGAGGTCTGTTAGTTAATTAAGATGCAATGTTGCAAACCAGAGTTCTGCTTGTTTATCTTTTTAGAGGGAGGAGGTTTCTTGGCTAATCTTCCAAGCAAGCTATCTTTGTTTATTCTATGTTGTACTTGTACTCTCATTAACCTTTACATGTAGAATACTAGCTGAGGCCTTTTGGGATTTTTGTAATTGTTCTAAGCATTGCGTGGTTTGAATTTGGGATGAAGTTGTCGAGATATCAACCTCCTTAGATGTGTTCCATTTATTAATTACTTTATTACAAAATGATAGCTTCATCATTGTTTTAAAAATGGCCTTATGACCTGCCCTACGTAGGTGTGCAGTGGTAGTGGCTTCCCTGAGGTCAATAGTGACATCTTTCCTCCTTGGCATTGTGTTAACACACAACTGTATGCAGCAGGGCAGCAAAATGCCATAAGACCTGCTTTTTTCAGAAGACTTTCTCATAATTTAGTTAATTTAATAAGCAGCATCTCTTTACTCTTCAAGTTTGATCTTTTCATCTTCATCAGGGCTGCGATCCAAAATTAGATCAAGTACCTCATTCATGGTTCCTCACTTACGTATTGTGGTGTTACCACAGAATTGTCATGTGCAGTCAGATAAATGTTATTTATAGACCAAAGCTGCAGGAGCTGATTAGTGTACTTGTGTTGGTTACAATATTGTGAATGTGAAAGAGAATCTTAGAGTGATAAAGGGGGACTGTATCTGGATGCAGAAACACTTTCGTCGTTGTGTTTGTTCATCACACATATCACAGCACCAATTTGTGTGAATTTCAGCAGTTTGTCTTTTTTAAGAAAGAAAATACTCTCAAAGTCAGTTGGTTGGGCTGGGAAATAACCTTGGTTTGTGTGATATAACACATTGATCAAGTTTCTGACTCAAAGACTGAATGATTGATTATCTTCGGCTAGGCCAATATACCTCAAATCCATTCAGCTGCTCTGTTGCCCATTGATGTACCATAACTGGAATCAAATAAAAACACTCATCTTCAGAAAAAACAGAAAATTTAATAATAAGTCATGTTAAAAAGGTAAAGGCCGTGGAACATTAATCCAAATGTTTACCCTCGCATAATGGTCATGGAAGTTTGGTTGTCCAGTTCACATGTGTTTTGTGTATCATGAAAAGCCTTACAACCAATTCTCGAGGTACTTACAAGGGCTATCTGGGCCTTTAATATCAAGATCAAAAGTTGTATTCACATTCTTGTTGAGCTTCTGCCCAACATCAGGATCCCATCTCCGAAGTGGTTCACAGTTGGCCATGAAGTGGCCAGGATGAGAGTCAGCTGCTCTAAGTGTCAGCTTGTGGCTCCAAACTGCAAAAAGTTGGAATTCTCCCTAAGACATTAGTCTCTGGCTGACATCGAGAAGTTTAAATGTGTTGATGTCTTTTTCACGAGTGGTATCGGATGAACCAGAAGTGGAACAAAAATCATACATGATTCCAAATTTTTTTTACAAATAAATAACTGAAAAGTGGGGTGTGCGTAATTATTCAGCCCCCTTTGGTCTGAGTGCAGTCAGTTGCCCATAGACATTGTCTGATGAGTGCTAATGACTAAATAGAGTGCACCTGTGTGTAATCTAATGTCAGTACAAATACAGCTGCCCTGTGACTGCCTCAGAGGTTGTCTAAGAGAATGTTGGGAGCAACAACACCATGAAGTCCAAAGAACACACCAGACAGGTCAGGGATAAAGTTATTGAGAAATTTAAAGCAGGCTTAGGCTACAAAAAGATTTCCCAAGCCCTAAACATCCCACGGATCGCTGTTCAAGTGATCATTCACAAATGGAAGGAGTATGGCACAACTGTAAACCTACCAAGACAAGGTCGCCCACACCCGTCCTCGTTCAAGTTAAGCAAAACCTCCAAACCTGGAATTGGCAATCAAACAACCCAGTATAATGACCAGTATATCCTCAAAAAAGATGAAAAACTATCATACAGTAACTATGGAAAAGGCAGTAACACAAGATTCACACACATACATGAATATTGCATTGGAGCAGTGTACACCAGAACTGATTGAGCACCTGATCCTTGATCTAAAAGGACCAATATCTCATTTCCATTTTAATGAAGGCCACCTTGGCAGGTTGATACTGGTGGTAAAATAAACTTTGCTTCTTGCCAGTTAAAGTTCTACTGTAATCTCCTAATCAATACCAGATAACAACTTTGTTAAGGCTAATGATAAAAATCACTATTTTACCCATCAGGCCCATTTTTATTGGGGATTCGTGCCCTAGGATCTGTCTTCTGTACATAGGGGAAATTCCTGATCAACATTCAACAAAAATTTTCAAGAATTAAACAACAAAGTGCCTACTCTAAAAAAAACATATTAATAAAATCTGATGATTTGCGCATGAGATTGCTTTTGTTATATTTTAAATGTGCACATTTTAGAACATTTAGGAACAATGCATAAATAAATAAAATAAAACTTTAAACCATACTTTTGTTAAAATGCCTATTATGATTCTAAATGGGAAGATGGTTGAACCAAAACATTATGTTACACCAAAGAAGATTTGAAGTCTGGGATTTAGATCTCCTCTGTTTTTATATACGGTTTTGTATGTATATAAACATACTGATAGTAAAGCCAGATTATGAGACTAAGGTTTGTATTTAAAAAATGTTATAGTATATACTGAAATAAATAAAGATTGGTATTGCATCTTGTGACCCACTGTGGCTATATGTCTATCAACATGCCTGGTAATCCTTTCTCAGGGAGTACTCAACAAACTGACTATCACAGTTTTATTTTAGTTATTTCAGAGAACAAAACAAAGAATATTTTACATGTCACATTAGAGTCTGTTCTTACTGATGAATGCGCCACCAATGGCAGATGCATAATTGCCTTAATTCGTGCACCTGTTCCACTCTGCTTAAATACCCTTCTGTTTCACCAGCTCTCTGCCAGATTGTGTGAAGCAATCCTTGTCTTAGTGGTTCAGGAGCCTGTTCCTGTGGTTGAGTTTCTTTTATCTTGACCTGTTTTTCTGTCCTTGGTTTTAGTCTGGCACCTCTGTGAATTGCTTCTACTCCAGACGGACACCAATTTAGATTTGATTGTTTAATGACCTTGCATCTATAGACACATGGATTGGCACTAGGATTTTGAATCTTTGCCTCATAATCTGTGATTCCTTCCATCTGCCCCTCTTCTGTTTTCTTCCTTAACTGTTTGTCTAAGATGAAGGATCCTTCTCTAAGTCACGCAGTCATTTCTGCATCCCTACCATAAAAATCTATCATTTTACCTGCCTCTTCTTTTGGGTTCCTGTTGAATCCACTATTAAAAGGGAAAAGATCTAGCAAATAATATTTATTCTTAAAGTGCTGTTTTACTATGTTCTCTTCATATTCCTGCACTGCAGTTTTGACCATCAACCTGTAACTCTTCACCAACTACATTGTCTGTGGAAACCCTAAAGTAACTGAAACCACTTTGTAACTGTCAATTCATTCTGCCTCTCCCCTACAATATCTATTGCCAATCATTCCTATTCCATTACATGTTATGATAAAAATGGCAACTCTTGATATATTTGTAGTTTTGTCTTATCAAAATAAAGATATATTTCAATTAGAGTAATCAATAACTAAACATTTTTTATGTGGTATAAACCATAAACTATGTAGTATAAAAACAATGAATCAGTAGTAAACTAATAGCTACATGCTGTTGATAGTGAAAATATAGAGTTTGTGTACAAAGGAAAAGACAGTGAAAAATGTAATTGAAAAGATACTTTTCATTATTAAATGTTATCATAAAATGTTAAAAGTTTATTTTAGAATAAAGCTTATATTTTCACTTATATGTGTCAGCAGATGAATCAGTAACTTCAGCATCAGTTTTTTATTGGATCACATTTCTACCAGATTTGTGAGGGTGCACTAATAATAAGTCATATCTGACAGTGTCTTTGAACTTTCACTAGCATCAAAAATCAGACTTTGTAACTTAAATTCCACATCTAACTTGTAAGCTGTCTTAAAACTCAATGTATGGTACTTTTAACACTAATTGCTAACCTTCGTAAAAATGTGTAAAATTTCTTATGACTCCTTATTTGCAGTAGGATCATCTCTGACCCCTAACCTCTGACCCCTAACCACCTAGGTAAGTCTAGCAATGAGCAAAGGATACATATTTAGAAACACTTTTTTTGTCTACTGTTAAGTACAGGACATTATCTGTGATGCTGTGGGCCTGTTTCTCTTCTAAAGGCCTCCATAAAACATCCTGATGTTATAAACAAGAATCAAAGGGGATCTACCAGAAAACTGAAATTGAATAGCCTTAGGATCTGTGAGTTGGATATTAATTATAACCAGATGACCAAAAACAGCCCAGATGTGGCTCTGTGTTGTTGTTGTTTTTTTGTAAGGGAAGATGTTTTTCCCCTCACAATATAAATGTACTCTACTTAAATGGTTTATTCTGAGGATTGGTATTTTACAGATCTTTAATGAGGGGTGTCAGTAAGCTTAGAGGGTGCTGTAGTTACTAATTTGTTTAAAGGTATATTAGAAAGCAATTCAAGTGAATAAATGAGAAGGGAAACAACAAATTCAGAAGAACCAGTGAGCTATAAGGTGAGACAAATTCATCAATATCCAACAATGATTCCTTTTTTGTTTTTAAAAATGATGAGCGACAGAAAGAGATCTAAGTGACTTTGAAAGAGAGTTTATTGTTAGGAAACAGAGGGCAGGATTTGTAGTCACCAAGACTGTTCAGCTGTCTGCTTCAATACTACAGGGACTACAGTGACAACTGCAATTAGAGCTGAGAGAGTCATCAGTAAACAGTAGCTGTGGTGAACACTTGATTCTGATACATCGGAGCAAAAATCAGGCTGTTTAAGTCTCTTGAGCATCTTATTCAAATTACTAAAACTGTCAATAACTTTAGATTGATGCCAATTATCCAGATAAGAAAACTTAAGAAGCACTGAAGTTCAAATAAGCCATTGCATTAAAAGTGCTAATGCATTTATTTAAGCTGACTGAATTGATTATGAGGTGTTGCAAAAACCAGACTCAAAGGACAAGAGAGATTTATACAGATGGGTCTACCATCATAATATGCTGCATTTCAGTGATGTGCTTGGCACACTAAACAAATTAGGACGTTTTATACCAATGTGAGGAGACCCAGGATCTGAACCATCCATGGTTTTGGGTTCACTTTTCATTAATGGCAAAAAAGGAGCAGTGCGACTTATTTTGGTCTTCATGCTGAAACATTTTGATTCCGTAGGGAGTCCTTTTTTCCCAGATGACAGCACCTCATTCTTTGGGTACCTGGGGGTCACTGAATTGTTTGATGAGGGTGAACAACTGAATCATATTTTTTCACCTTCACGGTCATCAGATTTCAACACAATTGAACACAAAGGAGACATGTAAAGTATAATCCTCAACCATAAGATACGCACACATTTGAAGGAGAACTTTTTGGACAAATTGGACAAAGTCCATTTAGCAGATATTTATAAATAGACTGAATAAATGGTAAATGGACTGGACGTTTCCTGTAGAACTAACCACTCAGTGTCATTTATCCAGTAACATTCACACATACATACACCTAGATGACAGCTAGATAGATAGATAGCTAGATAGATAGCTAGATAGATAGATAGATAGATAGATAGATAGATAGATAGATAGATAGATAGATAGATAGATAGATAGATAGATAGATAGATAGATAGATAGATAGATAGATAGATAGATAGATAGATAGATAGATAGATAGATAGATAGATAGATAGATAGATAGATAGATAGATAGATAGATAGATAGATAGATAGACGGACAAGAAGTAGGGCTGGGCAATATATTGATTATATTCCTATATCGAATTTTCTGTGAATGAAGATAGCATTTTTTGAATATCAAGTATATCGGGGAAAAATGTCACCAATGCACCTCTTGGGTTTCTATAGTTCAAGTGATGTCAGCCGGCCCAGGACCTTCCATCTTGTTTTAGAGTGTGAATTTATTTGTAATTTAAATTCAGGTCAAGTCCGAGAAGGATCATACTGAAATTGTTATTAAGATTGTGTAAATATTTTAACATCAATGTATTTGATTTGAGCCGTTACATAGCCTCTTTGAGTTGTCTGCCTTCCTCCCTGTTGTATACTATTTCGTTTTTACTTGTGCATTTCTTTTTTTTTGCTAAATTAATTAAACAAAATTCCTTAATAAGTACAATAAATTGAAACCATGACTTTGACACATTTTATCCTTAAACACGTCAGATATTTTCTGTTAGCTGACAAGGACGCATGAATGAACCTTCCAGGGTTCCCATCACCTAATTAGCAAGTTTATTTTGCTGAAGACTTTTTTTTTTTTTTACAAACATTGTTTAAACTGTTAGGATAAAACAAGGATTGACTAGTTAATCAGAGTTTTGCTTTTAGACTTAGGAACAAGATTAATGAAGGTTTGTGTGGATATAGCCAGTAAGTAATAAAACAGAAATAACCTTGTTTTACTTAGTTTTGTAAGAGAGTACATTGACTCAGCTAAATTAATTAGATGGCCCTGAATAAAATGGAATAACATAGCCAAAAGGCTTTATTTTTTACCTATTTTGATCTTTTTTATGGTGATGCCCCTGTGGTTGTAGAAGATTTTTGTTTGAGTTTTTCTTCCTTTTATTCTCTCACTAAACCCTGAAATTTCACACACATTTTTCTTCGGTCAAACAAAAGTACTCAAAACAGTGAGAAAATGAAACGGGATCTGTCATTTCAGATGTGTGCTTCTGTTAAAGGTTGAAATGTTAAGTGTCTAATATTTCTTATCAAGACCTCTTTCAAAAGCTCAAAATCCAATGATATTGTATTATGTAAAGCCATTTAAAATGCAAGCAGCTGTGTTCAGACAGATTATAATTAGCAAGAGCTACAAACCAGTCTGACAACTGACCAGCGTGAACAACAGCTGCTGCACTACGAGCAAATCTTTATTCATGAGTTTGCAGAGAATCTCAAACACGCACGTTTGAATACACACATGTAAAATCTTCCAAGGAGACATATTTATTTGCTTATCCAATTAGTGTTCTTATTTTGACACTTTTTACAGTGAATATCAATCAAATCTGTTTCTCCGTTGCTGGGCTTACAAACTAATTACAAAAAGGATTACAACCAAAGTGTGCACTTGTTTCATACTAACTAGGATATGAAAAGTGTTTCCTTTCCTTCAGTGTAGAACAAACTCAGATCATTCATGTATACAATGGGGTCTGTAACAGATAATCTAATTTAGACTGTCCTCCAATCTGTCGATGTGTTTCTGATCAAAGCTCATGTTAGAAGGTTTCAACTCGACTTATGAATTTCCAGCATTAAAACATCACAACATCAATTTTAGGTCAAATTAATAAGAGAACAGTCATGCAAAGAGGAGCAACAACGACAAATTTAATTAGAAAGATCTTAAAAATGTGTATGTTCTCCTAAATGAAACTGTTGAAACACCAGATTTATGAAACGAATTCCTATAATGCTCCTTAAGAAATCTCAGTTTTTTGGAAGGGTCTTGGTTTTCGCTTTTATATATATCCACCATCACACTTCCATTCTGCTCTGCTATGAAGTTGTTTTAATCTCATTCTTTAATTAACCATAATGCTAAGACTACATTCTCTTTCTTTGAAAGCCGTGATTGCCGATCAATCCGCCTCTCCTGCCACTCAATGGGGGTCTTTGGGTGGGAAGTCAGCTGGAAACACCAGTGATTATTAAAATTAATAAATGTTCCTTCTAAAACGGAAGCAGTGGAACAGAAACCATCCAAACCGCCGGGCTGTTTATTGGGAGACACGCAGGAAAATGAAAACTGGTCAGCATGGTCTTTCTGGACATGAGCAAGGCATTCGAACTGGTTCTCCCTGAGCTTATCTGACTTTTGCTCAGATCCACTGAAGTCCTAGAAGTGCATGTCCATTGGACACAAATCCTCTATCATGGCTCCACAAGCATCATATGGCACCCCAGCCGAACTTCACTAGGCAATTTCTGAAGCACCCTCTGGTTGAATGTTAACATTCGGTCATCTTGAGTTCCCACCTGCCACCAATTATGAATCTGATTAGCCTGAAATAAAAAGTTCTGCTCTCCCAGTTGGATTTTCTCTAACATTTCCACATTTGGATCCTTCAGCTAAAGCCATCATTTGCAGAGAGGTAATATATATATATATATATATATAAATAAATAAATTAAAAAAAATAAAATAAAAAATATATATATATATATTTCTCTAACATTTCCACATTTGGATCCTTCAGCTAAAGCCATCATTTGCATAGAGGTAAAAAATATATATATATATATATAAAATATATATATACAGGTCCTTCTAAAAAAATTAGCATATTGTGATAAAGTTCATTCTTTTCCATAATGTAATGATAAAAATTAAACTTTCATATATTTTAGATTCATTGCACACCAACTGAAATATTTCAGGTCTTTTATTGTTTTAAAACTGATGATTTTGGCATACAGCTCATGAAAACCCAAAATTCCTATCTCAAAAAATTTGCATATTTCATCCGACCAATAAAAGAAAAGTGTTTTTAATACAAAAAAAGTCAACCTTCAAATAATTATGTTCAGTTATGCACTCAATACTTGGTCGGGAATCCTTTTGCAGAAATGACTGCTTCAATGCGGCGTGGCATGGAGGCAATCAGCCTGTGGCACTGCTGAGGTGTTATGGAGGCCCAGGATGCTTCGATAGCGGCCTTAAGCTCATCCAGAGTGTTGGGTCTTGCGTCTCTCAACTTCCTCTTCACAATATCCCACAGATTCTCTATGGGATTCAGGTCAGGAGAGTTGGCAGGCCAATTGAGCGGTGTAATACCATGGTCAGTAAACCATTTACCAGTGGTTTTGGCACTGTGAGCAGGTGCCAGGTCGTGCTGAAAAATGAAATCTTCATCTCCATAAAGCTTTTCAGCAGATGGAAGCATGAAATGCTCCAAAATCTCCTGATAGCTAGCTGCATTGACCCTGCCCTTGATAAAACACAGTGGACCAACACCAGCAGCTGACATGGCACCCCAGACCATCACTGACTGTGGGTACGTGACACTGGACTTCAGGCATTTTGGCATTTCCTTCTCCCCAGTCTTCCTCCAGACTCTGGCACCTTGATTTCCGAATGACATGCAAAATTTGCTTTCATCCGAAAAAAGTACTTTGGACCACTGAGCAACAGTCCAGTGCTGCTTCTCTGTAGCCCAGGTCAGGCGCTTCTGCCGCTGTTTCTGGTTCAAAAGTGGCTTGATCTGGGGAATGCGGCACCTGTAGCCCATTTCCTGCACACGCCTGTGCACGGTGGCTGTGGATGTTTCTACTCCAGACTCAGTCCACTGCTTCCGCAGGTCCCCCAAGGTCTGGAATCGGTCCTTCTCCACAATCTTCCTCAGGGTCCGGTCACCTCTTCTCGTTGTGCAACGTTTTCTGCCACACTTTCGACTATTCGTTCAGAAATTTCTTTCTGTGTCTTACCCTCTTGCTTGAGGGTGTCAATGATGGCCTTCTGGGCAGCAGTCAGGTCAGCAGTCTTACCCATGATTGCAGTTTTGAGTAATGAACCAGGCTGGGAGTTTTTAAAAGCTTTAGGAATCTTTTGCAGGTGTTTAGAGTTAATTAGTTGATTCAGATGATTAGGTTTGTAGCTTGTTTAGAGAACCTTTTCATGATATGCTAATTTTTTGAGATAGGAATTTTGGGTTTTCATGAGCTGTATGCCAAAATCATCAGTTTTAAAACAATAAAAGACCTGAAATATTTCAGTTGGTGTGCAATGAATCTAAAATATATGAAAGTTTAATTTTTATCATTACATTATGGAAAAGAATGAACTTTATCACAATATGCTAATTTTTTGAGAAGGACCTGTATATGAGAAGGGTTGGTTAAGGGTAAGGAAAGTTCAACAGCATTAGTTATGTACCAGGACCCAATGACGACAGCATGGACATTACAAAAATGATATGCTTCACCAAAATTATGGAAAGGATAGCAAGAAACATGGCCTGGAATGCTACCAAGCAATAGTGAAAGAGCTGCAGGAATTTTCAACAAGGACTTTTGTACGGCAATAATCTCCTGTATTTTCTACATATCTAGGCCAAGGAGTGAGGTTGTGAGGTTGAAGCCTTTTGTGGCAAAGAAACATCTAGAGCTGACTAAACATAATCACAAACCCGCTGAGAGAATGTGTTATAGACTGATAAAACGAATCTTATGGCCACAAATCCGAAATATGTTGGTGGCAGCACGGAGCATCATACTCAGTGGTTATTTTTCATGTGCCAGAAGACTTACAGTAAAGATGGATTTTATTTTTTCAGCAACAAAGTGAGTCTAAACATACATTTAAATTAACAAGAAGTATTTAATGATCAGAAAATTAAGGTTTTGCAACCTTTGGATTCATTACGTTTGCCAGATAATCTGTGGATTCCCCTGAACAGGGCTTTGAAGGTCATAAAACCACAACACAGATGGAGCAAAAAGTTGTTGGTGGAACAAAGTGATGAGGAAACCTGAATTCCAGAGGGGTAATCAGAAAGATGCAGGGAGACAGGAGATAAATGAGAAGAGAATGAGTCAGTGAGAAAGGCAATTACGTATTGGGAGGAACATACTGAAAGGAGGAGAAGCAGGACAGAGGAGGCAGTGAAGCAGACAGATAGAGATAAAGAGAGGTGAAAAGAAAATTAAAACAAAGAAATAAGGACAGGAGGAAGCAAAGTAAAGGTACATCGGGAGCAAAAAGATAACAAAGAGATGACACAGGAATATACATTCAGACACATAGAACATACACATCCGATACACAAACAAACACTCTTGCAAATAATTTCAAAGTGCCTAAACATGGCATCAGGTAGCCCTGTGTGTTAAACCTGCACCAGAACATGACTTGAATGTATTCCACCCAAATAAAAACAATCTATTTGCGTGCTGTGCGAGAGTTAGCGGAGCACAGAAGGCCCGAGCATAGCCAGATGGACCAACTGACCGGCTGGCAGGAAGTAACAGGCTGTACGCTTCTTTTTTGATTGGTTCTAATTATGATCTAGTGCCGTGCCTCCCAGGGAATTGCTGACTGGCTGATGTGGGGCATGAGCTTGAGCAAGAGGATTTCTGCTGTGAATCCACAGTTTTTTAACTCATGAAATGGGATGATTTAACTAAGGAGTAGAGTGACTAAACAGCAATATATGATGATTTTAGGGTGACCATGTTATTGTGGAAAATTCTAGAGTGACTTAGCAAAAAAACAACAACAAAAAGAACATGAAAGCTAGTAATTTATTCAAGCACTTGGTTACCTTAATTCACCATAAGATCAAATCAAATCAAACTTTATTTATAAAGCGCTTTTCATACAAGAAGTTGCATCACAAAGTGCTTTACAGATTAAAATGACCCCACATGAAACCACCTTCCCTTCCCTCCCCCACAGATTTAAAAGCATGGTCACAGTTATACCCCCCTCCCCCCAACCCATCTCCCATGCACACACACAGTTAAAAGAAAAAGTAAAAAAGGACATTGGGCCGAGTGTAAATGAACCATGCAAGGAAACGCCATCAGAGGAGCCATCTGCAGCGGTAGACTAACACCAGCAGCCAAGGCACTGACACAGGGCACCCAGTGGAGGCAAGGCCAAGACCCCCACCTCCACCCAAGCTCCACCTGGAGAGCACCCAGGCAGCCACAGCCGACCACCGCTCCCGGGGCAGAGGGCTCCCACAGAGGAAACACTGGAACGGGATTAAGATAAATTAAAGTATAAAAATAAACAGTAAATTAATGTGCTAAGATTAAATAGTAAAACTGATAAAAATATAATCATATAAAACATGCAGAGCAATTAAACAAACAGTAATAAATAATAATCAGTTAACAGCTAGGCTAAAAAGGTGAGTCTTGAGCCTGCTCTTAAAAACATGAACGTTCTCTGCAGCCCTGAGGTCCTCTGGCAGCCTGTTCCAGAGGTGAGGGCCATAAAACTAGAAAGACGCCTCGCCATGCGTGTGTGTCCTGACTTTTGGGGGGGACAAGGAGACGGCTGCCAGAGGAGCACAGAGACTGCAAAGGTTTATATGGTAAAAGCAGTTCAGAGAGATAAGAAGGCCCAAGACCATTAAGACACTTAAAAACCCTTAAAAGAACCTTAAAGTCGATCCTGAAATGTACGGGGAGCCAATGCAATGATTTTAAGACCGTTGTAAACCTGATATACTCTTTTTGGGAAGACCAGAAAGCAGGGCATTACAGTAATCAATTCTACTGGAGATAAAAGCATGCATCAGTGTCTCCGTATTGGCCCGAGAGAGAATGGGGCGGACTCTGGTGATGTTCTTTAGTTGATAAAAACCTATTTTAGTAATATTTTTTATGTGAGAAATAAAAGTCAACTCATAGTCAAAAATCACGCCCAGGTTCTTCACTTGCAAAGAGGGATTAAAAGACAGTGATTGTAGTTTTAGTAAAAGTTTCTCTCTCTGAGCCTCAGGACCGATGACTGAAACTTCAGTTTTGTCCTGGTTGAGCTGGAGAAAGTTTTCTGCCATCCAGGATTTAATGTCTAAAATGCAATTAAAAAGTGCATCCATTGGCCGTGTGTCATCAGGAGACATGGAGATGTACAGCTGTGTATCATCAGCATAACTGTGAAAGTTGACTCCATGTCTTCTGATGACACTGCCAAGAGGGAGCATATACAGGTTAAAAAGCACTGGGCCTAAAATCGAACCCTGGGGCACACCACATGTAATCCTATGGACCCTAGAGGAGCAGGTATCTAAACTTACCATAAAAGTCCTGTCTGTGAGATAGGATGTGAACCATTTGTGAACAGCACCAGAGAGGCCAATCTGTTTTAAACGGGTTAAAAGAATAGTGTGGTCTACTGTATTGAAGGCAGCGCTTAGATCCAGTGGAACCAACACTGTCACCCTCTGTGCATCATAGTTTAATCTAAAATCATTTAAAATCTTTAGAAGGGCTGTCTCTGTGCTGTGGTTCACCCTTAAACCAGACTGAAATTTCTCCAGGACATTGTGCTCATTAATAAAATCATTAAGTTGAATTAAAACAATTTTTTCAAAAATTTTGTTCAAAAAAGGTAAGTTAGATACCGGTCTAAAATTGTTAAAATCATTAAAATCTAAATTGCTCTTCTTCAACAGGGGCCTCACTACCGCCCCTTTAAAGGTGGCAGGAAAGACCCCCGTCTGAAGGGAGCAATTCGTCATGGTTAAAATCTCATCTCTAAAAGATCCATAAAATTGCTTAAAAAAGGAAGTGGGAATCGGGTCCAAAACACATGTGGTGGGCCTCACTGAGGAGAAAACTTTATCAAGAGTCCCTGCTTCTACCAGGACAAAACTGTCCTGCGTTTCCTCTGGTAAAGACACACACTCAGATTTGTTACTCTGAGAATATAAAATCTTACATCTGATGGTGTCTACCTTCCCTCTGAAGTGGTCTGCGAACTCCTCACAAAGAGTGTTTGAGGGGGTTTTAGGAAATGCAGTTGTAGCTCTGTTAAAAAGTTTATCAATGGTGAAAAAAAGGATTTTGGAATTATTTTTATGTTCCGAGATGATTTTGGAGAAGTATGCATTTCTTGAATTTCTTACTGCATTGTTGTATAATTTGAGAAGATCTGTGTATATTTGATGGTGTTAGGTTCCTCAGGTGTTTGGGTTTTGAGTTTTAGTTATTTCATTTCCTCCATGCTCCTAGATTATCTTTGGTTAGTATCTTAAGAGTTATCTGTTGCCCTTGTTTGTATTCATCCTTAGTACTAATCTCTGTCTAGTCCTTATGTTTTGTATTCCTCCTCTGCGTCACTCCTGGTCTTCCCGTATTTGTCTCCTGCTCCTCTGTTCACATCCTCACACTCCTCCTCAGTATATATTCGGTTCTCACTCAGTCACAACTCGCTGGTTCGTTGTCACTCTTCCCCTGCCGTTACCTCTCCTCATTGTTGTCCGTTCTGGTTCCTGTTTTTCTCTGTTGCCGCTTGTACACTCTTGAGTTCTGTAAGTTCCCGTTCCTTGTATTATTTTATTCTATTAAATAATTTTTTGTGCTTTACTCTGCTGCATTTGGGTCCTCCTTTAAAAACCCGTTTTAAAACATGACAGAACGAACCAGCCAGTCTTTGGACCCAGCAGCAGAGCTCACAAATAATGATTGGAATAGACTGCATGTGACGGTGAAGCTTTTTAATGACACCATGGCTAAGTCACCCGATCCACAGACCAGGCTTAGGGTTGCAGAACTCAGCATCCGCCAACTGCTGAGAGTGCAGCCCTACCTGAAGAAGCTTGGGTTAGAGGAAATGCTGGACGATGCCGAATACCATCGCCATCGGGCCATTTCTGAACTCTCTAAACTACGGGCCACTTCTTATGTTTTCTCATCCTTCCGCGTCCCACGAGACTTATTTGACCCCCAGTACAGGTCTGGAGATCGTTTATCTCGTCCACCGCAGGTTAAGGAAGAAGACCTTTTTGAGTTTTTTTATGGGGACAGAATGGACCATTTTTTGTTTACAGAGTGTCCGTCGGTTTCCCAGCCTCCTCAGTTACCACAGACAGCGGTCGATCCCAGTGGGTTCCAGCCCACTCCGGTCTCCGCAGGGGGTGTCCCGGAGGACACGCCCCTGGTTCCTGTTCCTGTCTCCGCAGGGGGTGTTTCAGAGGACACGCCCCTGGTTCCTGTTCCTGTCTCCGCGGGGGGTGTCTTTGAGGACACGCCGCTGACTCCTGTTTCCACAGGGGGTGTCCGAGTTAACACACCCCTGGTTCCTGTCTCCGCAGGGGGTGTTCTGGAGAACACGCCTCTGGTTCCTGATTCCTCAGGGGGTGTCCCGGAAGATACGCCTCTGGTTCCTGTCTCCACAGGGGGGTGTCCCGAGGGACACACCTCTGGTTCCTGTTCCTGACTCCGCAGAGGGTGTTCCAGAGGACACGCCTCTGATTCCTGTTCCTGTTTCCGCCGGGGGTGTCTGGGAGGACACGCCTCGGGTTCCTGTCTCCGCCGGGGGTGTCTGGGAGGACACGCCTCGGGTTCCTTTCTCTGCCGGGGGTGTCCGGGAGAACACCCCCGGCAGGGCAGAGGGTGTCCAGAGGTGTCCAGAGGGACACGCCTCGGGCTCCAGACTCCACCGAGGGTGTCCAGAGTGACACGCCTCGGGCTCCAGACTCCGCCGAGGGTGTCGAGAAGGACACGCCTCGGGCTCTTGGCTCCACCCATGGTATCAAGAGGGACACGGCCGTGAGTCCCACGCCACGTCATGGGTCCTCAGCGCTGCGTCTTGGGTCTTCAGCGCCGCGTCGTGGGTCCTCTACGCCTCATCGCCGTGGGTCCTCTACTCTTCTCCGAGGGTCCTCCACACCGTCCTCTTGAGGGTTCCCAAGCCACAAGGTTCTCAGCAGCCGGTTCCCAAGCCACAAGGTCTAGCTCCGCAGCCGGCCACCACACCACAAGGTCCTGCACCGCAGCCGGCCACCACGCCTCCTGGTTCCTCGTCGCCGGCCACCACGCCTCCTGGTTCCTCGTCGCCGGCCACCACGCCTCCTGGTTCCTCGTCGCCGGCCACCACGCCTCCTGGTTCCTCGTCACCGGCCTCCTCGTCTCCTGGTTCCCTCGTCGCCGGGCTCCCAGGTTCCTGCTCCTTCGTCGAACGGCCTCCCAGGTTCCTGCTCCTTCGTCGAACAGCCTCCCAGGTTCCTGCTCCTTCGTTGCCCGCCTCTGGACTTTAGCCTTCGTTTTTGTTTTGGACTCTTGCCCTCCTTCCGAGGCCCCCTCCGCCCACCCTGGTTGGGCGTGTTTTCTTTTTTGTTTTGGACTCTTGCCCTCCTTCCGAGGCTCCCTCCGCCCACCCTGGTTGGGTTGGGTTTTGTTTTGAAATTCTAGGGGTGTCTGGGATCCGCCCTTGAGGGGGGGGTTCTGTTAGGTTCCTCAGGTGTTTGGGTTTTGAGTTTTAGTTATTTCATTTCCTCCATGCTCCAAGATTATCTTTGGTTAGTATCTAAAGAGTTATCTGTTGACCTTGTCTGTATTCATCCTTAGTACTAATCTCTGTCTAGTCCTTATGTTTTGTATTCCTCCTCTGCGTCACTCCTGGTCTTCCCGTGTTTGTCTCCTGCTCCTCTGTTCACATCCTCACACTCCTCCTCAGTATATATTCGGTTCTCACTCAGTCACAACTCGCTGGTTCGTCGTCGCTCTTCCCCTGCTGTTACCTCTCCTCATTGTTGTCCGTTCTGGTTCCTGTTTTTCTCTGTTGCCGCTGGTACCCTCCTGAGTTCTGTAAGTTCCCGTTCCTTGTATTATTTTATTCTATTAAATCATTTTTTGTGCTTTACTCTGCTACATTTGGATCCTCCTTAAAAACCCATTTTAAAACATGACAGATGGTTTATTGTGGTTTTACTTTGCCTCCATTTTGCCGCCCTGCAATTTCTCTTAATTTTTCTGAGGTTTTCATTTTTCCACGGCGTTGCAGCTTTAGATTTTAAACTTTTAACTTGTAGTGGAGCAAGCCAGTCAAGAGTGGACTGCAGCCTTCTGTTAAAATCCTTGACAAGATAATCACAGGAGGCAGGTAAAACAACAGGAGGATTCTTTTTAAAAATTTCCAGAAAACCTGCAGCCACTTCAGGGGTTAGATGGCGCTTCCTGACAGTTCTCACTGAGGTCTCCTGCTGAATAAAACTGGTGATAAAAAACACACAGTAGTGGTCAGAGACAGCCAAGTCAACAACAGAGGACACACGGGTGGACAGGCCATGCGTGATGACCAAGTCCAGGGTGTGTCCTTTGTTGTGAGTCGGCTGACATGTTGACTAAAATCCATATAAGTCAGGATGTTTAAAAAATATGTTGATAAAGGATCTAAAAGGTTATCTATATGTAGATTAAAATCACCAGCTAAAATTATCCTTTCAAAGGAGTTGTGCAAAATTGATAAAAACTCTGAAAATTCTTGACTAAAAAGTGCACTCTTTTTAGGAGGCCTATAAATTGTGACACATAAAATCTGAGGAGTGCTAAAAACATTTGGATTATATTCAAAAGTAAAATAGTTATCAAATAAAACAGGTTTGGTGGAAAGTGTTGATGACCTTATAAAAGCAGTTCCGCCTCCCCTTTTGCTACTCCTTGTAGAATAACTAAATACTAAACTAAATAATAACTAAATAACTAGAATAATAATTAAAATTAGGTGGGGAGGCCTCTGTAAGAACAACAGGGGCATCTGCACTCAGCCAAGTTTCTGTTAAAAATAAACAATGAAGATTATGGTCTAAAATCAGATCATTTATTATAAAAGTTTTGTCCAGCAGAGAGCGAACATTAAAGAGTGCCATATTAATAGTGATTGGAGATGGAGGGACTGTATGATTTACTGAAAGTGGGGCTTTTGGCAACTTTTTGAGATTATTTGGATTGCATTTGTTCGGTTTATGATTTTTAATCCGCTCACTGCTGATAATAACAGGTATGAATAAGGTAGAACAAGGTCCAAGTCCAGTATGTGAGTTACTGTTAAAATCAGGGGTGAGTTCATAGGAGCAGGGACCATTTGCACATCAGGATGTGGCGGAGGAATCAGAGAGGGCAGGGGCAGCTCTGGCCAGTGTAGTTGATAGGGGGGGGGGGGTGGACATGCCAGGCTCAATGTCTGTGTACAAGTGCCATGTCTATTTAGATGGAGCCCATCTGGTCCAAACAGGTGCTTCCTGCCCCAAAAAACGGGGGTGATGGAGGAGAGCCAAGTATTAAGGGATAAAAGTCTGCTAAAACGGCCAATTTATCTGCCGACAGTGGGAGTGGGGCCAGAAATAAAAACAGAGACGTGTGTTTTCTAGAAGATTAAAAAGGTGAGTAAAATCACGCTTCAGGAGCTCAGACTGCTGTTTATAAATGTCATTGGTGCCAGCATGAATCACAACTTTACTCACAGATTTGTGTTGATCAATGAGCTGCAGGATCTGTTCGGTAATGTCCGTGACAGTGGCTCCAGCGAAACACAGTGTAAGGGCTCCTCTCATCCTCACGTTTCTGATGATAGAGTCCCCGATGATGAGTGTGGTGGGCGGCGGGTCTGCAGGCGGATGTTTGCGCTGGGCAGAGGATCGTTCACCATCCAGGACTTGCTGTATGCCAGGTGTAGGAGCTTCCCCAGGACTGCAGCGATGTTTAATTGGCGCCGAGGGCTCGTTCCGTGGGTTCAGGGTGAAGTGGAGCACTCCTCGGCGAGTTCTGGCTGCAGCCCGGGGTTTGGCGCGACGTGGGGGGCTGCGGGAGTCCGGCTGTTGCTCCTGCTGCTGGGAGGGATTAGGCGGCGCTCCTATGGAGCTACGGCAACCAGGGGCTGTCAGAGGAGGGAAATCCGCATCCAGGGCTCTAAAACGGTTTGATGGAGGCAGGCAGGTTGGAGGAGAGCGGTGGCGGCTGCTCCAAGCGTCTCCACCACGGCCGGGCCCAACCGTTAACCGGGCATCCTGGAGCACCGGAGTGGAGCTGAGGGGGGCTTTTGGTTTAGCCCCCTGCTGGATCCAGCAGTCCTCCTCTGCTGCAGATGTTACGTGGGCGTTTCGCAGCCCGAGTCCGCCTGGAGGCCCAGCAATGGATCCTCCCCCCACAGCTTCGCCGGGCTGGCAGGGAATGGTGTCCGCCAGCTGTGCACGGCTGGCGGCGGCGAAAGTCCGGCCGAAGATGATGTCCACGTCACGCTCATGGTCCTGGATTTGGTGGAGTGTTGAGATCCTCTGCTCCAGCTCCAAAACCCTCTGGCTAAGTTTTGCCCAGCCATCACACCCAGGACTGCAGGTGAGTGGAGGCATGGTGAGGGAGAAGTAATCCGTGCTTCCCACCGATTAAAATGATCCGGTAAAAAACGTCCTGGTTATTATTTAAGTCAGTGGTGTTTAAAAATCCGTTAAAACCGGAAAAGATGCATTTTGTTATCTTGTAAAGATAAGATGAGGATATAGAAACTTGTGTTGATTGTCTTTAGTAGTTTACATTAAGTTAAAAAAAAAGTAAAAAGAAATTAAATTTTTTTTTAAAGAAAACTAGATAGGATGAACCCCACCTCTCCCCCAATGACTGCTGGAAATAGGCACCAACCTCTCATGGATGGACTGTGGTAGGATGATGTCAACAGTATACCGTGTTTGTCATAGGCTTACATGCACTCATCATGTAAATGTCATAATATTAGGCTTTTAGCCTACACATTTCAATCACTCTTTTGAATGTTGACCCTTCCCACATTTTTTCCAATAAAAAAGTCCAGGCTGAATATTTGACTTCTCGTATTGTCAGAAATGGAAGAGGTCTTTTAAATGAGTTGGTTATCAGTCGTGGACTCAGTATTTCAACATAAAGTCCACTAAGTTAAAGAGGGTTGAGGTTGGAACAATTGAAACAGCTCAATGTTCTCCTTGTTTATCTGTTCAAAAAACAGTTTTACTTTGTTTTTGGAGTCCTTGTCCTCTTGGAACACCAAACTACAATGGATAAAATAAGTTTTCACCAAATCAATACATTTTCTCAGTTTAAGTATATCTATTGGTGCCATTGACATAAAATTCAATATATCAAATAATCTAAATCATTAGTCCACAAATGAAGTTGTGTGCTAAAAATGGCAGTGATACAGGGTAAAAGTCTTGAACACACTTTCTATAGTTGTTTGTTCTTCTCTATACATTTTAGTGAGCCTCCCCTCTCCGCTTCTGTCTTTCTCATCCTTCCTTCTCCTTTATCTCCCTCTTCTTCCTCCAATTTCCCCTTCCCGTCCTCTGACATGATTTTTAACTTAGAGCTGCTCCACATGCCAGGCTTCTCCCATCGCTTTTTCTTGTTATTCAACCTTTAATCAGATCAATTCACTATTCCATTCACAGCCATATAATAAGGTGATTATGCATGACACACACGCAGAACGCATGCACACACACACACACACACACACACACAAGCACACACACATCCAGCCCCTTTAGCTATGATGGAAGCTGACGTTGCATCTTCAATAAAAATTCAGTGAATCTCCTCCATAAGAGAAAACTGGCAACCTGGTGCTCCCAGATTAATTTGTCTCTTCTCTTCTAATCAGTGTCAGAATAGAGGAAGAACCCAGAAGTGGAGGAATGAGCGGGTGAGGGGTGGGTGGGAGGAGGCTAGACGTAATGAAAGCAAACAAGAAGGCGAGGAAGGTTCCTCTAAGTGTTTGATTAGAGACCATTGGCAGACCTCTGGAATGAACCCCAGAAATTGAATTTACGGATTAATAACCAGAAATGAAAAGTGTCTACTGTTTCTTTTCACTCGCCACCTCAGAACATGTTTATGTATGTTATGTTTATTTCTGTATGGGTCTATGGGTGGGTTTGATCATGGGTATGGGTGAATCTGAAAGTGTTCATGATGAATACTTATTAAATGCTTGTTTTAATTTTCATATTATTCAATGTTAAAATTTTATGTTTTTATGTGCATTTATTTTATTTGTCAAAAGCCCTTTGGCTATACACTATGATACTTACATGGGATTACCTTAAAAGTTAATCTATGTATATTGTATCTGTCCCTATCAAATAAATAAATACA
The DNA here is from genome assembly GCA_963556495.2 of Valencia hispanica. Classification (NCBI taxonomy): domain Eukaryota; kingdom Metazoa; phylum Chordata; class Actinopteri; order Cyprinodontiformes; family Valenciidae; genus Valencia; species Valencia hispanica. The sequence goes on along the minus strand of OY747705.1, from coordinate 49,338,493 downwards.
GATGTATGAACCTGCAAATCTGCACCTTTAATGAATGCACATTGTTAGGTAAGCGGCTTTGGAGTGTTTGTTATCTTACCTCTGAGAAGTCACCGTAGTTTTTGCTCTGTTCCTAATCTTGGCATGAAAGTACAAAATTATCTGATGGAAAACAACTAAATGCAAGAGGTTTCTGTTGATTGTCTGGATCTGGTATGAATTAAGGTGAAAAATAAATATTTCAAACTTTCCAAGTTTCAACTACAAGTTCCTACATCCTTTAACATACACTCCTTTATAAAAGTATTCACACCCCCTCAAAGTTTGTCATATAAAAAACACATAGATTCATGGATTTTACATGGATTTTTGTGATAGACCAACACAAAGCAATGTATAATTATAAAGTGGATAAAAGGAACCAAGTTTTTATTTCCAGAATTCTTTTTTCCAGACGAATCATACAGTTCAGGGATAAAGTTGTGTAAAAGTTTCAAACATGCTTCCATTATAAAATATTCCAAGGTTTAAACATCTCAAAAACATATCAAAAACATCTGTCCATTATCTTAGTAAATATAAAATTTGGTACAACTGGAAACCAAGTGAAATATGCAAGTCCGTTTAAAGTGACTGGATCAGACAAGTAGAACATTAATCAGAAAGGCGGAAACGATGTCCATGGTAACTCTTGAGGAGCAGCAGAGATCCATGGCTCAGATGGGCGACTGTCAAGAGCACGATTTGTTGTGGGTTCCACAGATCTGACCGTTTTGGAAGAATGACAAAGAAAAACTAATTTCTCAACGAAACCCGACAGAAGTTCTGTTTGCAGTTTGACACAAACCTTGGGGAGAACATAGCAAGTATGTGGAAAAATGTGCTCTGCTCAGGTGAGACAATAATGTAACTTTTTGGTCTAATGTAAACCTCTTTGTTAGGTGCTTTAAAATGTCTGCAATTAGGTCAAAGGGTCTCCTTTCTGCAGTACAACGTCCATAAAGATACAGCTAAAGCTAAAATGAAACGCTTTGGATGAAAATGTAATGTCCAGACCAAAATCTATATGAAAGTCATTGTTAGAACTTCACATACTTTGTATGCAATTTGACTGTGCTAAAGCTACTCTGGGGGAAAAAAATCGTTGTGTACATGTACAATACAGATCGAGAGATACCGCAAAGACTGTAGTGAAATAATGTTCTCTAAATTATTGACCCAGTGGGAGGAGGGGGACTGATTACAAATGTATGCTATGGTTTACATGTATCATTTAGTTTTTAGAAAAATTTGTGATTTTTTTCTTCCACTTTACAATTATTAACTAATTTATGTTGCTCTGCCATATAAAATAAATCTAATGTATACAAGTTTGTGGTTGTAAAGTGCCCAAATGTGAAATATTTCATATATTTTAATATGGCTAGTTTTATAAGGAACAGTAAAAGGAGATATTATTCCTTTTAACGGAAATACTTTTTGCCAGCAAATGTTTTGTTACTTAGAATGAAATCATAAAGTCATCACAATAAAAAAGCAGTAGTAATATTAGAGTTACATTTTAAACAGCATTTACTGGGATTTATTTAAATTATTTACCAGAACACCATTCACCCAGTAAGCTGGTTTTATTTTTTTTACACAAAGAGATGGCAGATTATATGAGGGGGTGAGTTAAGAAAGACATAGATTGCAGTTACTCGGTTAGATAATAAAACCAAGCATAGGGGAGTACACAAACTAATTGGTTTGAGACTTTAGCACTCCCATGACAGCAAACCAAGCAGTCTGAGGCTTCACACCAGCTTTTAGATACATTATAGTTCAAACAGATGAGCATGCAGCAGCTGTATGGACCAAATAGATGCTACTGAAATGTGCTGGGTTTACATGCACTGTGCATGTTCAAGACTTGAAATATATATATATATATGACAATGTATTCACTTTCAATGTTATACACATTTAGACAGTTTTTTTTTTACAAATTCCCTACATATACACTGATAAAAACATTTAATAAACAACATACTCTCAACTAAAATAGTGAAATAAATGGTTTGTAGCTAACTTCTGCTTTGTCAACCAGTGACTAATTGTCAACAGAAGATGTGCAGGTGCTGCAGATAAAGTGTTATTTATTACTGTTAAAAATGAATAATCCAAATGGAAACTGATGGTTTTTTTTGGCTATATTGACCTTCTCGTCACACATCCTTGAGGTATTGCGATGTTTTTCTGGGTCAGCACACTATCAAAGAGAAAAAGAGGGGGAAAAATTCCAGGGGAACATGTTATATTATATATATATATATATATATATTCATAGTTCTTCAGGGTTGTTTGCTAATTCAGTGGGATGTCCCACAGAACAGATAAGAAAGAAATTATCTTTTGACACCCTTTTTTTCTTTTCGCTCCTATCGGTGTCGATATATTTTAAACCAACATGTAGATCTGATTTAAGTGGGACATGAAATTTGACATTGCTTCCTGTCTCAATGAGAAAACATTGGTGTTCATGTCTGCCATACATCATTCTTGATACAAGGTGTATTCTGTAATTTACTACAGTAATTGGTTAATATTGAGAAACACTCACTGTTTTTTTACTTCAAACCACATTTCTGAACTCTCCCAGTCTAAAGCTGTCGTTAACAGTTTTATTTGAACCGACAGTCAGAGCTCAGTACTGGAGACTAGAAAGCTAGAAATATCTAGTTTTGTAGTCTGCTCGTTTCTGCAGAGAACACAGTTTAAGTCTTTTATTTTTAAAGCTTTTTCTTTACCCAAAATATGGCCCTGAAAATATTGTTCAGGAATATATCACTCACTTTAAAGTACTAGCTGCACTAAATTAAACAGGTGGAATAATTGTTCAATATAGTTCAAACTCTTGCTTCGAAGTCTTATTTTTGAAAATAATTTAAACTGTTTGTTGTATGATCATATTGCCCTGAAAAAGAATAGTTTAAAGATGTCCCTAAAGGTCTAAAATTTGTCAGACATTCAAGCCCACGATGAGTGGATTTAAACTTCTGACTAGAGCTATGTCCGCCATTTTCACCAGGAAAATATTTCACTTGCCAGCTGATACAGTAGTGCATATGCAAATATCCTTTAAGCCTTTACTGAATGTTTAACATTTAATGTACTATTTATATTTTTATCTATTATAAAACCTCAATAATGGTACAACGAAAATGTCTCATAGGAATCTCACATGATATTATAAAGTCTGTCATATAACCTAACCAAAACCACAAATCAAAACTTTGGTTCCAGCTAAATGCTTTTTATCATCCTAATTCAGTTACTTATATAATCATATATAAAAGTCATTTACTTTTCTGTCCAAGAGGCATCATGAATACACAAAACTCCTTGATATAGTGAATGCAGCTTCCTTTCAATCCACTGTCAAGAAGCCAGACTGTCGTTCTGTGATAAGTAGTGACAGTCAGATGTGAATTCAGGTGATGGCCTTTCTGTCTGACTTGAGCGAATATAATGACAGAAATGGAAATTATGGGGTTTTTTTCCTTTTGAAGGTGTCTCAAAAAGCTTCTCTCCTTATGCACAGAATGACAGAATTAAGGGGATAAAGCACAAATCATTAGGATCAATTTTCTTCAGACAAAACAGACTGGGAGTGTCTGGGGTCTAAGAGAACTTCTCCTTTGATGATAAGAAGGAAAACCAACTGAGAGGTATGTAAAATCTGTAATGAGCTGTGGTGATCATCAGAGGTCCTGGATTGTTTATCTGCAGCGTCCAGTGTAAATCCTGTATCGGTGATAGAAGAACTTCTGAGGTTTGTTTAGCTGTTGAATAAACAAAATCTGCATATTCTAACTCCATCCCAAATGTCTAATTTAAAAAAAACAAAGAAAAATTGAAAATTTATCTTTTTAGGTTCTTAAAATCTTTTCATGTCTAGACAACATGATGATTTCTTAATAACCTATTTTTCTGTTATTAATCTTTTTGTTCACTGCATGTATTAGAGGAGATAAAAAAAGTGTGATTGTTAAGCTTACCTGCCAGTTTTAAAACAGTGGAGACATGTCAGAATGAATGAATAAAGCAAAAGTTTTAGTATAAACCATGCAAATGTGCTTTAGTGCTCCATAGGGAAATGTGATATATTTTAAAAGAATATGTGATCAGAATGTATTTAGAATAATATTTTAATAAGATATAATGACTGATAGGACACCGTTCTACTTTAATTTACATCTTCTGTGGGGTAATGGCATCATGAATCAAAATGCTGATTAGATAAGTGAGGAAAGCATTTTCATTTAGTATTTCTTTTTTGTTTTACTTTTCATCTTTCTGTCTCGATTGATTTCACTGTCACTGTCACAAAAAAAATGTCTCAAGAGCATGATACTACCATGACCATGCTTGCCAACAGAGATGGACTTCATGAGGGGGATTCTTGATATCTGATTACCTTCTCACAGGGCTGCTGGAACTGTCGCTAAACAGTTAACTGAAATATGTCTGATCAGAAGCTTGTCTTCTTGGGATTTTTTACGATTTAGGTGGTTCTCCTTTCCAATAATGGGCACCCAAATCACAGCGGTATCTTGGGAGCACTGATAAAGCATAAAGGAAAAGGAATGAATCATAAATTACAAAAATAAAAGGTATTTTTTAGCATGAAAGATCATAAAGAAATCATAAAAAGAAGTAAAACAAGAATAATGGATAGAGGACCATATTTTTTTGTCTTTATTTACTCATTTTTTTAAATAACAGTGTACTTAGATATTCTATTAGACTTCAAATTTTGACCCAGTAATATTTGGATGTGTTTGTATGCACAATGTGATTCATGTCAGTATTGAGTGGAGTAGTCGGGTTGATATTCTTGATTGACAACTTGAGATGAATCCCTTTGAAGTGACATTTGGAGTAAGACCAAGTCACTTTCATCCTCCCTGGCAGGAGCACATTTGCATTTAGCATGTGCACACACTGGTTTTTACTGCAACCCCAAAATATGATGATTATGAAAACCGTCTCCAAGATAGGTGGTCAATTTTGTGCTTTTCATATTTCTTTTTATAATTTGGATTTAAAAAAACTATTTATCTTTGTATTTGGAAAAAAACTTTATTGATAGGTTAAAAGCCTCAACCCCACAACATCTAAATTTTAATCAGATTTCAAAAATGAAACAAAGATATACATGTGATGTTTTTATTTAATTTCAAACAACTGACTTGAACCATTTAGGATATTCAAGACAAACACAGGAACTACCAAACCCAAGCTTATCCTGAGCTAGAAGATGCTGGAACACCAGTGTCGCTATCCAAAGTGAAGTGAGTTTCACATTAACCTGGACTGAGAGGGTTTTGACCAAAAGAGAAGCATCTGCTCTAAAACAAACACCCTCGCACACATCTGAAATCTCCAGCTGCCCTCATAAACAAACCAAATGTCTTCTAAAGAAATTTGTATAGTCACACAAGACAATGATTTAGCTATTGATGATTAGCTAGCTTGTGTTCTTGGGTAAGACACTTCATCCTATTGCCTGCTGGTGGTGATCAGAGGGCCCGGTGGCGCCTGTGTTCAGCACCCTCGCCTATGTCAGTGTGCCCCAGGGCAGCTGTGGCTACAATGTAGTAGCTTGCCACCATCAGCATTTGAATGTGTGCATGAATGGGTGAATGACTGAATGTAGTGAAAAGCGCCTTGTGGTCCTCTGACTGAAAAAGCGCTATACAAATGCAGGCCATTTACCATTTATTAGGCCACAGTTATAAGATGGATGCTTAAGGAAGTCAACATAAGGCTTTCAAATCAAAGTAAACTGTGCCAGCTGCTGGTAGCATCATGGTAATGGTCTCATTTTCTGTGAGGACTACTTGTGAGTTGCACAAGTTGTGTGAAATAAAAATAAATGCATAGCAGTTGAAACATGGACATAATTAAGTCTTCCAATAGGAAAATACTGCCAAACATACATTTAAACTGGATTTTGGAGTGGATAAAGCGTCTTGGATAATGCTCTGCAACTACAGGTTGATGTAGTGATGGACTCAGACCTGAACCTCCAGGGTCACATAAAAGCAATAACAAAGTCAGCCTTCTATAACTGAAGAACATTTCTAGGATTAAAGGACTAATGTCGTTACGGGACCTTGAAAAAACCATCCATGTGTTTATCTTTAGTCGGACTGATTACTGCAACAGCGTCCTTACAGGTCTGCCTAAAAAGTCAATCAGACAGCTGCAGCTGATCCAGAACATTGCTGTTCGTGTTCCTCACTAGAACCAGGAAGGTAGAGCACATCACCCCAGTTCTAAAGTCCTTACACTGGCTCGCTGTAGCTCAGAGAATAGACTTCAAAATACTTTTACTAGTTTATAAATCATTGAATGGTCTAGCGCCAAAGTATGTTGAAGATCTACTGTCACTATACCAACCCCCCAGACCCTCTAACTCCAGTCTACTCAACATCCCTAGAATTAGAACCATACATAGAGAAGTAGCTTTCAGTTTCTATGCTCCTCTTATCTGGAACAAACTTCCAGACAACTGCAAATCTGCTGAAACACAGTTCTTTTACATCATGGCTATAACCCCTTTTGTTTAGAGCTGCCTTTGAGTAATGTGTTCATGCATCATATGTTTTGTGTTTGGTTCACGCTTTATCGCTGTTTTTACTTTATCTGCTAGAGTAATGTTTCTACGTGTCATATGCTATGTGTGCGTTTTATGATTTATTGCTGTTTTTACTATATTCCCTAATCATGTAAAGCACCTTGAATTATCTTGTTGAAAGTGTGCTATACAAATAAAATTCCCTTGCCCAAAAAGGTAACTTTTTTTACACACGTCTGCAGTTAATTCAGACTGCATAACTTTAAGCAAATTACAGCAAGGCTAAATGGAGTTTTGCAAAGTTGCTCAGTTTTCTCATTCCTAATTGTTAAATACGAGGATTGTTCTGTTATTGTAAAGCTAAATGCTAATTTAAGCTCAAAACCCATGTTTTAAAGGTCTTATTCACTGAGAAACTGTGTAATACTTGTTTTTGAAATATGATTGGTCACCCTGAGTTGCATATGCATGCTGCACGTGAACATTTTCTCCAACCCCCGATGCCTGCATTAGCGACAGAAAGGAAATAGCTAAAACGAGCGAGCCAGAAAAACCCAGTCTCTTCCTCTTAACACAGAAAATTTGTTTTCAAGGTCTTGCCTACCTTTGGTTTGCGACCACCTATGGGAAGGCCGGGTTGATTTTGAGGCCAGGAGAGAGCGGAGTGCATCTCTGCTAGTAGAAGCTAACTGTTAGCAACCCCACAACATGGCGGAACATATTTAGGCTTGTGTTATATGTGGAGATAACGCATCGATGTGGCATTTTTTACCCAAGGAAGAGAAGCCAAAGAAGAAATGGTTGGAACTTGTTTTAGAACACCACCAGTAAAATCAATTAGTTATTTAGAGTCACATTGCTGTTAGCCAATCAGAGGCGAGACGATTGCATATCATTAATATTAAGGAGTTAGACTCATAATCCTGTCATTTCCCCCCACCCACTCTTACGACAAACTTCAAACTCCTGAAACAGAAGCACGAGCGCATTTTTTTCCACAGAAAACAACTCAAGGCCTTCATTCACAATTGAGTCAGCCTTCTATCACCTGAAGAACATTTCTAGGATTAAAGGACTAATGTCGTTACGGGACCTTGAAAAACCCATCCATGTGTTTATCTTTAGTCGGACTGATTACTGCAACAGCGTCCTCACAGGTCTGCCTATAAAGTTAATCAGACAGCTGCAGCTGATCCAGAACATTGCTGCTCGTGTTCCTCACTAGAACCAGGAAAGTAGATTACATCACCCCTGTTCTAAAGTCCTTACACTGGCTCCCTGTAGTTCAGAGAATAGACTTCAAAATACTATTACTAGTTTATAAATCATTGAATGGCATAGCACCAAAATATGTTGAGGACTTGTTGTCACTATCCCAACCCCCCAGACCACTCAGGTCTTTCAACTCTAGTCTATTAATCATCCCTAGAATTAGAATCAAACGTGGAGAAGCATCTTTTGGTTTTTATTCTCCTCTAATCTGGAACAAACTTTCAGACCACTGCAAAGCTGCTGAAACACTGAGTTCCTTTAAATCAAAGCTAAAAACCCATCTGTTTAGAGCAGCCTTTGAGTAAGCGACTAACAAAAGCTGGAATGTCATGTTTTAAATGTGTCATATGTCATGTGTCTCTAATATTGTGTCCTATCACCCAAAGCACCTTGAATTGCCTTGCTGTTGAAAGTGTGCTATACAAATAATAAATGTACACATTGAAAATATGTGGTCTGATCTAAAAAAGCCGAGTCCAGGTCAGGGGCCTAATAAATCTAAATTTACTCCTCCATTTCTGACAAGAAGTGATCAACTATCCAGGCTGAATCTTTTTGAAGCCTTTTGATGGATTCAACTGTATGTATGATCTTCCACCTGTATGAAAAGGATAAAATCCACAACATATTCACAGTTGGTTATATAATCATTCAACACAGAAAAAAATGAATTCATTTCAAGTAAATACTTGACAAACCTAAAAAAAAGTTTTTAAACCTCTTACCAGAATTGCATATCTTTATCAAGGATAAGGATGCCATTTATCAAGTCACATAATGTGCGCAACAGCGCCCCCAGGTGTACTTCATTCTCATTTCAGTTATATCACGTTTGTGCCACGATGATTTTACTATTAAATAATTCTACTTATTCTAAAATTAGTTAAGATCCTACAATCTCAGAACGTCTCGTTTTTTGGTATTTTACTAACATTAAATGTTTTCTTTTTTTCCTGGGTAAGATTTTTTTTCTACCACGTGCTTCCGGTCGGCTTCACTTCACTTCACTTCCTCCCCACACTAGCTGTGTCGTACACGTGGGTATAGCCGTGCTTAGTTACCTTGTGTCGTCACCAGATATCTCCACGTTGTTCCACAACTAGTGACACATTTTCTCATCTTCTAGTTCTCCACAGCTCGACCATGGAGTCAGCAGAAGAGGAGTCGTTGCACGATCAGAGTTCGGAGGACGAAGCCAGTGAATTATCGGATGGGGAGGTAGGTGTTGTTAGCGTGGAAGGGGGGAAAACTAGGCGCTAACTAGCTGAGCTGCGCCACAAAAACAGGACCCATCTCCTGCTCTGAAACTACAGAATATTCTACATCATTTACCCGACTCCGCAGTCAGTTTTCCAAGCGTTGGTGATCCATTTGTTTTCCGTTCTGGGTTCATAAATGTGGTTCAAAGTTTAAAATGTCCAAATCTGGGTAAGAATGCTATGGAGAAAAACCAGAGAATGTAGAAATCCCCCCCTTTCTGTTTGATATTGAGTGTAAATTAAATAGTTTTTTACTTAATGTCACCTTTTGACTTTATTCAGAAAGCCTTGGGTTTAAAGTAGTGGTGTCCAAACATCTTACCGTGGGGTCCTAAAATGTCAAATTGCAAGTACTCTGGGGGACACAAAAGTTTGATTACTTTTTTTAATTAAAATGTAAAAACATTTTTTTACATGCTTAACAATAAACTCACCACTGGATTTTAATGAAACATGAAGTTTCCTGATTTTTGTGGGAAAAGAGTTATGTAAATTATTGTAGATTTGAAACAAAACAAATAACAGGGTTTTGCAGGTTTGCCAGCTTTATATAAAAAAAAACCCACCTCATTTTTTGTGTTGCTCATATTTCTCTAGGTTATTCTTGTCTTTTTATTAATTTGATAAAGTCAGTTTTGTAGTAAAAGTCACACTTTTTAAAAATGTGTATTTGCTTCAGTCACCTGAGTTGGCAAACCAAATTTAGGCCTTTCTTGTGAGTTGTAATCAAGGGTCACCCACATTGTTCAGAGACCCGCAAATGGCGCTGTGGATACCCCTGGTTTGAAGTACAATCCATCAGAATCTTTGGTTTTGTCTTCAAAGGAGTATTAATACTACTTGAACATGAATTACATTTCGCAGGCAGTAACTTAGTTATTGGATAGACCAACACAGACTACCTACTTGTGAAGGGGGAGGAAATTGATACATGGTTTTAAAATTCTTTTTACAAATAAAACTGAAAGTATATGTATTTAGAGGCCCAGGGATAAAGTTATGGAGAAACTTAAAATAAGTTTATGAGAAGTTTAAAACATTTCACAGATAATCCATGACCTGAAATGCGGAAAAGACACAGCACAAACTGCAAAATAGGGCTGTATGTCATATTGAGATACTGTGGAAAATAGTGATGCTGATATTAGTTGGGATAAACTCACAGTGGCCTCAGTACCTTTTTTGTAAGACTTTTTGTTTGTAAAATAAATATAATATTGTGTTTTGACTAAATGTGGAAAGGTTTGAGATATTGATACGTTTGCAAAGTCGGGAATGGAATATCTACAGAGACGATGACACAGATGGAGTTTTAGCTGCACCATCTGGGTTTTTGTCTTGGTCTTTGGAACAATGTAAAACATATCATGTACATTTGTGGTTAAGACTTTAACTTTTGTATCTTTGTCCAGTTAACATGGAGACATTCCCAGTAAAGTTTGTTAAAAAATCAATTAAAAAAATAATATTTTCTCGCCGATAACTTGGTATTTGGACGGGTGGTGCAAATGCGGCAGAATATGTACATCCTAGTTAAGACACAGCCTGAGTAGGGAACCTAATAACATTTTGAATAGGTAATGTGGAAACCTTACACACTTTTATTTTTTGTTTACATAAACTCTGTCCATTTCCCAGCTTCAAGAAGCCTTCTCTAAAGGGTTGCTGAAACCTGGGATGAACGTTCTGGCAGAGAAGAACAAGAAGTTTGCCAACAACGTGGTGAGTAATTTATGTCAAAAGGAGTTAAGAATGCCTGTAAATGACATTTCAACCTGAGGAAGCTTTAATGCGATCATTGAATCCGTGTTCTGCATATTTGTTATGCAGGAGGGTTTGAAGCAGTGCCTTGCTGATTTCCGGAAGGAGCTACCTTGGGTGGAGAGGTTAGACATGACTAATCTGCCAGCTGAAGACATCCACTCCAAATCTGACGGGAAGGTTCCTGCTGGGACCAACAGAGAACTTGATGCCGACGATGACTTCCAAAGAGAAATGTTCTTGTAAGTGTTTGCTAGTTATAACGCAGTGCGATAAATGTTTAATCTAAGGTGAATTAGGTCAACAAACCCAAACCAATACATTTGTCAGGTTCAATAATGTCACTTCTATGTTACTAACTTTGGTTAACTCAGACATTACTTAGCTGATGTGGAATAACGTCCTCCTTTGCAACCATTGCAGTCGTTTAACACAAAATTAAGTTTTTCCCCAATTTATTCCTTTTCCTCTTTTCTTGTATGACATATACCTGTTTATCCGATTTAAATTTGTTTTAGGAGATTTAAGATAAAAGAGCACCTTTAATTAATTTTTTTCTAGCCTTCCGGTCACAGGCGAAGTCATACCAATAGTGTTAGGCCTGCTCTATTCAGAGACAAAACAGGTATAGTTTCAAAAACAGTCTGTAAAAATGGCACACCACAATCATTCAAAAACATTTGTCCTCATGAATTCACACAAACCGGCTGAAAATGCTGGAGTACATATGTCGGGCCCACTGGTGGCGCTATGACTCTGCTACAGAAACACAGAAAAGAACACTGAGCATGTACAGTCAACTCAGTGGCAAACACGACAAATCTAGCTTCAAATGAGAGCTTCAATCAAAGCATATGGTGTCTGTGGTTCTCCAGATCCATTTTTTGCTGCTGGTTACAGAGGGACAGTAAATTGTATTCTAGGATTTATAATAAGGTCAGTGTTTGCTTTATTAGGACTGCAACACTGTACGGCACCATGTTTGTTTACTTTATCACAGAGTTGCGCATGTATGTTTAAATGAAGGAATGGGGCGGTGACGTCATCCACTCCGAATAATTACCGGAGAGCTCGTAATCAAGGAGACAACTGAGCCGGTATGAGATCTCTCCACTCTAGGATCCGGTTTCAAACATGATGGGTTACAGTGTCCTGAAACCCCGACCCCTTGTGGATGAGATGCCTGTTCCATGAAATATCTTTGCTGCTACACCTAGTTTCATCTCCATGTTGACAGGGCCTTAGTCTTGAAAACGGGACCTTAGTTTCAATTTAAAGGTCTCATTCACTCGTTTTTTTTTGTTGTTGTTTTGGTACATTTGCTATAGTCTCAATTGTGAATGAAGGCCTTGAGTTGTTTTCTGTGGAAAAAAATGCACTCGTGCTTCTGTTTCAGGAGGTTTGTCGTAAGAGTGGGTGGGGGGAAATGACAGGATTATGAGTCTAACTCCTTAATATTCATGATATGCAATCGTCTCGCCTCTGATTGGCTAACAGCAATGCAACTCTAAATAACAAATTTACGTTACTGGTGGTGTTCTAAAACAGGTTCCAACCATTTCTTCCTTGGCTTTTCTTCCTTGGGTAAAAAATGCCACATCGATGCGTTATCTCCACATATAACACAAGCCTAAATATGTTCCGCCATGTTGTGGGGTTGCTAACAGTTAGCTTCTACTAGCAGAGATGCACTCCGCTCTCTCCTGGCCTCAAAATCAACCCGGCCTTCCCATAGGTGGTCGCAAACCAAAGGTAGGCAAGACCTTGAAAACAAATTTTCTGTGTTAAGAGGAAGAGACTGGGTTTTTCTGGCTCGCTCGTTTTTGCCGTCTATTTCCTTTCTGTCGCTAATGCAGGCATCGGGGGTTGGAGAAAATGTTCACGTGCAGCATGCATATGCAACTCAGGGTGACCAATCATATTTCAAAAACAAGTATTACACAGTTTCTCAGTGAATAAGACCTTTAAAACATGGGTTTTGAGCTTAAATTAGCATTTAGCTTTACAATAACAGAACAATCCTCGTATTTAACAATTAGGAATGAGAAAACTGAGCAACTATTCAATACTCCATTTAGCCTTGCTGTAATTTGCTTAAAGTTATGCAGTCTGAATTAACTGCATACGTGTGTAAAAAAAGTTACCTTTTTGGGCAAGGCAATTTTATTTGTATATTACACTTTCAACAAGATAATTCAAGGTGCTTTACATGATTAGGGAATAAAGTAAAAACGGCAATAAATCATAAAACACACACATAGCATATGACACGTAGAAACATTACTCTAGCAGATAAAGTAAAAACAGCGATAAAGTATGAAGCAAACACAAAACACATGATGCATGAACACATACTCAAAGGCAGCTCTAAACAAAAGGGGTTATAGCCGTGATGTAAAAGAACTGTGTTTCAGTAGATTCGCAGTTGTCTGGAAGTTTGTTCCAGATAAGAGGAGCATAGAAACTGAAAACTACTTCTCTATGTATGGTTCTAATTCTAGGGATGTTGAGTAGACTGGAGTTAGAGGGTCTGGGGGGTTGGTATAGTGACAGTAGATCTTCAACATACTTTGGCGCTAGACCATTCAATGATTTATAAACTAGCAAAAGTATTTTGAAGTCTATTCTCTGAGCTACAGGGAGCCAGTGTAAGGACTTTAGAACTGGGGTGATGTGCTCTACCTTCCTGGTTCTAGTGAGGAACACGAGCAGCAGAGTTCTGGATCAGCTGCAGCTGTCTAATTGACTTTTTAGGCAGACCTGTGAGAACGCTGTTGGAGTAATGAATCCGACTAAAGATAAACGCATGGATGAGTTTTTCTAGGTCCTGTTGTGACATCAGTCCATGAATCCTAGAAATGTTCTCCAGGTGGTAGAAGGCTGACCTTGTTATTGCCTTTATGTGACCCTGGAGGTTCTGGTCTGAGTACAGTACTACACCTAGATTTCGGGCCTGGTCGGTATTCTCTAGCTGTATCAACTGAAGCTGTGTGCTGACTCTTGATCATTCCTCTTAAGGTCCAAAAATATTTAGCCTACTTCTGTTTTTTTCTTTTCAGCTGGAGAAAGTTATGGCACATTCATCCATTAAATTGCTCGATCCATTTACTTAGGGTTTGGATGGGTTCAAAGTCACCTGGTTACATTGTAATGTAGAGCTGAGTATCATCTGCATAGTTATGGTAGCTAATCTTATTGGTTGTTATAACCTGGGCTAGTGGGAGCATGTAGATATTAAAAAGGAGGGGCCCCAAGATGGAGCCTTGGGGCACCCCACATGTGATTTCTGTTCGTTCTGATGAAAAGTTTCCTATTGAAAATAAGAAGTTCCTGTTCTTTTGGTCAGACTCAAACCAGCCAAATACTGTACCAGAGAGTCCAACCCAGCTTTCCAGTCGTTCTAATAGTAAATCATGTTTAACAGTGTCAAATGCTACACTAAGGTCCAAAAATACCAGCACTGTGGTTCTACCACAGTCTATTTATGCGGATGTTGTTGAAAACTTTGACGAGGGCAGAAATCAGAGTGAAAAACATCAAAACAGTTGGTTATTGTTAGGAACCAATTTTAACTGGTGAAACACAGCCGTTTCAATAATCTTACTGATAAATGTAAGATTAGAGATTGGCCTGTGGTTCTGCATCAATGTGTTGTCCAGATTCTTCTTCTTTAGCAATGGTTGAATAACTGCTGCTTTTAAAGCCTGGGGGAAGACACCTGACAGAAAGGATGGGTTCAGTATTTGAATCAGATCAGACCCAATGACAGGAAAAACTTTTTAAATAGCTTCTTAAATCTTCAAAACTCCTCACCTATACTTTCTAACTTCACAGTGCCCACTGTGTCCACACTGAAGACTGTTGGCACCTGGTTGTGCTTACCATGGTTTGTTTTTGATCGATGAATAAAGGTGGAATGCTTAAGTTTCCAACTGCTGATGATAAAAATCATTCGATTTCAGTTATCTGCTGATTCCATAGTCCATATGTCAGTGTTGTCTTTTTAAAAAATATTTCCACGCTGTTGTTGCTTTTAATGGCTTGTCTGACTAATTTATTATTCAGTTTGATGAGGATTACAGATTGTTTATTGTATAGTTCCAGTTAACACGATCTGACCCTCCTACTTACTTTTTTGCTGTTGCATCTTGAAAAGAAATTCATTAAAGCACATACTGCTTGGGTAAATAAAAGTTTCCGGTCTGGTTTTCTTGTTACAGATGTTAATCAATGATTGCTGCCTTGCTGTCTGTCTTTCTGTTAAACTACAGCTACCGGCAGGGTCAGGCTACAGTCCTGGCGGCCCTGCCTCTACTGAAAGTGCACAATATAGCCACTAGGAGGCCTGAAGATTACTTTGCAGAGATGGCCAAGTCAGATCAGCAAATGCAGAAGGTAAGCTGTTTTTCTTTACAAGAATCGGTTCCCTTGAAAAACTGCATTCTTTATGCAAGTAAGTTTTGTTTCGTAATTTATGCGGTTTGTTTTTTTTTGTTGAGAATTTTGTTACAGCAGTATTAAGTCTTTTGCTTGTACCCGAAATACAAATACTCATGTTACCGTGCAGAAGTCGTACGATTTTACTACAATGGGGCAATACTTTCTTGTAATCTTTTTAAAAGGTTTTTAAGACACTTTGAAGGTTTTCCAATTCATGTCCTCTAAATTACCATTTGCATTGAAATGTTTTCCCACCTTCTACTCTTAAACACGAGTCTTTCAGACATAAAACATATTTTGTTCTTTTTAGGACTGTGTAAATATTAAGATTTTGATTTCTGCAATCTAACGATCACATAAATTAAAGTAATCATTTCAGTATATTCTGCTTTGCAAATGTATTCATATTTTGTTAATGTTTCCAGATTTATGTCAATTTTTTGCAAAGTGTCCTAAAAGATTATTGAAACGGTCTCTGTATATTTTTAAAGGACTTATGTCTCTGAGGCAAAAACATTAGGCTTCAAATGTGCTGTGTAATTGATTTTTATAAAAAATGCTGATTCTGTGTTTAATTATTGTCCTGTTGGGATGCGTATTGCTATCTGTCTTGTCTTTTTAACTAGTAAATTAGAGGTCAGTTAAAATAACGCTTCAATTTGATGGTGCTGTATTAGAAATATTTGAATGAATGTCTTTTTTTTCTTTAGATAAGGCAAAAGTTGCTCACAAAGCAGATGATCCTGGAAAGGTCTGAAAAAGCCAAAAAGCTGCGCGAGCAGAGGAAGTTTGGGAAAAAGGTTTGTTTGTTACGCTTTTCCTTCATGCGGTTTTCAAGGCACATTTTCCAGTTTAACTAGAGTAACTATATGGAATCTGATTGATTTCCAGGTCCAAATAGAGGTGATTCAGAAGAGACAGAAGGAGAAGAAGGCTATGATGTCGGCTGTAAAGAAATACCAGAAAGGTGGGTTTTTTACATCTTTAATCATTCTATGGTTTTCTTCTTACCATAAGAGTTACACGTTTAGTTTGCTTGTAAAATGTATTGTTTCTTTTATAGGTTTCCTATCTCTTTTGTAATTTTCATTTTCTCACTTGTAGGAATGACTGACAAACTGGATTTCTTGGAAGGAGACCAGAAAACATCAAAAAATTCTTCTGATGGATCGAAGAAAACTTTAACTAAGAAAGGGTGATTGTTTTCTTCACTTGTTAAACACTGCCTTTCAAATAAAAAATAATAATAAAGCTGCACATTTCATATGTTCTCTTTATTTTTTTGTCTTGTGACAGCCCTAATGCTAAGCGAAAATACAAGGACCAAAAGTTTGGCTTCGGAGGTAAAAAGAGTGGGAAGAAGTGGAACACCAAGGAGAGCTTCAACGACGTTTCCAGTTTCCGCGCCAAAATGGCTCACGACAAGGGAGCAAAGAAAGGCAAAGGAGGAAATAAAAATGTAAGTCACATGGCTGTCAAAACATTGACTGATTTATTGGGTTAAACCTTTTGTAAGAAGACTCCTAAATTCTTCCATTTGGGTTTTCAGAAACGTCCTGGCAAGTCTGTGCGCAGGAAGATGAAGGGCCGCTCATAAAGCCGACAGGACTTTGACCTCATTTTGTGGGCAGGATTAAGCACAACTCTGCAATCTGGACTGTGGTTACTTGTATATATTTTATACAGTATTATTAAACGTGGATTGGTGCATGGATGTTATGTTGAACAACAAATCCTTTTTAAACCCTACACTGAGAGGTGGATCCTGTTAAGATAAAGGTGAAGAGTCATTTTACTCCATGCATTTTTATATCAATAGTCATCTCTAGTTTGTCATCATAAGATGGTTTTAAGGCCATTTTTTGTGATTACACTTAAGTATCTACTCCAGTCTGTGTGCTGTCTAATGGATACCATGTATTCTGAGTTTGGGATACCGTTTATATGTTTTCTTGATTCACCCTGTCGACTTAATTGATTCTGCTCTCTGGTCAGATGTTTTTTATACTTCAGAGTTGCTGTCAGTTTTGCTCATTTGCATGAGTAGTATGAAATGTGCTCACTACATTTGTACTGACTTGTGGCAAGTGGGGGGGGGGGGGTGGCGTGGGGAGATTTTTAGGATGAACACAATAAACCACTTCTCTTGTTTTAATTTAAACCTCGTCGAGCAAAAGTTGCATGTTCCGTGACGTCTGTTCTACGTCGCCGGAAGTTGAATCTTGGGTCTTGACGGTCCTCTGGAATCTAGTGGGAAAGACATTGAAATTTTTTTTTTTCCTTTGAAGATTATTTTAAAAAATGAAATAGAGAGGAAACCTGCATTTTATATATATATATATATATATATATATATATATATATAAATAAAAATGGAACACAGGTTTTTTTATTGTTCAAAAAATTGTACGCCTCCAGATCACTACACAGTGAGAGGTCATTCGTTCGTTGTTTTGGGTTTTCCATAACTGTAAAGCTTAGATTTATTTGTAAGATGTCAAAATATAGAATGAAAAGATTTTTAAAGCAGATGTGATATTTTGGTCGTAATATAATGAAAAGCCAAGTGAAAGTGGAAAGTGATAGTAAACAGGTATGAAAGCAAAAGCGATTCATGCAACATTCAGAGGGATGTGATGGCCATTTAAAGGTCTGGGTAGATGCCTGCCTCTGGAGTCTGTGCTGCCACATTCACAATTTAAAACTTAAGAGGCCCAAACAACTTTGGAGTGTGTATAATACTGTAAACTATAGGGATATACTTTGCAGTAGGCTGACATTAATGTATTTAATTTTATATATATATATACGCCCTCTGACTTTCAACAGTTTTTACTTTCAGTAAACTTAATGTGTAAATATTTGTATGAACACTAAAAGAGTCAACACCATAAGACAAACTAAAAATGTTTCACAGACATGTGACTAACAGAAATAGAATAATGTGTCCTTGAATGAAGGGAGGCTCAAAATCAAAAGTACCGGTCAGTATCTGATGTGGCCACCAGCTGCTTGAAGTACTGCAGTGCATCTCCTCCTCATGGACTGGACCAGATTTGTCAGTTCTTGCTGTGAGATGTTACCCCACTCTTCCACCAAGGTACTATGCAAGTTCCTGGACATTTCTGGGGGGAATGGCCCTAGCCCTCACCCTGCGAGCCAACAGGTCCCAGACATGCTCAATGGGATTGAGATCCGGGCTTTTCGCTGGCCATGGCTGAACACTGACATTGCTGTCATGCAGAAACTCATGCACAGAACGAGCAGTATGGCTGGTGGCATTGTCCTGCTGGAGGATCATGTCCGGATGAGCATGCATAAAGGGTACCACATGAGGGAGGAGGATGTATTCCCTGTACCGCAACGCATTGAGATTGCCTGCAATGACAACAAGCTCAGTCCGATGGTGATGTGATATACCGCCCCAGACCATGACGGACCCCCCACCTCCAAATCGATCCCGCTCCAGGGTACAGGCCTCAGTATAACGCTCATTCATTATTCGATAAACACGAATCTGTCCATCATCCCTGGTGAGACAAAACCGTGACTCATCAGTGAAGAGCACTTTTTGCCACTCCTTTCTGGTCCAGCGAAGGTGGGTTTGTGCCCATAAGCAGCATTGTTACTGGTGATGTCTGGTAAGGGCCTGCCTTACAACAGGCCTTACAAGCCCTCAGTCCAGCCTCTCTCAGCCTATTGCAGACAGTCTGAGCACTGATGGAGGGATTGTGTGTTCCTAGTGTGACTCTGGCAGTTGTGCCATCCTGTACCTGTCACGCAGGTGTGATATTCGGATGTACCGATACTGTGCAGGTGTTGTTACACGTGGTCTTCCACTGCGAGGATGATCAGCTGTCCTTCCTGTCTCCCTGTAGCGCTGTCTTAGGCGTCTCACAGTGCGGACATGGCAATTTATTGCCCTAGCCACATCAGCAGTCCTCATGCCTCCCTGCAGCATGCCTAATGCACGTTCACGCAGATGAGCAGGGACCCTGGGCATCTTTCTTTGGTTGGTTTTCACAGTCTGTAGACAAGTCTCTTTAGTGTCCTGCGTTTTTAGAACTGTGACCTTAAATGCCTATTTTCTGTAAGCTGTTAAGGTCTTAATGACCATTCCACAGGTGCATGTTAATTAATTGATTATAGTTAATTGAACATGCATGGAAAACATTGTTTAAACTCTTTACAATGATGATCTGTAAAGTTATTTGGATTTTTACAACATTATTGTTGAAATGCACAGTCCTGAAAAAGGGACGTTTCTTTTTTTGCTGAGTTTATATAAAATATGCACTGCTCAGAAAAAATAAAGGGAGCACTTAACACAATGTAACTCCCAAGTCAATCACAGTTCATGTGAAATCAAACTGTCCACTAAGGAAGCAACACTGATTGACAATCAATTTCACATGCTGTTGTGCAAATGGAATTGAAAACAGGTGGAAATTATCTTCTGATGGCTACTTCCAGCAGGATAATGCGCCATGTCATAAAGCTCGAATCATCTCAGGCTGGTTTCTTGAACATGACAATGAGTTCACTGTACTCAAATGGGCTCCACAGTCACGAGATCTCAATCCAATAGAGCACCTTTAGGATTTGGTGGAACGGGAGATTTGCATCATGGATGTGCAGCTGACCAATCTACAGCAACTGTGTGGTGCTATCATGTCAATATGGACCAAAATTTCTGAGGAATGTTTCCAGTACCTTCAATCTATGCCACGAAGGATTAAGGCAGTTCTGAAGACAAAAGGGGTCCAACCCGGTACTAGCAAGGTGTACCTAATATTTATTTTTATTTATATATATATATTTATTTATATATATATATATATATATATATCTGCTATTAAATGTCTTGACTGAACCTTGCAAAGTTCCAGAGTTATGCAAAACCATTAAATAGTATAGGGTTAATTCTAAGAACTGCAGTACTTTCATTATGGGGATGAAACTGGCTATTCCTCACCAGGGGAGTGGAAATCCATCCAATCTCTTGACTTTCAGTGAGAGGCATGGGATATTTCTTTACTGGTTCCATATGGACTCTTCGGTAAGCCTCGATAAAGGTTGCTGCAGCAGAAAGAAAAGATTTACAGTAAGAATCAATTTTTTTTTAATTTAGAACAAATATTTTCTCTAGTCTAAATAAACTTACTGTCTTCTGACATTGCTTCTGGTGGTTTCCTGGACATAGGTTTATCTGGCAGGACATGTACTACAACATATGAGACAGAACCATGCGAAAACAAATGTTCAATTAAATATTTAAACATATTTAAATAGAAATGCATTCAGTATGCTGAAACACTGACTAACCTTTCTTTGAACCCCAGTGATACAAAAGTGAGTAATCATTTGGCTCTTTGTTCTTTTGTCAACTTTTCAGCAAAAGTTTGTTTTAAACAACTTGTTCAAACACCTGCTGTAAAATATTTTACAGAATAACTCAACCGCATTCCATCATTTAATTGAACATTACGCCATGCAAGTGCAGTGGCACATGATACCTGTAAATGTAATAGAATGGCTGGTTTGAGCAGTTCTTCCATCTAAACATTTACATAGAAATTCAACAGCAAGTCACAATAATGGATCCAGGATTAAAAGTGCTTTTAAAAGTCTGTGATATACTTCTTTGTTTTTAATGCCTCAAAACAATTTTTATTAATTGTACTATCTACAAGTTTAATACAACAAAATATTATTGTAGTTTAGTCTGTTGATCTTTTTTTGCCTACCAAGAAGGTTTTGAGACTTAATATTTTATTTCGTAGGAAATTAATAAGAAAAGAAAAATATTAGTAGCTTACATTTCCTGAAAGGATTGATGCTGAACTCTGTATGCAGTTTTTGATATCTTTGCTCTTTCTTCACCTTCTCGGCGTGAATTAAGTTTTCACGAACGCAGTCCACTTTCTCCTTACCGGCCGCCATATTTGGAAAAAAACAGCGCAGGGGGCCTGCATTTAGTTGACTAGCTGTGCGTTGCCTAGCAACAGTAACCGCAATTTATATTCAATTGCGATGCTCGAACGCACGATGGTGCCATGGGCCCAGGTTTTTAGGGAGCAGTGCGGCATTTGTTCATACCTTCCTCAAGTAAAGACATATTTTCGAATGAAATAAATAAAAAGGTAGGCTGAGAGAATGGAGGGAAATCTGTTATCCAAAGTTATGCCAACACAAAAGCAGGAAAACTAGCAATTTTCACGGTAAACGTCGCTGAAAAAACTAGTTAATCTACTAGTCAAAAGAAGAAACTTAATGACTATAGCCTATGTTATTTAGTGACAGTGCTGCCTGGTAGGTCTCTAGTTTTTGCTGCATATTTGTTATTGGGCACTGGATTTTGCACTTTTAACACGCTTGATTTGTTAATGTTACAAGCTGCTTCAGATATGGAAACTTCAACTTGACAACACTGGATACAGAATAATTTTTGATGAGTTATGTCCATAATTTTGCTTGATTTTTAGATACCAAATATCTTGGGTCATTTCACTCTACTGGTCAGTGTTGTTTTTTTCTTTGGCAGAAGAAATACATGTACTCTGTATTTAGAGAGAGATAATTGATCAAGTGTGAAAAGTTATGTAATCAGAAAAAAAACAATACAAAAATGTGATTTCCTTAAAGAGTTCATTGCAGCCACTGCTTTCACAGCCAATAGGAGATAAAGAAACATCACTTGTCCTGCTGTTGACTTTCTCTGATGCTATATATCCAAGCGTACATTTATCTGAACAAATTACAATAGCTAAACAAAGCTGCCATTGAAATAGATCCTATCGACATCGAAATGGAATCAAAGTATTGATAAAGACTCATTCTCTAAATTGCAATAGAAGTTAATTTATTTCAGTTCACTAAGTGAAACATTGTATAGCTTAATTACACACAGAATTATGTTTTCAAGCACTTAGTTATGTTAATTAGGATTGTCTGCTTACAGCTAATGAAAACACAACATTTAAAGGCATGTCACAGGCATAAATAATACTGAAAACTAAGTAAATATGGGGTTGCATATATAGCATCCCCACAGCATGATGCAGATATGGGGATAAAGTGTTCAGAGGGATGTGCAGTGTCAAATTTCTCCACGCAGTGTTTTGCATGTTGACCAAAGAGTAAAATGTTGGTCTCACCTGAGTTTCTTCTGCGTATTAACTCTAACCCTTTGCCTTACCTGGCTTGTGACAGAATATAAACTAGTTTTCTTATGGCCTCCATGTAAATGGCTTTATTTGTAGCCTTTTTCTATAAGTCTCGGATTTGTAGAAAGCAGAACTAAGTTGTTCTCTTGACAAATTCTGACACCTAAACCGTAGCTCCTTCATTGTTTCTGTGTGAATCGCTGATTACTCTTGGCCAACCTGTCAATTTAGGAGGATGGCCATGACAGCCCACCTTGATTTCATTGTATGTTTTTTTTTCATTTGTCCTCATAAAGAGTTCAGCTATAAAGTCTCAAAGGATTAGAAACTAGCTAACTAAGAACTAAATGTTGATAAGGCTAGGAATGCATAAACGTTTAATGGATGTGAACATCTAAAATTAACCAGAAATAAACGATAAGGAACGTAATGACAGCTCCCAGGAAGATGCATGAACCTCAGAAACTGTGGTGTGAGTGGGGAGGATGAAATTGTGTTTCGCAGTTGTGATGGCCAGGTTGGTGCTGTTGCCACTGTTTCCTCCTTCCTGTTATTTCTCTGTTAGATCGTTAAAGATCTAGCTGCACCCAATGGGGGAGTGACGATTTATAAAACCAGCTCCTGCAAACTCTCATGCTATCTCTCCCTGGAAGGCAGCTTGTCAACATGGGTATTGTTTGGTTAAAGTTTTTTGTTTAACTTAAATAAATATTTGAGCAAGCTGAGCTTTGACTTGACCAATTTTGAGTCATATTGGTAACAAATGGGGGCTTGTCTGGGATATGAAGCCGGGCATCTTTGCAAAACACATACATATGTTGCAGTGTAGGTTGATTACACTTAGCTTTCCCTGCTTTTATTTGGTGTTACAAATCTCTCTTGTGTGCCATTAGATTCAGATCTAGCTAACAGTACATATTGTTATAATATAGTTGTTGTAGATGCATTGATGTACTGTATATTGAATTATCCTGTAGTAATCTTGCATTAAAGCTTAGTGATTTTACTTATTGTCTCCCTATATTTGTTTCCTTTTTATATAGTTTCCCCTCATCTTTCTCTTCCTTTAGCATTTTGTTACTAATACTCCCTTTCTGTGATTCTAAAAAAGCCTGTTATATGCTTTTCTCTTTCTGTCTGTGTGAATTCCATGCTTGTGTGTATGCATGTACATGCTACAACTCACAGCACCAGACAGCTTAATAATGGCTGAGATGTACACCTACTGGTTCTTGTCTCATAACCTGATTCGTGCTTTATTGGCCCCATGTGAAAAATATAATGGGAACACGCAATAACTCAAACACTGGGGGGCCTTGGTAGAAGATTTCATTGTGGGTCGGTGACATGTCCCATGTGGGGTTTGTGTATGTGTGCGCGGAGGACTGTGTAATACATGTAATGGGTGGATGGGAGGGCTTGCAATGAGGAGCGCCGATCCCTGGCTCCTGTCACAGTGTCCAACCATGTTAACATCAAGGGAGCTTTTGAGCTTGCAGGCAGTGTGCAGTCAAAGGCCAGTTTGTGAGTTTGTTTGAACTCTACTTGCCAGAGGAGGCACTACATATGGTGTTTGTGTTTGATATGATCAAATATGACACGATTTCAGTAAACTGACCTCCCCCAACGACATGTAAAGGTTAAAAGGGACTGTTTACAGCCATTTGAAAGTATTTTAACAAATTAAATCTAATCTCTTTTGTCCTTTGGGTATTAGCATGTGGAAAGATAATATTGCCTGATTCGAATATGACTAAGATGAGATAATTATTATTTCTTTTTAACAACTGAGAGCACAGTACTGTGAAAGATCCCATTGCATGATTAAATGACGTGCCAGTTTCACTATAATGCTACTTCATCAAGTTTTGTAATTAACACTGGGAAATTTTAAAATGTATGTATTCTCCCTAAAATTGGTTTTTGCACATTAGTTTTAGTGTTTTCTTTCATTTGTTGGAGTTTTTGATCAAATTAAATGTACAACTAGCATTCTTAAAATTAAAAGAAGGAAAGAGAGGTATAGTTCCAGACAGAACCAAAGGCTATCTCAGAGAGACATAAAAAAGGAAACAAAATTATACCATTACTTACAAATTGCTTGTCTCAGTTCAAGAGTTCCCTCTCTTGGTTTTGTTTTTAGATAAAAAAATATTTTAGTCTACTTCACCCCCAACGTTTGATTCAGGGGGAAAGGCCTGGGTTTCATCCTGGCAGCAAAACAGTGGACCAAGTCTGACATTTCAAAGGGCATCAACATTTAGTTGTGGGGGGTGCTGTAGAGTTACAGAGTATACAAGTATAACTCAAGCAAGAACTGTGCTTGTGTTCCCAGCAGAAGGTTGTTTGTTTCCACTGCAGTTTGAACTCCTTGGGGCGGCACCACGTCCCAATCCCGCTCGTGATCTTTATGCAGATGGATCTCTAAGTACAGTTGTGGAGAAAAGGTATCCTATTTGTACTTTTTGGAGACTGTTTCTGTTAGTAGCTTCAAGCTATAAGCTTTAGCAAGCTCTGGGGCATTATTACAGCCAAATGTGAAGTGGCCGTAATCAGAGTCAGCTCCTCCAAGTTTGAGGCCATGGTTCTGAACTGGAAAAAGTTGGACTGTTCCCCTTCAGGTTGAAGTTGCTATCTGCCTTGGGAATTCTAGATATCTGTTTCTTCTTAATAAGTAATAGTTGGATGGAGTGTGAGATGGATAAACTGATTGGGAACTCATATAAAGTAATGGTGCACAATTTTGGTCTGTGATGGTCAGGAGAATGCTCAGCCAAAAAGTGGATCCCTCAATTTATCGTTCCTTCTACATTTTAAACCTCACCTAAATTCATAATATGCAAATCATGATTGAATAATGGCTTAGGTGGTAGGAATTTGTCTTGTAATCGGTGGGTTGCAGGTTTAAATCCCCACTCTATCTGTCTCAGTCGTTGTGTCCTTGGGCAAGATACTTCACCCGCCTTGCCTCTGTCAGTGTGCACCGGGGCAGCTACAATGTAGTAGCTTGCCATCTTCAGTGCGTGAATGACTAAATGTAAAGTAAAGCACTTTGTGGTCCTCTGATTGAAAAAGCGCTATACAAATGCAGGCCATTTGTCTTCTGGCCCTCTCCCTTTTTAGGATTTTTCAGAGAGATTGAAACACCATGAATCCCTTCTGACCTGGAAAGATTTTAGGATCCTCCAGAATGCAGCTCTGGTGTGTTGCTGGAAGATGAATATTTGGATTTCCCACCTGGACCTGTTATCCCTGCAGATCTCTGATATCTGATAAGTAGAGGATGGATTGACTGATGGATAATCTCGATGTAAATCTTGCTGTTCTGTGAAGGCCTCCGAGCTTGACTAGATAGCATTAGTGAACAAACAGCACCATGCAGAGCAAAGAGTACAGCAGGGAGGTCATGGGCAAAGTTGTAAAGAGGTTTACAGCAGAGTTAAGTTGTAAAACGATATCCTTTTCCTTTTCATAAATCACTTCACCTTCAATCGTCTGAAATGAAAGGAATATGGCACAACTGACAACTTTCTAAGACATGGCCATACACCTTAAAGAACAGGCTGGACAATTGGAACAATAATCAGAGAAGCAGCCAACCACTGGAAGAAGTCCAGAGATCCACAGCTCAGGTGGGAAATTGGCTAATGTGACAGTTGTAAGCTGTGAACTCAACAACTCTGATATTTATGGAACAGTTGCAAAAAGAAAACCCTTTTTAAGAGAGCCAATTTAAAGATTATCACAAGTCATGATGGAGATACAGCAAATAAGTGGAAGAAGATGGTTTGGTCAGACAATACCAAATAAAATTTTTTGGCCTCCATGCAATACGTGTGGAGGACAACTAACTCTGTACATCACCCTGAACAGAACATCCACACTGCAAAATATGGTGGAAGAAGCATCATGTTTTATTGTATTAGAATGCTTTTTTTTCATCAAGAACAAGAAAGTTGGCTGTTGGGAAAGTGCATACAGCAAAATACAGGCCTGGGAAAAACACCCTAAAGAAACAAGTAGAGCTACATTCAGTACTTACATTAATTCAGTTGAGAATCTGTGTGTAAAAACCACTGTTCTCTGATCTTGACACATGTTGCGAAGAATGAGCAAAAATGTAATTTTCCATATGTGAAGCTCTAGGCAAGGCAAGTCAAAGGATTTTGTATAGCACACTTTCAGCAACAAGGCAATTCAAGGGAACCTCAAATGTAATGTGACAAAATGTAAAAGTTCAACGGACATGAATACTTTTGCAAGACATTAGTTTGACAGTTTCATTTGATTTTCTAAAAAATGTTTTTTTAAACTCGACATTTTTCATCTATTACTTCTTTTTATATTCATGGATTTATATAGTTGCAGCAAGAAATTTTATAAATTTTACAAACCGGACTTACCAAATATAGCAAAGGGGACATTTTTAGTTCTTATTTTAACTATTCTGTGAATACTATTGGAACTATACACTTTACAGAAAAAGAAAGTCAGTGGGTATGAACAACAACAACAGTGGTGAGCTCAAACCCTATTTCAGAGAGCATTGCTAATTGCAATGAGGTTCGCTTTCATGATCACTTATCTGAGAAGTCAAACCTGGCTTAGTCAATGAAAGAAACCTTCATCTTTATTACATGGAATTGTCAACAAACGCATTTACACTCAGATACCTAACACAAGAAGAAATGCACATAGAACGAAACTTGCACTGACCTAAAGTGACATCAGCTTTACTCAGGATCTCAAGCTTACCCTGTAAAACACAGCCTTTTATGCTGGCTTCATCCATGGGTATCAGCCTTTGACCTTTTCCAACAAGACTGAATTTTAATTATCAAGTGCCCTTTATCGCCCCTAATTAACACACCGTGTCATGTATTATCCAACCTTTTTTCTCCACCATTGGTTTGACATGAAACAAATTAGAGGGTGCACACTTTTTTCTGTTCAGCACCACCTAATTGTCTCCATGATGGCCAATAAAGTAGCTCCGTTGATATTTTTGGAAGAAGAGGAAATATTGTTTGAGCTCCTTAACCTTAATGAAATCTCCATCCAAGCCTGCCCATACTAATGTTTGCTGACCTTTGCATGAAGTGTCAATGGCTGAGGCTCGGAAAAAGCTGTATCATTTTCTATCAAGCACCATTTCATAAAAATGTTAATTTTCTGTTGCACAGAAGTAGACTAGAATGAGATTTTGAAATAGATGCTTTTTTGGTAAACGAATCAGTTTCACCAATTATAACGTAATGATCAGAGTATCTGTGTTTCATAGTGGATTTAGAGAATTATAAAATGAAATGGTGATTTGTGCTTACTAATATAGAGAGTCAAAGCCCCTTTTACTCAGCTTAAAGATTTCAGGTAGTCTGTCAGGACTAAATTACAACTCTGATCTGTAGTGAAGATCGTGAGAAAGTGGTTTCGTGGCTTGACTTTGGACCCCAGTGTCTGTTCTGTCTGTGGCTGCCAGTCAACCAGAACTCTAATCTAACAACAGATAAAGCCCCATCCATCTCACCCTTTGTCTGCTCACGTACAGTGATAATAATTTATCTCTGCTTTTTATCAGATTTTTTTTTCCTCTCTCTTTTTGACCCCCATACTTGGACTGCAGTTGTTTACTTATCTGATTATGTATTTCTACTCTCCTCGGTTTTAAGCTAGTTATGTTTGGAAAAGCATAGCGCCTTTGAGCGGGATTAACACTGCTGTTCTCTGCTATCCGTACACCTTGCTCTGGAAATGACAGGTGATTGCAGATATCATGTACCATTACAGGTACAAACACACACTTCTACCCTCTACTGAGTTGTTTTGATAGCCATGTAGGTGTCTGGAGCTGACTGGAGACATGATGGTTGTGGGAAACTTGCCTTTCCATCAGATGGCAACTCTATGTCACCATTGGTCTTGTCTGTAATCTCCTGTTTAGTCTCAAAAGAAACTTTCTCAAGTAAAAGACAGAATGCAGAAGAAATTACAGAAAAGGATGAAAGCCCCAGGAAGCCATTATGTCGGTGGAGGAGCAGATAGAGAAGAATGAAGCCTCACATTGATATTCATTAATTCTAGTGTGAGAAGTCAGAATATTTTTACATGTTGCATCTTAACAGCCTAGTTTATTCCAAGAAAAATGGGGTGCTTTTCCAGATTAGGGTATGCTATAAATGTTGCAGTGCTTAATATTTCTTAAACAGCCTTCCCTATAAAAATAAGATAATAGATAAAATCAACAGATTGCATCCAAGCTTTCATGTTGTAAAATTCTGGGCCTAACCTGATTAAATTCTGTAATTGAAAATTCTTTGGCCAGGGAACTTTTTTCCAATTAATTATTGTCAAGTTTTGGTGAGCCTATTGAACCTCTTGTTCTTTTCTGTTCTTAGCTGAGCCCCAGTTTTGCCCTCTGTTTATGGTTTGGGTGTTATGTTCTCTGAGTATCATTTTTAGCAAGGAGTTGCTATTCCAATTGCTACTACCTTTCTATCACTTCTATCACCAGTCTTCCCATTTTCCTTTGACCTTTGCCATCATTGTCACATTTTCCTCCACACAACTGCTGCTCAGAGAATATGTTCTCTTATGTGAACTATTTTTTTAAAAACCTGAAAGAAAGTTATGTATAAAACGCCATTTATATCCAAAGTTTCTGAGATTCTCAGACAAAACCATCTGGCACCAACATATTCCATATTCCATGATGCCTAAATCTCCTTTCTTTTCCATTGTGATTCTTAAATGCAGAGTTTCTGCCATGTGATTTGTTGAGGTACTTTGTTAGCAAGCTACTTAACCGGTACATTTAGAATAATGGCTGCTAAGTGCATGTTTTTGAACAGTGGGTGGAACCTGGAACACCCAGAAAGAATCCACATAAGTACCGAATACGGAAACGACAAACAGAAACGAAAGCTTCTTTTGCCATAATAAAAACTCTAAAATCCAGGCATTACACTGAGCCCAACATCGCTTGTCTTCAGCTAAATTTAAAGAACCCATAAGGGACGCTCCTGACTTAGTGTTCTGAAGTAAGTATGAGTTTTGTAACTTACTACCAAAAGAGTAAATTATACTTTCACGTAATTTACTACATGTTTTGTTTTTGTTTTTTTCAAATTAGCTGTTTTTCTCTGGTTATTTGTCACATCTTCTTATTGTCATTCACTCACTTCTGGTTCCTAAATACCCCAAACATCCATCATGTTTTAGGCTCTTCATATCTTCTTTATGGTATTGACATTGCCTGCCGATGTTTGTCTTGTCAGTTACAACTGATTTCATAAAAATCATAACCTACCTACCAGGGCCCGGCAAATTTCCACATTCTCCTAATTCTTCGAATTGTTCCTCTTTTCATGAGCTCACTCCACTACTTCAGATTTCTCAAAAGAAAGTGTGGTTCTTGGATGCCAATTCAACTTAAGGTCCTTTCTGGCTTCACAACTGCCTCATCTTGAGGCAAACTTGGACAGAAGCAGGAGACAATCTGCATTTGGCTACCCAGCTTTTCTCCTTTGACTTTGAGAATAACTGGCATGGGGAGACAGTGGATTTGATCACAAACTTAGATCAAAGTTGCACATTTCTCCCATTAAAAAGAAAAACAAGTCCATGTTGCACAACAATAAATTCACTAAAATGAGAATAAGTCAGAAAAGAAAACAATTTCATAGGGTCCCATGAAGTAAATGTTGAGGAGATGGTTACAGTGTGACAATAGCCGATGGTAAAGATAAAAAAAAACAAATCGAATATCCACGTTACACACGAATCTGCATTTCGTTTTAAGGCAAGGCAATTTTATTTGTATAACACACTTTCACCAGCAGGGTAATTCAAGGTGCTTTACATGATTTGGTGATTTAAAAAAAAACAGATCAAAGAAACACACATTACACATGATACACAATAAAGCAAGAGAAAGATAAAAAAAAAAGCAAGAGAGCATGAACACATTTCATACATATGACATCAAGCATTTACTCGAAGGCAATTCTAAACAGATGGGTTTTTAGTCTCGATTTAAAGCAGTTCAGAGTTTCAGCAGCTCTACACTTGTCAGGAAGTCTGTTCCAGATAAGGGGAGCATAGCTTCTCCATGTTTAGTTCTGAGTCTAGGGATGTTTAGTAGGCTAGAGTTGGAGGACCTGAGTGGTCTTGGTGGTTGGTACCGTGACAACAGGTCTTCAACATATTTTGATGCTAAGCCATGTAATGATTTATAAACTAGTAGGAGTATTTTTAAGTCTATTCTCTGAGCTACAGGGAGCCAGTGTAAGGACTTTAGAACTGGGGTGATGTGCTCTACTCTCCTGGTTCTAGTGAGGACGCGAGCGGCAGCGTTCTGGATCAGCTGCAGCTGTCTGATTGACTTTTTAGGCAGACCTGTGAAGATGCTGTTGCAGTAATCAATCCGACTAAAGATAAACGCATGGATGAGTTTTTCTAGGTCGTGTTGCAACATCAGTCGTTTAATCCTAGAAATGTTCTTCAGGTGATAGAATGCTGACCTTGTTATTGCCTTTATGTGACCCTGGAGGTTCAGGTCTGAGTCCATTACTACACCTAGGTTTCGAGCCTGATCAGTAGTTTCTAGCTGTATTAACTGAAGGTGTGTGCTGACTCTTGATCGTTCCTCCTTGGGTCCAAAAATAATCACTTCAGTTTTGTTTCTATTCACCTGGAGAAAGTTATGGCACATCCATCCATTTATTTGGTCAATGCATTGATTTAGAGTTTGGATGGGTTCAGAGTCACCTGGTGACATTGTAATGTAGAGCTGAGTGTCATCCGCGTAGTTATGGTAGCTAATGTTATTGGTTGCTATAATCTTGCCTAGTGGTAGCATGTAGATATTAAATAAGAGGGGCCCCAGGATGGAGCCCTGGGGCACATGTGATTTCTGTTTGTTCTGATGAAAAGTTTCCTATTGAAACATAGAAGTCCCTGTTCTTTAGGTAAGATTCGAACCAGCCAAGTAATGTACGAGAGAGTCCGACCCAGCTCTCCAGTCGTTCCAATAAAATATCATGATCAACAGTGTCAAATGCTGCACTGAGGTCCAACAGAACCAGCACTGTCGTTCTTCCACAGTCTGTATTTATGCAGATGTCATTGAATACTGTCACGAGGGCAGTCTCAGTGCTGTGGTGAGCACGGAAACCCGACTGAAAAACATCAAAACGGTTTGTCATTGTTATGAAGCTATTTAACTGCTGAAACACGGCTTTTTCAATAATCTTACTGATGAATGGAAGATTAGAGATTGGCCTGTAGTTCTGCATTAACGTGTTGTCCAGATTCTTCTTCTTTAGTAGTGGTTTAATAACTGCTGTTTTTAAAGCCTGAGGAAAGACACCTGATAGCAGGAATGAGTTCACTGTTTGAACAAGATCAGACCCAATAACAGGAAGAACTTTCTTTAGAGATGCTGTGGGTAGGATTTCAAGACCGCAGGAGGAGGAGCTTAATTGGATAATGATTTTTTCAAGGCTGTTCTGGTTTAATTCGTGGAATTCAGACATTTTCTCTACATTGTTGTTGATTGGGGATGGCACTGGATATGGGTTCGATATTGAGGTACAGATTGACCGTCTAATTGTTAGACTCTTTTCAGTGAAAATGGCACAGGAAGATAGGCTGCCTTAGGTTATTAATACTATGTGTGGCAAGACCAGTGGGCACAGAATATGTGTTATGGCATGCTCTTCAGAAACACACCATTTTTGAAGAAGCCAAAAGATTGTCAACACTTCCACCTTGGGAGTTTCACTGTAGGAAATAGATATTGCACCAATAAGGCCACACAGTTTCACTCCACTATGAACTGAGGCAGGAGACGTGGTTCCACAATTTGAATATTCATTTTTTAACTTCATTTATTTTTAAATTATCACTTCAAAATACATTTTAGTTAAGTCCAACAAATTAAAAAGAAACAACAAAGGGGATGGGAATGGACAGGACTAAGACTTAACAGGTGAGGAATTGAGCCAGCGGAGGGGGGAAAACAATTTTCAAAACAAAAAAAAGCTAACTAAAATACAAGTAGATCACACAGAGCAGCTGTGAACATTCACTCCATGCCAAAGGGAACCCAGCACCACACACACGCACAACAGAATGGAACCGTCACCCCTGGTACCCGTTCACCACCTCCAGCTCTCAGCCTGAACAAAAACTGTTTATAAGAAACAAACACCACGTACAAAAACTATAGTTAAAATAACTTGAAAATAAGAAGAATTAAAACAGGATTCAGACTTTCAATTAAATAATGGAGTCGCCCAGCATGCTGTGTGAGGCAAACAGAAAGCAAAACAATCTGCCTAAAGCAGAAAACAGGACTAAAGAAAGGAAGTACAAGAAGAGTAGATTGAACAAATCGAAATGTAAAATAATCGTAGACAAAACAGCAGTGTATCCTGAAAGATCGCAGAATCTTCAGAGTCGGATCTGCCAGATCACGTCACCCTGCCCGTCCACTCTTTTATTTAGCTGTAGCTCAGTGGTGGAGATGTCAGCCTGAACCCAGAAATCATGGATTCAATTCTTGCTTCCACCTGCTACATGTCGTTGTGTCCTTGGGCAAGACACTTCACTTACCCACCTACTGGTGTTGGCCAGAGGGGCCGATGGCATGATATTTCAATTCAATTTACAATTCAGTTTATTTATATAGCACCAATTCACAACAGATGTCATCTCAAGGCACTTAACAAGAAGTCATTTCAATACATTTATACAAACATTCCAATCAGTTAAAAAGTTTCCTATTTAAGGAATCCAAGCAGCTTGCGTCAGTCATTGGCGTGAGGTTGGGCCCCGTTGATGCAGACTTTCCAACCACAGCAATCCTTCAGCAATCCCTCATACTGAGCAAGCATGTAGCGACGGTGGAGAGGAAAAATTCCCCTGTAACAGGAAGAAACCTCCAACAGAACCAGGCTCAGTAGGAGCGGCCATCTGCCAGGACCGTCTGGGGGTTTGAGAAGACAGAGCAGAAACACAGCAGGAACAGAAGATCTGATATAAGAGAACTTTCTATGTTACAGAAAGTAAAAAGTTGATAACAGGACACAGTGGATGTTCAGTTACTGGGAGGAACAATCCAAGTCAATGCCCCCCGTCGAACAGGGCATTGCAGCCAAGCAGGATACCAGACCAGGTATATCTTCTATTGATAGAAAAACACTGAGAGAAAACAAAGTTAACAGTTGAAATAACAGAATGTTGTCACGCTGCCCTATTCCTGCCTCATTGTCTTCACCTGTCTGTCTCATCATCCACACCTGATCCTACTCACCTCCTGCCTTTAAGACTCCTCACTTCCTTTCACTCCCGGCCGGATCATCCATCCTCCACCTAGTCCACCTAGTCCTCCTTCCTCCTAGTCCTCTGTTGTCTTCATCCCCATGGTGTGTCGTCTTCCTGCCTCTTTGTTCCAGCCCGATGTCCAGTGTCTCCGTTCACCACCATCATCACGATCTCCTCACTTTAATAAACATCCTGCACCTTCCTTCAGCGAGTGCGTTTGGGTCCATTCTCCACACACAGCACGTGACAGAATGATCCGGCCTTAAACATGGACCCAGCACTCGCCCAGGAGATCGCCGCCCTGCGCCAGGACGTCTGGGCTAACCTGGCCAGACTCGCTGCCTCTCCTCACCTCCCTGTGCGGGTCTCCGGAGCCGGGGAGATCCTTGGAGTGCTCCCTCACTTCCAGAGTGTCTTCTCGGCCCGGGAGCTCGCCGATCTGCGGCGCGAGGCGGAGAGGATTCGCCAGGAGGCGTTGGACCAGACGATCGGTCCGCCCTCTCCGCCTCCACCATCTGGCCGTAGGCGACGGACCCGCCGAACCGGTGTTTCAGCGAGCGAGGAGCAGGGCGGCGCGGCCACACGGACCACCAATGTCGGCTCCATCTCCGCGTGGCACCCACCGCCGGTTCTCTCCCCCGCCGTCTTTGTCCCTCCTCCAGCTTGCTCTTCGGGGGCTCCTCACATCAGGGAGGAGGACCTCTTCGAGTTTTTCTATGGGGACAAGACGGCCTACCTCTGCTCCAGGGGAGCGCCTCGCCGCAGACAGCGACGCCGCCGAGGTGGGGCCGCTCCCGGGGAAGTTCCGGCTCCGGTCCGTGAGCCCGTTCCGGCTCCGGTCCGTGAGCCCGTTCCGGCTCCGGTCCGTGAGCTCGTTCCAGCTCCAGATCCTGAGCCCGTTCCAGTCCATGAGCCCGTTCCAGTCCATGAGCCCGTTCCAGTCCATGAGCCCGTTCCAGTCCATGAGCCCGTTCCAGTCCATGAGCCCGTTCCAGCTCCAGAGCCCGTTCCAACTCCAGAGCCCGTTCCAGTCCATGAGCCCGCCGTTGTTGTGGCTGCCGTGTTTCTGGCGGTCATAGCGGCGGCTCTCCAGCGATGGACATTTCCCCATGCGTCGCTGGAGCTCCCGGGGAGGGTCAGGGAGGACCCGTCCCCGTCACTGGAGCCTCCAGAACGGTCTTCTCAGCAGGCGTCCGAGCCTCCAGAACCTCTGTCTGAGGAGGCGTCCGAGCCTCCAGAACCTCCGTCTGAGGAGGCGTCCGAGCCTCCAGAACCTCCGTCTGAGGAGGCGTCCGAGCCTCCAGAACCTCCGTCTGAGGAGGCGTCCGATCCTCCAGAACCTCCGTCTGAGGAGGCGTCCGATCCTCCAGAACCTCCGTCTGAGGAGGCGTCCGATCCTCCAGAACCTCCGTCTGAGGAGGCGTCCGATCGAGGAGGCGTCCGATCCTCCAGAACCTCCGTCTGAGGAGGCGTCCGAGCCTCCAGAACCTCCGTCTGGGGAGGCGTCCGAGCCTCCAGAACCTCCGTCTGGGGAGGCGTCCGAGCCTCCAGAACCTCCGTCTGGGGAGGCGTCCGAGCCTCCAGACTCTCTATGGCACTACCTGAACCTCAGAAAAGGACCTAAGGGCCGTCCGCCCGACCTCCGTCCAGCCAGAGGACACCGCCGGGGCCGTCCGCCCGACCTCCGTCCAGCCAGAGGACGCCGCCGGGGCCGTCCGCCCGACCTCCGTCCAGCCAGAGGACGCCGCCGGGGCCGTCCGCCCGACCTCCGTCCAGCCAGAGGACGCCGCCGGGGCCGTCCGCCCGACCTCCAGGTCCTCAGGGGCCGAGGCCGTCCGCCCGACCTCCGTCCAGCCAGAGGCCGCCGCCGGGGCCGTCCGCCCGACCTCCAGGTCCTCAGGGGCCGCCGCCGAGGCCGTCCGCCCGACCTCCGTCCAGCCAGAGGACGCCGCCGAGGCCGTCCGCCCGACCTCCGTCCAGCCAGAGGACGCCGCCGAGGCCGTCCGCCCGACCTCCAGGTCCTCAGGGGCCACCACCGGGGCCGTCCGCCAGACTTCCAGGGGCGTACCCAAAGAGACTCGGGGCCCTCCTTCCGTGGGCCCCCTCCACCCACCCTGGCAAGGGTGCTTGTTTTTTTTTCTCTTCCCTTTCGTTTTCACTCTTTCCACGGTGTCTGGAATCCACCTTTAAAGGGGGGGGTCCTGTCACGCTGCCCTATTCCTGCCTCATTGTCTTCACCTGTCTGTCTCATCATCCACACCTGATCCTACTCACCTCCTGCCTTTAAGACTCCTCACTTCCTTTCACTCCCGGCCGGATCATCCATCCTCCACCTAGTCCACCTAGTCCTCCTTCCTCCTAGTCCTCTGTTGTCTTCATCCCCATGGTGTGTCGTCTTCCTGCCTCTTTGTTCCAGCCCGATGTCCAGTGTCTCCGTTCACCACCATCATCACGATCTCCTCACTTTAATAAACATCCTGCACCTTCCTTCAGCGAGTGCGTTTGGGTCCATTCTCCACACACACCACGTGACAAATGTACTGTAATACAACTGGAGAGTCGTAGGAGAAAAGGAAGTAGCAGAGTGAAGAAAATTGGTTAGTCTGTCCTCCAGCAGTCTTTTAAGCCTGGCCTTAAAAGTAAACAGAGTGTCTGCCTCACAGACTAAAGCTGGGAGCTGGTTCCACAGGAGAGGAGCCTGATAACAAAAAGATCTGCCTCCCATTCTACTTAGGGACTTAGGAACTACAAGTAAACCTGCAGTCTGAGAGCGAAGGGCTCTGTTAGGAACATATGGAACAATTAGATCTCTGATGTATGATGGAGCTTGATTATTAAGGGCTTTGTATGTAAGAAGAAGGATCTTAAACTCTATTCTGGAGAAATGTGATCTCTCTTTTTAATATTCATCAGAACTCTTGCTGCCGCATTTTGGATCAACTGAAGGCTTTTAATGGCATTTTGTGGACTACCTGATAGTAAAGAATTACAGTAGTCCAGCCTTGAGGTAACAAATGCATGGACTAGTTTCTCAGCATCACTCCTGGACAGGATGTTTCTAATTTTAGCAATATTCCGGAGGTGAAAGAAAGAAATCCTAGAAACCTGTTTAATATGGGATTTAAATGTCAAGTCTTGGTCAAAAATAACGCAGAGGTTCTTTACGTTATTACTGGGGGCCAATTTAATGCCATCCAGATGAAGTGATTGACTAATCAGTTTCTGTTTAAGAAGTTCTGGGCCAAAGACAGCAACTTCTGTTTTGTCAGAATTTAAAAGCAAAAAGTTTAGTGTCATCCATGTTTTTATGTCTTCCAGACATGCCTGTAATCTACCTAACTGACTGGGTTCATCGGGATTTATGGATAAATATAGTTGTGTATCATCTGCATAGCTGTGGAAATTTATCCCATGCTGTCTAATGATTCTACCAATTGGGAGCATATATATGGTGAACAGAATTGGTCCAAGCACAGAACCCTGTGGAACTCCACAAGTAACCCTTGAGAGTGAAGAAGATTTATCATTTAGATGAACAAACTGGAATCTATCAGACAAATATGATTTAAACCAGCCTAGTGCTGTTCCTTTGATCCCTGCAACATGCACGTTATGGCAGCCTCGCTTCTGTCAGTCTGCCCCAGGGCAGCTGTGGCTACAATTGTAGCATGCTTCCACCAGTGTGTGAATGAATAATGGTGTTTTAAAGTGCTTTGGGGGTCTCGAAAAGCGCTATATAAATGCAAGCCATTATTATTTTATTATGGTAAAGTCACCCCTAGCACAACCAAACAATGCCACAACCTGCTTCACAATTGTTTGACACACACACAACATAGAGCTGATATGACCACAAGCGACGGAAGACACCAAGAGTGCAGCAATTTCAGTGAGCATGAGGAAACAGGTGGCATAGCCTCCTTGTATACTCACAGCACCCCTGCTGGCAGTAAGCAGGTTCCACAAGCAACCAGACTGATAATTGGGAGCAGGCTTGGTTCATCCTGCTTCATATGGTAATACCGTAGCATGCACAATTTGTCAACTGACAAGCATCTCCCATTGCCACAGGATTATTGCAACTATGACTCAAATATTGCAGCAATGGCCCAATAATAGGGTCACCCACTCCTCCATTATGGTATGCAGTCTGCACAGATTCACTCACCTTGCCTTTTACTCTCCTCGTCATGTTGGATTCTTAAAAACTGAAAATGGAAATTACACTTTACCTACGTTCTGAAAAATTCTGGAAATAAGTTCTTGAAAAATTATAATTGAAGTTTAATTCCCAAGTAGTCAATTGAGCCATGAATATGAAAAAAATAACATGCACTGGGATACTGGCTCTTTTTTCTTTTCTCATCTTCACATGTCTATCACCAAATGTCTTTGTCACCCCTTTTTTCTTCTTTTATCACTCACACACACACAAAAAATTTTTTTTCATAATATAACTATTTCTTTCTCTCTCACCCTCACCCTTAACACCTTCACAACTTTCTTCTATTTTTCTCTTTCTTATTTCTCGGCTTTTGGATTTTCAATCAGGCAACCCCAAGCACAAACTAATAATACACCTGTATTTATCTGTTTCTATGGTGATATGGACTTTACAACTTTTGTCTCAAAACTATGGCTACTCTAAGATTTGTCACATGGAATGTTCATGGAGCTGGCACCAGAGAGAAAAGAGTTAAGATTTTTAACCAGCTTAAAAGATTGAAGGCAGATGTCGTCTTATTACAAGAAACCCATAAATCTACCTCAGCTGCAGTTGATCTTAAATCCCCTGAGTTTCCTAATGTGTTTTCTGCATGCTATAACTCTAAACAAAGGGTAGTAGCAATATTAATAAATAAAAATGTTAATTTTACAGTAATAGATACAGTTACAGATCCAGAGGGTAGATTTATTATAGTAAAACTATCTATACATAACCGAAAGTTATGTATTGTCAGTATATATGGTCCAAATGTTGATGACCCCTCATTCTTTCATTCCTTCTTCTCGGTGCTCCTTGAACACATGGATTGCTCACTTCTTCTTGGGGGCGACCTCAACTTTGGTTTAAATGAAGAAATAGACAGGCTCAGCACAGCAGGGACTCAGCGCAGCTGGAAATCTATAGATATAGTCAAACAGTATATGAGCGATTATGGACTTTGTGATGCATGGCGATCTCTTCACCACAATGACAAAAAATATACTTTCTTCTCAAATGTCCACCATTCGTATTCTCGACTGGATTATTTGTTAGTCAGCAGCTCACTGTTGACTGACATTTCAGACACTGAGATACACCCTATAGCTCTTAGCGATCATGCTCCTGTTTCTCTAACTTTAGTAAATAAAACAGAAACGCCTCAAAGCAAAAATTGGAGATTTAATATATCATTACTTAAGGATAAAGAATTTATAAAATATTTTGAAAAAGAGTGGGCTTCTTATTTGGAATACAATGACCTACATGGTATGTCACCACCCATTCTTTGGGAGGCAGGGAAAGCTGTGATTAGAGGTAAAATAATCTCATTATAATCAAATAAAAAGAAAATGGAAAAAAAAACGTATTCAAGAATTAGAAGAAACTATTAATTCATTAGAAGCTTCTCTAGATGAGGAGAGACTAGGCAAAATCCGTAAAGCAAAGCTAGAATTAAATGAAATTAATAATAAACAGACCCAGTTCTTAATTCAAAGACTTAGGACAGAAAACTTTGAACAAGGTAATAAATCAGGTAGATTTTTGGCTAACCAGCTTAAAATTAATAAAGAAAAAACAACTATATCTGCTATTTAAGATCAGACCGGGAATACAGTATATGACCCTGGAAGAATAAACAACACCTTTAAATAAATTTACAGGGCTTTATACTCACCAGAGATAAACCCATCAGATCATGAAATTGAAACATTTTTGGATAACACTACCTAAATTATCTGAAAGTCAAGCGATGGTCCTGGATTCACCACTAACAGCGGCTGAACTCCAGGCATGCCCAATAAAAAGGCTCCAGGCCCAGATGGATTTCCAGCAGAGTTCTATAAAGAATTCTGGAATATTCTGGCACCAACATTCCACAGAATGCTTCTGGAAACCAAGGAAAATGGCCGACTTCCACCAAATATGAATTCTGCCTACATTAGTCTTCTACTAAAATCAGGTAAAGACCCTTTGTTTCCTACCAGCTATCGTCCCATATCCCCCATTAATGTTGATCTTAAAATAATCTGCAAAGCCCTCGCAAAAAAGGATAGAGAAAGTATCCCCTCTTATAATACATCCTGATCAAACTGGTTTTATTAAAGGGAGACATTCATCCACAAATTCACATAGACTAATAGATTTAATAGATTTTTCTTATTGTAAAAACATTAAAACTAATATATTATCTCTAGATGCAGAAAAAGCATTTGATAGAGTTAACTGGAAATTCTTATTTGCAACCTTACATAAATTTGGCTTTGGAAATTCTTTTATAAACTGGTTGATGTTTGGTTATTAGTCCTGATACATGCTGTTGGTGAACTGTATAATATTGTCATTTAGGTTTTATCTTCAGAGAGGTACCAGGCAGGGATGTCCTCTCTCTCCCTCCCTGTTTGCTATTTTTATTGAACCACTAGCTGCAGCAATCAGGCAAACTCACAATATCAAAGGCATAAAATGCAATAACATAGAACATAAAATCAGTCTTTACGCAGATGATGTATTACTTTTTCTCCAGCATTCACAAACCTCTTTCTCTCAGGTAATTGGGTGGATAAACTCTTACTCAAACGTTTCAGATTTTTCTATAAATTGGTTAAAATCTACAGTTCTTCCAATCAATTGTTCTGTCCAGAATCCAGCTAATACACAACTGCAGTCAGGGAATATTACTTATTTACGTATCAATGTCTCACCAAGACTGGCAGATTTAATAAAGCTGAACTATATCCCACTTTTAAAAAAAGTGGAGGATGATCTTGCTATATTGAAATCCCTACCCATATCACTTATGGGAAGGGTTGCTTCAATAAAATTATGGTTTTGCCCAGAATCAACTACTTATTCTCAATGATCCCAAGTAAACCATCACTAGACTGGTTTAGATCTCTGGACTCCTCTGTCTCTAAATTTCTTTGGAAAGATAAACCCCCACTTATCAGCTTAAAAACACTGCAGAAGACCAAAGAAAAAGGAGGTCTAGATCTACCAAACTTCCATCATTATTTCTTGGCCAACAGGCTCCAATACATCTCAAGATGGTTAGTGTCTGAAATGTAACATTCCACCATCTCCCTCAG
Source organism: Valencia hispanica (assembly GCA_963556495.2). Classification (NCBI taxonomy): domain Eukaryota; kingdom Metazoa; phylum Chordata; class Actinopteri; order Cyprinodontiformes; family Valenciidae; genus Valencia; species Valencia hispanica. Next base: position 49,297,373 of record OY747705.1, on the reverse strand, counting down.
TTTGCCTGTTAGGAGATTTAAAGGATGTTACCATGGACACAAAGTCAGTTCTACTGGTTCACATTGCCTTATGCATCGCTAAGAAAACTATCCTCCTGAACTGGAAAAAATAAAGGCTCTTAATATTATTCAGTATAGAAATCTCTTGTTGGACCATATTGGTCTTGAGACAGCCTCTGGCTCCATATCTGAACAATCTCTCCGGGCTCCTTTGATCGGCTCCATCACCTAGTAGGGGTGGGGGGCACTTGGTTTTTTCGTTTGGGATACTGTGGCTGATGTGGGGGTTTTTGGGGTTGGAGGCGTCTGGGGGGGATCCCTGGGGGTGGGATCACTGGGCGGATGGGGCACTGGACGTCGTGGCCCCAACCTGGGGTTGGGCTTTGGTGGCTTTGGGTGGTAACTCCTGATGGCTGCATGCGGTGCCTTAGGGGGGTTGCACTGAGGGACATGAGTTACTGGCCTGGTGGCCGTGCTGCGCCTGGGTAGGGCCTGGGGTGGGCCTGGGGATTCGGGGCTCTGGGGCGCCGCACTCCCTGGCTGTGGTCCTGGCCGGGGGTTGGCCGGCGTGGGGTCTCTGTTGCCTGTGGGGGTCGGGGCCGGCCGGCATGCACGGCCACCTCTCTCTTTTTCTCTGGGCCGATTGTCATCGCCGGTCCCTGTATGGCATCTCGCCTTGTTTGCTGGTTGGGGTGCCTGCCTGGTGGTCGCGGTGGCTGGGTGGCATTTCTGGGCCTGATCAGTCCTTTTTCGCACTGGACTTAGCTCCTGGGTCTTGGTCTTTATGCGTTGCGGGTCTCTGGGGTCAGCCGTTTGCCCAGGTTCGGTCGGACCTGCGGGTGGACTGGCCGGGTAGTGGGCGTGCAGGGCAGGTGGGTGGGGCACTGGGTTTGGTTGCCTTCCGGGCCATTGAGCAGCAGTGGTCGCTCCACTAGGGAATGGGGCTGGTGGATGTCGGCCTTGTAGGTCGGCCGCCCGGTTCATCAATTTGCTCCTGGTCTGGGCGGGTACGTCGCCGGGGTTTGGGCTGCAGGGACCTCCGATGCGCAGGTGGCGCTGGGGGCTTCCTTTGTTGGCGGGGAGGCTATTGCTAACTAGCAACAGGTGCTCTCCCCCTACGAGGGTACTTGGACGGGGGGGGAACTCAACCTGGGTGTCTAGTGTCCTTTGTGTTCTGATAGTAGAGCGAATGTCAGGGTGGGTTTAGTTCTCCTCCTGGGATGGGGCTGGAGGGACTGCCTTGGGGTCCGTGGAGCTTGGTGGTGCTGTGGCCGTGGGCCCCGGGTTGAACGTGCCATGGCCTCCCTCCCCTGGTGGATCCCGGTGAACAGCGGAGGGGTCAGTGGGGGAGCTGGCTCCCTGGGAAGACATTTTGTCTCCCAGTCCTTCCCTCCCTATCCCCGAACACCTCTGTCCACCCGCTCCATCACTTTACCACTCATATAGGGTCTTGGGGCATGGGCACATCACTGGGGTGCGAGGAGGGAAGCCCCTCCTCGCAATCTCGTGGCGTCCTGGGTCCCAATTTTAATATACAACTTAGACACTCCCACTTATAACATTTTCATGCGACACACATGTAGGGACTTTGGGGTGGGCACACTTTTCGGCATCCAGAGCGGGAGCGGTTCAATCAGCTTCACCTCTGGTGCCGGTGCCCACTGTTAAACCACATATAGACACTGAGGGCTCAGGGTGGGGGTTGGGGGATGTGTGGCTGCCTTCCCCACATCCCACCCCTCTGTTTTAAATGCACATTATAACAACACGCATCAACACCATACTCGAGCGGGAGGACAGAGGCTAGGGGTCTTCTCACACCCCTGTTTGCTACGGGCCATCAGGGGTTGGGGTCCGGAGGAGGAACATTAGAATCTCCAATAATTGTGAAAGAATAAATGACTTTTGTTGTTTCTATAAACTCAATAAATACATCACTTTGATATTATAATTATTAACTGAGCATACCAGTTGGGTTTTGACTGTTAGCAGAGATTTAAAAGTATATGAATTAAATACTTAGGGACAATGGCTGGGGAAATAAAACTAAAATAAATAAATAGTATAAAAACTGATGTCGTTTTTATGTTGCATGTGTGGATTACATATCCATCCTCAATTTTAGCTTAGTATATATTAAGCCATGTTATTCTTGAATTCTTCATCACTTTAATATTTTAGTTTCTTTTTTAAAGTAAGGATCATTTATTTTAAAAAAGTTTTTCAAATTCCAGAAATGCAACAAAATATTTCCTTCTGTTGCTATGTCATAGCCATACGTTAAAGGTGTTTGTGCAAAACTGCAGCATTCAATGTTGAATTTATTCCGAGTAAATTCCAGGAGTGCTACTATCTCAAATACAGATATCAATGTTGATACCAGCGTCAGTGCAAATGCTTTTATGTAATGTCTGTCCCAGCATGCAGCAGAGCATAGCCTTGTCCCCAGATTCACAAGCGTAATACATCACACTTAAAGAATATATGTAATTCTATTTGATGTCATTTATGATGGATTTAACCAAACATGAAAATGTATTACAATAAAAACATCATTTTTAAACATCTTTCTAAAAGTTATTAGTGAATATTTAAACTTTTTTTTTTTTGTCCGCCTCATCCTTGCGCGCCCCTTTTGACAATATGCACTACAATGCTGGGACCTCTGTTTGTCTGTTTGTTTTTGTTTTCAATGAAGATGATAGATGGCTGAATATGAAGGAGATGGTGCATGGCCAACAGCTGAAGATCAGCTGATTGAGTCAAAATGGACAAATAGGGAGCAGGACTATCACAGCTCTGATCAGCTATGCATAGCTTTAGGCTGTCCTTTGAGGTGCAGTATTAGGGCCAAAATTAAAAGTATTCCGCACCCAGTGTTTGCTATTTACTTGTCGCAGGAGGCTATAACCATTTCAAATGCGTAAGCAAATGAGAACGAGGCTACTCACTTCTGTTAGCATTGGAGAGGCTAGTGTCTAGGATGTCTAGGCTGGTCCCCCACTAAATTGTCTACTGGTATTAGCATTGTAGAGGCTAACGACTAGCATGCCTCAGCCTGTCACCCACAAGATAAGACACCAACTTTTCTTCTTTAAAAAAAATCTATCAAGAAAATGGTTGACATACAATATATGTTATTATTTGAATTCTACTATATGAAAGCAGCCTTTAGATAGATTAATAATATTTTCTGTCTCTATGACTAGCTTTTGTTGAGTCAAATGATCTCCTTTAGTTTGTGCTGAAGACCAGTCAATAATTGACAAATAATTAATCATCCAGATGGGTTTTTAATAGATTATGATATAATTTCTTTTTTAGAAAATATGATATTGATTGTTTAATGAATGTTAGCATGGTGTATCTTGTAGATGCTACTTATGCCACTTCTTCACTGGCTTCACACTGTAGACAGTTTTATCACTTATTGTTTATGTTGTCTGTCATTTGTACAAAAGCAATCATTCTGGGCAACTATGCCTGTTTACTTCCTCTGATCAAGTTAATCCCTTTCACTTTGCTCATCCCCTTTCCCTTCAACTGACTCACATCATATTTTCATCATCAATTTGTAGTTTTAAGTCCAGTCATCCGTTTTTTACTTCAAGACACTTTCTCTGTCTGTCACACTCCCACTGGGTTGTCGACCTCTCAATGTCGACTTTTTTCTCTTTTTTTTCTTCTCATGAAAACCTCAGAGACATTTTATTCCCCTGGCAGTGATTCAAGGAAGCATACATGACAGAAAAGGGCAAAACGAAATCTCCTTCTACAAAGTTTTGTCTGAAAGTAAAACATTGTTGTAGCTTACATGGTTGCTTCTGTGAAACTGACATTTATATTTGTGTGACCTTTTTCTACACAGTTTTATTCTCATAATAAAGATAGTATAAATGTAGATGACTCTTTGTGTACTGCCTATTCAGATAAACTATAGAAATTAAGAAAAATTTATTTACTTAAGTTTTAAACTACTTGTTTTTTTATTTATTTAAGCTGAAGTTTTTGAGGTCATAAGATGAAAAGAATGAAACAACAGAAGATGAGGTTGCAATCAGCCTAATGTTATGGCCAGTGGAAATTTTTATTTCAGTGAGTTGAAATGAGTTTGCAGAGATACCCAGGCTTTTTCTCTAGAAAACAGACAGAAGACAGAAGAAAATATTTGCCTTAGGAATGTAAAAGATAATTGCAATATTTGATTATGTTTTTGTTGGTTGCCTCCAGAAGCTCCCTAATACCTTATGACCAAATGAAGGAACATTTTGTAATTGCTTTTTTTAATTTGGGGTCCTTCTCCCCAAAGTCACCTGAGGGTGTAGGAGGTCCTCCAATCTTTTGTGTGAAGAGCGTGGCCTTAGTGAGGACGTATGGAGCGTCCGGATAACTTGACACTGGAACCAGTGGCTGTGTGTTGACCACCTAGCCATGAAGGTGGTCAGGACGTCATGCGTGAGAGGTGTGGTGGAAAATTGTTATGCAATTAGGAAGTAAGTGTATATTCTCTGTTTAGTGAATGCATCTAGGGTACAATGGCAAGGTTATTGCTCCAACTTAATGTCTATGATATATATGTGTCAGGTCACCAGAGAGACAGACGCCGGGGCAGTAAGATAACAGTCTGGCCTTCGGATGTGCTGTTTTATGCGTTGATTTGAGACTCGCATGGAGCAGCTGTCCAGAGGCAGGCGTGAAGGTTGGAGAAGACATCTACAGAGATAACCAATGATTGCTGAATACTATTTAAGCGGTTAGTTAGAAAGGTGGGTTAGGGTGATGCACGAGTAACTCTGTCCCCTCCGTGGTCTGGCCAGACATGTTTGAATTAAATTCTTAAACGCCTTCTGGGACTCAAGTGTTCTTTATATGGAAACCCTGAGACACTATTTTTTGCCATAACACTTCACGCCTAACGTAGCCTCAGCGAACGGAATGGACCGACAGGGACAGGGTCAAGGGAGTTGCTAGCGTCCTGGGAAATTTTCTCCCAGCCTCTTACCTCCAGTAACTGTTTGGGAGATGGAGGCCTTGAAGCGTCTCTGTCGGCCCTGCCGTCGCCTGAGACAGAAACCGGTAAGACTGAGTCCTTTAAATAAATAGTGATAACAGAATTTTATTTGCACTCTCAGGAGGTGAAATATTTGCTAGCGGTTTCATGTTTATTTACTTACACGCGGTTGGTTGATTGATTGATTCATTAATATTATATACTTATATTTAATTGTATGGTTAATTATTTAATCAATGTTAAAGAAAGTAACGGTTTTTGCTCTGGGTTTTACCTGGGAGCACGGCAGTTGGACAAGTGGTCAATTAATTAAATTGATTGATTATTTTCTGACGAGGTTTTTTTTAGGCTTTTGTTTCACTTAAGGAAACTAGAAAGCGATGGGGGAGACGTCCTTCATCAATACTGGGTACCCAGGCAGACAATCGGGTCTGTAATCTAGCAACACTTCACCTCCAGACAGTCCAATATGTCGACATAAAAATAAAAATAAAAGAATTAATGGGCCCAGGGGAGGAATTTGGATAATCTGAAAGAAAATCTAAAAGTTATGTTATTAATTTGTGGTTTATTTATGTGGTTTTGTTTATTTCTCTTGTTTGCTTCTTCCAGAATTGGAGTGTTTGAGCATTAAGATAATTTGTTTGATGGCTTGGTATAATGCAGAATGCCACACACACATATACACACACAGTTGTTGTTGCACATTCCATGCTGATGAGTTTCGCTGAGTTGTCCTGTGTTTTTCTTCAGGCTGGTTGGGACCCCTGACTTCGGTCCGGCGGCGCCTGGGGAGGGCCACAAGGAGCCCTAGTCCTACCCCCCCCTTTGGAATAAGGGGTTTGGCAGCCATAACAAAAGCGGAGGCCGGACTCCGGCCTGAATGCGGGCTGACCAGTGGGCTGAGGGGAGATGAGTTACTGTGATCCCTGGAACATGGCGATTAGCTGGATCAAGAGGTGGGGGGCCCTGGGCCGGCCAGGCTGCAGATGACCCAGTGAAATTCAGGCAGGACAAAAACACACACAGCTCAAATGCAATTAAGAAATGCTTGCTGACTGATGTAACTGTATTTTATCTCTGTGACACCTGCTTATGACACAAACACATACACACTCCCTTAGGAAAGTAAATCTTGTCTTGTTTTGTTGTTGTTTCTGCCAGAGGACCCTTAGAGCGAAAGGGGTCTCGATGGAAGCAGGCCATAATTTCTGATTCTTTCTATTTTTTATGTTGATCTAATTTGTTTTGTTATTGTGTTGTAATTTGTAAGGGAAAGTTGATGTGCAACTAAACTTAATTTGTTTGTTTTAGACGGAGGGCAAGATAGTAATCTTCTCTCCCAATGCTCTCTGTCAGGAGAATCCACATTTATTTCATTTTGGTTGAAAGTTATTTGATGGAATTGTTATTACACTAAGTACAAGTTTCCTTGGCTATCGCAGCTTGTGTTCACTAACTTAGAAACGGAAATGTTCCCATTTTACAACTAGAACAAATAGCAAAGAGTTGATTGGGGCATTTAGAGTAGGTTGTGAATTATACCCTGACTGACTTGATTTTGACTAAGCTGACTGACAGTGAAAACATATTTTCCTTTCTTTCTGGGACAATTGGGGCAGATTTTTTTCCTTGTGTTTTGGGGTTTATGTTGAAAGAAAGTAATAAATCTTAGATCTGTGAACATTAACTGAAGTAACTTGGACCTTTACAGTAACACTGCTTAGATTTCACCACAGCTGTGAAGGACACATTTTTTATCAGCTTGCAAGGCGCTAATGTAAACAATCTCTTATTGACATCAGAAAATGGTGAGACTAAAAAATAACAAGACCGTGCTGTGAGAAGCAACAGTAAAACAATATTGTTTAGGCTATAATTTGGAACAGGCTGCCAGAGGACCTCAGGGCTGCAGAGAACGTTCATGTTTTTAAGAGCAGGCTCAAGACTCACCTTTTTAGCTTAGCTTTTAACTGATTATTATTTATCACTGTTTGTTTAATTGCTCTGGATGTTTTATATGATTATATTTTTATCAGTTTTACTATTTAATCTTAGCACATTAATTTACTGTTTCTTTTTATACTTTAATTTATCTTAATCCCCGTTCCAGTGTTTCCTCTGTGGGAGCCCTCTGCCCCGGGAGCGGTGGTCGGCTGTAGATGCCTGGGTGCTCTCTAGGTGGAGCTTGGGTGGAGGTGGGGGTCTTGGCCTTGCCTCCACTGGGTGCCCTGTGTCGGTGCCTCGGCTGCTGCTGTTAATCTACTGCTGCCGGGGCAGATGGCTCCTCTGATGGCGTTTCCTTGCATGGTTCATCTACACTCGGCCCAATGTCCTTTTAACTTTTTCTTTTAACTGTGTGTGTGCATGGGAGTTGGGTTGGGGGGAGGGGGGTATAACTGTGACCATGCTTTTAAATCTGTGGGGGAGGGAAGGGAAGGTGGTTTTATGTGGGGTCCTTTTAATCTGTAAAGAACTTTGTGATGCAACTTCTTGTATGAAAAGCGCTTTATAAATAAAATTTGATTTGATTTGATTTGATAATTTGAACACAACTAAAAAAAATAAAACTTTAGGTCTCTGCTGGGTAACATTAAAATAAAGATAACTAGTCCTTAGGCTACTTAGGTCTTAAATAAATGAAAAAAGGTAAATACTAATCTCATCTGGGGAATATTCAAATGTCAGAGCAGTTAGTGGGCCTTATTAGAAATTTTGCTTGGAAAATTACTGAATTGATCTCAAGCTGTGAAGTATTCTGTGTCTCCTTCCAGGATAAGGGGCAAGAGGTCATGAGAGAAGGTTTGATCCTAGAAATCTGTCGGTTTTGTCACACTCTGGTGGGTAAACACAGGAATTTATATAAGTGGGTCTTAATATAAGGCACCTGACTTTGTAATTAGAGGGAAGTCGTCTCACTGTTTTAAGTAAATATTAATATACCTCAAATGCTTTTTAGGGGCCATCAATTATAACAATACAGTGGTTCCGTGAGTTTGGAATTTTGCTTATGACAACCAATGCCATTTTCAATTTCAACTGAACCAGAATGCAAATCAGGCTGGTTCTCATTCTTTTTTTGCATTTTTTTCTAGATTGGACTGATCACTTTGTCCACAGGGGAGGAGGTTCGGCCCAAAAAGGTATGGACAAATGGCTTGGGAGGTTACCTGTGCGTACCCGAGTTTGGGGGGTGCTTATATATTTTGGCCTATTTGGGGCTAAGGTGAAGGGAATTCAAATTCTAACATTTTCTCTTAGACCTTACAAGCGATGCTCAGAAGTGTGATCCCCTGTAACAGTGACGTATCACTTTTCAAATTAAGAAAGCAAATAATATATAATCACTTGGTGTTTAGGGGTAAAAATCAAATCCTGAATTATAGATTTCATTTAGTTTTGTTGTAGCTCTCTTGGCTTTTATCACAGCCTAAATTATTTGAGGCCTGTTGTGAGAATTTTTCTGCGTAGCATTTTTTATAAAAGAAGATTTGAATGGCTTAATGTGGAAAAAAATATATTGATCGTGTTAAAGGTTAAGTCTCTGTGTTAACTGAGAGATGTATTGTTATGTTGAACCAACATGTGAGAGCTCAAGGATACTTTCTGTGTCTTGGGTCACCAACTTGTGAGATGTCTGCATGCTGACTGAAGGAAGTGGGAACCACTCCATTATCTTTTCTCTGACCCAGAGCGTCTGTGTGGTGTCTTACTAACGAGGTTAAAGTTATTCTATCTTACTGAAGACAGACACCTGTCTATGAAGGAGGAGTCTTAGTTTTATTAATTTCTATATAGTAAGATGTTAAGATGTGGGTGCAGGTCAGTTACTGCCATGCTGTATGTGCTGAACACCGTGTTGATCAACAAGCCGAATTAAAGTTCTTGAACTAGGAAGGAATCTTTTTTCATCCTTGTTAAATAATATTTCCATAATAGGCTTTTTAAGGCATTTGACATGCATTTAGTATCAGTGGATTGTTCGGGATCTCAGGATTATAAATATGTCATCGCTCTATCTGAAAAACTAAACGCAACAGATCTAGAAATCTGCAATCTTAACATCAAGTGATCTTGGATAAAAGTAGATCAAATAAAACAGAGAATATTCAAATTTAAAGCATAATGAATGATGGATGATTATGATCTAGATTGGTGCATATGAGTCAGATTTAATGTTTAAAATAAACTGTATTATCTTGAAAATTTGCTATAGTTTTAATGGTGATAATATAATAATGATTCATTATCTAAATGTGACTCAGTGATTTACTGGAGAATAAATTCCTACAACATTTTTGAAAACATGTTTGCTGGAACACATTTCCAACTGTGTTAATAATGATATTTTTCTGCAAATATGAATAAACATTCTTTAGTCTATTTGATTTATTATGCTGGTTTTTCAAAGCGATACTTCAAATTAATGTGAGAGATGGAAATGACATTTACCTTATCAATCTAATATTTGAGTATTTTCTAACCTGAATCCATATTAACTTTATAGCCTATTGAATGGGTGTGCTGTACTCAGTGAGTTACAGCTGTTAGATTTGCGCTAATCAATAAAAGCCTCGGGGGGAAATAATGCACAAAGGTAAATGGTAATATAAAATTTGAACAATTGTAACTGATTAAAACTGGTTCGACCTAAAACTATAACACTCTGTGTTCATGAAATAAGGGGCGGCCGCGTTTGGCTCGGGAACCTTAGCTTGAAAACTTTCTTTTAAAATTCTATGAGAAATGATGCAATTCAGCAATAAACCAGATGAATGATGGTTTCTTTGTTTAACTAATACTTTTGATAAACGTAGCCCACTCCGCAGTAAATAGAAATAACACGGAAAACGCACTGTTAGAATCGACATATATATTGATACAAATCCGAGTAGCAGTATGAAAGTATTTCAGTCTTTTGAGTAATTTACAGAAAACGCATGAGAAACAACGCGGGTAAACACTCTAAGGTTAATCTTAGCCAGCGAGTTATTAACTACAATGTGGTAAATAGGATCTGAAATAAAGTCGGTTGCTGGGTTAATTTGATTCCCTTATTGCTAATCAGCTAATTGAGCCACAAGCTTCTTTCTTACGACCGATGTGCTGCGATTCTCTGGTTGTAAACAATTATAGATCCCGACACTGATGAAGCGTTAAAAGCGCTCTTAGACTGTGGTTGGAAGTCTAAAAATAGGAACTTAAACACTTGTTTTGACGAAAAGTTTAGTGTTGAGTTTTCAGTTGCTTCCTGGATGTTAACGAGTCCTGGTTTGTCAAACTATTTGTTTTTTGTGCAAAACTGCTTCCTGTTTCAAACATGAGCTTTCCAGTAAGGCTTAACTTCATGAATCATCTTTTTATTTTCACAAGAAGGGGAACTTCTGCTGTACCGACAGCAAAGTGACAGATAATAGAAGCATTTAAATAATAGACTGTACATAAATTTAGATTCACACAAAGAAGGTAGAAAGCGTAAAACAAATTTAAGATTAGAACATTAAATGATAAAGAATAAAGCTTTAGCCACACCTTGGAAAAATAAAAAAAGAGAACTTTTACTTAAGGTCATAATGATTGTAATGTTTAATAAAAATGTTGAATAATAAGGAAGCATTTGGGATACACTAGGCTACCTGTTTCAGATGCATATGTGAAAATTGTGCATTTAGTGCAATCTTTAAGCCAACAGGTGAGACCTACACATACACAGTGGGGTTTACCTTGGTTTCTATTTTTAAAATTTAGTTTACTTTCATTAAGGCAAATGATGATAAAAATAGATTCAGAATTTCGGTCACTGTTCTAAAGACGGGACAAATGTGGAAAATAACACTTGTGCACATTATATGATATAGATCGCATAAACAACAGGGTGTCAGAATAATAAATGTGAGAACTACTATGAAACCGCAGTTAAATTCTATTCAGTTTTAACACTTTTTGATGTTTGAGGGTTTTTTGTGTGTTCCTTTTAATAAAAGACTAAATGAAACAGGAGTGACAAGGCTAATTTTAAAATATAAGCAGTCTAAAGTACTGAGTAGAGGTAAAAGTGGGCAAATAGATAATTACTTCGGTAAAGTATAAAGTATAACTCGAGTCCTACACATAGAAACTGCAATGAAGAAAAGTTTCTTTCTTAAGCAAGAGTATCAGAACACTCTTGTATCAGGTACAGGTAAAAAGGTTACTTGATATCGTTGTTATTAAAATAGAATGGCATACTCAAATCTGAATGTCCAACTAAGTTAGATAAATTGGAAATAAATGTTTTACAGTTGTACAAGTTTTAAAATTGTGCATTTAGAATAAATTTATTATTTTTTTCAAGGAGTTAACAGAGAATAAACTGTAAGAAACAGAGGAGCAAATAACTGCAGCAGAGATATTAATTAGGTAAATAAACTGTGTTCTGAGTAAAACATTTTTTTTTAACAAAAAGCAGGAGGTATTAGTTAATTGAACTTCTAAGGTGGCTGCAAAGATAATCCTTACTGTAACATCAATTAGATTCTGGAAAAGCAGGGTCTGAAGAAGCCGTCTAATTCAATTCAAAATACTTTATTGATCCCAGAAGGGAAATTAAGTGTTGTTGTAGTTAATGCAAGTAGGACTAAATTCTTAAATACATTAGGTAACTATGTGGTGAAATTATTATTTTGTTTTTGCAAGGCAAGGCAATTTTATTTGTATAGCACACTTTCAACAACAAGGTAATTCAAATATAAGAAGCTAATTGCGGACCTAACTTATTGGGATATGCTCATCTGGGGGTTGAAGCTGCCTCAGCAGCGACAGCAGCAGGATACACAGGTTCTGATGCATGACCTTTAACCCTACTATGTTTCTTTTCTGGACACTGGAGAAGCAGTTATTGTTTCCTTATTTCTTGATTTTTTAAGGCATGTGCAAGACAATGCCTTAAAAAAGGGGGGAATTGGATTGATAGTAATTGGAATAGATTTTTAAGGGATTATGAAGAGAATTGTAACTTGCAGGTTTAATTGGGTTTCTTGTGAATGATAACTCTGTCATAAATTAATGAGGGTTTTTACTACCTGGACTTGACGTCTGACTTCATATTCCATATCAGTTCGGGTTCAGACTTGTAGTACATATTGTGTCTGAGAACTTTACAAAGTTTTAATTTGATCTGAAAACCTTCTTTACTTCTTGCTGGGAGTAGTTGATTCTTGGGATTTTTTGCTCTCACAAGTTGGAATGGTTGGTTGGCTTTTTCTTGGCATGGATTTAGTACAGAGTGATTTCGAGACATTTTCCTAAATTGTTTTCTAGCTTCAGTTGATGAGGTTCAGCTCATTAACCAGGTTGTGAGCTGTTTAGAATTGCTTTTGCACACAGTTGCATCAGGTTGATCTGAAACCATACTCCAAGGGTGTTGGTTCCACTTAATCACTTGTCATATTCATCCTAGTCATCTTTTGTGAATTGGCTCAGCTGTGTTTGAACATCAATGCTCTAATACCTAATTAGCTCAGCTCCCAAGGGTCGCATTGGGAGGTTCTCACTGGAGGACCTTCTGAGGGGTGACCTCTCTCCTTTCCGGGGAAGGACTGATCGGTGCCTACGGGTCACTGGATGCTCACGGAGGCTGACTTCAAGGCAACAGACAACAAGGAAAGAGTACACATTTCAACATCTAGTGTTGATGTAATACCCTCTGAAGTGTACTGGAAGATGCTACATAATTTCTCCTTTGTTCTGTGTTTTTATCTAGAGTATCCTGACCGATGACGAGACCTGTGGATGGCCGCCTCTGGGGCGAGGGGCTGTTGAGATTACATTTTGCCCACAACAAAATGGCGTAAGAAGACCCCGTGGGTTTTCGGTCTCAATGCACAGGAGTCTCAGCAAAGTCATCTGGAAGGATCTAATATTTGTCACTGTGAGCTTATTCCATGGCCAAACATGTCTCATGTCTGATTGTAATTTGTGTTTTGAACATTGTCTTTTTTTTGATCAACCTACCAACCTTTTAAGGAGATTTGTGATAGCACTTTAGAATTTTCCCTTTATATTTATGATATTAATTAAGTTAATAAAAGCAGGGAATTGTGGTGGAAAATTGTTATGCAATTAGGAATTAAGTGTATATTCTCTGTTTAGTGAATGCATCTAGGGTAAAATGACAAGGTTATTGCTCCAACTTAATGTCTATGATATAAATGTGTCAGGTCACCAGAGAGACAGACTCCGGGGCAGTAAGATAACAGTCTGGCCTTCGGATGTGCTGTTTTATGCGTTGATTTGAGACTCGCATGGAGGAGCTGTCCAGAGGCGGGGCGTGAAGGTTGGAGAAGACGTCTAAAGAGATAAACAATGATTGCTGAATACTATTTAAGCGGTAAGTTAGAAAGGTGGGTTAGGGTGATGCACGAGTAACTCTGTTCCCTCCATGGTCTGGCCAGACATGTTTGAATTAAATTCTTAAACGCCTTCTGGGACTCAAGTCTTCTTTATTATGGAAACCCTGAGATACTATTTTTTGCCATAACAGAGGCCTGGACCCAAGTAGAGCTAGCTGGGATTCTAAGATTCTATGTGCCACCCCTATCATCCTCTCACAGGTACCCCCCATATGAGAAGAGTCGGGAGGATTAAAGACCTAAATGCACCCATTAATATTCAGGAAGGACTTAACATGTAGTCACAAGGGATCTTTGTAACAAAACCTAGCCCTTTGGTGGTTCCTATGAAATTTGTCTCACAATCTGATCTCAGCTGTTTCACTGGTCCTTTGACTGAACAAAACTGGCAAAAGTGTGTTAATGAAGCTAGAGGTGCCCATACCCTTTATGACCTCTAGGTGAATTGCTCTTGTGCTCATGCAGGTGAACATAACTGCCCGTTGCTTGCTGCTAGCAAGCCCACCCTTAGTACGACAAGAGATAACTGACCAAGGCCCAAACATGCCAGTGCCTACATAAGAGAATGGAGGTACAGTACTAAGACTCCCTGTAGGAGGATCTGCCATTTTCTTAGACTATGCTACTCCCCTTAGCTTGTGACAAACTTAACATGAAGCTGCTGATCTGGTGTTTACCTCCTAACACCCAGTAACCCGATCTCAAAGCCCCCTCTGTAAGATGACGGCCCTGGTGTACGTATAGTCTTTTCATGGTAATAGCTGACTAACAGGTCAGTTAAATGGTGTTTCCACTGCATGATCAATGGGTGTTTTTCTGCAGTTTCAAGGTCAGAACAGTGAAGGCGTCCACCAAGTCTGAGGAGGCCTGACTTGTCACGGTAGGGAGAAAGCTTTATTTCTTTGAAATGTCCTTCCCTGACTCTATTTGTCTGAGTTCCTCTGAGAAGCTTTCTTGTTGGACTGCTTTTAGAACAGTCTGGGTCGCTTCCTCAAAATCTGAGGTTGTGAGTTCATGATACATATGCCATCCTTTACATTGACTATCTGATTGCTTTAGCTTAAAGGTGCACGCAGTGTGTCAAATGAGACATGGCTCTGATGAGGGATTGCCAGCGGGAGAAAGATTCTAAGTTTGCTGTCTTTTAACAGGGACGTCATATTTGGATGGTGGCAGTGATCAAGGGACTAACTTCAATATCTCAATCAGGGTTTTCAAGTTGAAACATATCACATGAGTTGCACTCTATGGGCTTTAAGGGAAACCATGTACAGGTAGAGATCTAGATCCCTGGTTGGCCTGGTTGTGCACCGGGTGTACATAGTTCCACTGAGTTGGTTCTGTTGCTCGTCGGATGCGTTGCACCAGGTTGTTCACAAAAACATGGATTCTCATTGACTCATTGTAAATGTTGCCAAGAAAAACTTTGCTGTCTGAGAAGAAACACATGTCACCAGTCTGAATGTGCATTTCATCTCGGATTAGCTGTCCAACCTCCACTGCTAACACTGATGCACACAGCTCAAGCCTGGGAATGGTAAGATTTGCTTTGTCAGAAACTCCTCAAGACACAGGTGGAGCCCTCAACAATCGCCTGTATCAGTGACTACCTGACCAACAGACCACAACTTGGGAGACTGAATAATTGTGTGTCAAACCAGGTGGTCAGCAGCACAGGAGCACCACAGGGGACCATACTCTCACCATTCCTTTTCACTCTGTACACCTCAGACTTCCAGTACAAATTAGGGACCTGTCATCTGCAGAAATACTCAGATGACTCTGCAATTGTCGGGTGTATCAGAGATGGACAAGAAGCTGAATACAGAGAGCTGGTGGACCGCTTTGTGACATGGTGTGGAAACAATCGTCTCACCTTGAATGTGAACAAAACAAAGGAGATGATTGTAGATTTCAGAAGAAACAGGGATAAGTCAAAAACTGTTTCCATCATGGGAGAAGAAGTGGAGGTGGTTGAGGAGTATAAATACCTCGGAGTTCACCTTGACAACAGACTGGACTGGAGACTGAACAGTGAAGCCGTCTACAAGAAGGGACAGAGCAGACTGTACTTCTTGAGGAAGCTTAGGTCCTTCAAGGTTTGCAGCAAGATGCTGGAGATCTTCTACAAGTCTGTTGTGGAGAGTGTAATCTCTTCAGCCGTCATCTGTTGGGGTAGCAGCATCAGAGCCAGGGCTTTTTAAATAGGCTAAACAACCTGATAAAGAAGGCTGGTTCTGTTCTTGGGACAACTGTGGAACATCTGGAGATGATGATGCAAAGAAGGATTCTTCATAAAATCAAAAACATTATGGACAACCCTGAGCATCCCCTTCATGAGACAGTCATACAACAACCGAGCGTCTTCAGTTTCGCTGCAATACAGACCGCTACAGGAAATTCTTCCTGCCCACAGTTATCATTATCTACAACAACTCCTTAAAGAATTAATTATATGAGCTATACAAACACTTAATTTCCCTCTGGGATCAATAAAGTATTTTTGAATTTGATTGGGCTTGGGGGCAAGTTTGGCCTTCCCAAACACAAATGTAAACTCCGTCTCACCATCTTTGTTTGCTACTTTCAGGTAAGCCACTGCCGTGATTGCTTGGGTAGATGCATCACAGAACACAAAGATTTCTTTGTGCTCTGCACCTAGAAAGGATAAGGAGCAGTGTCGTCTTGGGGTACTAGTTTGCTTGAGTTGTTTGAGAGCATTCTTCCATTCTGACCACTCCCTGAACATGCCCTCTGGAAGAGTCTCATCCCACCCACAAGTGTCTTTGGTCAGTTCATGCAACAATGGACTCCCATTGATGCCTACTGGTACTGCAAACCCCACTGGGTCAAAAAGACTGTTGGTTTTGGACAGAATGCCTCTTTTTGTGTAAAGCGTTTTGGTTTGGGAGACTGAATGTGAAAGTGTCCTTTTCAATGTCCCAACATACTACTAAGCTTACAAAGTGTGCAAGCAGCTGGGTTTTAATTTTAAAGCGCTGACTTTCGTCCGTTTGAGCGATTTGACACCTGGACACGCTGACCGGTGTGAACGTGGCATTAGGCCTTTCACCCATGCTTTGGTGAGTGAACTGTGGGATCTTGATGATGAGCCTGAATAGGTAGACTAGATCTTCAGGTGCTCTTCCTCTGCTGACAACATATTTGTGTCTGGGTCACACGCTTGGGAGACTATGCACTGTGCCTTGTGAATTACCCATTTCACTAGTCTTTTTACTATTCTGCCCTCACGCTCAGCTAGACAGATAGATAACCATCATCTCCAAAGTAAGCCACACCCTTGTTCCTTTCTGCCAGATGTATTTGTTGAAGGCATGGCATGGAATATGATGAAAGAATGAATGGTAAAACAGTGAACACACAAAATAGCATATATGAGCTGACTTTTTAAAACATTTATTCAATTAAAACATACTATGACCTTAAAACATCATAGGCTATAATCCCTTAATAAATAAGGTTAAACAGATCTGAATAGGCCAGCAAGCTAATGTTAGCCATTAGCTAATGGCTAGCTAACGGTTAGCGGCTAATGGCTAGTTAGCGTCCATGCTAATGTCCGAAAAAAAATGCTTTTATAAGTAAAATCACTTGTATAAACTAACACAACCAACGCATAACAGTTAGTATTAAGCACACACTAGTAAAAAAAAATCATTTTTATTAAATACAGACTGTGCTGGCTTTAGACACAGTGTTGGAAGACAGAGAAGTTGGCAAGTTTTTTATTTTTCTTCTCTCACTAAACAGGAAGTAGCATGTAGAATACCAAAATAAAACGGACAGTGTAACAATATCCCAGAAGACAAGTAAACACTGTAAGAACCTATTTACCACCATGTAATATTTAGGGTGACTTTTAAGGAGTCAGAACAATTGCAATTTAAAAACAGATATTGCAGTAAAATTTGGCTGTATTTACATTGTTGCTAAATATTGAATTCATTTTGACTGTCAGGATTGTGGGTTGTTTGACAAGTAAACACTGTAAGAACCTATTTACCACCATGTAATATTTAGGGTGACTTTTAAGGAGTCAGAACAATTGCAATTTAAAAACAGATATTGCAGTAAAATTTGGCTGTATTTACATTGTTGCTAAATATTGAATTCATTTTGACTGTCAGGATTGTGGGTTGTTTGTCTCTGTTTGGTATCATCTTCACACAGGTATTCATTAGAGGGCACGGTGCAGACTGGAACTGCAGCTCCTGAAGCTCCTGCTGGAGCTCATGCTGGAGCTTCAGGACCTTACAGCACACCTGTTTGTCATCAAGGCTTGTTATCAGTTGAATAAGAGGAGCTGGCTGGCAGTCAGTGCCTGAGTGTTAACCCATGTGGTACCTCCAAGCCAAAATTAATAATATTGGCTTGCATTTATATATTGCTTTTTCAAGACCCTCAGAGCACTTTACAGTTCCATTATTCATTCACATTCACACACTGGTGGAATCAAGCTACAATTGTAGCCACAGCTGCCCTCTTGCAGACTGTCAGAAGCGAGGATGCCATATCGCGCCATAGGTTCCCTCTGGCCAACAGTAGGCGGGTAGGTGAAGTGTCTTGCCCAAGGACACAACGAGATGTAGCAAGTGGAAGCAGGAATCAAACCCACGATTGCTGGGTTGCAGGCCGACAACTCTACCACTGAACTACCACTGAGATGCTCTGTAGACAGAAGATTTTTGCAGGAAGTTTGTGTCATCACATTTTAACATTAATCTAGTATCACAAACATATCTAATACAATGGGTGTGTATCTGATCAGAGTAAATGAACTCTTTGTACATGATTGTAAAAAGGATTGTACAAAATTGGTAATGTCATTGTTCAAAATAAAGAAATTCTATCAGGAAAATTTGACAAACACCTCAATTGCACACATGCTTTGTTATAAATAGTTCTGTAAATGAGATAGCTTTTTATTTGAAAGGTGTTTAAACCTCCATGTCTACATCTTCAATTGAAAATGAGGACAATAAAACAAACCACTGAGATGAAATCGATGAAACTCAGACACAGTATTTATCAAGAGAGTCTGGCTGCAGACCTGCACTGTGAGGTCCTCTCCACTGTCAGGACCGGAAGTTTATTTCGAAGCCAATTAAATCAAAATACTGTCAGAAGTAAAATAATGCAGTAATGAGTAATGTTTTAAGGGGATCATAATAGCTGTACTTTTCTTGCATTTTATTCAGTTGAATTGGAAACATACTATTTAAAAAAAATATTTTTAATATAACATAAATACACATTAATAATATTTACATATTTAGACACAAATTAATGCCCCAAGAACTCAAGTGTGCTCACACAGAAAACAAAAAAAATATGTTAGTGTCTCGGCTCTGCCAAAAAAACTCTCGGAGACCATGCCTGATGCTGGTCTCGAACCCAAGTCCCCAGATTTGGGAGGCAGACACTGAAACCACTCAACAATAAGATAAAGAATTTTACCTAATGTACTTTTGGCAAGGACTCTGCCTCCATTACTTAGGCTACTCCTGGTATACGTGCTATTTACATTATATACATAAATTAAGGGCCCAATATATATATATATATTATATATATATATATATATATATATATATATATATATATATATATATATATATATATATATATATATATATATATATATAATAAGTATATTCACATGGGGGACGACAAATACGTGCTTCCGGTAAGCCTGCTTTCATTTTGGAAGTGTCATGAGAGTTGAGGTCTGCAGCCAAATATGTAGGCTACTTCTGGTATAGTCGCTTTTAAATCATATTGATATTATATACATAAAATAAAGCCCCAAGAAATAAAGTATATTCACATGGGGAATCACAAATATGTGCTTCCACTATGTCCGCTTTTATTTTGAAAGGCTTCGAATAAACTTCCGGTCCTGACAGGAGAGGGGACCTCACAGTGCAGGTCTGCAAAGAAGGGTCCTGAGAGTGGAGGTCTGCTGCCAGACCCCTCTTGTATTTATTGGTAATACCACTCATGGTAGTCATCACGAGTACACATAATTGCATCTGTGGATTTTGACAAGGTTCTCCAGTTCCTTTGCACAGTTTGAAAGCATGTATGTAAAGTTAATTGGACACTGCAAATTGGTCCTTGCTGAGTGTGTGCATGGGTGGCTGTGTGTTTCATATGTCTTTGTGTTGGTTCTGTGTAAGGCTGGTAATTTGTCCTGGGTATATGCTGCCTTTCACTAAATGACTGGTAGAACTCACTAGTTCCACATTTCCTCGGAAAGGGAATAAACGATGGACAGATGGGCAAAAATACAGCAACTATAAAATTGTGATACTTTTCACTATAATATTAGATATAGCATATTACCAAATTCATCAATCTGATCTGTCTCTGGAAAGTGAGGGCAAGTACCCAAAGACAGATGGTGTAAAATGGAATAGTCTTTTGTTCTGGAAAGTTTTCAACTACATAAATTGACCCAGTGAGACCTGAGTGACCCTCATAATAAGAACTAATTGATTCCTCCCAATACAAAGGGAGGGAGCTTTAGTACTTTTTGTTCTCATCTCCTTAGAACATATTAAGCACAAATCATTGTAAAAAGGAAGGAGACAAAGCCAACATCCAATTAAGTGTGACATAACTTCTTAATGTCATATTCAATTATACTAGTATAGTCACGATGATAGGAATTCGTGCAGATAAGCATGAGGGTCAACATCTGCAATAGCAAAATATGTATTTTTTACCTGACTGCTGAAATAATATTTCTTCTAGACCATTCACATTTATGTGGCTTACATGAAAATCCCTATAAGGTAAAGTGTCCGACAGTTTTTTTTTTCTTCCAATCAAAATATTTTTTTACCACATATTTTTCCCGTTTTTAATTTCAGTGCTTCAGTGCAACAGGATGTCTACAGAAAAGCCATTTGCTTCATTTGATAACACCTGATTTCAACTATGAAGATAATCACTTTGACAAAGAAAAAACAAAACCGATCCATCATGTAAAATATTGAAGAGTATTACAATTTTCTTCAGATTTGCTTACTGAAGAAAGGCAATTTCTGATTACAAGCTGTCATTTTACCTTAAATCAGCATCCAGAGTTGACAGGAGGCCATAATGTTGGAATTAAATCGTTGGTATCTGTTTTTCCATGAGAAACAATTTTTTTGTTTTATTATGAAGGAAAGGACCCATAGACACCTCTGTTATCAGGACAAACAAAATATTATTTGATACCACAAGATAATTCACTTGTAATTAGAAGATAAAATGATGATAAAAGCATAGTTCAGTATTTCTGAAGTGAGGCTTGGTTAAAAGGGTTAAAGGAGTTAACATCCTTGCAGGTGAAACCTCTCTTAGCATCTTCCGCCAGTAGAAATCCATATTAATTGGTCCTGATGGCAGTTCTATAATTTTAAACTTCTTCACACTCAACATATTGTGGCAGTCCATGCAAACTACTTCTCAAGACCCTTTAAACCCTCATCATGTTTGGCATGGGCAATTGATCACATAGACGGCAATGATTCCCCCCATGCAGGTAGGAGGTGGCCAGAGGTGGAAAGAGTACTGTTACATTGCTTAAATTGTGCTCAATTACAAGAAAAGTACTGGTGTTAAAAAAATACTTAAGTAAAAGTACAAAGTACCCTCTTCAAAAACTACTCAGAGTATTAATTACTTTTTAACTGCTGGATGTTTTATTGCATAGCCAATAGCAGACATTTGATTCAACTCACCTGTATAAAATATCTACGTTCAAAGCACATTTCTCAGATGAACAATGTATAGAAAAATTACACGAAGGAAATTTTGTAAAGAAATGTAGACATAAAGCAGAAATTTTGTTTGAAAGAATGACAAATATTTTTGAACCTGCATAGAACAGTAAACTTTTCCTAATACACTGCGAACATGCAGGTAAGTGCTAGCCTATATTTAGTAAACATTTAAAAAATATATATAATTAAATAATGCTTTCACCCATTAGCGCATGTTAGCTAGCTCCCAGGCTAACCAACGGCAGTGACAATATCTTTGCAGACTTATCTTAGCCAAACGATTAAACTTAACACACATGAAAAATATATATCATATAGCCTACAGTTTTTAAACATCTTACCGTAATGTGTTTTTTTAGATTAGACGCTGAAGTTTTATAAGCTGATATGATCGTAAAGGTCAAAGTTTGCACTGCATCTGAACGCTGAGTATGAGTAAAATTACACACATGAAAAAATACTCTTAAAAGGACAAGTACCCAAAAAATCTACTTAAAGAGTAACTAAACCCCAAAACAATTTTTTTTGCTTATAAACTGTATAAAAGTGGGTCTTTACCAATGCAATCTTTCAGTTTCAGGGAATTGTTTTACATTTTCGTGTAAACTTGTTTAATTCTACACTTTTTGGTCTAAAAACGTCTTAATGCTGCCCTCTTAGGGTTGAAGTGTGGCTACTGCATTTGAATTTTGGGATAGGCGGAGAGCGGTACATCTTTTCCACTCTTTACGTCACAGGCATGGTCTCACAGGTACGCCCCATGGGTATGGGTATAAAACCATCTCTCAGACACACTCGCCCCATGGTGAGTTTTGAGTTGGATTGTGTTTTACAGGTTAACATTATTATCATATTAGCACTTAGTTACCATTGCTAACATACTGTTTTGAACGTGTTATGTTAGCATTTCCGCTAACCCAGCGCCCTGAGCCAGCGGCTTGAATTGATATGGTTCGGGGCGGCTGGGCTCCATAAAGCCTCCCTCTACTCCTCTACCTCCGGTGACTGGGGAGGAGATCGGCTGGCTCAGGGCGCTGAGTCACCGCTGCCTGAGGCCAGTGCTGCTGAGGCAGAGGGAGACAGGAGGAGTCCATTCTCTGAGTGGTAATGCTAACATAGGCTAACGTTCAAAACAGATGAACGTCGATCAGTCGCAAAACTGCCAACGTCGCTTCAGTCAATGTCAGTGTTTCAGTGTCAGATTAAGCGAGATGCAGTGTTGCCAACTGTCTCCAACAGAAAGTAGCTGAAGTTGACCCAGAAAGTCGCTAGATGTCGCCAGATGACGTTGCATGCTAATTTGCATATTGATGATGTAATCACGTCACATTGACATGATCAGTAGTCGAGTTGTAAAAAAAATTCAGGGGGGATGGTCATTTCTTTCGCCTATTAAAAAAGTCTCAATTTTAATTTTAAAAAAGGTGCTATTTATAGAGTATTTTATATCGCCAAATTGGCCGACATGTTAGGGGAGTACAACTGAATAGCCTGCATTAGAATTAAACAAGATCGGGTGAAATGGAGGCTTTATATATCTGTGAAGCAAAGCCGATACCGGCACCTTGCAAAGAAGCCTTAGCAAATAATTGCAGTGCAGAAGAAGTTTTTTTGTGCAAACTAGGCCTATACAAAACAAAGTATTGGATTAATTAAACATGAAAGACCAAACAAAATGAGTAATTTCTATTTTATCCATTACAACCCTCACTTAATCCACATGCTCATAGCAGTTTCCAAACACTTTCATAATCATGTTTTTTTTCTACAGTTTTTCTTGCTCTTGTTCACATTCGTCCTGATTATGGCTAAATGTCGGCACTGTCAGATGAGCTCTGACAAGGTGCACCACCTTAAATCAATGGGCTGTGTGAAGCAGATTGTGCTAATCTAAATTTGCTAATAAATAAATTAATAAATAAACGGTTTATTAATTGCATCTGCAATTTCATCCTAGGCTGGATGTGTAAAAAGAGTCGACATCTAGTGCAGATTCAGCAAGCCGCATGCGTGTCTTGACTGAATGACAAGTCATGTATTTTAAGCAAGCTAATTAACAAGAGAGATGTGGAGGGTCGCCCGTTCATCTTAGCTAGTTTGGAGGGTAGCCTCCTGGGATCTGTGCGTACACCTGTGGCGAGTCGGGTGGTCTTTAGAAAACAAAAAGCAGGCTAGGTTAATTATTGAGATTAATAGCTCACCTGTAATTTTTTTCTTTAAAAAAAAATCCCTGACATCCCGCTGACCAGCCGCTCGTTTGGGCATGTTTGCACTTCTGTAATGCAGCTTTTGCCGCTCTCTAGGCCATAAGGTGAACCCCAAAAATGAATCTCATTCCGACCTCTGGCAAACTCTACAAACTGTTTACTTCATAAAATAAATACATTCGCACTTAGTTCAAAAGTAAAAGTTCTCCTTCTGTAATGCTGCAGTTTTTTTATGATCAATGTTTTAATTCGGGACTAATTTGTTTTCGCCGTAGTGAGAAAGGAGTGATACGGCTGCTACATACCCGTTTTAGACCAATGCGGTGGCAGAGTTTAACCGACGTGATGACGTATGCGGATATGGAGACAGCTAAGGTCATGATGAAAACTTCTTTAAAACTTTTACAAAACCGAGTAAAAGCATGTAGGCCTATGTAAAATGTGTTACATGCATTTAACTTTCATGAAACATGAACAAGACATGAATTTCATGTTAAATCCATCTCTTGGTCTAAAACGGGTATGTAGCAGTCGTCCGGACGGGTTCAGGCTTAATTTCTATGTTCACAGGCTCGGACCAGGCTCGGGTTTTAGCGGTCAGCTGATCATCTCATTAGCACGAACTAATGGTGTTAGTAAAGTTCCCAAAAATGTTCAGGTTTTGCTCAGTTTTACAGACCAAGAATATTTCTAATAAAGTGCTACACTGGGCCACTAATATTATTCCGATCTACCTGTCAAGATGTTGCATGCACACCGCATGCGTCATGATGTGAAAGACCCAGGCATCAGGCCACTTCTTCTCTCAGATCCAAAAAGAAAACATGCTCTGACTGCTGCAAGTCTCAAGTTGCAGAAGTCTCCTGCATTTATATAGCAGCTCCCTGTTGCCCACAAATCTGATAAAATCTCCTGAAATCTAGAGCAAGCGGTCAAGAGCGCACACAGAAACGCACGCAGGCGAGACAGACTTTTACGCAACAGAAGCGGTTAAAGCTGAGGATCGTACTATTCTTTCAGCCACTGCCAAGGTCCTCTTTTAGGGTTTTCAGACTATGGTCACCCTATAAAAAGTGATACGTCCACTAAATTGAAAACCTGCCGGTCACGTTGTCCGGTAGCAATTTTTTCTAGCGGAAACCCTGATGTGTGACTTTCGAATAATGTCGGGCTGTAATCGGATTCGGGCTTTAATAGGCTGTCTATCAAAATATACTCTCAGGGCTCGGGCTGAATTCTCTCGTGCTCGGGCCGGGTTGGGCCAAACTTTTAAGGCCCGATTACAGCTCGAATCAGCATTAAAGAGGGAAAACCAGCAGTGGCTAGCTGATCAGCTCAGCAGCAGCTACGTGGGGTGCAGCCAGCAGCATCGTGGATGCGTGGCTAGTGGCAGTTGTGGCTATCCCACGTTAGCTCGGACTTCGAGTTCTTCTCCTCAGTCCGGTCCTGGGCAAAATTCAAAGATTCCATCTGCAGAGTTTTAAGAAGGTGAGGTTCAAAACTTATTCTATCGGTTAGAACACAGTTACCTGATCCACGACCAGCAGACTCTATATGGGTTTTTTATATCAAAGGACCTTCTCTTAGAAACCCACTCCTACCCTCGCCAGCAAAAGGATGGATGTAGCACGCTGATGTCCATCTGATATGAGTCTGATGATGACCCACGGACAAAGAGAAAGAGAGTGGGCGAAGCATTTGCTAAAATGGGGATGATGAGGTCACATTCATGCAGTGAAGTTCCTCCTCTTCCTGTTGAAACTGAAGGTGGGTGTTATACAGTGTAATGTGGAATTATTAGACTTATGGCAGGAGGTCTGTCTTTGTAGTCAAGTCATGTCATCATGGCGAATGCCACAACATTAAGATTAAACTGCTTATAACCTTTTAACAAACCTCACTTCAAAAACTCTGATCCCTTTAGGAAATATTTTTTTTATTGACACAAAATTATTGAGCAAAAGCTGAAGCCAAAATGTTGCAAGTTAAAGAATAAAATAGTCCAAATACATCATTTTGCTTATCCTCCTGAAATGTTTTCAACGCTGAGATAACCACCTCTCTACGTCCATGATGTTTAAAGCATCATTGGTTTGCATCATTAACTCTGTGTGGCTGAGGGGCTAACAACACAAACCCAAGAGTCCACGGCTCAGATATCCTGAATACGGAGGTTGTTTGGTGAGAGCAGTGGGGTTATCAGTCATGTCAAATTCCTGGCATAAGTGGTCACTTTGTTTGGGGAAAAGAACGGGCTTTGACATCGCTTGGCAGTGATTTAACCTCCCCTTGAGTGAAAGGAGTTCAAGGTGTTGAAATAAAACCATGGATGACAGGATTATTTCAGAGTGAAAATCTTACAAGTCCTGAGAAACGTGTGCTTTTTAAAAATGTAATATTACATGAATCATGATTCACTTAATTGGGCTTTTAAACGCTTTCACAACATGAACAATGTAGATTTTCCTCTTACTCATCTGTGGCACTAGCTATGTTTACATTAACATAAGTAATCTGATTAAAAGCCTGATCAGAATAAACAGGCTTCACGTAAATATGCCATTCCGAATACTCTGACCTGATCACACTCATTCGGATTAACATTTCCTTCCAACTAAGAGAAGTGGGTTGTGCCGATTGTTATTCCAATTGCTGTACATGTAAACATGTCTTCCGAATGTGGGTCATTACTGAGCATGTCTGTTCTGTCATGCGTAGACATACCTTACGTTGGTGTAAAAACAATAAAGGGATTCTGATTAGAATTTGACTGTGTATACAACAATAAAGGCTTGTAGATGTAAAACTGTGACCAGAAAAAATAAAAGCACGCTCTGAAGAACATTGTACCACTCCATTTGAAACGCACGCAGCCATGTTTGTTTACAATGGAAGTCTGCTACTTCTTCTTCTATGGCAGTTTCCGGTATGTTAGATAGTTCTCCGCATGTCAAAAGGATTTTTTCCGATCAGACGTGTGACGGATGTTAACGCTTGTTATAATCGGATACATTTTTTCAGGGCCCATGTACACAGTCAAATTCTAATCTGAACTATGATCAGATTAAAAACATTTTTGCACATATAAAAAGGTACCTACTGAAAGTGAGGAGAACATATCAAGTTCTGGGCTAAAAGACAAACAAAGTTGCTATGACCTGCAAGGAAAAAAAATACGTCAAATTATCTATCAATAAACATAATAGAGGCCATAAATATCTATTTATCACTTTGAAGAAGTACATACTGATCAAAATGTGAAGATAGAAATGGCCAATGAAAGGCAATATGGAAATAAACAGTCTCCATAAGTAATCACGAGAACCTAACTTGTTAGAAATATGAGCTGTCAGCTATGAATTCTACAAAACAAAATCTCTAGTTTAAATGTGTTGCAAGTTAATGCTATAGTTATTAGATCCCTCATTTTCTTCTGAAAGGTAAAACTCTTCACACTACTTAATGAATCCAGTCACAGAGTTAAGTGGTTTTCTTTTTTCTTCTTTTGATGGAATTATCACAGTTTTCTTTCGTTCTCTTTTGTTTTTCAGCTAAAGTGCCAAATCTGTCAACAACTACCACTTTACCCTGAGCGACAAAAGAGGGCTCAGGTTCCTGCTGTTGTTCAGTGTTTGCTTACATCTAGGTAAAGCTTGACACTTAAAAAGTTGGTTTCTAAATTTGAAGATACTGGTACTTCTTTCAAGTTGCAACAATTGCCATCAATCTGAACACAGTCTTGTTTTAGTATTTAAACCCAAGTGAAATGAAACCTTTTTGAAATAAAAGATTTTGTGGAGTAGATGCAAAATAAAAATTGTTTAATCCTGACTTTTAAATGGGGGTTGAATACCATGGTTAGATTGAAGGAGCTGTCTTAACCTTCAGACAGAGGCCAGTCTGGTCATGGATTTAAAGAGTTTTAAAAAGTTTTAAAAAATATTCCACAACTTGAAGACATTTAAAACACCTGCCAACATGCCCAGGGCATAATCCAGACTCCAGGCTCCAATGCTGTCTTTTTGTTATCTAACCCTGCAAGTTAAATAAACCAGTTAGGTCTGGTTGCTAAGATGACCACTGAAGAAGTGTGATATTTTGTCTGCTGATTTGGCCATATGTTTTAGATCATGATCCAGCTAAAAGACCCAGGGACAGCCCATTTTCAAATTTCTGGTAAAGAACCTGGGATTTTCTCAAACGGTTCTCTTATTGCTATTAATGTTTGTTTTCATTCACTCTTTTGTGATTTACAACTGCATTGAAAGAGAAACAGAACCATAATATCAAATATTCTTTACAATGCTTAACAGTGGGGATGAGGTACTTTTCTACATATTCATACTTTTTATTGTCAGATCTCTTGTTTGAAGCTGAAAAACTCAATTTTCATCTCATCTGACCAAAGTCTAGATTGAGTTTAGCAAACGTGACCTGTTTAGATTTCAGATGGTAAGTCAGAAAAGTTTTTCTGTTTAGTTTTTTTTCTCACATATCACTCAATCAGTTGGCATATTTGTGGAATAATTGAAAATGAGACTTGGAGACCCACAGAGACTTTTCTTTGCTACTGTTCTCTAACAGCAAACATATTTCACTTTCTATATGTTATAGGATAGACTTGGGTTCTTGTCCAGTGACTAAGAGAAATGGGCCGTGGTGTCATGTCATATTTATGCCAAAGAGAATCAGCGAGGCATGAATGACTATTCTAAGGGTTATAGACGCTCATCAACTTAAAGAAGTAAAGTTTAACTTGTTAAACTTGCTGTTTTCTGGACAATAGCTGACCAGATGTTTTTTGATTGACAAACCGTTGTGCTTTCACCTTAGTCATTATCTCAGCCAGTAAAAACAATTGATTCTTCTGCTCATTCCATTTAACCTTCTAATTTGATACCGACTCTGTCCAACTGTATGGTAGAAGATGGCAACATATTCATTTTTTTCATCTGGTTGTGCTGTTACAATAGCAGCTGGAGATTGATGAGTTTATTAAATTCAAATCGACCTGCTGAAAGGCAATGCTACAGGGTTTATGCCCTTTCACAATGAAGGTCAGCTGTGCAGTTGCCTTTTAAAATCAACCTTGTTCATCATTTATTTGTTTATCATGAACCATGAGCACAAAACACTGAGCTCAAAGAACAGGTTATAGCTGTTCCCAGCTAATTACCATCTGCCATCCAGTTGTTAGCTCAATCATCAAGGAAGCTAAAACAGACACAATATATATAGGTCATAAAAAAATTACGAATTAAACAAGACTTTACTGGAAGTATTTATAAAAATGTTTGAATACTGTCATTTATTCTTAGTTGTTAAGATAACAATCAAATAATAAAAAAAGGGTAAAAATACATGAAAAAAGTTTCAAGTAAACAAAAGTTTACTTTTTGGGTTTCAGCCAGTACACATTGCATTAATATTTATAATTTATTTTTAATCTAAGTACGTAAAGAAAGTCCTAAATGGTCCCAATAATGAATAAATACATAAAGATGCTTAATGTTATGTTATTAATTACTTATACTGAAATTAGAGGAAGGCTATTTTTGCAGTATTACTAGTGTTATTTGAAGTTTGCTATCTGAATTCTGTGTGTTACTGTGAGATTTGTAATAGAAAAAAGCCTATTGGAAAGGATTTTCTTTGGTCACTAGGCAGAGTTTGTCTTCTGAGATGGTATTATTTTTCTTTGGTCTGAATACCTTCTGTCTTAAACTAAATACCAGTTTAAATTCTGAAAGACATTTTTGATTAGCCAATCATACTTTGATTTCCATTAAGGCCTTTTTTTTACATTACCGCAGGTATTCAAGTTTTCATACATTTGTCCTCAGGTTTGGGAATCGACTGGACAGAGGAGGTCCAGCTGTGATAGGCACTGCTTGCCACTGTTTTACACAAAATATGGTTTTGCCACTTTTGTTCAAGGCTGTATGGTGTTACCACCACAGGGCCATGGCCCAGAGATTGATGTCTGAAAAAATGTACTAATCTTTAGCTCATCTCATAGGATGATCATTCCACTAATCTGTTGTTTTCACACGGCCTTTCACATTGATCCAGAACCTATTTTCAAAGATGAGCCCTGGCAGTAAAATAGATTGACTCATTTGCAAAGGGATCCCAATGTGTATCTTCTAGATCTTAATCTAAGAAAAAAAAATTTTTTAAATAAACATGCTCAGGTTGTATAATATGAAACATATTTTAGAATGAGCAACGTTCTATGTGAGTGTAATAAGAGGAGGAGCAGTATGTTGGTTAAATGCTCCCCCTGTGCTCCCCCACAGCAGCTGAACTGCTGACTGGCATTTTCCAGAGCAGAAATGGAGAACAGGTACAATATATAGCTTCCCACATATACCCAGACACTTTCACCACGCACACACACTGACACACACACAAGCACACACACCTGGAGAGCTTACATGGCTTTACATGAAGAGCTGGTACTCAGCCAGCAGCGGCAGCCAAGAACCCATCATCACACTTTTAACTTGTCCATCCTTTCGCAGCTCTCCTGTTAAAATGTGTTTGTGTGCGTGTGCATGGAGGTGTTAATGTGTGTCTCTTTAGAGCGGCAATGTGTCAGAAAATAAAGTGATGGCGAGGTGAGCTGCATGCACCGAAAGACAGAACAACAGGAAATGCTGTTAATATGCAGAGTGCTTTGCCCATGCCACATTATATCTACTAACAGGCCCCATCTTTAACTGATTACATTCAATCACACACCAGCAGCTGCATTGCATGCACTATATGGGCTCATATGGTGGAGGAGTTGAAAATGTAATAAAATCCATCAACTTTGGTTGACACGGTGATAAGATGTCAACAAACATAATGAAAGTTCACAATGGTTTTCATCTTATCGTGTAGATGGTGTTTAAGTCCCCTGCGAATTTTCAGGATCACATTTACCTTTAAAACACTAACATGTGGTGGTGTCAGTAGAACTTTATTGTGTAGGATCAGCGAAAAATAAAGTCCACATTCCAAGAAACAAAACAGTTTGAAGACAGCATTTTCGGGACAACTCAATGAATATTACATTAGTCATTGAGTAAAAAACAAAAACAGAATTCACCGGCATAACATTGTGACCACCTGCCAAATAATGTGTTGGTCATCCTGCTTCAGAAACAGCTCTGAACCATTGAGGCATGAACTCTGCTGCAGTTTTGAGATACCTGGCACCAATATTTCAGCATTAGATCTCTTAAGTCTTGTAAGTCACAAAGGTATGAAATTATTAGACTTGTTTGGCTCACAGATATGCATTTGGATTCAGTTCTGAGGATGTCAAGTCAATGCCCCAGACTCACTGTTGTGCTCCACAAACTATTACTGAACCATTTTTGCCTTGTGGCATATTGGCTCATTATTCTACTGAAGGAGGACAATGACATTAAGAAATGCAGCTTCTATCTATGTAAGCTTTGTTCGCAAATCATGTTCAACTGCATGGTCTGCAAGGAGGTTTATGCTGCGGTATGTGTCAAAGTAACAACAACATGGATGGCTTCTACCCATAGAGCAGCCTTAAGCTTCTTAGGTAAATGACTCAAACGCACCGGGTCATCCATGTATTGTAAAAAAAACAAAAAAAAAACAACTTGATGTATCAGCCCTGGCCACATTCTTTCAGTGCTCCATGGTCAAATTATCATGCTAGCACACCCATTGTTTGAACTTTTAATGGTGGACATTGGTCTGCAGGGACACCCTGTATGGTCTGGAATAAAGTGTAACATAATCTGAAACAAACTGATGCACTGTAGTTTGTGACACTTTTCAATCAGAACCAACTTAAACAACAGTACTTCATAAGATGGATAAGATTATACAGGCCAGTCTTGGACCTCTAGATAGATACTGACAACTGCAAACTGTGAATTCCCCAGATGAAATGCAGTTTTTGCTTGTCTGCAAATGTTAACCCTTTTTCTGTTTTCTCCTATCTAATGTATCCCACTCACCGACTAATGGGTGCCATAATGAAAAAATGACTAATGTTGTTCACTTTACTTGTGAATCATAATGTTATGCTGGCTCCGAATATATTAGGTTATTATATATTTGGTGTGCTACTGTCCACTAGAACCTCTGAGTTTATGTTGAAACTTTTTCACAGTTTGGTTTGATGAGAAAGTTTGTTTCTTATCTTTTTTATCCAAGCTATTTAAATACAGGAAGGAAATGTTAAACTATGTTAAAGCAACTCGTCCCTACTTCAACTGCACTAAAAAACTGCTTCAACCAAAACCTTCGACATCATTTATGCTTCCTATACCTTTTCATGTTAATATTGATGACTTTTCCAAATACAGGTTTCCAGAGTTCTAAGGCCATCACAATATTTTTTTAAGTATTAAATATGAATCTTGAACTTGTATGCATGTATGGAAGACATTTGTACATTGGGCAGGTTTTAAAAATTAAAAAAACTGGGGAAAAAATGAATAATTTATAAAAAAATTTACAACTTTCCCATTTCATAGCTCATAAAAATATTTATTTCTATGTCTGTAGGCTTGGACATACTCTCCTCGGGAGTTCAGGCTGCTGTTTACAACCTGCCAGACGCGGACGGGCATGGGGCTCAGTGGGCCCTCGCGAACCAGATACTGTGCATGGAGCGGGCATACCCAGAGTCTCTCATCATTGCTCTTGGGGACTTGAACAAAGCCAACCTGAGCCAGGAACTTCCCAAATATAAACAGTATGTTAAATGCCCAACCAGAGAGGAGAGGACACTGATTCACTGTTGCAGCACAATGAGTGGGGCCTATCACACAGTGCCCCGCGCTGCACTTCGACTTTCTGACCACATGATGATCCACCTGATCCCTGCATACAGGCAGAGGCTGAAGCTCTCCAAACCTGTTGTGAGGACTATAAAACTCTGGAGCAACGAGGCTTTGGAGGAGCTCCACACGTGTTTGGAAACTACAGGCAGGGAGACAATGTGGGCTGCTTCTGACAGCTTGGATGAGTTTACGGACACTGTCACCTCCTATATCCACTTCTGCAAGGACAGCATTGTGCCATCACGCACCAGGGTGAGTTACAATAACAACAACAAACTTTGGTTATTGCTAAACTCAAACAGCTGTGGCTACAAAAGAAAGAAGCGGAGACGGGGACTGCTACAAAGAGGGAAAGTACAGGTTTAGCAAAGAAGTGGACATTGCGAGACACCAGCACTCTGAAAATATGGAGCGGCAGATCTTAGGGGCTGTTTACACGACAACGTTGCTATTTTTGTTTGAATACGCGGGTGAAAACGCACTGCGTTTACACGACAGGGCGAGCAATGGAAAACAATGTAGTACATATGCCCAGCCTTTAGATGCCAGTGTGCCCCGTGTATGCAGTGTTCCAAGGTTTCCCCCTCACAACCTGGAAAAGAAACATTTCATGGTAACTAACAATGGCGGTCTTCTTGTAGTTCCCCTCCGCTTAAAAAAAGGCACATTGATTATTTGAAGCACGTACGGTATGCGTTTCCTTTGGCGATTGCATAGAAGCCTGATGATCTCTAAGTTTGGCTTACAGAGACCAAATAACTTCAGAAGTTGCATCAGCAGTAACAGCATACCTGGATCCGCCATTATTGTTTTTCTGTAGAAAGGCGGAGTGAGCAAGTCCAACATGTCCGTAAGTGACTGGCAGTGACGTCATAATTTTCAAAAGTCTCAGGCTTGTGTTTACATGACAACGAATCACCCAGTGTTTTCAGAACTCTCCACTCTGGAAGCTGTTTTTAAAAAGCTGCGTCCCCCCCCCCCCGTTTTCCAGTTGTTGTGTAAGAGAGGCCGAATCGGAGAGAAAAACCTCAGTTTTGCTGTAAAACGTTGTTGTGTAAACAGCCCTTTAGGGAACGACTCGGCCTCTGTGTGGAAAAGTTTTAGGAAAATGACCAACTACAAGCTCAAAACCCCCCATTCCACTGATGACTTGCTCTACACTTCATCCTGCAGCATCTGGGCTCCCCCGGGATCCTACGCCAGGATCTTGTTTGTGGACTTCAGCTCTGCCTTCAACACCATCCTTCCAGACCTCCTCCAAGGCAAACTGTCCCAGATAAACATGCCTGATTCCATCCTTAGGTGGATCACTGACTTCCTGACTGACAGGAAGCAGTATGTGAGACTGGAGAAGAATGTCTCGAAGTCCCTGACCATCAGCACTGGCTCCCCTCAGGGCTGTGTTCTTTCTCTTCTGCTCTTCTCCCTGTACACCAACTGCTGCACCTCCGACCACCAGTCTGTTAAGCTAATTAAGTTTGCAGATGACACCCCCGTTATTGGACTCATCTCGAACAAGGATGAGTCTGCCTACAGGATGGAGGCTAAAAGTCTGGTGTCCTGGTGCAGCCACAAAAACCTGGTGCTGAACGCCCAAAAGACAGTGGAGATTATTGTGGACTTTAGGAAGCATACAGCCCCACGCCCCTCCATCATTATCACTGACACGCCCATCACCACTGTGGACTCACTCCACTTCCTGGGCACCACCATCACCCAGGACCTCAAGTGGGAGCCTACCAGCAACTCTGTCATAAAGAAGGCCTAACAGAGGATGTACTTCCTGAGGCAGCTGAAGAAATTCAACCTGCTGGCACGGACGATCATGCAGTTCTACACTGCAATCATCAAGTCCTTCCTCACCTCCTCCATCACTGTGTGGTATGCTGGAGCTTCCATCAGGGACAAACAGAGACTGCAGCGTGTTGTGCACTCTGCCGAGAAGGTGACTGGCTGCAGACTCCCATCTCTACAGGACCTGTACATCTCCAGGACACTTGGGCATGCAGGCGAGTGGAGATTGACTTAAAAAATACGTCTATGAAGTACCCCTCAGTAACTGAATGGTTACTCCATAGCTGAGTTAGCAAATAATAACTGATTTTAGATATATGTTCATTACTTATATTCTGCCATATCATGGCCTTCATTTAAAAGTGAACAATCAAGAAACAGGGAAAGAAGTGGGTGAAGACATGCAGCAAATGTCAGCAGAGCTGAGACTCAAACTTGCGACAGCCGCGTTGAGGACTAAGGCCTCCATACATGGGACACCCGCTCTAACCACTATGCCACGCAATGCCCCCATTTCTTTTCTTTTTAGTAAAATAATAATTCCATTCAAAAGATCTGTATTGTGACAGGCAGTCAGTGATTGTTGCAGCATTCCCCTTTCTCCTCCTGTCTTTCTTTCTTGGGATCACTGGACATCTTGGTGTCTGTCACTCATCAACAGCCAAACACTGATATCTAGTGACATCAGTGGCGCTGACCTCCACTTGATGCAATGCATTCATCTGCAGAGGCTTTCTTTGTTCAGGCATGTCAGCAATCAGCCTCCAAAGACACCAAGGACAACAGATCAAGACAAAAGAGGACTTCAGAGATGAAGAAAGTGGGGAGAGTTGCAAAAATATGTTTTGGTAATCTGTGAAGAGATTGAATCATAGCTGTTCCAAACAGTGATTTCAATTATGAAATTCGAATGCTGACAGCTGTAAAAGAAGTACAAACTTCCAGAACAAAAGAGCCTAAGAATTATTCATTGACATGCTTCACATGTTAAATGTTGAGAGGAATAACATTCTTTCTTTTGTACAAAACCAAGCATCAACAATTACAATGTTTATCAACATTATTCACACAACAAAAATTTTAGCTGGATTTTATGTAACGGTACTATGGTATGACAAAGTTGTGATGTTTTTCAAAGTATTTTACAAATGAAACCCCAAATGTGTGGTGTGCATTTGTGTTCAGCCATCTGAAAGAAAATCAAGCAAAATAAATTTGCCTCATATGTCACTCAA
Organism: Valencia hispanica; assembly: GCA_963556495.2. Taxonomy (NCBI): domain Eukaryota; kingdom Metazoa; phylum Chordata; class Actinopteri; order Cyprinodontiformes; family Valenciidae; genus Valencia; species Valencia hispanica. The sequence goes on along the minus strand of OY747705.1, from coordinate 49,262,121 downwards.
TCAGTAAATAGAATCCACCTGTGAGTAATTTAATCTTAGTATAAAAATTCAGCTGCGCTGTAAAGACTTCAGGTTTGCCAGGGAAAAATCATAATGAAAACCAAGGAACAAGCCAAAGTGATACATAGATTTTCACCTTGCAATAGTATTCATACGCCTTAAGCTTTTTAACATTTTGTCACAACAACCACAAAGTTGTAACACAACACTAATAGTGTTGAAATAACTGTAATTTTCTTCAGCAGGATCATAGAAGCTGATCAAAGTTGATGGTGAGATGAAAATAATTAATAAAAGAGTTGATTGAAGGGAGCAAAATACAAGTGATGGCACACCTATCTAATTATATTTTCTTAAAAATTTGAAAACAGTGTGTTGTTCATCTGCCACTTAAAAATTATGTTTTTTACGTTGGTCAGTGAATTAAAATCGGAAGAATATAGGGGGCGCCACATTGGCTCAGTGGTAGAGTAGGCGCACCATATACAGAAGCTACAGTCCTTGACGCAGTTGTCCCAGGTGTGGTTCCTGGCCCTGGGCAATTTGCTGCATGTGCTGCTCTTCTCTATCTGCCCTCTTCCTGTCAACCTACTGTTAAATAAAGGCTACGAGTCCCATCAAAAACCTTTAAAAAAATCAAAAGAATATACTGAGAGTAACAGACTCAGAGACAATTTTTTTAATAGAGCCATATCCCTGTTAAATTCTAACATTTGACAAAAAGCCTCTGTCGTTTACGGGTCGGGTGCAATAAGTTTTAACTTTAACATAAGTGAAATAATTTCAGAACAATTACACACTTATGAGTGCCTCAATTTGAATTGTCTTTAGTGACTATCTGTTTATAGTTCTTTAATTGGTATACTGTGCATTTCCTTTTTTAGTTATTTATACTTTATATTTTATGTTTCTATTTAGCTATTTAAATGTTATATTTTGCTTTAAGGAGAGCCATACCCAAATTCCATTGTGCTCGCGTACTTTGTATGGCTGTGCAATGACAATAAAGACTCTAACCTAACTTATATATATATAAATGCTTTAGTAAGCATCACTTCTAAACTAACTACATCCTATAACTGTCTAAAAGTAAAACACTCTTGAAATTGATAAAACATTATCTCTAACATGACACATATCCCAATTTCAACAGTAAAAGTCAAATCATGTCAGGGCACATGAGGTATCCGGAGAATACTCCAGTGTCCAACTTACAGTGTGCTGTGTAATTCAAAGGTAATTTCTATGTCTTAGCTTGAATATCACATATTCTGTCATTACTATTATTATTGCTGATGTGGTAGATAGCCTGAGCAGATTTAAAGTACTTGTGCCACATTCTGGTTTTTAAATAGTTTTCTTAGCTTTGAGGGGTTTAAAAAACGACCCTTCATTTGAAATTGTTATCTTCCTAAGAAATGCTTGAAGCCAATAATCTGACAGCTTGCTGGATCCCTAGAGAATCTATCTGTGTTTAAATCTGATAGGAAAGAAGAGGACACATTCATCACATATTTTCAGAACTATTGTGTGTGTGTACTTCTGGAGACAGAAAACACAGATCCTGGAATTCATCAAGACTCGTGCATTTACTATTAAACAAACCCGTAAAGAGAAAAAAAATAATTTCATTGGTTGTTATGTGTAAGGCAAACAGCAACACGTCATCTGCCCAAAAATATGCAAAAGTTTAGTTTCACAGTACCAACCAAAACAGAACAAAGTCTAAAGAAAAACTCCTCAGCTGGAAACATAAATCACAGCTAAATAATTTGCCCACAAAGAAGGCTTGGCACATAATTCAGAATTTGTGTCAAAGGTGATATGTATAGCATTACTCTTTCTTATTTACATAATGTGGTACTATTTTGTGGCCCTGCTTGTTTTAGGGCCCAATAATATGCCCTAAAGAAATTTCCCACATTTTCACAATAACTTCCACAAAACATATACACACATGTATGTATATATATATATATATACACACACATATATATATATATATATATATATATATATATATATATATATATATATATATATATACACACACATATATATATATATATACACACACATATATACATACATATATATACACACACACACACATATATATATATATATATATATATATATATACACACATATATACATACATATATATATACACACACACACACACACACAATATATATATATATATATATATATATATATATATATATATATATATATATATATATATATATATATATATATATATATATATATATATATATATATATATATATATATATATATATAGCGGATTGCACTGACCCATTTTGACAGGGAGATGTTATCTTTATCCTCTGTGTTCCTTCCTCTTCCTTCAGTGATCTGATTGTTTCACATGTATTGCTATTTATTCACTGCTGGCTGCTGTGATACCCGTTAAAATGACATGACAGATGTTAAGAACTCAGAATGTCTAGATCTCTTTCTGTTTTTCCCATTTAACAAACCAAAAATACTAAACGCTACTAAAAATATTCAATGCCTAACAAAAGTATTGACCAGCCATGAACTTTTTCAATAGTTTCTTTGTATATTTGGGGTGGATTGGCTGGTAGGTGGTTGAATTGGGTTCCCACCCAAAAACACACTGTAGTGCAAAATTGTGACAAGGAGGAAAATAGTACATGGTTTAAAAAAAATAAATTACAAACCAAATTCTGAAAAGCATGACATGCATATGTATTCTGCACTTTTCCTACCCGTAATTTATTCTCAGTATGAATTCCGCTGTTCTGTGAGGTCTCAGACATTTGTGAGAGTACATGACTGAAAAAAACAGAACCACAAGAAACAACTAACACAGCCATCAGATCACGGAAGGAATGCTGAGTTGCATCCCAAGAACACAATACCCACTGTAATGGTTGAGGGTGAAAACATTATGCTTTGGGGCTGCTTTTCTGCAAAAGGGGCAGGACGACTGATCCATATTAAGGAAAAGATGAATGGGACCATGTATCACGAGATTTTGGGCAAAAACCTCTTTCCATCCGTGAGAGAATTGAAGATGAAATCTGGTTGGATCTTCCAGCATGACAATGATCCCAAAACACCGCCCGGGAAACGAAGCAGTGGCTACGTAAAAAGCATTTCAAGGTTCTGGAGTGACCTAACTAGTCTTCAGACCTCAATCCAACATAGAATCTGTGGAGGGAGTTGAAAGTCCGTGTTGCCCAGCGACAACGCCAAAACATCGCAGCTCTAGAGAAGATCTGCATAGAAGAATTGGCTAAAATACCAGCTACAGTGTGTGCAAACTTGGTGAAGACTCACAGGAAACCTTTGGCCTCTGTCATTGCCAACTAAGGCTACATTACAGAGTATCGAGGGAAACTTTTGGTATTCTGTGAAAATCATACAATACAGATTTCTGTATGTGTTATTTTTTTCACAATCCGTCTCTGACAGTTGAAGAGTACCTATGATGAAAATAACAGACATAAATCATCTTTTTAAGTGGGATAACTTGCACAATTGGTGGCTGCCAAATACATTTTGCCCCACTGTACCTTACTGGTAGTGATGAATACTGGCCTTCTGAAGTGATTAGTTATATGGGCTGTGTTTAGATTAAGAAGGTGGAAGTAGTAACAACACCTGACGCACTGCTGGCGGAGCAGGATCATTAATTAAAGTCATTACACTTACCGTCCCAAAGGCACACATTTACACACAGGCGCTGTGTAACTACTGCCACAAAGTCAAATACCAACACATGACTAAATAAATGCACACCTGTTGACACAGCTGGACAGACGGCAAGTGTGTGTTTGTTAGCGCGTGTGAAATAGTAACTTCACTTTAGGTGATGCAGAGGTAGAATTTTCTTTGTGCACGAATGTAAGACATTTTGAGTGTGCTAAATTCACTGCACATTTGCACTGCAGATCCCTGCAAAGAACATGTGACAAACATACTCACCTTCATACAATGCTGTTGACTAATAGCTGGTGGCTAGTCCTGCTTTTCCTCTTACACACATCTTTCTTCATTACACTTAGAAATAGTCCTCTACTGATACTCACAGGCCCTCATGCTTAAGGAACAGAAACATGTTTCAAGTCTCAATGTGAATCACATTTTAGGGGGCATTTTGAAGATTTCATCACTCTTTTTTTCCTCATCTTCATTACCAACATCCCGAAGAGAGATATTGTACGAGCTGGAGCCACGATTCAAGATTGCATCAACTTCTTATAAACCACACAGTCTCCAGGCAACAGAAAACATACACTTCTAGTTTAAATATGATGTTTCAGATTATCTAATCTTGTTTATATTCTTTTTCTTTTGCACCAGACCAAAATTGGAAACAATTTCCTATCAAAAACATATCTTTTGGAGTTTTTGTTGTCTTAATAAAAATCCTAATTAGATCGTTCACTTCTAGACTCCAATTTATCATTTAATTGCAAATACACTAGTAACAAACTAAATTTTGAATGACAAAGAAATTTGGATTTTTTTTTTCACTTCTGACTGCTAAATTCTTTTTCTAAAAAACATTTTTTTCCTCATGCAAAAATGTGAATTTTTTTTTCCCCAGAAAAGAGAAGTGTCTAAGATTAGGGAGTGCTGGGTGGATTGTGGGATTGTAGAAAGAAAAACAAGCACCAGGTCTGACACGCAGTCTGAAAATCACCAGCTCCGCTTTCTCCATTGTCTTTGTTTCGTTTTCTATCTTCTTTTTTTTTTAAATGTGCATGCTTTTAATATGTGTTTTCACTTCCACAGCCCTTTCATTTGAGTTAAACTTATTTAGAATTTAACGAATAGCCATGTACATAGTTAAATTTGCCACTGAATATCTCCCCTCCCCGTGGCTGCCACCTTATCGTGGTGGAGGAGTTTGAGTGTCCCAATGATCCTGGTAGAGTCACCTCTGGAGCCAGATCAGGAGGTGGGGCCCGTCGATGAGTGACTAGTGGCCAGGCCTTTACCTATAGGGCCCAGCTGGGCTCAGCCCGAAGCGGTTACATGGGCTCCCTTCCCATGAGCTCACCACCTGTGGGAGGGGTCATAGGGTCAGGCGCAATGTGGGATGGGTGCTGGCTGAAGGCGGGGACCTTGGCAGTCCGATACCTGGCTGCAGAAGCTGGCTCTCGGGATGTGGAATGTCACATCTCTGGTGGGGAAGAAGCCCGACCTGGTGTGCGAGGTTTAGAGGTTCCGACTAGATATCGTCAAACTTGCCTCGACGCACAGCTCTGGCTCTGGAACCCGTCTCCTTGAAAGGGGTTGGACTCTTTTCCAGTCTGGAGTTGCCCCCACTGAAAGATGCCGAGCAGGGGTGGCCATACTTGTTGCCCCCCATCTCGGCGCCTGTACGTTGGGGTTTACCGAGGTGAAAGAGAAAGGGTCCTTACTGTTGTTTGTGATTATGCGCCAAATGGCAGATAAGATTACCCACCCTTTTTGGAGTCCTTGGAGAGGGTGCTGAAGAGCGCTCCTCCTGGGGACTCCCTTGTTCTGCTGGGGGACTTCAATGCTCACGTGGGCAATGACAGTGAGACCTGGAGAGGTGTGGTTGGGAGGAATGGCCTCCCTGATCTGAACCCGAGTAGTGTTTTGTTACTGGACTTCTGTGCTCGTCATGGATTGTCAAAGATGAGCACCATGTTCAAACATAAGGGTGTCCATATGTGCACTTGCCAGGACACCCTAGGCCGCAGCTTGATGATCGACTTTGTTGTCATTCCATCTGATCTGCGGCAGCATGTTTTGGACACTCGGGTGAAGAGAGGGGCAGAGCTGTCCACTGACCAGTACCTGGTGGTGAGTTGACCCTGATGGTGGGGGAGGATGCCTGACATTCCCAGCAGACCCTCACAACATATTTGGGTCTGCTGGGAATGCCTGACCGAGTCTCCTGTCAGAAGGAGCTTCAACTGTCCCAAGGGAGGTGGGTGGTAGGTGAGTCCCAGTGGGCCATGTTCCGTGCCTCCATTGTTGAGGCAGCTGACCGGAGGTGTGGCCACAAGGTGGTCGACGCCTGTTACGGCGGCAGCCCTCAAACCCACTGGTGGACACCCGTGGTGAAGGATGGTGTCAAGCTGAAGGAGTCCTATCGGTCTTTTTGGCCTGTGGGACCCCGGAAGCGGGCCAAGTGGAGTCCGGCTCGGATGGTCACTGAGGCAAAAACTTGGGTGTGGGAGGTGTTTAGATGGAGAACGACTTCCGTATGGCTTTGAGGCAATTTTGGTCCACCATCTGGCATCTCAAGAGGGGGAAGCGGTGCACCACCAATACTGTTTACAGTGGGGGTGGGGTGCTGCTGACTTCGACTTGGGACGTCCTGAGACGGTAGATGGAATACTTCGAAGACCTCCTCAATCCCACCAGCATGCCTTCCAATCTGGAAGGGGAGTCTGGGGTCTTTGGGTTGGGGTCTCCAATCTCTGGTGCTGAGGTCACCAAGGTGGTTAAAAAGCTCTTTGGTGGAAAGGCTCAGAGGGTGGATGAGATTCAAACCCAAAGTTCCTCAAAGTTCCTCAAAGCTCTGGATGTTGTGGGTGTTGGTTAACGCAGCTCTCCAATATTGTGTGAACATCGGGGGCAGTTCCCTTGGATTGGCGGTCCCCCTTTTTAAAAAAGGGGACCGGAGAGTGTGTTCCAACTATAGGGGGATCACACTTCTGAGCCTCTCTGATAAGGTTTATTCAAGGGTTCTGGAGAGGAGGGTCAGACGGATAGTTGAACCTCAGGCTCAGGAGGAATAATGTGGATTTCTTCCTGACCATGGAACACTGAACTAGCTCTACACCCTAAGGAGGGACATGGAGGGTGCATGGAAGTTTGCCCAACTGATCTACATGTGTCTTGTGGAGTTGGAGAAGGTGTTTGACCATCTCCCTCGGGAAGTCCCATTAGGGGTACTCCGGGAGTATGGGGTACTGGGCACCTTGATACAGGCTGTTAGGTCCCTGTACGACCAGTGTCAGAGCTGGGTTCGCATTGCTGTCAGTAAGTCGGGCTGGTCTCCGGTAAGAGTTGGACTGATGTGGCTCGGGCATCTGGTCAGGATGCCTCCTGGACGCCTCCCTGGTGAGGTGTTCCAGGCACGTCCCACCGGGAGGAGACCCAGAGGAAGACCTAGGACACATAGGAGGGACTATGTTTCTGGGCTTGGGATTCGATATTCGAACGCTTTGGGATTCCTCCCAAGGAGCTGGCCCAAGTGGCGGGGAAAAGGGAAGTCTGGGTCTCTTTGCTTATTTAAATAGGGATCTTTGATCCAGCCTGATCTGTCCAGGGTCTCCATCCATCCTTTATTTTACTTATTTATTTTACTTAAAGACTCCTCTTTGAGGTTTGTTAGTCATCAACAGACTTAGTTTCTTCCTAGATAATATGAGATGCACAGAACGTTTTGTGAATTATTTATTTTACAAGACGTTTTTGTGAGGTTTAACAAAAATGTCCCCTCCCTTTGATTCAAAGAGTGTGGGAATTTTAAGAATAAGATAAGCCAAGCAAGCAAGTTAGATAAATTCCACACTGTGCCCGATGATGTAGTCTCATTTACTCACTATATGTTACCTTACTGATGTGTGAACCTTTTTGAAAGTTAAGCATTTTTTTCTGCTAGTTTTTCACCCTCAAAATATGTTACTCAAAGAGGATATCAACACATTTTTCAGCACCAACACTTCTCTGTTTTCTCATTTGTCTGTCAGTTTTTCAGCTGAGGGAGTTTATTCCCGTCATTTATGCACTTAACGATCACTTTCATTTGGGTGTCAGCGAACGGCTGTAGGGTGGTGATTTAGTGTTTGGAAATATACCTTCTCTGAGTGGAAATTTACAGATGGAAGTCCTCCTCAGTAATAAGTGGTTACACATTGCTAAATCCTTCCACTGCCGTGTCTCTCAGTCTCTCCATCTTTTTTATTTAATTATTTTTTGCCTGTGTGCAAATGCACTGTTAATCTGTGATGAATGAAGCTTTTCTGTTTAAATTTCTGAGCTTTATTTCTGGCCAACACATCAGTTTGATGGATTGCTAGAAAACAGCGATGACCATTTGAAGCCAAATTCAAGCCAAATAAGGACAGGTTGAGTTTACAGCATTTTCAATTTGTAACACGTTGAATCCATTTTGAAATGGACTTCAAATGAAAAGATCTCCTCTAAAAATCCTGTTTTTGTTGGAATACATATTCCTAACTAGGCTTTTCGACAAGTTTGCTGATGCACTCTTTTAGATTTACTTATACAGTGTTACTTGATTTAATTTGTTCAACTCAATTTTTCATTTGATCTTTAGATAGATTTAATGATCTACAAAAAAAACAGAGCTGAATTTAAATATGTTTCATAGCAATTACTGGCAACAAAAACAACAACAGAAATACTTCAAGAAATTGTAGGACTGTGTTTCTTTTTTGTATGGGGATGAATATCTCTCTTATCTGAAACTGGTCAAAGTTGCCCAAAATATGCAAACTGCATGTCATTTGTAGGAACTCGTGTGGCAAAACAGGACCATATAATAATTTTAAATCCTGCTAACTAGGGTAACAGTAGTTTTGACTTTCTAAAGTTAAATGCTTCAATGAAACAGATTTATAATGCTCATCATCCACATTAGTATTCCAGTGACCTTGCAGTGGGTTGCACATCCATCCATCCAATTTCTGTACCCGTCCATCCTAATGCAGGGTTGCGGGGGGGCTGGTGCCTATCTCCAGCGGTCAAGGGGCGAGAGGAGGGGTACACCCTGGACAGGTCGCCAGTCCATCGCAGGGGTTGCACATGTTAACCTTAATAGTTTTACAGTGGTTTTCGTCTTGTCACTCTTAAATAAAGTTTAATTTGTGGAAAGCATTACTAATAGTTGTCCTACCTGAGCTATGGACCTCTGTAGATCTTAATATTAAACTAGCTTCATGGATGCTTCTCTCATTACTTGTCTCTCAGCTCTGTGAGATGTTAAAAACTTTTTTTTGTAACATAGCCCTCTTTAAACTTCATCACAACGTTCCCCTGACCTGTCTGCTGTGTTACTTGGTCTTCATGACACTGTTTGTTCCCTTATGATACCTCAGAATCCTCTGAGGCCTTCACAAAACAGTTGTATTCATGCTGAGATTAAAACACATGCAAGTGGACCCTTTACTAATTAGGTGATTTCTGAAGGCAACTGTTTGGGTTTTATTTAGGGGTATCAGATAATAATGGAGTGAAAAACATAAGCAGGGTCTATCACATAAACTAATGAAGCATGTTGAAGTTTATGGTAAAAATTGGAACACACTGTGAAGATGTTACTACTTTTTCAATTCTCTGTAAGTTGTAAAACTGTTACTTGAGGGTAACAAAATGTTATACCCATAGTTTAGTACAAAGAACAATATGAACCTATTCTTTAAGCATCTGGAAACTTCTGTTTTACATATGATAATCATTTATATGTATATCTTGTAATTGCTTGTTTGGAGAATTGGTATGGGTTTTATGACAGATGCTTTAGGGCAAAACTTTGTATAATCTCTAAAAATTTTTATTATGGATGCTCCGATAGTATTTGCTTTATTTGTTATTAAAGTCCACTGATACACCAGGGCAACAAGCTTAATTTGCTATGAAAATGTTATCTTAGCTATGATAAGATAACATTTTATACTGTATGCTCATAACATTGCTGTTAAAGTTATTTTTAGCTGCCTTAGAGAAAATCTATTTTAATGAATTTCTACGTTTTTCATTTCTTATTTACCGTTTAAACCACACGTGTTGTGTCAAAATTGGATCCTATTCTGTTTTGTAGACCTAGATGATTATCCATCCATTCTGAATTCCAGTCTTTGTGTGAGAAAGAAAAAGAACACCCTGCAATGTAGATACAACCTAGAGACAGCTCCAACTTGGCATGATTAGATCTGCATTTGTTTTCTTTGCTGTCAGCAAACATGGTTGGTGTAATATGTGGTGGAAAGCTGCAGGTGAACATCAACAAAAAGCTTTGTTCGAAATATGGCAACTGCATCTTTGAAATCCAGGTTTTGAACACTGTGGTACGAGTATAAATTGGACTGCACATGCTACAGAAAACAATTTTTTTATATTCAAATAAATGTTACAAATTTGTATTTATTTACTTGTTCTAAAAAAAGTATGGACTCTGATCTGACCATGAAAAACAGGTAGTAAGTATTGAGTAGTATGTACAGTAAGTAGTTCTGAAGTTGTATAATGTCCTGTGTTTAGCAGCTCTACTGAAAACATTAGGCTTAAAGGGAACAAAAACTGCAAATGTATAAAATGTAGAAGGGACCAACCTGTTGTTAGCACCTTTCATTTCAAATATTTTTCTGCAAGTGTTTGTTCAAGGTAAACCAAAATGTTATCTTACTTTTTGATTGTGATGTTAGGTTTGGTCACAGATCTTCTGGGTGATTTCCTGTCCTGGTGAGAAAAACATTCATACAGCATGATGCCACCAATACCACAAGTCATTGTCAGAGAATGGTGTCTTAAGGGTATTAAATACACCCCGTAAGTCACGTTTCCACTATCGGAACTTCAGGGTAATTTTACTGGACCTTCACAGTTAGTGTCTGTTTTAGTGTCTCCAGGACTCCAACAAGGCCATTTTCAGGGCTATTTCAGGAACCAATCGAGTACCAATCTTTGAGTATGTATTCGGTAAAGTTGTTAGGCAGGAGCTGTGGTTAACTCATGCTGATTAGTTGTAACTCAAAGGGATATGATATCAGCAGATGTCCCCAAACAGCCGGCTTTGTCAAATTGGAAGAGTTGCTGGTGGTTTGTAACAACATAGAAAATAAAATGGTGGCAACATAGCAATGAAGCAACCATCCCTGCTTCTTTCATTGTCAATCTCTTGTTATTCTCAGCTACTGTGGGCACCTTTTGGCACTGATTAGTGACGCCGCTCACTGCCGAAACCATTGCACTATGCTTACATCTTAGCAAATTCCTTAAAGTGCCAATTTTGTATGGAGACACAACGGCTGAGAGGACCAGTGGACAGATATACCCTGCCAGAAAAAGATCAGGATAAATTACTCTGAAGTTCTAATAGCACAAACACGTCTATACGATAGATAGCATTTTACATGAAGGCCCAAAAGTTGTGTTCTTGTGTCGTGTGTTGTATTCTACTTTTTTGGGGCTATTTTTATTATGCAGTACATATGTTTTAATTATATCTTTTTTAAGCTTTAGAAGTAATAGGCCTGTTTATATTATTCAGGGTAGTAAAACATGACTTTGTTACCAGTATTTTATAGGGTTTAAGGTTTTAAGTAAACAAACTCTTGAGTAAAGATATGAACTGAAAGCAGGGAGGATCAGTTATAACTCTGGTTCATGTTACAACCCGAGTTCATGGTACTCCTGGTACGGTCAGGAGACCTGGAGAAAATAAATGACCTGTCAAGATGTAGAAGGAGGAGAGAGGAGTCATGTGATATGTTCTTTGTTCTTTTGGAAATAAAAATGGTACAGCCTTGTAGAAAAGCGAGTCAGATTTTCAGCGGATCACTTTCATCCGCACATTCGCTGGGTCCATAGGACTTGTTTCCACATGGTTTTTGGTTCTTCTAAAATACCTTAAAGGTTGTGGCTTTAAGATGACAAAAATTTTAAAAAGATCAAAGGTTATATCTTTGTAAGGTGTTTAGTATAAATATTATTGAATTTTATTAATTCCTTATTTTGAACAGTAATCAACTACTTTAGCAAAATAGAAGTTTTGAGACTCTGGGAGCAAGAACACCTTGGCAAGAAACTACAGTTCAGTAGATCTTTTTCAGCATTAAAGGGAAACAAAGTTTGAGGAGATTGAGAGGTATATTTTTTTTCTTCTTATCGTAATATTTTACAATGTTTCTAACATTTCCATTTGTAAGCAAGCCTCTTTAGTAACACAGTGGGAACAAGTAACTCAGATAAAAAGTGGATGCAGAGAATTTATAATTATTGTACAAGTTTACTTTTTTACAAACATTTCAACAGCTATTTATGATGTTGCTGTCTTTAAAAAACTATTTTTATTTGGATATATTATACTTTTTTTCCGTTACTCTTGTGATTTGGGTTTTCCTTCTAGTACACTCAAACTTTCTTTTGTGCAAGATGAGAACTAAACTGCCTAAAAACATTCAGAAAGTAAAGCTGTTCATCTTGTTGCAACAGTACTAGAGTGTTTTATGTTTCCTTGCCCTCAGGGATTCCTTGTCTTCCTAAATACAGCAAGCAGATATAAAACACGGCAGTATGAGGCAAAGCTTTGTGCATGTGGCTTCACACAGGCTTGAACACATGTTTTTGCCCTTTTGTATCGTACATCTTCATTGTCCTCCCTGTGGCTGTCTGCACAGTTTTACCTCTGGCTAATGTTTTGTCACGTGAAGTGGTTGTATTAGGTGAATTAGCCTGTGGCGAAGATTGCTTTGTCATAGTGATTCATCACCTGTTTGGCAGAGGTGACTGCATGAAGGACTGAGTGAACAGTTACCAGTGTGACATGAAGACTGAGCATCTGGTAGAGGAGGTTAATTGAGGGCGATTGCTGTGATTAATAGCTCCGTTTGAAGTGAAAACACAAGACAGACTAGCTTATGTTACAGTGCAACATTTTGGAGAAAAATGTACATCAGTGACAGCAGTGCAGGATGGCTGATTGAGGTTAGGGTGTTTGTTTCGCCTTAAAAATGGGGTCTCAGCTTAATAGTTCCAAGGGAAAAAGAGTGTGCGGAATATGTGTAGGAAGAAAAGGAGACATACTGCTGGATCACTGGGTAAAGAGTAATGTTGACATAGAGCTTGCTAACAAAACAGATTATCTGAAGTTTCGAATTAGATGTCCTGATCTGATCGGTTTTGGTCAATAACAGCCCCTTTGAATCATAGGTTGCTGGAGTAGCTGACAGCACTCAGCGCCCCGTTGTTGTCATACTGTCCATGGTTTTTATATTAGCTGCACAATTAAAGCTATATGCTGCTATTAAATCGTGGGATTCAATGCAACTAGTTTTCCCAACCTGTTAAAAAGTTCAAAACAATTTACAGTTACATATTTTAAGAAAAGGTGCTTGGAAAACAACTAGTTGACAAGTTAATTATATCTTAAAAATACAGAGGGACTTACTTAATGTATCAGCAATGATTCAAAATGAAACATTCTTTTTTTTAAATCTTAGTTTTGAGATCCTTTTTTCCCCATCTACCATTAGAGCTATATCAGTTTTCTTCCACAGAGATCTGAAAAATACTGTGTTGCACCATGTTTGCAGTTTGTAACAGAAAAGAAAGCTGCTTAGTCACCACTTAAAAATAGTTTATGTCTGCAAAAGAGCTATAACGCAACGCAACAAGTTCGTTTTGCGAAGTTTGAAATTGAATAAGAAACTCTTAAGAAAGAATCTAATTTTCCAAGGGAGATTTGATGAGGCAAAACAAACATCTGAGGTTTGCTTGATGTCACTGCTTTGCCTCACGGGACACTGAAAAGACTCCCCAATAATCAAAAAGAGATTGTGCTATCTGCCCTGCAGTTTCATGGATCTTTTACTGCAGAGCAGCAACTAAACAAAGAATCAATGACATGTTAACAGATCACGAAGTAGAGAAGAGAGCAGGTCCACAATTATTTACATTATTATGCAGGAAATAAAAAACAATAGAACATATGGGGACTCCAAACATGAGCTGCTTAGCACAAACACTTCAGTTGTGCACAACGGACATATTTTAGCATCAGTATCACAGAAACAGTTGTTTCTGGAAAAAAGAGGTTCATCATTTGGCGCACTTCATTAGAGCTACTGATGTTTCAAATGTAAACCTTCACCCACTACTTTGTTAAATATGTACTAGCAGTGGCTTAAACCAAGTTTTGCCCTCAGAACTCCCTTAATTCTTTATGCTATAGATTTACTAACATTCAGAAACATTTATTGATTTGGGTCCAAACTGACATGATAGTTAAATACTGTCAATTTTGTGTTTCGGTAAATTTGTAAAAGTGTTTTGGTAAACTTGTAAATGTGTTTCGGTAAACTTGTAAATGTGTTTCGGTAAATTTGTAAATGTGTTTCGGTAAGATTGTAAATGTGTTTTGGTGAATTTGTAAAAGTGTTTTAGTAAACTTGTAAATGTGTTTCGGTAAACTTGTAAATGTGTTTCGGTAAAAATGTAAAAGTGTTTCAGGTTAATGTAATTTTGTTTTGCACTTCCCAGCCACCGTAGTTCAAGAAGCTGGTTTGAGATTGAGGCTTAAGACATGGTCCATTATTGTGCTGAAATAGCCATCAGAAAATTGGTATATCATGAAAATGGTGATCATGAAAAGGATAGCTTTGAGCAGCAATACTCAAGGAGACTGCATTGGCATGTGACTAGACCTATTTAGTTTAACATTTGCTGTGTTGTGCTTTCAGACATGACACCTTGGTTGAAGCAACTACTTATTTGACTCATCTTTCTAACATCTTAAATCAGCCAGCCTTTCTGATATCAGCTGCCATTCCCTGCATATTTTCTCTTTTTTTGGACCATTTATGTAAACCTGAGACATGACAGTGAGGGAAAATCCCAGTAGATCAGAAATTTCTCAAGTACACCATACCATGTTAAAATAAATTTAAATCCTGTTTCGTCCCCATTCTGATGTTGTCATGATAGGAGACTCTTAAGCGAACACAACCCACAGAAAACAGAATTATCAGTAAAAGGATGCTTTTTAAGAAGGGTGCGGAGCTGGATCAGATGCAAAGGAAGGGAGAGGAACTCAGCATCGACCACACTGGAAGGAGGGAAAGTATTAGCACAGGTAAGGAAGGTGACAATAATGAAATTCACAGGGTGAAGGAACTGGGTTCTTACGTGGAGCCGGAACTGAAGATGTTTGGAGAAGGTACATTGGATCCTTTGAGTGAGCGGTCGGCAGAGGATGGAATGAAGGAGTAATACCGTTCTCTTTGAATGTAGATGGCGGCCAGAGGAGAACAAGCCTTGAGGTGAGTGGAAGAGGTTGACCTGGTGAGACCAGTAAGGCAGTCAGGGAGCGGAGCGAAGGACTGGAGGAATAGTTCTCCAGAAGCAGATGCCAAATCAGCAACGAGGAGGATTCTGCTGGTAGTGGGAACTCCAGCAGTGAGTGCAGGTTGGAAGACACAGAAAGATCAGGAACACTGGAGGAACTGCGAGGAAGAGCATACACGTGGTAAGTTATAGTTCTAAGAGAACACTACCTGAATAATGAGGTTTAAGACCTTACACTTAAGCGCACTTGGGTTAAGCAGCAGGAAACAGATAAAAACAAAAAAACACACTTCTATATAGCTCCAAATTAATGAAAGCTTTGCTGTGGTCTAGTTAAACACTAAACCTGAATCTGAGCTATTTTCCCTGTTCAACTTACCTAAGTTCTTGATGCTTACAGGTTGTTCTTTGCTACTGTTTTAATATTTTTAACAAACTCTGTAAGTTATAAAATGAAAATCTATAACATTTTATTCTAACCATCTCATTTGACCAATTCATGGAACAAAATTGCAAGCCATACAGGTGATGAACCACACTGACCACAAAACTTTTATAATCCTTTGAAAATTGTGTATTTTAAGGGTGTGGAATTCAACTTCATGAAACATCGATAAAAAATTAAAAAAGCAAAAAAGGATTTTCTTTGAATAATTTTTCTCATTCATGGTTCTATCGAATATGGCAAGTCATCTGGGTCTTGAAGCAGCAAAATGGCTTCAGACCATTACACTACCATTACTATGTTTGACTCCTAATATGATGTTCTTTTTCTCTTAGGCTTTGTTTGTTTTTACACTAAATGTAACCAGACACAGACCATCCATAAAGTTCCACCTTTGTCTTCTCTGTCCAAACACAACATTTCCCCAAACATCTTGTTGATCGTCAAGATCCATATACCTTTTGCACAGAACTCTGGGCTGCTCATAAGACAATAAAACATTGTTTCCAGAAGGTCAGTAGCTATGCTAAGTACTAAAATTTATAAGGTTTACAAATTCAGACTTTTTTATGTTCTATTTTTGTCTCAGCTCACATGCCTACTCAGCAACAAATGATTAATTACCAGACATGTATCTTTTTGAACATTTGATTTTTGGTGTATCCATGTGGAAAATTCAATTTTGCTCCTGTTTCTAAAATCTGTAATTAAAAACATATCCAGGATTGTACGATTTATGGCAGTGGCTCATGCTCTGTGTAACTTGTATCCTACCTGTTTTCAACTTTAGACCCCAACCCCATGGAGCTATTCATGAACCATCATTAAAATAAAATTCATCACCCAGGACATTCTGAGATAAAAATAGGCATTGCTCTGGATCTTGGCCACATACATAAAATTACAGTTTTGGGGTATTAAAGCAGACATGCACCAGAGACTGTCATTATTTATGTTTTGCAGTAGATCGATCACATTGTCTTCTGAATGGGAACACTATGGTGGTAAATGCCTTCACTATGGGGTCATAAAAATTGAATAATAATTTTTAAAAAAACACGAGTACAGCACTCTCTTACATGCAGGTGTACATGCTGTGAGTGCATTTGCAGCTATAAAGATGTATGTTAGTCAAAAGATACATTAGCAGTGGTGTAGTAGCATGAAGAGCTCTGCTACCAAACATACCATATACTGTGCATCCTGACTTGGTTAGGACAATTAAACTCCTGCTCCATAACAATAATAAATATATATTACCAAATGCCATTATCTTCATTAAAAAAACACAAAAGAAACACACAGAAAAAAAACAAACATACAATGCGATCAATACACCCCAGCATCTCAAGGAATGGACCCAAAAACAAAACTTTTTTGGAGCAGGAGTGCATAGAGCAAATCTGAAACCCCTCTAAAGCAATTATAGATATAGCACATTAATCTCAGTTTTATTTTTGTTTTTCGTAGTCAGTTTTTATTTATAATAAAGACTAAATTAGCCAATATCCAGCCTATGAAGCACATTGTATGTTGCAATTGAATAGAATAATATTACAAAATGATCTAAATTACTTATAGTGGGTAAATAGTTTATGCATTATTTAGTGAACAAAGATTGAAAGAAAGAGATTCATTTGATCTAAATATTAATTTTATTTTTAAACAGAGCAGAAAACTTAACATAGTTAAAGTAATTTAGCTCTCTCATCAAATCACAAATCTAAAATGGGTGATTTGCTATAGTTAAATAGCTTTAAAACATGCTCCTCTGGAATTTGAGATGTAGAAGAACTACTTTTCACTTATTCTGATTATGTTTTAAATGTTATTTGACTAAATTACTAGCCTTTAATTTTCAATCTGTTAAACTAATCTCATATGCTGTGGCACAGATTCAAATTAGCGGTTTGCTGCTGACTATAATCGTGTTTCAGCTCAAAGTAAAGGTGAATTTTTTTTAGAATATATTGCTGTTCTTGGCAGGTTGTGCTGGACTGCAGGGTTTTTGTTATCATGGCATCTTAACCCAACACTTTTCCTTGAATTCTTGCTGCTCCCTTCCTGTAGTAATGTTATTCTTAGGGGTCTATGAACTTTGCATGAAACCTGTTTTATTTGCACTCGAACTCCAGGATCATATCCGTATAGTTCTCTAGGATCATCAATCACTTGTAATACAGTGCCGATATGTTAGCATACAAAGGGTGTAGGAATCCACATGAATATCATTAGGAGGCATTGGATAACCAGGAGTCAGAATGTGGTCAGTGGGACCGTTAAATTTGGATTTGCTGAATTTTGTATAGAATGAAGTCTAACCCAAGCTGGGTAAATGTTGTTTTAATGGTGTTGTTAGCCAGAGCTCTTTCTGCAATAATGTTGGTGTTGCTATAATCTGCCTGTAAAGTTACTTGGATGGTACGCAATGTTTTTTTTTTTTTACTGAAAAGGGTAAGAATTCTAGAGGCTGTGCTAAAGGTGCATGGAGCTTATCTAATAAAATAATGTTTTAATTTCATCCAAAACAACCACAAAATAGATGATAATATGTACAGTCATGTAAAAATTAATACACCCCATTTATTATTTAGTTCTTTGTAAGAACAGAAGAGGAAGTTATTTTTTATTCAGTCATTTCACAATTGTTAAAATCACTAATTACCTAATTACTTACTCTTCAACTACAGCTACCCATCATATTCACAAAAAGTAGTAAATAAAAGAAACCAAAAGAAATTGGGAAAATGTATTACAATTATAACATTTGAAAAATAGATTTCAAACACCTTCAAAGTTTTACAGATTCAGGGTGGTAAAAAATAACCATGCTGTCTTTGATTTTAATAAATGTTTATGTAGTAGGAGGACACTGCTGCATAAACACACTACCTAAATAATGTACCTTAGTTTTTTGCTTCCTTGCCAGTTAAAACTTGTGCTCTCCCACACTGCTCCCATGTTTTGAACCCCTCCACCTCTAACTGCATCCATTTTTTTTTTCTATGGATGATGGTTTTAACTTAAATGCTGAGGAACTCACCACCATTTTTAACTCCACCTGCACAAACATTCTGGGCTCTGTTGCTTTAGTGAAAGCCAAATGCTTTAAATCATAGCTGGAACCAATCCTGAATGAATCTACAGACATGAAAATAATCAACCTGGGAAAAAAATAAAAAAATCTAAACTCAAAGTCTTGGTACATTTTAGCTGACGTTTTATCTATATTCCAAAAAGCTATAAAAAGCTCTCCAAATATTTTTCTAATTTTGTCTCTACCACCATAAGTCATCTGCTACAGCGTCTGTCTGGTGTTATTAACTTTTCTTTTTAAAATCCTACTCACATTTCTGTTTCCATGACACTGACTACATTCTGTAAATGGTAATTTTTAAACCAGATCTGTCAAATTGCCAAGTTCAAAGCATTTAGCTGCAAGACATTATATATTTTTATCTTTTTTCTTTATTGTTTAGCCAATATTTATCCTTATCATCCACATAGTGACCTTTATAACTTTCCTTATTAACTGAAGGGGTTTGCTAGTAAGTTTTAATCCTGATTGAAGCTCTGTTGTGTGTTGTGTTAAACATGATGTTATATAACTTCTTAAAAATTGGAGCTGAACTGGCTTTTGGAACTACCTCTTTTCATAAAAGTTTTAGTACTACAGCACTGAAAAAGTTTTAGGAGCTCTAATGACTTCTTAAAACTTTAGGGAACTCTGCTGCTTTGGTGTTGAAGAACTATGTGCTATCTCTAGTACTCCAGTCTTCCATCAGTTTAACAATTAAAGGCCCCTGTTCTACAGTAGTTCATCATTGCAGTTACACAATGGTAAATGTTTAGAATTGCTCTGCTCTGACATGTGGAGTTCTTGGGGGCTCCGGTCCTTACCTTTTACCAGTTTTTATTCCACTGAAATCCATTTTTATCTTCTTCACAGAAAATCCTTTTTTTCAGTTTAGTTTTCTCAGACAATTTCAAGTTATCTGTACTTTTAATTAAACTTATCTGGCAGTTAAAAACAAAAACAAAACAAAAAACAAAGGTGAATATGATCTGATAGAGACATGCATTATGCATTCCATTATTATTTTAAAATAGAATATGTTCAGATAATGTTCATTTTGTTTAAGGTCCAGGCAGGTCCAAGAAGACGCTCTACCTAGGTGTCATTATATATTTGAGAATCCTGATTGTTTTTCTCTTGGCTTGACTTATCACCCTTGGTGTACATTGTGAGTCTTATTAAAAAAGAGAAGATAAAAAGAAAAAAAAACTCATCTAGCAATTGCTTGAGTAAAGGAAGGCAGCAGTTACCTGACTGTGTTCTTCAGTTGGTTGAAACTTGCACCCATTTGTCGACTGATGGTTTTTCTATGCTGGCTACATGAACTCCCTCTCAGATTTTATGGTTATCTTTTAATGATTTACAACAATTCTATCAAGAAGACACACATGTTATTTCATCCAGCTTCGTCTTAAACATTTAGGTTTTTGTGTACCAAGACTCGCAATCTAGTGTATCTATCAACACTTAATTCTCTTTCCTCAAATGTGTGTACATCTGTCATATGAGGTCAAGATGTTTGGATGAGGACCCAAAGGCAAACATGACATCAGCAGTTGAATTGTGGTAAGAAGACTTAGTAATGAAGAAACTTACAGACTTCGACACTGGAAAAATTCAAACATGGAAAAAGGGCAAGAGCAAAACTACAATCTGGAGGATTGAGTGATTGCAGGAGGCAATGAACAGGTGAGTACACTTATCAGAATGCATTGCAGCAGTCTGGTGAAAGTGAACTATGAGGTAACAGAGGGAGATAAATGTTAACAAAATACCTGGAGGCAAAAACACGAGAACAGAAACATAAATAGAGTAATACTAGTCATACTAATGCTAATATGTAAAAATAAACAGAATACCAACATGGCAGACTGATTAAAAATCCATGAATCATGACAGCCAAAAAAGTAAAAAATAATCTGGAAATCCAGTGTAGCGTATCAGTATAACATCAAACAATATTTAGTTTGATGTTATTGTGTTGTTATGTTTTAAAATTCCAATCACAATACGTCTAAACTAAGTACTAAGTACTTGTGTCTTGTTTATCAGTTTTATCAAATTCAAAGGTTTGTATAAACTGTGATTACTTTCCCTTTGAAATTTTTGGGAAAAACCAAATGATGATGTTATGGCTTTGTAAGCTCCTGATGGGCTAATGGATAACATTTGAGTTAAACAGAGTGAGGTTTTTTAAAGTATTTTAAGTCAGATCACAAACACACTGCTTCCTTGTGTGACATAATGTGGACACGAAAAGAAACCAGCAAAGACATCAAGCAGATAAGCATAGACTTCCACATTTCTGGTTTATTCTTGGGAACAATTTCCAGGTGTGTACAAGGTGCCCTGTTCAAGGTGCCACAAAACTGCATCAGCTACTGCAGTTCTCTGCCAAACAATTAAATTCAAATGTAAATAGCATGCGAAAACCAATGGGTTCAGTGTCCTAGAGATAAACCTATTTTGATGAGAGGTGTGCATATCAGTCCCAGAAGAAAGGCAAAAGACGTTGTGAAGTGCTGACTGAAACTGGTACAAGAGTGTCATCATGCACAGTGAAAAAAAGTCGTGCACTAATACATGCTGAATGACCACTCAAGGGGTTAGACTTATTTATCCAAAAGTCAAATAAAAATCCAGATTACAGTTTCCAGATGGATTTAGGGAAACTTATTTTTTAAGAGACAGTCTTGTGGTCTGATGAAGACAAAATTGCAATGTTTGGCCATAATGACCATCTTTTAGCTCAACATACTATGCCATGTCTAAATGTGTGAGCTTACATTGTGGACAAGTATAGTAAACAAATAATAAAACATTTTAAAATATAGTTTTTGAAATTGTAATTACACTAACTGTTACTAAAGAAAAACAGCCCAGTAGTTTCATTACAGTATACAGTACATAACTAAGTAAAAAGTTATTTTCTTTTTAAATTTAATGCCTCAGCTACAGGACGCCAATTCTGCTACATTCTGTTTCTCGGTTAAATAATTTTCTTTAGAATAAGAGACAGCTATTGAGAGGTGGAGGTGAGAGAAAAGTGAGGTCTTGTGGTCTGATATGGTTTCTAATATTGCAGAGGTAGTTTTTTAGCAGCCAAACGGCACCATGTGATGGTAACCGGATCGCAACGCAGCTGCAACACCAGGCTCCCTCGGTCGTCCCCAAGGCCGCTGAAATAGCGACAGGGAAGGTCTACAAACACACGCGCATACACACACCAGCATACACAAACACTGTACACACATACACATACTTCAATGTGTGGAAAATCCCAAATACTAGAGGATGAGGGTAAGTGGGGAGGTGCAGCAGAGAACTCTACACTGCCTGTTTCAAAGATGTTTTTAAAGCTGTGAAATTTCTTGTCCAACCACGGCAGGCTCGATTACACACAGGGCTGTTCTTTAAACTGAGAGGCTGTATGTTTGTTCTTCTGTTAAATGAAGGGTGGCGGTGGTCAGATGGCAAGCCAACTACAGTCAATTAGGAATGTTTCTGTCAGAGGGCAGACCAGACTCTTGTTCACTATTAAAGCGCTGCTGTTACGTTTAGGTCTGATGGCCATCACTGTGACTTTATAGAACAACTCCAGTATAGAATTTATCTCTATCCAGCTGGGAGGATTAGAAGGAAAAAAAATCTGGTTGGGACAAGATTGTCCAAATCTCGATATGTAAATCACATATTTGCTCACAACAGTAGAAAGCTTGAATCTCTTTAGAGAATCAGTAAAAAAAAAAATTGAATGTTTTGGAAGCCACTTTGATCCTTCATCTAGGGGACATTTATATTATATTTGCATAAAGAACATGAGCCTTGGAAGGTCAGAGAAAGTTTATTCAACTCGAGTGAAATACTTCTTGAATCAACTGTGCAGTTTGACCTGTAATTCACAACAGCACCCTGTAATTTGTGGACGGACTTACGTTGATTGTCTGGAGAGAACATCTATTGATTGTGTCTTGTTTATCTGCGTGTTGGACCATCCATTACAGACCTCACAAATGAAATAACCCTAGCTATCTTCTTACTGTGGCCCAGACTGGAAAATTACAATGAATGGTCTCTGTGGATCAAGATGGATAACTTAAAAATCTGTCCAATACCACATTGAAGTTTGAGGGAAAAACAACTGTGATAAAAGACTCCTCGCAGTGATTTCTAGTGTTTAAATAAATCACTCCATTGGCTTGAGGAGGTCACTGTGATTAAAAGCTCAGCTTGTCAAGTCTGTAAACGGCTGTTCAATTCGAGGCTCTTTTTTTAGAAAGAGAGGTGAAGGCAATGTTTTAAACAGGTTGGCCTTGCTGAGCCTCAGTCATACCTAACCTAACGGCAGTTTTTGCTTTCATAAATTTGTCAGCTAATATATTTAAAGATGATTGCATGGCATCGGCGGATTTATGCGCTAATTTGGGCCTTGCCTTTCTGGCCTGTTGTCACAAATCAAATCAAGATTGCCATACCAATGTTTCAAACACATAGATGCAAGTGCAGAGAAACCCTACACCAGTATGAGTCAGGCTTGGCTATAAGACACCAGGGAGCACGCAGGCCTGTTGCAGGGCAGGGTAGAAAAGCTGGTTCAAAGTGCGCTGCAAGTTGGCAGATGGATCAAAAGCTCTGTTCAGAGCCATGCCACTGAATGTTGCATGATACTTGAAATAAATAGAGGGGATGCCCTGCGGAGAACAACCAATATAATACCAATATGATGTTATTCAAAAACGCTGAAGAACATTTTTATTATTGTGTCTGTAATCAATGCCTCAAACTAAAAACTGTTCAAACTATTAACTATAAGCACACATTGTGGCCTTTAAAATGACACCTCTTCAAGAAGATGATTAAGCATGAGTTTTGGCAGATAAACAAAGTGAGATTTTCCTGGAGTTGGATTTTGCCGTTTCCAAATGTTGGGATCTCCCTTGCATGAGTTAGCTTTAACTGTTACATTTACTAGAGTCTGAAATTAATCGGATAGTTAATCAGATGTTAATTAGCATGTACACTTGGATATACATCAGTCAGTCACCCAGTTAGTCAGTTGGTTATTTATTCAGTCTGTCTGCATTTTTTATGTTTTAAGTGTTTTCTCTAGTTTTCATGCATGCATGTTTCTTAGTGCTGTGGGTGATGCTGGAGATATCAATATAAACAATTACTGTAATGATGGGGAACTTGTTTTAACCTTTGCCTACCTGATACATTTGTCCAATGAGATTCTTTGTTACTTCTCTGTGAATCATGGCTTTAGCTGAATTAGTTAAATTTGGATGGAAAACTAGGGCAACTGAACCTAATTTCAGGTAATAAAAAATTCTGTAAAATTGATGGCAGATGTGAACCCAAGAAGACCAAATGTGCTTTGGAAAAGTATTAGTGTGTAATCACTTACACAACCAGGTTATTGCAGCCTGTATTGCACAGGTTAAATGATACAATATGTGTCAAAATGTTTGAGATTCATTGTGGTCTTTTGATAACAGTCAACAACAGTGTGTACAGTTTTAAATTCCACTGCAGCTTATAGAGCTTTAAATATGTCACGCTGTACAGTTTTAGAAATGTGTGGTTTGTGAAAATACCTACATTCTAATTTGTAATGGAATGCATTAACACTGAAAACTGTTCTGTCATAATTCTACAATCACACCTAGCTTTACAGTTGCAGTGAACATTGGTAACAGGACCATTTTCTCCCCAAGGGACATCCATAGTTCATGAGGCTTGTCAGAAAAATATTATTTTTATGATTAAGTGAATTTCCTGATGCCTCAAAAAAACAACACCACTTATAATTGCCCCAAGTGAAAACAATTCTAATATCACACCATTTGGATGCTTTTGAGGTTTCTATGGTATAATGCCCCTGGTAGTTAATGATTTAATTCAGTTAGATTAAAATCTGTAAAATCTTTAAGCTAAAATAATTTCCTGCATCATCTGTGCTGATGAACGTCATGTACCTGCTTGCTTCTAGCATTCATAAACAATAACGGTTGTTACCTACGGTATTCAAAATACAGACCTATTTTAAAATAGATGGTTTAAACACAGAAAACAAATCGTATAAGTCGCTTTCGAAACCGCCGTCTTAGTATGCCAAAATAATAAATTAAATAAATCGCTGCGGTGACCGATCCATTTTATAGACTAAATTCTCCGAAGATTATTGATTTACAACTCAGTAAATTATTTTTTTAAACATTACTTCCTCCAAAAATGTTTTGTCTTCACATCTGCTTTGCATTGTGAATTGGTTGTTTGAACACAAACTAATTAGTCTTAAACTAATCACAATTAGTTTAAAACTTCCTTTTTCTTTTACTTAGTAGTTTAGTTGTGTGTTACTGGCTCATTGAATTTGTTGATTAAAGCATTTTGACAGGAAGGTTGGACTTTTTTAAATAAAATCTTGTATTTTTGAAAGTCATTTTTTGTTATCCAAAACATACCTATTGCGTCACAACATTACTGTATATGTGTTTTGTATAGTTCATATATATATATATATATATATATATATATATATATATATATATATATATATATATATATATATATATATATATATATGTATATATATATATATATATATATTATCTGATGATGAAGAAAAGAGCAAAATAAAGCTTCTATATATTTGAAGGTAGGAATGCTTCACACAAAATTGTAAAACAATATCCTAGAACAATATTCTGGCAACTTGGGGGAAAAAAGTAGGAGATGCTGCTTTGTAGAAATATTCAAATGTCACAACAAACTTAAAACTCACTGCAAGCTAAACTGCTGTTGTAGCTAAGAGCATCATAATCCACAGCCAACTCAACATACCAGAGTAATAGGATTTCAAAACAGACTTGTATTATAATCTTCTTCATGTTCTGATAAACATCCCACCCGTAACCCACAGGATATAGCTTTGAATCACTACAATATGCATCTAAGTGATATTTAACCCTCCATCTTTACATTATTAGTGACCTATGAGCAGCGACAACAGTGCAGTTTATGTTTCCTTGCCAAAGTATTAACTTTGGAAGACAGAGCAATTAAGAATGTCTTTCTGTCTCTATGCTGTTGAGACAAACAATTATTTGTAACTAAAATTACAAAAATGATTTTGCTCTGACACAAATGCACTTTTTCTCTGCAAAGTCTCAGCATGTCAGTCTCTTCACAGAGAAAGTTCTTCTTTCTGTTCAACAATCCCATACCAACAAGCATTAAATTCAGATTGCGTCTCCCTCAGAAGTGCCAAGGCGAATGACCTTGCCCGAGCCAAGACATACGCCTTTAGTCCGCTTTTGGTCTTTAACAAGCCGGAGCTGGCAGTACGATCAAAGGCTTTCCACTGAAACCTGATACTAAATGTTGCTGATGATCTGTCTGGGGGGGGGGGTGGCGTCAGAACATACCAAACAAGTAGAGAGACTGGGCAGTGTCAGTCAGGTCCTAGTCTGAGGCCAGAGTCCTGTGGAACAATCCTTTGAATGGGAATATGCCTTCCATAACATTTTGATTCAGCACACTGCAAGCTCAAACACTGAAAGGTGGGGAAGAAAAGAAATGATCATTTTGATAATATAGAAAGATCCTGGAGTTTCTTGACTTAATGCAAAGCAAGAAACTGGCCTGTGGTGCAATAGAAATGGGTAACACAGTCGAGGCAGAGCAAGGCAAATTTAGTTGTATAGCACATTTTCACTGCAAGATAATTCAAAGTGATTTCCATTATGAAAACAAACTAACAACAACAAAAACATTACAGTGCAGTGGTAAATTAAAGGAAAGTAATGAAAAGTTGGAATACAGACGAAAATTTATGATGTTCCAGTTAATACTAATCAAAGGCAACTCTAAACAAATGGGATTTTAGTATTCATTTAAAGGTCTCATTCACTCGTTTCTTCAATGACTTTCCAGTGGTCTCTAGCCCAATTATATTCCTTTAAGCTGTTGAAAAAGATGTGGAAAAAATTCTGTCTCGCTCCTGTTTCAGGAGGTTGCAGTTTGTCAAAGGAGTGGGTGGGGTGAAATGTCAGGATCACTCGTCTGACTAGCAAGCAAGTATGGTTTTCTACGTAGATAACACGGCTTTCTCTGACTCGCTCGTATTCAGCTCAGACTTCTTTTTGGGGCTGAAGCAGGCAACTAAGGGGGGTATGACATGCAGCATACATGACATGCAGCATACATGTCCTACTTAGAGTGAAAGATCATATTTCAAAAAGAGTGAGTTTTAAACGGTTTCTCAGTGACTGAGACCATTATAGCACATATGTCCAACTCAAGGCACGCGGGCCAAATCCAGCCTACCATAGCCATTTATGTGGCCCTCTAAACTCCTAAGGACCATATAAATAGAACCTTTAGGTTTTATTTATGTCCACCTAAATACTATTTTATCAATCAAACCAAATCAGTGTTTATTTGAATAGTCCTAAATCACAACATTGTGAAAAGATGTTCAGTATTATTTAATTTTAATAAGTACTTGTTCAATAAGGAGACGGATATTTATTAATATTTTAACTTTGGTCCAAAAATAATTCCTTTAATTTTGTTTCTATTCAGCTGGAGAGAGTTATGGATTGATTTGTTCTAAGCCTGGTGATGTAATGTAGAGCTGAATCATCTGCATAATTATTGTATCTTATCTTGTTATTTAGTCTTAAAAATTTATCCAACAATATTTTCTGGTACTTATTGCCATGATAATATAAGTGACACCGAAAACAAAATCTTGCAATTTAAAGAGTCTTTTTGAATATAAACTTGTATTGTCATTACATACAATCTGGCACATTTAAAAACAAATTTTGTTCTGAAATTAAAACCTTCCCAATATAAGACAGGTCATTTTACTACAGTGGGGGGGGGGGGGGGAGTATTTAGCAGCCACCAATTGTGCAAGTTGTCCCATTTAAAAACATGGGAGTTCTGTAATTTCCATCATAGGTACACTTCAACTGTGAGAGACAGACTGTAACACTAATTCCAGGATATCAAATCATCAAATCAAATCAAACTTTATTTATAAAGCGCTTTTCATAAAAAAAAGTTGCATCACAAAGTGCTTTACAGATTAAAATGACCCCACATAAAACCACATTCCTTTTCCTCCTCCACAGATTTAAAAGGATGGTCACAGTTATACCCCCCTCCCCCCAACCCATCTCCCATGCACACACACAGTTAAAAGCAACAGTAAAAAGGGACATTGGGCCAAGTGCAGATGAACCATGCAAGGAAACGCCATCAGAGGAGCAATCTGCCCCGGCAGCGGTAGATCAACAGCAGCAGCTGAGGCGCTGACACCGGGCGCCCAGTGGAGGCAAGGCCAAGACCCCCACCTCTACCCAAGCTCCACCTGGAGAGCACCCAGGCAGCTACAGCCGACCACCGCTCCCAGTGCAGAGGGCTCCCACAGAGGAAACACTGGAACGGGGATTAAGATATATCAAAGTATCACACTGTGTGATTTTTAAAGAATTTATTTGTATAATGGCGCAGAAAATTAGTATTTGGTCAGTCACAAAAGGTCACCTCAATGCTTTGTAATGTAACCTTGGTTGGCAATGACAGAGGTTACCCGTAGGTCTTTATCAGGTTTGCACACACTATTGCTGGTATTTTGGCCCCTTCTTCCTTGAAAATCTTCTCTGGAACTGTGATGTTTTGGGGCTGTCGCTGGTCAACACAGACTTTCAACTCCCTCCACAGATTCTCTATTTGATTGATGTCTGGAGTCTGCCTAGGTCAACCTTGAAATGCTTTTTACGTAGCCACTCCTTCATTGCCCTGGCAATGTGTTTGGAATCATTATCATACTGGAACTATACATAGCCCCATTCATCTTTTCTTTAATACGGATCAGTCGTCCTGTCCCTTTGCAGAAAAGTAGCCCCAAATCATAATGTTTGCACCCCCATGCTTCACAGTGGATATGGTGTACTTGGGATGTAACTCAGCATTCTTCCCCCTCCAAATACGGCAAGTGGCATTATGCCAAATAGTTCTTTTTTGGTCTTATCTGACCACATGACAATCTCCCAATTCTCCTCTAGATTATCCAGATGGTCTCTGGCAAACTTTAGATGGGCCTGGACATGTGCTGGCCGAAGCAGGGAGATTGCAGGATTTTAATCCATGATGACATAGTGTTACTTTTTTTTTTACGTGTCCTGTTTGGCAGTGTGGAGCTCCAAGTAGAAGTCCAACAGATTTACTTTCACAAGCGGAGCACTAGAGCTTTTGCTGTGGTACTCCACTTGATATATATGTGTGAAAGATCTTTATTATGAATTGCTGGGGGTTTTATTTCCTGATGTTATGGACACGGAGACGGATGACATAGTGTTACTAATAGTAACCTTTGTTACTTTGGTCCCAGCTCTCTTCAAGTCATTGACCAGTTCCCCCGTGTAATTCTGGCCCGTTTCCTCACCGTTCAAGATAATGTGCGAGGTGAGATCTTCCATAGAGTCCCAGGTGGAGGGAGATTGTCAATGGTCTTGTATTTATTCCTGTCAGGAGTCAGTGGAATGAGCACCCAGTTGCAGCCAGGCCAAGAGTTTATTATAGTCCGCGTTGACGAAGACAAGAAACAGACATATGATTGACGAGGAACTAGCGGAGAACTGAAGACACAGGTGATCATATATACACACCAGGGAACAGGAAACAGCTGGGAAAAATCACAGTGGAACAGGAAAAATCATGCAGGGAAACATCATGACAATTCCATTTTCTAATAATTGCTCCAGTAGTTGATCTCTTCTCACCAAGCTACTTGCCTATTGCCTGGTGTCCTTAGACAGCTCTATGGTCTTAGTCATGGTGGAGGTTGGAGACTGACAGTTTGAAGGTGTGGACAGGTGTCCTTCAAACAGGTGCCGTACAGGTAACGAGTGGAGGATAGAAAAGCTTCTAAAAGAAGAAGTAACATGATGGGCAGAATTCTTACTTGTTTGTAAATGCTAAATACTTATTTTCTGCTCCATTATACAAATAAATAACTTAAAAATCATACAATGTTATATCCTGTTTCTTTTCTTTATTTTACATTCTGTCTCTTACAGTTGACTTGTACCTATGATGAAAATTACAGACCTCTCTCATCCGCACTTGGGGGTAGAGTCATTCAGTGCCAAGGAAAATTAATAGCACTCCTCGAATTATTCATGGACAATTTAAAGTTACAATCAACAGACAAATCTGCAAATAGGTGAATCTGCAAATACTGAACCGTGAATAGGCAGGGGTCCACTGTAAACCCCTGTTTAAGGGCCAGGCTTTTTGTGGTGTAAAAAAATAGACCATGAAAACTGACTTAAAACCTTTTCCACCTTTGATATGACATATATGTTGTGCACTCCAGATGATAAACAACCCTATTTATTAAAAAATAAAAAAGCTGCAACAACCTAGTTGTATAAATGTGTATACCTATAAACTCATTTTTAAAAGCACCTTTTGATCCCATTGCATTGGTTTGTTGACTTTGGCGTCCGTACTATTGATATTGTTAGGGATATATCTAATACTACAGCTAGAAACAATTTTTTAAAAATGTATAGTGGTTTAATTTTTACATCACCAAAAGCCTGGCAACATTTGATAAGTGTGAGTATATTTACGAGCAGCCATCAATATAATATAAACAAAACAAAATTGTTTATCCCCAGTATAGTGATTAGAATTTTTTGGTGTGAATAAGAAGGAGAGACCTAATTTCGAAATTAAGTTTTTATTCTTTTTTCCAGTTTCTCCTGTCGCTATAACAACCCATTGAGTTTTGAAACTTCAAATATAGATATAAATATAGATATCAGAAATACAGGAGAAAGTCAAAGCATAGCTTTCCTATTCCAAATGACTGAAATCAATCTGGCTGAAATAGAAATACGGCCTGATGAGTGAATGAACAGCAGGAATGCACAAGGGGGGGCAGGAAGAGAGAAGAGGTTTTGGTGCGAAAACAGGTTTGAGCTTGTTTGGTTGTCATTGTGACCTAAGCCAACAAACACAAATGTTAATAATCTGGTGAAAATAATGAAACAAATGAAAGAAATTAAGAACAATAAAGATAATGTGTCTGTGTCTGATATAATTCCAATGAGAACAGGTGAACTTGAGCACAATCTAAAAGCAGGGTTACTGTCTGTTGAAATACAACACACAGTACTTAAATACACTCCGAAAATCAAACATAGTTAAAATAGATTATCTAAAGTAAGGGATGTTGGTGTAAGTGGTTTGTATTATTATTTTTTTATCTTTGTCACTAATAATTTCACCAGTTACATGACAATTGCAAATTGTATTCCGCTCGGTAGTTGTGCTAATATTCTCGAAGTGAGACAAATTGAAAGAAAAACACAGAAAAACAAAGAGACATTCAATTCTTTAATCCTAAAATCCATGCCTTCCTTTGTGCCACTTTAGTCTTACTTGTGTGCCTGCAAAAAGATGAGAGAGAGAGACACTCTGATATGCTGGTAGATTTTCACAAACAAAGACTGCGCTATCGCCCTCAGTGTTGACGCCACAAGGTCCAGAGTTGTCTAAAGTATCTGACCTCCATCTCCGTAAGATAACGCAGCAGAACAAAAAAGCTGGAGGAGAGGAAAAAGTAAGAAAAGTAGATACAGATCAAACGCATGCTCAAACAAACTCAACTGGCGGCAGCCGTGGCGTACAAGAACAATGTCGCCTCGGCAACACTGACTCGTTTTCTCATCTTCTCTCAGTCTTTGGATCTGGTAAAATTATACTCCATGAAACATCAAACAGAATGTCATATGATTATTGACTTTTAGACAGCCAGTGTCATTTTGAGAACAACAAAGTCTTTTGAAAAAGTGAATGGCTAAACAGACAGAAATCTCCTGGTATAATATTCATGCTCTGTAAATAATGTTGGAAAAAACTATTTAAAAACCTTGCTAATCCTTTATTATCCACCCGCTTTGCAAGCTCTTTTGTGCTCTTTTTTATTGTTTTCAGCAAGGTTTGCAAGGAAGAGCGGGAACAAAAAAACAAAACAATTCAGATTCAAAGATCCGATCATAAACAAACAGTACAACTCAAATTCTAGTGCTTTACTTTTCATAATGTATTTTCTGTATTTGTGCTGTAACAACAGATATAAGTGAAACACAACTGAATTTATTATGTTTTTATTGCACTGCTTATGAGGATAAAGAAAGATAGAGATGTTCAAAAACATAGCCAAAATATACTTTTACATGAAATGATTGTAATGAAAAAAATTTCTGTATTATGTAACATAATTAACAAAATTGCAAAATATATGTTTAATAACATTTAAATAATGCATATTTGTTGCATGGATTGCAGTTATATTTATAGCTTTAAATTCAAGTTCACATGTAACAAAGTGCACTTAGACTGGCTTTCCATTTGCCTGTCAGGCTCTCAGCAGAGCCTCTATGGAAAAAGGTAACGGCCTCACAGAAGGAGTCCTCACTGAGCCACGATAAGAGTCCTCGACAAAGTCTGTACGAAGACCTGCCTCGGTGGAAGGAGGGCCTTCGCTCCCACCTTTTCCTGCTAAAGGTCTGATATCAAAAGTCCTGGTGTGTGCCGGGACACCTAGTTCATTTAGAACAGGCAGATCTGATCCAGAAGTCAAAAGTCTGGATGTTGAAAAATTATCTAAGTCGATGGGTTCCCTCTGATTTAATGTAGGTTTCACAAAGCAAACACATGGCACAGTGTTGACATCAGTTTTTAGTCTTTGCTGTGATGGTGGGGGTTTTACCTCTGGCTCGTTTCTCTTCCCACATTCTCTCCATCCATTCTGTGCCTCCTTATCCTCCCTGTGCTGCACTGAGCTTAGGCTTGATAAAAAGTCATCATAGTCACCTCCTGTGGAGCGCCTACTCTTTAGGTGGAGGAAGTCATAAAACTGGAGGCCACAATCACAGGGCTGCTTATACTTATATGCAGGCACACAGCTGGAAGTCCCTGCCAAGGAAGAATCATTGTTGGTGGAGTAGCAGTGGAGGCAGAGGGAGACAGGGAGAGGTGGAGGATGAAGTAAAGGGATGAGAGCAGAGGGAGAGAAAGAAACTTCACTCTGCACCTCTCTCTGTCTCAACTCAAGCTCCAGCATCACATTCTCTAGCTCTTTGTCTGCGAAGGCTCGTCTCTTCCTCATGCGGGCGCTGATGGAGGGACAAGGAAAGTGAGTTCGGTGACGCTGCTTCGACCAACTGGACACACCGTCCTCTGGGGTCATCAGGTCTTTTAGCCCTTGAGTATGGGAGCAAAATGCCATTTTGCTGTTACAAATCCATTTTGTAAATAATACAGTGTTTCCATCTAATCAGTTTAAGTTTCAATGCTTTGTTGTTTGTTAGTTTAATCAGGCGGTTGGTTAGTTCTGTCATTTTCTCTTTGCAGAGAGTACAGGAAGATTTAGGAAGAATTGGATTTCCCTCCTTGTCCCTGATTCTTGGACCTTATCCCTACAGTATGTTTCAAAGGGTTAGTCTCCTGCCTGTTTTAGTGGCATAGGGAGAGAGCAAGTGGGAATGGCTTTGCAGCTATTAAGACTTGTATTTCAAGGTTATACTTGGAAACTAGGGGTTTGAAGCTGCCATTGCAAATTTATGTAGAATTGTTGATATTTTCTCACTTGCATATTTTTAATGACAATAACGATTAAATTGTCTATGTTCTGTATCAGTGCTACACCACTGCACTGAAAATAAGAATAGTTGATACAACTTTAAAAAATAACAAGCAATTTAATGAAGTCTATCTAGGCACTAAGTTTATTAGGTTGTCAAGTCAGAAACTTAATAAATTGACTTGGATAAAGATAAGGAAATTACTTTTTAACAATTGAAGCAATTTATTTAGGTTGGAATAACTATTCTCTTTTCAGTGTGTATAGACTGTATGAGTAAGCCTACATATGTATGGCAATAGCCTCCTTGAGTCAATACTTTGTTGGACAATTTTTCACTGCAGTTACAGCTATGGACATCTACAGGATGAAATGTTTGCATTTTCTTCTTTGCTAATTCGCTAAAGCTCAGTTAGATTTATTGGAGAGAGTCTGGACTTCAGGGAGGGTGTGTTCCATGTAATGTGCAGTGTTCATTTCAACTGCACACAGGATTTTTTTATGTATGCAAGGGATTTTGGCGATGATCTCATCTGATCAGAGCACCTTCTTCTACAGGATTGCTGTGCCCCTTACATGGCTTTTAGGAAATTAAAAACTGGACTTCTTCAGCTTAGATTCAATAGGAGGCTTCTTCTGGCCACTCTTTGTCAAAGGCCAGATTTTGAGAGTCCATAACTGTTGACAGACATTCACCTCAGCTGTGTATCTCTGCAGCACCTGCAGAGTCACCATGGATCTCTTAGCTGCATCTCTGAATAGTGCTCTACTTGTGCAGTCTGTTTCTAGATGGATGGCCATGTCTTGATAGGTTTGAAGTTGTGCCATTCTCTTTCCAATTAGGGATGATTGATTCAACAGTGCTCTGTGAGAAGTTCAAAGCTTGAAATATTGTTTTATAACCTAATTCTGCATTAAACATTTGTACAATTATATCCCTGATATGTCTGGTTGATCCTTTGCTCTTCATGATGCTGTTTGGTTATTAATCTTCTCTAACAAACCTCTGACTTCTTCACTAAACAGTTGCATTTCTACCGAGATTTAATTACACACCGGCAAACTCTATTTACTATAGGGGTAAAAAAAAAATGCTGTACTGGATTTTATATCTGGGTATCATAATAAAAGGGGTAGAATACAAAGCCACCCAACACTTTTTAAAATTTGTTTGTAAAAAAAAAGAAAAAAGAAAATAAAGTATAATTTTCCTTTCACTTTATAGTTATGTGCTATTTGATGTTGATCCATCACATCCAATCATAATGAGTTGCATTGAAGATTGTGGTTGTAAAATGACAAATTGTGAAAAACATTTATTTGGTAAATATGAGGGGTGACTGGAATTTAAATTCAACAATAAGGGCTAGAAAAATGTAAACAAAGCCTCCAGGCTAATCCATCAGGCTTTGTCACACATTAAGGATAAATTTAATGGCCTTATTATATTCACTATTGAAGTGACTATCTTTGGTTTTGACTACTGGAGGTGCAACAAGCACAATAATTTAAATGTAGTTGAAATTACAAATCATGATGAGGTTAGGTCTGTGGTTGACGAGTTTCTAGTGGAATATCCTGTCATAAACATTTAATTTAGTATAGACGATTGTTACCTTTGCTTTAATTTGTGTTAATATAACCCACTGAAAGCAATAGCACATATTTAAAAGTGTACTCCAAACTACAAAAAAGCCTTTTCTAACAAAGTCCATGAGAATAGGAAAAATGTGAATAAGTAATGGGGTGTTAATTATACTTTACCCTGTGGGTGGCTCTTAGCTACGATGCTTGAGTCAGCTGCTCTGGTAAAACACTGATATGCTGTTCTTCTCAACGGAGCTGAACATTTGACCCCCTTTTTACCCTGAGAGAAAAAGGTGAACAAGAATCAGACGTTTGGACATAATTGCATTTCATAAAGACACCCTTCTAGGGTCAATTAGAATGAGGAATCCATTAATAAGGCACAAGATAGAAATCATTAAGATTATTTAGTATTTGACACAAATGTACACTATATATATATATATATATATATATATATATATATATATATATATATATATATATATATATACACACACATCTGGTTAGTGTGTGGATGTAAATTAGGAATAAATAAAATTATGCTACTAAATTCAATTTTTTCTAGTCTTGTTCTGCACTGTGCACAACTGGAGTTGAACACAAAAAGATATATTTTATAAATTAAAAAA
This sequence comes from Valencia hispanica, assembly GCA_963556495.2. Classification (NCBI taxonomy): domain Eukaryota; kingdom Metazoa; phylum Chordata; class Actinopteri; order Cyprinodontiformes; family Valenciidae; genus Valencia; species Valencia hispanica. The sequence continues at coordinate 49,226,635 of OY747705.1, read as the reverse complement.
ATCAGTGTCTTACGCCTTTTAAAGTCACTGTTTGTCTCTTCAACATTTTTTGCCAAATGAAATTTGAAACTAATATTGTTAGTAGTTTTTAATGTACAAATCTAGACTAAATCAATGATAAAGCTTCTCTTAGATGTGGAATATGGGTCTGAAGAAAATACTGATAAACTGCTGGAACAGCTTTACCAAACTAAGAGTTAACATATAATTTTTTTTTCCAGTCTCTAATTTAGACTACTGAGCTCTTTTGGTTTTGTTAATGCATTGTATTGCTTTCTTGACGCACGACTTACTGTATATTGTGCTCGCATAACTAGGCTATAACTCTTACAATCAAACCGCTGATTGTTTACAGGGCTTTTCTTCCTCTACCATGTGGCATCCACTGACCTGCCCGTGCCCTCTTCTCAGCTCGGCCGCCTGCTGCCTTCTGAGCGCAACCTGCGCTGCCATGACGCGCTGGCGCTCCACCACCAGCAGGCAGCAGGCGCACCGACAGTCCCTCCAGCGGCAGAAGCGCTTGTGGCCTTTCAAGCACGACACGACGCCGTGGTTTCGACAGCGGGCGCATTTGGGGCTGCGGGTCATCTTGCGCTGAGCTTTCTGCTCGCAGCCCTCCGGAGACTCTGGAGGAGCCACTTCTTTGTTTTCTCCGTCGTCCCCGGGACTGCGGCGCTTACTGGCGCATCCGTCAGAGGTGGTCACGTCAAAAACTTCCTCAGATTTTTGCGCTTCACTTTCTGTTGTCTTCAGCTGCAGGCCTCCTCTCAGTTGTGCGGACATCTGTGACAGGGGATTCCACTTTTTTAACCCACGGTGCAGTGTTTAATTGAATATACTTTTTACACAAGAGGCAGCGACCTATAGTGCATCATAAAAATAATCAAAAACAGCATGCATTTAGAGATTTTAAAATAAAATGAACTGCAAGAAAATGATGAGATAGTACAATCACATGCAGATACCCCCAAATACATGAGGTGAAATCTAAACAAACCAGTCAGCTTCCCTTAGCAATAAAAATAGTCGAAGAAAAAAACCAAAGCATTGTAATCCTGGATACTGAGCCTCTGCAGACAGAATCCCAATTCCCACATTAACCCGGCTACACATGGGAAGATCTCCCTCACCGGTTTGTTAAAGCCGTTTCAGAGTGGAAACGTTGTAGCCAAATGCTGAGCCTGCCTCTGCTGCTCTTTGTCGTCCTTTTCCAAGAAGAAGCTCGGCCGCAATGCCGAGCTCCTGGCGCAGAACCCACCTGCAAAGATTTAGGGAATAACCCCGTTCACAGGAAGAACAAGTCCCTCTCCTAAGCCGTCTACCTGCGCTGCCCTGCCCACCTTCCCAGCTCTTCTCATCTTTCAAAGGAGACCTGGGATCTCTGTTAACAGCACATCTCAATTGAAGGCCACAATTACTGGGAAGCCAATGTTTTCCATAAGAGTTTATTTAAAGCAGGTAGACCGGTGCTGACTGGAGCTGGCCCAAGGCACAAGCAAACTAAGCGGCTGCTAAGGTCCCCCTGCTGGCCCGGGGTACTTTAAATTTGTTATGGCTTAAAAAAAGTATAATTTTTTTTTTGATTATTTCAAATTGTTGAAAACATAATTTTATTTATTTAAGGACTAAATCCATCTTACATAGAAAATTATTTGTAACTTTATCTTAAATAATATAGTGCGATGGTAATGTAAAAATGTCTGGTGATTGTTTCTGTGCTGGAGCCTGATTTCATGAACAATGCTGGAGCAAACTGATCAATACATCAAAGACCAATATTACCTTCTTCCTGAATTTACTCAGCAATTCATAAATGTTACATTGTGGCATTGGCCAAATCTAAGCAAAAATAGAGTTACCAAACTGTAGTTAGATTTAGATTATTGAATAATTACTGAATTTTAAAATGAGTGGGGTTAAAACCAAGTGGTAATAAAGAGTGTTTTTCAATCTAATCTGTAAGTGTCACGGTAGAACATTCAATTTGAAATCCTGAAATTCAGAAGCAATATATTTACACCTTTCAGTGTCTATTGAATGATAACTTTTGTAATTACCTAACAAGTCCAGTGAGAGTGCTGGGATCTATATGGGTTTGAAATTTGGATTTCATTTGGGTTTCTGTTTTGATCATTTATTGGTGTTTATTTTCTTAACTTCACTTTATAACAGGAATCCTCTTTGTTTCCTTTATGTTCATTAGTCTCCCTTCCGACGTTCACTTCAGCCTGCTGGTTTTTGCTCCCTACTACAGGTGTTTCCTATCACCTCATTGCCTCACCTGATAGGAGATCGACAGGTGATAATGTCATTTTCTTCCTCTGTGTATGTATAGTCCCTCTCGTTCTTCACTGGCTTCCTCCATGACACAACTTGTTTCCCTGTAGTTTCATCTCCTGCGCTTCCTCTGTAAGGTTTTCTATTATTTTTTTTCTAATATATGCTTTACGTAGATCCCAAGCTCCTGTCTGCATTTTGGTTCTAACCCAAACCCACCAAACACAGCAGAGAGAGTTAAATTTAAAAACTTATACTAGTTACAGTTATTATATGTAAAATACAGACATCATTTAACCCTCAATTAGAATTAGATTCCCAAAAAGATAGATTGATTCTGTTTGCTCTGGATTCATAAAGACTTTTAAAGTGCCCCTGGCATGAAATTCCCCGCGACGTTTGGGCCCTTTTTAGTCACACTCTAAGTACCTTAATACTGTATCAAAGGATCGTTTGCCGTAACTCAGCCTTGTTGTAGAATTGCAGCCCCTACTAGGTGGCCCTTCTGTTAGCATTAGCACAGAATGACCAAGTTTTGGTGGGTGCGGCCCAAGCTGTGCGCCTCTATTGTCAATTGAGTCTCTAACGTCCGCATCTGATGAAACATGACAGACATGCATTTGCGCACCACAAATTGCCCAAATTCCAATATTATGTATGAAATGTTATTAGGTTTAGACCTTATTATATTGTGTGTTGAACAATAATCTGTTTACAAATTACAGGCCTAATAAAATATTTGATCATCCATCCACACATCCGTCCGTCCTCATTATGTCTCTAGCTTCACCACGACAGTAATGGCTCAGTTATCGGCTACTATAACTAGTAATGGCGTTTCAATTTGATCCGGAATCTGATCCGGACGGCGAGGCACCTGAGGAGGAACCAGAAAGGTAGAGGACGTCTTCCACAGGTGATCCAGACAGACGTGCTGTGCACGGAGGGAAGGGTGTGCGTGTGTGTGTGTGTGTGTGCGAGAGAGACGTGAGTGACAGAGAGACAAAGAGAGAGCAGGGAATATATACGCTGCGCCTTTTAAATAGCGAAAAAAAAAGAAAAACGAAACGCAATATGTGACAGTCTGAGTTTTTTTGGGTCGGTGTGGACCTGTGGTGGTCAGAGTTTAATCTGTGGCACACCGCCACAGGTTTGTCATGTGTGGGAAACACTGGTATATAACAGTTGAAGGACATTATTGCGGAAATATACTTACTTGTATAGGGATGTTTGCTGGTTCACGGAGAGTTGATATTGATCCTGGTAAAAGTTTAAGACGATCTGTGAATCCACTGCTGTATTGTCCCAAGTTAATAAAACATTCGTCAGAAAAATGTTTGCCACAAACGACCACGCGCTTCGGGAGTCGGTCGGGTACATTCCCTGCATAAATAAAGTCCATCCACAAGCTTTTCAGTGGGGAGGAAGTGCAGAGGACAGTGTCAATGCGATCTGGACTCCATGTTGTCGGTTTGTTGTTTGGCTTTTACCGTAGCTCTCGTTGTTTAAGTTGTAATACGCGCCGCGGGGGGAGGGACTTGGAGAGTGTAGTTCAGAGAAGGGGGTAATTGGCTGGAACTCAGTGACGACATATGCCGAAACGTGTGGTCATATGCCGAACTGCAAAACAGCCCGTTTCTGAGTGCTAATTTCACTATGTAGGCAGACATACCCGGGAACAAAGGAAACACTAATCAGTCATTTTAATCCCTTAGGGGACATAGGCAGGCTGGGGAAACTAAAAAATTAGACCAAAAAACTCAAAAAATGCACATTTCATGCCAAAGAAAGTCTGAAAGTGTTCATTTGGTTCAACCTATTTTGCAATGTACGGAGTCAGCATCGTGACATACTGAAGGGACGACTGCCAGATCAAATGAATAAATCAGATATATAGCACCTCTACATTTTATTTACTGCAGATTATTTAATAACTAATGAGAACTGAAATTGGGGCCCAAAATCAAGTTCTGTTTGGGGGTTCCCTACAATCTTTAGTGCCTTCCACTGGTTTAGTATCATATCTAAGTATAGGCTCTAACTGGGCCACTCCGAAATGAGAATATTACTTCCAGGCAGAAGAAACAAGGTTGTAAAATTAAAAGAAGATTACTTTAAACTCGGGCTGTCAAATGATTAAAATGTTTATCTAATTCATCACAGGGTAGTTGTGAATTAATCCCGATTAATTACTAATTACTAATTACTACATTCCTAAATATGACTAAAACTACAATTTTCGGTGTAAAAAAAGGTCAAACCCAAAAGCCTTTGCTCTTTTTTTAAGGAAATACAGGAGAGATTCATGGAACTTTTGTTCTGACCTCCACAATCACATTTAGACGTGGTCCATTTAACCTTTTAGCCAGTTGCTAAGGCAAACTAACTGGTTAACATTTTCTGAATGTAAAGCTGACCTTTTCTTATTACATTGGACAACCCTGAGCATCCTCTTCATGGGACTATCCTACAACAACGGAGTGTTTTCAATCAGACGCTTGAACAGTTTCACTGCAACACAGACTGCTACAGGCGATCCTTTCTGCCCACAGCCATCAGGATCTACTACAACTCATTGAAGAATTAAATAGTAGGAACTACAACAACACATATTTTCCCTCTGGGTTCAATAAAACATTTTTGAATAGAATTGTATTCTTTTTAACAATAGAGGGATTATTTGCTTATCAACATGAGCCCAAGTGGTGTGGAACTGAACGTTTACATTACTCCCTGGTTCCCACTGTTATTATTTGCTGTTATCTTGCAGCTGCAGTGTTGGTGAGCTATGTTAGCTTGTTTGTTAGCCAAGGCTTACCTGATGTGAAGTGAATGCTGCAAATTGTTGCATTTTAAATCATTTGCTCGTTCCAATCGCTTCTTCGGATCATTTACAACACCTGATTGTATCTCTTTCTGCTGACTAAATGCGCAGCAGAGCAGGGAGTGACGTAGACTGAAAATCCCACTATCTGGCCTGCGACCGATAAGAGATGTTCGCATAGAACCATGGATTCAGTTCGGGTCTGCCATGCTCTCTACGTGAGGAGCAATAAACTTATCGCGGGCTGAATTGTAGAATTAACAGGGCGGGTTATCCTATGCATGCGTTAATTGAGTTTAAAAAATGTATCTCGTTAATTCTACAAATTAATCGACCTGGGTTAACGTGTTAATTTTGACAGCCCTACTTTAAAGCTAAACTTCCATGTGGTCTGAAAAATATGGAGCTTAACTGCATTCATTTTATTGCTGTAGCTGCTAGTGACAAGCAGTTTCAAATTTAAGCTATTATCGTCAGCTTTGAGTTCCTCCAAATGGACAGACTGTGATCAAATGTGTGACAGCAATAGAATGTCACTACACCTTAGACATTTGAGAAATTTACAGTTGCTAGTAACCACTGTCACTATTGAAATGCTATCCAAATAAAAACACTACAGAGGGCAAGTGAGATTTAATGCACCCACTGACGTTTTATATGTGTGAGCTATGTATTGGGGTGATTTTATATAAATTGACTAATTATGCATGTTCCTCAGGAAAAAGCAGACTGAAAGGTTTAGGAGACTAAAGTGACATTTTAATTTTACCCAGGAGTTATCTTAATGCTCATATTTATTCATAACAACCTTAAAAATGGCTCTTGATGTTTCATACTTGCAGTTTCCAGGGTTACAACTTTGTAAAATACACTATTTTAACTCAATAATCCTGCTCTAGAAAGATTAAGATAAGTGTTAAAGAGTAAAGAATTTTGAAACTTAATGTTCATGTAATGATCTCGTTCATATAAAAGGTGTCCTAAAATACTACTTGACCCTTTTCCCCAAATGCAAACTCCTGCACAGCTGCTCCTGTGATGGGTATGGAAACAGGTAAGAAAAGTACGCTCCCTGCTGGTCATATTCCATAGGTACAAGCGGGGTAATTCTACGGCAGAACGATTCATTTGCTTGATTATTATTTCGCCTCTAAATTCCACAACAAAAGCCACATTTCCACAGATGCTACTGGCTCAGATAAGTAGCCTAAAATGGATTGTGATCCTCTCCACCTGACCTTTTAAGCAAGTCTCTGTGAATTAAATAGGTTCAGATGTTTTTACACCTACCTACAGGAGGAAAAACATCGTAAATTTACATGTTGTCTTGAATCAGAGGGTACAAAAAACACAATCACACCTCAGGGTAATTTAGAGTGGCCATCAAATGCATATCTAAGGATAATGGGGGGATACCAGAGTTCTCAGAGATGACATGCAACCTCCAAACAGGAGAGGTTGAAACCTGGGACAAATCATGCCAATCATAGAATTAAATTCCTCTAATCATTAGTTTACTTTTTATCTGAAATTTCACAAAAAAATCTAGAATGAGTCGCTATTTACTTGCATACATCTGATGCCACACTAAGAGGTATTACTTAAATGGGGTTACATAAAATGTACAGGGAAGATTAGACAACAAAAATTGCCGTAAGAGGGGGCATTTATAACAATAAAATAATTTAAAACATAATTTTAATTAAATAGTTTATAAATTGTGTTTTATCCTTATGAAAGTGGTCACACATTCATTTGTTCTACAGATAAAGAAATCCTGTCTTCACAAATGTCAAAGGTGTCTGGCAAAGAACAAAAATCAGTGAGGTGATGGCTGTTACATCCATGATAGATACAAAAAAGAAATCTCTATTCAGAGTTGCAGGGACAACCTCCAATATTTATATGTATTATTAAAAGCATTGCATACACATTTAGTTCTGACTTGTATATTTAGCAGACTTTATCTCTCTATTTTTATTTATTTATTTATTTACCCACAGAACAAAATGTTTTTCCAAACTTTTAGGCAACATTTAGCATAACATATTTTCAAAGTATCTAAAGCTTAAGGGCTCAGGTGGCTATGGCCAGGTAACCTTTGGTCTTGAGTCAAGATACTACCATTAACAGAGGTGTCTTCCCAGGACATTTCAGTTGTTGGCTTAAAGGGATGAAAGATCTAACAAAGATATTGGTGGAAGCCAGAGCCAGCTGAGCCTCTAGAGATTATCCTATTGTGAGACAGCCAATTAAAACTAATATATGTCTACAGAGACAGATACAGAGAAGCTGTTATGATTGGAAATGTTGTCCTCTCATTAATCTGACAGTAGAATGTCTGAAGCTGATATTGTGTTAAGATTTAACCATGCAAACTGTTTATTGTTAATTTGAAACGATTATTAGCATTTTTAACAACATTTTTGGAACAGTGATGGTGTTCTATCTTGAGACAAGAAAAAGCTTAATTACTGTATTTAATGATCTATCCTTGCAAGGTCTTGGGTGGCTAGTGCCTATTTCCAGCAGTCATTGGGCTAGAGTCGCCAGTCCATCACAGGACAACACAGAGACACACAGGACAAACAACCACTCACACATAATCATATCTAAGAACAATTTTGGTAATTAAGTAAATAGTCATGTTTTTGGAATATGAGGGGAATCCGGAGTACCTAGCAGGAACCCATGCAGAAAAACCCCAGGCTGGGATTCAAACCCAGGTTTAAAATTATAAATGTTGTGCAATTGTAAAATACCTTTTTTATCTTGCTGAGAATTTAAAGTGTAGTTACAGTACACATCACATTTGCCCATCAAATCCATACTGAGCAGAGTAGGTCAGAGGCAACATTGGATTCGGTGTATGTTGCCCAAGGACACTTTGACATGTGGTAGGGTACTGACAGCCGTTGCCATGTGACTGCACTCCCCCACTTTTACCGTTTGGTTAGGGGTTTACGTACTGTATGCTCTATGGCATGAATGCTATGAACATTTTGGGATTTTAATTATGGATTTGAATTGTTCTGTTTTCAACGGGACAGAAAATATTACATACATCTTCAGTGTTTTTAAAAAGAGTGCACAAGATTATAAGATCTAATAATTCTCTATATAAACTTCTGATTTTAAAGGCATTAATAAATAAATATCTAACACATTCTTTCTCCAATTATTGTGGCATTTATCAAATGGAAATAATTTTGGTAATTCTGACTGACGTAAAACAAGAGAAGTTTGGTTTGATTTAATTTCTGAGAGTGAGGGGGAAAAAGATTTTTTATGCAGTGTATATAAACTTCTAGTTTTTACCTTGTCTGTATTAAAGAAATCAAGAAATACAAACTCAAAATCATTAAAATTGTGTATTTCATGGTCATTCCAACCTGAAAAAAGCAGTTCAAATTTATAATTAGAAGTCCACAAAATCAGTGAAAGAGATATCCTGAAGATGAGTGTATACGAACTTCTCATTGCAACTTTCTAATACTACCACACTAAGAAGAAATCAAACAGTGGTTAGCCAGTGTCAGCTAACAGGTCAACAAAGCACAAGCAATGCCAACAATAAGTACATTTCAATATTTTCTTAGCAATATACACAAAATCAGTTTTGCAGTGACCTATAGCTGACACTTCAAAAGATGGGAACAGAAACTCTGATTATCTAAGCACATCCCTTTCAGATGAAAAACAGAGTCTATATGTACAGTATCAAAGGAGACTCCAAAGGGATAAAGTGGAACTGCCATTCTATGGGGAATTGTTGCAGAAAAAGGGGGAGAAAAATCAATTTCTTAAAAGCAGATGGGGACCACGAAATCCATTCAGTTTTCATATGACTACAACATCTGAATTGTTATCCATGCCACATATTATTTGGCACACAGCCAGGCAACAGTAGGTAACAATGTGTAATTGTTTGGCTTCTCTGACCATGGCACTATTTTTTTTTCTTTCGTTTTTTTCTTTCTTCATAAAAGTTTTAGGAAACAAAATCTGTCTGTATTTATATTATTACGATGTTTGTTAGGAAACGATATCCGCTGCAAGAGAAATTACTTAAAAGACCAATTCGGAAACAACAAAAACATGAAGTCTCCAGCTGTTTATGAAAGTTCCGCCTCAGAATAATTCTGCCGGCCCCCTGTCTGTATTTGGCATGAGCATTTCAATAGTTATCTTTCCAAACAATGAATGACAATTTGGGGATTGTTTTTCTAAAGTGTATGCATAGCTAATGTTTTTACTGAAAATAACTAGTGCAAAAACAGGACACCCCCACAGCATTTATTGGTGACTTCTTGTTAAGTGCCTTGAGATGACATCTGTTGTGAATTGGCGCTATATAAATAAACTGAATTGAATTGAATTGAATAAAAAGCCATAAAATTCATATTTTATTGCTGTACAATAACCTCACACTGATAGAAAAATCCAAGCTTTAATCTGAGTAGATTTAATCACACATTATAAAATAAAGTTTTTGTTGTTGTTGTCTAATGATCAGAGTGAGACATGTATGTATTTCGTGGTCGGGTTGAACCATTGTGGGAAATAGGATGGGGGAAAAAGGAATGTGTCAGTGCTGTGGTTTTTCTCTTCAGTCTAGGAAGAACAATAGTTGTGAATACTTTTATGTGACCTTGTTTGTAAATGTGTTAATGTAAATATGTGTTTTGTTTCACTGTAAAGTACCTTGTCTGTTACCCCAGGTAATGGTTTATCCCAATTAGAGCACCTGTGTATATATTAGCTTTCTTCCTGTTGGTATGAGGAGTGTGGTTGGTGATACTCAAATGCCACAAGAAAAATAAAAATGAGAAAGACGCTTCTATCGTCGTCCTGACCATTTTCTCCCAAGCTGTCTGTGGGTCCCCACCTCCATGGCCGTTTCCAGTACAGAAAGGTTACACCAACACAAACAAAACAACAAACAATACAATGTATAACAAACAAGTTTATCTCCTCACGCACATTGTAAGAAAAATAAAATGGAGGCTAAAAATATTTTCAAAACTCATTTTTAGAATATTTCATTTTGAAGTCTTTGGTATAAACTAAAGTGTAGACTGAAGTTCTTGGACCTGGACTTGAGTTTGGGGGAAAAAAAATTATTTCATTTATATTTCATCAAAGTTAAAATGTTCATACACTTCTAAATAATGAATCAAGAAATCGTTATGCATATATATATATATATATATGTATGAACGTATGTATGTATGTGTGTGTGTGTGTGTGTGTGTGTGTGTGTGTGTGTGTGTGTGTGTGTGTGTGTGTGTGTGTATGTGTATGTGTGTGTGTATATGTGTGTGTATATGTATATGAGTGAGTGTATATGTATATGAGTGTGTGTATATGTATATGTGTTTGTGTGTATATATATACATATGTGTGTGTGTGTATATATATGTGTGTGTGTGTGTATATATATAAATATATATATATATATATATATATATATATATATATATATATAAATATATATATATATATATATATATATATATATATATATATATACACACACACACATATACATATATATATATATATATATATATTCTTTTTTTATAATTTAGACATTGAACATGCACAATATACAGTGTAATTTTAATGAACAAAATCTCACAGATAATGTTTTACGTTATAGGCATTATTGCAACATGAGATAGGTACAGCAAAAAAGACTCCTGTTGTCATCCTAGATTCCTGTTTACTGTGAAAAACAACATCAGCACTGATTTTATGATCTTTTGTAGCTTTTAAGAATCCTTTTATGAAGAAGACTTCTATGATTTGTTTTTTAGTAATCTGTTTAACATGTGTGCTCAAATGATTCGTTTGACTTGAAATTCAAATTTTAGGACTTTACTTCGGACCTGCATATCGCAAAGTAAAAACACCTTCAGCTGCTTTAGCTTGCAGCTGGTGATTTCTGGTGGAGAAGAGGTCCAGGAATAGATGTGAAGGTGAAAGGCTACAGCTGTTTGGTGGAATTACATTTAGTACCTGCATTATAAAGTACAGTATGTCCGTGAAAAACAGACAAGTACCCCCCTGGTTGATAGCATCAGCTCGGCTGCTGCCTGTGGTGGAGTGCACCCTCTCCGAACTGCTTGACTGTCAGACGAAATTGACTGTCATCACCATGGACAAATTGCTCTGGCATTCAAGTCACATGACCACTTCTTGCCTGTAGTTTCTTCAATGTCCTGCGGTTCTACTGAGAGTCGTCCTCATCAACTAACATTTTTTGTCGCAAATTTATGGTGTTTGACAGAATCTTTGGCTTATGCTGGCATGTCTGCCTCAATCAGCCTCTCTTTCAAAGACAGAACACAAGAGGCAGACAACCTGCTAGTGACTTTCAAGGACAAGAGGGCTGCTCCAACTTAAAATAATGCAATGGAGGAGTTTGAGAGGTTCCAGACAAACTCCAGGGCTGAATGTCAATTCACTTCAAAGAGAAAAATATAAAGACACTGAACTATGTTTCGCAGTGCCTTTACACAACGGTTTTAGAAGCTTAATCCACCTACTTTCAAAGAGCGAGAGACACCTTGGCACTTATCAGCACAAGGCAGGGGCTATTAAACTGACAGTATTTCCCCCCCAAGGAGGCTTAACCTGTACCTTAGAGATTGTTTGAGTTGTCAGGCTTCTAAAGGTGGAACAAACACCTGCTTTAATTAGTGTCAGTAAACTAGATACAATTATGCTCCCTCAAGGTACTCTCTTATTATCCTGTGCAAAGCTGCAGCACAAGAAATCTGTGACATGAAGCAGAATGACGACTATTTGATGAAACTGTCAAAAATCTCAACTTCAAACAGTCAAAGGTTTTCATACATGCTGTAAGTTCTGGCAACAGATGAAAAAGAACAAATCAATTCCTCAAGGACTCTGCTGGCAATACCGTGCCAGGCAAAAGTTTTCACATCCCTTGCACCAGCTCACAGTTTATCCTACTATAACCACAGACTATTAGGGTTTTCATGTGGTAGCCCAGCTCAAAGCACACACGGTAATTGTGAAATAGAAGGAAACAGATATGTGGTTTTAAACAAAAAAAAAATATCTGTAAGTGTATTTTTATTTAGCCAAACTTTAATGTGATGCCTCTTCGTGTAATAAAATGCAACCAACCGATTTTAGATGAAGACTAAAAGCCATTGTTAGAAAGATGAATAAACAAACACCCTCATAAAGACCAAGGAATACACCAGACAGATCATAGATAATGTTGTGGAGAAGTTTAAAGTATAATTGGATTAAAGAAAATCCTCTAGACTTTTGAACATCTGACATCTGTCATCCGAAAAAATGAAACAAATTTGGCATAACTGGAAACCTATAAAGACATGGCTATGTATCTAATCTGACAAGCCTAAGAAGAAGCCAATTAGTCGGAGAAGGAGCCAAGTGGTATATGGTAAATTGGAGAGAGCTGCAAAGAAACACAAATTCGGCATTTATAGAAGAGTGGCAAGAAAATGATCATGAAGAGAAAAGGCATAAAAAAAAGAATCACCAAGCATGTGGAAGAAGGTCCTCTAGTCACATCAAAGCAAAGCTGAACCTTTTGCATACATGCAAAATGCTATGCGTGCCGGAAAACTATCCATGCACGTCACCAAGAGTGCACCATGAAGCATCATGCTGTGGGCTTGATTTTCATCAGCATAGTAAAACAAAAGCAGGTCTGAGTTGATGGAAAGATAAATAATGCTAAATACAGGCCAATCTGGAAAGAAAACATGTTAGAGGCTACAAAACACTTAAAACATGGGTGGAGTTCAGATATAATGGATATAACCGAGATACAATGCAATAGATAAAAGCATATTCCTTTTAAAATAGCTCAGATGATGCCAGATCTAAATTTAATAGAGAATCTGTGGCGAAACTCAATGTTCACAGATAGATCCTATCCAATTAGACAGAGATCCAATTTTTTGAGAGAGTGGCTGAATTTAATTTCATATTTGAATTTTTCAATACACAATTCTGCACTGCTTTTTGTTGGTCAACAACAAAAGATCAAATAATAATCAGGTTGTTGGTATACTCAGAAAATTGCCAAATGTTCAACGTATATGTGCAATTGAGTTTGGACTAAATGGTCCACACGAATTCAATCAACATCTTTATACCATGCATATCTAGAGAAAACTGCAATGTCTGAACTTCAAGTAAGCAAAAAATGTAGTTTGTGTAGAAGAAGAGACAGATCGGTAATTAAGTGGTACTTGATTTGGACATGAACTGTAACTTTTTGGTCTGTCTATGAAATGCTGATAATTTTAGCACAAGTGTGAGCAAAAGATATATGAAAACAGAGGCTAGATGTGATCAAAGAGCAAAACAGTAAATCTACCAGCAGTACAGAGATATATTATTTGAAGGCATAGACAGGCTTCATCTGAATTTTGAAGAAACTTATAAACTCATCAGATTCTACAAGACATGCTAATCAGTATGACTGTGATGTTTCATAGTCGTGTCAGTCTGTACAATCTTAGACAGAAAACTTTAAAAAGATATGGATCAAACAGAGGATGCTTAATATATATTAGAGAAACTGAGCAGGATTTCTGCTGCAATCTTCATGGTTTTAATCAGTGGCACATTTGCATCTTGGTGATTTCATGCTTCATGATCTGAAGAAAATCCTCCGTGAGCCAGAAGTTGCCCCCTCTTGTTCCATTTAACACTGCATGTGCCGTTGGCTTCAGTCCATCTGCTCTCTGGTTCTGTGTTCATTCTCCAACCATTTTTTTCTGTTAGCACTTTTTCCTTGCAGATATTCATGCCTTTCATTTGTCTCTCTTTCATTTTTTTTATTTACTACAATACTTTTACCTGTATTATTGATCTTTCATCTATCTTTTTTGTTTTTCATGCCTTTGGTCCATTCCAGCCTCTTAACATTTCGCTTTAACCTGATTAATTACCTATTTTGTCTTTGTTTTTCTCATCTTGCTTCCATTCGTCCTACTTCTGCTCACAACCTCTTAACCCTCTTTAAATCTCAGAACATTTTTGTCCATCTTTAAATTCAATTTTCAATTCAGTTTATTTATATAGCGCCAATTCACAACAGATGTCATCTCAAGGCACTTAACAAGAAGTCATTTCAATACATTTATACAAACATTCCAATCAGTTAAAAGGTTTCCTATTTAAGGAATCCCAGCAGATTGTGTCAGTCATTGGCGTGAGATTGGGCAGACTTTCCAACCACAGCAATCCTTCAGCAATCCCTCATACTGAGCAAGCATGTAGCGACGGTGGAGAGGAAAAACTCCCCTTTAACGGGAAGAAACCTCCAACAGAACCAGGCTCAGTAGGAGCGGCCATCTGCCACGACCGTCTGGGGGTTTGAGAAGACAGAGCAGAAACACAGAAGGAACAGAAGATCTGATATAAGAGTACTTTCTATGTTACAGAAAGTAAAAAGTTGATAACAGGACACAGTGGATGTTCAGCCACTGGGAGAACCATCCCAGTCAATGTCCCCCGTCCAACAGGGCATTCCAGCCAAACACGATTCAATTCAAATTCAAATTCAAAAATACTTTATTGATCCCAGAGGGAAATTAAGTGTTGGTATAGCTCATATAATCAATTCTTTAAGGAATTGTTGTAGATAATGATGGCTGTGGGCAGGAAGGATTTCCTGTAGCGGTCTGTATTGCAGCGAAACTGAAGAAGCCTCCGACTGAAGATGCTCTGTTGTTGTGTGACTGTCTCATGAAGAGGATGCTCAGGGTTGTCCATAATTTTTTAGATTTTATGAAGAATCCTTCTTTGCATTATCATCTCCAGATTTTCCACAGTTGTCCCAAGAACAGAACCAGCCTTCTTTATCAGGTTGTTTAGCCTTTTTAAGTCCCTGGCTCTGATGCTGCTACCCCAACAGATGACTGCTGAAGAGATTACACTCTCCACAACAGACTTGTAGAAGATCTGCAGCATCTTGCTGCAAACCTTGAAGGACCTAAGCTTCCTCAAGAAGTACAGTCTGCTCTGTCCCTTCTTGTAGACTGTTTCACTGTTGCGCCTCCAGTCCAGTCTGTTGTCAAGGTGAACTCCGAGGTATTTATACTCCTCAACCACCTCCACTTCTTCTCCCATGATGGAAACAGTGTTTGACTTATCCCTGTTTCTTCTGAAATCTACAATCATCTCCTTTGTTTTGTTCACATTCAAGGTGAGACGATTGTTTCCACACCATGTCACAAAGCGGTCCACCAGCTCTCTGTATTCAGCATCTTGTCCATCTCTGATACACCCGACAATTGCAGAGTCATCTGAGTATTTCTGCAGATGACAGGTCTCTGATTTGTACTGGAAGTCTGAGGTGTACAGAGTAAAAAGGAATGGTGAGAGTACGGTCCCCTGTGGTGCTCCTGTGCTGCTGACCACCTGGTTTGACACACAATTCTTCAGTCTCACAAATTGTGGTCTGTTGGTCAGGTAGTCATTGATCCAGGCGATTGTTGAGGGCTCCACCTGTGTCTTCAGGAGTTTCTGACAAAGCAAATCAGGCTGAATTGTGTTAAATGCACTAGAGAAATCAAAGAACATGATCCTCACAGTGCTGCCTGCTTTGTCCAGATGACAGTGGGTTGGTTGAAGTAGGTGGATGATGGCATCTTCAACTCCAACTCCACAGCGATAAGCAAACTGCAGTGGGTCCTGATACGTTCTTGTTTGCTTACTCAGGGGTGCCAACAGGAGTCTCTCCAGGACCTTCATGACGTGGGATGTCAGGGCAACGGGTCTATAGTCATTGATGACTGATGGGTGAGTTCTTTTGGGTACTGGAACAAGGCAGGATGTCTTCCACAACACTGGAACCTTCTCCTGAGTTAAGCTAAGGTTGAAGAGGTGCTGCAGAATCCCACAGAGCTGCTCTGCACAGGCCTTCAGGACTCTGGGGCTGACACCATCTGGACCTGCAGCCTTGTTCCGGTTCAGTTTCTCCAGCTGCCTCTTCACCTGACTTTTGGAGACAGACAAGTGGGAGGGGGAGGCAAAGGGGGTAGCAGCATTTCCTGACTTGGTTGAAGTCAAACTTGTGGAATTAGAAGAGTCCATGGCTGAGGTGAAGGATAAAACATCCGAGGTGTAACAGGAAAGCTGTTGATCAGAGGAGAGTGGGATGTCTGTTTGGCTGGGAACAGGAGAGGAGGATCCTGAGCTAGTTCCTGAACTGAACCTGTTGAAGAATGTGTTTAGTTCATTGGCTCTGTCCAGACTTCCATCTATCCAATCCTTCCTGTCCTTAAAGCCTGTGATCTTTCTCATTCCTGACCAGACATCTCTGATATTGTTCCTCTGTAGTTTGTTCTCCAGCTTCTTCCTGTATGCCTCCTTGCTTTCTCTGATCTTGACCTTAAGTTGCTTCTGTATACTCCTCAGTAATTCCCTGTCTCCCTCCCTGAAGGCTCTTTTTTTCTTGTTTAGCAGTTCCTTCAGGTCACTGGTGATCCAGGGTTTGTTATTAGGGAAGCATCTCACTGTTCTGGTGGGGATGATGTTGTCCACACAGAAGTTTATATAGTCAGTCACACACTCAGTCATGACATTGATGTCCTCTCCATGGAATTGGCAAAGAGTCATCCAGTCTGTGGTTGCAAAACAATCCTGCAGGGCTTCTTCAGCTTCCTGTGACCATTTTCTCACAGTTCGTTTTGTCACAGGTTGCCTCTGAACAAGTGGTTTATATTCTGAACAGAGAAAAACAAGATTGTGATCTGATTGTCCCAGAGGAGGTCTTGGTTTGGACGTGTATGAATCCTTTACATTTGCATAAAACAAATCCAAGGTCCTGTTTTCTCTTGTAGAGCAGCTGACAAATTGTTGAAATGATACCAGACCAGGTATATCTTCTATGGAGAGAAAAACACTGAGAGAACACAAAGTTAACAGTCGAAATAGCAGAATGTACTGTAATACAACTGGAGAGTAGTAGTAGAAAAAGAAGTAGCAGAGTGAAGAAAATTGGTCAGTCTGTCCTCCAGCAGTCTAAGCCTATAGCAGCATAACTACAGAGATAGCTCAGGATGACCTTAGCCACTCTAACTATAAGCTTTATCAAAAAGGAAAGTTTTAAGCCTGGCCTTAAAAGTAAACAGAGTGTCTGCCTCACTGACTTTCCTGGCCTTCATGTCTCCTTCCCTTCCCTCTTGAAGAGGGGGCTTGGTGTCCTTTAGCCTTTCTTTATTCATTTTCAGATTTGTATGTATTGCCACAGACTGGAGAAGGTTTTAAGCATTTTACTAGGCTAGTTAAATGACTGGATATTATTTCTGCCTCTGGCAAAACACAAAAACAGTTGTTAGATGCAGTCCAAATCTCTTTTTGGTGGAACAGGAAACAACATATTTTCGGGAAAATGTAGGACAAATGTTAGCTTGACCCCAAAGAGTCAGCTTGCTGTTTAGTTCTGAGTAGAACATCCACTTTATAAATTAACAGGTAATCTGTTTGAAAGGATGAGTACTAAGCTTGCTACAGCAACAAGAGGACTTTTCAAACCACTAATGGAAGGTAATTTGTTTGAGGAAATGTGCTTTGCTGTATGTGAGGTATCATGGTGTTGTTTTTCTGAAGAGACCTAATGCATGTTAAAACTACAGCATGGAATTCTCAGGTTCTTTTTCTTAGTTTTTCACAAATCAACTACCAGTGTCTTTGTTTTCAGAATGCAAATAAATGAGAAAAAGTTAATGTTATATAATTGGGATTTCATGTCATAGACCAACACAAAGTACAGCCTTATTGTGAAATGAAAGGAAAATGATACATGGTTTGGCTTTTTTTTTATTAGTCTTTCAATACATTAACAGCTGCAAGTCATTTTTGGGTATGGCTCTGCTATTGGTTTCTGCACCTCCAACAAAGTTACTATGGACCTCTTGGCTGCTTCTCAGATTAATGTTCTTCTTGCCCAAACTCTGTTTAGGGCATGTGGACAGTCATGTATTTGTAAGTTTGCAGTTAAGACAAATTCTTTATGATTTCCAGATGACTGATTTAAAGGAGTCATAGCCTAGTATTACCTTGGATACCCACACTCTATTATAGTCTTTCAGGCCATTCTAAAAAAGAAAAGTTGAAAAAAAGCGACAAAAATAAACACAGAGCTCCTCTGACCCTTATTTCTGAAGGCTTTATTGTCTCGCGAGATCTGATGCGATATTTTGGCTGTCGTGGACAGTCAATGTAATAATGCAAATGAGGGGTGCGTTGATTGGTGGCATTCTAGGTCATTTGTTGTTTGCAAAGTAGCAGTCATTACTCGTGTTGTCCTCGAAGCTACTACTCCCGCTAGCATACAATAGCCACATTAGCAGTTAGCTGCTGTTTGTTACACACAGTAGAGCAATAAAAACACAGCTTTACCGTTTCAATTGCAGGCAAGTCTCTGATTGTTGGAATTGCCCCTTTTTCCAAACGGAGCACGAGTTCGTACTTCGAATCGGAATTCAGTAATGGCGGCGCTCGACTGAATATGAGGGGGAGAGGGGCAGGGCGGGTTTCCTGCAGCACAGGTCTGTAATGGCCATATATGGTATTTCCTACGCCGACTTGACGTCAAGTCGGCCAGAAATTTAACATCGCGTTTTTGAGTGCGCGTGCGGTGGTTGACGAATCCAAGGGTAAACAAATGCTTCAAACAAACGCTATCGGCTTCCCGGCCAGTGTATAATCATTAGGCAATCATAACATACATTCTTTTCTCGTGGAAAAGTGAAAATTACTGGTCATGACTCCTTTAACAGTACTGATATGTCCCAATGGCCCTTTACACCTGAACATACTTTGAACTTACCCCCACTCTATTTAATTACTTGGTGACTTCTAAAGTCAGTTGTTTGTACTGGATTTAATTAAGCAGCACCTGATTAAATAGGAAATAAATTGGAACTTTACAACTATACTCTATTTTGTCTCACAAAAATCTCAACATTTATATGTGTTAGTCATGTAACAAAATTTTAAAAGGTTCAAGGTGTTTGAATTTGGCGCTTTAATAATATTAATAACACTAATCTGATATTTATTTCAAAAGAGCAAAGAAAAAGAGGGAATAAGAATGAAATAAATTATCTGTAATTTATCTAAATTAAGACTGCCATAATTTGTTTCTGTTATTTCTTAGTTCTGCACCATGGATAGATTGTCTTTTTTATGTTAGTTATTCACTCTGGTCACTTGTGTTTAGTTTGAACTTATGTAGCCCCTATTCGCCTCTCTCAGTTGCCCCAGTCCAGATTTTTCGCTCAGTTTTAACGCATTCGGGTAACCAGACTCATCTGCTTATTATTCCAGTAATCACTCTTCCCAGTATTTGTGCCTTGTGTTTTTACCCATTCCTTGTCAGATTCTTCTGTGTTCCTAGTTGTCATTGTGCTCCATGTGGTGGCCCTTCACGGCCTCGGTTATCCATTAATTTAAATGTTACAGGACTCTGCCTATTTATTAAAATGCTGACATGATTCTGCTAACATTCAGCTTGTATTTGGGTCGTCCACAATCTCAAATGACAAATATTTGTCATATTGATATTAATGAAGGAACCGTTAAAGAGATCTATTCTACGCTTAGGAACAAGATGACATCCTTAAGTCATACAGAGATAGGGAATTAGGTGATTAGAATGCAGTATCTGAGCAAAATAAATCACAGATAATTATATAGAGTAAAAGATACATATTTGCAAATTCCTTCAGGACATTTTAGACATCTTTACATGGCTCATTCACAGTATTTAAATTTCCAGTTTATTGGTTTCCACAGTGAAAGGTGTGGAACATTTCAGTTTCTTAAAAAGACAAAAGAAAAACATTAACCATATAGACATGCTATTCCTAATCAGTGATAGTTGTAAATATTGCTATAGGCCCAATCCTTTACCACCTTATACCATACATCATTATTAGATTCCTTTTGGTTTAACGTTCTCCTAGGTCAGAATATTGTCCGCTCTGGAAAAACATTTTAATTCCAGACCCCACTTTCTTTGTCCTTTGCTGGTTTTGTTACTGTTAATTGCTCACTGGTATCTTCCAGATCCCCAGTACAAGACTTTAATTTGCTTCAATGCTTAGTTAAAGTGACCAGTTAAGCCTACTGTCGACATTTAAGACCCATGTATTGTACATATCACAGAACATAATTGATCCTCTTTTTAAAACGTTTTTGTTCTAGGACACATCAATGCTAGATACATGATCCTTGACCTGGAGAGTGGTGTTTTATCTCCAGATGAGTTCAACCCCCCTCTGCAATTATTTCTAATCGTGTTCTTGAAGTCTGCAAAGGGAGCAGTTATAGCCCCATGAAGAGCTTTGTGTCCTGCACTGAGTATTGATCTAGTCTGTTTCAGGCTCATGTTAATGAAAGTCTTTAAATAATGCAGGCACAGCGGTACTGTACACATATAAAACATCCAATACTTGCCCCTAGAGCTAGCTTTTTGCATTGTTGTTGCTTCCTTTTCCCTGTCTTGTTATGGTTCTGTCATTTTATCTTCCCATACCGGTATTCTTTAGATAAAGGTTGAGGCAGGGTACACCCCCATTGCTCTCCCCTTCAATGCAGGCTCACCACCTCTGATCCATTGTCTTTCTGGCTGCTGTGAGATTCAAAGACACCCGACTGCTCCCAGAGATGAAACACCCTTTCTGAAATATCAAGTGTGTGTCCCAATTTAGGACCCTATCTTACACTCCATATCAGATTGTATGTTTCTTTGGCTTTATTGGATGCTTTTGTCTTACTGATTGGGAAAGCGTGTCTCAGTGAAGGTGTGAAAAGCAATATCCCCCCCAAGACAACACAAAGCTAAGCACAATATTGTGTAAGTGTGGCAGCGTAATGAGACGCTGGTTGAATAGACCTTGAATTAGGAAGCATCTGTGCAGGCAGAGCTCTTCAAACATTCTTTTCAAAAAACAAAAACAAAAAAAGGCTCAAGCAAAAAATGCAGATGAACGCTTTTCAGCTACTTCAAAAATAACAAGTATCCCACTTCCTTTGCATGATTTCTGCAAGAGATCTAAGCAGCATTGAGGCAGGAGAGACAAATATTACTGGTATTCAAGAAAAATATCAATGAAAAGCTCTGGAAGGGAGAAGAAAATACAATTTCTGCTTAAAATAGCAAAAGGTAAATAGGACTGCTTTCAGTTCCTCTCAGTTCTGTGTAGTTTGGGGACTATAAATAAGGAGAAGGAACATTTGCCATGCAAACAAATAAGTGTGACAGAATTTGAGTTTTGTCCCGGACGTCTGTTGGCACTAGTGAGCACCAGTGAATGGCTTTTAACAGAGCTGAACGATATCAGGAAACATATGATACAAATTAATCTTGGTGAATGTTGCACTGATATGACTTGTAGTCAATAAACAAATACTGTATTTAAATGTACATTGTTATTATCTTTCTGCCTAAGGTTTATAGTAAACATGGATCACAGTTAGTGAATACCTTATTCAGCAAGTGAAAATAAAATTGAATCAGTTGTTTTTTTATTTCACCAAGATGGTATTTTATTAATATAATTTAAAAGTGGGATCTGGCTACTTCTGCTGTTTTGCTAATACAGTGTATTGTCGAGGGTTAGGAACCACAGCTGCCCGCAAATAGCTAAAATTCGCAAATACTTTAGACCCCCTCTAAAAATGCTTGTAACTGTCGATTTTTAATAGTTCAAACACCAAATGTACCTCAGTTTGCGTTCACGTGCACAGTGGGGACTGTCTTGGTAGTACAGCAGAAGCTAACATTTACAGTCTTCCTTATCTTCGTTCTTGGGGGTACAGCCAATCAACGCAAACGAAGATTCAATTCAATTGCAATTCATTTATATAGCACCAATTCACAACATGTCATCTCAAGGCACTTTACAAGTGATTTCAATTCAATCATACATATATATTCCAATCAGTTTAAAAGTGTTCTGTCTAATGAAACCCAGCAGACTGCATTGAACCATTACCTTGCAGCATTTACCCCTCGTGGACGAACGTGTAGCCGCAGTGGACAGTCGTCTGCGTTGTGTCGTTGACACTGTAATCCCTCATACTAAGACAGCATGTAGTGCCAGTAGAGAGGGAAAAACTCCCCTTTAACAGGAAGAAACCTCCAGCAGAACCTGACTCAGTACAAGCGGCCATCTGCCACAACCGAATGGGGGTTTGAGAAGACAGAGCAGATACATACACACATACAATCAACAGACTTTGATCAATATTAAATGAACCATATAAAATAGCACAAATCTACACTACAAATGCAATTTTATATAAATGAAAGCAAAGAAATAACTTTTTCTATACATGAAATTACAAATAAAAGGTCACTCACCAGTGTTGTTAATTTCTCAGATCTTTCATCTGGGCATTTTTTTTAATAACTGTATAGTCTGTCAAATAACCTCCTTTAAAGCTACAATGATCTCTCAAAGTTCTTGAATGATGTTAAAACCCACTGGCTGGTGATGTCCCAAATGCTTAATTTGTAATTTTTGTTCAAGAGGCAAAGTGCTAAATTTAGACTTCATCAAAAAAATCTACTTCATTTATTTTGTTTGTCTTGGTGGCTAGCAAGGATAACCAACATTAGATGGCTGCACACTTTTATCCAACAAAAAACGTGATGTGCCATTTCAGAGACAGGTGACAGTGAGATCTCAGCTTGAGGGCATGGAGTTTGTACCCGACGGCTGTCTACTGAGCACACGTTGAGCATGTGCACTATGATTTCAGATGTTCATTATTTAAACAAAGTTCAATGGGCCAGCCCCAATCTCCGGTGCCCCAAAAGGATTCAGCTTACTCGGCTTTTCAGTATTCTGGCCAAGACTTAGATATCCGTACAAAATGTTTATAACAGAATCTTATTGGTAACAGAATCAATCTTGTATAATATTACTCTATAAGGGACGATGCTGTTCTGATTATTTTAAGCGTGCTTAGAGCTCCACAGCATATCTGGTGGGATCAGGCCCCACTGGCCCAAAATGCAGAGATGTCACAGGTGGTGTTATTTATTGTACTACTGGGAGTCTTTCATGAGTTCTGTTCATAAATATACTATCTGCCTCTGTGTAAAATAAGTTCTCATTTTTTTCAACATAATTTCTTAGATATTTTCCTTTTTCTATAAACGTCTACAGTGGTTTTTGATATTAAAAGTTAATTATACAGTGATGGAAAGAAGGCTCTACTGTATTATCGTACCTCAGATTGAGAAGGAGCAGAGCAAATCCTGGCCATGGAACGATGGACCACATCTTTACCCCTTCCAAGTTGTTGAGGAGTCTTGGGGGTTTGATTGTCTAGTTCACACAGTTTTCCACATCTGGAGAGGGCTTAAAATTATGTCCCCTGAGGCACAACCTGGTGAATATGTAACTAAAGTAAAATCTTCGCTTACATTCTCAGCACACACTCTGTTCTGGTCTGTCATGGTGAAGAAAGAGCTTAGCCAAAAAGCAAAGCTCTCAATTTATCAGACCTATGGTCATGAGATATAGATCATGAGGAAAAAAATAAGACCCAGGAAACAAACAGCTGAGCTTCCTCTGAAGGACGGCTGGCCTCAGCTTTAGAGCTTGGAGTAGAGTTGCTGTTCCTACGAATCAAAACGACTAATTTGAGGGGGTTCGGGTATCTGATAGAGTTGCCTCCTGAGCAGCCTCCTTGGAGGTTTTCTCTGCACATTTTTGAGAGACTCTGGAGTAGACCCAGAACTCTCCTAAGGGACTTTGTCTCTCTTAACCAGGAAACACCTTCAGATCCCCTAAAACGATATAGGAGTTTCAATAAAAAGAGGGCTCTGTTGGTTTCCCTCCTATTATCCCCTGCAATGTGATCTTAGATAAGAGAGAGACAATTGATGAATGGATTAATAGATAGATCAGTTCAATGTCAGATGAAATTAATCTTTTTATTACAGTTTTTTTTATTCCAAACAAACTTTTTCCAAAAATTTGGGCAGTGGAGATGCAGACCTATGTTTTATTATGTGTTGTTTCAAACAGGTCAATCACATTTTTACTACACTATTATACATAGACTTAGAATGAAGAACATTTTGGTGAAACTCACACTTTAGATTTTATTATTCAAGTGATGTTGCAGAGGTTCTGGGGCGGTTGTGTGGATAATAATTCAAATATACACTGTAACCCAGTTGAGACAATGAACTCCTGCCATTATGTTTAACTGAACATGACCTTATTTGACCTCCTCAATAAGGCATTAAGACCTTTTCAGACAGATTTAAAACGTTCTTTTTACAAAACCAGATCACCAAGAAAGTGCTGCTTAGTGAATCCTTTCTGTGTGAAATTTTCCTGCTGTAAGTAGAGTCAAGC
This sequence comes from Valencia hispanica, assembly GCA_963556495.2. Lineage (NCBI taxonomy): Eukaryota > Metazoa > Chordata > Actinopteri > Cyprinodontiformes > Valenciidae > Valencia > Valencia hispanica. The sequence continues at coordinate 49,202,125 of OY747705.1, read as the reverse complement.
CGCGGAAAATATATTACACCTGTGAATGCTAATTTGCCTGATATTAGCATTTCAATAAAGTTTTAGAACTGTGTCCATTAGCTCTGAGGAAGACATTATGGTTGATAGATTCGACTCTCTTTATCAGTAACACGGACTGTTCTCATCAGGAAACACATGGCTGACACAGTATAGCAGTTTAGTGCATGGTTAGTTGAGAAGTAAGAAATACGCTTTCATGACAATGCTCACTGTTAAACAGTATCAGCCAAGTCCAGACTTCACCAAAACAAGAGCATAATCAAAGGTTTGCTCATGAGAAGGAATTTTAACAGTTTGATTGTCTGAGGTGTTTGAACGATAGATTGGGATGTCCAATTTGATCCCAGGTATTGGCTCAGAGTCCCAATCAAGGCTGTTTTTTTACCGATGAAATTCAACGATTGATACCTGTTGTTAGTGTGCTGTATATGTACTGTTTTATCAGCTGCAGCTCAAGAAAACATTGGATCTACAATTTACTCACATTAAAAACTGGAACTATGTGTGCAGGTTTTACAAATATGTATTATAGGACATGCATATCTGTTTGTTGATCAAACAAAGCTGGTCTTGAGGTGAGATTACCTACAGGAGAGCATGTTGGTAAGCGGGAAATTAGACAAAATGTACCAAAATGTCAGATGTACAGAAATTAAACAGTATATGAACACAGTTAGAAATGTTTTCATTTTTATTCCACGTTGATGTTATTTCTGGGGTCCCTCCTATTTAATGTGTATATGCTCCCACTAGCCCACATTATTCAGTTCACCCCAGTTCTAAAGTCCTTACACTGGCTACTTGTAGCTCAGAGAATAGACTTCAATATACTTTTGTTAGTTTATAAATCCTTGAATGGCTTAGCAGCAAAGTATGTATACGATCTGTTGCCATTGTACCAACCCCCCAGACCACTCAGGTCCTCTAATTCCAGTCAACTCAGCATTCTTACAATCAGAACCAAACACCATTCCGTTTCTATAGTCCACTTATCTGGAACAAACTTCCAGACAATATCAAAGCTGCTGAAACAATGGCAAGGCAAGGCAAGGCAATTTTATTTGTATAATACACTTTCAACAACAAGGTAATTCAAGGTGCTTTACATGATTGGGGGGTAAAATTAAAATAGCAGTAAAACACAGACAAAGCATATAAAGTAAAAATGGGAATAAAGCAAGAAGCACACACAAAACATATGATACATGAAAACATTACACAAAGGAAGCGCACTGAGCTTTTAGTTGTGTTTTATGAGTTTCTTTAAATCAAAGCTAAAAACTCATCTGTTTAGAGCCTTAGATTTACTGATTAATAACTGGAATGTCATAATAGTAGTATGTTTTAATGTTCTTTATGTTTCTGATGTTCTGTTTTCTGTTTTTACTGTTTTATTGTTGTTTTCATTCCCAAAAACTAACTTTCTTTGTTTTTCTTTTTTATAGAAAAAAATGATGTACATGCTGTACATATATGTGTGCAGAATTTCCTTTTATGAGTTACAGCATCTAACTGGCTACTATAATATTATATATTCTTAATGTCTGTACTCAAATTATAATTCCTTATTTGTGCACACAATTTTGGCCAATAACATCGATTCCAATTTTGAAACAAAGCGATATGAAAAAAAATGAAGATTATCTTTTCTTTCTGTTTCCGTGAGAAGTGACTGATTGTTTATAGCACTTGTGAATCATTAGAAATAAAAACTACTCGAGGCAAAATCTAGAGAAGAGGGAAAGAAAATAAAGCAAAAATGAGTTAATAATGAAAGCACATCAGTGATTCTGTAGTAATTTTCCACTTTCATGGAAGGTCATGTTCAACTGATCAAGCCTAAAGGCATCATGTAAAAAAAAACACAGTACACGACAGTCACATTTAAATCTTACAGATTTAGAGGAGAGGGAAGCGAGTTACTGTTGATAAAAGAAAAATGAGTTGTTTTCAACAAGGCTATTATTTCAGGGCTGTGCATACGATTGCTTCCGACTGTGATCTATGAGCCAAAGCGATTCCTCTCTTAGTTTGAGATGCAATATCCCCTGGGATATCTACAGTATTATCAGCCTCCTGGCGCTCTTACGTTTGAGAAGTTGTTGCCCTGTGAATACTGCTTGTTCTCATACTTTTATCTCAGTCTATATGTTATATTAGTAAACTTTATTTTTCCACCATGTGGTGTTACATGAAGACGACAGGCGCTAATAACATGTCACAAGGGGTTTTTGTTGTTAAATACAATTTTCAGCAAACTTTTGAAATGGGTTATTTGATTGAAGATCAGACTTTAAGAATGATAAAACAATGTTCAAAGACAGCAATTTGGTTATATAATGGTTATTACTACGCAAATGTACCTCCTGATCTCTTCAAAAAAATAACCAGGGGCTACTTCTGTAGTTAGGCTATTTCAGTTTCACCAGAATCTAACAGGATCTTTCACCCTCTCTGAATTTTGATTCCTGATATGCAGGTTATTATTTTACATGTTCAATATTGTCAACTTGCTGGTCTTTCTCAGCACAGCCCTTTGTATCATTTTCCATAAAGGTACAATACAATTAGGTCCATTTGGAGTACTGCTGCCTAATTTAAACATGACAAAATTAGAAAATCATGAAGGAAAATACAAATTTTACAGTTTGGAAGACAAGCACATATTGCCCACTGCAATGAGACTTGTAGTTGTGAGCAAATTCTATTTACAGTGCACCTTTCACAGATAAAAATCTCAATTGGCTTCACAAAGGGAGCAAAAAAATTAAACCATGATTAACGACAAAAAATGTAATGATGCAGATTATTATAAACAGCTTTAAAATAATAAGGAATAAATAAGGTTAAATAACAATGTTTTTAGTGGCATTTTAAACCAGTCAATCTCAGAACAATGTAAAAACAAAGGAAGATCTTTCTTCAGTCGAAGTAAAAGAATCAACCTATCATTACTTTCTAATAAGTTGTAGGTATTACGTCTCAATTACAAATTACACTTTGGCCACACAAAACTTACATAAGTGATTTTCTTTACGTATTTGCTCAAGTTCAGCATAAGATAATATTCATAATATATAAAATGATTTTTCCCTCTTATTATGTGTCAAGGGGCTTTGAACGGGAGGCCGTCAGAACTGGAGTCTTGCTGTGTTCCACACGCAGACTGCGAGGTCGCTGATGGACCAGCGGTGGTCGGGACGAGGCTGGGATCCTGGTCCGGACTGGAGAGGTGAGTCAGTGCTTAAAAATCTGAAAAATTCTTGTCATGAAGAAATACAATGACTGAGCGAGGATGAGATGGGAGTGGTGGCTTTTGAATCCCTGAGCGAAAGTATCTAGCCAATGGTTGGAGAGGAGGCCATCAGGCACGGCTGTTCTGAGTTGAGCCTAATGGTTTTTTGACATTATGTTACGATTAGCTAGATCTTAAAATTGTAAACACATTCATGTATGCCTTATTAGAAAACAGAGAAGTATAATTGAAAATGTATTATGGTTTGAAATAGTTTACTATTACTTTCATTAGATTAAACATGCATGGGAGGAAAAAACATAGTTAAATTTGTCATCAGTTTATAAAGAAAAGTCACTACTTTCACTATCTACTTCCAGTCATTCAGATATCTAAAAAAGGGATGTAGACACTTAAATTATCAATCAATTAATCGATCAAATGCAGGGATTTTCTTTGGTTTCATATTTAATAGGTTACTGGATTGTTGGTGTATTCATGTTGTTTAATTTATATTCTGTGATTTCTAATAAACATTTGCAGGCACTTTAGGCAGGTAAAAGTAGCTCAAATGATATTTTTATTAGGCAGAAGAGTTATTTTTTTTAAAAGGATAAAAAAATACCATTTCAGATGCCTTCATGTCGGTAACTTTTCACCTGCTCCCTGTCTGTCTCACCCTCTTGCTTTTTATTACCACCTTTTTGCTACATGTCCTTTGACATCAGTCAATCCTTTATGAGTGAATAAAATTCCTGTCCAGGGTCTGTTATCATTTTTGAGATTCATATTAAGACATTCCCACCATAGATAACAGTTTTTGTACCTCCTCAGTCAGTCCTGATTCCACTTGCTGGTGAACTACTTATTAGATTTAGTGTGTGGGGGGGTTCAACATTATGACCAAGTCGAATCCTTTATGAAAAGCACCTCCTATTGGTCGTAAGTAACAAACCATGGATTATGGGATGGAGGATGGATTTACTGTATGGATTGATTAGAAACATAACAGAAGGAGAGCTTGAGGAGGGGCTAGAAAGTTGTCTTTAAGTCACTTCTCTATATTCTCAACAACAACTTATAAAGCTCTTTACCACTGGCCACAACTAAGGTGCTGAACATTAGAGATCATCAATAAAATCATTTGAACTGGCAACTATAGCAACCGGTAATCTTATAATCAAGTGAGGATATTTTACAACAAGCATCCACCTTAGCATCTTTAGCTACAAAGCTAATTTACAAATGTAAAGATCTACACATCACAATCTGGTGTTTGGGTTTGTGCATATTCTATCTTTAGAGAAAATAAAGTAGAAACAAAATCTCTCTTGACTGAACTTCAGTGGTAAGGTGCAATAATTCTCATTATTGGAGCAAGTCCTGGTAGCTATGACAAAGAATGTTTTTGGGGAGACATTTTTTGTTATGATCATTGGGTGTTTGGTTTTCCATTTGTATTTGGATTTTGACCATCCCCTTGTTTATATTAATTAAATATTGCCTAATTCTGTTCCTTCCTCTGTGGCTACAATGTAGCTAACCGCCATCAGCATGTGAATGTGTGCATGAATGGGTGAATGACTGAATGTAGTGTAAAGAGCTTTGTGGTCCTCTGGATTAGATAAAGTGCGATACAAGTACAGGCCATTTACCATTTAGTTTATTTGAGTTTTAGTTCAGCCCCTTGGTGTCAATCATTCACCTTCCCTCAGCCTGCCAGTTTTTCCCCTTCCGCAACTGTCCCCAATCACCTGATTTCCTCACCCTCATACAATGTCATTCTCCACTCCTTCCTCAAAGCTATCTAATTTCATTGTTTATTGCTGGTTCCTTTCATTACCCTGTCTGTTTCTTTGTCAGTTTATCTACATGTACGCCATAACCTGCAATTTGCCTGTAAATTTCCTTTATTTTCATTATCATAGTAACTCTGTTCTGCCATAGTCTCCTCACCCGGGTCCTTTACAAAATTACATTATAGCTTTTGTAGCTTAATTTAAAAGTTGGTTGCGGTTTGACACACTGTGTGATGTAGTATCAAGAGTACAGTGGCTTGCAAAAGTATTCGGCCCCCTTGAACTTTTCCACATTTTGTAACATCACAGCCACAAACATTAATCAATTTTATTGGAATTCCACGTGAAAGACCAATACAAAGTGGTGTAAAAGGCGAGAAGTGGAATGAAAATCATACATGATTCCAAATTTTTTTTACAAATAAATAACTGAAAAGTGGGGTGTGCGTTATTATTCAGCCCCCTTTGGTCTGAGTGCAGTCAGTTGCCCATAGACATTGGCTGATGAGTGCTAATGACGAAATAGAGTGCACCTGTGTGTAATCTAATGTCAGTACAAATACAGCTGCCCTGTGACGGCCTCAGAGGTTGTCTAAGAGAATGTTGGGAGCAACAACACCATGAAGTCCAAAGAACACACCAGACAGGTCAGGGATAAAGTTATTAAGAAATTTAAAGCAGGCTTAGGCTACAAAAAGATTTCCCAAGCCTTTAACATCCCACGGAGCACTGTTCAAGTGATCATTCAGAAATAGAAGGAGTATGGCACAACTGTAAACCTACCAAGACAAGGCTGTCCACCTAAACTCACAGGCCAAACAAGGAGAGCGCTGATCATAAATGCATCCAAGAGGCCCGTGATGACTCTGGACGAGCTGCAGAGATCTACAGCTCAGGTGGGGGAATATGTCCATAGGACAACTATTAGTCGTGCACTGCACAAAGTTGGCCTTTGTGGAAGAGTGGCAAGAAGAAAGCCATTGTTAAAAGAAAACCAAAAGAAGTCCCGTTTGCAGTTTGCCAAAAGCCATGTGGGGGACACAGCAAACATGTGGAAGAAGGTGTTCTGGTCAGATGAGACCAAAATGGAACTTTTTGGCCAAAATGCAAATCGCTATGTGTGGCGGAAAACTAACACTGCACATCACTCTGAACACACCATCCCCACTGTCAAATATGGTGGTGGCAGCATCATGCTCTGGGGGTGCTTCTCTTCAGCAGGGACAGGGAAGCTGGTCAGAGTTGATGGGAAGATGGATGGAGCCAAATACAGGGCAATCTTGGAAGAAAACCTCTTGGAGTCTGCAAAAGACTTGAGACTGAGGCTAAGGTTCACCTTCCAGCAGGACAACGACCTTAAACATAAAGCCAGGGCAACAATGGAATGGTTTAAAACAAAACATATCCATGTGTTAGAATGGCCCAGTCAAAGTCCAGATCTAAATCCAATCGAGAATCTGTGGCAAGATCTGAAAACTACTGTTCACAAACACTGTCCATCTAATCTGACTGAGCTGGAGCTGTTTTGCAAAGAAGAATGGGCAAGAATTTCAGTCTCTAGATGTGCAAAGCTGGTAGAGACATACCCTAAAAGACTGGCAGCTGTAAGTGCAGCAAAAGGTGGTTCTACAAAGTATTGACTCAGGGGGCTGAATAATTGCGCACACCCCACTTTTCACTTATTTATTTGTAAAAAGTTTTTGGAATCATGTATGATTTTCATTCCACTTCTCATGTGTACACCACTTTGTATTGGTCTTTCACACGGAATTCCAATACAATTGATTCATGTTTTTGGCTGTAATGTGACAAAATGTGGAAAAGTTCAAGGGGGCCGAATACTTTTGCAAGCCACTGTATATCACCTTTAAGAGTCCAGGTTTCTATTATATGATAAACAATGGGTTTTTAAGTCTTTATTTCAAACTTTAATGGCCCTCATAAAACTTAAAAGGAGTTTTAGTCCTAATTTTGGGATACTATTGTTAAAAATGAATTGATATCCATCTGCATAACTGTTTTCTTGATTTACAGGGTGTGTCGTTTGCAACTCTGCTTTTAAACTCTCAGTAGGTGCTCTGTAATGACTATTTTCCACTAGCTGCTAACATTAGCACAGCCCTAGGTCATTTATATGGTGCCAGTAAACAACAACAAGATCCCAGGATAGGTGTTCACATGAGAGCAGGAGACTTCAAACTAGTGTGCTTTTAAAGTACCTCCCAAACCTCAACTTATAAGCTACACAGAGTTGTAACACATTTAGCTGTGCATTTTAGTTAGCAGTATGCCTAGAGAGTTGTGATTCTTCCACCTTTGGGTCTTTTAGATAAACTCCTACAGCTCGTCACTGCAGTACATTTCCCCCTGAGGATGACAGCAAATCCATTTATTGAGATCATCAAAACATGGCCTTTTGGGGTTCTCTCTCAGCAGGGGGTCAGCTTTACCGACATCATATACTGGGTAATTTTAGGCATCAGCACTTGGATATATAAGAATAAACACTTAAAAGGAAAGTGTAGTGCTTGAATAAATATATTTATCTTACATCTGTCACCAATAAAAGCACATCGCTGTGAAAAAGTATTTTTTCCCTTAAAAATATATTCTGTCTTTGCTCTCTTCCCATACTTATCAATGTTAAAGTTTATTAAGAACAGTGTCAAAGTATTTATAAAGCACTTGTAAAACCATGTGAGATGGACCAAAGTGTTTTACATCCAGGTGAAACAAATCACGACCCCAAAAGAATGAAACTAGAAGATAGAAAAGTTATAAGATGAATAAAAGTAACATAAAAAAGGATTTAAAAAACCTAAATGATTTGAATTTACTGTCTAAAATAGAGAATAAAACAGAGATGGTCCACAACAGATGAGAGCCAATTTGAGGAGGTTTTTCTTTTTTTACTTTTCAGTGAGCGTTTTCTAACTGCATATATAAGTACTATTCTACATAAAGGCTTAACTTGCCAAACATCTATACTTCAAACACTGTTAAAGAATTTAGGCCATTAATATATATAACATATATTTAATTATGTATTTGATATATTTGGATTTGTGCTACTTTTAGCTTTCAGCAGCAGGAATATCCACTACCTGTTCCAAGGAGAAAACTTAAAAATCCATAAATATACCATGAAGCAGTTTGAAGAAAAAGAGAGGAGATAAAAGAAAGAGAGAGGAATGAGAGTAGAGGAGACAGAATGCAGTACCAAGTAAGTATTTCAATGGTAAATAATCTATAATTTTATACTGTTATGGAATGCTGCGGATGTATGGTAGGCCTATCTAAGATTATTTTGTCCAAGAGTCCAGGAAATGCTGTCACATAGCTTGCCAACCATCATTTCCCATTTAAATAATCAAATTTCTCTGTAAAAACTATCCAGTGCAGGATTGACAGCAATATAATGGTGCAAAGGGTTGTGCATAAACTGGAATGACATTTTCAAGATTGAAGTTCTTTGGGGTGCCAGAAGTTTGCTTCTGTCTTGACCTCTTTCAGACTGGCAGTTAGCTTCAGGCTCAGGGAAAAACTAATCTGAATCTACATCAAATGATAATACTTTGAGAGTTATCTGCTTCAGACAAGATATTATTTGTCCCATAAAATTATAAGCATGTGTGCATTTTGTCTTGGATAAAAATTATTCCTTGTGAGTCACATATTTGTTGCCTGACTTGCATGTACTCGTGACTACTGTCTGTAACATGACGGTTCAGTGCAAATTCATTTATAGTTACACTCCTTGTTTGGAGGCATTTTTTCCCACTTCTTTAGAATCTGTTGGTAGGAATGTCTCACTTCATGGGCTTTTTATCACAATGTTAAATATATAAATAAAACAAGCCACATTTCCTGTCTCTGCATTCTATTTTTTCCAACAAATCTTTATTTCAAATGCCATTCTATCCTTCTGTTCTTGCTCTGTGAAAAGGCACAAAGGTTTTAAAACTATTTTGAAAAGAAAATCTTCTCAAAACAGTGCAAACAGCTCTTGTCCCATCACTTCACAGTGGGTTGGAAGTCTGAATTCTCAAGTATTAGGCTACCATTAGGGAGACAGAGATTTAACTGTTTAGGGTTCACAAATAAAAAAAGATTTGGGACTTTTGTAGGAAGTTATACTGTAGTTACAGATGCATTTTGTCACAGTTGTCATATCAAAAGTTTAGCATCAGCCAGATTTACATTTGAAGACATCTGCCGGTGATAACTGATTCGGGAACTTATGAAAGTCACGCTCGACAAGGCATGCACTATAAGCATGTAGACAACAATGGAATCAATTTGTTCCCTTCTTCTTCTCACTTCCTGTTTCCTATATCATCTGTCTCTCAATGTGTTACACAGCAACATTCTAGATTAGGATGAGTGCAAGATTGCATGTATGTTTTACCCTGTGTTTATCCAGTCTAACAAGGCACTGAAAATAAAGTGTATTCAGACCTGTCTGACAGCATTGTTATTGGCCCTCTCCCTACTATTACCAGCCACAAGCCAGTGGGGTGTATACAAAACTCACTGACACAGACACACATATCTACTCATGCGTAGAACAAATGCAAACGGGGCATGCAGACATGAGAAGAGGGGAATATTGCAAAGCAATTGGAATAGAAGAGAAATATCTGTTCATAGAAGTCAAATGTGACAACAGAAGCACATCCTATGCCTTAGCCATTGAGTCTTCCAGTGCCGGCTGGCAGGTTTCATTCCTGGAAATTATGCAAATGAGGTTGAGGCAGCATTTCCACATGACTGACAGGCTCCCTAACCGACAATTAGAATGTGATGGTTTCTCATTGGCTGGAACTGTGTCATTGTGACATGTGGAATAGATATACCCTGCCTGTTCTAAGGCGTTTTATCACAGCTCTCTATTTGTCTGTGTCCCTCTTTCTGAGACTGTTTGTCTGCTGTCTTTCTTTGTCAGTCTTTAGCTGACATCCTTAGTCTGGTACCTCCAAGTTATTCTTTCTCCATTTCACTTTAATTTAAGTCAATTGAGTCTGTTTAAAAAAGCAAGAAAAATGTCATCCCAGGGTGCAAAAAGAGCATGTAAACAAATCTTAATAAATGGAGTCCAGTTTAATCAAATAATCCAATTATATTGCAACATATAAATTAAATTCACATTTAGTTTGCTGTTATTTGAAAATGTCAAGATGTGAAAACCTTTTAATAGAGCATGTGAATTGCACTGCATCTTTATTTAAATCCAATCTTCCATCCTTAGCATGCACAATGTAGCGGCTGAAAAGTAATGGAGGTCCAAATCATGGTAAAGAAAAAAACCATTGGCAGAAAACTGACTTTTAAGTTTTATTCACTACAACATTTCCGCACTTGCTCTGTAAGCTTCTAAAAACTAAGAATGATCTGATCCAATGTGTGTCTATTTACATCAACAAACTGGAATATGTCAGACAAATGAGATCTAAACCAGAGTGGTGGTGTTGTTAAAAAATATTTATACCATTCTTAATACTCTTTACTTGCATTGTAGATTTCAAACACTTCTTTATAATTGCTGACAATCTATCTTCTGCATGTCTCCAATGGTATATTTGAGCATTGATTATTTGCAATGTGCTTTAAAAGTCCAGTGTGTGAAAAAAATTGACTCTTTAGCGCCACACAGTTCAGAGTAGGTATTGCAGCCACGGTAGCCCACACGCATATAAAAGGCAGTATGTCATCAGTGACTTCCAGCTTTCAATTCAGCCATCAGGTCCGTTTTTTTAATCTGTATTCTTTTCTAAATTTCATCTAAATATGTATTGAGTAATAAAAAACTGTTTTTTATGTGAGTTATGTCAATTATGTTTTCTGTATTTCATGGCAAACGGCAACCAGCAAATTTGTAATGACTCCAAGCTAATGTAAAAAGCAAATAGTATTGTTCTGTTTATTTTAATTTATATATTTGAGGCTATTTATTTCTGCATAAATAGGGGAGGGGTAGTAGCCGACAGCCTAAGCCGGTTGGGGGAGAATGCAGTCCAGACAGACAGTTCTCTCTGCCTTTCTCATGTCTCATTCAACGGGCTGAGTTATTCCGAGCTATCTCTGTAGTTATGCTACTATAGGCTTAGACCGATGAAGGACAGACTGACCACTTTTTTCACTCTGCTTTTCTTTTCTACTACTCTTCCGTTGCATTATTTGCTGTTATTTTGACAGTTAACTTTATTTTTTCTCAGTGTTTTTCCCTCCATAGAAGCTACACCTCATCTGCCATCCTGCTCAGCTGCAATGCCTTGTTGGATGGGTATTGACTAGGATGAAGCTCCTAGTAACTGTTTGTCCCCCGTCTGTCTGTCTGTTAGCAAGATGACTCAAAAAGGTATGGATGGATTTCAATGAAATCTTTAGGAAGTGTCCGCAATGGGACCAGGAGCTGAAATAATACCTGAACTGAAGCCACAAATCCCTGATTAGTTTAGAAGGAGTAGGTGTGGATGCAGAGCAGGAGCCAAAAGGAGACAGAGAAGGGGGAAGTTCAAACCATCTCTTCTATCGATCCTAATGGGCAATGTGAGATCACTGGCTAACAAGATGGATGAACTTCAGGCCCTTAAAATGAATCAACCAGAGTATCGGGAATGCAGTGTTATGTGTTTCACTGAGACATGTCTGCAAGACCATATCCCCGACTCCTACGTCTCTCTGCCAGGCTTCCTGACTGTACAAGCAGACAGAGATCTGAAGACGAGCAGGAAAAGAAAAGGAGGTGGAGTAGCAGTCCATGTAAAAAACAGATGGTGTAATCCAGGACATGTTACTGTGAAGAGTCGTCTCTGCAGCCCAGATATTAAACTCTTGGGAGTAAGTTTTCATCCATATTATTTACCAAGAGAGTTCACAAGTGTTATTTTCGCAGTTGTTTACATTTCACCTTCAGCCGTTGCCGACAATGCATTTGATGTCATTAGTTCCGTTGCTACAGACACAGCACCCCAATGCATTTGTGGCAATATCTGGTGATTTTAAACATGCCTCGCTCTCATCTACACTTCCAACATTTCAACAGTTTGTCAGCTGCTCCACAAGAGAAAACAAGATTGTGGATTTGTTTTATGCAAATGTAAAGGATGCATTCATGTCCAAACCAAGGCCTCCTCTGGGACAATCAGATCATAATCTTGTTTTTCTGTGCTCAGAATATAAACCACTTGTTCAGAGAGATCATGTGACAAAGAGAACTCTGAAAAAATGGTCACATGAAGCTGAAGGATTCTTCATAAATAAAATAAAAAATATGGACAACCCTGAGCACCCTCTTCATGAGACTATCCTATAACAGCAGTGTCTTCAGTTGGAGGCTTCTTCAGTTTTGCTGCAACACAGACTGCTACAGGAAATCCTTCCTGCCCACAGCTATCATGATCTACAACAACTCAATAAAGAAATAATTCTATGAGCTACAACAACATTCAATTAATCAATAAAGTACTTTTAAATTGAACTTGAATTTGAACAACTAATTCAATCTTGTGGTTGAGCCAACATGAAGCGCGTATCCACCCACCGACCAGCTGTGCTATCATGGACTCCTCTCCATTGTCAGAGAGCTCACAAGCGGCTCCCTACGCACAGGACGCTACGGTTGGAGCATATGCACAGCAAATTAATCGTGCATGCGCGAATATTCCCTCTCTGCTGGAAGAGCACAGCGACAGCAATATGCACAATTAATAGCTGTCTTGTCAACATACCTTTCCACTTTAGCTCTGAATCACTGTATGATCCAGATATATATGTATACTATGAGTCTCTTAGTTGCTACACTGATGATTTGCTCTTTCTTGTCATCACTGTCAGTTTAGGTGGACAACCATTTCTTGGTTCCGCAACACTCAGTCAATATTTTGGTGATGGAATGAACAGCTAAATGAATTTTTCAAAGATTATAATTTTGTTTTATAACCCAACCCTGCTTTAAAGTTTTCTAAAATGTTATTTCTGAATTGTCAGGTGAGTTCCTTGATCTTGATTATACAGTTTTTTTTCACTATTGTGAACTTCCAAGGCCTTTTCAAAACAGCTGTATATTTATACAGAGATTAAAATAGACACGTCTATTTGTTAATTAGTTGACTTCTGAAGAGAATTGGTTGCCACAGATTTTATTCGGGGGTTTCAGTTTAAAGGCGGTTGCATATGTATGAAAGCCACACTTCATATTTTATTTTCATTTTATAAAATCTCTTTAAAGGGCAACAATACTTTTGTCAGCCACTGACGTAAATCAAATCAAACAATGCTGCTCAGGACTTATTGGTTTCAACATATAACAGTTTTTTCTTGTATAATTACTATTTCAAGAAGGTATATTTTGATAGCTTGAGTTAAATCACATTTTTAACCTTAACCAAATGTCTTTGCTGGCTACACTTCAACACTTATGAAACCTCATGGTTTTGGAATATGGGGGGATTAAAAAAACTTTAACTGAATTTGATCCAAACATAATAGAATAGAAACATCTTTCATTATCCCTCATTTGGGGAGATTTAGGCTGTACTGCAAATAAAGGCTATACAATAATACTTATTGATTAAATAGACTACTAGAAAACAATGAGGTATACTTGATATAAAAAAAGAAGACATGGCAGAACAGCAAAGAAACTGCCTATTAAAAGATGTGAGTGTGTAAAGTTAATGGTCACTTTTCACTGACTCTGTTAAATGTCATTCCCTGGCAAATGCTGCCAATGTGTCCTTTGCAGCTGTCACTCAGGGTGACATGCAAAGATCCGAATCTTTTTTATTCATTGACCCATAGTTGCTCAGAAGTGAGCATGTATATGTGTGAGCAAATCTTCGTATGACAAAAGTAGCCCTATCTCCACACACACGCACACACGCACGCACGCACGCACACAGCACGCACACACACGCGCACACACACGCGCACACACACGCGCACACACACGCGTATCCCCACAAGCTGTGAAGCCATCGGGAGGGTACAGTCAAACAATAAAAAACATTTTGTTTTTCGGTTTCTGCCAGTTGTCAACCCATGCTGACAACATCCCTAAACATGTTGTTTAGCGTTTCCAAAAGCCAGGAGACAGAAACGGTATTCCCAGCTGTACGTACAAGGAAACCAGGGCATTTTTTGAACATGCAGACACTCACAAACGGCATGCTACAGGGGACAACGAAGATGTGGGAAGTGACAAGGTCATAACGAGAACCTGAGGGCCTCACTGCATATGTCAGCCACATACATGCTGTCAAGATCAACAACGTAATTTACAAGGAAAAAGGGGCACAGGCAAATACAAGATGGAAATGGGTCACCTTTGGTGTATGTGTGGTAAAAGCCACCCTCTATATGTTCATACGACAGACAGAGGGTTGATGGGACATCTGATTAGGGGTTTATCTATTCCTTTCTTAGGTGACCTTCACAGTGTTTCTTTTCCCCCTTTGGTAGAACTCTATTTTCAGACACCACTAGCCACTTAAGAGTTGTAAATCTTAGAGGCCTGGGTTGCAGTAAATCGTAAGCTTTTGCATCTCTGTTATTGTGCATCTATTTGGCTTTGAAAAGTTACTCCACTTTAAATCAGACAGCAAAAATAGAAGGCAAGTTCCTTGCCTATGGGGCATCAGTTTGCATATGTTTTGATGTGTGTAAATGTGTTCAGCCATTTATCCATGTCTTGATGTGTGCAGGGCATGTTTTGTTTTGCAGCAACTGATTCATAACCCCAGTTTTAGCTCTCTCGCAACAAAGATGAAGCACTACAGATGGTAGTGCATGTGCAGCAATTCCAAAACATTTAAATGTTTTAATAGCAGTCCTGGCAGTGCAACGGCATATAAAACAAAAAGCCTGTGGAATGTTAATTGAAAGGAAAAACCACAAAGTGCATTGTGGGTTCCCTTTAGCTCCTTTCAAAAACATGACCTCACTTAAATCTTCACAGCAGTGTATCATCACAATACACTGTCTTTGTGAAATCCAAAAACACAGAAAACAGAAAAACACCTAAACAAATACAGAAAATGACATGACAAGGTTTGCATCATTTCCAAGCAAAGAAACATTAGAATAAGATTATACATTTGACTGTTTTGAATTCCTTTGTTTCATTATTTTAAACTACAGTTGTAAAGCTATAATTTCATTCCCTGACAAAAACAAACAAATAAAACAAACAAAAGAAAATAAAAGCACATTTAATAAAAAGTTGGCTCTGACTTGTGCAGTCAATTTGGAGGTACAGTACATTTCTTAGTGGAATTATTACTCTGACATCCACAAGGGGCACACTCACACAAGTGCAGCCTCTATAGACTTTGGTATTAGAAAATAAGAATAAAGCTGGGGCTTTTGACATCATGCTAATGTCACAATGCAGTTATGGTCAACTATATTATTTACAGTTTCAGTTCAGTTGTTCATTTGAATTTGGGTGATCAGATCCCCTCACCAAATGTGGGACAATGGGAGATTCCAATGAATTGAAATAAAAGTGTAAAATAAGTTTAAAAATGATAAGCTTCTGCCCTTTAGCTCTAACATAACACAACACACACTCATATAACTAGCAGATGATGGGGTGTCTCGGACGGCACATTGTTGAAACAGTAGGACAACGTATTTTGCAGATCTGTATTTATTTAATAGTGGCAATATGCAAGTATGCATTGTCCTACATGTATAATGTGTTTCCAGAGGTGGAAAGAGTAGTCTACTAAAATACTCTTCTCAAGTAAAAGTACTACTACTAAATTTTACTC
This sequence comes from Valencia hispanica, assembly GCA_963556495.2. Lineage (NCBI taxonomy): Eukaryota > Metazoa > Chordata > Actinopteri > Cyprinodontiformes > Valenciidae > Valencia > Valencia hispanica. Next base: position 49,186,295 of record OY747705.1, on the reverse strand, counting down.
AAGTACAAGTAAGATTACCCGTCTAAAAATTTACTCAACAAAAAGTAAAAAGTAGCTTATTTAAAATGTACTCAGAGTAAAATTTACTTAATTACTTTAGTGCAAGAAAGACAATGTGACATTAATCTTAAAGTAGTTGCTTTTTTATAAAATAACTTTAAAAGTGCAATTGCAGATTAACTACAAATTTATAAAGGTCTCATTAGCTTAGTTAACTTAGCTTCATTGCGGCTATGGCTACTCCTCTTCCCTCTCCTTCTATCTCTCATTCTCTAAATCTTCTCATCTCTCTTGCTCTCTGTGTCAGATGTTTAGTTACTTCCCTGCCTTCTTTAGTGATAATGGTAACTGTAATAAAGGTAACATTTTTGTAGCTTTGGAGGCGAGGGTGTCAGAGTTAGAGGCCCAGCTCCGGGTTATTGAAAAACCAGCAGATAGCTGAGGCCCACTAGCCAGCGCGGAGCCAACAAGGACAGAACCCCCTAGCTGCCCTCCAACAGAAACAGCGCAGCCGGAACCTCAGGCCGGCTGGGTGACGGTATGTAGGAAGCATGATTCTAGAACCCAGCCCACGGGTCACCACCAGCCCGTCCACGTTTCTAGCAGACACATCTGCTGAGAAGCCAACCCTGGTAATCGGCAACTTCATAGTCAGAAACGTGGCATTAGAGACACCATCGACCAAAGTCAAATGCTTGTCAGGGGCCAGAACGGGCGACATCAAATCCTACCTGAAACTGCTGGCTAAGGATAAGCATAAGTACAGTAAGACTGTTAGTCACGCTGGCAGTAATGACATCCAGTTACACCAATCAGAGGTCACTAAAATGAATGTTGCTTCGGTGTGTAAATTTGCCAAAACAATGTCAGACTCGGTAATCTTTTCTGGTCCTCTGCCTGATCCGACCAGTGACTACATGTTTAGCCACATGCTGTCCGAATTTATTAGTCCTCCAAAACACTGAGCAGAGTCCAGACCAGGAAGCAGAGTTGTAGTTTAACCCACCTCCCTGAAGCTTCTGTAGTGTTACCCACCCATTACCCCATTGAGACAGTGTCTTGCTCACGGCCAAAATCAAATGGATTAAAAGTTAACCTAACAAGAGCAAATCGTGAAAATCTCGTCAAGATAAATACAGCTTTGACTAAACAGAAAAAGCAAAACTATTAAATGTGGTTTATTGAACATAAGATCTCTCCCCTCAAATACTTTGTTGGTAAATGACTTGATTTGAGATAATCACATTGATTTGCTTTGTCTTACAGAAACCTGGTTGCAGCAGGAGGATTATGTCAGTATAAATGAGTCAACTACTTCCAATTATTTACATTTTCACATAGAAGAGGAGGAGTTGCAACCATTTTTCATTCTGATTTACTAATTAATCCCAGACCAATTATTGCAAAACGTTAAGACCACTTTTGTTTGTGGTTTTGTATTGTCCACGAAAAGTTGCAATAAAAGTATTTTCTGTATTGGAATATTGACTTCTAACATCCTAATAGGTCTATAGAATGTTTTTTTTTAATTCTACATATTCTAAATCACTCTAAAAATCCCAACAAATCGAACAGCATTAGTACATGGATGCTCGCTGAATAACAGTTTAGTTTATATTTCCACTACATGCTTGTCAGGAATGATGTGGAATTTTTAAAAGCTCCTACCTCGGTCTCTCTGGACATACACAATAAAGCTGTTTCCTTTCTTGAACTGAAACCATAGTGGTCATTTGAATATGGCCTGGGTTTCATATAGTTTTCTTTGAGTTTAACTTTATTCGACAGGGTCTCTTTGTTTGCTGGATCCACACCGATGTCAGGTGTTTTCATCTTTATCCTTATTAGCACCAGTTCTCCTATCCATCATGCATTGCTGTATTTCCAGGGCGAAATATTTGTAATTATACTAATTAGATTTTTTTTTTACACAGTGACGGATATAATTGAAAATGTAGCAAAGTACAATACTTAAACCCCTCCAAAAAACATACTTAAGTAAAAGTAAAATTACAGACTTTAAAAATAATTTGAAAAAAATACAACTACACAAAAAAGCTACTTAATTGCAGTAACGCAACTAAAAGTAATTTGTTACTTTCTACCTCTGTGTTTCTTACTGAGCATATAGGTCCTGAGATTTTTGTTCTTTAAATGTAGTCCAAAGAAATTCACTTTATAAGCAGATGTACACTATTTATTATATTCTAGAGCTACAGTGAATTATTATTTGGTCAATAAGTCAGCCAAAATGGTAAATGAGTCGTTAATTAATCAGGGATTTTATTCCTGCCCTGCTATCTAAAGCAGCTCCTTCTGTTCTAAATGTATGAGGATGTCTACATTATCACTTCCTATGTAGGCCTACTGTAGATAATATTTTTAATGAATATTTTACTAAGAAAGAGAAATGGCTTTAATTAGTTAAAATGATTTATGTGTGTTATGAATTTATGTTTACATGAATCTCTGACCTTTATGTTGGGTGTCTGATGTCTCTCATTCTGCCTAGGCCCGCCCGCTTCATATTACAGCCCTGCTTTTATTTTGGCGTAACACCCCAAGATGATCATTGGCCCCCATTAAGCCCTCTTTGAAAACTTCCTAGATACACCCCTGCTCAGCAGTCTTAATGAAGTATTTTAATCATATAAAAACATTGATATTCAAATATGATTACCCATAATCATTTTGCATATGACACACTGAATTAAATCCACTTTAGTGTTAAACACAGTGGGTCTGACACATGAATAAATACCGTTATTAATTTAAACTCTTTTTTAAAGTCTTTTTTTTTCAGATTTTTTGTTTTGCTTGGCTGCTGAAATATCTCTCCATAGCTGAAGTCAAAACTGTTTTTCACCGCGATGAACACAGAGGTGGGAGCAAAGCTCTACCTGCATGACAGAACAAGCAACTAGCCAACTGCCATGCACATAATAAAATACAAACCAGCATGTTTTAGAGCTTTGCTGCTAAGTGGAAAAGCAAAGAGCCGATTAGGAGCCGGAGGGGGAGCTAACAAAGAGAGAACAGATCAATGGGGAGACGCAGACAGACACTAGTTTTTTTATTTATATCCATCCATTATCTGTCCCCGTCCATCCTATGCATGGTTGTGGCTGGTGCCTATCTCCAGCAGTCACAGGGCGAGAGGCAGGGTATACCCTGGACAGGTCGCCAGTCCATCGCAGCTGTTCTTTAAATAATTTTTTTTAATGGCAACACTGTATATTTCCAAGGACAATTTTAACTTGCATAGGTAATATCTGATCTGTTTTAACAAATACTTCTGTTAATAATGCAAGACAATGTCTCAATTTGCAGGATGCGTGAAAAGTGATGAAAATGCGGGACATCTAGCCAACCTAGTCTAAATCAATGTCCATTTTCTTACCTCACTAGCAGCAAAGTTTAGTCCAAACCAGGTTTTAGCACTAAATAAAAGCAAACTACAAAATCTCAGATTTTAACGCTAATTCTATATGACCCAACCAAGGCACATCCATGGCTTATTGGGTTTGTGAGAAACACTCGTCAAATGGTGTATCTCTGTTTTTCACCAATGATTGAGTCTTCTGACACCTCAGGACACCAGTCAGATCTGCACTATAATTATCCACGTACTTGTCCGCCTTCAGATTCTCTTGTTTATAAAATCCTGGGTAGTTGATAATGTAAGGAAATCTCCAGATACAAAGCTTCTGTCAACTTTACAAGCTTTTTTTCCAGCTTGTATATATGGATCTGACAACGTTTTACCTCAAACAGCTAACTTGTCAGGATATCTCTGAGAAGCTGGGCGGTCTAACTGCATTTTATTTGTTTGTTTCTCCTCAGTGCAGATATCATAGGACTCAGTTTTAGCTTGTTGCTAACCAGTGCACATGTTGAAGATCTTTGGAATATAACATTTCAGCCTACATTTCAGCTTACAAAAGGACGTGAGGCACTTAAGCTTCATACAGATTTCATTTAGACATGACTCGGTGTCATGTCTCTTTTAGTCTCTTACTTACTTATACAGTCATAGATCTAAAATGGTTTGACAATTGTCAACTTTTATCTCAGTGTTCAAAAGATGATTTTTCCAGTATTGTTAAAATAGCTTTTAGCTCTTACTCTCTGAATCTTAGGGAGTTGTTGAACTTGCTGTAGAACTTTTGATCTCTCGCTGGCACTGTCAGATGTTGCATGAAGCTGGCTGGCCCATGTGCGCTCTGGATGTGTCCTTTCCAGTTGCATCTTTCATGATAAACTAGCTCCTTGTTGACTGTTTGTGTAGAAGCTGATTTAATATCCATGTGTTGTGTCAAGGAAGGGCTGCTCTGAGGAGGAGCCAACTGCCCCTCTTTGAAATGATAATGGGGCCATGTGGCATGACAGATGCAGGTGAAGAAGGAGGGGTGGCTGCAGAGATGGATCATAAGATGCACAGAGATATGAGAAAAGTGAATTTGATTGATGATGAATAGTACAGTGTATGTGTTAGAGCACAAGTATTTTTATAGGGTTCATAAAGATATTGGAATTAAAAGACAGAGTGGTCAAGTGAGGAAAAATGTAATCAATCTGTTTTCATGGAATTCATATGGTTATGAATTTGAGCAAAAAAAATCATACTGTAATATTCATAAAGGGAGATTGAAAGTTTCATAAACAGGTTGATTCTCTTTCAAGTGATTTTTTGTTTAATTGCCTAAACCTTATGAAAAGTATAACAGCTTGGAGCCAGATTACTATTTCTTTCTATTTGATGGGTGACAATTTTCTTCTAGTTTTTAAAATTAAAAATCAGTTGTGAAAAAACCAACATCTAGGGCTTTTAACTGAGATTAAAGCTACATTATTAACCAATAAATGTATTATACTTTAGCTGGGCTGTTAAAAGAAAGTCGGAAAAAAATGCAAAGGAGTACATTGAACCAACATTTTTACTTTACTTTTAGCAGAATTTGATCTTTTTTTGTTCAATAATCTCCCTACTTAAAAAGCAAATAAGAAAATTTCACATCATGAAGGGATAGCAAAAGACTAGAGTGTGCCTACCTACTGTGTCTTCCAGCTTTCTCCAACAATCCAAAAATGTATTTAAGTTAAACTGTATTCTTGTGGGTAAGATGGATGGGAAGATAGTAAATGTGTAACATCTTAAATCCGGATCATTTCAAATATATATTTTTTCCAAACCAGTTAGCTGTGCCATGCAAACTTTAACAGCCACACATTTAGATCCATTTTATTGCCATTATATGAACACCACTAAGTACTGCTTTATCTTGAAGTAGAATGAAAGTGATCCAAAGTTTTCACATTTTTGCTACCTTGCATTTAAATTCAAAATTGCATTTGGTATTCAAAATGAAAGAGAGCTTTTGAGAACAGCAATTTAACTCACACGACAATCTTTTTATTTGTATTGAATTTAATTTGGACATAAACATTCTAACATAACATGCTATGGTCAAATTCATTCCATTGTAGCTTGGGCTGGATGTTTTCCTCTATTCGTCCATCCATACTTTACTGTATTTTTCCAGTTTATCTATCTAATTACTGTTAAGCAGCAGACAAAAAGGTCAAATACGTTTTTTGTTCATTTACTTTTTCTGTTTAAGTAAAAAGGTGGGCTTTAGTCAGATCATCGGTCATGTTCAAGTTTAGTTTTCTGACCCATATGCAAAACACCACTAGGAAGACCAGTTGTGATATTAAACAGTTTGAGAACATGAATGTTGTTGATTGCTGGAACCATGGAACACTGCACGGAGGAATGGAGATGAGGAGAACTGTAGGACGGGAAGATCAATGAAAATAGTTTGATAGTACTCAGGATCAGCTTACTGTCAACAGGTGGTAGTGACACCAAGGAGGAGAAGCTAGGAGCCCGGGACCTCTGCGACATCTTCCTAGGGAGTTCAAGGAAGTGATGAGGGATCCTGAGAGTGAGGACTGAGTTCTGAGGGAGGACAGGCAGAGCTTGACGCTGGAGTGAGGACACTGGTGAGCCAGAGGACTATCAGACATGAAAGGAGAACCAGAGCTTATGGAGAAGCTGGAGAACGGATCACAGGTAGATGACTGGAGACACAGCGTGGTCACAGAGGAACCTTGGAAGGAGCACAGGAAGGATTAGCTCAGGTAAGTCACAAGGAAATTACAAGGAGCCACGGAGGGCTAGAGGTTGCCATGGAGATGCTACACTCTGCTGAAGAAGATCTGACAGCCAGCTTCCTTTAAACACCCACTAATGAGCCTCAATGAGGTGCAACTGCAATCAGATGCCAGACACAGCTCCGCCCTCAACCTTGATGGACAGGTCCTCAACTCGAGCAGGACCCCTGGTAGAGAATCACTCGAAGGAAAAAACAGACGGACAGAGCAAACACCCCAGACTCATAACATCGTCAAGAACTGACATTTTATATTATCTGTGTAAAGCAGGCCCTCAGGCTCTCATACATTACCTTACTTCCACTTTTGTGAGTACTTCTAATACTAATTTGCATTAGCAGTATATTTGAGCTGTTCTACATCTATTTTCACCGTGGTTCTCTCAGCCTCTTTCTGTGCGTGTTGCAAAGAGGCTTTTTTGCCCTCTAGTTCTGAGTCAGCTGTTGAAATGTGTCTGAGCAATGCAGTCTTAATTATATCACATTGGCCGCCATGTCAGGCAGAAAGACATGAGTAAAAGGAGTCACTAAACACATTTGGCCTGCAGGTTTGATGCTGTGGGTGTACTGGGTCTCGCCCTTATGCATGAATGTGTCAGTGAGTCAGTGTGTGACAACACAGTTATGAATGGACAGCAGGGAGTATTGGAGTGTATTCAAATTCAAATTCTAATTCAAAAATACTTTATTGATCCCAGAGGGAAATTAAGTGTTGGTATAGCTCATATAATTAATTCTTTAAGGAGTTGTTATAGATGATGATGGCTGTGGGCAAGAAGGATTTCCTGTAGCGGTCTGTATTGCAGCGAAATTGAAGAAGCCTCCGACTGAAGACGCTCTGTTGTTGTGTGACAGTCTCATGAAGAGGATGCTCAGGGTTGTCCATATTTTTTTTGATTTTATGAAGAATCCTTCTTTGCATTATCATCTCCAGATGTTCCACTGTTGTCCCAAGAACAGAACCAGCCTTCTTTATCAGGTTGTTTAGCCTTTTTAAATCCCTGGCTCTGATGCATGATCTGATGTATGTGGTTATATTTGTACGTACTATGTACCTAATGCATGAAGTAACATATAGTGTCTTGCAAAATAATTCATACCCTTTTTTTTTTACATTTTATCATGCTACAACCAGAAACTTCAACATAGTCTGTTCTGTTCCTAATTGTACAGTCCACCTGTGTGGAATCCAACATCATTATGCATACAACTGTTCTATAAAAGCTCAGTTTTGCTTACCAGTAATTTAACCCATGAATGTGTAACACTTATCTTTTAATCTTTCAACATTACACCAACATGAAAACTAGTTAAACTTGAAAAAATATAATATTTACCACATATGAAATAGAAATAAATATGTATATAATCGTATTCACTAAATTAGAATATGCATTCTGAAAAAGCTCATTTGTCAGATTAAAAGTACCTTCTGAAAATAGCAACCTGTTGGCTGGTATAACACATACTTTTCATCAAGCCACCATACTTGTCTGTGTTATGCGTGTGAGTTTTGTCTGGACCTATTCACCTTTTTCCTATAAGGCCTGCTCTACCCAGAGACAAAACGGGTTTAGTTTTAAAAACATTAGTCTGTAAAAACAGCACCACAATAAATAAAACCTTTGTCCACATGAATTCACACAAAGCTGCTTAGAATGCTGCAGTACATACGCCAGGCCCACTGGCATATCTATGTTTCTGTGACAATGCCATAGAAACACATAAAAGAACACTAAGCACACACAGTCATCCCAGGGGCAAACACGACAAATCTAGCTTCAAATTAGAGATTTATTCAAAAGCATATGGTGTGATCCATTTTTTGCTGGTGGTGACAAAGGAGGGACAGTAAATCGCATTCTAGGATCCATAATAAGGTCAGTATTTGCTTTATTAGGACCGCAAAACCGTACAGCGCCATGTTTGTTTACTTTATCACAGAGTTGCGCGTTAAATATAGGAATGGGTTGGCGACATCATCCACTCAGAATAAATGCCGGACGGCCCATGAACACAGAGACAACTGAGGCGGCGTTGTGAGATTTCTCTACTCATGTTTCAAACATGATCGTTTATGGTGTCCTAACGGTGCGTTCACAACAAATAGTCAAAAACGCGCCGCACCCCAAAGTTTGACGCTTGAACATTCGCAGCTCGACGTGCGTCCAAAGCGAATTAGACGCTCGTCAAAATGGTATATTTTGATGTGAATGGTATGTTTGTGTAGACGAGGCCTAAGTCTCAATCCTTTGTGGGAATTTTCCTCACAGCTTCCAGACTGTCCAAAAAAATATCCTTTGAAGAGCACATATTGAATAGAATATGTGGGAATGTCAACTTTTACCCTTTAAACAGGATAATGTAATCCTAGCTAGACCTTTATCATTTAAAGGAAGGACAACCTGGAAAAATAAGGCATGTTTCCACTATTGTAACTTCAGGGTAATTTCACCGGAACTTTAGGTATGTGTTTGTCTCCAATTCCACAGGCCGGACCAATAAGGACGATTTTACAGGGCCATTTCAGGAACCAACCGAAAAAAAGTCTTGGGGTATGTACTCGGAAATGGCCTGGTAGACTCACTGGATGGCAGATGTTCCTAAGTCATGGTGATTAGTTGTAACTCGGAAGGAAATGAGCAGTGTCACCAAACAACCGGCTTTGTAAAATTAGAAGAGTTGCTGGAGAAACAGTTTATAACAACAGCAAATAGAAACGCATCAACCACCCCTGCTTCTTCCATGTCAATCCCTTGTCATTTCTGCTGTTGTGCGCACCTTTAGGCGCTGATAAGTGACACTATTTACTGCGGAAAAGTCATGATATGCCGACGTCTTAGCAAATTTCTTAAAGGGCCAGTTTTGTATGTAGACGCAAAAGCTAAAAGGAGCATGCCAAAAGATTTACCCCATCAAATGAAGATCAGGTAAAATTACCCTGAAACTGCGATAGTAGAAGTTGTGGGTTGAAAATGTAGTCAGCGATGGAAAGACAGGGGATGTCTGCATTAATGAAATTTTATCAATCATAAAATAACATAATTACATACCTGTTATACTTGATCTGCTTTTAGCTGTGATGTGAATCTTAGAAGCCAGTTTTTTATGTACATAGGTGTCTGAATATCATAACAGGCAAAAGAGAAGAATTTTATCCATAAGACGAACAAGTTAATAAATAAAAAAGCTTACCCCTATTAGCTATTAGCTTTACAGCAGGTGTGAATATTATATAAAAAGTTAACAATCCAAGTCCTCCTGTACAATGGTTCTATTTCAAGTCTTTATAACATGAAACTGAATTCTAAAGTGTTAGTTTTTGTAACCTAAAAGCATCTCAAATCCAAAGCTCAAGTCAGTCTCTGGAGCATTATTTAGAGAAGGAGCTGAGAGGCCCACATTAACTTTGGAAGAGCTGCAGAGATCCACAGTTCAGGTAGGAGAATGACAGGGAAACTATTACCGGTGGTTCTCCACTCCTCAAAACTAAGCAGTATGGAAAAATGGCTAAATAAACTACTGTTGAAAGAAGGCTGTACGATGCCACATTTGCAGTTTTTTTACACAACCTGTATGAGTCAGAACAAATGTTGAACAAGGTGCTCTGGTTAGAGGAGATCAGAAATGTAACCGGTTGGCCGAAAAACAACACACTATGTGCGCATGACATTGAACCCATCATCCTCACTGTGAAACGAGGTTGTGGCAGCATTATGCTGTGGGGATATTTTCTTCAACACCGACAAATAAGGTGGTGAGACTTAATAGGGATATAATTGGAGCTAAATACAGGGGAATACTGCAAAAGAGCTCATCAAAGAAGCGATATTAGAGTGGAGGTTGATCTTGCAGCAGTAAAAAGACCCTGAACATCCAACCAGAGCTACACAGGAATGGTATAGGTCAAAGCATGTTCTTAGGAAAAAATTGCAAGTTTCCCTAATAAATCTTAATGGGAATCTGTGACACAACTTGAAAACTAGTATTAACAGAAGCTTTTCATCCAGTATGACTGAGCTTGAGCTATTTTACAGAGAAGAATGGGTAAAAGTTTCAATCTATAGATGTGAGAATGTGATAAGAACATACACCACGATTTTCAGTTGTAATTGAAGTGTAAAGTGGTTTTGACTCAAGAGTGTTAATTAAAAATGCACATCACACGTTTTAGCTTTTCATTTGTAAAATATTTTTTTAAACAATGTGTAATCTTTCTTACTTGTTAAAATATTTCACTACTACAAATACTATAGATCTAGCACATACATTTGTGTGATGCATGTTTTTCTTCAGCTCTGTCGCTTCTTCACAAATGTAAATCACACAGGTCACGTGAAATTAATTCACTCTCTGTCCTGGGATTTGAAATATAGCCAGCATTTGGCATTGCAAACTAATGCAGTTTGCTTTAAAATGTAATCCCTGTCCTTTTAAAATGATCTTTTGATACTGCCTTGTAATCTTCTAGGGGATTATTTGCTGTGGGTTTTTTAACCCTATCAAGAGAGAGAATTTGTGGATAGGATGAAGCTCTTTTAGGGCAGTTATATTAGACTGCTTAATCATTTTTTTATTTTTTATTTTATTTTTTATGTAGCATCACCCTACACTATGTACGGGTTGTGACCCTTCACAAGAAAAACTAAAACAAAAACCTTTGTCACCCAACTCTAAAAGAGCTGTGTTAAGTATTTTCTACATTACTGAGAGAAAAGCTGTTCAAATATATTAATGTGAAAATCCCCAATAATCTTAGCTCTGCTACACTATTTATTATCTCTTCTTAAAGACACTTTAATTTTCTCTTTAAACTAGTAACAGCAACATTCCCACAGTTCATATATTTGGTAAAAAAAAAAAAAAAAAAAAAAAGGTGTAAGAATGCACATGGAATACATCAGTTGTACATCATTGGATCCACCTTTGTGGTTCCAACCATGCAGTTACCTAAGGATTGCACAATAAGTGTTGATGTTTGAAGTGTTGTTTGAAGAAGAGGTGATGCAACAGAGGGGTAAGTCTTGCTCCAACATTTCTTCGGCTTCTTGTTTGCATTTGGCTTTAAAGTGGGAGCATCCGTTTCAAAAAATCTGTAAAATGTCCAACTCTCTAGATGAAACATCTCGTGTCAGCCCACCTCTCTGTGAGTAGAAGGAAAATGAAAGGAAAAGGAACTGAATTTTAATATTTGAACCTTAACTATAGATGGTGCAGTACATTGTTATGTTCAGTCCCATAAAATTCCAATATTTTACATAAATAAATAGAATTTCGTAGCTTTAATTTAACAAAATGTTCAAGAAGTGTGAATACATTTGTAAGACACTGTATTGGAATGAATTGGACTGGTCTGATCTGAATCTCCACTGAATTGGATTCTATATAATTGGACCTGTTTTTCTGTTGACTTCTTTGAGATTACATTTGCTGTAAGCTGGAACTAAACAAATAACCTGGTTCATCTCAATTAAATTCAAACGTGTATTTATTTTGTTTGAAAAATAAATATTACATTGTTTAATGGTACCAAGGTGAGCACGTTACCCGACAGTGGTCATTAATTTCAAACTGGTTAAAATTGACAAAAGGCAGCAATGAATAAACACACTTCATAAAGAAAATGGAACCTTTTACAGACCGTTCTTTTCAGTTTGAGCGATGTACAACACTTTCAGTACAAAGTAACCCAGTCCTAGTGCCCTCTAGGTCTTCAGGACAGATTTGTTAAAGATCAAAATGGATGGCTTTTATGCAATTTTTCTGCTGACAGTCACCTGTTGTGACTGGGTGGACACATTTATGCGAAAGGCTGGGTAGGTGGTAGAGGATAGTTAAATTGCTCACACTGCACAAAAAGAAATCACTCTGTCTGTCTGACAGAGCTGTTTTTCTCTGTCAGGGAACGGGCATGTTTCCTGTTCCATTCCACAAGCAATATGCCCAAAAATGCATCTTAATCATTTTTGTTTACACTCTGAGCTTATGATTAAGAGTGTTGTGAAACTGTTTGCATTGCCATTCATTAATGCTTCCTCATTAGAAGAGAACCGTGTACAGTTGTGAATGAGCAGTTTTAAATTTGAGGCATCTTTTTACTTGGATTTATGCCGTTTATGTTGATTAGACTCTACTGTGAGACAGACAAAACAGTCTTGGGGATGTCAATTAATGTTTTTTTTCATCAACACACTTAATTAGGCACAGGCAGCCTATTCAGTGTCTATTTGTTATAGGAAGAATTAAAATCTTGATTTTATAAATACAGGATGCTAGAAATAACTCCTTGGAAATCACTTGAGATGCCACCTGGTTTTCTCCTTGTCAATATAAAGCTGTAATTAAAACCTCATTTTTGGATTTTTAAGTGCCTTAATGAAGAAGCTCAAGACCACAATATTTTTGATCCACACTAAGAAATTTAAATATGGACTTTTCCCTTCATATGCAAAATGTTTTAGTTCATTTTTTTATTTTTCATGGGCAAGGTTGGCAGGCACTGTCTACTTCACGCCTGTCTGCTGAAGGAGGAGCAGCTGCTCTCTGTCTCTCTCCGTTCACTTTATTTTATTTTCTGTTTGCTTTTCTTGTTTTCTTTCTTAACCTTTTTTTAGTTACTTTATCTACCCAGCCCCTGGAGTTACTGTATTGGACCGGATCTCTTCTTGGATTACTTTTTTATGGACTTATCAACATGGCTTTTTGCTCAGCTGAGGATTTTGAAAAACTGCTCCACAGAATTGAGGGCATTGAAACTAAGCTACATCGTCTGGAAATAAATGTTGATCTCCACGCTGATTATGAAAACGACACAACTTTACCTTTGAATACAAACAGCCCGGTGTTACATCGGTCTAACCGTGTCACAGAGACTCCCTACAGGAGCCTGAGCGGAAGAACTCCGCACTCTAATAAAGACTGGCCAGCTTTAAAACGCATGAAATCAACCCCAGCCTGTTCTCCGAGGAAGAAAAAACTAAAGAAACTCCGGCACAGAGAAAGCTGTTTACCCAGACATCCTGCTTCTGCTAAAAGTAAACAAAAGAGGTTTCAGCCAAAAACAAGAGATATTTCTCCACCTGGAATCCCACTTAAAAACAGATTTGCAGCCTTGAGTTCCCTGAAAGATGACGCAGCCCCTGGGACCAGTCAAAGCCACCAGGAGAAACCCAGCCGCATCAAACGGACACATAACAAAGTAAGCAAAGATTGTTATCATACAAGACGGATCAATTAATGGAATTGAGGCTTTTTGTAGCAAGAACACCAGAGTTTATAGCTGCTACAAAAATACAGTGAGAGAAATATCAGAAAAAATCCCAAAAATCTTGGACCAACATCCAGCTTTGGAAAAGCTCGTCATTCACGTTGGATCAGAAGATATCGCGATGAGACAATCAGAGATTCTGAGGAGAGACTTTTCTGATCTCCTACAGAGACTTGATGGACTTAACTTAAACATCCTCATCAGCGGACCAGTCCTTGAAGGGAATGATAAAAGATTTAGCAGACGTCGCATGCTCCATGAATGGTTGAAGAAACAATCAGCTGAGAAGTCGTTCACATTTATTAATATTTTCAAAGTATTTGGAAGTGCTAATCATCTGTTCAAACCAGGCCAACGTTATCTGAACAAGGCCGGAGTAAGGCTCTTAGCAGCAAACATTTTTTCTTATCAAAATCAGAAAGCAAAACACTTGCTCCCAAAAGCTGACCTTGAGGCGCCCATGGATATCAGAGAACAAAACCAGCCAGTCATGATGACACCACAGGACCGAACAGATAAACAACCATCAGAGATTAAGTCTTCATCTTCCTGTGACTCAGCCACATCAAATGAGTCTCCATTTAGAAACTTTACAGACAGACTGAACGAGCAAATCAAATTTGGGACACAATTAACACCTAAACTTAGACTACACCAAACGCCTGGGACTAGTGTCATTAAGCCTGGGAGCTTCCCCCCACTGATTATTACAGATATCTGATATTTGAGGGAACCGGGCAGTAAATCTACTCCTACTGCCCCCCAGAACTCGCCCACACACCCCTGAACTTAGCATACCAGCAATTATCAGCAGCAGGAAACATAAATCGTTAACCACACGCTCTCATATTAAACAAAATCTCAAATTGATAACCTGTCAGAAGGTTCAGCTGCCCATCATCACAATACTTAAGTTAGCTTTATTAAACATTAGATCTCTATCCGGAAAGTCATTACTTATCAATGACTTCCTTACTGAGCATAATTTACACGCCCTTTTTTATCAGAAACTTGGCTAGATAAAAAAATAACGAAACAACTACATTAATAGAATCTACTTCTCCCAGTAATAATTTCTTAAGCGAGAGCAGAAAGCACAGACGAGGTGGAGGTGTAGCCACCATCTTTCACAACTCAATGAACTTTAAAAATGTAACTCTTGGCACGTTTGATTCTTTTGAATACCTAGCCACCCAGATAAATGAGCCTAACAAAGCTTTATTTCTAAGTTTATATAAACCACCAAAACTTAACTCTAACTTCTTTAATGATTTCAGTGACCTTCTTTCTGTAATGTGTATCGACTATGACCAACTAATCATTGTGGGGGATTTTAACATCCATACCGACAACCCCCAAGATAGACAAGCAAAACCATTAGATGATACTCTCCACAACTTCGGCCTGATTCAGCATGTCAAACAACCAACACACAATAAAGGACACACTCTGGACTTAATTATCAGCAAAGGTTTCAATATTTCCAACATCTCTGTAATTAATATTGCGTTATCTGACCATTTCTGTATTTTCTTTGAAAGTACCATCTCTGATAAATTATCCAGCCACAGTAAGACCACTATAAAAAAACCTTTTCTAGGGGACAGCTCAGTTGAAACTTTTAAACGTATTTACCCTTCCTCTACATCCCCCTCATCTCCCAACTCAAACTCAGTAAATAAGTTGGTTGATAATTTCCTTGTGAAAATCTCAGACATCATGGATTCCATTGCTCCAACTAAAGTGAAAGTAGTCTCAGGTAGAAAGAAGTCTCCATGGAGAAGTAATCCACTGGTACGTAGTGAAAAAAGAGAGTGTCGACGAGCCGAGAGAAAATGGCGGAAAACTCGACTCCAGGTTCACTGTGAGATCTACAAAGAGAGACTGAATAGATATCAGCTAACTATAAAAGATGCTAGGGAATCGTTCTTTTCTGAAATCATCAACAGAAACATTAATAATGCACGGACCCTATTTGCAACAGTGGAAAGACTAACTAATCCTTTAGTGACAGTAGCCCCTGAACTAAACTCTACCAGGGCCTGCAATGAATTTGCCAGCTTTTTCACTGAAAAGATTCTAACAATTAGACGGTCAATCTGTACCTCAATATCAAACCCACAACCAGTGCCATCCCCAATCAACAACAATGTAGAGAAAATGTCTGAATTCCACGAATTAAACCAGAACACCCATGAAAAAATCATTATCCAATTAAGCTCCTCCTCCTGCTGTCTTGATATCCTACCCACAGCTTTTCTAAAGAAGGTTCTTCCTGTTATTGGTTCTGATCTTGTTCAAATAGTGAACTCTTCCCTGCTATCAGGTGTCTTCCCTCAGGCTTTAAAAACAGCAGTTATTAAACCACTGCTAAAGAAGAAAAATCTGGACAACATGTTAATGCAGAACTACAGGCCAATCTCTAATCTTCCATTCATCAGTAAGATTATTGAAAAAGCTGTGTTTCAGCAGTTGAATAGCTTCATAACAATGACAAACCGTTTTGATGTTTTTCAGTCTGGTTTCCGTGCTCACCACAGCACCGAGACTGCCCTCGTCAAAGTATTCAATGACATCTGCATAAATACAGACTGTGGAAGAACCACAGTGCTGGTTCTGTTGGACCTCAGTGCAGCATTTGACACTGTTGATCATGATATTTTATTGGAACGACTGGAGAGCTGGGTCGGACTCTCTGGTATACTACTTGGCTGGTTCGAATCTTACCTAAAGAACAGGGACTTCTATGTTTCAATAGGAAACTTTTCATCAGAACGAACAGAAATCACATGTGGGGTGCCCCAGGGCTCCATCCTGGGGCCCCTCTTATTTAATATCTACATGCTCCCACTAGGCAAGATTATAGCAACCAATAACATTAGCTACCATAACTACGCGGATGACACTCAGCTCTACATTACAATGTTACCAGGTGACTCTGAACCCATTCAAACCCTAAATCAATGCATTGATGAAACAAATGGATGGATGTGCCATAACTTTCTCCAGCTGAATAGAAACAAAACTGAAGTGATTATTTTTGAACCCAAGGAGAAGCGATCAAGAGTCAGCACACAGCTTCAGTTAATACAGCTAGGAACTACTGATCAGGCTCGAAACCTACGTGTAGTAATGGTCTCTGACCTGAACCTCCAGGGTCACATAAAGGCAATAACAAGGTCAGCGTTCTATCACCTGAAGAACATCTCTAGGATTTAACGACTGATGTTGCAACACGACCTAGAAAAACTCATCCATGTGTTTATCTTTAGTCGGATTGATTACTGCAACAGTATCAGTTCGGTGGTACCATTTTTTTATCCTACTAAAAATCACAATTATGATTAGACATTACTGGGTACGCAAAGACAGTAATTCATCATTTCAAATTTGTTTACGTTGTTTACCTAACATATCATTGGTAACACCAATTTCCAGAATGCAGATACCCCATATGTTGCCACAATGAATTGTTTGAGGTTGCTATATGTGTTGGAGAATTTAATAATGACTTTCACATTTGTATATGTATATAAATAAGTAAGTAATTTATTTGCTGAATCGATCAGATGATAGGTGGCACTCTTATTTGTATTATATTTCTATATTTATCCGATGCTTTTATCCACAGGCACTTACAAATAAGGATGTTCTCTTAACCACTAGGAATTTGGGATGGTGATGTTGGGACTCCGATTTCGTCAAATGAACTGAACAGACTGTTGGACAGCTCGAAGCCATTTTTCCTAGATGGACTGAGCAGACCACATTTCCCAGCAATCCTAGCGGTGACCCCCAACACACTCTTATTGGTCTGTAGCCACCAATGGTGACATCAGCGATGACATCACGGCCAAAAGGCTATAAGAGTGGTAGTGGCGGCCATTTCAAACTGTTCTCAGCAGAGGTTCTTAGCAGAAACTCCTGCCATACAGAGGACATCTCCCCGGTGAAGATTCTCTTTTGTTCTGACCCCTGGACTGGGAAGAACTCTCAATTCAACGCTTCGAAGTGCTCATCCTGTTGGTGTATCCAGTTTGAGAGTTATCAGGACTGTGCTTAGACAGTTCGTTACGACGTCGACCTGCAAGCCATCCAGCATGTAGTTGGGACACAGTCCTAAAAATCTTGCGCAGGTTTTCTAACTCTTCCTTTTCTTGCTCAACTACAGACACATTTTGCTCTCTTCCTCGTGGACTGGACCTCCTTCAAAGCAAAGTAGGACTGAACCGGTTCATTTATGCTAATCTTGTGTCTGGGCTGAGATAAGTACAATGACTCTAAACATATAGCCAGAGCTACATGGAATGGCGTACATCAAAGCATGGTAATTTGTTTGAATGCCCTGTATGTTCATAGATGCTTTCCAAAACAATTTGAAGCCTTTGGTATTTGTAAAGCAAAATACTTTACTATCTGGATGTACTAAGCAATTTGAGACATACCACAAAAGGCTTAAAGGTGCAGCGAAGGGTGGCTTTGCGAATTATGGACACAAGGGGTTAAATACAAAAGTATGCTTTACAGATTTTTATTTCGGGAACATTCTAAAAACCATGTTTTCCACAATTATCAATTACTCAGTGTTGGTTTTTCATATAAAATTTCCATTAAATACTTTGAGGTGCACGGTTGTTACATACAAAAATTAGAAAATTTTATTTATTTCCAAGGCATGTATGTTGCTCTACCGCTACTTGCCAAGGTCAGGCACTGTTTTGTCATTCATCTGTGAGATGCATTAATTCAGGACCATCTGGGCATCAGCTGAGTGACTGAGGAGGGAGCATTTGTGACAGCAGATAAGTAAAGATCTGAGGTCTTCTTTATCTCTCCACTGTCATCCCCCCTCCACATCTGGTCTTTCATGCATTCATCCTCTCTTCTCCTTTTCCTCTGTTTCCTCTCCCCTCCTGACTTGTCGCCTTTCAGTGTGATGTGGCGAAGTTAAAAGGTGAGCTCTCAGCCTACCTCCATTTTGTCTACAGCTACAGTGAGACCAGCTATTGATCTGAAATGTTCTAGTGACTCTCATCCTACCCATGGGTATGTAACCGTGACAATGAGGAGTCATATAAGGCTGAAAGATATGGACAGTGTCCACAAACTAATAGACTCTGAGCGCATTATCTGCTTGCACAGATTTTAGCCACTGTGTCAAAATCATGTTGACTCAGACTAATTCTAGTGGTCAGTTTATACAATATTCTAACGTTATTCTTGCAGCAATGACATCAAAGTGATAATAAAGTAAGAACAACTAATGCTACCAGTGGGTTTTCTTGCAAGAATGGTGCTCTGGGTGAGGTCTTCCTGCATCAAAGCACCCCCTTCCAGGCAAGGCAGGGCAATTTTATTTGTATAGCACACTTTCAACAACAAGGTAATTCAAGGTGCTTTACATGATTAAGTGGTAAAATAAAAATAGCAGTAAAACACAGACAAAGCATATAAAGTAAAAATAGCAATAAAGCATGAAGCACAGACAGATACATCAAAGCATAACAAAGCATATAATGTAAAAACAGCAGTAAAACAAGAAAAATACACAAAACATGATACATCAAAGCATTACTCAAAGGCAGCTCTAAACAGATACGTTTTTAGTTGTGATTTAAAAGAACTCAGTGTTTCAGCAGCTTTGCAGTTGTCTGGAAGTTTGTTCCAAATTAGAGGAGCATAGAAACTGAAAGCTGCTTCTCCATGTTTGGTTCTAAATCTAGGGATGTTGAGTAGACTGGAATTAGAAGATCTGAGTGTTCTGTTGGGTTGGTATAGTAACAGCAGATCTTCAACATATTTTGGTGCTAAGCCATCAATGATTTATAAACTAGGAAATGTATTTTGAAGTCTATTCTCTGAGCTACAGGGAGCCAGTGTAAGGACTTTAGAACTGGGGTGATGTGCTCTACTTTCCTGGTTCTAGTGAGGACACAAGCAGCAGCGTTCTGGATCAGCTGCAGCTGTCTAATTGGCTTTTTTGGCAGACCTGTGAAGACGCTGTTGCAGTAATCAATCCGACCAAAGATAAACGCATGGATGAGTTTTTTGAGGTCCTGTTGCGGCATTAGTCCTTTAATTCTAGAAATGTTCTTCAGGTGATAGAACGCTGACCTTGTTATTGCCTTTATGTGACCCTGGAGGTTCAGGTCTGAGTCCATTACTACACCTAAATTTCTGGCCTGATCAGTAGTTTCTAGTTGTATTAACTGGAGCTGTGTGCTGGCTATTGATCTTTCCTCTTTAGGTGCAAAAGTAATTACTTTAGTTTTGTTTCTGTTCAGCTGGAATAAGTTATGACACATCCATCCATTAATTTGCTTGATGCATGTACTTAGCGTTTGGATGGGTTCAAAGTCACCTGGTGACATCGTAATGTAAAGCTGGGTATCATTTGCATAGTTATGGTAGCTAGTCTTATTGGTTGTTAGAATCTGAGCTAGTGGGAGCATGTAGATATTAAATAAGAGGGGCCCGAGGATGGAGAACTGGGGCACCCCACATGTGATTTCCGTTTGTTCTGATGAAAAGTTTCCTATTGAAACAAAGAAGTCCCTGTAATTGGCCTGTAGTTCTGCATTAACATTTTGTCCAGATTATTCTTTTTTAGCAGTGGTTGAATAACTGCTGTTTTTAAAGCCTGAAGGAAGAGGCCTTACAGGAGGGATGAGTTAACTATTTGAATCAGATCAGACACAATGACAGGGAAAACTTTCTTAAGGAATTCTACCCAATTTACCCCCCAGTTAATCAGCAACAGAACAAAACCACCCACCTCAAAACTTGAGCTGACCAGCCTTCCTCAACATATACTCATCAATGCCATCATTTTAGGGCAGATTCCCAGCATGGTATGGTTGATGCTAATTATGGGGAGGTGTCTTCCCACAGTAGTGTTAAGACGAATCGGAACCATTTTTGGTGCAGATTAATTGACTAACTTTCTTAGAATTTAGCATTGTAGCAAAACCAACAAAAACACTGTCATGCCAATTTGACTAAGAAATCCAATTTAGGAGGGAAATTCCTTTTTCTTTTCTTTTTTTGAGTGCTCATGCTATCCCTGACAGGAAGCTGCCCTGGGTGGTGACCCATATACCCCATAACAAAACCCTCACCGCACACAATCACAGCTGAAGATTTTACAAACAATTAATCCACTCCACAGAACCCAACCAGAGGGTACCATATTACTTTAATCTAAGCGTTGCTTTTCTGCATTACATAAAGGATTAGAATTCGGATAGAATAACTGGCACAATCTAATCCTCCAATGAAAACCCAGTGAATCCATCTTTTTTTCTCAGATGTTCTCCAGATGAGTGATTTATTGTGTTATAGTACAATAATTCCTCTACCGAACTGCAGCCTGGTGACTGCAAGAGATCATTCTTATCAAGATCAAAGCAATTCCGTGAAGGCTAGCTTGCAATCGTTCATTGCTTCATTTTTATTTTCTTACTGTGATTATTAAAGACTTTTTATATTGTTTTGGGGGGACATTTTAGCAACCAAGTTATTCAATCTAACCACCCCTTATTTCAACTCAAGACAAAATGACTCCTGAAATGTCTGGTGTGCCTCAGCGTTGTTGCTTCTTGGCAAGAAAAAAAGACACATTCTCATGTAATACTCATGTAATAAAATAAATGTCAATAATAGAAAAACATTACTTGAGATTGCCAGAACACAACTTTTACAAAAGAAAATTCTAATATATTTTACAACTTTTTTCTAAAACCATATTTCATCCCTAATATTTTTCAACTTCTCTTATTTAACAAAATTTACCAAATCTTTTACATTTTTGAATATGAACATATGAAAGATTTTTTTGTTTTGTTTTTGTGTTAATGGTTTGTGTTTGAAAGAGTTTTCATTTTTAGTTACATACGTTTTACAAACATGAGTTACTATTGCTAAAGGCTTACTATTAGTGGTAATGTAATGTTTGTACCATTTGTAAGAAGTGCCCTTCATTTTTGTTTTTATCAGTGAGTGCTGTAACATCCAATGCTGATAGTGAGATGGGTTATACGTGTTAAATTTCTTGTTCCTTAAATCCTAGTTATATTGAAAGATTTAAATCAGTTTTCACTTGCTTTAGTAAAACTTACCAGGATTACCTGCAGCTATTCCAAAAAGGTGCTTCAAAACTTTTTCCTCTCAGTGCTATCATGTCGCCAGTTTATTGATTGCTCTGCTCTGGTTCCTTGTTTATACAGAATACAATGTAGGGTTTTAGCATGTACTGTCAAAAGTTGTTTAATGTAAATGCCTCATACATTTCTGATTTCCTTGTTTGTATGTCACCATCAGGATCCTGAGGTTAGTTGGTCAGGCCTTGCTAACTGGTCGTAATTCAAGGCAAAAACATCAGGATACCAGATATTCTTAGCAGTTGTTGCTTCTTCCCTTTTGCATCTTTTGTAAAAGCAGCTGAAAAGTTACTTGTTTAGAGTAGATGGGCTTTTGCAAAAAAAAACAGCCAGGTACTCTGTAAATCATTGTATTTCATTTTATTTAAACTTGACATGTTATCTTAGTTTCTTTTATGTTACTGAGAAGAAACTTGTGATTTTTTTCTTGAAAAGAACTATATAAATATAATTTACTTGCTTTCAAAGATGACTGATTTACAGTTAACCACTCTGTTGGTATCAAAGCTCTTTGAAACTCCTCTGCTGCAACAGAATGTTTGTGTGTGTGTGTGTGCGTGCGTGTGTGTGTGTGTGTGTGTGTGTGTGTGTGTGTGTGTGTGTGTGTGTGTGTGTGTGTGTGTGTGTGTGTGTGTCTGTGTGTGTGTGTGCGTGCGTGTGTGTGTGTGTTATATAGCCTGTAGATCTTAAGATTTTTTTGTTTGTTTCTGTTGTGTACTCTTTTTCAGTTTTTTCTTTTTCCCCTGCATATTTTAAGCCCAGTTTCCTTTGGTAAGTGGTAGACCTTTGTTGTGAAGTTATCGCTTATTTCTTTTTATTTGTGCACTTCAAGAACTACAGAATTCCTTTATTTCTCGCTACGGAACTTCTTTGACTTTTCCTGCTTTTGTGGATTTTATATTTATATTTTATATTTATATTTTGTATATTTTTTTACTAACTACTTCTGTACTTGAAGCCACCTTTACAATTTCCTGTGGTACTGAAATTGTAATAGTACAGCACACAGATGTATGGAAATATACACTCAACAAAAATATAAAAGCAACACCTTTGTTTCTGCTCCCATTTTTCATGAGATGGACTTAAAGATCTAAAATTCATTCCAGATACTCAATATTACAATTTCTCTCAAATATTGTTCACAAATCAGTCTAAATGTGTGATAGTGAGCACTTCTGTTTTGCTGAGATAATCCATCCCACCTCACAGGTGTGCCACATCAAGATGCTGATCTGACATCATGATTAGTGCACAGGTGTACCTTATACTGCCCACAATAAAAGGCCACCCTGGAATGTGCAGTTTTGTCTCACAGCAAAATGCCACAGATGCCACAAGCATTGAGGGAGCGTGCAATTGGCATGCTGACAGCAGGAATGTCAACCAGATCTGTTGCTCGTGCATTGAATGTTCATTTCTCCACCATAAGCCGTCTCCAAAGGCATTTTAGAGAATATGGGAGTACATCCAACCGGCCTCACAACCGCAGACCACGTGTAACCGCACCAGCCCAGGACCTCCACATCCAGCAGGTTCACCTCCAAGATCGTCTGAGACCAGCCACTCAGACAGCTACTGAAACAATTGGTTTGCATAACCAAACAATTTCTGCACAAACTGTCAGAAACCGTCTCAGGGAAGCTCAACTGCATGCTCGTCGTCCTCATCGGGGTCTTGACCTGACTCCAGCTTGTCGCCGTAACAGACTTGAGTGGGCAAATGCTCACATTCGATGGCGTCTGGCACGTTGGAGAGGTGTTCTCTTCACGGATGAATCTTGGTTTACATTGTTCAGGGCAGATGGCAGACAGCGTGTGTGGCGTCGTGTGGGTGAGCGCTTTGCTGATGTCAATGTTGTGGATCGAATGGCCCATAGTGGTGGTGGGGTTATGGTATGGGCAGGCATCTGTTATGGACGAAGAACACAGGTGCATTTTATTGATGGCATTTTGAATGCACAGAGATACCGTGATGAGATCCTGAGGCCCATTGTTGTGCCATACATCCATGAACATCACCTCATGTTTCAGCAAGATAATGCACGGCCCCATGTTGCAAGGATCTGTACACAATTCTTGGAAGCTGAAAATGTCCCAGTTCTTGCATGGCCAGCATACTCACCGGACATGTCACCCATAGAGCATGTTTGGGATGTGCTTGACCGGCGTATACGACAGCGTGTACCAGTTCCCACTAATATCCAACAACTTCGCACAGCCATTGAAGAGGAGTGGACCAACATTCCACAGGCCACAATTGACAATCTGATAAACTCTATGCGAAGAAGATGTGTTGCACTGCATGAGGCAAATGGTGGTCACACCACATACTGACCGGTTCTGAGTCCCCAGACCCCCAATAAAGCAAAAAACTGCACATTCCAGGGTGGCCTTTTATTGTGGGCAGTATAAGGTACACCTGTGCACTAATCATGATGTCAGATCAGCATCTTGATGTGGCACACCTGTGAGGTGGGATGGATTATCTCAGCAAAGCACAAGTGCTCACTATCACACATTTAGACTGATTTGTGAACAATGTTTGAGAGAAATGGTAATATTGTGTATCTGGAATGAATTTTAGATCTTTAAGTCCATCTCATGAAAATTGGGAGCAGAAACAAAGGTGTTGCGTTTATATTTTTGTTGAGTTTATCTTATTCTGCAGGGAATCAGATTAGGCAGAATTACCAAAATGAGACTAACAATATTGATGAATAATAAATATTTGTATGAGCTGTGTGATTTTAACATCTGCCTCTACTTAGTTTGAACAAATTCTACTATTTTAACCATGTATATTATCCTTTAAAGGCATTAGACGAGGCAATCAAGTTGCTACATTGGTTAGGTCAAGTGAGCTATCATGAAGAGAAGACCTTTTCCTGTTTTCATTTCAATTTTTACCTAATACACAATAAAGAAACTTTTACCACTCTTTGCGGGGCCTTTCTTGCAGACCTCCACAGTGCCCCCGCACAAAAACAGAAAGCCTTTTACCTTTGCCATCCGGGGGTCTTGGAAGAGAAAAAACAACCAAAAAAAACATGAAAGACATATTTATGTTCAGATTTTTTAAAAATTGTCTACTTTAGTTTTTTTTTCCGTTTCCTCCTGTTCCTTCTTGTATTTTGAAGCTCTTCTTACAGTTTGGTTTCTATCCACCTGCATGAAATGCAACAATGTGCAAGTTCTTTTACGGTCTTAAAATTTTGATCAGAGGTGTATATATAGTTTTGTTTTGTTTTCAAAATATTGATTCTGCTACTGCGGTAAAACAGATAGACATATTTAATTTAATGTATTGCATAGCTGAACACTAGTATCGATTTTATTTACATACTTACTTACTCAATCCAACACTACAACAATTAAAATCATGTAGTCAGTAGTTTCCTAAACTCTGTATTTTGCTCTCAATCGGAAAGTTGCTGTCTGTATTCTGGACACAGCACTGATTTATTATTACAAGAGTAAAAACAGCTAAATTAAAGCATGCCTGGACTGCAGTACTGAAGTGTGAGTGTCTGCTGTAGACTTGGCATTAGAAGCTTTACTTTCAATTGTTCCAGATCTTGAATGTGTCCCTCACATTTAAGGTGTGTCTCTGCTCCAGCACACATTTGAACCATTAATGGTTCAGAGGACACAAGAGGTTGGACATCTTCTTGCAGGCTGACCTAATGAAATTAAACATGGGTGTTAAACTTTGTCATCAGTGTCTCAATTTTATCAAAAAACTACCGCAGTCCAACAAATGAGGGAATGAATTAGATTTTAAAACTTAGGAATAAAACTAAATAATATAATTTATTGTGTTTAAGATTTGATGTATGCAGAGTACTCCAGTGCTCCTGTTTCTAGTTTATGCAGCTTATAATTCACATAAAAAGGCCTTTGAACATCTAAGAGATATTCTGTCATATCTTTGTAATTCCATTGGGTCATCTCTGTGTGTGCACACTTTTGCACTCATATGTGTCAGAGAGAATCCCCACACCTGCTTGTCATTGTGTCTGGATGGTTCTCGCTGTTCCGCTTTCTGACCTGCACCTTGTCAAATTACTGTGTCTTAAAATGGCTTGTCGTCTGGATGCTCTCTTTTCACTTCCCGCTGGTGTATCCATTTTCCTTGTCTCTCTGAGAGACACTTTTGTTCTCAGTTTTTCTGTAACAGGCTGTAAGATGCACTCTGACAAAAAGGTCACACTTAATTTCCACTTGTTTTCTCTGTCACTGACTGAACTGCCTGCATGTTCATTAATTGAAAAAAAAGACAGTCTCACACATTGGCAACAAAATTGAGTTTATCCTGAACAATATTTTTAAACTGTATTTTTTTTCTCTTTATGATTAATACATTCATCGATAACAGTTAACCAACATAAAAACTAGAAAAAACTGTACAAAGCCAAAAGATGCTAAAATAAAGGAAGGTATTAAGTTCAAATCAGTTCAGTAATTTTTATATCTCCACTTTACACCAAATAATAATAATAAACACAGCTTTTTCAATAATCTTACTGATGAATGGAAGATTATAGATTGGCCTGTAGTTCTGCATTAACTTGTTTTCCAGGTTTTCCTTCTTTATTAGTGGTTTAATAACTGTTGTTTTTAAAGCCTGGAGGAAGACACCTGGCAAGAGGGATGAGTTCACATTATCTGTCCACACCCTCACAGCACAAATTTCAGCTACTCCTCTTTGCCAAAATTGTTGTATTTTCCGGGCGTGACGAGACGCGTTACGTGGCCAAGACGGCAGTGGTGGGAACCCCCCACTGGGTTTCAATTTAGCTTTTCAGAAACCTATACAGGTAACGTCACCGAGGCTCCGTCCATCTTATTTTTAAAGTCTATGGTGGATACATAAAGTTTAGTACCATCAGCATAAAAATGTTAATTTATACCATGCTGTTTAAAAATGTTACCAAGTGGAAGCATATATCAATAGTGAAACAAATTCAGCCAAACACTAAACCCTTTGGTACTCCATAACTTTCTCTGGTGTGTTAGAAAGATTCATTTTTAACTAGAGCAATAAAACAAATATAATGTAAACCACCATAAAACAGTTTCCCTGATCCCCATAACATGTTGGAGCCTTTATAAGGAAATACTGTCAAAGACTGTATCAGATGCAGCACATAATATGTCTTTGTCAAATGTCTTGTAGAGAATATTTTGATATCTCCATGTTTGCTACATTTGATATTTTATTCATTTGATTTACATCATCCAAAAAGATCTTAGGATCAGCCTTTATAAAAACACATGGGAGGGAAAATAAGAAATGGACAGATGGCAGGCGTGGGAAGGTATCTTTGCAGGCAAAGATATGTTTGCAGCGTGTAAATGTAAAACCAACTGCACACAAGCACCTGTGTTTGCAGCGCACGTTCCTTTTCTCTTTCATTCCACTAAGTTCTTCCTTGATCAGTGATCAAATAAGAAATTACATAAGGAGAACAGCTACAATCGTCCTTCATGTCAACACCTGCTGTTATACTTAAATGACTTCAACCAGGATTATTGATCTTAGAACAAGAACTACTAGTTGTGCTCAAGTAGAATTAATTTGAACTACACACTTTATATCTGCATCAGGTATTATAGGGCCATGTCTGCCTTTAAGGCACGGTTTGAGGTTAAGAAGAGTTCACTGACTTTACATAGATGGCCCTACTATAAGAATGAAAGCAATGTTTTTTCTACTCATATTGTCATATTTTTTATTTTTCTTACATTTATGTATAGAAGAAAATTAATCTTTTGTACTTTCACACTTTTTACAGTCATAAAATCTTTGTCCATCACAGCTAAAAGAAATCGGTCTCTTCAAAAGTCTTAAAAAGTTTCCATTTGAATGATGTATGTTTTCAGCAAGGCATGAGTGAACTGAATGTCGCTGTGCTTCCATTTCTCTCAGCCCTTATCTCCACATGAAGATTGGATATCATCAAAATCCGTCGCCTTTGAGACATTTCTTCTTGGCAGCTTCACAATTCATTTCTTTTCATCTTGCCATCAAATAGGATGAACAGAAACAAAGTAAAAATAAAGGAAAGTAGCTAATTTACACTTATCTTGATTTTAGAAGACTGGAAGCATAAAAAATTCCATCCTTATAGAAAGATAACCTTTAGGATTGTGGCTGTTTGCTTGCAGAGTAATTGTTTCCTTGAAAATGTTTCTCTAATGCTGTTTCTCCATTCTGGCTTCCACAGAATGCAGACTTATCAGTTTTAGTTCTTCCTCTGAGCATCTGTAGAATTCATTGGTCCTCCTTTGTCATCTAAATATCATATTTCTATTGACCACTGGTCACTGGAACTGAAAAATATAATTTGACATGCTATACTGAAAAGTTTATTTGATCTAATTGTATAGCGTTATCTTCTTTTTAAAAAAAGTAAAATAAAAGAACACGCATATTTTTATCTGAATCAGACCAAACAGAATATGTAATTAATATGCAATTCCTGAGAACAAAAAACAACAAAGAACCCCCCCCCCCCCAAAAAAATGCTATAAAGTATTTGACTGAAGTTGACAAACTCAGAAATGACAGCAGTCGCCTTTGAAATAAAAGCAGTATATTTAGATTTGTGTTTTTTTTATTATAGATTTACTATAGTCCAGTTCAAACCAAGACATCTAACAGAATATATGTGGCCCATGAGCCATAAAATGCCCAGGCCTGCAGTTTTAAGTAAATGGGATTACAGCGTAGTCTTTGTCTGAATCTGATACTGTATCATCTGTTATATGATCTGCAGCAAAATAATGCGGTCCCCAGTTCTTTTTCTTTTGGACCAGGCTAAAAGGTCTTTGGCATAAACATCACCACTTACAGAAACAATATATACTGCACATCCATTGCATCTAAATGTACATGTTTGACCAAATTATAAAGCTTCTTAATCCCATGCTGTGCTATGCACATGCATCTGTGTGCACTGATGAAGGTTCTCTCAAATCTGTTGTGACAAAGAGTGAGCGAGTTTTTGTCTGTTACATAACCATCATTAATTATGATCAATAATTTAATATTATTATAATTATTGATGAGGTCCAAGTTTAATTTGTTTATTAAAGATAATCGGGGCACCAACCTCTAATTAGAGATACTTCTATTTAGAAGACCAGACATCCAGTCTCTTCTTGAAGGCGTAAATTCACACGCCGTAGGCAATAGTTGTACCCATACATATAATTTAAACACAGACAGGGGAATTTATTAAGAAAATAGATCAACCTTACAGCCAAAACATTTAATCAATAATTCCCATCTATTCTAAAGCATGCAACTAATTACTACAGATCTTAGAAAACAATAATATGTGAAAATTAAACACAATTAACATGAAATGGATCAGGAAACAGAAACAGACAGCTCGGGCTTTGTTCAGGGAGGGAGGTGGCCCTCAATCCAGGGGGGCTCAAGTCACAGCCTAGGAGACAAAGGGTCATAAAACTAGCTTTGGCTAAATGGAGGCCACAGCTTTAACAAACAGACAAAGGAACAATGAGGTTAACCTTTAAGCTAACAGACCAGATAGCAGGTCGGACCGAGCCCGACTCAGCCGACCAGGTGATCAGAGAGCAAGCGAAAGAAAGAAAGAAAGAAAGAAAGAAAGAAAGAAAGAAAGAAAGAAAGAAAGAAAGAAAGAAAGAAAGAAAGAAAGAAAGAAAGAAAGGATCCGCTCAGGATAAAAACAGTTTCAAACAGCAAATACAGCTCAAACGTATGCGTGCGGCGATGCTAAATGAGCAAACAGGTTCAGCGCTTAAAAAACCCACTTTAAACCGACAATGAACGAGATCTAACTCGTTAAAAACTCTATTTTCTCTACTTATCTCAGCCCAGACAAGATTAGCATAAATGAACCGGTTCAGTCCTACTTTGCTTTAAAGGAGGTCCGGTCCACGAGGAAGAGGGCAAAATGTGTCTGTAGTTGAGCAAGAAAAGGAAGAGTTAGAAAACCTGCGCAAGATTTTTAGGACTGTGTCCCAACTGCAGGCTGGATGGCTTGCAGGTCGACGTCATAACGAACTGTCTAAGCACAGTCCTGATAACTCTCAAACTGGATACACCAACAGGATGAGCACTTCGAAGCGTTGAATTGAGAGTTCTTCCCAGTCCAGGGGGTCAGAACAAAAGAGAATCTTCACCGGGGAGATGTCCTCTGTATGGCAGGAGTTTCTGCTAAGAACCTCTGCTGAGAACAGTTTGAAATGGCCGCCACTACCACTCTTATTGCCTTTTGGCCGTGATGTCATCGCTGATGTCACCATTGGTGGCTACAGACCAATAGGAGTGTGTTGGGGGTCACCGCTAGGATTGCTGGGAAATGTGGTCTGCTCAGTCCATCTAGGAAAAATGGCTTCGAGCCGTCCAACAGTCTGTTCAGTTCATTTGACGAAATTGGAGTCCCAATATCACCATCCCAAATTCCTAGTGGTTAAGAGAACATCCTTATTTGTAAGTGCCTGTGGATAAAAGCATCGGATAAATATAGAAATATAATACAAATAAGAGTGCCACCTATCATCTGATCGATTCAGCAAATAAATTACTTACTTATTTATATACATATACAAATGTGAAAGTCATTATTAAATTCTCCAACACATATAGCAACTTCAAACAATTCATTGTGGCAACATATGGGGTATCTGCATTCTGGAAATTGGTGTTACCAATGCTATGTTAGGTAAACAATGTAAACAAATTTGAAATGATGAATCATTGTCTTTGCGTACCCAGTAATGTCTAATCATAATTGTGATTTTTAGAAGGATAAAGAAATGGGACCACCAAACTGATACAATTTAAGAGTTCATCTATGATCATAGTCTTTCACAAGAAAAAACTAATGCTTCAGAGTTTTTTCTTAAACTAAGTTACACTTACTCTAAATTATTTTGCCTAATGCTGCTCTAAGCTAAATTTATTTAAAATTGAATATTCCATATTTAACAGCAGAAACAGTTCATTCAAATAGCTTTCTCTTAACCTAAGCGAAACTCTAGATGACATGTTGAGTAGTTTATTAATCTACAAACAATTAAAATAAACAAATAACTGAAACTAACATTAGGATAGTGATGCAGGGTACAGTATGCAACTGTCAATAAGTCATTAAGTCTGTAAGTCAATATTCCACATCAGACAAGCTCCAGCATGAAACTCAGTCCAAACATGGGCAAAAATAGATTGAATCTTAATGTCACAGTTAAGCTTAATTCCAGGGCTGGTGTTCAGGTTTTGCAGGGAAGGGATTGCATCTGGTCCAGGACATGTGCCTGGATCAGTGCACTGGCTAAGTGCTAAATCCAGTAGTTCATCTCTGTCAGCATGGAGGAGATGAGAGTAGGTTTTTTGGCAGTCGTGCTGGAGAAAGGCTGAGGGGTAAAGTGTGAATGAATTGTTTCCACCAAAACATGAAGTATTAATGAACGACATAGAGTATGAAGCTGCAGGAGTGAATTTAAACACCAGCTTGAACTTCAACCCACACAGGGCTATTTTCCCCCCCTGCATCTGGGAGCTGTGAGCAGCAGTGAAGCCAAACCTCTGAATGCTGCCTACATTTTAAATCAACAGCCTTGCTTGTCTGGACTTCCTTGTACCTGCCTCCCTTGATTCTCTCATTACTTCATTTTGGTCTCATTTTCAGCTTTTGTGTCATTTTCCCCCCACTGCCTCCAACTGATTATCACCTTCCCCTTGATTTCTCTTCAGTTTCTTCTCCCTTGACATCTTTCTAATTACCAAATGCGTCTGGGTTGCCATTAGCAACTTGATGTCTGTGATCCTGTGATCATGTATTAAAGCAGCATTGCTAACAAACATGTTGAAAGAATGATGGCAAAAGTAGTTTCATACAGCAGAAAAATGAAAATACCAAAGCCAGACATGCAGTAAAGTGGATCTAGCACTATTTGGGCCACATATCCGTCAAAGCAGATATCTGGCTCAGTTCATGCAAGTTGAAGCCAAAACTAAGTGTGACAGCGACATATTATCTGCCACATTATTGTTACCATGGAACACGAGATGATCAAAATCCTACAAGGGGATTCTGGGTAGATTCTCACCAGATATGAAAAAAATTGTACTGAATATTTTCTGCCTCTCTCTCAGTAGCAAGTCACAACTTTTGCTTGTTATCCTATTATTGCTACATTGCCTTTGCAAAACTATTTACACCATGTGGACTTTTGTCACATTACAAAATCATTGCATTATATTTGGATGTTATTTGATAAAGTAATGCATATTTGTGAAGTGGAATGAAAATAAAGCATGGGTTTCCAAGATTCTTACAAATACAAATAAAAAAAGTGTGGCATGTATTGTAGAATACTTTACAGAACCATCTCTTGAGACAAGTATAGTATGACGTTTTTTTTAAGTATGTCTTTACCACCCTTGCACATGAAACTGAAATGACTGCTCATTCCTTAGAGAACTTGGATTGAATAAAGAGCATTTTCTAGTCCTATTTTCTACGCAGTACGCCTCTGAAACACGTACATTTCTACATTTTGGATAGGGGAAGACAGGAAATATAATGGCTCAGCACTGGAAATTTTCAAAATAAAAGAAACGTGCTGCTTTGTGGTTGCTTTACTTAAAAAAAGGTCACTACCTGTGCGGCCCGGTGAGAAGTCAGTACCTCGCGGGACGGTCTCATTTGTGTGTCATCACATAAATGAGCAATTTTGGATATTCACTGACATAACATAAACTTATTCGCGAATATAAAACGGACATAACATAAAACACAGACCTTTTGGAGCCGTGTTGTTTTTTTTCCTGGTTATCATTGTCATAGACGTTTATATATGTCTATGGTTGTTGTGTTTACTGACGAAACCACACGTGATTTTGCTAATCTCGCGTGATTTCATGCTCTCTCGGTGACAGCTGCTTCCTTGCTGCTATGCGCCTCATACGCACCCGGTGGAAAAGGCCAAGCAGCAGAATACGCAAGTGAAACGTGCTGTTCCTGTAACGTGCCGCTTACGCGTCCGGTGGAAAGGAGGGGTAACAGGTTTTGAATAAGTATTATCCCTTCATTCACCTTTCAAACAACTCTTATAGCTTTCCTGCCCTTCCAGTAGAAATACCTAGAGTAAATTGCCTATACCACTGTGAGTCATCGTGGGGAGGATGGGTTCAATGTGATGCGGAGTTAGTTTTTCTGCAGAGTGTTTTGCGTGTAGGCCAAAACTTTCAACTTCAATCTCATCCAACCAGAGCACGCTCTTTCACATGTTGTGTGTGTCCTCATGGCTTGTGAAAAAACTTCAAATGTTAGTAGTATTGTGAAATAATTAAATTGTTCAATGATTGATGGATGATAGATGGATATACAGTTGGGCAAAAAAGTATTTGGCAGCCACCGATTGCGTAAGCTACCCCCACTTAAAAAGATTAGGTCTGTAGTTTTCCTCATTGGTAGAATTCAACTGTGAGAGACAGAATGTTTAAAAATCATACAATGTAATTTCCAGGATTTTTACTTATTTGTATAATAGTGCAGAAAATAAGCATTTGGTCAAAACCAAAAGTTCACCTTAGTAGTTTGTAATGTAACCTTGGTTGGCAATGACAGAGATCAAACATTTCATGCAGGTTTTCACCAGGTTTGCACACACTGTAGCTGATATTTTGGCCCATTCTTCCATGCAGATATTGACATGATTGGTTTGCTTAGACTCAGAATCAGCACACAAACAGAGTCGGACAACAAGGAGTAACTTAATCTTAAATGAATTTATTATATACACTCAGGACGACGTCTCAGGAGTGATCAGGAACTGGAATAACCGAAGCGAACTGTTAGAGAGGAAAGGTGGATGGTTAACGGCGGGGTAAGTAGAAAATGAGATAATTAAGAAGAAGATGTTCTTACTGTAAGTCCGGGAGGAAGAGAACTCGGAGGAGGTAAGTTGGGTTCTGTGATCTGCGGTAGGCTGGAAGTGAATGTGGGTAGTAAATTGTCCGGTTTCACCTCTGAGGAAGGTAAGAGTCTCTGTTCCTATTTGTAGGAGCTGGTGTGAGGATGGACAGGCGAGCAGAGGAAAAGTGACAGGGCGGCAGGTGAGCAGATGAGGACCACCAGATGGGGAGCGGTGCAGAGGCTGATCCGGCACGGATCCGGAGGAGGGAGAGTCTCAGCTCAGAGGGAACCGGTAAGTAGTTCCCCGGTTAAGGAAGGGTCTGTAGGTTACAAAAGGATCTTAGTCACGTGAATAATAAGGATCAAACAGTCTTCTTACTTGTAAGCTCGGAATCAGGTTTAGCCATGTACCACGTTTGAGGCGAGAACCAACTGCCAGCAGCATGCAGGAACCGCTCCCCTTTTGAGCTGGAGGTTGATGAGGGACAACCAGGAGCATCTGCTGACTGCCACGACCTACAGGGAAGATAGGAAAAGGCAAGGCAAGGCAATTTTATTTGTATAGCACACTTTCAACAGCAGGGTAATTTAAAGTGCTTTACATGATTTGGTGATTTAAAAAACAACAACCATGGAATATAACACTGGAAATTAAAAGTAAAAGAAACACACGTTACACATGATACACAAATCAAAAAAGCAAGAGAGCATGAACACATTTCATACATATGACATCAAGCTCTCCTTTCCTGGTTCTAGTGAGGATGCGAGCAGCAGCGTTCTGGATCAGCTGCAGCTGTCTGATTGACTTTTTAGGCAAACCTGTGAAGATGCTGTTGCAGTAATCAATCCGACTAAAGATAAACGCATGGATGAGTTTTTCTAGGTCCTGTTGCGACATCAGTGGTTTAATCCTAGAAATGTTATTCAGGTGATAGAAGGCTGACCTTGTGATTGCCTTTATGTGACCCTGGAGGTTCAGGTCTGAGTCCATTACTACACCTAGGTTTCGAGCCCGATCAGTAGTTTCTAGCTGTATTAACTGAAGCTCTGTGCTGACTCTTGATCGTTCCTCCTTGGTTCCAAAAATAATTACTTCAGTTTTGTTTCTATTCAGCTGGAGAAGGTTATGGCACATCCATGCATTTATTTAGTCAATGCATTGATTTAGGGTTTGAATGGGTTCAGATTCACCTGGTGACATTGTAATGTAGAGCTGAGTATCATCTGCCTAGTTATGGTAGCTAATGTTATTGGTTGCTATAATCTTACCTAGTGGGAGCATGCAGATATTAAATAAGAGGGGCCCCAAGATGGAGATCTGATGAAAAGTTTCCTATTGAAACATAGAAGTCCCTGTTCTTTAGGTAAGACTCGAACCAGTCAAGTAGTGTACCAGAGAGTCCAACCCAGCTCTCCAGTCGTTCCAATAAAATATCATGATCAACAGTGTCAAATGCTGCACTGAGGTCCAACAGAACCAGCACTGTGGTTCTACCACAGTCTGTATTTCTGCAGATGTCACTGAATACTTTGACAAGGGCAGTCTCGGTGCTGTGGTGAGCACGGAAACCAGACTGAAAAGCATCAAAACGGTTTGTCATTGTTAGGAAGCTATTTAACTGCTGAAACACAGCTTTTTCAATAATCTTACTGATGAATGGAAGATTAGAGATTGGCCTGTAGTTCTGCATTAACGTGTTGTCGAGATTTTTCTTCTTTAGCAGTGGTTTAAAAACTGCTGTTTTTAAAGCCTGAGGGAAGACACCTGACAGGAGGGATGAGTTCACTATTTGAACAAGATCAGACCCAATAACAGGAAGAACTTTCTTTAGAAAAGCTGTGGGTAGGATATCAAGACAGCAGGAGGAGGAGCTTAATTGGATAATGATTTTTTTCAAGGCTGTTCTGGTTTAATTCGTGGAATTCAGACATTTTCTCTACATTGTTGTTGATTGGGGATGGCACTGGTTGTGGGTTTGATATTGAGGTACAGATTGACCGTCTAATTGTTAGAATCTTTCCAGTGAAAAAGCTGGCAAATTCATTGCAGGCCCTGGTAGAGTTTAGTTCAGGGGCTACTGTCACTAAAGAATTAGTTAGTCTTTCCACTGTTGCAAATAGAGTCTGTGCATTATTAATGTTTCTGTTGATGATTTCAGAAAAGAACGATTCCCTAGCATCTTTTATAGTTAGCTGATATCTCTTCAGTCTCTCTTTGTAGATCTCACAGTGAACCTGGAGTCGAGTTTTCCGTCATTTTCTCTCGGCTCGTCGACACTCTCTTTTTTCACTACGTACCAGTGGATTACTTCTCCATGGAGACTTCTTTCTACCTGAGACTACTTTCACTTTAGTTGGAGCAATGGAATCCATGATGTCTGAGATTTTCGCAAGGAAATTATCTACCAACCTATTTACTGAGTTTAAGTTTGGGTAAATACGTTTAAAGGTTTCTACTGAACTGTCCCCTAGAAAACGCTTTTTATAGTGGTCTTACTGTGGCTGGATAATTTAGCAGAGATGGTACTTTCAAAGAAAATACAGAAATGGTCAGACAATGCAATATTAATTACAGAGATGTTGGAAATATTTAAACCTTTGCTGATAATTAAGTCCAGAGTGTGTCCTTTATTGTGTATTGTTTGTTTGACATGCTGGGTCAGGCCGAAGTTGTGGAGTGTATCATCTAATGTTTTTGCTTGTCTATCTTGGGGGTTGTCGGTATGGATGTTATAATCCCCCACAATGATTAGTTGGTCATAGTCGATACACATTACAGAAAGAAGGTCATTGAAATCATTAAAGAAGTTAGGGTTAAGTTTTGGTGGTTTATAAAAACTTAGAAATAACGCTTTGTTAGGCTCATTTATCTGGGTGGCTAGGTATTCAAAAGAATCAAACGTGCCCAGAGTTACCTTTTTAAAGTTCATTGAGTTGTGAAAAATGGTGGCTACACCTCCGCCTCGTCTGTGCTTTCTGCTCTCGCTTAAGAAATTGTAATTTGGAGGAGTAGATTCTATTAATGCAGTTGTTTCGTTATTTTCATCTAGCCAAGTTTCTGATAAAAAAGGGCGTGTAAATTATGCTCAGTGATGAAGTCATTGATAAGAAATGACTTCCCAGATAGAGATCTAATGTTTAATAAAGCTAACTTAAGTATTGTGATAATGGGCAGCTGAACCTTCTGACAGGTTATCAATTTGAGATTTTGTTTAATATAAGAGCGTGTGGTTAACGATTTATGTTTCCTGCTGCTGATAATTGCTGATATGCTAAGTTCAGGGGGGGTGCCGGGCGAGTTCTGGGGGACAGTAGGGGTAGATTTACTGCCCGGTTCCCTCAAATATCAGATGTCTGTAATAATCAGTGGGGGGAAGCTCCCAGGCTTATTGACACTAGTCCCAGGTGTTTGGTGTAGTCTAAGTTTAGGTGTTAATTGTGTCCCAAATTTGATTTGCTCGTTCAGTCTGTCTGTAAAGTTTCTAAATGGAGACTCATTTGATGTGGCTGAGTCACAGGAAGATGAAGACTTAATCTCTGATGGTTGTTTATCTGTTCGGTCCTGTGGTGTCATCATGACTTGCTGTTTTTGTTCTCTGATATCCATGGGCGCCTCAAGGTCAGCTTTTGGGAGCAAGTGTTTTGCTTTCTGATTTTGATAAGAAAAAATGTTTGCTGCTAAGAGCCTTACTCCGGGCTTGTTCAGATAACGTTGGCCTGCTTTAAACAGATGATTAGCACTTCCAAATACTTTGAAATTATTAATAAATGTGAACGACTTCTCAGCTGATTGTTTCTTCAACCATTTATGGAGCATGCGGAGTCTGCTAAATCTTTCATCATTCCCTTCAGGGACTGGTCCGCTGATGAGGATGTTTAAGTTAAGTCCATCAAGTCTCTGTAGGAGACCAGAAAAGTCTCTCTTCAGAATCTCTGATTGTCTCATCGCGATATCTGCTGATCCAGCGTGAATGACGAGCTTTTCCAAAGCAGGATGTTGGTCCAAGATTTTTGGGATTTTTTCTGATATTTCTCTCACTGTATTTTTGTATCAGCTATAAACTCTGGTGTTCTTGCTACAAAATACTCAATTGCATTAATTGATCCGTCTTGTATGATAAAAATCCATGCTGGGGGCGCTCTTACTTTGTTATGTGTCCGTTTGATGCGGCTGGGTTTCTCCTGGTGGCTTTGACTGGTCCCGGGGGCTGTGTCATCTTTCAGGGAACTCAAGGCTGTGAATCTGTTTTTGAGCGGGATTCCAGGTGGAGAAATGTCTCTTGTTTTTGGCTAAAACCTCTTTTGTTTACTTTTAGCAGAACCGGCAGGTCTGGGTTCAGAGCTTTCTCTGTGCCAGAGTTTCTTTAGTTTTTTCTTCCTCGGAGAACAGGCTGGGGTTAATGATTCCATGCTTTTTAAAGCTGGCCAGTTTTCATTAGAGTTTGGAGTTCTGCCGCTCAGGCGCCTGTAGGGAGTCTCTGTGACACGGTTAGACGATGTAACACCGGGCTGATAGGCTGTTCCCTATGTGAATTAAACAGTAAAGTTGTCTCGTTTCCATAATCAGCGTGGAGATCAAAATTTATTTCCAGACGACGTAGCTTCGTTTCAATGCCCTCAATTCTGTGGAGCAGTTTTTCAAAATCCTCAGCTGAGCAAAAAGCCATGTTGATAAGTCCATAAAAAAAGTAATCCAAGAAGAGATCCGGTCCAATACAGTAACTCCAGGGGCTGGGTAGATAAAGTAACTAAGAAAAGGTTAAGAAAAGAAGACAAGAAAAGCAAACAGAAAAGAAAATAAAGTGAACGGATCTGGAGAGAGACAGAGAGCAGCTGCTCCTCCTTCAGCAGTCAGATCAGCCACCAGCAGTCAGATCAGCCACCAGCACACAGATACAGAATCCCAACAGATATTCTCTAAAGATGTGATGTTTTGGGGCTGTTAATGGGTAACACAGACTTACAACTCCCTCCACAAATCTGGAGACTGGCTTGGCCACTCCAGAACTTTTAAATGATTTTTACATAGCCAGTCCTTCGTTGTCTTGGTGGTGTGTTTGGGATCATTATAATGTTGGAATGCCAAGTTTAATGTTCATTGCTCTCACTGATGGAAGGAGGTTTTTGTCCAAAATCTCACAATACATGGCCCCATTAATCTTTTCCTTAATAGGGATCAGTCGTCCTGCCCCCTTTGCAGAAATGCAGCCCCAAAGCATGATATTTCCTCCCCCATGCTTCACAGTGGGTATGGTGTTCTTGGGATCCAATTCAGCGTCCTTCCCCCTCCAAACACGGCAAGTGGGTTTATACCAAAGAGTTCTATTTTGGTCTCATCTGATTACATGACATTATCCCAATTCAACTCTGGATCATCCAGATGGTCTCTGGCAAACTTTAGATGGGCCTGGACATGTGCTGGCCCAAGCAGGGAGACTGTAGGATTTTAATCCATGATGACGTCTTTCACAGTTGAAGTGTACCTATGACAAACATTAAAGAACTTTCATCTTTTTAAGTGGGACAACTGGCAAAATTGGTGGCTGCCAAATACTTTTTTGCCTACTGTAATACACACAGGTGAACTTTATTTATTTTCTATTAGGTGATTTCTGAAAATAATCAGATCAATGCTTGTAACATGACAAAATATCAAATGGTTTTAAGGGTGTTAATATATAAGAAAATACAACCTATACCTGTACAGGTTGCCTTTTAGGCATACTTTTCAACCTATTTCTTGTATTTATTTTTCTCCCCATCCTTTGTATCTTATATATTATTTCCTTATTTGTTTTCTATTCCATCTTTGTTGGAATAGAAAGTCTATTTCTTTCTGCTTTATTTTGCGTTATATCTTGCATGTCTTGCCTTGTTTTATTTCCTGCGTTTGTGTTTTTCTTCTCTTCTTCAATATCTTATTACTTTTTCTTTATTAGGTTCTGCCATCCTTTTCAAACAGAACGGAAAACTCAAGTCATTTTCACTATCGAAAACAGACAGCAAAAACAATAATTCTTTTACAGTTTAGTGTATGTGATCTTCTAAACATTACTGTGCAATCAAGTAATGTAACTCTGTAGCTGATCTTTACTCTTTTTTGCTTCATAATTAAATTTTACTGTCTTGATTTCTTCTCATGTTCTCCTATGTGCATGCAGAGAGGTTATTTTAAACCACTGCGCATTACACTGTTTTACTGAACATAGCAAGGTGCCAGTTTTCATTACATGTCTGTTTCTTCTTCACCCATCCAAATCTACAGCTTGCAGTGCACATACAGTACAGTGAGCACAGTTGTCTGAGGAAGCAAAAACGCTGCCCCACTTGAGTCTCCTGCATCATGTGCAGCAGAGATACAGTATTTGTCATATGTACTGCATGATGAACACTGATGTTTTCAGGGTATCCTGTAACGTAATAGCATGTTTCCTCTCCTTCACAAAGCTTGGGGCTTTATAAACTGAATATTAAATGAAGTGTTGTGTAATGATATATCTGCAGCCTACTCTTCAGACATCAAACACCAAAACAGCTGTTTTGTCAAAATGTGTAAAACGTTTGAGAAAAGCCATTATATTGTTGCTATTACAGCTTCACATAAATCCAGTTTGCTAAGAATCCTGGTGTCACAGGTCATTAAGAGCTTTATTTTTATTATCAGTGTTTAATGCAGCGGCTAATGCAACCGTTTATGTCCAATTTCTTCTGCAAGCAGGTTAAACTAATACTTGGAAAGAATTTTACTGTCAAACGAGATGGTTTCTTTTGTACAACTAACTATGTAGATTTTGATAGATGCTGATCCAGTGTCCAACTGACGTAACAACTACAAGTCAGTTTCCTCAAAGTTTGTCTGTGTCTCTATCCTCTTAACTCTCAGCATTATTGGGCTTTATGCTTAGTGTGCAAGTGAAATATGATGCAGGATATTTGTTTTGAAAATTACAATCAAGAATAGTCTCAGATTCCCATCTGTGACTAATGCTGTTGTGCTGGTTTTCACCTTGGAAGTAGGTCTGCATCCCTTACATGTTTTTGTCTCTTCCTTTTTTGGTTTAGCTTTCATACTAAAACTGGTTAAGTGAGGGCACTAAAACTATTTAGAAATTGAAATGATCTATACGATCTAAATGATTATATAGATCATTTAGATATTAAAAAGACTAGCTTTAAATGTCAACTATAAAGGTGCTTAGGGTTCCACAAAAGGTTCCACAAAAAGTTGTTTATCAGAATAACATAAAAAAGAATTATATATATATATATATATATATATATATATATATATATATATATATATATATATATATTATTGTCTAACATTAAAAAGATCAGCTAGTAATTAGATCTATGAGGTTTATAGAAAAAAATTAGGAGACAGACAGAATTTAAATATACTAAGAAATATGTTACCTAATGACCAACCGCTTTGATGTTTTTCAGTCTGGTTTCCATGTGTATTCAGTAGGGCTGAAGACATAAGCACTTTACACTAATCTTGTTTGACAACCATGTATCCTTTTCTTTCACTACATAAAATCGAATAAAAAACATTAAGGTTTGTAGTAAAATGTGAATAAATTCCAAGTCTATGAACACTTGAATGTGCCCTATTCATAAGTGAAGCCATATCTCTAAAACCTCATGAGAAAACTATCTAGCACCACTAAGTAAATTCATTCCAAGTTGCTCTCTGTCTCAAACACTGTTGCCTGTTTACAGAGTAGCTCCAAACTAAAGACAAAGCACCTGTCAAGGGAAATTTAGCAGTGACATGGGCAGAGCTGGCTGAAACTTATTGTGACATCACAGGGCTGCAGTGCCTCTTTATGTTCACAAAGGTTATAAGATGAGCTGGAGGAGGAAAGGGAGCAGTAAGATATGGTAGCAAGAATGTGTGTGTGTGTGTGTGCGTGCATGCGTGTGTGTGCGTGCGTGCGTGCGTGTGTGTGCGCATGCTTGAGTCTTGTGAGAATGAATCTTCAGGAACCTAGATCTAAGAAATGCTTATTTTTCACAGTCAATACTGTAATATGGGAGTTTGGGATTTACAGAGAAACATAAGATGAAGGCGTCCACCATGGAAATAAGCAATAATCGGCAGCAAAATAAAAACATCAGTCAATAAATCAACCTTGTGTTTTGCTTACTGGAGGTTAGAGCTAAACAAATATTTCGAACCTGCACAAGTGAAAATCCTTTTTGTTATGTTCTGGTGCAAACAAAAAAACAAAACATATCATTGAAAGTTAGTTGCTTTAATTTGATGCAGTTTAGATTTTTGGTGAGCAGAGACATTTGTTTACAATTCTATGTTCAATTTACTTACATGTTGAGTCGGTAATGTAACTTCAAATAGACACCTTTGATATCAAGAAATCACGTTTTTTTCGTTGTGTATGAATAGAGGAAACATGCTTTCACTACACTTTGATATACAATTATATTATTTTTGTTTGGTGCCTTGGTTTTTATTTCTCTATCATTTCATAAAAGCGTCCATTTTTAACCACATATCTTAAAGGGGGGGTATTATGCTTCTTCCAGGCACATATTACCCTTCTATAGCACACTCCGATAAAATTGTCACCTTAAGTCTTTTAAAAGTCCGTCATATATCCAAATCCACCTTAAAGAAATTTATTTCCGTATTGGACGCCTTGATTTTCGCCTGTGCCTCTCTAAGACACTCCTACTCTTTCTGACACTCCCCCTCAGTTCGTCACATACCGTGCATCATCGCAGAATGCACGGAGTTGGAAAAATAATCCCACAAAAGACATGCAGCGGCAGCTGGTGTGTTATAATTACTGCACCTGGGACTCAGCTGGAGTTCTGTGAGGTGGGGTGGGGCAGAGGAGCTCTGCAGGGGCAAGCCTCTCGGCTGAGTACGTAAGGTTGGAGGAGGAGATGGGTGGAAAAGGCGGGGATAGGTGGGAGCAGGCGTTTCAGCAACCCAGAGAACTACCAGCAGAGACTCAAAGATTACTCTAAGAGCAAATAGGTCAGAGCAACACTTCAGGCATGTTTTTAATGAGGGAAAGACACGTTCTCGGGATATTAAGCTTCAGAACGTCCATTTTGCATAATACCCCCCCTTTAACTGATGTATCTTTCGAATTTATTCCCAAATAAGCATTATTGAAATTTCTTTAGAAAGTATTCATAGCTCAAAGTTTAGCCATGTCTTCTTCCTGGACAGAGAACCTGAAGATGTTGATACTACATAGCCTGTGTGTTCCCTCTTGCTTTTATGACCTCTACCAAGGAGGTTATGTTTTTGCAAGGGTTTGACTGTTTGTCTGATAGTTAGCAACATAACTCAGAGAGTTATAGACAGATTTTGATGATGAAATTTTCAGGAAATTCCCGCAGTCGTACCAAGAACAAGTGATCAGAATCTGGGGGGGACCCAGATCACTGTCTGGTGGAGGGGGGACTGAGCTGGCTTGGTGAAGGTCTGCGCTCTTCGAGAGCTTTTCTAGTTTCCAAAGTGTAAACCTCTGGCTTTGTTCTTTAGCCGTGTCTTTTGTCCTGTCTGGCCGTGTGGCAATCAGGATTGGTGTCTGAGTACAAAGTAGAAGCCCAACAGATTTACTTTCACAAGTGGAGCATTACGGCTTTTGCTACAGTACTTCACTATATATATATATATATATATATATATATACACTACCGTTCAAAAGTTTGGGGTCACCCAAACAATTTTGTGTTTTCCATGAAAAGTCACACTTATTCACCACCATATGTTGTGAAATGAATAGAAAATAGAGTCAAGACATTGACAAGGTTAGAAACAATGATTTGTATTTGAAATAAGATTTTTTTTACATCAAACTTTGCTTTCGTCAAAGAATCCTCCATTTGCAGCAATTACAGCATTGCAGACCTTTGGCATTCTAGCTGTTAATTTGTTGAGGTAATCTGGAGAAATTGCACCCCACGCTTCTAGAAGCAGCTCCCACAATTTGGATTGGTTGGATGGGCACTTCTTGCGTACCATACGGTCAAGCTGCTCCCACAACAGCTCAATGGGGTTCAAATCTGGTGACTGCGCTGGCCACTCCATTACCGATAGAATACCAGCTCCCTGCTTCTTCTCTAAATAGTTCTTGCACAATTTGGAGGTGTGTTTTGGGTCATTGTCCTGTTGTAGGATGAAATTGGCTCCAATCAAGCGCTGTCCACTGGGTATGGCATGGCGTTGCAAAATGGAGTGATAGCCTTCCTTATTCAGAATCCCTTTTACCCTGTACAAATCTCCCACCTTACCAGCACCAAAGCAACCTCAGACCATCACATTACCTCCACCATGCTTAACAGATGGCGTCAGGCATTCTTCCAGCATCTTTTCAGTTGTTCTGCGTCTCACAAACGTTCTTCTTTGTGATCCAAACACCTCAAACTTGGATTCATCCGTCCACAACACTTTTTTCCAGTCTTCCTCTGTCCAATGTCTGTGTTCTTTTGCCCATCTTAATCTTTTTCTTTTATTGGCCAGTCTCAGATATGGCTTTTTCTTTGCCACTCTCCCCTGAAGCCCAGAATCCCGCAGCCGCCTCTTCACTGTAGATGTTGACACTGGTGTTTTGCGGGTACTATTTAATGAAGATGCCAGTTGGGGACCTGTGAGGCGTCTGTTTCTCAAACTAGAGACTCTAATGTACTTATCTTCTTG
The DNA here is from genome assembly GCA_963556495.2 of Valencia hispanica. Lineage (NCBI taxonomy): Eukaryota > Metazoa > Chordata > Actinopteri > Cyprinodontiformes > Valenciidae > Valencia > Valencia hispanica. Next base: position 49,142,092 of record OY747705.1, on the reverse strand, counting down.
CTCAGTTGTGCAACGCGGCCTCCCACTTCTTTTTCTACTCTGGTTAGAGCCTGTTTGTGCTGTCCTCTGAAGGGAGTAGTACACACCGTTGTAGGAAATCTTCAATTTCTTAGCAATTTCTTGCATGGAATACCCTTCATTTCTAAGAACAAGAATAGACTGTCGAGTTTCAGGTGAAAGTTCTCTTTTTCTGGCCATTTTGAGCGTTTAATTGACCCCACAAATGTGATGCTCCAGAAACTCAATCTGCTCAAAGGAAGGTCAGTTTTGTAGCTTCTGTACCGAGCTAAACTGTTTTCAGATGTGTGAACATGATTGCACAAGGGTTTTCTAATCATCAATTAGCCTTCTGAGCAAATGAGCAAACACATTGTACCATTAGAACACTGGAGTAATAGTTGCTGGAAATGGGCCTCTATACACCTATGTAGATATTGCACCAAGAATAGTCATTTACCACATTAGCAATGTATAGAGTGTATTTCTTTAAAGTTTAGACTAGTTTAAAGTTATCTTCATTGAAAAGTACAGTGCTTTTCCTTCAAAAATAAGGACATTTCAATGTGACCCCAAACTTTTGAACGGTAGTGTATATATATATATATATATATATATATATATATATATATATATATATATATATATATATATATATATATTAGGGCCGGGACTTTAACGCGTTAATTAAGATTAATTAATTACACAAAAATAACGCGTTCCAATTTTTTTAATGCATTTTAATCGCACTTATTTTTGCACCGCGGAACGTTTCTTACTGGATGGGTTTCGGCAGACCGATTATACTGGAGCATCAACTAGCATTCATTAGACAGTTAACAACAAACCACAGTGAACATGGACAACGAAGTTGATGAGACCGCTTTGGTTGGCCCCGTGGATGGGAAATTTTGTTAAATGGTACACTTTATGTTGAACTATGTATTATGTTGTTGGTGCAACTGGCACTTTATGTTGAACTCTATTGTTTTGGCAAAGGTTATTGAGAGTTGGACTGAAATTAATTTTATTTTTTTAAACCAGGTGTTGGTAAATCAACAAAGTCTGTTATGGCCTCTGAAGCAACAGAGAGATGTTTTCTACAGTAATAGTCAGGGTTTCCAATGTTCTGAATGTACTTGAAAGTATTGTGTTTATTTAAAAATACAGTTTACAGAAGGTCTATCTACCTAAAGGGTTCCTGAATTTCTGAAATGTAGGCTACTATATTTCTAAATATGCTATTGCTACACTTAATGACAAAATTGCACTGGTCTGTTGGACTTGGTTGAACAAAATAAAAACAATATTTTGTTGTTTAAGCTTATGTATTCAGTGATTATTCAATGGTATACTAAAAATCCATATGAAAAACTTACTTCTCATTGTTCTCAAGTCAAATATTTATATGCGAATAAAATGCGATTAATTTGGATTAATTAATTACAAAGCCTCTAATTAATTAGCTTTTTTTTTTTATCGAGTCCTGGCCCTAATATATATATATATATATGCGTATGTGTGCGTGTGTTTGCGTGTGTGTGCGTGTAAGAAATCTTTATTAGAAATTGCTGTGGTTTCTTTCTGATATTATGGACACAGAGACAGAAAATAAAGTCGAAGAATGAAAGAAAGAACAATAAGAGAGGTAGGAGAGGTTAAGTTGAAGATACAAGAGACGTAGGGGAACAAAGAAACCCCCAAAAAAACATCCCAGTATGCCTCCACATCAACGGGACAGCAGGGAGAGGGGAAAAGAATGACAAAACAATTCAAACAATGCGGACCGAGAACCCTGGCCATGGCCAGCTGATGGCTGACATGCGCCGCCACCACTCCGGGTCAATCCCCACAGCCAATATCCCAATGCCCCTCCCCGCCCCATGTAGGGGCGCCACACCAATAGCCCTAGGCCAAGACCAGCCAGCACCCAGACACCGAACTCAAGCACCTCCCGAATCTCAATCCCGCACACCGCAGAGCACCAAGACCAAGCATCCAACCAAGGTCAGTCAAACCCACCAATGAACCGACCGAGCACAAAACATGCAGAACAGGAGATCAAGTGGAGACGCTGGAGTCGACGCCTCCCGAGCCACCCGACAGCTACCATCAAAAAATGCCCAATATTCTTATTTCTAAACAACGCCATTCATGGAAAAAATTGCTGTTAGGGATTATGTTTGCTCTCTTTGCTCTTGTTTCTCATAAAAAGTACCTTCAAAGCTTAACTTTGCATCTTTCCCGGACAATGCAATTTATGGAGACATTGCCGTCCTTCACCTTGCATACCCTCTGTATATCTTACTACTGATAGTGCCCTGGCAGAGTACTTCTGTGTTTAGCTGTGTCACTTTTGCCACAAATAGAGAAATTGTTGCCAAAAACTGTTTTGTTTTGTTGTTTTTTTTTCATCAAGCATGTGGTTTTCTTGTGTTGCAACATGCTTGCAAGGAATCGATGCAAAATCAACAATTTGAGGAGATCAGCTAAACTGGCAATGAATAATCAATTAAATCAGACTCTATTGCATTATAATTTGAATTGAAGTGGGTTGTATGTCATTTAAACTGAGCCTGACTGTGTAACCATATTTTATTGGAATTAACTAATTTGATAATTGAATTTGGACCGAATCGGATTCTACATAAGTGGGTATGCATCAGACCGGTTTGCCTTTTGAACTGCCTTGAAATGGTATTTGTTGCTATATGGTACTGTTTAAATAAAGTGAATTGAAGTGAGAGGAGAGAGGAACATTGATACAGTAAACATGCATCATGTTGCTTTATGAAGCCATAAATATTACTCTTGTTTATAAAGGAGTCCACAAGCAGGTAGCAGCCTTCCCTACATTGACCATAGCTGATGTGATTTTGGATTCACTGTGCTGTGCAAACACCATATGTTGACCATTTTGTCACACCAAAAGAAATTTAGTCAGTCATCCTGGAAGCCAGTCTAATGAAACAAATAGCTCTGCTGTCACATGGATGGCCTAAAAGGAACATGCCCCTGACCCATTTCTTTGGGTCTAGATCATTACACTGAACAAATCAAAACATATGGTGCTGGTGTTTGGACTGAGAACGTGTTGAAATTGTGTTAAATAGACTTGAATAGGAGCAGATGTGAGTTTGTAATAGGTAGCTTTGAGCTTAAAACTCCCTATGGAAAATTAGTCAGCTATGATTTTCTTAAATTTACATCTCAAATAATATTTAAAGGAGTCATGACCTGTAATTTTCACTTTTCCATGAGAAAAAATGTATGTTATGATTGCCTAACGATTATACACTGCCCGGGAAGCTGATATTTAAAAGTGAAGCGTTTTTTTACTCCTGGGTTCGTCAACCAGCCCACGTGCACGCGCACTAAAATACGTGGTTTTAATTTCTGGCCGACTTGACGTCAAGTCAGCGCAGGATATACCATATATAGACATCGCAGACCTACCTATGCTGCAGGAAGCCCGCCCTGCTCCTCTCTCCCCCTCGCTCCTCTCCCCCTCATATTCAGTCAGGCGCCGCCATTACTGAATTCTAGTGATGGGAATTCCAGCTCTTTTTGGAGAGCCAGTTCTTTTGGCTTGGCTCACCATAAAGAGCCGGCTCTTTCGGCTCCTCAGATTTTCTGTTGCTTAAAGTGTATTTATTACCAAAATTAATGCAAAACGATGTCTACCAAATGTACCAAAACAAGCAGGGGGAATGAAAAAAATTTAAAAAACCGGCTCCCAATGACGAGCCGACTCCAATCGTTCACTTCAAAGAGTTAGCTCTTAGAGCCGGTTCGTTCGCGACCGACACACCACCGATTCGAAGTACGAACTCCACCGTGAAAGATGAAGAAAGTTTCTTCACACAATGATGCATGAAGAAGACATATTCGTGTCAGCCTTTTATTTTAATCAGCTAAAACCATTTCTACCAGAAACGTAGTGCACACGTGAGTTGCTCTGTTGTTGACTGCCAGAATCAACATGGAAATATTTTTTCTATTTTTTTATGCCGGAATCCTTTACAAATTTGGGACAATATCAGGCAAAGTTGGCATCGAAGCTCCGTTTGGAAAAAGGGGCCATTCCAACAATCAGAGACTTACCTGCAATTGAAACGGTAAGGATGTGTTTTTATTGCTCTGCTGTGTGTAACAAACAGCAGCTAACTGCTAATGTGGCTATTGTATGCTAGCGGGAGCAGTAGATATGGGTTAAGCGTTACCTGCGGTGTCAACCCCCCTCCTTCCTGCCACCAATCAACGCACCCCTCATTTGCATTATTACAATGCCCGTCCACGACAGCCAAAGTATTGCATCAGATCTCGTGAGACAATAATGCCTTCAGAAATAAGGGTCAGAGGAGCTCTGTGTTTATTTTTTTCAACTTTTTTTTTTTTTAGAAGGGCCTGATAGACTATAATAGAGCATGGGTATCCAAGATAATACTAGGTTTTGACTCCTTTAATGCATCACCAGACCAGTAAATGCGACTTTATTTTTGCTCCTACCTGAGGATCCCCCTCTGCTGAAACAAACAGAAATGCATCGACCTGTTTCTAGATTCTGTGAGGTCTTGTCCCACCAGATTTCTTTAAAGCATTCAGTCCGACTTTAGAGATTGACAAATACCTACTCCACAAAGCTTCACTTGACCTATTTTAATAGTCTATTGTTGGGCTTAGGCACTGTGTTGTCAGCACGCGGTGGTCTAAGCTGACCCCTATCTCAAAACACAGGAGGGACTCAGCAGAAGAACAGGCCAGATCCCTATTCTCACCATCTGAATCCTTACTCTTAATCCACTAGGGAGGTTGTTTGTGAGCCATATAACTACAAGTGTATGGGAAAAAAACCCCTGTGGAGAAACCCATGTGCATAGAAGCACAATTTCCTTGCTGCACTATCCCTCCTCGTGTTTCTTAGATTCTCACATTTTCTTTCCCAAGCGAGAAGTGAGAGGACAATCTAATATTTTTATTTTTGAAACTGGTACATCAGATGTACCAAAACTGAATATACACAAAGATCCGGTTTATAAACCACTGTCTGTTTATAATCATATTTGCATCCATGTTGTGATTCATAGAGTACATTGTAATGTCTTTACTATTTAGACTAGACAAAATAATTAATATAGAATTAAAATATGGATTCCCAGTATTATTTTAAAAAAATAATTCGGTGCAGTGTTTTTATTGAAGGACTAGATAACAAACAGATATATTCAAGGTAGTAACTTGGTCAGTCCAAATAAATAAAGCACTTTGTTTGATTCATTTAGAAATGAAAAATTAACAGTTGCTGTTTTTCTATTGTTTCTTGTAGCTTAAATGGCCTTTCTAATGGAATAAAAATGACACTGTCAATTTTCTAAATAGTATAAAGTAATATTTGTATGTTGAATGCAAAAAGTTAAAAAGGTGGCATTAAAACATGTCATTTTATTTGTTAAATTAGGCTTAAGCACAAACAGTACAAGACTGAATTTCTAACCCACACCAATGCATCTTTATTGGCAGATGAGTGTCAGAGCCTTCAGCGCTCTGCCCCCTTATTGTCCATTGTCTGCACCTGTTCCCAATCTGGCTCACCTGATCCTCCTCCTTACTTCATGTGTATTTAACCCGGTCTCGACTCCACCTTTCCCGTCGGATCATTGTTAGGTCGTGTCTTTTGTTGTTGTGATGTCTTCCCGTATGCCTCCTGCCTGCCCATCGTTCCTGCCATCGTCCCCCTCAATAAATTTCCTCTTGTGCACCTTTAACCACTTCTGCGCCTGGGTCCTTCCCTCATCGAGACATAAGAACCTGACAGTGAAATTGATAAAAAAAAAAATCATTCATTAGAGACTTGAGATGTGACCTGGGCTTCTGTCTGAAAGACCTTACAGTTGGACTTGAACTTAGGAAAATACTTGAAAACATCTCTGTGTCAAAATCCCAGTTTTTTTGCAGCATATGACCGCTCCCACTGACCCAGGGTGTATTGAAGTTTGCTTCCTGTTAAAATGACATATTTTCTTTTCACCATCATCAAATACTTGTCCGCAGTGCAGCATTTGACACTGTTGATCATGATATTTTATTGGAATGACTGGAGAGCTGGGTCGGACTCTCTGGTACACTACTTGGCTGGTTTGAGTCTTACCTAAAGAACAGGGACTTCTAAGTTTCAATAGGAAACCTCTCATCAGAAAGAACAGAAATCACATCTGGGGTGCCCCAGGGCTCCATCTTAGGGCCCCTCTTATTTAATATCTACATGCTCCCACTAGGCAAGATTATAGCAACCAATAACATTAGCTACCATAACTACGCGGATGACACTCAGCTTTACATTACAATGTCACCAGGTGACTCTGAACCCATTCAAACCCTAAATCAATGCATTGACCAAATACATGGATGGATGTGTCATAACTTTCTCCAGCTGAATAGAAACAAAACTCATCCATGCGTTTATCTTTAGTTGGATTGATTACTGCAACAGCATCTTCACAGGTCTGCCTAAAAAGTCAATCAGACAGCTGCAGCTGATCCAGAACGCTGCTGCTCGCATCCTCACTAGAACCGGGAAAGGAGAGCACATCACCCCAGTTCTAAAGTCCTTACACTGGCTCCCTGTAGCTCAGAGAATAGACTTCAAAATACTTTTACTAGTTTATAAATCATTACATGGCTTAGCACCAAAATATGTTGAAGACCTGTTGTCACGGTACCAACCACTAAGACCACTCAGGTCCTCCAACTCTAGCCTACTAAACATCCCTAGACTCAGAACTAAACATAGAGAAGCAGCTTTCAGTTTCTATGCTCCCCTTATCTGGAACAGACTTCCTGACAAGTATAGAGATGCTGAAACTCTGAACTGCTTTAAATCGAGACTAAAAACCCATCTGTTTAGAATCACCTTCGAGTAAATGATTGATGTCATATGTATGAAATGTGTTCATGCTCTCTTGCTTTATTGATCTTTCTCTTGCTTTAATAATAATAATCATAATAACTTTATTTATAGAGCGCTTTCAATCAAAGCGCTGAACATCAGGAACATAAAATTGAAAACAATTTTAGACAATATAAAACAATGATCAAATAGCAATCAAGACATTAACAAAAAAACCCAGTAAAATTAACTATTTAAGATACATTGGATTACGTGAACAAGTGAGTCTTCAGCTTGGCTTTAAACACTCCAATAGATCCTGCCTGCCTAATGTCGTAAGGTAATTTATTCCAGAGAAATGGAGCACAGAAAGAAAACGCACGTTCCCCAAGTCCTTTTCGTTTAGCTTTTGGGACTGTTAGTAGTCCAGAACCTTGAGACCTAAGAAAACGGGGTGGATCATATAGATTTAAAAGTTCAGAGAGATAGGCTGGGGCAAGGCCATGTAGAGCCTTATAAGTAAGTAGTGGAACTTTAAAATCTGCTCGAAAATGACAGGGGAGCCAGTGTAGAGCCTTCAGCACTGGTGTGATGTGCTCATACTTTCCAGTGCCCATCAGAATACGAGCAGCTGCATTTATTTATTTTATTCTTTTATTGTGTATCATGTGTAATGTGTGTTTCTTTTACTTTTAATTTCCAATGTTATATTCCATGTCTGTTTTGTTTTTGTTTTAAATCACCAAATCATGTAAAGCACCTTGAACAACCCTGCTGTTGAAAGTGTGCTATTCAAATAAAATTGCCTTGCCTTGCCTTGCCTTGCCTTGTCCAGGACAAAATATTAGTAGAAAACCACTGACTTCATGCAAATAGCTGGGGTGACTGAGATAGGAAACCTTCTACCAGTGGAATTTGCATGCTTTATACTATACATAGGAGTAAATATTAACTGAATTAGAAACTCTCTCTCAGATTGAAAATACTTTATTGTCAATACATATGTATGTATATAAACTCAGCAAAAAAAGAAACGTCCTCTGACTTTCAACTGTTTTTACTTTCATTATACTTAATGTGTGTAAATATTTGTATGAACACTAAATGAGTCAACACCATAAGACAAACTAAAAATGTTTCACAGACTTGTGACTAACAGAAATAGAATAATGTGTCCTTGAATAAAGGGAGGCTCAAAATCAAAAGTACCGGTCAGTATCGGGTGTGGCCACCAGCTGCTTGAAGTACTGCAGTGTATCTCCTCTTCATGGACTGGACCAGATTGGTCAGTTCTTGCTGTGAGATGTTACCCCACTCTTCCACCAAGGCACTTGCAAGTTCCTGGACATTTCTGGGGGGAATGGCCCTAGCCCTCACCCTGCAATCCAACAGGTCCCAGACGTGCTCAATGGGATTGAGATCCGGGCTCTTCGCTGGCCATGGCAGAACACTGACATTGCTGTCATGCAGAAATTCACACACAGAACGAGCAGTATGGCTGGTGGCATTGTCCTGCTGGAGGATCATGTCCGGATGAGCATGCATAAAGGGTACCACATGAGAGAGGAGGTTGTCTTCCCTGTATCGCAAGGCATTGAGATTGCCTGCAATGACAACAAGCTCAGTCCGATGGTGATGTGATATACCGTCCCAGACCATGACGGACCCCCCACCTCCAAATCGATCCCGCTCCAGGATACAGGCCTCGGTGTAACGCTCATTCCTTCGACGATAAACATCCCCCCTGGTGAGACAAAACCGTGACTCATCAGTGAAGAGCACTTTTTGCCACTCCTGTCTGGTCCGGCGAAGGTGGCTTTGTGCCCATAGGCGACGTTGTTGCTGGTGATGTCTGGTAAGGAGCTGCCTTACAACAGGCCTACAAGCCCTCAGTCCAGCCTCTCTCAGCCTATTGCAGACAGTCTGAGCACTGATGGAGGGATTGTGTGTTCCTGGTGTGACTTGGGCAGTTGTTGTGGCCATCCTGTACCTGTCATGCAGGTGTGATATTCGGATGTACCGATCCTGTGCAGGTGTTGTTACACGTGGTCTTCTACTGCGAGGATGATCAGCTGTCCTTCCTGTCTCCCTGTAGCGCTGTCTTAGGCGTCTCACAGTGCGGGCATGGCAATTTATTGCCCTAGCCACATCAGCAGTCCTCATGCCTCCCTGCAGCATGCCTAATGCACGTTCACGCAGATGAGCAGGGACCCTGGGCATCTTTCTTTGGGGTTTTTTCACAGTCGGTAGACAAGTCTCTTTAGTGTCCTGCGTTTTTAAAACTGTGACCTTAAATTTAATTCAATTCAGTTTATTTATATAGCGCCAATTCACAACAGATGTCATGCAGAAATGCTTACTTTCTGTAAGCTGTTAAGGTCTTAATGACCATTCGACAGGTGCATGTTAATTAATTGATTATGGTTAATTGAACATGTCTGGAAAACATTGTTTAAACCCTTTACAATGAAGATCTGTAAAGTTATTTGGATTTTTACATTATTGTTGAACTACACGGTCCTGAAAAAGGAACATTTCTTTTTTTGCTGAGTTTATATGTACAGTTAGATAAATAACTTTAGAAGATGGTAAATCAATACTGACTCAAGGATCATTTAAGACAATCAATGCAAAGCATTTTGAGATCTGTTGACAATGTAATATTATCGCACTCATAAGATTTAACGTAACACTGTGCTGATTGATTGACAGGTTTTAACCCATTAGCGTTCCTATAGGGCCCACCCAACTTCCAGGTTTAAATCCACCGATCTTCTGACTTCTAACCTCTATGAACTTATATTTTATATCATTAGAAAGCTAAGAGTCTTGTGATTCCAATTATATATGCCAATCAAGGATACAATTATATTTTGATTTAATCTTTTCCAGTGTATTAAAAATCATATGACTTAACCATAGCACTTATACATGTTATCACCATTCTGGGAGAAATTTCAGAGTGTTTTCTTTCCAAAGAGAACCCAGCCATGTCTCTACTCAAAATGGTTCAAGAACGGCTTTAATTTTAATTTGAGGATGCACATTTTTATGTAGGGTGTAAATTTCAAGAATGTTAAGGGATTAATGTGTAACTGATCAGAGTTTTGTGTTGATTCACCTGTCAGAGCTCCACAGGAAACAAGTGACCTTCTTGTAAACCCAGCATTCAGTGATATTACTTTGAGCTCTCAGTTTATATGGAAGAAATAAAATAACTATAATATTGTAGGGAATTAATGTCTGGTTTAATTAATGTCCAGCTGTGTGCGCTATATGGTGTAAAGGGATTTTCTTGCTCATTGCCCTCCTCTGGTTGATGTTTACTTCTTGGACAGAAGGATTAAACCTGATCTCAATTTTCTTTCTTCATCCTCTTGTTCTTAATTCTCTTTAAATGCCTCTCTGAACACAAGCCAGGTCATCCCTGCAGCCTGATTTTCCATCTCACTTCATTAACAGTGTCAGAGCTTTCCAGTTAAATCCGTGCTGAGGAGAAAATAATTGGATATCCCTGGTGTTGTTGTGGGTGAAGACACATTGCACACTCGTAGAGTCATGACTTCTGACCTCCATTGCATTTTCACACAATGCATCTGTGTGTAATAGAACCACAAGGCTCCAACATGAAGAAATCAGCCTGTGGTGTGTTTTTCCCAATCACAAAAAAGTAAGCGCAACATTATTTTTCAGCATTTTGGAATTTAATAAGTATTCCCAAAATATGTTTTATCCATTTTATCTATTGCTTTTCAGATTATGTTCAGATATATCTTCCTTTGAAATCTGAAGGTAACTGTTTTAAATTGTTGACTGCCTTAAGGATTTAAAAGCTTGGATGGCATCAAATTTCTTAAATTTAAATGAATCAAAAACTAAGGATATTTTATTTAGTAAATCTGAGCTTTTAAATAGTGCTGATAAGTGTTCTTGGTTCACTAACCTCCTACGCTCGTTCTTATACCAAAAACCTTGGAGTATGGATTGACAACTCATTCAAATTAGAACAACAGATAAAAGTGTCTGTTTTCATTTGGGGCTGCTTGGAAATATTAAGCCCTACCTGCCTAAAAATGAGTTTGAGAAGGTCATCCATCTCCTTATTATGTCACGGCTTGATTATTGTAACTTCGTGTAGTTTGGACAGCAACAATCATCTCTTCACCACTTGCAGCTCACTCAAAATGCAGCAGCTTATTTGTTAACCGGCGGAATACGGCATGAGCATATTATGCCCCTTTTCCACTAGGGTCGGCCCGGGTCGGGTCAGCCTGTATTTGGCGCGTTTCCACTACCTTTTTTCGGACTACCTCTGGCTCAGTCCGAAGCGGGCCAAGGCGACCCAACAAGCCCACCAACAAGCCCACCTATGGACTGAATGGTCCGGTAAAGGGATGTCACTCTTACTCTTACCTACATAGTGATAGTGTCATGGTTCCAACAAGCGGATTCTGGAGCGAACACACCAACGACAATCCAGAAAGTGAATTGATCTCTTTATTTGGCTAGATGCTAGGATCGCAGGAACCGGGAGGACTCAGGGGGTTCGGACCGGGCTTCTCTTTACCCCCGGGTATAATGGGTGCGGAGGAACTTGGCTCTGGAGGTGGAGAGGCAGAGGTAATTCGAGGAATACAGACAGAGTTCTGAGATGCTGGTGGGCTGGGTGGTCTTACTTGCAAAGCCGTGGGGCTCTTTGAGGAGAGCAGATGGATCCGTGGCTGGAGGATTACCGTCGAGGAGCTGGATGCTTGAGAATTAAATCCTTCCTAGAACTTTCTTCACGGTGGAGGGTACTCGAGGGTGGACTGGCTGGTGGGGGCTGTGCGAATTTGGCGAGTAGCACACAGGAGGGATCACAGTGGGAAGAGGTTCCAGGGAAGGAGCAGACGCTCGGGATCGGAGGCAGTGGTTCACGCTGGAGTGTATAACCATCTGGCGTCTGCTCCAGGTCACCGCTCCACTTTTAAGCGTTCCACGCAATCAGGCTGAGTGGAAGCAGCTGCAGGTAGCCACTGATTGGCCTGACATTGTGAGTGTGAAGTGATGTCACAGAACAGTGAGTCACCCCCCCATCCCCATCCCCTGCACAATATTATAGTGCAGCCACATGCTCAGGAGCAGCCTCTGGGTCAGTCCATCCATTGTTTAATCAGTCTTATTCCACTCTCGTGTGCATGCCCGCTTCTGTTTACTGGCCTTGTGCAGCTTACGAATAACATCAAGGAATTTTCGCGCCACTTTGCTATGCTTAGCCCACCCGGCTGGGCTGACCTGAAGCAGCCTGGGTCGAGCCGACCCTAGTGGAAAGGGGGCATTATCCCTGTCCTTGCAGCTTTTCATTGGCTGCCTGTTAAGCGTGGTTTCCACTAAGCAGAACGGTGCAGCTCATTCCAGTCCGGTCCGGTCCGCTATTGCATAATTCTGACTTTTCATGGGAGCGTTTCCACTGCCTACTGAACTCTCCTTGAGCAGGCGGTGTTTTATTGTGTTTTATTAGTGCCAAAATCCATGCGCATAAAAAACATAATCAGCGAGCATAAAGACCACTCTCTATGTGCTCGCGATCACTCTCTACGCGCTCGCCTTCAATCTCTGCGCGCTCGCACTCTCTGTATACGCGCTTGCAGTCACTGTCTGCGCGCGCCGTCACTGTCTGTGCACTCGCTGTCCCTCCCTGTGCCTTCTGCTTGCTCGCCCTTGCTGATTTTGGCACTTTGGGGGCGGGCATTGAATAGACGGACCCCCAACCCTCCTCCTTTCTGATTGGCCACTACTGTCTCCAGGTCAGAGCCAATCCGAGGCAGAATGATTATGTGAAACTCATAAACATACCTCCCACTAAAAAAATAAATCCTACTACCCCACTGGTTCCATCATAAAATCAAATCATATCAAAAGGAAATCTGAGGGATAGGCTAACTGTGTAAGACTTACTTGCTCAGCCATGATAGCCCCTTGAAAATGTTTTTCCCCCAGGAAACTGCCAGATCTCCTTCACTGTGATCAGACCACTATAACTGGAGGTTATGAAAATGTTATGTATTGGGACAGCAATTTTTCGTGGCAACTTTAAACGTAGCCACTTCTGTTATAGCCCATCATTGCATATCTGTCTGTTCCTCAACTTACCTCTTTTTTCTCTGACATCACGATCGACAATGAGAATCCTACTCTGCGTCGGATTGGCTCTGACCCGGAGACAGTAGTGGCCAATCAGAAAGGAGGGGGGTTTCGGGGCTGTCTATTCAATTCCCGCCCCCAAAATGCCAAAACTCAGCAAAGGTGAGCGCATAGAAAGCACAGAGAGAGACCACGAGCGCACAGACAGTGACGGCGAGCGCGCAGAGAGTGTCGGCAAGCATGCAGAGAGTGGTGTTTATGCGCGCTGATTATGGTTTTAACACGCTCGAATTATGGCACTAAATTGATGTGATAGGGTTTACCCTGAACGCATGCGTGGCGTCACACTGGAGGGACGAGGAAGTGGCTCACGTACAAAAAACATAGAATAAGAGGAGGAAGAAATTACAACAATGGAGTCCATCCAGCAGCTCATGGTTGTCTTTCTTGCTTTTAGTTTTTTTTCTTTACACAAATACAACTGCTGTGTTTAATAAAATGCTCCGTACAGAACAGAGGTGTGTAAAGTTGTCACGGGGGGTGACATTTAAACTTACTGCAGTGTTTATGAGTTCACCCAATCAAAGGACTGTGTTATGTGATGCCATTAGCTCCGCCCTAACCGTATCGGACCATTGTCCTTTGGACCTACACCTGAAGGGGTAACATTAATGGACCGGTACAATGGAAACTAGGGCTGGATGATATAGAAAAAGAGCATATCGATAAAGGGAATAGTCATGTTGATCGATATCGATAATTATTGATAAATATCACAAAACGTAAAAAATATATTTTAAGTGCCTCCCCTGTCATTTTGTTATTCTTCAATGAACTAATTTTAACTAAGAATTTAATTAATTCCTTTTTCAAACACCTCTTTTTGTCATGAATAAGTTTGTAAGACACAGAAACAAATAGAGACCTGAGTAACATCAGTAAATACAAAGAAAAGTCATATTATTAACCATTATATATTTTTTAATTGTTAGTAATTGAAATTAAAGGCTTATCTTGATGCATTTTAATCTTTTAAACATTTTATGACACGTTATAATATTAATGGCTGAAACCTTTGGTTTAGTTTGTCAATAAAGCTTAGGCTATGTGCACACGTAGCCGGGTTTTTTTTTTTACGAATATCCTCACCAGCTCGTTTAAAAAAAAATCTCCGTCCACACCTAACCACATATAGTGTGTTGTTTAGCACATTCATAGACGTGCCAAACCTGTAGGGGGCAGTAGTTCCCCCAAATCCTATCCACTCAGAGTAACTTTCTATGTTCTAACCTCTAACTTCTACATGAGCTTGTAAAAGCTAGCAAGCAAAAAGTGCTTGGACAATCGATGATGCCAACACATCTCTGAGGGCATAAATGCTGTTTTTGAGTGTAAACACAGATAGCACAAGTGATGTCGGAGCATTTTTGTCTCAGAAAGTGACGTTGCGGAGCTGAAAACTCTGGTTATTTCTGTCCACACGCAAACACTTAAGACATAGAAAACGCAAATCTCCACTTTGGCCAGAGTTTTTAGAAATAATCGTTTTCTGTAATAAAAACGGGGTTTTCGTGTAAATGAGAGGCCAAACTGCAAGGAAATATCTGCGTTTTTCCTTCGTGTAAACGGGGCCTTATTCAAATTCATTTCAGACGGCTGGCCTATCCAACCCTGTTGTTTTTTAAAGCGTTTTTTGCTTCTGAGGACCGGGGGCAGAACCGAGGGGGACATTTTAAAAGCCACAAGTGTTGTTAGCAGCGCGACCTGGGTACGTTTCCTGTGTCTCTCTGTAACGGATTCGCAGCGAGCCGGGAGAGGGGAGTCCTGCTAAGACAACTGATCGTAGTATTTAATTTGGTTTATTATTGCTACGTTTAGTGTTTTAGTGCGTCGAGGATCGGTTCAAAACGGGATGCAACCTTTACCTGAGTCACTGAAACATTTATCCGGAACAACTTCCTCCGCTGCTCCCTTGCTGTGAGATCTGACCGACATGAAGTTACGGCGATGGTTCGCTTAGGGAGTTTCAAAAAATTATGTTTCAGCTTAAATCATTTCATCCTTTTTGTGGCTTGAAAGGAGAGAGGGGTGACTGACAGAGCTGCCTATCAGCGGTAATGATTTCTTTGGAGTAAGTAATAATTGTTGTATTAAGCTATCTGATAGACTATAATGAAAAAATGAGGGAAAACTTTTTTTTTCTATCAAACTTTTTTATCTACCTCTTTTTTTTCTATCGCACCACACGTCTATCGATCGATATATATTGCTATCGAATTATCGTCCAGCCCTAATGGAAACAGACAAAAAGCCGGACCAGACCAAGCCGGACCAGACCGCTAAGTGGAAACGAGGCATTAGTTACAGAATCCAGTTTAAGATTTTATGACTTGTTTTTAAAGCCTTAAATGACCTGGCTCCATCTCATTTGTCTGAGCTACTGCACCATTATGTTCCAACTAGGACTTTAAGGTCATCTTCTTTGGTCTTGTTGGAGGCTCCTTTATCGTGTGACACAGCCTTTTCAGTGGCTGCTCTTAAATTTTGGAACAGTTTGCTGCTCCATATTCAAGCCGCTCAGACTCTTTTGGATTTTAAGTCATTAATTTGGTCCCACCTGTTTCACTTTTTCTCAAATTTTACAGTGAAAAGGTACATGTTGTTAGGTCTACACTTCCTTATTCTGTGTCCGATCCGGCAATGTCTGATCCCTTTCCTGTTGTTTTTGATCAGTTTGCTTCAGTGTTTGTTTCCCAGTTGTTGGAGTTACTAAAAAGGCTAAAACCTTCGTTCTGCCCAGAGGACAGTGTTTCACCAACAGTATTGTTAGAAGTCCCCATGGTCTCAAATTAATAAATGGGTCTCTGACTTTAGGTTGTGTCCCAGCTGCCTTTAAACATGCTGTGGTCCAACCTCTCTTGAAAAAGAAGGATCTAGATCAGAATGTTCTTTCAAACTTTAGGCCAATTTATAAATTACCCTTTCTTTATTGCTAACAACGTTCCAATTTTGGTCCCCAATCGAACCAAGTCTACCGGACAATCAGGTGTGAATGCACCCAAATCACTTTTAAATTCCCATCTTTTTACATTGGACTTCTACTCCAGCTGATCAGAAACTGCAAAAAGCTGCCTTGTGATTTTAGTTTATTTTATCTGTTTCTTTCTTGTTATTATTTTTATTCTATTGACTGTTCTGTACAGCACTTTGGTCTCCTCGGATGTGTAAAGTGCTCTATAAATAAAGGTATTATTATTATTATTATTATTATTATTATTACTTAAGACTAATTTCTTTTGCATTGGCTTTTAATTAGATTATTATTTGTGATGGTAATTATGATATTTTTTATTGTGTTCAGCTGCCACTACAATTGTTTTCTTTCCTGTTTTAATTTATTATTATTTATTTGTATTCCTTTTACTGTCTTTATTTACTTGTACAGCACTTTGGGCAACCATGTTGAAGTAAATGTGCTTTATGAATAAATTTGAATTGAATATAACATTTTTGTAAATGTTAAAGTTCTACAGTAACTTTCATTATTTTAAAAAAATCCAATAAGCTATCATGAGAAAGCAAAACATTGACAAACATTTGGAATAGCAGCAGAGAAAATTAAAGAAAAAGTAGAATCTTAGGTTCAGTGGGAAATTACCAGACCCAACCTGTATAGATGGAAACAGTTTGATCTGCATCCATGAAAATTAAACACAGTGCATTAGAAAAATAATTGAAAATGACATTTATGATTTGCATTTAGATGGAGATTTTTCATACTTGTCCCAGGGAGAAATAATACTGAAGGTGATACAGACTTGACGTTGCTGACTGAGCAAGCTTTATGCAACATAAGCAAGAGCTCAGTCTCTTCCACTCACTTTTTTCTTTACAGTCATATTTATTCAGATCCAGTTAATTTATTTGTGCAAATTAGCTCCAAAAGTCAAACTCATATATTTTATAGATCTATTACACAGAGCCATATATTTCAAGTGTTCTCAGTTATTCTGATAATTATGGCTTATAGTTAATGAAAACCCGAAGCTGACATTTTTAAGAGAATTAGAATTTAAAAACTTTTAAAAACTAATTTTTATTTCAGAAATGTCATACTATGGGGACACCCATAGCCTACAGGCACGAGGAAGACTGCTCATGGTTGTCCAGCACACAGTCACATGCAAAAACACAAAAGGTAATTGCTAAAGAAGTTGGCTGTTCAGAGAGCAGTATTCAAGTATATACTGTAAGTGAAATAAATAGTGGAAGGACAAACTTTGATGGAAAGGTGCACAAGCAACATAGAGAAATATAGTCTTCAGAGGATTGTGAAACAAAGGCCATTCATATTTGGAGGTGAGATTCACAAGCCGTCAACTGTTGATGGAGTCAGTTTCAAGGACATGGTCACAACTCTTACTTTAAGCTACAGCTCTTACTTTCTTGGTGTTAAGCCACTCCTGAAGCTGAGACATTAAAAGTGGCCTACCTTGACTAAAGAGCAAAAGTACCCTACTCATTATAAGTTGTCAAAAGTCTTCTTTTCAAATTAAAGTACATTTTGGAATTTTGCAATCAAGCTCCTAGAGTCTGAAGCAAAAGTGGAGAAGAACCAAATCTATGTTGTTTAAGATCCGGTGTGAACTTTCTGCAGTCAGTACTGATTCTGGGAGCCATGGTGTCTCCTGTTGTTTATTTATTGGGTTTCATCAAGTTTAAACCAAGAGCAGCTTTCTACCATGAAATTTTAAGGGACATCATACTTCCCTTCTTCCTCTATGGAGAGCCTGGTTTCATTTTCCAGCAGGACTTGGTTACCTGGGCACACTGCATAAAGCTACCAATACCTGAGTTAATGACCATGGAATCACAGGGATTGATTGACTAGTAAAATAGCCTGACCTAAATCCCATACAGAATCTATGAAGTATTGTCTACAGGAAGAGGAAAGACACTAGAACCAACCATGCAGATGGCTAAAGTTAGCTTTTTAAAGCAAAATAAAGTCTTCATCAAATATAGAGTAACTATTCTTTACACAACATGAAGAACTTTTCAGTAGGCTGATATTTTTTATTTTTTTTACTTTTCTTATTTGTCTTAGAAAATTAGGATATTACATAAGAAACTGAAATGTGGTTTATATTACCTGTACTTAATCTATACAGTGAATGTGTTTTAGAATGTGAATTACCTAAATAAATGAACTTTTCAATAATATTCCCTTTACTGATATGCTGCTTGAAATCACGTTATGTGTGTTTTTTAGCTTTGTTGTCAATCATAAGCAAGTCAACAATCTTAAAAATCAGGTTTCCAAAGTGGTTTGTTAGGTTTTGCACTTGAAGTATACATATTTATCTGTGTGCCTGTGAAGAAATACAATTTCCACTTTTTTAACTACAATGCAGTAATAAAAATAAACTTTTTCAAATATATTCAAGTTTATTGATATTCGCCTGTTAAGAGGCACGTTTTTCTACTATTTTTATTTGTTTTAATGACAGGATGTAAAAGAAGGTTTATAAATGTTTCAAGTTTAAAATAGCCAGATTATTTTCTACTAAATTCCAGAGACAAAAACTAGAACAAGGTACAAAAACAACAAAATTCTTCTAAAATATTGTAGCTGTAAGTGAAATCAGACTTCAGAGAAGTCTAGACTTAAAAAGTTAAAACCATGGAGAAAACATCCCAGATATCTTTGGGGTGTTGTCTTTTGCAATATTCAATCAATAATCTATGCACCCACTTTCATTCCTCTCCAATTTATTCCTGAGCATGCTTAATCACACTGATGTATCTCTCACATTAGGAGTTTAATGTCTTGTAGGACATTAGATGAAGATGTACAAACCTAGATTTGCTAATCCTACTCAAACAGCATGAACTTTTGACCCCCTTCCTTCCTCCTCTTTCAGCTCCTCTGCAGGTTCACTGGTTTTCCACATCTTTCACCTCTACTTGCCTCCTAGTCTGACCTCTCCTTTTACCTCCACATGTACCTTCTCTTCAGCCCTCTCTCTTGTCTCTCAGAGGAAC
This sequence comes from Valencia hispanica, assembly GCA_963556495.2. Taxonomy (NCBI): domain Eukaryota; kingdom Metazoa; phylum Chordata; class Actinopteri; order Cyprinodontiformes; family Valenciidae; genus Valencia; species Valencia hispanica. The sequence continues at coordinate 49,123,041 of OY747705.1, read as the reverse complement.
ATGTGAGTAAAGATCCAGAGGGGAAAGGGCAGACTGAGGGTACACTTTCTGGCTGCTTTGCCTCCTTTTACCTTCACCTCTGTCGGCTGTTTCCAACCCCTTCTCTTTTCTCGTCTATCACTTGGTTACATTTATTTTGTTTCAGGCATCTATCTCGATCTACCAAAGAGTCCAATCTGAATAATAATGTATCTTACTCTTTACCCTCGTGTGTATGTTGGAACCCCAGTGTTGCAGGTTGTGCTGAATGAATACTGATGGAAGCAAAGAGAAAGAACTCCCCTAGACACACAGCAGCATCTGGCAGGCAGAAAATAGGGAAAAGGAAAGGAGTCCACATTTAATTTAAACAGTCAACAGCCTCTACGTGACATTGGCATATTAAATGCTGCAAAGACTGAGGAAAGAATTAGAACCTTTTTCTTTTGTTATGAAATTTTGTTTTCTTTTCACCTTTGTCCTTCACCACCAGCCTTTGCATCAGTGTGGTTGTTTCTGATTAAATTGTTTAACTCAAAGTGAAAGCTCAGCCCAGGAGGTGGAGTAAGCAGCCCTATTAGCTGTTAACATCACTTCCCAAACATGAAACCATGCCTGCTTTTGGTGCTAAAGCCACGGGGAGATTATCTAAACTGCAAATACACGAACGACTGAGATGCCCTTTGTGTCCCCACAACAGAGGGCATTTCATGGACTGAACACTGATCCCCTTATTGGTGCACTGCTGAGGCAATGTAATCCCAAATTATTTAACTAGATTACTATAGCATGAGAAAAACTCAGCCTTTGAATTGTCCATAGCTGAGTTGTGTTTATTATATGACATTTGGGAATTGAGGGTATATTCAATTTCTCATGCTTACCTCTAATATGCAGTGGATTATGATTATCAGAAATTATGAGGATGTAGATGAAAGGTAAGTAAGCACTTTTAATGGATCCAAATATTATTTCTTCTTTAATTTGGTTAATCTCGCCTGTAAATGCACACAGCCCTGGTAAAGTAATCCCAATAAGTATTGTCACAAACTATGAGTGGATTTCAGAACTCCTCCTGCAATATTATCTACACTGATCTTATTTTTAGACTCCGGATGAACAACAAAGAACTGTAAAACAAAATTTTAACCTAAAGTGCTTTACTAGGAAATCATACATATTTTTCACATTTTGTCATGGTACGACCCTGAAATTGAGGGTGCTAATGCGAGGGGGGGGACTGCTCTCCCCAGCCATGTGCTCTGACAATGGATCACCAGTCACAGGCAGTGTGCAGCAGTGTACAATTAGTCCAAATATGGTCTGGGTATATACAATAAGGAGACAGGAGGGGAGGAAAGAGAGAAGGATCAGAGGTAACAAGGAACAGAGTACCAGCACTCTTAATCTGTTTAGCTGTACAGATTAATAGTCAAACTCTGCTCTGCATTCAGCTAGTTAACACATAGCACAATTCACATTATGCGATCAGCAGCTTCAGTGAAAAACAATGGGTTCAGTGTTCAACACACATCAAACCAACTCTATGAAATGATATCTAAATTGTTCTAACGTATTACTGCCCGGACACATAAAGTTGGTTTTGGAAAATGAATTCCAACATCCCCCTTTTATGTTCAAAGGCAAGGCAATTTTATTTGTATAGCACACTTTCAACAACAAGGCAATTCAGGGTGCTTTACATAAAAACAGCAATAAAGCATAAAACACACACAAAACACATGTCACATTAAAACATTACTCAAAGGCAGCTCTAAACAAATGGGTTTTTAGCCTTGATTTAAAACACCTCAGTGTTTCACCAGCTTTGCAGTTGTCTGGAAATTTGTTCCAGATAAGGGGAGCAAAGAAGCTGAAGGCTGCTTCTCCATGTTTGGTTCTAACTCTGGGGATGTTGAGTAGACTGGAATTAGAGGACCTGAGTGGTCTGGGGGGTTGGTATAGTAACAGCTACTCTTCAACATACTGTGGTGCTAAGCCATTTAATTGTTTATAAACTAGTAATGAAACTATTTTGAAGTCTATTCCCTGAGCTACAGGGAGTCAGTGTAAGGACTTTAGAACTGGGGTGATGTGCTCTACTTTCACTGGTTCTAGTGAAAACCCGAGCAGCAGCGTTCTGGATCAACTACAGCTGTAAGGACACTATTGCAGTAATCAATCCGACTAAAGATAAATGCATGGATGAGTTTCTCGAGTGCAATATTGTTCAGTTAACTGGGTTAATTTTTCCTGTAAACCAAGAAAAGTCGCTGTCCTACTGCTGCAGTTAAAGTTCAACAGTTCAATCCATTTGATGAACAGAAAAACAAGTATGGGTTCCAGCAATGTCTATAAGTTTTGGCTTTTAAATTTACATAGACCTTCTATCCCACTTTCAGGGTATGTTCATAGGTTTTCATGAAGCTGTTGGTTTACTGATGTTATTAAGCCACGTTCACAGAAAAGCAATATTTAAAGTAAGATTAAATTACAAACAGTTCGTCACTATTTGGTAATTGGGTAACTGGTTGCACAAGATTATATTTAGAGGTATGAGAGTAAAAAAGTGAATACAAATGTGAAGTTTTTTACTTCAACATGACAAAATGTAAGAATGCTCATGGGGTATGCAAACTTTTGCAACAAACCATACAAAGATCTTATTGGCAGCAAACCATCAAATAATATCTTAGCAATGTTACTGAGAAAAATATATTCTCCAAATAAATTAAGGTGTTTTCCTCAGTTTAGAACTTGTTTCAATGATCACAAAGTATTTCTAATCTACTGACATGACTGGGTTGAAGCCAGACAAATTTACTTGCAAGATAGTTTTTATGCTCAGAGGAACAGAACCAAAACAATGTACTTTGTTTCCTCATAAAAAGAACAGCTTTTCTAAGGAGTGGTTCATTTTAAAAAGCTAAATCCGTTCTGATTTTGTGGCAGCTGTTTTAAGATTTGCATCACTCTGACATTTTCTTTGTTTCTCCACTTTTGTTTAAAACTTAATTCACTGTCTCTTTTTTTTTTCTTTGGTACAGAGATGTAGCTGAAAAACCCTGAAGCATTAAATTGAAATGCTAGCTCTGACAGCTTCAGCAGTGGCCTGGCTTAGAGCACAGATTCATCCTGGCAGCACTACATAGTTTTTCAATGCCCTGCCATTGTAGGTCAGCGGGATTAAAATGGAAACGTGGTTAGTCGTCCCAGAAGGAACACACATCAAATTTCAAAACCCCCCAAAATGATATCCATCCATCCACCCATCCATCCATCCATCCATCCATTACAACATATTATGCAGATTTGGGCCTTTCTGACCTTTTTGCAGGTGAACATGCCCAAACCTTCACCTGGTAGGCATCAGGACAGTAAATATGTTTGTCATTGAAGGTGTGTGAGTTGGGTTGGTAAGATTTTTAAAGCTTTTTTTGCACTGCTGAGTTCTACCCAGCTGAGGTTGAAAGTATTCCATTCCATTAAACAACGGGCTTGACTTATGCAAACAAAGTTGGATTCCAACTGGTATTTCAGCACCTGGCCCCTGTCTCTGGGGTGCCAGATGCTGGACTAGCTCTTCAACTGCTGACAACTCTACTCACCTTAGCTGTCCACTCAATTCAGTTTATTTATAAAGCGCCAATTCACAACAGATGTCATCTCAAGGCACTTAACAAGAAGTCATTTCAATACATTAATACAAACATTCAAATCAGTTAAAAAGTTTCCTATTTAAGGAATCCCAGCAGATTGTGTCAGTCATTGGCGTGAGATTGGGCAGACTTTACAACCACAGCAATCCTTCAGCAATCCCTCATACTGAGCAAGCATGTAGCGACGGTGGAGAGGAAAAACTCCCCTTTAACAGGAAGAAACCTCCAACAGAATCAGGCTCAGTAGGAGCGGCCATCTGCCACGACCGTCTGGGGGTTTGAGAAGACAGCGCAGAGACACAGAAGGAACAGAAAATCTGATAACCACTCAGTGGTTCAGCTGCTACTGCCTTGGCAAGTATCAACAACCATGCAGCCATATGTTCCTTAAACTGCATCAACAATGGATGCCTATAATTGGCCAGGCTCTAGTATAAAACAAAAGTCTACTAAACCCAGGTAAGGCATTTGGGTTCTGTCAGAGATGGGGACTCGAGTTTGAGACTCCGACTCGAGTGCGACTGAAGTCACACACACAGTGAATTCAAACTTGACTTGAGACTCGTCCTCGAAAGACTTCAGACCCGACTAGGACTCGAGCCGTGGGACTCGTGAACAATGTTAATTTTTAGGAAACAACTGATGAGCTCGCTGTTATTCCCCTCCCTCCGTTACCTATAACCTGCCCACGTCAGTGTTTCCCACACATAGACGAATCTGTGGCGGTGCGCCACAGATTCAACTCTGACCGCCACAGATTCAACACCGACCAAATAAAAAAATCAACACCGACCGTCACGTTTTGCCTTTCGTTTTTCTTTTTTACGCTATTTAAAACACGCAGCGTTTTCTCTGCTCTCTCTTCGTCTCTGTCACTCACGCGTCTCTCGCTCTCGCTCTCTCTCTCTCTCACACACAGCCCCTCCCCTCCGTGCACAGCACGTCTGTCTGGATCACCTGTGGAGGCGTGGCCTATTTGGTGCAGATAAGACGGCTGGCGAAAGGTTGGTATCTCGCGAATACTTTTAACACACAATCACAGATTAAAAAGTGCTATAAAATATTTTATATTCTGAATACAATAGTTTCAGTGTGTTGATGTTACTGTAGGTCCCGACCCTTAGCAAACAAGCGATTGCGCCTTCTTTAGAAAGTTAACTATAGTCGCAAGTTTGCAGTAAAAAAAAAATAGGGTGTTAAAATTAATGTAATACAGTCTGTGTAAACAATTATTAACTTTTTTTAAACTTATTAACCTTTAGGAATTAGGATATCCCTTTAGGAGTCCCCAACTCTCTTTCTTAACCTCTGGTCTGTAATGTACTGTGTGTTCATGCTACAAGGCAAAATACAGATATTACCTTAAGAGTAATGCATTCTTGGTGTTTTGGTCATGATGCAAAACTAATTATATATTAAAATCAAAGCTGATACTGTATGCTAATAGATAAAAGAGTTATAATAACATATTACATGCTTTGAATTCCTTATATATAGCTATGTAGTGTTGGATGGGTCGCTGTAGGTGATGATGCGACTGTTAGGATCCTTGTTCTGCTGGTGTTTTCTGCTGTGTGTGTTTGCTATCCCTACCTTCTCTGCAGGGGCGTGGCTGATTGGTAACAGGTGCAGATCATTTAGGCTCATCATCTCCAGCATTTAAAAGAGGGACCGCGGCTGCAAGCTGACGCCAAATGGTTCTCGCTTCTAGCGTGGTAACACGGCCAACCAATATTCCCAGAAAGTTTGTTCTTTGTTTCTTCGGTGCGCTCACTCTTCCTGGTTTTCTCTCAGATTCTGATCCAAACTCCTTTATCCTCCGAAGTTGGTTTCCTCCTCTGATCTCTGTTCCAACAGTGAAGCCTCCTGGAAACAACTTACCTATCGCTCTGGATTCCCTCCCGGTCAGTTTCTGCTCCGTTACCTCCGCTGGTCTGCCAATTCTCCGTCTGCCCGCTCCACCTGCTAACACACACAGCCTTGTTCAACATCAGCCTGCACTCACCTCCGGCATTGGATCCAACTTATCTCCCTCCAGGATCGGACATCACAATCATCCTGTGAGTAATCATCCACTCTCTGCCTCACAATTCCGCCACACCATCTCATATCCCCCTTTCTGCTGCAGTTCCTCCGCCTGCCATCGTGGACCCGTTTTTCCCGGCGATCTACCAGAGACTTTCTTATCTGTTATAGATAAACATCTTTTACCATATCCAAAAATACCGTCTGGTTTTCTGAGTCTGTTGCTGCCTTTGAGTCGTTAAAACCCAGCAAACATGACAGCGACACTTATAACCGGAGACTTAATATAATAAAGAGACTTGAGACTTGACTTGGACTCTAGCTCAAAGACTTGTGAGCATCTCTGGGTTCTGTAAAGGGTTTGGGCACATGTATTGTTGGGATCAAATGTTAAAAGATGCTATCATGGTAGAGCCTACCTGGACCATCTGTTTCCTGCCATTATTGTGACACTCAAACATTTCCAGCTCATTACAGCTGGAATACATGAAGCTGAAGCACCTTGTTGGTGTTCTACTCATTGTCACCATAATTGACCATGGCTTGTTTAGTTTCTTTTAACACGGAAGTTAGAATACCAGGATGTCACAAATGCATTAAATGTAATTATCCAGTAATCAGTGGTAAATCCTATTTCATGTTTTCCATTTGACATTCAGCTCCCCAAATCATGCCTTTCCTTTCCAGCCATATTGGCTTATGATGCAATGATATTTAAATCCTTTCATATCCTCTGTCCCTGCAGCAGGCACCTGGCAATGACCAGTCCTCCCTTGTGTTTTTTGGGTCACAAACTGTGGTAGGAAAGCAGACGAATCTCATGTCTCACATCCCCTTTGTCACACATAGATGAGTGATGCTCTGAGAGAAAGACAGGAGAGGACCAACAGCTTTATTGGCTTCCCACAACAGCAAAATCTGTCTCAAGCCAAAGAATGGGTTTAGAGACGGACAGTTTGGAAATTGTGGGCAGTAGGGAAGAAAAACTGGAAAAAAAGGACAGATATTGAGATTAGAATAAAGAGGTAGAGAAGGGGAAACTGGTTAGAGTGGACACCGTCAAAGAGAGGCAGAGAGGAAGATAAAGCGACAGACGAGGAAAGTAATCATCTTAAAGGTCTGAGGGTCTCAGTCAGACCCACTCACTGTCCTACGGCACAGATGAATGCAAGAGTTAGCTCCTGCCGTGTGTGCAAGGATGAAAGATGAACACAATTTCAGCACTGACCTCAAGGGTTAAAAATATGAAACAGTTGCATGTGAGTATAAAAACACAGTGACAGCATGGAACTGAAATAAGACTACCCTGCTGCTTAGTCTCTCCTCAGACAATCTAGAGAGGCTGAACAAGTGTCCTTCCTGCTGTAGAGTCTCAGATTTTTGGTCAAGCTGAAGCAAAAATGTCCTAGCTGACAAATGCCGCAACATTTGTTACATGTTTTCTCCACTTCCACACCTTTAACAATGAAATGTGAGCTGACAAAAGCACGAAGAATTTAGTTTCCATTAATTATATTTATACCAGAAGAGTTCCCAAGTTATTTTAACCACCTCTTTAATTAGGTTTCTAATAATGATCCCCAACGCTCTACAGCAGATCTACTCTTAGATGAATAAAAAATGTTTTGTGGGTTGTTTTTTGGGGGGGGGGGGGTTGCAAATAATTTGTGTCAGTACTGAAGGTTTAATAGTTGTTTTTTTACCTCAAGGAGATAAAAACTTCACTTTGCTTATAGCTTTGTACTCTTTGGAAACCAAAGAAGTGTTTAAATTTTAATTCTCCATGGAGTTTAGTCATCTTTCTGTTGTTTGGTGTTCGTAAGGTTAAAAACAGAAAACATTAAGTTCCTTTGATCTAAACAGACTACTTTTAGATCTAAAAATGATGTTGATGGGAGTGTCAGCTCAAGAAAAGTGGCTATAAGATGATGAATGGCTTTAAAGAGGTAAAGAAAAAAAGCTGAGCTGGGTAAACTGGGTCATCTGTAAGGTTTGTTACTGATAATGTCTCTGAAATAACCCTGAACTGAGTGTGACCATTTGATAAGTTTAGTGAAGAATTATTATTGACAATAGTTTTTTAAGTAGACCAATGTGTCTAATAAATTATTACAAATAAGTGTTCAAATTAAGGCTTTCAGTATTATGACTTAATTACAGAAAATGACAGGTTGTTTTCAGACATTATGATGAGACATTTTCTTCTAAATTCAGTCCACCTTGGTGTTTTATTCAGCACCAGAATTTTATTATTTTTAGAGGCCAAACATAATGGAAAGATGCTTTTGAAGTATGAATTTTATTTATTTCACTCTAAATTTATGAAATGATGGCCCTTGGATTAGGCTATTACCTAGACAATGTGCATAAGAGCTGGTAGAATGCACAATGTTAGTTTTCACTAATTTAGTAATTTCCATTTTTATATACAGTTCTAGGCGATGTTCAAAAAAGTCTGCGTAAGTCCTCTCATTAGATATTCTTCATCCAGAGAGATCTCTCACTAAAGGAGCACTAAGCAGCTGCTTATGGCCCAATCAGGTGCTAACAAGAGCTTTCATGTTGTCTCACACAAGTCAGGCACATACCTTTACCTTTTTTGGAATATAAAAATCCATCCATGGAATTTAGAAAGCCCACAGATTAAATTCTGACATGGGCCCCATATAGCCTTGAGCTGTCCGTCTCTGTTTTAATTTCAAAACATTTTGCATCTTTTCCAATAAATCTATGAAGCCTTTGTCTCTTTTTAACTGTGAAACAGCTGGTCACCCAAAATAGCTACTACATGAAATATATTTATGGATTTGCTCTATTTCTCCACTGACATATATTTGTTTTTTTTCCCCTCTTTTTTTCTGGACTTTGCTGCTGGCAGATGTTTTGTGAATCTGGGCAGAAGACTTTCCTTGCTCTTCTGCTCCAATTCATATCCAGCCATCAACTCTTTACAACTGCAAGGCTCCACTGTAGGTGCAACAAACATGGTGTAATCCTTCAGGCTTGGTGTGCATTCATTACACCAAAAACAAACCAAACAAGGAGTAAGACGTTTTCACAGTGAGTAATCCCAGATATACCTAACATTACCGACAATGTTAAAACAGAGAAAATATTCTTGCAATGAAACATCCTTCCATCCAACATCTATACATGCTTATGGGTTGAAGTTTGCATGGCTTGGTGCCAGCAATCATTGGGGTAAAAGATGGAGTATACACAGAGACACATAGGACAAACAACCATCCACACACACACTTACATCTAAGGAGTATTCAGAGATACCAATTAACTTAGGGACAAAAAAGTGGGGGACTGGTCAATGACCTGAAGAGACCTGGGACCACAGTAACAGGGGTTACTATTACTAACACACTACATTATCATGGATTAAAATCCTGCAGTCTCCCTGCTTGGGCCAGCACATGCCCAGAGCCATCTAAAGTTTGTCAGAGACCATCTGGATGATCCACAGGAGGATTGGGAAAATGTCATCCGGTCAAATGAGACCAAAATTGAACTCTTTGGTATAAATGCCACCCGCCGTGTTTGGAGGGAGAAGAATGCTGAGTTACATCCCAAGAACACCATACCCACTGTGAAGCATCAGGGTGGAAACATTATGCTTTGGGGCTACTTTTCTGCAAAGGGGACAGGCCGACTGATCTATATTACAGAAAGGATGAATAGGGCCATGTATCATGAAATTCTGGGCAAAAACCTCCTTCCATCAGTGAGAGCATTGAAGATGAAATGTGGCTGGATCTTCCAGCATGACAATGATCCCAAACACACCACCTGGGCAACGAAGGAGTGGCCACTTAAAAAGTATTTCAAGGTTCTGGAGTGGCCAAGCCAGTCTCCAGATCTCAATCCAATAGAGAATCTGTGGAGGGAGTTGAAAGTCCGTGTTGCCCAGCAACAGCACCAAAACATCACAACTCTAGAAAAGATCTGCAAGGAAAAATGGGCCAAAATACCAGCTACTGTGTGTGCAAATCTGGTGAAGACCTACAGGAAATGTTTGATCTCTGTCGTTGCCAACAAAGGTTACTTTACAAAGCATTGAAATAAACTTTTGTTATTGGCCAAATACTTATTTTCTGCACGAATATATACAAAAAAATTCTTTAAAAATCATAGAAGGTGATTTCCTGGATTTTCTTTCTCATTCTGTCTCTCACAGTTGAAGTGTAACTATGATGAAAATTACAGACCTCTCTCATCTTTTTAAGTGGGGAAACTTGCACAATCCGTGGCTGCCAAATTTCCCCCCCAATGTAACAGTCATGTTGCTGGGTTTTGGGAGGAAGCACCCGAAGACAGCCCAAAAATGCACGAGGAAAACATGTAAACTCATTTCAGAAAGACCCCAGGCTGTGATTAATAGCCAGGACCTTATTTCAAGTAAACAGAGGTACCAGCTGTGCCACCATGCACTAGCTTTAAAACATTTCAACACTAAATAGTATATTAAAATGACAAAAACATGTTCTGCAACAGTGGCTTTCTTGAAACACCTTTCTGCAAATTATACCATCATTACCCTGACAGTTACTTGCCACAAAATGAATAGCTGTGGCCAGCGTGAATACAAATTTGTATTACTCTTGTAAAAAAAAGTGCAATTTATTTTCCTTGCTGCTGACTGGCTGTACCTCCAAGATTGGAAATAAGGAAGACCGTGAATGTTAGCTTCTGCTGTAGTACAAAGATTGTTTCTTTGTGTGTATTAATCATAGACTGTATATATTCAATTCATTTCAATTCCAAAATACTTTATTGATCCCAGAGTAAGGATGGGCATTTGATTAAACTGTCTTTATCGATCATCGGGAGAATTAACGATCGATTTTCGATTAATCGTTGATATTTTTATATTAAAATTCAGTGTTCATAGGCTATATTAAAATGCAGTGAGAATAGAAAAATAGCGCGTTTCCTCATTGAGATCTTCATTACAAGTGGGACACCTCTTATGGCAGTTAAACGGAATTAATTCACGGTAGTTGCACAAAGAAAATATGCGCTATAAGCAGCGGAGCCGACAGCTAAAAGACGGTACTCATTAACACAACTGACGCTCATATTTTTTTTCTTCTCCAAAAAAGTTTAATAAAAAGTCATGTTAAACAATAACTTAAAATATATATATATATATATATATATATATATATATATATATATATATATATATATAATACTTATAGGTCTGATAGTTTTCTGTTACATTTGGCAAAAGAGTCGAGAAAGAGGATGAGAGAGATCAGCGTATCTAAAAATTAATTAGGCTCATTAACAGAGTAAAAAAGACAACAACAAAAAAAACGTAACTTATAAACAACTTTAGCATCAGTCTACTGATTTTTGTTGAGAAAGATGAGCATGTTAACATGCACTGGGGTCAGAAGCGAAAGCAGCCTGTTGACCAGACTGACGGTCCAGGCTGCTTTCGCGTCTGACCTGCGTCGAGATCACCTGCTGTGAGGGGACAGATGTCGCTGTGATACACATACCTCGGTGCTAACTTGGCAAGCCTCTGGAATCTTGTTTTATTCATTTTCCACCAGTCTGTAGGGGTGCAATCCAGGGGTGGCGGAGCCTCCCTCAGAAAGTAATCGGTGAGTAAGTTTCTCTGCTCGTTGTGCATCTCGGCTCCTCCGTGCTAACACCGACTTGATGCTAGGCTGAGACCAAGAGCAGGATGCGCCGCTTCTAACCAGGGTTGGAAGTGCATTCAAGTACTTATACACAGCTTCGCAGTGTTGACAGGGAACTGATACTTTTTTGTTTGTTTGTTTTTTTATTGAAAGTGGTCCCACGCCACACTTCGCTGCGACCTCTTCATGACAATGCTACTTTTGAAACGCACAAAAACTGGGAAGAAACTGAGTCGGCCTGTGGGTTTTATTTTCAGTCATCGCCCCCGTGTGGTAAAGTGTTTAATTACTGCCACATTGCAAAATTAATTGCATTCCTTCAAAACTCACACTATGCAACAGAACATCCGTTAATTGATCTGTAAAAAAAATGTCATCGATGAAATTCTTAATGATCAATTAATCGATCGTCGATTAATTATGCCCATCCCTATCCCAGAGGGAAAATAAGTGTTGTTGTTACTCATACTAATTCTTTCTTTAAGGAGTTGTTGTAGATCATGATAGCTGTAGGCAGGAAGGATTTCCTGTAGCGGTCTGTATTGCAGCGAAATTGAAGAAGCCTCCGACTGAAGACGCTCTGTTGTTGTATGACTGTCTCATGAAGAGGATGCTCAGGGTTGTCCATAATTTTTTTGATTTTATGAAGAATCCTTCTTTGCATGATCATCTCCAGTGTTTCCACAGTAGTGCCAAGAACAGAACCAGCCTTCTTTATCAGGTTGTTGAGCCTATTTAAATCCCTGGCTCTGATGCTGCTACCCCAACGAATAATGGTTGAAGAGATTACACTCTCCATAACAGACTTGTAGAAGATTTGCAGCATGTTGCTGCAAACCTTGAAGAACCTAAGCTTCCTCAAGAAGTACAGTCTGCTCTGTCCCTTCTTGTAGACGTCTTCACTGTTCAGTCTCCAGTCCAGTCTGTTGTTAAGGTGAACTCCAAGGTATTTATACTCCTCAACCACCTCCACTTCTTCTCCCATGATGGAAAGTGTTTGACTTATCCCTGTTTATTCTGAAATCTACAATAATCTCCTTTCTTTTGTTTAAATTCAAGGTAAGACGCTTGTTTCCATACCGTGTCTCAAAGCGGTCCACCACCTCTCTGTATTCAGCTTCTTGTCCATCTCTGATACACCTGACAATTGCAGAGTCATCTGAGTATTTCTGTAGATTACAGGTCTTTTATTTGTACTGGAAGTCTGAGGTGTACAGAGTGAAAAGGAATGGTGAGAGTACAGTCCCCTGTGGTGCTCCTGTGCTGCTGACCACCTGGTTTGACACACAATCCTTCAGTCTCACAAATTGTGGTCTGTGTGTCAGGTAGTCATTGATCCAGGCAATTGTTGAGGGCTCCATCTGTGTCTTCAGGAGTTTCTAACAAAACACATCCTGCTGAATTGTGTTAAATGCACTGGAGAAATCAAAGAACATGATCCTCACAGTGCTGCCTGCTTTGTCCAGATGACAGTGGGTTGGTTGAAGAATGTGGATGATAGCATCTTAAACTCCAACTCCGCGACAATAAGCAAACTGCAGTGGGTCCTGATATGTTCTTGTTTGCATATTAAGCGGGGGGCAACAGGAGTCTCTCCAGGACCTTCATGATGTGGGAAGTCAGGGCAACAGCTCTATAGTCATTGATCACTGATGGGTGAGTTCTCTTTGGTACTGGAACAAGGCGGGATGACTTCCACAACACTGCGACCTTCTCCTGGGTTAGGCTAAGGTTGAAGAGGTGCTGCAGAATCTCACAGAGCTGCTCTAGACAGGCCTTGAGGACTTTGAGCTGACACCATCTGGACCTGGAGCCTTGTTCTGGTTCAGTTTCTCAAGCTGCCTCTTCACCTGACTTCTAGAGACAGACGAGTGGGAGCAGGAACCAAAGGGGGTAGCAGCATCTCCTGACTTGGTTGAAGACAAATTTGTGGAAACACAAGAGTCCATGACTGAGGTGAAGGATACAACATCCGAGGTGTGACAGGAAAACTGTGGGTCAGAAGAGGGTGGGATGTCTGTTTGGCTGGGGACAGGAGAGGAGGATGCTGAGCCTGTTCCAGAACTGAACCTATTGAAGAATGCGATCAGTTCATTGGCTCTGTCCAGACTTCCATCTATCCAATCCTTCATGTGCTTAAAGCCTGTGATCTTTTTCATTCCTGACCAGACATCTCTGATATTGTTCCTCTGTAATTTGTTCTCCAGCTTCTTCCTGTATGTCTCTTTGCTGTCTCTGATCTTGACCTTAAGTTGCTTCTGTATACTCCTCAATAATTCCCTGTCTCCCTCCCTGAAGGCTCTTTTTTTCTTGTTTAGCAGTTCCTTCAGGTCACTGGTGATCCAGGGTTTGTTATTAGGGAAACATCTCACTATTCTGGTGAGGATGATGCTGTCCACACAAAAGTTTATATGGTCAGTCACACACTCAGTCATGGCATTAATGTCCTCTCGATGTGCTTGACAAAGAGTCATCCAATCTTTGGTCTCAAAACAACCCTGCAGGGCTTCTTCAGCTTCATGTGACCATTTTTTCAGAGTTCTCTTTGTCACATGTTGCCTCTGAACAAGTGGTTTATATTCTGAGCAGAGAAAAACAAGATTATGATCTGATTGTCCCAGAGGAGGCCTTGGTTTGGACATGAATGCAACCCTTACATTTGCATAAAACAAATCCACAATCTTGTTTTCTCTTGTGGAGCAGCTGACTACCTGTTGAAATGTTGGAAGTGTAGTAAGGAGCGAGGCATGATTAAAATAACCAGATATTGCCATAAATGCATTTGGGTACTGGGTCTGTAGCTTAGTAACAATGAAACTGATGACATCACATGCATTGTCGGCCACGGCTGAAGGTGAAATGTAAACAACTGCCAACATAACACTGGTGAACACTCTTGGTAAATAATCTGGCCAATAATACTGCCAAGGGTTCAATATCTGGGCTGCAGAGACGACTCTTCACAGTAACATGTCCTGGATGACACCATCTGTTAGGTAATTGTTGTGGGTTACCTAAAACAAGTCACACACAAAAGTCGGAGATAATTTAGACAATAAGCTCTGCAGAGGTAGATGTGGTTCAATCAGTTCTGCAGAGGGAGACCAGGAAAATACTATAAGGAATGAGCCAACCGTCTGTCTGTTCTCAGCTCCTCGTCACTCGTCTCCCACTGATCTCTCATCACTGGTCTCAAAGGGTCTCACCTCTGCAGACTCTCTTTATTTAGTCACACTTCATTAACATATTAAAAGAACAGGATGTCATGCACAAGAGCATGTGACTGAAACCAAAATGACATTTAAAAAGTACATTAGAACTATGTGATAAAAAAACACCCTAAGAAAATAATAATACACCATTATTATTTTTCCCTAACACCATCTGTTGTTGACAAGCACTGCTACTCCACCTCCTTTTCTTGTCCTGCTCCTCTTCAGATCTCTGTCTGCTCGTATAGTCAGGATTTGTGGTTTCAGCTGACATATTATTTCAGCTTTTGCGATGTTAATCAGCTGCTCCCTGCTTTAAACCACATTGTTGCCATGGTTACGTATCATTACAAGTTATCATAAGATGAAGAATTAGCAGGAAAAATCCTTCCAGCTTCACAGCACCAAAAACTAGAAAGTAAACAGTTCAAAAAAATGCAATCTTTCCTCAAAAAAACAGGGGAACCAATGTACGGAAAAAATGGGTTATGTCACCCATAAGTTTCAGAAGAGCTGAATTGAAGTCTAATGGGTAATTCCCACCACCGCCATCTTGGTTGCGTCACGTTTCTTGTCACACCCGGAAAATACAAGAAATGGGCAAAGAGGTGGAGCTGAGAGTGGGGCTGTGAGGGTTAGTGGCGATTTATTGACACCCATCAAACTCTGAACCGATGCAGCTATGAGCTAAGTGAGCTAACCCTGAGCTAACCAAAGCTAATGGAGGTTGACAGGTGCTTTTATCCAGAAAACCACGGTTGAGCCCCTCTGCTACCCCTCTGCTTTCTAGGCAGATTCAATAATTTTGTCAAACAAGATCATGAAACCTTGTTGGTCCATAACTTACACTAAAACTGTGTGAATTTTAATTAAAACAAGTTTTATTAATCAATATGTAAAGTCAAGAAGAAATATGGTCATTTCAACCTATTTTTGACCAAGCAGTGTTATCTTAAATGCAAAGCAGAAATATAATTTTACCTAACAAAAAAAATAGAGCAGAGACTTCTTGGTCTCATTCAAAACCACAGCAAGTCATCTTTGTCCAGTAGGTGCATGATTAACATCTAAACACGTATTAACATTGCAATTGTAACTTAGGGTCAAGTTCAGAGAAACAAAATGGCCTAGACTGTTAACGTGAGTCCAAAGCTGAAGGCCTTCCCTGGGGCAAGCAGGGGGGAGCAAGCCGCTAGCAACCAGGACTAACGATGATGGCTCATCTGAGCCATGTCAATCAAATGGACACGCCCCATATTATTCATAATTTCAAGGGTAATTACATCTAAATGGATGAGTTATAAAAAAAAAAATCCCCTCAGAGTTGTCATGTCGGTAAACTTGAGCTATTAAACCTAAAATGTTTTTTGAACCAGGCTCTAAACATGTTTATTTCTGCTGTGAAGTTGGCATTTTTAACATGGGAGTTTCTGTAGCCAGCCCCTAGCGGATGAGGGGGGTACTGCAATTTTTGTCACTTCCGCATTGGCCTCACATTTGGCTGGCGGAGTTTGCCCCTTTGTATTAATGCATATTAAGGTATATTTGGTGTTTGTACAAATAAAATAAGCAGTTCTAAGAGTTTTAAGAGGGATTCTGAAGTAATTGCGGATTTGAGCTATTTGCGAGCAGTTGTGTTCCTTAACCCCCACAAATACAGTGGGTCCACTATACTAGTTTAAAAACAACAGGCAAGAAAATACTACAAAAAGAGAATATGATCTAGGTTATGACTTTGGTTATTTCAGAACTTAATCCTTTTACACAATCCTACAAATAGGCACTAATTTCGTTCAAATAAAATTTCACTCTTTTTTTCAGTGTTACTGTTTAAAGCAATTCTTCAAATAATAGCTGTGTGTTTTTTCAATTTTCTGGTTAGGTTTTTTTGCTTGACTATAGTTACAGGTAAGTGGTAACAAAGACATAAAACCCACCAGAATGTGATTGAAAGGTCCATATCATGATATTAGTAAAGTAAGTCCATGTACTGTACAGAATATGCACCCAATATTTGTGTTAGGTTCCTTTTCCATGAATTACTGGATCAATGCAGCTTGACCAGTGGCTCTGCCTGAGGTGTTAAGGTGTCCAGGTTGCTTTAATAGCAGCCTTCTGATCATTTGTATTATTGAGCCCAGTGCCGGCGCTCCCCCCACGTGCTTCACCCGTCATGTTTAGGCCAACAAGTGCCCATGGGGCCACCAAAAAATCAGGGTAATGAAAAAAAATCATTATGATTATAGTAATAATAACAACGTTAATATGAAAATATGTAAGGCATGTTAATAGATTCAATGCAAAGTAATATTTTTGCTTGAGAGAATGAATCCCCCGTCTCCAGTCTCCCCATGGTGCCACCCCCCTCCTTCTCCTTCCTCGCAGTGCTTTGTTCCATTATGCGCCAGTTTCAAGTAGGCAGATAGCTGTCAAATCTGAGCTGTCTAGGCGGGTCTGTGTGTGCATAACACTGTCTTGAGCAGGTAGTGTCACCAAGATCAGACTTTTTTTGCTTTAGAAAACCCTTCCACGGTGAACTGTTGCATGCAAGTATGTTGTCCTGTGTGAGACACTTCCACATCAGCCAGTTTGGTAAGACGTAGCTCAAAGGTTTTTGCGTGGGGGGGTACCACAAAACATTTGGACTTAGGACACCCAAATGGTTAGCACCGGCCCAATTTGGGCCTGTTGTCTATCATCTTCCACTGGGCAATACAGCATAGATTATCTGTAGGATTTAGTTCAGATGAGTTTTTTGGTTAATAAGGCACAGTGATACAACGGTCGTTATACCCAGAATTGCGACTTTTGTCCGTTTAACATGAGGACCTCAGCAGATAGCATGGCTACCGGATTATCCCCAACTGTGGAAACTTCCCAACCGACGTCAAGCAACTTGGATTCTGTCTCTCCATTTTTCTTCCAGACTCCTGGAGCTTGATATTCCAAATGAAATGTAACATTTACTTTCTGTGGATAAGAGGATATTGGACCATTTGAAAGCAGTCCAATTCTTTGCTCTAATAGTGGCCCTCAGTTCATCTGGTTGGGTAGGCTGTCTTTCTTTTTTTGACAACATTTTTGGGAGCTGGTCGCCTTATTCTTTCACACATTTTCCTTCCATGTAACTTTCCAATAATATGCTGATACAGCACCCCATGAAGAACCAGCTTCTTTTGTGCTTTAACCTTCTGTTTGCTGGATAACTGTCAACTGTCGACCCCCTGATTGTGTATTCAATACTATGATTTAAACCATTTTGTCTTGCTTTATGTGATATTCTATTTAAAATAAGAATTTGGCTTGGAGACATTTTGAAATAATACCAGTTTCAAAAATTCAATTTTATGTACGAGATTGACTTTTAGAACTGAATAACAAGTAAATTCACCTTTCTATAATTTTCTAATTTATTGTAATCAACCAGCATTCTTTCCAAAAAGTTTTTTGTAATTTTTATTCCCCACATTTATGTTAAGAAGATAACTGCTGATGTGTTACAAGAAGAGTGACTCAGCACATTCTCTCCCTTCCTGGTTAAAAACCAGACAACGTAACCAGTCCAACCCCCCACCCCTAGTATTATAACCACAAACAACCATGAAACGCCATCCCGCCCATAAAGCGTCACTCACTATAGCAGCGAGCCGGGGCTGATAGAGCTCACACGCTCCCGAGCAGAGCCACAGAGAGGATCGTCGAATTGCCTCCGACTGGCTGGAGCTGGAGATCGCCTCACTTTGCATGATCACAGCCGCAGATCGTCCAGGATCTAAAGATGTGGACCGGGTTCGGAAAGCTTCTGCTGCTACATTTGTTACTCCTGGAGCTCAGCAGCCACGTTCAAGGTAAGCCACCTATTGGCTCAGAGATGGGGGGGGGGGGGAATGTGCGTCGTAGATGCGCTTCTCCGGGGACGGAGCGGGGGGGGGTAACCGCTGGTTTTCGAGAAACTGGTCCGCCTTATTATTAGAGCAGCGCTAATGAATGCAATAGGGAGTTCCGCTTCTACAGCAATGAAAACATTCAGATCTTAATTGCCACTGTTGTCAGGGTTGTAAGCGTTGGCACAGGTGACACGAGGTGACAATGAGTTTGAGGAAGAAACGAAAAGCACATGTGGGCAGGCTGATGTTGTGAGGGTATAGCTAGAGGACGGCTGCCTGTGGGGATGCGATCAGCAAAGTGCTGGCTGCAAATGCTTTGTTTTTAATGTTTACGCTGCAGTTGCTAAATTACTGCCAAACACATCAGCCTAAACAGACCCGAGTGTTTAAATGCCAGCACAGCACTGGTGGTAGGCGCTCATTGTCGAACTAAAGTCAACATAATGAAACAACAGGCGGAGCAATCATGAGCAGACTGTAATTCTGGAAGTCTTATACTTTAATATTGATTGGATCAGGAAGTCTTACCAAAAGCGGATACATCTACAGGCTAATTTAGGGGGAGCTAGAGCGATTTCTCACATTGCATGCTCAAAAATGTGTTGCTTTGTGCAGCTTGTTCCTACTTTATCAGTTAAGTCCCTGAAGTTGGAGAAAATGTCATTTATTTTAAAATGACCAGAAGTTTCCCCCAAGAATAAGTTTTGTAATCTGAGATTTGAATAGCCACCCGATCCAAACAAATAAACCCCTAACTGACAATTTGCTTTTTTTCTGTCTTTACAGGAACTCATACCGAGTCAGATTGTGAAATAGGGCAGTTTCAGTGCAAGAGCGGAGTGTGCATCCCAAGCCTCTGGAGATGTGACGATGACAACGACTGTTCAGACAGCAGCGATGAGGAGAACTGTCGTAAGTGGCCCAGAGTCTCTCAAATCCCACTCACATTGTTAATTTTATATATCTTATATCTTTATAACACTTAGATTGTTTAATATGAGCTTGCATTCGAATGCGTACCCCATAGTTATCATATCATGAGTAACTTTTAAGGAATTAACCTGGACTGAGAATAAGCACCTTATTTTTGTTCTTGGGGGGGCCCTTTGGAATTCCCCTTTCGTCAGTGCACAAACCTCTCATCCTGGATCAAAAGTCACATGGCCAAAGGAATTTTTTTTACTTCTTACTAATTCACATCCTCTATAAACCTCTGGCACAAAGCGGATTTGGGGCCTTAAGTAATATTTCTTGTGGTTATTATGCTTGTTTTGTTATTAACCCTATACTGCTGGTGATGTATGGAGCTAGCCTGGCACTGAGAGATCAGAGTTATGCGTCATAATAATTAGTGCTGAGTAATGCGGCCTGGTTTCCTCCAATGTCCTAGAAGTGACTGCTTATTGCGGTCTCTTGGGGTTCTCTTCGGATAGGTTGAGATGGGAATAGGTATGGGCTGGTATGTGATTCTCATGGTATGATGATTGTTTCATGGTATTGCAGTGTTTACACAAACATTTCCAGCTAAAATATTTAATGTGTTTTAACTGCTTTTACTAAAAACAGAAAAGTGGCACTTTTTTAAACAACTGCTGCCAAAAAATCTAACAAACTGATTATTAGTCTTTTAATCCTATTTCTAATATTGATTATGTGGATTTTGATGCACAGACTAAAGTCAAAAAATAGAATGAACACCAGCTGAAATTAGTAGTAGTTTTAAAGTGCTACTGTATATTGAATATATTATAGAATAATTATACAGAATATAATGCATTTTTGCCGTTCTAATCTTAATATTATAATACATGTAACATGATGCATGATACATTGATATTAGTCAATCTGTTAAGATACTTATCCTCCAGTCAACTTCTTAACTTGTAAACGTTAGTTTTAAAGGAGCCTTATCTTTTATGAGAGTATTTGGTGGTGCTACTTAAATTTTCTCGCCGTGTGCTTTTTGTCACCTGAAATATTCCCAAACAGCCAAATCTTTGTCTTGCTTGCAAATAAAAGAAACAGTGTAGTAGTCTTTTTGTTTAATTTTCTTAGTCTAGTTTACCAGCAGTGGATAACAACAGGTGTGGGAGGGGCAGCTCTGCATTACTTAATTCTCCACAAAGGTGGAGAAAACTGGAGTTACTTTCTATAGCATCTTATTATTAAAATCACTTAGCCTTAGGAACTGTAACTTTGTAAAAATCTGGTATAACCTGATACCTGTACCCAACCCATGCCTTGAACAGGATTTTAAAATATTTAATTGCATTCATGTTTAAACAATTAAATATTTGATTGAAATTCACCGAGGAGTAGAAATGGCAATAATCAAAACCTCATAAACTGCATTGAGAACAAGACAAGTATTCATGGCATGATCATAAATTGGTCTTTGAAGTCCATTTCATTGAATTAGTGATTGAATTAGTTGGTATATTTCTTAAACTGGAGACCACATGGTTCTCACATCTTGCTTTGTTGACACACTGAACCCATCAAGAATCATCAAGAACGTTAAAACAATTCTGATTGTGTCTCTGTGTCTCCAGAGATTTATTGAATTTACTTGATAGTTGGTGGACAATGCTGGAGGTGATGTGGAAATGGCTTTTAAGGAGGGCACCTTCAGTCTTAACAGGTGTGGTTTGTTTTGTTTGGTGTAAGTGTTGCTCAGAGAGAATGTAAGAATGTGCCTTAAACCACAAGGTCATCCACTGTTCTTTACAGTGAGCCGCTTTGTCTGTGGTGGAAATGAGGTCTATGACTTTCATCTCTCCTCATTCTCTTTGCTACATATCTTGTAAGCTTCAGATGTGGGTATGCTTCTCTCTTGGGTTTGCTGTCACTCTCTGAATCGCTTCATCTTCTCAGCCTCTACCTTTATGTACTTCCCCCTATTGTTCCCTCTCTCCCTTGCTACCTGGTATCATTCTTTTCTTTGAAGGCTCCAGCTCTTAGTCTGTGTTGAAAGTGACTCTTTCTAAACAGCCGTCTCATTTCCTCTGCATTCTGGTGTCCATTAATCGACTCTCTTGTGCCATTTTCAAATCATTTATTGCTTCACCTTGACAGTGCCAATGCCAAAAAGGTTGTGCCCGCCCGCCTTAGATCCACAAAGAGCATCAGCTGACAGGTTGGTTGGAGATAAATCCAACAGCATGACTCTGGCTGCTGCCGTGATTCTCAGTGACTGGCAAGACGCCAGGCCTTCGAACAGATGCCAGCGCTGCCGCTGCGCCCCCCTCCCTAAAACCAAATATCACCAGCAAGAGCTCTGCAGAGAGGGGGTGGAGGGCGAGAAGGAGGAGGAGAAGGAGGTGGAGAAAAGATGGGACAAATTTGACTGAGAGAAACAAGATGGTGTAGAGCAGATATGATGTGAGGAAAATGAGAACAAGTGTTTCTGGAGAACTTCCAAAGATAGAAAAACAGTTTGGCCAAAATGAACGGGGGAAGTGGCCATTGATTTAATTCAGCAAGAATTCATCCAGCACTCCTTTGGCTGTTTCCAATTTTTACATGAAACTTAAAAGATAGAAAGACAGAAGTGTCATGATTTTTTTTCCCAAATACTGATAAATGACTAGAGAAAGTAGTAAATATATGTTTAAAGAGCAACTGAAACTGTGGGTGTAACAGTATGCTACATCCAGGTCACAAGATTAAATTATATATGATGTTTCACACACAGAAAAAATGTTTTTGAAATCACAAACTGTGTTTTAAAGAATCCTTGTTAAGCGTAGAGTTCTCCAGTTCAGGTTCGATCGATATTTCGGATTTTGAAATAATTCTGTCTTCCTTTCACTCTCCAGAAATATGCATGTTAGGTTACCCATACCCCTGCAGGTATGAGGAATAATTCAATGGATTTTAAACTGGAGATGATCAAATGCAGACTGAAACTCATTAAAAATAGTAAACCATCTAATGGGAAACCCTGAAGCAGATGCCAACTTTGGCATGGTTAACAGCTGGTATTCTTACTTAGTTTAGAAGTCATTCTTATCTTGTCTATGACTTTCTGTTTTCTACTCTTTCCCCAAATTTTTAAACTGATGGAGGCTTCTTCAATGTTTATTTAACTGAGTGCTTTCTGCCCGCTTGAGAAGTGGCTCATAGAAAATGTCTTTTTTCTTAATTAACATAGAGCCCTAATTTGGTCATTATTTTGGCATGTATAGTGTAGACCACCAATATAGACCTCTTTGTGGCACCTCTCAGATGGTTTTATGTTGCAATTGTTGAACTGCTCAGGACATTAACGTGTTCTCTTGGGCACTCTATTATAACAAGGTTAGTATGTCATGGAGTAAGTTGATGAACTTCTAAAGTGATCTGTGCTGAATCTTAGGTCTCTTTTTAAGTATCCTCCTGTTGTCCTTGTAAGGAAGTCCAGTTTAAATCGTCCTTTTTTGTTCATCTTTCTGCTGTTTAAGTCTTTCATCTTAGTCCTTCAGCTTATCCTCTCTCCTCTACTTTATTCTTAACATGCCTCCTGTTTCCCTGGGAGATGATAAAGTAATGATGGTGGTCACGGTTTTTTGTCCATTTGTGCTTTCTTTGTGGCAAAGCACATTGCTCCTACACACGTATGCTTAAGCATCATAATTGTCCATTTCCTTTAGGTTCTTCATGGCCTATATTTAGGTTGTGGAATCCACATAAAGAAAGGTTGCATCATTGTTTACAATGGTATTAAAGGGATTTAAATATGCGCAATAAAAATGGCCAATTTGAAATAATTATAGCATCACAATAATCCAAAACCTTTAGTCGTCATCTCTTTCTTGAATTGCCATGTCCTTCTCTGTTGAATAGCTGCATTGATCAAGCAGCAATGTAAATGTTTGGTCTGATGGTGGTTTTCCAAAAAATATGACCAAAATAATAAGCGGTAGCAGCGATTGTGATGGACAATTGACCAAAAGTTCTTAGACTAGTTTTTCCTGGACCATCTTCAGTGTTTTTAACCAAAGAGAAAAATCTTCTAATCGTATTTCGGTTGGTAGCATTGCTTTACAAAGGACAGATCTATTGCTTTTTTTTGTTAGATGCACTCACGACATTAACTGTTGCTCTGCTCAGTCGAAATTTTACTGACCAAGTAGCCATTCAGCAGCTTACCACTACATACATTTGAGATGATGAAAAGGAAATCTGACATTTAAGGTGTAAAGAAATTTATAATTTTATTACGTCTTCTTGCTATAGCTCAACAAGCTTTCCTCATATTTTTATTTATTTATTGTGAAGTGGGAGGAATAGGACAAAGTGATATGTGAAAAAGTGTAACAGTAGGCTAAATCAGTGGTCCCCAACCTTTTTTTCACCACGGACCGGTTTATTATCAGACCGTATTTTCACGGACCGACCTTTAAGGTGTGCCGGATAAATGATAACGGATGGTATAAAAACGCGGTATTATAAAAATAGACGTAAATCCAATGTGTATTCGCATCTGTATTAACAGCGTCCTAACATCGAGCAGACAACATAACACGAGTAACATACACTCAGCCCCCTAACGCTCTCTGGTCGCCATGGTAACATTTAAACGTACCTTTAAGAATTCAAGATTTACCACAAAACCAAATACAAATTGCATAAAAAGCTTAACTCACCACAACGCTGAATCAGTGAGAGCCTTGGGCCTTTTACCCTTTCCAAAGAAACGGTCGAGAGACATTTGTTTTCTATCCATCTTGCTAGCTTGTGCGATTAATTTTAGCGGTAAATATCACGTGACCAATACAAGCCTCTTGACGTGTCAAGACTGAGCTATGTAACAGGGATATCCGATCATTTTTCAAAATAAAACAGTGGTCACACTCATAATAAATAAAACGGAAATACTGGAAGTAGGGCTGGGCGATAAATCGATTTTATAGAATAATTCGAATTTGTCTTTTAAGAAGATTTATTTTTGGGAAAATCGAGATTTACCCCCTTTTCGTAGTTTGGAGCAAGGTCAGCCAGTCAAAATGGCAACTAGCAAAGAGGAGCTTGTTTCCAAAAAGGGACAGTTTCTTCAATTATATGGAACTGGTTCGGTTTTGCGACTTCAGACTTGGAGCAACAAACTGCTGCAAAATCTGTTTGAAGGCTGTGTCTACCAAAGGTGGGAGTACGACGAATTTGTTTCAACACCAGAAACAGAGGCACTCGGTCGAGTGAGAGAAGTGGTGCTCTCTATGAGATGTTCAAGCAAGCAGCAGCTCACAAAACACCACCAAAAGACAAGCCACCATAGGGGAATCATTTTCACACTGTGTCCCTTATGATAAGACGGGTGTCCAGTGGAAAGCAATCACAGATGCCATCACAATTTATATTGCCAAAGATATGGTGCCTGTTTATACAGTGGAAAAGCCTGGCTTTATTTACCTACTGAAAACTTTGGACGCCAGGTATGTGCTACCAACTTTGCACACTACTGTGAATTCGGGTAGACTCCCAAAGGAGATATTAAAATAAGAGTTTAAAAAAAATAGATTCTGTCATTTGTTATTTCTGTTTAAGAAAGTAAAGGGAGAAAGAAAAAAATCGATTAAAATCGGATTTGGTGTGAAAAAATCTGAGATTTTATTTTTAGGCCATATCGCCCAGCCCTAAC
Source organism: Valencia hispanica (assembly GCA_963556495.2). Lineage (NCBI taxonomy): Eukaryota > Metazoa > Chordata > Actinopteri > Cyprinodontiformes > Valenciidae > Valencia > Valencia hispanica. The sequence continues at coordinate 49,098,000 of OY747705.1, read as the reverse complement.
TAGAAGTTATTTATTCTTTCTGTTTGGCCCGCGGCCCAGTACCACATGACCCACGGCCCGGTACAGGGGCCATCTAAACCTTCCAAATTTGTAACCCTAAATCATAACATAAACTCAGTAAAACAAAAACACCAGCTCCTTAAATTGTGAACCATTGAACCTGGAAAACCAAGGATTGTAAAATAGCTTAAAGCTGAGGGACACAAACTCATTACTTAAGGGTGGGAAAAAAAGTTGTTTAAGCGTATATGCGGGTGTGTGTGCTCATGCGTGTTCGTGTGTTACAGCAAGACAATGAGTCTTAGATGGGGAGCGTCTCAGCTTCAGTCTGAGACCAACTTCCCATAGAGAAGACATCACAACGCATTTCACGCTGCTGCCATGTGTTTGTGTGTGTGTGTGCATGGGTGGTTGTGTGTGTGAGAGCGATCAGCCAATGTCTTACACACAAACACACACCAGTCTCCTCACACAAAGACCCACAGGCACACACATGATAGCGTTATAAGAGACTGGAGAGAAGCGTTTAGGCATAGGAGGCGTTGCAATGACACAGAGGCTCACATGTTGGTCACCTGCTCACACATTGAGGCTCAAACTGTTACAGCTTGGGCCAGATTTAAATAGAATGTGAGGTCAGAGGGACCAGGTTCATGAGGAACTGCACCGAACCAAACTCCTTTTTCTGGGGTAACCCCTAAACATAAGCCTAACAACGACTCTTAAATTGAAGTGACAGCAAGTACTGGTTGGTGTCAGCAAGTATGAAAATTGAATCTTCCTCAAGAGGCAGAGGCGCCATCAAAAGCCAATAACTTTTGTAAACCGATGTGTGCATGCAATGTTAACAGTTATCAAGCCTTCAACGGCGTATACGGATTTTTTTTCTGTCATGTTTGAAAAACAATGATAGAAACATAATATATGATAAAACTGTTTTCAAAAGGAGACTTTGTCTGGCAAAATCAAGTTTTATATCCCTTTTTAGATTAGAGATTCACAGAGAAAAGAGCTGGCAATACCTTCAGTCAATGGCCAAACAGATAGAAACTCGATCAGCAAATGCATTTTACTAACCGCTTCCATGTTGCTCACAAATCAACACTCTACTGTGTGGACACCATTACTGAGGGAGGAAGACTCAAAAGTTAGCTATTTTCATTGTCAGTGAGATAGTTAGAATGAAGCTAGATACAAAGATGAAAGAAGCCATTTAAAAGAAACATGTATAGGTATATCTAAAAAGTAAATTAGAATACTGTGTAAAATGTTCAATATTTTCTGTTTTCTCATTTCAGAAAGTGAAACTCATATTTTATAGTTCTGCCACGATTTGTCAATTCGTCTCGACGATGTTGACGACCGAAATTGTTGACAACAAATATAGTAATTGAAGTCATTTTATTGTTGAAGCTTTGATTTTCTCTTAAAACTGTTGCTGTTACTTTCACTGCTTTGTCTGCCTTTCTGCCACTGACTCACATGGGGTCAGGCGTTGCGTCACCGGAAAACCCCAAATAGCAGTATCATTTTGAGCAGAAAATGGAGCTCTAAAGTTCTGAAACGTTTTATAAAAATCTAAGAGAAGCATGTGTTATTCAAAATTCACAAGGTAGAACTTTCTTTCCCTGGGAGTACAATGGTGATGCTCGAGCCTCTTAAAAAGAATCCCGTTGTGGCTGATGACGACGAGGGACAGTAAGCTAATTAGCTTGGTTGAACAAAAAAAAATAATATTTTGTTGCTTAAGCTTATGTATTCAGTCATTATTCAAGGGTATACTAAAAATCCATCTGAAAAACTTACTTCTCACTATTCTCAGGTCAAACATTTATATGCGATTAATTTCGATTAATGAATTACAAAGCCTCTAATTAATTAGATTTTTTTTTTATCGAGTCCCGGCCCTAGTTTTTACATATTATAATAAAGACCGTGAGCAAAAATTGGATTAAGCTAAAATCTATACTTGTAGATTAGACTTTACTAAAAACTGAAATTGGAGATTGGTCATAACATTTTGATCAGTGGTGCTTATATCCTTGAAGAATGTTACCATGATACCTAACAATATACAGCAGTATGTGTCTGCTGCACTGATGGATAAGAGACAAAAAGGTTCCATGTTGCCACCTTTATCACATGATGCTCCATGCTCTACAAGCGTACATTACCCGGTGTGCTGAATAGGTGTTTGGTGCACCGGAGCAAATCGACAGCAGGGTAATTTTAGGTGAGGTCAGTGCTGGCCTGAGGCATTTGCTCTGACTCTCTTTTTTTCCCTTTATGTCTCCATCTGTTTGCCATAAAAGAGCAAGAAAGACAAACACCTCTCTTTCTTCCCATCTTCCCACCTCTGTGTTACCTCTGTCTCCTAAGCCACTTTGACACATGCACACCTTTCTAATAATCTAAAGGTGGCTGAACATGTCTCTGTTGTATGTGAATTACCTCCCTGGTGCTTTTCTGGAGGGGTTTTCTATAAAGAAACTGAATTGTTCAGAACTAGGAACCTGTAGGTTTCCCTTTCAGCACAAATAGGTCTGAGCTCCTGCAGCCACTTAAACAAGCAGGCATACATCAGTAGCAGTGATCAGCTGCTAAGTGGAATCAGGAAAATTGCTTTATTGAATGAAACAATAATAACTCTGTTCAGACGGTCCTCCTCCATGATTTTACCTTTGATAATTAGCTGCAGCACCTAGTCGTCTTTCCCAGCATCTGAGTCAGTTGACCTATAACAGTATATACTGCTGATATTGTAGTCAGTCCAGATGCTTTATAAATTCATAATTTAGTCCTTGTGGGGAGCTGCGAAAATACAGAACATATCAGCCTATGCTCTTTGAATTCCACAAAAATACAGAAAAGATGGCAGAAAATATTCAAGCTGATTCAGAATAAATGGGAGTAACGGCGGGTGAGTTGATGGAAGTTTCAAAGTGGATTTAACACCGTAAGAAAACTTTGCCAATAAACAGGAAGAGTATGAGTGTCCTTTATTTTAAGTTATTTTTTCTCTTTTCCTTTTTTTCATTATCTTCCTTCCTCCTATGCAGCACTCCTTTGCCAGCGTTACCTTGTCTGTTTGTTTTGTTTTGTTTTTCTCACTGCAAAGTCACTCATAGTTCAATGTCAAACTTTGATAATTCTACAATCCTCTTTCCGTACTGTGCGCACATTAAGGACCGCGTTGGCTGGGTACTTGTGTTGCTCTGTTATCAAGGCCCCTCCCCCAGTCTGCGGCATGTGACGGGGTATCATGACGCTAATCCCCAACCCAGATTAACCGAATATCTGCTCGGCTTCCATTTTTATTATTTACAGTTGCTGTAATCCTGTTTTTCACCTTGTGCTCCGTTGCCTGCCGCATGTAGTTAGAGAGCGGCACATGAAATGACAAGTAAGACGGGCGATGAATAAAACATAACTGCTAATACCAGACTGCGGGGTTTAGACTGTGATATAAGTGCTCCAGAGTGCCTCGTGTTTAAAGTTTTATACAAAGTTCAGTTTGGGTTCCCCCTTCTTTCTCTGTGTATTAGTCCTTTTTATTGTATTTATATTTACTATTCCGCTTAATTCATTACATCCCCCTATTTTTTTCCTAATATTGTAAGTGTTTTTCGCCCCTAGTGTGATCAAAAAGCAGCTGGAGTTTCTGGCTACCGTGGTTTCTTTTTCTAAAACAAAAATATTTTCTATTCAAACACCTGCTGACACAAAAAAAGATGACGGAACATTTTTGAAAAAGCCATAAAACCCAACCCAAGCATTCAGAAAGTGAATGTAAGAGTAAGATCTCAATTTTCTATCTCTGCACTAAAAGAACAAAAAGATATCGAAATACATTTGAATACTGTAAAAGTCTGCATATTTCAACATTAAAGAACGTTTATTTAATTTTCTTAATTGTTATAGTTAATGTTTCCGACACAAAAATAAAAAAAGCAATTTCTGTATGAGTTGAGGTAACGTTATTTTGTCACACACAATTTTGATAGTTTATATTACCTATAAATTCCTTTTTTATAAAGGTTTTTTTGTGTGCATAAAATTAGGAGCAACTTGTTAAAATAATTCCCTCAATTTCTATTTCAAATAAAGTTTACATCAGTGATGATGCCAGAGAAATGTGAAATTGAACTTTTTAAGAATCACTGTATGATTCATAACATACAATGATAACACTTTAAATTCTCCTAACTGAACCTATATACACTACTCACAATAAGTTAGGGATATTGTTATTTACATGAGTGCTATTTCTATTTGGTCTGAATTTTAATGAAATAAGTAAATGTATCCTTTAATATTACTAATAATGAATGAGAAGAAACACCATTTTCAGTAGTGTAATATTTATTACCCCAAAAATGTAGAAAATAACAAGGGTAGCCCCAAATAACACCAATTGACAATGTCCGTAGCAGATATTTCCACCATTAACCGCAATGACAGCTTGACAGCTACGTCTCTGGCTCCTCACTAGCCTCATGATGTTGTCCTGAGGCAATACGTTCCACTCTTCCACAAGTGCTACACGCAGTTCTGCTAGGTCACGTGGGGCTGGGGTACTATCATCCAGTCGCTGCTTCAGCTGGTCCCAAACAGGCTCTATGGGGTTCAGGTCAGGGGACATTGCTGGCCATACCATATGAGCCACTCCGTCTTCCTGAAGTCGAGCTGCGACAATTCTGGCACGATGTGGTGGAGCATTATCATCCATGAAGAGAAAGTTGGGGGTTTGCTGGCAGAATTTGGGGATGATGATGATGATGGGTTCTATGAAGTCTCTGAGGTAAGAACGTGCAGGGACTGAGCCAATCTACAATAACCAAATCAGTTTTGCACTGACTGGTGATGCCTGCCCAGGCTGTTACACCTTCTCTACCAAAGCTAACCCTGGGGAACATGTTGACGTTGGCGTATCGCTCACCTCGGCTTCTCCAGCAACGGTGACGATCATCAATTCTGTGCAAGGTGACCCAACACTAATCAGTGAACAGGACGGTAGACCACTGGTACATTGTCCAGGTTACATGATCTTGTGCCCACTGCAAACATTCACAGTGGTGTCGTGGTGTCAGTGGAGTCACCTGCAAGGGTCGTCTGGCATTCAAGCCAAAGAGGTGGAGTCGGTTGCGAATGGTTTGTCTGGAAACCCTAGTACCCCTCAAATCTCGTAAACGGGCCTGCAGCTGTTTTGCAGTTGAATGACGATGTCTGAGTGCATAGGTCCTTAGGTACTGGTCATCGTTGCTTTCTGTCACTCATGGGGCTCCACTCCTGGGTCTGTCACTAACTCTGCCAGTAGTTCTGTCTTGATGCAAGTCTGCTGATGACACTTTGAGACTCGCCAAGTTCACGTGCAACATCTGACTGCCTGTCACCGACCCGAAGGCGCGCCATGGCCAGGTGGTGCTGCCCGTCCGTTAAGTAACGTGGTGAGTTCATGGCTGTTTGAAGGATGAAGTTGGAATGACTTACTGACAATACCAGCTTTTTAAACCCACAGAATGTTGAAATTGATGCCACATTGAAAAGTGTTGTCTTTAGTATTTTTTTGGTGTTGGCCCCAATATGTAATGCTCACTGTACACAGTGAGAACATTACGTGGAAAACACAAAATGAGGTGTGTTTATCACCCCAATACAATTGCCTCTCTATCCCAAAAATATCTGAAGTGAAACACACCATATGTATGACATCCACTGATTCTCTCACGATATCCCTAACTTATTGTGAGTAGTGGATTTTAGGATATATGGTCATTTACATGAAGACCAATGTTTGTTTTTGTTTACTGTTGTAGAGGTTTCAAAATGTTTACTTCTCATGTTAACATTTCTCTTCTTGCATTTTTTGGAACAAGCTTTATATGTTCAGTTACTCATCTATGGTAAAAATGCTAACTATAAGCACAATGGTGTCATGCATCCATCAGGCAGCGTAAATGACAGAACCCGCTTGAGCTGAAATAGAATTATCATTTAGTTTAACAGTATATGAGTCACAATTTGGTATGTGCTTTTTTTTAGGTCAAGTTTCAGAAAAACAGGAAATAATACCAAATGCAGGGTTTCATTTCTTTTTATTCTAAGTGGAAAAATCACCTCTCATGAGGAGGTTCTAAAATAGCTTTGTACAGGACGACAAAGTAGATTTTTTTTTCTTTCCAATTTGACCTATGTGGTATCCTTCATGCTTGCATGTTGCTGAGGAAAAAACATTTTATCTATTAAAAAGTAGGTTAATGTTATGAAAATAATAATGACAAGTTTTCATTATTTGATAGTAACTTCTGGTAAAACATAAGGCATTACAGATTTGAATAATGTCTCCCAAATAGATTTTACATCAAGTTTTGGAAGAAGTTGGACAAATGGACGTTCTGAAGTAAATGTATTTTTTGTGCAAAATACTGCTTTGACTTTTTGTCATTCTGCTGTTTGTAGAGCATTTGACCGTACCTGATTGTTTTGCTAAATGCGTTAACAAAATGTTTTCATGTCTTGCCCTATTTCTCCATTTGTGGGTTTTCCTCCAGCTTGCCTTTAAATGAAGCTGTTAATGTTGATTTCACACAACACATCTCTATCGTACACAACCCTCTCCAGCTTCTAAGCCTGGGAACGGATCATTTTTACCTTAAGGGGATTTTGTTTGTCATTCATTGCGGGATGTTGGAACGAGGTGCCGGAGAGGTGAGTCTCTCTTTGATGATGTTGCTCCTGTTCAGCAGTGCTAGTTATCAAAAGGAGACGGTTGTGACACAAAATTATGCACACTCAGAGTCTACATTTTCAGCATTTTCACATTACCATTGTAATACATCCACTTGCAGTATGCTTCATTATAACTCTGTTCTGACACTGTCAAAGTGAAGCAGCCGAGGGGAGATTAAAGAGTGAGGAAATGGTGGAGGAATCTAAATGACCACTATTTTTCTCTGCTGATCTGAAGGGAAGATGAGCAGTTCCTTTGCTAATCATCTCTTGCATGGTGTTCCTTCTCCAAGTTATGATGAGAGGATTGTTAGTGTGTTTGAAGTAAAAAAAACAAAAAAAAAAACATTAATGTGCTGGAGTTCCTGTAGCAGCATCAGAAATCTTAACATTTATTAAAATGCAAACTATCCCACACTTTGTTCCGGCTTGGTTGGCTTTGCAAGAATTAGTTCAAAAGATGTTGTTTAAAGGAGCCAAAAATAGAAAGGAAGAGTGTTTATTTGGGGTGTGAATCGGTCAAGTTTGCAGCATGCCATTAATGCTTACGGTCTGACCTCCCTTCCTTTTGGTCTTTTTTTCTTGGCATGTGGTCATTGTGTGTTTGACCAGTGACAGCTCTCTCACTCTACACCCCCATTTCCCATTATGCATCATTGGACTTGGCGCTTGAATGTTTGGAAGTAGGGCGAAGCCTTCTCAATAGGGCCTAGGAGGCCACCTCTCTCTCTTACATGCACACACTTTTAAAAACCAAATCCATTGGTCCTTTTTTGTTTCATTGTGAACATAAAGAATAGTACTGTTGCCCTGCATGCATCTGCTTTATCCTTTTGTGTGCAATACCTATCCCGATCTGAGAAAACTTTCTTGGAATTTTTCTTTAAAATAATCTTTCAAGTTTAGAACAAATAACTTGTACTGAACCTACAAATGACTCCACTTTGCAGCAATAATACATGGTTTTGCAATTGTCTAGCTCACTCACCAGTAATAATAGGGGTGTTTTGTTTTTGTAGCCCAACAAGAATTATTTCATCCAACAGCTTTGTCCTATGTCCTATAGCTGCTTCTCTGACTTGTCATATGGGGCTGTAAAAGGTCTCCACTTTTTAAAATGGCATAAACTGCTGGTACCCATGAGCAACATAGTGCAGCCTCCCTATTTTCCCCAGTAAAGGGTGTTAATTTTTTCTTGTAACGTGTATAATGTGTGGCTAGATCTTCTTTTTATTTGTATCCAGCAATTGGATTACAGACCCGCTGTTGTAAACCCAGTCCTACAAAATAAAACACACAGATTAGAAGAGAGAAGAAAAAAACTCTACTCTTAATTTTAAGTTTTGCCAATAAAAGGTTTTTGATAAAATTCGGACTCTTTATTGTACTGTTGAATTAAAATTTCTAAAATGAAAACCTTTCGTGGCTCAAAAGATGCGCCTTTCACATCGGACGTCAGGTGATCTACTCTCATTGCAGTGAATAATTTACATAGCCAGCCAAATGTTTGCGGAGCTGCTACTTATTAAAGGGTTTGAGGAGAGCTTCAACGCGCATTAGGCTTTTGGGCAAAGTTAGACGTATCTGTGTATTTGTCCAACTATTTAACATGTTTCCCATATAGCAGCCAGCCGGAGGTCCTTAGTTTTAAGTGTCTCAATGGATTTACTGCCTTCTGGCCTCTATGTGCAAGTACCTCTTTGTGCACAACTCAATTGAGGATACTGAACTTCCACACTGAATAAGTTCCTCTTGGTACTTCAACTGATGCTATTATTCTCCAATTATCTGGTCAGTTGGTAACGACAGGTAAACTAGAATGCTGGGGTTTTTTCTTCGTTCCCGTTTTGTTTTCAATCAAACCACTTTCTTTAGGTTTTACAGCAATTGTGAGTCAAATTTAATTTAAATTTTTTAAATTTAGATTTCTGAAAATACTCTCGCGATTCCCCCACATAGGATCTTGACCCCGGCTTTAGGAAAGTCTGTCATGAAACACAGTTGAGAAATCCAGAACACTGTAGAGGGATAGTGCTTTTGGTTAAGAATAGTGCTGATGCTCGTACTCCATGACTGCTGGTTTATTTGTCACTTTTCATTACTTGATGCATGGGAATTTCTACTTTGCAGCACTGGTTCTCGGGTGCCATCAACAGTAAGTTCCATGTTTGAAAATATTGCCTCTTGGAATATTTGGATGAATATTTACACATGTGGAAACCAAACCTTTCAGTCCAGACACATGCACTAGTTTGACTGAGAAAGACCCACTGACCCACTTGTGAAAGAAGGCGGTAGTTAATTGGCCCATGTTGTGGGGACTGTGATGTTCTCTCTTTTTTGGATTTAGTCCACCTCTTTTGGCACAGACTAGACTGTTTTTGAGTGGCAATGCTTTCATAGGTGATCAGACAGTTTAATTAAATCCTCTCTGGATGGAGATCCCTTTATATTCGTACCTGTGCATTCTACTTTGAAGGTGAACATCACAGTGCTTGTAAATGCTAGAGACTGCTGATTGTTCCCTCTTGTTCCCATTATTGAGAATACAATTTAACCGTCTGTTCCTTTTTAACCCATTTAAATAAAAGGATGTGTGACTCCTCTAACAAAAATATGTTTGTGACACCTGACTTTCTATAATCCCTAAAACAAGTTAACAGTAGAACTGCCAAGGTTCAAATACCCCATTGTACCTTGCAAAGTTTTTTTAATACTAATTAAAATGTGTTTTTTTTTACAGCTACAAACATCAATTTATTTCTGTGGAATTTCATAGAATAGACCACCACAAAATGGTCACAATTGAGTTGTATACGGCTTATTTGATCAATTCAAGTGGCCTGTCAATTTAGGTGGATGGCCATGTCTCATTAGGTTTTGCAGCCTCAGAAACACTATGGCATCACCTCCTGGCAGACTCACCATAACATAAACGACATTGAGCACAGAAAGCGCATTATTGGTGCAAACGAATCCTCCGCAAACCACCGTGTCATACTTTTTCAGTTTAATATCATTTTTCAGAAGTTCAAGGTTTTGTACACTTTTTAACCCTACTTTAAACTTGCCCACAACTTCATCCCTGACCAACCTGATATGTTTCTTACTGTTCCTTATGCTGTTTTCTCCCAAAAAAAAAAAATAATAATAATAATGTATAATACACCGGTGAACTCTGGTTGCACTGGGTTTTATTTAGGGGTATCAAGTCAAAATTCGAACTCCACACCTTAGATTGTTTTAGTTACAAGTAATTTAGAAAATCATCTGTATGATTTTATTCCACTACACAATCTTTTTGTTGGTCTGGCGCTTAAAATCCCAATACTAATTCCTTGCGATCTGTGGCTGTTACACCAACATTTTCAGAGGTATGGATAGTTTTGCAAGATCCTGTAGCACTACCAGAAGAAGTCATTTTGACCTTGTTAGAATAACAAATATAACTTTTTTCAAAGCTGCAGGGGAGTGTTTTGGGAGGGGCCTTGGTAGGTCAGATTAAAGGAGTCATAACCTAGTATTATCTTGGATACCCACGCTCTATTATAGTCTTTCAGGCCCTTCTAAAAAAAAAAAAGTTGAAAAAAAATAAACACAGAGCTCCTCTGACCCTTATTTCTGAAGGCATTATTGTCTCGCGAGATCTGATGCAATACTTTGGCTGTCGTGGACGAGCATTGTAATAATGCAAATGAGGGACGCGTTGATAGGTGACAGGAAGGAGGAGGGTTGACACCCCAGGTAAGGCCTCAGCATATCTAACCCATATCTACTTCTCACGCTAGCATACAATAGCCACATTAGCAGTTAGCTGCTGTTTGTTACACACAGCAGAGCAATAAAAACACAGCCTTACCGTTTCAATTGCAGGCAAGTCTCTGATTGTTGGAATGGCCCCTTTTTCCAAACGGAGCTTTGATACCATCTTCACCTGATTTTGTCCCAAATTCGTAATGGATTCCGGCGTAAAAAACTAGAAAAAATATTTCCATGTTGATTCTGGCAGTCAACAACAGAGCAACTCACGTGTCTACTGCGTTTCTGGCAGAAATGGTTTTATCTGATTTAGCTGATTTAAAATAAAAGGCTGACACGAATATGTCTTCTTCATGCATCATTGCGTGAAGAAATCTTCTGCATCTTTCACAGTGGAGTTTGTACTTCAAATCGGTGATGTGTCGGTCAAACCGACTCTAAGGAGCTAACCCTTTGAAGTGAACGATGGGAGACGACTCGTAATTGGGAAACGTTTTTTTTTATTTTTTCATCCCCCCCCCCCCCCCCCCCCCCGCTTGTTTTGGTACATTTGGTAGACATCGTTTTGCATTAATTTTGTTAATAAATACACTTTAAGCAACAGAAAATCTGAGGAGCATAAAGAGCCAGATCTTTATGGTGAGTCAAGCCAAAAGAACTGGCTCTCCAAAAAGAGCTGGAATTCCCATCACTAGAATTCAGTAATGGCGGCGCTCGACTGAATATGAGGCAGAGAGGATCGAGGGGGAGAAGGGAGAGAGGGAGGGCGGGCTTCCTGCAGCATAGGTAGGTCTGCGATGTCTATATATGGTATATCCTGCGCTGACTTGACGTCAAGTCGGCCAGAAATTAAAACCATGTATTTGAGTGCGCGTGCACGTGGGCTGGTTGACGAACCCAGGGGTAAACAAACGCTTCACTTTTAAATATTGGCTTCCCGGGCAGTGTATAATCGTTAGGCAATCATAACATACATTGTTTCTCATGGAAAAGTGAAAATTACAGGTCATGACTCCTTTAAAAAAATATTTCTCCCTCGAATACTCCGGACTACAGCTTTAAAAGCTACCTTTTTTATTCCTCTAAAGTAAGAGCTGTCTTGCAGTAAATAAATGATTAATGTCTGGGGAATGATCTACTGTGAAATTAGATACTTTAAGATCACTAATTTAGATCACAGCTATTTGCAAAAATGCTAATAAATAATTTATGACATGCACAATAATTTCTCAAAGAATGGTGGAAAAATATGTGTTCCTCTTCATATTATTGTATGAGTATTCAGAGTAAATCATATAAAGAGCAAAATAAATATTTGTCTTACCATATTTAAAGTAATTATTGTGCATGTTGTAAATTATTAATTAGCGTTTCTGCACATAGCTACAGTCAATTATTGATAAAGTAAATTATTGTAAATTAGGTGTATTGGGAGTAAAAAGCTGCACAGCGGTGTAGCTGGTGTCACTGTAGTCTTGTGGCAAGAAGATCCTGGGTTTGAATCCCGGCCTGGGGTCTTTCTGCATGCATGAGTTCTCTCTGAGTACTCTGGCTTCCTCCCACAGTCCAAAAACCTGACCCTAAGGTTAACTGGTCACTCCAAATTGTCCCCAGGTGTGAGCATGTGCCTGATTGTCTGTCTTGTGTCTCTGTATTGCCCTATGGACTGGCGACCTGTCCAGGGTGACCTCACCCAATGACTGCTAGAGAGATAGGCACCAGCCCCCCTGCGACCTTGCAATAATAAGTAGGGAGGGATGGATGGATGGTATTCAGAGCAAAGCAATAGGAGATAAAGTCCCTAGTGTCTGTCATATTTTTTTTTTAAAGTCCAGCTGAAACAAACAAAAAATAGATGAAATGTAAGTGTTCTGATTTGTGGGAATTATTTTAAAGTTACTGAAAAAATATGACAAATTCAGAGCTCATAGATATAATGATGTTGGGAACCTATTGGGGTTTAAGAAGCAGAGGTATGTCTGCAATACAGTTTTACCGTTTCCTATATCTAATACTAATGCTTGTGAACAGCTGTCTTCTGATTGTGGGCCTGCTAGAATATTTTTCTGGCAAATTGCTAAATCTTGTTTTTATATAATATTGATTGCTGACCTCATTCTGTTTGGATTCATCTGCGCAAAACAGCCTTTTTCTGCCTAATCCAGAATCCTGCATACTGATGTTCTGGAAAATAAATGCTAAACTTCAAACTTTATTCTTATTAACTCAAACTCATCCTTTCAGAAATTTTATCAAGCTGTTGTAAGTAGTTTATGATCACCTGCAATATGTTTTGCACATGTAACACCTTTTATAGCCTACCGTCTTTCTTTGTTGTATCATTTTTGAGGCAGCTGTAATAAAGATTGTTCTGATTTGATATCATTCTTTAACTGCTCTATTATACAGCCAGTAAACTAAAATAGCAAGTACTTCTTTTTTGTTTATTTTGTTAGTCAATATTCTCTTCAGCTGCACATCACTACAACTTGGTTGGTGTAGCAACATCACAGTATTTTATACTGTGTCGATGAGGTTTTATCTAGCAAATTTCCAATAACAAAAGACATGTTAAAGAGGGCTGTTTCAGGCCAGGTCATGAAGTTCGAGCCACAGCGGGTTATATTGGGTTAAGTTGCACAATGTTAAAATTTCCCAGAAAGGTCCCTCTGTGGTTCTAATCTTAAAAGATATTTTGTGCTGAAGATGATGTACTTTTTTGAAGAAAAGTGTATTGATCTACCTGACAGTGGAAAAATAAGGTAACTGAAGATGAGCTGCACTGAAAAGAAACACATATCCTCCTTTTTCCACAGAGATTAGTTGCCTTTTCCTCACAAGGAAGCCTTTAAAGTTGTGGGAAACTACAGAAAACTGTTTTTTTTTATTATAACCACTTTCAAACCTGCACAAAATGTATAATAAAAAAGGATCTCTGTAAAACACCGTCCTTCACAGACGGCTTCTGAAAACTGTTAGATGGAAACCAGTCTTCAAAAGTGACTGTTTGACATGTGTTCCTTTTTGTTCCCAATCACTGGTTCTGACTTTAAGGTTTCCTCTGGAGTTTCAGTCTCGTTGTAAGGGCCAAATGATTAGTCATTCATGGCCATTTTACTTTTAGGTCTGACAGCGTCAGATTTAAAAAGCACAGACAGTCTCAGGTCTCCTTCTGTAATTAATAACCCTCACAGTTTCCTTGATCAATTCTATTCATTTTTGCCTGTTCTGTAAGACTAGAGTAGTATAGGAGCACAATGTCATTCTGAAAATAAGATCAGGCTTCTTAACTTTAATTCATGTCATCAGAAGATGGAAATTTATGCTTTTACCCTTCAGGACAGCTTTTACAACATAAAGAAACATTGACAATTTTGTGTGTGTGTGTGTGTGTGTGTGCATGAGTGATATTCTCCAAACTTCAAAGAGCCTCAAAATGTTTTCATCTGAGCAAACTTGAGATGCATTGATCCATCTCTAATCACACACTCACACCTTGCACCTGAAAAAGAAACCAGAGGGAAGATGTTTTTTTTTCTCCCCTCTCCAAACTTAAAAGGCTGAGTTTAAATGTAAAGTTTGACAAGAAAGGTGTGACAGTTGTTGAAAATGTGGGAGCAAAGGCAAAAAAAACAGTGGGAGTTCAGCCAGAGATGGAAGGCGACATGATTATTTTTTTTATTTGTATTAAATAAGAGGGAAAAAAATGACTCTGGGACTAAGAGCTTTAGCTGGGAAGCCATTTTGCTCTGTATATGTATAAAGCAAAGATTATTCTAGTTTTGAGATAATCTAGTGGTTTTATTCTGGAGATTTAATCTAAATCAAAAATTCAGGTTTTAGCTTTAATATTTTTGAATTAGTTTGGTAAAAAGCCTACTACAACACTATATTAATGTGTTTAAATTAGTAAGTCAAAGAAAACTTTCAGTAATCTTTGCAGTTATTAGCACCCCTAGCAAAGTGTATGAAATAAACTTCAAAACAAGTAATTAACCTGGTTCCCCAACTAGTCTGTTTTTTATTCAGACATTCTATTGGTTTAAACCCTTCCTAAATTATTACTCTGACTTAAGGCTGCACTATATATTATGAATATATCATCGCAATATCAGTGTGTGCAATATCCATATCGCAATGGACTGTTTGGAGTGCAGCAGAAGCTCACACAGGACACAAATCACTTTCCCCAAAATTCTAAACGTCACAGAGTGATGGAAGCACAGATGGTAAAAAAGAGGAATGAGCATTTATGGCAACCGATCTCATCATCGCAATACTGATATTACTTATATTATCATTCTCAAATATTTTCTAATATCTGACTGTAAACATGAGTCAGTTTATGTTGCTATCTATTTTTATGGTCATTCACTGACTTTGTTTCATCCACTCACATCTGGCTAGCTTAGTGCCATGTTCTCTTGTCATTCCCACTTTGAAAAGTGGGTAGGTGAAATTGGCCTTCTTTGAGTTGTCATATTTGCACTCCAGTCAACATGAAGCCTAGGGTTATTATTTAGGGTAATTAACTAAGGTTCTTATACAGTTGTACTAACAAAGTATAATGTATAAACTGTAAAGAAATGCTTCAGTCATATTTATTTTACAGGGATGGAGCATGTCTGAAATTTTTAAACTAGGATTTAATCCTAACTGAATAAATGTGGTTAAATTGAAGGGGTTTTCTTTTCAAAATGTTTTCAAAATGTGTTTATCCCACTGGATTATTTTTTTTTCATTCATCTTTATATGGGGGACAATGGGTGTGGAGAGGGTTGTAACAGTGTAAGTTTCATGAAGCTATTGTTGCTCTGTCAGTCTCATAATCACTACTTTCTGCTATGCTGCTACTATCATGCACTGTTAAACGGCAGTCTGTGCTGTTCTTCAAGGATTTTAATAGGGAGTCTGTTATAAATGAAGAAAAACAAGAAGTAGACCTACCGTGTAAGTTATTACCCCCCAAAAAGTGGCACAGATGTCACAGAGTGCGTGTCTGCAGTTGAAGTTGAAGTCTATGATGTTGACCTTAATTTATCACATTAACACCAAATCTCTAGAGTTTATGGAAATGTGTTGGGAGTTAGTAACCTCCAGCAGCTAACTGATTTAAATGGACACATTTTGCATCACCTAGTAAAGTATATTCACATGCAACTATATGTATTTGTGTGTGGATGCGCATGTGTTGGTGTGTGTGGGCAAAGGGGATTGTGAGAGGGGGGTCGGCAGCAATCTGTAAAGTCAGTTTTTTTAATGAGATCAACGCTTCCTTCCCACATCCCAGATGGTCACGGTACTAGATGCTGTGTGTGTGTGTCTGTAAATGTGTGGGTGTGTGCTCTTTCTTTAGTGTGTATATAAAGGGAATGGGCTGCAGGTACCCTGGACAGATAAATCTTTAATCATGTGCTTTTTCTCATGTTTCATTAATTGCTTCTTGGATCGATAAAAGGATGATGGCATTTTTACTTGGACTAAAACTGTGATTGTATAAGTGTGTGTTGTAGGTACTATACAAATAGGTTTTATAAACATAAATATATACCTGACTTGTGAGTAGTGTCACTTATCAGCTCAAAAAAACACCCACAGCAGCAGGAATAAGAAAAACCTGTTGGTTTATTATGTTCAGCATCTAAGCAGGGACTGGATTTAATTTAATTTTTTCCTCTTTTCTCTTTATGATTATATTATTTGTAGTTGTTTGTGGAATATTGTTAGATATTACTCAAACTTCAGAAGCATAATGGGCTATAGTTCTTTGCATGTTTTGAGCAGTTTGCATAAATATTCTTGACCTGTGGGTTGAAAACCTTTCGTTGCATTTTCCTTTGCAGAATGTTTCCCCAGTCCAAACAAACTGGGCCTTTGTGGTGTGCGTTGATGTGCAAAAGCGGGAAGGAGGTTAAATACCTGACTGCAGTTGCTTTTCTGGGGATAGTTGTGTTTTCCTCTTCCTCTCTCTACCCTTTTTTCCTCTCTGCCTTGATTTTAAATCCATTCCTGTCTCATCCCGCTCCCCCTCATGTATGCTTTTTAATCAACAACAAGAACTCTGCTGAGGGGGCAAAGTTGTTCATGTGTGGAAGCAATGTGATTGCATTGTTTTTCTTTGGGGTAAAGGAAGCGAATCAGAAATACAGAATCTGGTAGCACTTTTGACTAAAAGTGCACCTGTAAGTGTCACTGTGTATTCCTGACAGCCTGCATTTGCATCCAGGTTTTACTGCATGACGGCTTATAACAAGACCATAGATATCTGTTCTGGTGTTTCGGAGTGTTTCCAGGTGGGTTTTACTGGTTTTCCACCTAGGATCAATCTAGAATTTGTTGTGTGTCAGAGATACAGCGATTGATTAAGTTGATAAATGGGCTGTTTGTGTCATCAGTAGGTAACATAAACTGTCGATATATTAGAGACAGTCAACCTAGTTCATTCTATCCAGCTAGCTTCAAAAAATTATCATAGTATCAGATATATCTTAACTGAAGCTAAGTTAGGGACATGTCATGGGAGTCAGTCATTAAAAAGAATCTGATTCGTTGTTCAAATAAAAATATTTAAGGTTATGATAGTCTGTTTAGATGAAATCCTATTAATTGCTTTAACATATTTTCCTAGTAAAATCAATAGAACAAAATCAAATTAATAGAAATGCATCAAATCAACATTTTAGATGGTTACTTATAAATCTTAGTGTTCCTCTTTCTACAAAGAGATGTGATGCACCAATCAATCAGCCAACAATTGCAATATGACTTCTCTTGATCAGCTTTGACCTGTCTTCTGCAAAGCTTAGACCTGTGGATACCCAATTATAGGCATGGGCCGGTATGAGATTCTGACAGTATGATAACCGTAGGCAAAAATATCACTGTTTCACTGTATTATGATTACAGCTCTAAAATGTGTATTTTAAATGTCTGTATTTATTTTATTTTATTTTTAAAGGAAAAAACACTTTTTAGTGAGGCAGATATGGTAACTAACAAACATGCTAAGATAAATCATCATTGGCATGCTAGTTACCATTATCTGCCTCAGTTTGAAAAAAAGTTACTAAGGATAGAGATGAAGAAAAGATATGGTAGTTACCATATCTGCCAAGGTACAAGCTCATTTCACTGATGTCAGGCGCTAATACGCTCGTTCATCTCAAGACAGCATTAACTTTACCTTGAATTTAGCATACAACGATGGGTGGTGCTCCCGAACATGCGCAATCATATTCGATGTATTGCCTCCTCGGGCTGCCACTGTTCTCAAGCACGTTTTGCACATCGGGCGACCTTCTTCTTCCAAGCCGTGAACGTCGGGCTTTTTACGGTAGCAGAAGTATTCCCAAACATCCGCTTTACGCTGCAGCTTCATGAGGGATGTTTACTTTTTCCCTGACGAGACACACATGGAAAAAAGAAAAAAACACTTATACCGCTGGGACGGTATGACGGATAATTTTAGTGGTTTTGAAACCTTGACTTTTTCATACCGCGGTATACCTTGAAACCGGTAACCGGCCCATGCCTACCCAATTATCTCTTTAAGATTTAAAAAAGATATGAGAGGTGCAATAAAAATTGCTTTCTAAAAAGCTTTCAACATTTTCAAATGCCAAATATTTCCTAGCAGATAAAATAAACCCTCAACTTCAACTTTGCTGTACTTTTTTTTTGGCCTTCTTGTTAATTGCTTATAGTCTACTCTCTCTAACGGACTGATTAGGCGCGTTTCCACTATTGGAATTCCAGGGTAATTTTTAGGGATGTGTATTGGTAAAAATCTGGCGATACGATATGTATCGCGATACAGGGGAGATTATATGATGTATTGTAATACTATGAGTAAGACAATATATTGTGATTTTTAAAACTGAATTTAACTGTAGAAAAACTGTCACAACATTCTAAACACTCAAACCTGTTTCATACTTTAACACATCCAGTTTTATTACTAGATCTAGTTGATCCGAGGGTGAAAACAGCCGCCAGCTACCAGTCATACTTTTAATTTTACTACTTGAATATATAAACTATCACAATATATTGGTTCATATTATATTACTTCCCTAGTAATGTTATCTATATTTATCTAAATTTATCTATATTTCATCTATTGATGTTAAACTGTTGAAGAAGCAGGGATTGTTGCCGCGTTTCGGTTTGCCATGTTATAAACTACTTCGCCAGCAACTCTTCTAATTTTACAAAGCCAGTTGTTTAGCGACGTCTGCTCATTTCCGTCTAATGGTGCGTTCACACCGCACACTTTGTCTGCGTCAGGCAACGCTCCCAACGCATCTAGTTTGAAGCATGTACGTTAAAGCTTGCAATGGTTGCTTCACACCACACTGCGTCAGGCAACACTCCCAAAGCATCTAAATGGGAAATAAGTTTGTTGAGAAAAGATTTGATAACTTACCTGACACCCCGATCTCTTCAGCGATCTTCATCCAAGCAAGTTCCTTTACATCCCTGTCTTTATTTCAAAACGAAGACGGATCATACAATTATCTGCGATTGCAGATGGCTACAATGAGCTTGTCTTCCATTGTTGAAAATGTTTTTTTTCCTGCTCCCGCTTCATTCAAGATATGCGTGGTGGCGTCGGTACAGTGAGACACTCTTGACTGGTTGGCACACTGTGTCAAGTGCATCAAGTCCGTCAAAAGTTCAGCTAGCTGAACTTCTGCGTTGCTTGCGTTTGCTACGTTGCTTGAAACGCAAGTAATGCTTGAAAAGTTGACTGAGACAAACCAGCGCAGAGACTCTGACGGACTCAACTGCATACTTTGCATTTAATCTTGCCGCAACTGGCGCTGACGTTTTGGGTGGTGTGAACGCACCATAAGTCCCACCAATCAGCATGACCTAACCACAGCTACACAGCGACTATACCTGGCCATTTCAGAGTGCATACCCCAAGACTGATACTCAGTTAGTTCTTCAAATGGCCAGATAAGGGTCATTCGGCAGTGTAGTGGGGACATGCGCAAACCGTGAAGTACTGGTAAAATTACCCAGAAGTTCCGACAGTGGAAATGCAGCTAATGATCTTGAGACCAGGTCTTTGCGTTTTGTAGAAAAGACAGTTTCCTATCTCACCAATACTGACCATTTAAAAAGTTTGTGACTGCCTGGCCCTTGGTCAAGGTCAATCAAGCTGAAAATCAACTGATTCCAGAGACTGGTACATTTTGTGATGCAGCTTTAATCAGCGCAGATTTCTCTTTACTTCAGTTGCATGATGTCTTGTTTTATGCATTCATCAAAGATAACTGCTTAAAATTTATTTAACACGTTGTTTAATTTAATTTTTTATAAAAAAAAAATTCCTCATAGTTATATCTGTTTTACGGTAATTATTACTGGTGCTGCTAACAATGGCAACAGTAATTTTGCTAAAAGCAATTATTTACTAATGTTGGTTCTTATAGTTCTTAGAAAATTATAGTCAGCAGATCAGAGAGCAAGCAAACTGGAAACTTGTATGTATGCAAATAACCAATCAATGTATTACTCAAACAGAATATGCCGGAGTTTTTTTGTGATCTCAAATATCTTTGTAATAATATGTGATATCTCCCAGAATTTTTTTTATATTGAAAGAAAATTGCAATAAACCTGCTTGGAGAAAGCCCCAGAATAATCCCGCATAGGTCCCGCTGTATCCTTATCCTTTTGTTTTCCGTATCTGACTTTGGTTTGAAGTATGATCATGTGTGAGAGGAAAACCACTCCCTACTGTTAGTGTCACCATGATGAAGAGACTGTATGGATTTGTGTCGGTTAATGAGTCTTTTTCTGTGTGCGCCTGCATATGTTTCCATGGGGTCCCAATGATGAAGAGCTTCCTGTCTTTTGTGGGTGTAGATATTTATATATACGTGTGTGGGGGGAGGGGAGAAGGCACAATGCAAGGCTAGAGATGGTCATTAGCTCTGAAGGATTGTAAAGTCAGTGAACTCAAAGCTGAAGATGAATGCTTGAATATTGCCTGTTCACAAACTCTTGACCTCTGCATTAATTGATTAAAGCCTTTATCGATGAGAGAGGGAGAGACATGCCCGACTGTAGAGAGATTCTCATCCCTCTGTTGAGCAAGTGTTATTTGGTTCTGGCTTATAAGGAGTCCTGTCCCTGACTATGTTAATGTGACATAATGTTTACTAGCCAATCATTATTAAAACTCGCACACAAACTCAAAAAAACACATGTTTTGCTGTCCAGTGAAGACTGAAAACTCTGAGGTTGTAAAGAACAGATCACGCATATATTGGTAACATGAGGATTAATCTGACATGTTTGAATGGGGAATTTGAATTGAAGATGCAGGGAGCAATCAAAGAACATAATCTGTTTTCTCCAAATACGCCCAACTAACCGAGGAAGCGTGGTAATGAGAGAATGATTAAATTATCCGTTCTTTTGATGCATGTCTGAGGCAGATCTCTCCATCTTGCTTTCCCCTCCTCTTCCACACTCCCGCTAATGTCCACACCTGTAGACTGAAGAGTTTTGCTTTGGTTTTCTTTTTGGTAAGTCTAATTTAGCTTATACCTTTGTAAACCTAAAGCTCTTGGCTAGGCATCGGCCTGGTGCTAATATCTAGGTATACTTACATTTTTACAAAGTCATGGTTTCAAAGCTGCTAAGATTTTCCTATTGTTTAAAGGCCTTTTTAATTATATATCACAGAAACTGGTGGAGTGCCCACAGCTTTTTTTTTTTTTGGCTGCATGGCAGAGAGTAATGCAGCACTGCCCCTTTCCCACTTGCTGCTGCAGTCTGCTGCTGAGCAACAAATGAAGGATCTGGCTTAAAATAGGGACCCCTCTTTTTGCACATATCTGTATTATTGGGTTGTGCTGTATATCAACACATGCAGATTACAGTTGTAGAAAAAGATCAGCGGGAAGATTGTAGACTTAACAATTCCGCAGTTCTGAGTTTTCTTTGTAAATTGCTTTCATGCGACTGCGTGGATTTGAAATGAGAAACAGAATTACGCAGTCACACATAAACTAGTTGCGGCGTGAACCTAGTACAAAAAAACAGGCCTGGTGTGTGTTTGTGTTGTGCTATGCTATGCTCACAGTGTGAGTGCACCTGCTGCTTTTTGGAAAACAAATGATGGATCCAAGAGGCGGATGAACACTATTTCCATGGACTGACTCAGCTGTATGTGTGTGTGTGCGTGTGTACGTGTGCGTGTGTGTGTGTGTGTGTGTGTGTGTGTGTGTGTGTGTGTGTGTGTGTGTGTGTGTGTGTGTGTGTGTGTGTGCGCGTGCTCCCAGACTCTGCTCAGGGAGTGGGAGAGCTGGCGAGCCACAGATCAATTTCCTTTTTATTGTGGCAGAGAGGAGACTTGAGATGCATGGCCTCCTGTGACCCAGATTCATTTCTCTTTTCTCTTCCTGCTCCTCCTCATTGGCAAAGGTAGCTGAGCAACAGAGAAAGGGAAAGGTAGAGGAGGTGAGAGAATAAGTGGAGGAGGTAGGCAAGGGGTGAAAGGGTTAAATTATGGCCGATGATGGTGATAGAAAGAGGATGCAGAGAACATTGGAGGTACAAGGGTTATTATCGTTCAACACTGTCTCTAAATGTCTGAGAAAGGTAGGAGAATTTTTTTTATTTAAAGCACTCTTTTTCTTTGAGCACTCAAAAAGAAAATGTTAAAAAATGTTTTTCCCTTTCTCATTTTTTCAAAGGTTTCCATTCATCCATCCATTCTGCAGACAGATTGCATAAAAAAAGGATCAACCCTAAAATCTATGCTAAAAGAAATTATAATTAGCCATAGCACACACACACATACAAGTATATAGTAAAATGCATTAGATCTATGGTTTACTTTCTTAAGTGGTTTGTTGGAACAATTTCTAAAATTGCCACACTGTGCAAAATGTGTATAAGTGGGATTAAGAATTAACCAAATAAAATATAAAAATTCATGAACAAATTGCGGAAAACCGATTACACAATCCAGAAGTTCATGCAGCATTTAAATGCACCATGCAAACTTTGAGCTAACCAAAGCACATTGTACCAAACTGGCATTTCCAAAAGCTGAGAGCCAACCGCCTAGAAGTAGAAGTGGGACTGAAAAACGGCACTGAAGAGGGTGTCCATTTTCACCGTCCTTTCCTTCTGCAGCTCCCATCTGTTTCTTTCCTTTCCATCTCATTTTACAGTTTGATTTGTAATTTACATTCATTGTTAGTTCTCCACTCTGTTTATCTGGATGCTGCAATAAGGCCTATTTATCAGAGCTATTTGCATATCATTTAAAACAAATTCCCCACAGAGGCTCTTTGTCTCTAGCTTTCGTGGACGTTGGCTTGGTTGGTCCTCTAACACAGTCGATTCCTGCCAAAGCACAGATCTCGAGTCTGTCCTGTTTAACAGGGGACCCTTCCATCCCCACCCAAAAAAATCTTGGGAGGTGTGAAGGTTATTCCATCCAAAAGTGACTTGCGGCCACCCGCATGTGAACTGCCATTGTGGGAGCCCATCTGTCACAAAGAATGGAGGGGCTATCTAAACAAGCAGGGTAAGATGCACACACACGAAGTGTCATGCTGAGGAAACGGAAATGGCTGATTATCCCTCCGTTTGAGTGCACATGCAGTGAAGCAATGCAAAGACAGAACACGCAGCCAAGATTCCAGCTTTGTCTGATTTGAAGAAAAACTAGCATAGTAGTCCCATTATGTGTACATACTGTATATTGTGTAAAAGTCTGAGATTTCCTAATGCTTGCTAACATTTCCATTTTCAGCATGTCATAACAAAAGTTGAAAGCCACATATGATAAAACATAGCTCTATTATTCTCATTATCTCTTAAAGTCTCATTCTTTCTTACTCTCTTGCAGTCAGAAGACATGCTGTAAAAAAACATTTCTCCTTAAATTGCTCCTTACATTTAAGTGATTAAATCTAATTTAAATGAGAATTTTCATGTTGTAATGTAAATTTGTCAGAAAGAGAGAAGTGGGGAAAACTTTAAAATGCAGCTGGGGGGAAACCAGATTTCATATTAAGATCTTTTTTTGTCAAATTGGTACCCTTCACTATTCCTGTTAAATGAATTAAACGTAACATTTTTTGTACTTTAACATCTATTATTTGAATCCGATAAGTTTCCTGACAATACTGCAATGATAAGCGGGTGTAGCAATGGAGATATGGATAGATGATTAGAGTTTTTATGAAGTTTTAATAAAAAATATATAATCTCCTGTTCCTTTAGAATATTTATGTTTACGCCACCCCAATTTTAGGAGGATGGCAAATAGATAAAAACATCTAAAAAAAATTCACTGTTAAACAACTGCAACAAAGAGTAGCATGTTTGCTTCACAACTCTCCACAACAGTTGAGATGCTTTCTACATATCAACAGATTGTGAGGCATGGCAAAAAAAAAAGCCTTTTTTTGGTAACGTTACAAAAATGTGTGGTCTGTGTCTCAGGTCAGATGAGACAAAAATGTAACTTTTCAGCAACAAACTGCACAGGTGGGTCTGACATGGAAAAACGATGAATGTGTGCAAATTTACCTAATGCTTGCAGTTGGGTATAGTGCATGATCTTTGCTGCTGTTGGCCTATTTCTCATTTTAAAGGCTCTCGAAACCTTGCTTGAGTGCATGGCCTCATGGAATCTTCACAGCAATGGTTCACCACGCACAAAATCAAAATTTTTTTGCATGACCATCTTAGACCCCCGACGTGAGTCTTATGGTAAACTTGCAGGATGATATAAATTAAAGAGCGTATAAACCCAGTATTGTAGGGAGATTGTTCAAAGAGAAATGGTTAAAGAAAATTATCTCCTACTGGCAAAAGAGAGCTGAGGTGCCAAAAATTGGAACCAGTTATTTTGCAAAAATAGCAATTCTAACATGGGATCTTTTCTCCGCACTTAGTACATGTACAAAACGTAAAAGTAAAATTTTTTCAAATCAAGTTTTACATCTGTTACTGCAAGAACAAAATCCCTTGAAGGCTTTCAAGCATTTTTAATTAGAGTTCTAATAAGTTTGAAGAGGACTTTTTAAAAAAATCAATTATTGATGATTTAAACTGTGTAAGCTGCATGCTGTCTCTCTTTAACACATGCTCACACACAGAAGACGCAAACACACAGCTGTTGTCACTCCTCTCAGCGCATGCACATTTTGAAGCCAGCAGAGCATGTACTCTGTTATTAAAAGCTTAGTGACCTCCATCTAAACAGGCCTAAATCTGTATTATGCTGCTGATGAGAAAACACTCATCCTTCACTGTGTGGCTGTCACCTCATTAACAGGAAGAGAACCCAATCAGCTCCTCTTGTCATTTTTGAAGCTCCATGTTGCTCCACTTGTCGAACATTGTGTTGTTAAATGTCACGGGAGTCTGGAAATGAATGTAGGTGGGGCTGACTGAGATTTTAAAAAAAATGGAAATGGAAAATACTGACATGGACATTAATGTTTGTGCTTTTGAATGAAAATTGTAATATTTGAATTGGGTAAAAAAAGAATTTTTTTGGGAGTGCTGCTTAGGTGTGACCTCAATATAGATTCCTCTGGTGCTCTTCAGTCGGGGATTTATAGTAAACTTGAAGAAAAAAGGGTTGGGCCAAGGCACTCATAGGATCAAAAATAAAAAAATGCCTTTTATTTTTGATCCCATGAGTGCCTCAGTCTAACCCTTTTTTCTTCAAGTCTAATATTTTAATACTGCAACCTACACTTGAGCCCAAAAGACAGATTTAGATTTAAAACGATGTTAGAAATTGTTTAGACCCTTGTCAATAATCAATGGAAAAATCTGTTTTTCCATTACAGCTATCAAACCATTCTTATAATTGCTGACAGGCTTTATTAATGTTTCCACTGGTATTTTGGCTATTTGTCTATGATGATGGGTTTTAAGTCTTTGGTATTTGAAGGTAGGGCTGGGCGATAAATCGATTTTATCGATTAATTCGAATTTGCCATTAAAGAAGATTTATTTTATGGAAAATCGAGATTATACACCCCCCCCCCCCCCCCCCCACTGCTCTCTTGGGCTTCCGTAGTTTGGAGCAAGGTCAGCCAGTCCGTCTCTCGCAACGCGTAGACGTCAAAATGGCAACTAGCAAAGAGGAGCTTGTTCCCCAAAAAGGGACAGTTTCTTCAATTATATGGAACTGGTTCGGTTTTGCGACTTCAGTCTTGGAGCAACAAACTGCTGCAAAATCTGTTTGAAGGCTGTTGCTACCAAAGGTGGGAGTACAACGAATTTGTTTCAACACCTGAAACAGAGGAACTCCGTCGAGTGGGAGAAGTGCTGCTCTCTACGAGATGTTTAAGCAAGCAGTAGCTCACAAAACACCGCCAAAAGACAAGCCACCATAGAGGAATAATTTTCACACCGTGTACCTTATGATTAGATGGGTGTCCAGTGGAAAGCATTCACAGATGCCATCACAATTTATATTGCCAAAGATATGGTGCCTGTTTATACATTGGAAAAGTCTGGCTTTATTTACCTACTGAAAACTTTGGACACCAGGTATGTGCTACCAAAGGAGATATTAAAATAAGATTTTCAAAAAATGTATTCTGTCATTTGTTATTTCTGTTTAAGAAAGTAAAGGGAGAAAGAAAAAAAATCGATTAAAATCGGAAATCGGATGTGGTGTGAAAAAATCAGAGATTTCATTTTTAGGCCATATCGCCCAGCCCTATTTGAAGGCCTCCGTGCCATTTCACTAATCTTTAGCTCCCTTCAGATTATCCAGCAGATTTAAATTGAGACTCTCTGGGAGTCTCATATCTCTGTGTTAACATAGGTTTCCAGTTGGAAAAATATTTTTGTTAAAATTGTTTTGAACCTCTATCTAACCTGGGTATGATTTTGGGCTTTACGCCATTTGTGAAGAAAATAGAAAAAAAATCTGTTATTTCTGGATCTTGGATCTGTTCTCAACACACTTCTTCTCCATTTTGTTTTTGTCCAGAACATGCACGAATGTTTGCAAAAAGAAATACATTCATTGTTCTCCTGCTGACTGCATGGTTTTGTCACATAAAATATCAACACTCTCTGTGTTAACATAGGTTTCTGTTTCATGATACTAAGAACCCATACCTCTAAACATTTACCAGGCTCTAAAATTGGTTAAACAGAAAAGCCGAGAATTGCCTCACTGCATGTTCTGCACCTTCATAATTTATTTAACAAGAACTAAGGCCAAATACAAAAGCAGTGTTCTTTTTTTCTAAGACATGCTTTTTTCATTAAATGTCAAGCCATTTCTATAGTATACTGCCTTAAGGTTAACATCAGTTTTGTAAAAGCAGCCCTAGAAGGAAACAAGATTTTATAGATTTCCACTCAACCTTTAGCAAATTCAGTCCTAAAGGAGATTCAATCCTCCTTGCTAAACTTTTCCTGCTGAACTACTTTCAGTTCTCTTTTCGACATTTAACTCCTATTCCTTTCATACAAGCAAACACATAAACTCATCCTGTGCTCTCAGCTGCCAAGATTCTACTTATCCCATCTAACTTTATCCTTGGTACAGAAGGGACTTCTTGTCAGGCTGCCCTCCCTAACATGCGTCAGTTATCTCTTCTTCCTGGTCTCTCTCTCTTTCTCTCTCTCTTTCCTTCGTCTGATTTGGTTTTCATTAAGTCTTAATCTACGCTGGAGCTCCAAGTTGTCATCCAGTGCTCATTGTGTAGGATCGATGTGTCGCTACTCTCCTTCCCGGCTGGCCCTTATCAGCACAGACAAACCGCAAGGCCCCCTAATGAAGGCTGCCCTTCTCTCCCTGCTAATTCTAAATCATCTCTAGCCTTTTGGAATTTGACTAGCCACTGCCAGCCAATGAGGAGGTCACACCAGGGGGTTGAAGGGTGAAAAAGGTTGGGTGTGAAACATTTCACTGGATAACTCAAGAAAAACTTCCTTTCTAATTGTGTTATAAAATCTTACTGACGCAAATTTATCAAGCACTATTGCCAAGATGAACCCTCAGGGCATTCTGTCCAAGTGAGGTGATCTGAACTATATTTTGTGTCCTATAGCTTCAGGTGTAATGGGTGGGTTGTTCGTTCGAAGTACTTCTGAACTTCAAGATGTGACTATATACAGCTGAAACCACATTCACATATGCTTTGTAAAAAGACACATCTATTTTTCCTCTCTTCGTCTGACAAAACAAAAATACATTTTTCTTGTTTTATGTCAGTTAAGATTAGTATAGTTTTTTTCTACTTCTCCACCCAAATTATTATTTTTTTAATTCAGAAATTAAAGTTTGGGAAAGCCTAAATGATGGTGACATATTTATTTAGAAATTTAACTTGAAATTTGAACATAGGTAGCCCTGTGGGTGTATTTTAGGGCACACCTTAACGCATTTTTGTGTGACTTCATGTGAAGTCAAAAGCAATCAGGCAAATATCAGGAAGGTAATTGTGAGCATATACAAATGTGGTTTATCTTTGGTAGCCATTTTTAGGCACATGAAGGCGCCACATTTAACTTTTCAAACAAAGATATAAAAATATAAACACTAAATGAAGTCTAAACATCATACCAGTCAGGAAAGAGATGGGCATCCTGGTTCGAAAGTGCTTTGGGCAACATGTGCATATCAAGCCCTGAACAAAAGCAAAATGTCTTGTGAAGATGCTTACTGAAGCTACTAAGAGGGTGTGGTTATCCATAGTTAAATGAGTCCTACACCGGCTGAAAGGCCGCTCAGAATGGAAGAAGCCAATAGTTCAAAAATAACCTGAAAAGACAGTTCAGAGTTTGCCAATGCGTTCACGCACAAAGACCCCACTTTCTCATGTGGGAATACCAAGCCAACTTCGACGTATGGGAATAGCAGCATAAACATGTGTAGGTGTTTTGCTACAGGAGGGACTTCTTCAATGAAAGATCTTTTTAATCAGGAGGAACAAATATGTGGAAATATTAAAGCAATATATCAAGTTATTAGCTAGGAAGTTAAAGCTGGGGTATGAATGGGCATGTGTGTGTAGGTGTGTATGTACGTATATATGTGTGTGTGTGTGTATGTGTGTGTATATGTATATATATATATATATATATATATATATACTCTAATATTGAATCATTAAATAAACCATGTGCACCAGCCTGTATTGAAAGCTTTACAGTCATATTGTGCGACAAAGGTTCTACTTTAGAACTTGTGCACAAAGAAACAGCAGGGCTCTTCAGTGTAATAAAAGCAGTCTTACAAAGATGATCAATGGATACATCCAGTCTTAGTAATGATTGGTAATCTTCACCTTACTATTGACAAATATGCTCCCCGACATTTGATCCCCCCTTCTGAGTTTAATAATGGTGTTTAATGCTTTAAATGGATGCAAAAAGCACACTTATGAAAGGTTGTAAATGGTTTAGAACTGTCTCACTGGTCTTAGTGGTTAATGCATCAGTGAGGGTTAGTAAGATGTAGAGCTTCCACATAAATGTGTTGGTGATCAGGACAACACAATGGCAAAAGGAGTGTGTTTACTGTAAGAAAAGCCAGACTTTTTTCTATTTTTCTGTGCAGTATGACGTGGAACTTGGGTTAAAAATATGTTCAGTGACTATTTTTCAATAGTTTTTAGTTGTGCTCAAAATTCAAATGGCTAATTCACATCCTCATCCTTCCTCTTTCCTTTTGGTGAGCCTTTTGACAGTTCATTAAGCTGATGCATGTTAACCTGAAAGGTCTGACAGACCTCTTTGCAACTTTATTCATTTCTAGTGCAATGTGGGGCCTCTTCCGCTCTGTTTCTTCTTTCCTGAAAAAGGATGTACGCCCTTTCCTTACCTACTCGTTAGTAGCACACGTTGGCAAGTTATGATGCTTCCTAACATAGTTTCTCTCTAGGCTCTACAGAAAAGTGGCAGATCTACATCATGCATTTTAAATGCAATCATCACCAGATATGGTGAAATCATTCTGCTCTCCTTTTAGATTGTACAGTTTATAATTGTATGTTAATATGAAAGAGATTTTACATCTGTAACTACGTATTGACGCAGTGTAATTTTGGTGTGGTAATTTTAAAACTGTCTACTACTTTCTATTAATTTGTGAATCTATTTTTTGGTAACAGCTAACATTCACAAATAAATCAGGCTGCTTTACAAAACCGAGAAAGTGGGTAAAAAATCAGGAGAAAAATTTATATAAAGTTCTATTGAGTCTGCTTTTAAGTCTCGTTCCTGCATGGTTTTTATTGTGCTGACTCCTGCAGAACCAGCCGGTGCACCTACTCTGCTGCTCTGAGGAGATGATCAGTCAAGGTCAGCATAGTTGGTTCCCTTACCTCTGCTGCATGACTAAACACCTAGACACTCTGTTTGGCCCATATTTGTCCGCTGCCTCTTCAAAATCCAATTATTCGTACCGTTGATAAATGAATAGATGACTTTGGGACCAGGGATCCACACCAAATTCAAATTCTGCAACATTATGACTCCATGTTCATGCACAACCTTACTCTCATTTAAGAAAAGATTATATAATACTTGAGATATTAATGCTTGAGAACTCAATTAAACGGTATTTATTATGTGAGAAATATGTAACTTTTTTGGTCCGATCTTGCAGTCTTTGACTGTAGTGCATTGTTAGTCTAAATCCATAATTCTAATACATTCCATTCATATTGTCGGATTCAGATCCAAATTGATACCATCAGAATTAGTTTATTATTCCCAACCAGTTGCATCAACATGTTGAGATTCCAGTGATGCTGCAGTGATCTTGTGCAAGCTTGTGGCAACAATAAAAACTAACAACTTTTTTCGACAGTAGGAAACCTCCTGCAGAACCAGGTTAATTAATAGTGGCCAGTTGTTGCTACTGCAAAAAAAAAAGAAAAAAACATATCCAAGCTATAAAAAGGCTATATTTTGTCACGATCTTAAAAGTATATTTTGTCTCACAGTGCTGTATAAGACTATTCTAAAATGTTCCTTACAGATGAGGATAGCTTCCCTTCATTGGCTCCCTGTTAAATCCAGAATAGAATTTAAGATCCTTCTTCTTACATACAAAGCCCTTAATAATCAAGCTCCATCATACATCAGAGATCTAATTGTTCCTTATGTTCCTAACAGAGCCCTTCGCTCTCAGACTGCAGGTTTACTTGTAGTTCCTAGGATTTCTAAAAGTAGAATGGGAGGCAGATCTTTTAGTTATCAGGCTCCTCTCCTGTGGAACCAGCTCCCAGCTTTAGTCCGTGAGGCAGACACCCTGTTTACTTTTAAGGCCCGGCTTAAAACTTTCCTTTTTGATAAAGCTTATAGTTAGAGTGGCTAAGGTCATCCTGAGCTATCTCTGTAGTTATGCTGCTATAGGCTTAGACTGCTGGAGGACAGACTTACCAATTTTCTTCACTCTGCTACTTCCTTTTCTCCTACTACTCTCCAGTTGTATTACAGTACATTCTGTTATTTCGACTGTTAACTTTGTTTTCTCTTAGTGTTTTTCTCTCCATAGAAGATATACCTGGTCTGGTATCCTGCTTGGCTGCAATGCCCTGTTGGACGGGGGGCATCGACTGGGATGATCCCCCCAGTAACTGAACATCCACTGTGTCCTGTTATCAACTTTTTACTTTCTGTAACATAGAAAGTTCTCTTATATCAAATCTTGTGTTCCTTCTGTGTTTCTGCTCTGTCTTCTCAAACCCCCAGACGGTCGTGGCAGATGGCAGCTCCTACTGAGCCTGGTTCTGTTGGAGGTTTCTTCCTGTTAAAGGGGAGTTTTTCCTCTCCACCGTCGCTACATGCTTGCTCAGTATGAGGGATTGCTGAAGGATTGCTGTGGTTGGAAAGTCTGCATCAACGGGGCCCAACCTCACGCCAATGACTGACGCAATCTGCTGGGATTCGTTAAATAGGAAACTTTTTAACTGATTGGAATGTTTGTATAAATGTATTGAAATGACTTCTTGTTAAGTGCCTTGAGATGACATCTGTTGTGAATTGGCGCTATATAAATAAACTGAATTGAAAAAAATTGAATGAGAAGGCCTCGAAGTGTGCACTTGTCAAGTTTTTACTTAAGAATTCATAAGTCACTTTAGCTTCTCAGTGAGGACATTTTATTTTTTAACGATATTCTGCAACTTAAGCTCTAAATGTTCCAGTTATTTTTAAACACATGATAAAAACAAGGTAAAAAAAATACCATAATCTGATAACAAAACTCATATTTGCCTGATTATTTATCGAACTATTATCCATCTGTCTTAGTGATCCAACTAAAGCTGTTGATTTGATGATCCACATGATACCACTGTACATAGGGCATGAAAAAGATGATCTGTCTCATATTCCTCTATGCAAGTGGAAACGAAATTATGGAGTCTGTGCTGTTTATCTATCAAATAATTATGCAAATGTTGCCAGGACATTTTCAGAACATCTGCTGACACTGAATGCATGGGAGAAGTAGAAACCTATTAAATGTATCTGTTGGTGCACACTCTCACAGAATTTAGAATATGCCCCATAACATTACGACCACTGGCAGGTGAACAGATCTGATGGCCTGATGGTGTCAGAACAGAAGGTTGATGTATTCATCTACCTAAAGATTAGCATCTCCTATAATAGAATTGAATATCGTTTATAGTAAAAAATACCCACTTTGGAACTTGAGTCAAAAAAAAAAACATGACAAAAGTTATAAGTTCAACTGGCCTTCAGTGTCCACAGGCACCAATATGAGGCCATCTAATGGGATCAGTGCAAAGGAAAACTTATCCATAAAGCTGATTCCTACACATTTTTCATGTAAACCTTGCAGACTTTTCCAGATTAAAGTTTTCAGAGTTCTCAGTCACTTTTCATCATCTTAAAATACAACATTTATACCAGATTTTAATTTTTACATTGACCTGGCAGGGAAAACATGAAAAGAAGAAATTAATAAAAGTATGTGCAGAAACATGTAAGGAGATGTAAAGAGTAGTACAAGGAAGAAAGAAAGGACACAAGGAAGCATATTAGGAAAAAAGACTAGAAGAACACAAGATGAGGAAGGACACAAAAAACATAAGAACTGATTCAAATATATAGATAAAGGGATAGGGGGGGTAAAGCATTGAAATACAAAAAATGTGTCTTTACTCTTTTTTTTCTTCTCCATATTTAACCAAAGCTGGAAAATACCACAATTACATTCCATCCTCTTCCAAACTGTGTTGTAACCTAAAGAGACCCACCACTACTGTTCTGGTACCAGACCAACCCAGGATACTTTCTTTGTCCATTCCAAGACTTGACATAGATATTTTTGTGCACTAGGTGGACCCTCCAATTTTTCTTTGATTTTTTAAAACTTTTTGAACATAATGTTACAACACATTTGTGTATATGAACATGTTACCAGCTGTTTGGATCAGACTGAACTGAATGAAATGGCTTCGTGGGTCTGAAAGTTGGCCCAAGTGCTCCTTAACCCACATGTGACCCTGCTGCTAGGTAGGTAGTGGGTGGGTAAATTTCTCAGTGTTCATCCATGAAAATATTATCACAGCCTGCATGTGTTACACATATAAAAGGCAGCATTTCCTGTTGTAAATTGTTTTTAAAAGATAATTGGCAAAACATTATTGTAAATGCTGATGCATATTTAATGATAAATTACGATTAAAAAAAATCCAGAGCAACATATTTCTCTGACAAACTTTTTTGTTTTCTATCATCATTTGAAGTGGACCAGCCAATTGAGAATATTGATTTGAATGGGGACTGCCTATTTGAGCTTCTCTAAACCTGTGGGATCACCGTTCATGAAGAGGAATAACACGCTGTTCTGTCGCTCACTGTGAAAATGTCATTACACCAGCTGTCTCAGGCCCGATGCCCACCACAGCTACTCATCTGGCGGCTGAAAGTCACAGTCACATATTACCACACACACACACAGACACACAACAGGCAAAAAATTCTACATCGTGGGAGGATTCCTAATAAGCATTATGCTGATATCACTATAATCTTCAGCAAGTAGAGTCATGATGATAAATGATAGATAAGATAGATAGTGTTTAGGTGTTGGTTTCAGTCGGCGAGCTCAACATCTGTTGGTTGTAGATAGAGGTTTGGTCCATGCATACTACCACATCTGCTTAATAGGACTAATGTATGAAATTAAGCTGGGATAATATGCATGCTGTGTGTGTGGGTGTGTGTGTGTGTGTGTGTGTGTGTGCACGGATAGATGAGGTGGAGTTGAGTAAGAGGTTTGTTTGTAAGCATTTTTGCTCCCCAAAGCGTGAGATAATCTGTATGCATGCATGTTTAATAAATCTGCATCAATTAAATGGTAGAACTATATCAGTGTAGAAAATCAGGTGAAGCTATGTGCTGAAAAAAATAATTAGTGAAAAAAATAATCAAATGTATGTTCTGGAACCTCTATGGATAAGCTTTTTTTTTTTTGTAGGTCAATTCTCTATTGAGATTTTTATGTTAAAAGAAGTCTACTCCCTAACTAACAAAGAAGCATACTGTAACAAGGATAGCTGTGTTAAAGGAAATTACACCATAGAACTTTGGCTCCCTCCCTCCCTTCCATTCCTCCCTCCGGTTTGAACGATAAGACCATACTTTATACCTTGTCCACACATAGCCGGGTATCTCACAAAACGAAGATATTTTTCTACAATTTGGCCTGTCATCCACACGAAAACGCAGATTTACGGCACCAAAAATGATTCTTTCTATAAACTTCAGCCAAAGTGAAGATGTGCATTTTCTCAGTTTTAAGCGTTTGCTTGTGGACAGAAATAACTTGAGTTTTAGGCTTCGCAATGTCACTGTCCGCGACAAAAATGCTCCGTCACTTTTGCGACCTGTGTTTACACTCACACTCAAACAGCATTTATGCCTCAGAGCTGTGTTGGCATTATCGATTGTCCAAGCGCTTTTTGTTTGCTTGTTTTTACAAGCTCAATCACTACTGTATGTAGAAGTTAGAAAGTAGAAAGTCACTCTGAGTGGATAGGATTTGGGGGAACTAATGCCACTACAGGTTTGGCGTGTCTATGAATGTGCTTAACAACACACTTATGCAGTGAGGTGTGGACGGATTTTTTTTTTTTAATTATTTAAACGAGGTGGTGAATACTCTTTTATTTTATTTTATTTTTTTAAAAAAATTTTTGCCTGGCGACGTGTGTACATGGCCTTATATTCCTATTGCACCCAAAATGTGAAGATCAAAGCCATTTGCCCAATTTACTAATAAGATTGTTAATGAAACTGGATCCAAGTTATGCTAAAAATATTAAAAAGCAACTTGCTATTCTAAAATATAGCTTAATCAATTTCAGCATGTTTCTGTGACATCTGATTATCTGCTCTATCCCTAAATACTTCTAGGCTGAACATGTTTACCCCTTTGTTGTAAAAAAAACAAAAAACAAATGAATAGAAACCATAAAGACCAGCTGCATAACTGTTAAAAGGGAAGACGGACTCCAAAACTGTTTTATTTTAATTCATGTTGTCTTGTTCGTATTAAACTAAAAAATGAGTTTCCACCAACTCCTGGGGGGGATTGCTAATCTGAAGATGTTAGATGGTGTGCTGTGCTGTGTAGATTTTAGATAAGTTTTCAATCATGTGAATTGCAGGATGTGACATTTCAGGACATCATGGCAGAAAATCTGTTGTAGAAGGAGAGAATAGATCATGACATGATGTACTGTGAACAAAACTTAGTGTTTTAAGGCCATCTGTATACGTTCTTGTCTGTGGAACCACAGGTGACCCTTTTTGTTTTTTCTTTCTTCTTTTCAGTTAAAGCAAAGGTTTCTCAGATAGTTGAAACTTGACAGCATGTACAATTCTCAGAAGGTGTGACCCAGAGCAGTGAGCAGGTCTTTATGATGGTAAAGCTTTTGTTAGCCAATGTTTCAGTAGGTATGTGTGTCTTGGTCAAAAGGAGTGCCCTGAGGATCTGAGATGCTGTGGGCTTATCTAGTACCAGTTTCTTTCTGCTCATCATTTTATCCCTCTACCCACCTGTGGCCTGTCTCTGGCACTATCTGGTAAATCAATGTCTTAAACAAGATCAATAATAGAGCTATAGGTTTTAGGAAATGTGCTGACAGTTAAGCTGTTTTCTGTAGTTTTTATCGTTTTAGCCATTGTCTAAGATGATTAAGTAAGTTTGTTGTTAAGCACTTTCTGTTTGAAGTTGTATTTTCAAAAAATATTACTTTGTGATTTTGGCGTCAAATATAATTCTAAAAGGTTTTTAATTTGGATATAGCACATGCAACACATATAAGTTCAGATATGTAGTACGCAAATAAATGTAGGCCCTGTCTACATTAGGCCGTTTATGTGGTTAAATGAATAAGTATTTAGTCAATACACCTTCTCGGCCACACTAGCCCCTCGTTTGGGGTTCCCCTCCCCGGATATTTTTTTACACGGGTAAGGGGGTTGCATATTTTTTAAATCTCCGGCTCTTGGATTGGTGTGCATTCGTTAAGGGTTTAAGAACTGAGTTCGGTAGGGAGGTGAGGTAAGAAAACACGTGCCACAGCCAGCTTAAAAGGGGCTATATGCAATTTTCTGAAATTTAAACTCACGACTGACACCTGTGGCCAAAAACGGAACTGCCCTTCCTTTGTGCTCGCATCGCGCGCTCCTACGCTTTCAATCTTCGATCTTTTTCGGGCACTTGTCAGGGGTTTAACTTTTCTAGCCTTATGTGGAGTTACTGTTTGTGTCAAAGTTGTCTTTGGTCTCTTCTGTGTATTCGCACAATCCATTGAACTGCTTGCGAGTGCTGACTAGCGGTGGTGGCAGATTGATCTGAAACATTTAACATGAACGCGCTTGACGTCACATCCGCAGACGGCGCGGGAAAATCCGACCCGACAGAAAATAGAAAAAACAGGCTTATAGGTGCACCGACTGTGAGCTGACAAGGTGTCAGTATGCTCATCAGGAGATGATTGAGTCATAAATGGTCAAATAAAAAGGCTATTGTTACGTTTATTTGGGGGAAAAAGTTGCATATAGCCCCTTTAATAACAACCGGTGAAAAAAAAAAGAGTAAGATGGAGGCGAATCATCCAGACATGCCCTTGTTCCTCCTTCTTGTACATGTAGAGGCGCTTGTAAACATCACACAAGAATACCTTTAGAGAAGGCACGGCGCAATTGCGGGCCAAGGGGGGAGGGGGTTGTAAACGATGCTTTTATGTGTGGACAGGTATAGGTTAGGTGGGACTTAACCCTGTATGACCTTAGCCGTGTTAATATAGAAGCAACCTTGGATGACCAAAGCTCTTACCATTGACGGGCAGGAAAGTGCTTACAAAATTATATTTGGTATGTGCTGATTATGCATCAAGAGGCATAAGTGATATACACACCATCCTGTAAGTATGGTGGGTTGAGGCAAATTGATGACAGTAAGGGATTCAGATTTCAGTACACATACATTTGGGTAGTTCACTGTGTGCAAGTTGTTTTGCTGCCTGTTAAGTATACGTTTTATCGATCAATAGATAAATGCTAAGACATACCAAAAAACATCTGATGAACCAAATCATTTTCACATTGATTGGTCCCGACAGGTGAATGGCCAATTACAAATTCAAAAATCCTTTTTGTTCTTCTGGTAATTAAACACAGAACAGTAATTGTTAACAGGTTGATCATTTTTGTGTGGAAATTGGGACTGACAGAAGAGTACTGAAAGCTGTGTTCAGCACTAGTAGTAAGGAGTAAGAAGCTTTTTAAAGTTAAACTCAAATGGGCAGCAAGAGAGAGCGATATTTCCTCGAGATAACTGGAAGGCCAGTAAAGTTGCTCTGCTGTATCCTTTTGAGCATTTAATTTATCTGTTATGAAACATGCTGGAGTTGTAAATGGTTTTTGGTTCTCTTAAATATACATATGGAAACTGATGTTTTTGTAATCTTAGCCAATATAATCTTGCTAATTGCAAAAATAAGATGCTAAAGCTAGTTTAGATTTTAACTCAGTTGTTGTGAGGTCTCCTTTGTTCCTAATATAAATGACTGAAAGCTCATTCCAGAAAGGACATAAAAAATATTTGGAATTTTTTGTTCTTGCACATTGATTAAACCAACAATAGTACAGTTTTTTTTGCCATATGGTAATATTTGCCTGAAGCTGTCAAACTCTGCCAGGGTGCAGAAAAGGTAATTAGTGGGACATACACACCAAATAGGGCCACACAGTGGTACAGTCTGTTACCTTGCAGCAAGAGGGTCCCGAGTTTGAATTCTGGCCTGGGGGCTTTCTGCATGGAATTTGAATGTTCTACCTGTGCCTATGTGGGTTCTCTCTGGGTACTCTGGCTTCCTCCCACAGTCCAAAAACAGGGCTTTTCTCTCTGAATTGTCCTTACGTGTGAGTGTTTCCATTAATGGCTGTTTGTCCTGTGGACTGGTGACCTGTTCAGGGTACACCCTGCCTCTCGCCCAGTGACTGCTGGAGATGGGCATCAGCGCCCCCCGCAACCCTGCAAGGATACGCGGGTTTAGATAATGGATGGATATACAACGCATACAGTGGAAATGGAGATCAAATAAAATGTATTTTGCATGATTTTGCAAGCCAGT
Organism: Valencia hispanica; assembly: GCA_963556495.2. Lineage (NCBI taxonomy): Eukaryota > Metazoa > Chordata > Actinopteri > Cyprinodontiformes > Valenciidae > Valencia > Valencia hispanica. The sequence continues at coordinate 49,059,862 of OY747705.1, read as the reverse complement.
TTTGTAAGGGAATATTGATAAATGTAATTGTTGATTTTTTTTAATCTGTTAATGTCTTGTTGCACCTAAATGTTTGTCTGTTCCTTGGAGAATACCTACATTTATTTTCCAGTCCAACAATTTACCGTGTTGTATTGTGTGTGATGTGTATCATATACAGATACATCTAGAATATGTCAGAAAATTATTCCTTCATCTATTTCTTTGGTTTCTGAAAAATAATTCCATTAACATGCTTAAAACTCTATGTGAAATTTTGTTGCAGATATCCAGCAGAAAAACTTGATTCTATGCACTTTGTTCTGAGAATCCATTTCCCAAAGAATGGTTTGCTGGCAAGAAAATAGTACTATAATATTGGGATGAAATATCTGTATTTATAGAATCTAAAAAATAATAGCATTTAAAAAAGTTAGGTGGCAAACCCTTTCTGTAGCTAACTGTGAGACATCGATAGCAGTTCAGGCCAGTACCACTTCCCCTCTTTTCCTTTCCTCGACCCAGTTATGGTGCAGACTGACATAGTGACTTATAACCAGCCATGTAGAGAGTGGGGATCTATGAGAACGGGGGGTGGCATGAAATAGTGATGAGCTGTAAATGATCTCAATCTTTAATCTCAATGCTTGTTTGCCTTCCTTCCTCCCACCCACAATATGCATACTTTGTGCCTGCAGACTCTGGGGGGGGGGGGGGGGGGGGTTCACTTGTTTTTGCTTTATGGAATGTATCACATCTATAGAGTCGGTAAGAGTGGAATTACGGAAGCTGTCATTCCCCCTGATCCACTGTGACTGCTCAGCTCCTGCTTTGTCTTAACCCTCCTGTGAATCTGTTTGCAGTTTCTGCCCTCCAGGCTTTGTGGGGCGCATCGGAGTCTGTTCATCTCCTTCTTCACCTTCACAATTTTTCCACCTTTTCTTTTGTTAACCCAATTATCTATAATTTTCCTTTTTACTTCAGTTTTACCTATGTTGATTAGTAATGAAATATGTGGCAATAGGTGTATTAAATGGTTTGTTTAGTTGAACAAAGTGAATGTTTTACTCATAGTGAATAATTGAGATTAGGTTTTGTTAACAGTTTACTTTATGCTACAAAAACTTATTTTTGCTTTAAAAAACTAGATTCATATTCATTTCACACATAAGGCAAAGCTTCATATGTTATCTGTTAAAACATTCTGTTGAAATCAGATGTTTACATACGCTGTATAAAAAGACGCAAAACTGTTGGACATTTGATCAGACTAAACTTTCTTGTTTTAGGTACAGTTGCAGGGATCTTGCTTGCGATTGCCACTTTGCACATGGTGAATAAAAGTGCTCTGTGGCAAGCTTAGTTTGCAAGCAATTTGGCACTTTGGTGAATCATTGCTTGCGGTACAACCTTAGTTTAAAACTGGTTATTGTTGAATACTGTTCTCTGTGTTTTTTCTATTAAATTGGGGTAAGATATCCATAAAGTACGTTCAATATTTTTCCCTGTAAGGCAAAGGCAAATCCACCCAAGAGCTGAACAACTAATTACATGTGGGATATTTCTGTTTACAAAAAGTAAGTAGTAAAACTAAAAAGTAAAAGTAAGTAGTAAACACTAGTAGTCAAGAACAATCCGAACCAAGTTACCTATGAGTACATCACACATGCAAATTTAAGGAGTTACTTTATTTTTTACAACTACCTCAACACTACTGATGTTTTAGTCTGCAGAATTTTATCCTTGATGTTATTTCAATATCCTTGTAATAAATTATAATTCAGTTTAGTATAAACTATTTAAATCTATTTTTTAACCAGCACTATATTCGGATTGTGGCTAAACAACTTTGCATGTGGCTAATTGAATTTGCTGACAGCTACAGTGGCTAATGTTTTTTTAAGCTCGAGAACCCTGGATTAGAATTATTATTAATAATGTTTTGATTTGCTAAATGGAGCAATCATGAGAGAAGTCATTTTTTCTTTATTATTTGGGAGAATTTTCTTATAAGCTGTATGACTTTGGTTGAAATTTTGGGTATTGTTTAAAAATGCACCCACCGGTGTTCCTCTAGTTGATTCAAATGTTTGTTTTCTTAAGCTTCTAAATGATCTGATAGGCAATTCAAACATATCATGATTTGGGGTTTTTTGATTGCTTAAAGGCATTTTGTCTTTATATATGTTGTGGTTAAATATCTGGTTTCAACTATATGTTTACAGGGATTTGACTGTATGTTTGTGTGGATTTGGTTAAAGCCTTCATGTTGTTGGTTTAGCTTTTTCCTTTGTTTTTGTTTGAATGGCAGCAATAAATATAGTTTATTAAGAAAATCATTACTGCAATTATTTAAAGAGCACACAGTAAAACACAAAACAAACAATGAAGATTAATTCTTGACTATCTCTGTTTGTGCTGAGGCTCGAGCCAATCTGTAACAGATACAGTTAAGTGCAGACCATTTTTATTGATCCAAAATACATTATGACTTCAGGTTAAATTGCTGCACAGAAGTACTTGTTTAATTCACTGTGAAGTTGTTATATGAGCACTATTATATTACAGATACATAATTTCAGCGGTTGTAAAGTGGAATTGTTTGCCAAGCCACCTTCTGCCTACCCACTGTCAGTGTGTGAACATTTTGGGAAGAACATCAGTGTGTTTATAGATGTGACAAGAGTGCCCCTGGCCGCTTAATAGCAGCACTTATCGGTTGCCGAACATTACCACCTCTGAGAAATGACTCTTTAGAAACATGTTAAAGAGATCTGTCTGTCTAAGACGGCACTGGGTGATATGAAGATGTAATAATGATGAACGACCCACCTTAAACTGGTCTTTCAGTCTCCGTTATAGCACCCACCCAACAGCATCTGGGTATTTTAACATGAGGATGTCACTTAGCCCCTGCTGCCTGATGTGATGATATTCAAGGCATCAGTCCGCACTCATCCATGCATGAATTCATTTATTCAGAGAGAAACGTGTTAAAATATTAGAATAAATCACTCCTTTTGTGTTTCGCCGGAACAAGGCCTGTCGTATTTCAAATTTATGTCTGACAGTATTGGTTTGGTTGGAGAAAATAAAAGTTTCTGATGGATAAACATTTTAAAACTAAGTTATTTGCAGTTGCAATGTAAACAAATGGTCTGATGGGTATGTGATTTATTTTTTTAGTTATAAACATTTAAATGTTTAGCATGCCAAGATTTGCTCATTGAAATATCAAATATATATATATACTAATTGCCATTATGAAGAAAGCAACATTGAAGTGCTTAATATATTTACAAATAAAAAATCTTAAGTACGGGTAATCAGAAAATCACATACGATGAGATTGCAGCAACAAAAAAACAAAAACTACAGTCTTTCTGGTTTAAAGTTGATTAATTTGGAGAATATAAAATATTATACATATTTACATTTTTATGTGTAAATATGCATAGAATATAAGGTGAGTACTACCTAATATATTTGTTAGAAAAACACCTGCTGTCTGCTTTATGTAAGCTATTGACAGCTGCATGCAACATATCCCCTCCAAGGTAAGTCTGAGTAAATGGTGTCGGTGTATCATCCTCTAAAAATAAAAAATGAGTTAGAGATAGAATTAACTATGATTTAAATAGGATCCCAGGAAATGTATTTGTCACCTGCACTAAGTTAACACACAGGCACAGAGGACCAAAAATGGATCTAAACATCACTTCAAACACTATTCAAAGGACAACATGGCAGAAAAAAAGAGTCTAACTTTAAAGAGATCATTCAGAAACTTAAGAAAAACTTTGAGGGGGTTTTATCTTTTCTGTTGGCTCATCACTAGCCCACTGGGTGTAGTCTTTTTAGCTGCTCATCCTCTTCTTGGCTTGTGCGATTTGCTCACATTAAGAGCTTTCCTGAACATTAGGTGCTGAGCCATCATTAACTTTAAATATTCTTAGACTTTAGACTACTTTAACCTTTCAAGGCTTCAAATAATTATTTTAAGCTATCATTTTAGTGAATCCACTTTCTTTGCCATCCTTTTTTTAAACTGTAGTGCAGTTGAAGTCACTGGATGACTGTAGCCAAACTTTACAAACATACAAACATATATATGTCAGCTCCAACCAAGGTCCTCTCCTCTAACACATACATTTGGAGGAAAATGGTTACTTTTGTGGGAAACAAACCATTTTAAAGAAAGACAGTTTAATTCATGAAATTATTTGTGAGATAAAATTATTTAATCTCTAATTATTTTCACAAAAAAAATGAAGTCTCATTATAGTCAATGTCATCAAGTACCTCACCATATAGTGGTAGCCCTGGTCTTTATAATCTATTCAATTACATTACATGTACTGCTTGGACGGATCCTCTATCAAATTGCCACCATCATGTGACCATTGCTAATAATATATCTATTTCTTATTTCAAACCCTAAGAATGCATTTCATTTCATTTAGTTTTGTCACTTTCCAAGAATAAATGAGAAAAGGGACACTCAGTCATCCATCATTAACGAAATTAAAGTAATGCTTGTTTTAACTACCCTTTATCTAGTATTTCTTTGTTAAATAGAACCTGAATTCTATGTCCTTTTTATTAGTCAAGGCAACTGTATTTGTACAGCAAAATGAAGGTAATTCAAGGTGCTTTACATGATTAAGGGCATTTAATAATAGCATTTACAGGTGCTTTACATGATTAATCAATTAAAAGCATCAATAAGCCAACAGTAAAAGCACAAAACACAGCAGTGGAGACATAACATATGACACATTAAAAATGAAAATAAAGAAAACATTAAAGTACTGTTGATAGGTTACCCTGCAATGGACCATCCATCCATCCATCCATCCATCCAAGGGTTGTGGGGGGGCTGGTGCCCATCTCCAGCAATCATTGGGCGAGAGGCAGGGTACAACCTGGATAAGTCAGTAGTCCATCTCAGGGCAGCACAGAGACACACAGGACAAACAACCATGCATGCACACACTCATACCTAAGGGCAATTTAGAGACCAATTGACCTAACAGTCATGTTTTTGGATTGTGGGAGGAAGCCGGAGTACCCGGAGGGAACCCACGCACAGAGAGAACATGCAAACTCCTTGCAGAAAGACCCCAGGCCCGGATTCAAACCTGGAGCCTTCTTGCTGCAAGGCAACAGTGCTACCAACTGTGCCACTGTGCAGCTCGAGATAGGTACCATAAAACCATAAAAGAATAGTTACCTTTGAGGCGCTTTGAAAAATGACAGTTGATGCAAAGAGTTTGCCTGACTATACATAAGTAATCTTGATTTTTTATTTTTTTATCTGTTTACTTATTCTGTTTTTGTTCACCCAGCACATGAATCTTTGTGAAACATCCTCATGGATTCAGGCGTAGATTACACAACTATTTTATATCTCAGTTGAATTTTATTAGTTTCCAAAACTCTCTCATTTAGTTGAAACAATGTAACATAACTTATGTCGGTTCTCAATGAAATATCAACGAATAAGTTATTCAGCATTGAAAAATGACGCACTTATTGTGGAAGGTTAAACTTGAGGTTTTTCCCATTTCTGCCTTCTTGTCTACTGTAAACCAGAGGTGTGGACTCTAGTCATGTGACTTGAACTCGAGTCAGACTCGAGTCATGTGACTTGGACTCGAGTCAGACTCGAGTCATGAATTTGATGACTTCAGACTCGACTTGATAAAATGTACAAAGACTTGCAACTTGACTTGGAGTTTAACATCAATGACTCGTGACTTTACTTGGACTTGCGCCTTTTGACTTGAGAAGACTTGCTACTTCCCATAAAAATTGGGGATTTTTTTTTTACACAGCATGGAGTCTCAATGTTCCCTCTAAGCTGCGCGCCTGCGCAATTGCGCAATTGATAGTCTGTAGTGTTTTGGTGAAATTTTCTTTAACGAAAAGGGGGATTGTGGAATGTTCTGAAAACATCTGAAGTTTTCGTTTTGGCATCTTTTTCTTCCACTGATTGGAGGGAAGAACTCCATTCTCCACTTTTTTTCTAAGTTAAGAATGCAATGACAACTTTTTTCCCCTAGATTTGAAAATACTTTTTTTTTTTCTTCCAGTTTCTTCACAAAACAAATTCTAGCACATGCCTTTCCCAGCCCTTACAAGGCAGGATCTGAAAACAGCTTAAGAAGCACTAAATTAAAAGCCAGTCCTGGTGGTCATTATACAAACCACAATGACTCGGGCACAAGAGGATGTGGAGGGTCCCTCGCTTTGTTTGCTTACTACGTCTGTCTGTCCCCTCCCCTTGGATCTTACTGGAAAGGATTGACCCCAACGCCAGTTCACTGTGGATGAAGAGATGAATGGCAGCACAGACTTGTGCCCCTACTTTCCTTAAACCTCACACTGTAGACCACCGGATTGGCGTTCCGACAATTGCCCTTACATCCTTCAGCCCACCTGTGGTCTTCTTTTAAATCACATTGGTGTTGTGGGCACCTTTGCTTTCCTTAGTTTTTTTGGATGTGTGTATAAACGGAAGCAGCTGTATGTGACCAATTGTTTTGTATATGAATGCATGTTCCCCAAATCCAGCTTTTGCATGGCACTAACATGTGGAAGTTTTTGAACCCACCATAATCTGATGTCTTCAATCAATAAATATATTGTATCTTCACCTGGTAGGTAAACACATTAGTCAGAATTGGCATCATCATAATGGAGCTGAACAATGATAATTATACCTGCTTGCTGAATCTGTTTCATATTCTACCTTGCAGAAAACCAGTTACCCAAAGCCCAGAGTCCCACAGGGTGGCTTTAATCTCACTCCTACTTGCACACTTTCAGAAAGAATGTGGGTGGTGGTGTGATTCCTGACTATATCAAAGTAGGCTAAGCAAGTTTTGAGAACACTGCCAGAAATTCACTTTTAAATTTGGCTACAAACAGAAAAAGAACACCTGAAATGTTTCTTTTGACCTCTTAGTTTCCAGCAGAGTAGGCAACTTATTGTTTTTAGAGATTGATATAAGAAAGAGATATAGTGCAAAAAGTATTAGAAGATGAGACTAAAACCTAAATTGTAAAAAAAAATCAAGTTGCTCTTTTAAAGATACTTTTTTCTGTAGGTCTTAATGACATTGCATATATCAATAAAACTTATGAAAATGAAAATTGAAGTAATGCTACTGTGCATGTAGCAGGAGGTTTTACACATGCTATTAACAATGTTTCTTTCTTCCAACTCAGCATGTGTTCCATATTGAAGAAAACATTGATCTCAGGTGTTTTCCTTAAATAGAACCCCAAATAGATTATGGATTTGTCTCTGCTGCATCACATTGAAATCAAATACAGTGGACCCCAGCCTATTCGCAATTCAGTATTTGCGATTTTACCTATTTACTGATCCCAACTACAGCAGGCTGTCTATTATTTATTGGACAAGTCCCAAAAAATTCTATGCAAGAGCGCAGTGTTTTAGGGACGACACATACACTGTGCATAGGCGCCACTGCAATGAAATTATCTGAAAACTTTGGGGGCACTCAAAGAGTTTAGGGAAAGGTAATTGAGGTATAGTACAGTGCTATATTTCCTATTTTACTTGTTGAGATCAATTGAAGAATGAAACAGGATTCAGTCAAAACTCTTTCAACCGTTGTTCGAATGTCTGAATAGTGACTAAAACTTTTTATGCAGGCTTAAACAAGTGTCACTAAGCATATTACAGGCTATATTTGTGGCAATAAGATAATTAGTTACCACTTATTGCAGTCAAGGCAGTTCTTCACGACATGCATATTGTGTGCAGTGATAGTGGAATAATTAAATTTGTGATCCAATGTGCAGCCTTAATAGTAATGCAAGAGGACAGTAATTTGCCTCTGTCTTTGGAGCCTACTTTGACTTCAATTGGCATTTGTTGAATGAGAGAGCTGCTTAGGTTAGGGAAGAACACAATGACGGCATTTCTAGAAATGTACATAAAAATTCAGATCTGAGAGGTGAAAAGGGAAAATAGTGAAATCTGACGTGCTTTTACCGAAGCTGCTTTTATGTCTGGACTGAGGACAGCTTCAAGCTGATTTGTGCAATCCTGATCAATTTAAGCTGAAACAATTCATTTCTGGTGTGCTTTAGATATTGCATTTAGATAATGCATTTAAAAAAATGCCTTGTTGTCCTCCTTTAACCCCAACCCAGGCTACATCTTTAACCTGACATCATGCAGGACTAAAAAGTTACAGTTTTCCTTTTTTGGTTCTGGCTTTTTCCTCATTGATTACATCCTTTTTTGATGAGGTTCCCATAGGGTAAAAGAAATGAGCATACACACATGCACCCAGAATAAGCTCCAGTAATAAAATGTTTGGCTGTCAGAAAGGCTTAGAACTGTTTTAGATGGTTTCCTCTTATATTCCCTTCTAATAAAAACAGGATTACCACATCCCAGCCTCGACATAGGGCTATAATACAGAGGCATGACAATGACAGGCAGTTACACATGGAGCTGAGCCTTGAGAATCACAGGAACAAGTCTCCAGAACAAGCGAAAAGCTGCCTTGCATTGATTTGTCAATTTGGAATCAGTCTTTCCGATGGCTGCCTTTAATTCTTTGCTTGCACTGTCTGGACAAAATAAGAAGCTTTGCAACAACAGTAGAAAGTAAACCGATTTAAATGAGCATTTAATGTTCTTCCCAAAAAAAAGGTGATTTCTAATAAAATAAATCAACTTTTGAATATGTTTACCTCTAAATTGCCATTTGTTTTGGTTAAAGCCAGGATTTGTATTCCTGTGCTATGCATATTTTTCCTTTTCTATTTCTCCCATCACTGATTAGATTAATGTAAGATAAAGCTAGCTTACTGTCACGGTATCTTTATCATGCATTCCTTATACCTTGCCTTTCAACTACTGGGTGTGTGCTTTTTATGTTTGGCACTGATATTTGTTTTTGTAGGTAATGGGTTGCATTTGTCTTAATTATGACATGGATGTTGGGTATAGGCCAATTTTCTCAGGTAATCCTGTCAAGCCGGGGTCTACTTGGTCTGAGACAATGTTTAGGTGGGTAATACAATGACCATGGTAAACAACACTGACTACTGAAGCTTAATCATGGCATATGTTAGTAGGTTGGATATGTTAGGCAGCAGGTAAACTTTTTTTTTCTTCGTAGTTGATTTCTTATAAGCAAAATGGGCAAGAGTATATGGGTAAGTGAGTTTGACTTGAAAAGGACTAGATTTTGTGCTCCTAAGGATGTCTCCTTTGCACTGATCAGTATTTATTAAAAGTGGTTAAAGAAAGAAACCGTAGTGAACTGTCAACAAGGTGATTAGAGGCCATGGCTTATTGATGCCTTTGGGGAATGGCTGGCCTGCGTGGTCTTCTCAAACAGACTAGATCTATTGGTCAAATTGCTGAAGAAATTGTGGTTCTGGTTGAAAAGTGTTGGAATTCTCAATGCATCACAGCTTGCTGCTTGGAAAAAGGTAACCCAGTGAAGGCAGTGTGATGTGTTGGGCAATGTTCTGCTGGGAAGTCTTAGGCATGCCAGTTGAATATCTGTGGGATATGCTGGACAAATGGGTCAGATCCCTGGCGGCCGCACCTCTTAAATAACAGGACTCAAAGGACCACTGCAAACCTTCAGGGTTCTACTGGAATCCATGGCTTGAGGGTCAGGACTGAAGGTTGAACAGCTCTCTATTAGTAGTCGCATACCATGATTATTTTTATATGTGCTAAACTAAAATGAAAATGAATTCTAAATTCCAAGGCTGTCTAGCATTATATTGACACAAGGTCATGTATATTATTTAATAAATTCATTAATGGTTTTAATGGCTGTGGCTGACTTGTTTAAATGCAGAAAGAAATGCATGTCTCTTACACATTAGACTAATCTCATTGAACCTCAGTTTACAAAGCCATTTTCATTTAATCATCACAATAACTTATTGAGGTCATGACTATATAGATTTGTACATTGTACATGTGTTTTTCTTTAATTAGAAAACCAACCACCGAACACTCTCCATCATTATTTATCACTACTACACACAGCACTTATGGAATTCACAGTGATACAAATCCCAGGTAAATGCATTATTGATGATATTTAATGATACAGAATTAGCATATGGGAAAGACTTGTGCCGTGCCTCGAGCGCTCTCCTTTGCATAACATTTGGATTTTTTTTACCAGGCTCTCCCTGTGTTGTAATGAGGAATGTGTTTATGCACTCTCATTTCCACTAGAGTAAAGTAAAGTGCCCTCAGGCAGAGTCGGAGCGCTGAGAATGTTCTCACTCAGAGATTCAGTGAGTGTCTGCATCGTGAGAGGTCATGTATATCCGTTTTGACTCTTTTCCATTTGTGTTCTAGTAAGTTTATGTAGGTTACGTTGTATTTTGTAAACTTCATTTAATAGAACATGAATTTCCAATGTATGCATTTTTGCCTTATAGGTCTTTATTGCTGCATTGCACTGACAGGTTTGACTTTGATCTTGGCAGAGCATAGTTTCTTTGCAAAACTACTCTTTGACTTAATACTGTATCTTAGAAATATGCACTACTCCATTGACCTTTTTTGAAGATTTTTTTAAGAGCTTGCCTCTCTTGTTTAAAGAATATATTTTAACAGGATGATGCATGTTTGTGTTTATTTTTCTACTTCTAAGTCAACCTACTTTTTCTTTATGCCAAAATGCAATCTTGAATGCATCCACCTTCCTTTGTGGTGCCATGTTTACTACACTCTTTCCGTAGAATATTTTTGGTACGGCGCTTTTATTCCTTCCCTCGCTGAAGTTTTTTTTTTGCCTTCCAAATCTGACACATTTTCCTGTTATTAGCTGCAATGTTGCATGAGAAATCGGAGGAGAGGAGATCAGAGCCATCTCCTTGTTTGCCTCTCTACTCGTCTTTTGTTCTCTACACCTGATATTGTAAAGGAGAAACTGAGACATTGAGGTGTTCAGTCCAAATCTGGCAGGAGGGGAAATGAGGAGACTTTATCGCTCCTGATACATTACAAATTGGCTTTGCAAGGTTAGTTGCAATACACCACTCGTCCCTCGTCCCTCCTCCCCACACCATCTCACAATCATCCTTCTTTGTGTTGCATCTATTACCCTTCCTTTCCTTCATTTCTTCTCCTTTCTTTCCCCTTTAATTTACCTTCTTTGTCCCCCCCACAGTGACAAAACCATAAAAATGAGCATGTATTCCTGTCAAGGCTAATTTCTCAAGTCGCCTATAAAACTCACCAATAGCACGTCCTTTTCTCTGCCACATAATGTAGTGTATTTCCACTTGCAGTAGAAATGCATTCATTAAAAACCACAAATTTTTTTCTATGGTCTTGATTGCTTCCAAAATGCCAGATTAACCTGGTCAATGACTTGAGGGACAACAATCAAGAAACAGAAGAAGCATCAGATGTTTTGTGTGATTTCTGTCAATGGATATTTTTTGTTTACTACTTTAAATAATACTATTTAAGCTGAGGAAAATGTTACATTATCTAAAATAAAAGCATAAAATGCATTAAGTCATGTAATTTCTTTGTCATTTTCTGACACAGCTTCGTAATGAAAGCAATGAAATGGCCTCAGTACTGTAGAGCTAAAGAAATAGTTTGATACCTGTTTATTTCTTCTCACATCTGTTTCCCTAACATTTTTCTGCAGATTGATTTTCTGTTTAAATGCCATTGCCAAAGGGAAAAACACGAAGCTCATCTCTCAGGTATAGCAACATCATTATGTGGCTATAAGTGAGGCAGGGCATTTTGTCTTCAACAATTAATCTTAATTAATCAAAAAATGGAAAAAAGTAAATAGACAGAGGGGCATTTATGATAGAGTTTGAATCAACAAAAATCAGACTGAGGGAGTGTTGCAGCTCAGGGTTCCGACTTCTATGTTTGAGCAAGAATACGACCCTGAACATCCGCAAGCCATAATTGACACCAATCATAAATGTATGCTGTTTGTGATGATGATGATCATCTTCCGAATTAAACTGGTGTAAATCTATACATATTTCTCTATTAAAGCCTTGTATTTGATTCACCACATGTCTACATGAGCTCTGTATTTGGCTGTGATTTCCTCAACTATTTATCTGACATTTCTGTGAAGCCGCTACAGTAATAACATTCTCAGTTGAAGACTTTTTTTTTTTATTCGATTCAGTTCATTTATATAGTGCCAATTCACAACATGTCATCTCAAGGCACTTTGCAAAAAGTGATTTCAGTCCAATCATACATACATTCCAATTGATCCTACTTATCAAACAATGCATTAACTTCAGTTCATTATTCAAATTAGTTCAAAAAGTGTTCTAAGGAAACACAGCAGATTGGAAAAAGTCATTGACTTGCAAAATTCTCTCCTGAATGAGCATGTAGCAACAGCAGTGGCGGCTGGCCAATAGAGGGCGATATTGCGCCGCCCCCCCAGTGTTTCCAAAGTGTTTTTTATTTTATTTTTAAATTAACAATAATCACATATTCTGAGTTAATTGTGTGTTTAAATTTGTAACAAAGTATCATATATAAAAATATATATCATTTTCGGAGAAAAAGCTCCCGCTGCTCAGTGGCTGGGGTGACAGAAAAGTCGCCCCAGCCGCTCAGCAACCAGCCAATTACTGACAAGAATTTCGCACATAGCAACAGGAATTTATCCAATCAGCGTTGGTGATTTGGCCGCATGAAGGGCTATAGAGAAATCGCCCCAAGGCTGGTGTGAGGGCGGGCAAGATATCTGGTGGTGACATTGGCAGTGTGATTTCTCTGCCACAAGGGGGCGCTGCTGTAAGAGTTAACAGCTTTGTGTGTACAATTTTTTGTGTAAACCTAATAAGTTGTTTGGTTCTAAACTTGTTTGTGCAATATTGTATTTATGTTTGGAATAAGAATGCCTCAAGTTGTTAATAGTGGCATTAAAATAATCAGTATTTCACATAGTACTGGTATCCAGCCGTTTATGTTCAATTGTTTTGGGATGATTATTGAAAATGACTTGATAAGCTATATGCACATCTCCACTACTTCCTGAACTAAGTACAGCCCTTTAATTTCCTGTCTGTATTGGACAAACTGATCAATCCTGGGGCCTGTACCATGAAGGTGGCTCAACAAACTCGGGGTTACAGGATTGGTTTTGAATCGACAAAACCAAACCGATGCAATCAGGCTTAATTGGTACCATGACGCAGGTTATCAACTTTCTCTGTCAACTCAGGCTTTGATCCTTAAGCTATGATTAATCCACAGGCGCGTGCACATAAAAGAGTGACGACGACACTGAACAACCAATCGCGTTCGATATGGATAGAGCGAGAGCTATCTATTTTTCAACGGAGGAGCAAGAGATTATTCTCCAGAAATATGAAGAATTTAGAAATATTTTTCAAGCACGCAGTAACACTGTATCTGCTGCCAAAGCAAGAGAACAATCGTGGAGGAAGATTGCTGATTGTGTTAATGCGTGGGTTAAACAATTAATGTACATTTAAGTAGGCTAAGCATATTAAAATATATTAAATGCTAAAATGAAAATGTATTCGTGTTGATATATATATATATATATATATATATATATATATATATATATATATATATATATATATATATATATATATATATATATATATATATATATGTGTGTATGTGTGTGTGTGTGTGTAGATGTATGTAAAATGTGAAAGTATAGGCTATTACATCCTAAGAAAGATTGATATTCATTAATTTTTAGATGCAACCCCAACTCCAAACGGTCTTGGCAGCAGATCAAGACAAAATATAAAAATATAATTCAAAGTGGTGAGTATTTACCATATCTTTTATTATTTTCTTTGAACATTTAATCACAAACACTTTCACACAAAAAAAGTGAAATAAGGAAAACTGGGGGAGGGCCACCTCCTCAAGATTAGACTGTGGCAGAGGAGTTGGCTTTGAGCAACAAGGGGCGGCCGATTATGGATGGGATTGGATGTGCTGTACAGTCAGGGCATGGCTTCGATGAGTCACATTTTTTATGTGCGGCTCAAGAAGCTCACAGAGATAAGACAATCCTTCTGCGGAAAATCTGTATCTTTCATACAAGTACGCATCAGGAAAGTCAAATGGATTTTGTCTGTCCTTAAAAACTCTACGAAGTGCTCGTCTTACAATTTGCGCGGAGATGTCCACAGGATTAGGGAGAAAAGGTGAAGCCATTGCAACAGAGAACAGACGCTGGGAATTAGTTATGTTACATATATATGTTTCTTTGCTCACAGCTGATTGGTCAAACTTCAGTCTGAGATCTTGAATCCAGAACATAACCTGCCCCGGAGCAGGTTAGCCGTGCAGCGTAAGATACCATGGCAACGAACACCGATCAAAGCCGAGCCACTTTCATGGTACCCAAAACCCAGGGTTGGTGGAAACTAAGCTGAAACATAGCTGGCTAGCCACCTAATCCGGCTTCATGGTACAGGCCCCAGGTCTGCCTGACCTCAGTAGTCAAAACAACAATGGTCAGACACACCTGGTTTAATCAGTTTGTCCAATGATGTAAAACAGGAAATAAAAGAGCTGTACTTAGTTCAGGAAATAGTGGAATTGTGCAAACAGCTCAGAAAGCACAGGTTTGATAAAAAAAAAAAAAAGGACAGCCCCACCAAGAATATTTTTCACCAGCCGCCACTGAGCAACAGTAAACAATTGCTTGCATTTTACCTTTATATTTACCTTTGTATAGTTGAACCGCCTGCTTAATCACTACGTCACACCTGTATTTTTATGTGGCAATTAATAATTTCTGCTGAATCATGTTTCATGTGGAGTTATGATGGGCCTAACTGGTTCGACTGGACCCATTGTAAATCTTGCCTAATTAACAATGCTTCTGTGCAGTTATGACAGTTCATGCCTCAGTTTTGGAGGTCCTGGCACAATATATAGCGAGTATGTTTAAAAATCAGACCTGGCTATTCCAGTCTGTCCTGGTTCTCTTCAAGAACTGCTCAAAGATATCTTGACGTTGTTCTTGTATACAGCTCAGGGGTTTTTGCTCGAGAACTATAGAACACAGGTAAATACCACAGAAAAAATAATGAGAATAAAAACCTGAAAAGTAGTACTTTTGAGTGCATTAGCTATACTGAACATTACTTGATTAGTAAACTACTGTCTTCTATCATTTCTAAAAGAGACAAACATGAATGTGAAAGTTGGGAAGATATGCATTTTATCCAGCTAAAGAAAAAAAATACAAATACAACAACATAAATTAACTATGAGCCATTTTGTTTTTATAGGGTGCATTCATGTTTTGCTCTTCTCTTTAACTCATTTGAATAATTACTTGCCATATTTATTCAATGTAATACATAATTAGACATTTACAATGGATTTTCTTGTTTAAAGATATTTATAAAAAATATTTAAAAAATGTAACTTTTAACAAAATTTGAAAGGTTTTTGATGAGAGTTTGAGTTTGACATGTCATGTAAAAGCCATTTCTACTCATCCATCAATCTGTGATTAAAATGCTTTCCTCCGCAGGACTCCCTAGCTAGTTGTTCACTTCATCTACTTGCATGGCAGATTATATATAAGCAATTTATCAAAGCTTATATACAACAATGTCTGCTGGTCACCATTGCTTAATAGTTCAGTTCAAGGATATTCAATTAAATTCACTTAAATTTACAAGAGTGGATCTGGTTCAGTCTTTTAATTGACTGTATCAGGGTTGACGGATACAACTCAAATTCAAGATATTCCCTGTTACTCGAGACCTCACGTTATTAAAATGAATATTTCACAATTTAACCGCTAAAAACTCTCTGTAATTGTGGTCAGCATGTCTTTGTTCTATTCAGTTAACACTAAAGAAGACCTCATTAATTTTAAATTGTTTGTGTTGCATAACTATGTGTGCTCAGTACAAAAAGCAAATGGTGATAGGCAAGATAACTTTTTGTAAGCATGCAAGAGAATGTTACCGTACACCAGTGCTGGCTAATAACTGAAGTTTGCATACAAATTGTAGCTTATACACTTATAAACCTTGAATTAATCTTTTTACACTGATTTATTCTATTAAATGTCATTTATGATTTTTTTTTTTTATCCTCTGTTCTGTTTGCATAGATTCGATAAAGGATGATTTAAACATTTTTTTTTTTTAGAATTCAGGAAAATAGCTGAAGGTCGTTGCCTTTTGATATATTTATAGGCAAAAACATCCTGGTTGGATATACCTATTGTAGATTTTTCTCACTTTACATAATTAGCAGGAAATGGTAAAAAAGGTTCCAGACAGTATAATAAACTATGTGCTAGTTGGAACTGTGCTTTATTTGCTGACCATGTGTTAAAAGTTTTAGGCATAGTCACTGGTTATCTTTCTGCAAAAAAATTTGCTTGTGGACGAATACACACACACCTATACACAAATAGATGGCGACATTGATCTCTGCTGGCGGGCACCACCATGCCAAGGCAAGGTCAATGCAGCCCACTGTCCTGATGTTAGCCTCCTGGGCATGCAGAGTTCAAAAGCCTGTCGGACTGTGTCTTTCATTTGTTTTCTTTCTAATATATCTCTCCCTCTTTCTGATCACAATAATATATATATATATTGCATAATTATATCAATGTTTATTATGTTTAACCAAAATGTCACTTAAACTCAGTTTGAACTCCAAATCAGGCTACTATAACTTGGCCTGCCTGGTTTTATTTTAAGCTATGTTTTTATTAAACAAGGAATGACTCAAACCAGACCGGAGGGACTTGCTAGCCTATTAATTGCTGCCTACACACATACAAAATTGGGTACTTGTTTATCCATACACAGTCATACATTTAAAAAAGAGGGGGGGGATCACATGCTCTCACACTAATGTATCATACTGTTCTGACCTTAATCTGGGCTGCTGCTGGCTTCTTAACGTCAGAATGTTTTGTGTATACAGCTATATGACAACTGTTTGAATGTGCCTCTAGTGATAAGCCCAGTGAGAGTGTGCATTGCTTTTCTCACATGGAGATGTGAAATATTATACATTACCTTTTGTATCTCTTAGGAAATGCCTCTGGGATCTACTGCACTTACAGATAAACAATCCAGAGCCTCAGAAATAATTATTTTTCGTTCCATTTAATGAAATCTTCCCAAATTAATTCTGACAGTGCAGTGGTCTTCAGATTGATATCAGGCTCAAGATCCATCTAAATGCTACAACGGCAATAACTATGGATTTATTCATATTGTAGCCTGTCTGAAATGAATATGGTTTCACATTACACGTTCAGACTCTTCACATCAGAAATAATTAGAGATCAACGCATCAGTGGTGAAGGAAGACTGGAATTTACTTTTAACACTGATGGGAAGTTAATTTTTGATTGTATCTTCCTACAAGACAAACTGAAGGATTATTACCTTGGAGCAGTTCAGACATGAACTCCTAACTGTTTAAAATCATCTGTTCATTGTCGTTGTCTTGTCTGATATTGGGTCCCGGAGGTGGAAGGTTCTAGAGAGATACTCAAATAATCCTCTCCCAGCAACACCTCCACCACATTCTGGTGGATCTTGAGGCATTCACACACCAGAAAAAGGATATGCTGACCCTCCAGCTAGTTCTGTATTGGCCCTGAAATTCCTGCTTATTGGAAGTTCCCAGAAAACCTAAAGGAAGGTGCACAGCCGGTACTCTGAGTTGAAGTATGGGTGTCAAAATGCACAACATTTTAATTTAGATCTATTCAATATCAGGAAGACATGCGATAATGCGGGTGAGTGTTGCAATGATGATATAAAAACGCTGGTGTCTTATCTACTATGGGCTTATTGCGATCCTCGATCCCACACCAATGTGCACACCAATATTTTGACATAAATTTATTACGATAACCGCATGCAAAATTAGTAATTGGTAATCAGTAACTGCAATTGAGATGAGCTCATTGTGGAGGTATCATGCATTTAGGTTCTTTATGCAAGTAATACCAAGGTATTTGGTGATGCTCGTGGTTTAATGCAGAAGAAAATGTTTCTAAAGATTTTATAAAGTCATTCAAACTACAACGAAATAGCCAAACGGCAGATGTAGTTAAATGCAACTTTTTCCAACAAACCCATGCTGTTGAGGTTGGTAAAAATGATTAATTTTATTTTTTTCACTAGCTGGATACACATTGAATAATGCTACACCATCAGGGGGGTACGCTTGCAAGGACCCCAAGGCTAAAAACACAATAACACTGTTTAGTTAGGTTAATACGTATCATAAGCCATATTGTTACTGAGACATTCATCAACAAATATTGGATAGCTTCCTGATATCATGCATCCCTAAAAAATACAAATAAAATATATTAGCTGATATCCTTCAAAGTGAAGAAGTAGTGGCTCTCAGTCTCTCAAAGGCTATGCCTAGCCACCCCACAGAGCGAACTATATAGTAGTTCTTTCGCCTATGACCTATATCGCATGATATAAGGAGAGGGTTAGCTACAAAGCGCCAAAATAGTGGATAAGATGTCTCACATTTTCAGGTGGAGACTGATCCCCAACCTCAAGAGGACCATTCTTGCAAACTACCCTTGTCTTAACTTTGTTGTAGTTAATACTGTCAATGATAAAAATTAACCGGAAATGTTTGTTTTTATTTGTGAGATGTGTATATAAATAGCTGCCCTTTCCAACAAACTGGTGCGGAGATGCTGTTTGGAAATATGTTTATGCAGATTTTGACTGGTTCCAACTTTTACCTTAAACACATTCATATTAAACCGGCGTTTTGTGAAAACCGCAAAAATACAGCTCTGAGAGCCCTTGTATTTGGAATTTGATTGTACTTTGTGAAAAATTATATACCACGCTTTCTGATTTATCTGCAATTGCCCCTTGATTTCATCTCTTCTGTTCTCAACCTTATGTTAAGGGCACGTAATGACATGTTTTAGGAACAGTGTTTTACTTTTTTTTGTCTATTTTTTTGCAGTAGTACTATGGCTTTACATAAAGGGTTTTAGGTGTATGTAATCTTGTAATCTTGCAATATTGTATAAATTTGATTAAATGTTTTATACACCACTTGTACCTGAATATTTGATTCAAATGACTACCAAACATTTTATTTTGTTTATTTATTTATTTTTTAATAACCATTGCCATGTCTACCTTTTGATCTGTGCATCTGGTTCTGTTGTCTCAATCTTCTTTATGTTTGTTTGATGGTTAACCCAGTTTCATAAATACAAATAGAAACGTGCATAGACCTTAATCTTGTCCACCTTTTCTCACATTACATCTGGAAACTTAAATTTATTTTATTGTTTTTATGTGATAGACCATCACACTGTAGTGTGTAGTTGTAAAGTGTTAGGAATATGAAACATGTTTTTTAACGTTCATATAATCAAGAATCTGAAAGGTGTTGTAGGAATTTGTTGTGGGAATGTTTTTTTTTGGCACAGATAGGGAAGCTGGTCAGCCATTATTATTAGATTTATGAATGCTAGATACAGGCCAGTCCTGAAATGAAACCTGTTTGGAACTGCAAAGGTTAACCTTCTAGGTGAACAACAAACCAGCCAAAGCACCAATGGAGTGCATTGCATCACAGTATGCATGAGTTCAAATGCCCCACTCAAAGTCCAGACCAAATCCATGTAAATTTAATGGCACGATTTTAAAATTGATGTTCACAGATACTTCATCCAGTCCAACTGGGTCTGAGCTGTTTTGCAAAGAAGAATGAGGAAAAGATTTGTAGTCTCTAGATGTTAAAACCAGGTGAAGATGGAGCCAAAAGGCTTGCAGCTGTAAATGCAGATTATGGACCAAAAAATGCCTCCAGGGGGCTAAATACAAATAAAAATCATTTGTAAAAACATGAACAACCTTGTTCCTTCCACTTCAGCATTGTGTACTACTGTGTGTTGGTCTGTCAGATAATATCTTGATAACATACATTAAAGTTTGTAGTTTGTGGCTATGACTTCTAAGTTTTAGATACTCATTTGACTGGCTGATTCTGTATATTAAATGATGAGCAATGGGTGCTGAGCCATGGAAAGTAGAGGCAAAGATGGAGGCTCAAAATACCCCTGGTACACTCTCTATACAGTACAAATGAAGGAAAGGGTGGTGTGGTGGGGTTCTATTCATCCCCTGGCCAATGCTGGCAAGAACAGAAGGTCCTTCACACTCGGACATCTCTCCCTCAAAGACACACACATACACACACAAATCCAGGCATGCCCCTTAATAACCTCTCTATTCTGTGAATCTGCTCCTACGTCTGGGTTCTGGCTTTAGTCACAGTGAAAATTGAACCCTTCAGGAATCCTGTAGCTATTTGCCAAAAAGAACCGGACACAAATGGTGCATGAAGGGAAGTGTACCTATGTCTTGCAGATTGTCCTGTTAAACGTGTATTTTTGATGCCGCGTTAGTATGCTTACCTTTTGACTTTAACAGCAAATTTCCACCTTCAGTGCATTTCAAACTTTTTTTTGCCATTCTCCTTATATCAACTTGGTTACTGTGCAGTCATTTTACACTGCATTCGTCATGTGCTACTTCAAAAGGGAGAAATGAACAACATAACACATCACTCATCGGTCTTACATCCTGGGTATCTTGTACAGAGCACTTAACAAGGGCTGTTAAGTCACATCAGGGAATTAATTTTACTGCACTACTGATAACATTGTCCTGGTGTGACCAGGCTAAGGCACATGTTGCGTGTGTATAATAAAGCAAAGCGTTAGACAAAACTGAGACTGCACAGCTCAAACAGGAAAAGGCTTTAAAATTTCACTAAACCTGTGTTGTATTGCATTAGCTATCTTTGGATTCAACGTAAAGATTAAAAAGTTAATATTTTAATTTTTATTGAATTTTGCCTTCTCTTCGATTTGAAGAAGAAATTTGGATTTAAAAATAAGAGCATTTACAATTTTTTGGTGGGGTATTCCACCACAAAAGGGTTATCCAGCATTTTAATGTATTGCAATATATCATGTTGAATATAATTCGAACCGTAGATTTACCTAAAAAAATTGTTTACAGTTTTTTAATTAGACTCACAAAATATGTAATCAAAAGCTAACAAGCACATGGTTAACAAAGCTTTGTTGGTCCTCATCAAAAGAGTGACTTTTGATGTGATTTAATCTCTCTTTACTTCAGCCATGTGGATGCAGACAATCTTGGAGGAGAAAAGCTGGTTGAATTGGCGCTCTAATCAATAAGCCATTAGCAACCAAAGAAGCAGCTGTTGTCAACGTTTGTCCTGGAGACCTTGCTTTCACCCTGGCTGTTGGATTTTCCCATCGCTAACTCTCACATCTCTTATGCAGTCGTGTCATCGGCTCAGACAGGTGGACTTTGGCACCGGAGCCTGCTTAGAGCTTTGTTCAGGTTGTTCCTTCACAGATGCAGTTTTGCAAACATGGCAGTGAGTCGTGAAATGAGATTTCTCTGCTATCATTACTGAACCGAGAAAGAAAGTCACATCTCAGTCTGTGGAAATGCCTCACTGCTTCTCCCCTGTTTGCCGCTTCTCAGTGCGGGCTAGTCTAACCATCACTAAGACAGATCGATAGGGCTGAGCTCTGTAAGCTGCCTGCCGCCACTACAGGAAATATTGTATGGTGTAATGAGATGGATATATTAAGTTGGTAAAGAGGATGGCTTTAAGATAAGCAGTAGTAGGATGTGATTAGTGTAATAAAGAAAAAAAAAGCTTTGTTTGCATAAGTTTTACAGCAAGACGGTGTTTGATCTGGTTAAAAGGCTGCTAGGCAGGATAAAGGATCAGGGAGCACTTTTCTCTCTCCTGTAATGATCCTTGAGCAGTGAGTTCACCAGATTTCTGCTGATTTGCAATGAGTGGCGTGTTGTGCTGAGCTCTATTTCATTCTTTTTAACCAAAGTCAGAATTAATTTAAAGGACAAAAAAACATTTTTAGAGCACCAATGCCTGTAAATATTGAACTTATGAAAGCGAAACAAATCATAATAAGTTAATCCATTATCTGTACCCGTCCATCCTATTCAGGGCTGTGGGAGGGGGCTAGTGCCTATCTCCAGCAGTCACAGGGCGAGAGGCGGGGTATACCCTGGACGGGTCGGCAGTCCATTACAGGGCAACACAGAGACTTACAGGACTTACGAGGCATGCACACAGTCATTTCTAAGGGCAATTTAGAGAGACCAATTAACCTTAAATGTGGGAGGAAGCCAGAGTACAGAGAGAGAGCCCCCACATGCACAGGGAGAAATTGTAAACTCAATGCAGAAAGACCCCAGCCTGGGATTTGAACCTGGGTCTTCTTGCTGCAAGGCAACAGTTCTACCAACTGTGCCAATGTGCAGCTCATAAGAAGTCCTGGAATTGTTAAAGCAGATAACTAATTTTAATAGTAATTTTTGACAAGAACTCTTACGAAGACAACTCTAAGATCAAGAAATGAGTACATATAGATCATTACTTGTGATCTGGATCCACATTGTCTGACTATATAGTACTCAGACTCTTTAATTGGAATATGTCAAATATAGCAGCTGTGTGACCACTTATTGGCAATACAAAAAAAAAGAATGGCGCAATTACTTTTCCAGATATCTATGTGAGAAAAGGGGGTAAGCTCCATTGAAGGAAACGGATAAATGGGGTGGATTTGTCCTCACCCACTGATGTTTCTCAGTTGTAAACACTTTTTGCCTCAGGATTATGAAACCATTGCCTTTTGGATTTAGAAGGAGAAGCAACCCAAGGCAAGGCAAAGCAATTTTATTTGTATAGCACACTTTCAGCAACAAGGTAATTCAAGGTGCTTTACATGATTAAGTGGTAAAATAAAATAAAAGCCAACGGAAGGTCAAGAAGAAACAACACATTTATGCCATGGCTATGACCAATAGCTCAAGCAGGGAGTAAACAGCCATACCATACAAATTAATCTTGTCAGAGAATGTTATCTTTGAGTGTTTTTACTACTTTTGTGACTACTTTTTTTCAATGCCACTGTTGCTGTTAAAATAATTAGTGGATTGATTGTTTTGGAGAAAATACTGCAACCACTGCAAGGCTCACAAACATCAGAGTAACAAAGCTGGTTGGACCCAGAGCAGAAATCACAATAAATATCTGGATGCTGCCAGAATTTGTTATGAATTATAGTTTCTGCCACAAAATGTAATTTCCAACTGTGGTCATTTTCAGGCCGATTGGGGTCTCAACCCACACTTTTGTTAGGTTTGTTAGGTCTCCAAGCCACTGCTCTGAGTGGACAGTTCTTTTGACTTTCCTCGATGGATAAGTAAGCAAATAAATCTTCACTATAAACTCAAATTTATTAAGGATACTTTGCTATCACTACGTTTGCATTGAGTGGACATTGTTATACGTCAGTTCCCAAATTTGGCATTCCAGATAAATGTCATCCCATTTTAACATCTTTCATTTGCTGCCTTTTTAACAAATCTTCAATTCAGGCATTAAAGTTAATATAACTATAGTAAGCCAAAAGGGAACCACTATTGAAAAAAGTGTGACAATATAAAGATGTAGGCAGTTCAAATAAAATCACAGGACTGCTATTGAATCAGTAAGTTTTGTCTTTCATTGTATCCCTTTTCTAGAATGTGATGAGCATTGTGAGGAGAGAAATATCTCACATTCTATATTGAAGTTTTTATCCTGTTGGATTCCAACACCCCCCCCCCCCCCCCCCCAAAAAAAAAAAACACCAGTAAAATGCCGTGGGTGGATTTTTTTAAAGCCAAGTTTGAAAAACTTGGATCATCAGGAGTAGATCATTGATCAGTCAAATCATACTTTGTTGGGTTTTTTTTTGAGCAGGGTGAAAGAAAAAACACCATTTTGGATAATTTATCAGGGTTCCCCATATACACATCTATTTGCCAGAGGGCATGTTTTGACATCAAAGGCCCAGCTGTCAGCCTTGAAGGCTTTAAAGTAATGGCAGATGATGGTGGATTGAATGACTTCCAAAATCTGATCAAAGATCGAGCCTCACACTTGATGACAGTTTTTTTTTTTTTTTTTTTTTTCAGTTTTCCAAGAATTTAAAGTTAAGTACAGCTCACTGTCTGGTTGTTAGGACAGAGGTGGGTTTGAACAAGTAAAACAATTGAATATCTTTTGTGTAACGCCAAGAACCATCAATCTGAAGTTTTTATTTAAAGTGTTTTTTAAGACTCTTCATATCTTCAATTTTAGTTAATACCTCTGATCTTTATGAAAACCATGTAGCTTTGGAGATGTAAATTTCTGTAGCATTACCGCTGCTGTAGAGGTCAGATAGGGCATTGTCCAGGTGGTGCCAGTTGCTTCCTGTTGCTCCCTGCAGAATAGCAGGATGTGGTGCCATGCCAGCCATGCTGCTTCTCCTGACCCGATAAATTCTCCTATAAACCCCCAGTGTTTTTGCCAGAGGATCATAATTTATACTGGACTGGTCTTTGTATGTTCACAAGCAGATTCGGAGCTTATTGGCAAAGCTTCAATTGTCCAAGTCAACTGATGTATTGACAGTTTCAAATCAAATCAAACTTTATTTGTAAAGCGCTTTTCATACAAGAAGTTGCATCACAAAGTGCTTTACAGATTAAAATGACCCCACATAAAACCACCTTCCCTTTCTCCCCCACCGATTTAAAAGCATGGTCACAGTTATACCCCCCAACCCAACTCCCATGCACACACACAGTTAAAAGAAAAAGTAAAAAAGGACATTGGGCCGAGTGTAGATGAACCATGCAAGGAAATCCCATCAGAGGAGCCATCAATACAATACGAGGGAGAAACAACCCCTAGTAGTTGCACAGACATATACATGAATTGTTTTAATCTTTGTGTCTACAATGCAGTGTGAGTATTTATTATTTTTACGCTTCCCTTTTGTTTCTGCTTATTTTGTGTATGTAGAGTGTACTTTTCTTTGTACAATGTGCAAGGGAATTTCAAGAGCCATTTTGGGTTCTACATATGTTTCTTTTTGGATTGACATAGAAAGCAAAACAGGGAATTCAAGCAGTTACATCAAAGCAAAGCCTCTAGCTGGCAGTCCGTACATCCCTTGTATGAGACAAATAAACCTAGGCTGCCTATGTTTAAAGAGCCACTTAAGTAAAAATGGAAGAGATGGCACAGTTAATATCAGGTGTTTATAAGCTAAGCTCATGTATATATAAATCTGTTTAGCACATTATATTTTTATTTTTATTTAAGTGTTTATCTTTGTTTCCGTATGTTTGCACAAAGTACCGCAGCAATTTGTTGTAAACCTGCCCAACATTTGGCAATAAAACATTTCTGATTCTGATTCTCTTTATTTTTTTCTCTAGACTTTCCTGTGTTAGAAGTTTGTCTACAAATGTTTTTTCGAAAGCAAAGCAAAGGGAGATGTTTTCTCAATTTATTTGATCTATTTTATGTTTTTCCTGGGTACATTGCTAAAAAGTGTATTTCTTGCTGGCTTTTCAAGATAACCTACTCTTTTGTTTCAATCAGGAGTATTGAGTCGTTTTGTCTCAAAGGGCTGTGTAAGAGCAGAGCTTATCTCTGCGTTTGCCATTAAAGATGCTTATTACCCCAAGAGCAGCCAACGATCATTAATATTTGTCACACAACTATATTACCAATTCACCTCCTAACCTTTCTTTCACCTTTTTTCCATACATGTTTGCCCTGGAAAAAGATCAACATGCTGACAACCTTTCTTGCTCCTCGTTTGTGTTTTCCCAAATTTGCTGGGCTGGCGAATTCAATAGTTAAAAAAATGCAGGACTTCAGAGGATTATATTGGTACTCCCTCCAGTGGTATTTGGAAGTGATCTACTTCAGGAACTTTCTTGGCTTTTTCCTCCTCCTATCTTCCATCATCTTTCATCATTTTCCTTCCCGTCCAGCGGTTGAGATGAGCGAAAAGAGAAGAAAAGCCCTGCAAGGATGGGGAGATTCATTATCTTCTACCTCGCTGTGCAAATTGGGCTGTCACTGCCCACATCTGATCGACGGATAATTGCATAGTTCCTTAACTAATGTACCTTCTAACCTTTTCACAAAGATCTTAAGATTTTTTTAAATATATTTTTTTTGCTGGAATCATCAATTCTGCAAGGAACTATCTTTTTTTTCTCATCTGATCCCTCACACGGCAGCTCACAGTCAGAGATATTTGACTTTAATGCACAACCTCATTACACTTCTATGTTTTGATGGCTTCTTTTGTTTTGGTTCGGTCTTTATAGTCCTTTCGTAGCTCACCCCGCATTTGAAGCTACATTCCACACGAGTTCTTTGCGCTTGCCTGCCAAAGTGAGGGTGGGTGATGTGTATGTGCGAATGTCTGCTCTAAGTGATGGGGAGGAGGCCTTTATAAAACGGTTGGCCCATGTTAGGGACAGAATGGGGGACAGAATTAATCTTAAGAGTTCAAGCCTATAGTTGTCACCCTGCACAGGTTGGGAGGGGGTTGAGGAGGACTAAGATTCTGACTTAAAGGACTCCTCTCTGAACAAAGGCTACTTTGTGTGTTTGGAGTAAAAAAACAGAAAAAGCAAGGAATCCACAATTCAACCCTACACATTTTCTTTAAGATTTGTCTGTTGTAGCATCATCTATCAGAAATTATGATCACAGTCTGTATTAAATACTCGTTTAAATAAAGGTTGTGCAGTGGTGTATTCCCTGTCTAAAAGTAGTTTGATGCAAAGACAGTAACATAATGAGTTGTTTTCAGCATCAGTGCAGCTTTTACTGTTTAAATTGTAGTCACAATCTTCTGTTTTGAACTCAGGTTTGTATTAGCAGCCTCAACATGGACAAGGATGACAACAGAAAAAATTACAATATTTCTAATTTGTATATATAATTTAACAAAATGTCAGTTACAATCTCTAAACAACTTAATCTGAATTTTTCTTTTAAACATGAATCGATCATATAGAAATTGAAATTGTCCAGTTTTTCCTCCTTCGGCTCTGATTAGTGATGAGAAGGTCAAATACGGAAAAATCAGATTTTCTTTCTGTTCATTAAATTAATCCAAAGTGTTTGCTTTGTAAATGCAAAAACCTACAGCATGGCCTTTGAAGCAGCATTTCTTTAGGTTTCCTTAAAATACATTTGTGAAAGGTTAGGGCCATATACTTTGATGTATAGATAGAAATAATTTTGTAATTCCTGCCATTTCTGTTGAATTCAAAAGTATTACCATTATCACAGAACCTGCAGCACAGTTTTCTTCTAAATGGTTTAATTTATTTTTATCAGGTTTTAAAAATATGTATAATATTAAAAATTAGCGTGTCAATATGTGAGATTATAGTCAGGTGGCTAATTCCCATCTCTAGTCTCATTGGCAGACTTTAAAAAATGAATAGTGGTGAATATGGGAAAGAGAGCAGAGAGATTAACTCAAAACTGTCAGTGAAGGGATCCTTCTTTCCCTTAAATCAAATTCCATTTCTGTTCCGCCCTCATTGGGTTTGGACGCTCCCAATGGCCTCTCACACCTCCCACTAATGCAATTAAGATCTATAAGCTTTTCCCAGGAATAAAAAGGGCTGAAGACAGATTCTTCCATGCTTCACTGAAGTTGGGGAAATCTCTGTGTTCTTGTGTTTGTGAGTGAAGATGGATTGATGGAGGGGTGGAGCAAGGGAAGCTAATAACAGGCGTCTCCCTGCCCCCTCTCCATTCAAACCATTTCTCACAAACGGGCTTTAAGAAAGGGTTTTAGCTGTATTTTACCCCCTGATGCACATACACACTCGGTCATTTTGCTGCCACGGAAAGGCCTTTGTTGAAGACATAGAATTAAGTCAGTGACTTTTTGAATCTCTCTGTGCCATCTTGTCTTTGGAGCGCAACATGTTTTAATTTTCTGAACCAAAAACTTCATTAGAGAACTAAAGCAAATCTGTCACACATCTTCTGCATGCTGCTTTACTTTCCTTATTTTATTTTCATTTTTATTTAAAGCTTAGCATTCTGCTGCAGGTTCAGATGAGTGATGCCTTGGTAATTGAAAGTGAATATCTGGTCCAATGAGGTACTTTTATTCAGATCCAGAAGAGCACATAAATTAGGTGTTACTGTATTAATTACTCACCTCTCTTACTTTTGTTTACAGTGAAGAAAAAAAAAATTGTGTTATGTTACAGAAACATCAAAGTGTATTAGTCTCCGCAGAGAGTTGGGACGGCTTCTCTTAGTTAAGAAGTGTGAGGCCTAGGTTGGGACTGGTAGGAGCAACTACGCTAGGTGTTTTTCCGTCTTTTCAACCGGAGTGAAAATAAGTGTATTTGTCTCCTCTCAAGGTAGCTGCACAGGGTTTTATTATTTTTGCCAAAAAAGGCAAGAGTGAGGCATAGGTGGGATGTGCACGGGCTTTATTCTTTTTGCCTGGAAAGAAAAGAAGAAGCTGAGCATTTAGCCAGACCATTGGGGGTCTGCAGCAGTAACATTTAACCAAATAGATAACCAAAACAGTAAATCTGCTGAGGGAAGGTTTGGTCTGCTTTATTATGATCATGAACAGGGGTTTGTCTCTCTTTAAGGAAGGAATAATCCATCTTAAAATTCAGTGGAAAGATAGAAAAAAAACAAGGGATCTGCCTGTTTTCCAGTAGGGGTCAAAAGGTCAAGATGGTGTTCAAGGAAGTCAAAAGGAATCTAACAATAACTAAGGATGGGTTTCCTAATCTTAATTTTAGGAGCAGCTGTGGTTGCTCTTGTCAGAAAACCAACCATAAAATGAAAACTTTAACTAGGCAAGAAAGTATCCCTTTTCCCTTTCCTTCACAAAACAGGGAGAGGGGTGTGGGACCAAGAAACTTAACTGAAACCATAATTGTGCTTAAGCACAACAAAACCTCAGACAAACTGTTCAACTTAACAAACAAACAGACTGATGTAACAAACAAGGAACAAAAGTGGGCTTAAATACTGGCTAATCAGACCAGATCAGATTGACACAATAGGAAAAAATATCCACACAATTCACTCACAAAGAAGAAATCGATATAGATTTTAAGAGTTAACCTTAATATAAGTGTAACAAAATGAACAAACCATGAATCTGACTTATTTCAACCGGAAGTTAGAACAAATAACTCTCTTGAAATGTTGATTGAAACAACAATGAGAAATGGGGAACCTTATTGATAAGCTTTTTCTGTAGTACTTTAGCTGTACTTCAGCTGCGAGGAGGCCTAAAATTTCTTTACAGCAGATTTTAAACTCATTGATGGCACTAAGTTGCATTGACAATTACAGCTAAAGGCAAATGTCAGTAAAACAGTAATTAATAATAAACATTCCAAATTAGTTACCAGGGTCAGAGGCGTTGTGAATGAGTCTCCCATTTCATAAATTAGATAAACGTTTCTGGCCCGCGTGCCGCAGCTTCGTAATCTGTTGAAGTTTTTTGGAACAGATTTCTTTGAGCATCAACCTGACTGAATGGAGAACGACTGAGTTTTGGAAAATAAATTATAAAATATAAAATACGCCCCCAGAGTGTTTTCAAGGATTGTCTCATGGACCAAACGCATGGTTCTGAAAACAAGTTTAATAGCAGACTGTAAATAAACTGGGGATTTCGGTAAAACATGGGTTGGAAAAAAATAAAACTTACATTTAAAAACATTTTTTTTTAAAGAAAGAGGCACTGGAAAAGTTTCAATATGGGAATGATGTTTCAGCGCCCCCCCCCCCCCCCCCCCCCCAGGTACAGCAGAAGCAGATGAAGCAAATTTAAGCAATGAGATTTCCTTTACTATGTATTAACTTTTATCTCCACAGCTCTACTCAAACAGCAAGCCCTTTTGGAAAGTTTAGAATCCTGAGAAAGGCGATTGATATTTTCAAGAAAAAGAGGGGATTGGAATGGTAATAACCTATTGGGAGATGATCGGATAATTGAATTTTTGCGTTCAATTTGTGTTTTGGTCAAAATTGAACATAATCACGATTTTGAAGAAGAGTTTATAGTATAATGGCATTATACTAGAAGGTGAGAATAAGGGTTCAAATTCAACTCTAAACACAGTCAGCAAGATTAAAGGGCTCAACGGATTGGAGGGTCTTTGGATTTTTGGACATAGAAAAAGAAAATAGCCACGCTTCATTAATTCTTTATGCAGCGTGGTTCATTAACTTAAGTTGTGTGGTTCGTTTAGGATTGCTACTCCCACGTCTAATACTATCTTACCTATCCTCTGACTTAATCACTTACTTATAACCAACTAACTAATCCTTTGAATTAGCTCACATATGTTTGGACTAGCATGCTTTAACACTCAAATATGTGTAGATTACGACAAAAATAAAACAATATTTAGCTATTTATTATAATTTCTTTTTTTTTTTTTAAGCTGTGTTTCGAATTAGTACAAATTCATCCATCCATCCAGCCATCCATCCATGCATCCATCCATCCATGCATCCATCCATTCATCCATCCATCCATCCATTCATCCATCCATCCATCGGCTTGTTGATGAGGAATGCAGTTACATTTCCTGTCTTGCTGTTTTTCCTGCTCTATGATCTGCCCCATTTTTTTTACAACCAGTGCTGTTGGGTTTTTTTTGTGCATTCAGCATTGGTGTGGGCAGTGTCTAAGAAATGTGGGCTGCAACTGGGAGGATAATTGGCTTTTCACAGATGCGGTTTTATGCAGATAGGACTGAACTAGTGCACATCATAAAGGTTAGGGTGATATTAGGTTCCATACAAACGAGGACAGAGCTGCATAAGGCACTTGTCAAAGCAAATATTTTCCCTCAGCCAAAGATGCAGAGAATGTGTCCTTGTGGCTTAGAGGTTTGTGGTTCTCTGCAGATACAAATGTTTGCTTGTGTAGACTAATAGGATTGAGAAGTAGGGTGACTTTATTTTCGCTTTAGAGTGCAAAAGTTCATGTTATTACTTGTAATAAATCAATAATTTTAAAAAACACAAACTAAAAAAACTAATAATGTAGTTATCTGAAATAGAGTTGCATCAATTAAATTTTTAAGAATATGTAAGTACCGCACTTAGTATCTTTCTTCGCCTAGCTGTCGTGAGCAGTCATTAGCTATTTATATTCGGAGCAAAGGTGACGGCACGCTGTATGTGAGATAGCTGTGGCTGTAAAATTGGCATTTATGCTTATTTTAAAGCAAAGACAAAATTATTAGTCTCCATTTCATGGCGCTTATACTAGCAGTTAGCACGACTAGTATTACTAAAAAAGCGGTCTCAGTTCTAATTCCTCAGACAATTTAGATCATTACCTTAAATCTGGGATTCAAGAAAGTCTGCCAGAGTTTCCAAGTCCAGCATGTTTCATGACATGTTGAAACCTAAAAAGAATAAAACAGATCAACTTCTCTGTACTTCGGTTCCTGTTTTCTGCTGGAGGTCTCACTCTCCCTCACCTGACTCACCCTTTTTTAAGCCTGAACAAACTCCAGACATGTCCCAACTTGTACATTACTTTTAAAAAGACTTTTAAATGTGTTTTGTACTTATAAGTACATTTAAAAACATTGCTGATAATGACAAATGGCACATTTGTTGACGTAGTGTAACACTTTAACTTTGTACCTTGATTTAGTTTCTGATGAGTCTTTCTTTGCTCGGCGCGTAGATCGTCCAATTCCGGTCACAAACCGATTTCTCTGTGCATCTCTAATCTACAATGATATTGATTGGAAAAGGCTTCTCCAAAGACGTACTCAGCATATATACTGTGATCAATATTCTTTAATGAAGTTGCAGTTGAATTAAATCTGTAATTACTAAAAACACTTTTTAATTTAAACAGTTTTTTGGGGAGTTTTAGTGTCAATGCCTAACTTAACTTGGAACTTGTTCTTTGCAGTTTAACAAAAGAAGAATCAGTCCTTCTTTACTCCTGAGTAAAGGATTGGTAATGACATATTGGATCCGGGATTATAGCTTCATTACATCAAAAAAATTATGACCACCATGTTTAGAACAAACAGGGGGACGTCTGTTGCTTTAAGATACTTTTAACTTTGATGTAAATACAAAGCATTTGGTTGATTATCTGAGGCTGTTTTTTACTGAAATGTAATAAGTCCTCTTGTCCAAAGTTGAAAAAATGAATAAAGCTTATTTTTTTGTTGCACTGAAAAGTAAATATCAACCAGCTAAATGATCGCAGGCTTGAAAAGAATCAGTCCTAAAGACCCACATGCTTTTTTACCATTGTTTGCATCCATAAACCCTATTTTTACATTCAAGTTGTTTTTTTCTTCCCTTTCTGACAATTGTTCAATAATTCAAACCCTTTCCTCCGCTCTTTTCCACCCCTCAGCTCCTCTCCGTATGGTTCAAAGATGCCATGCTCAGCTCCCTGCTGGTGAGCTACAGTTCCATAGCCTCTCTTAGAGTGCCTTTGGTAGTAGTGGGGGAAATCAGCTGTGGCAGAGCTGTAAATGATTCCCCTGGAGGCCTAAAGGGGTGCAGCCTATCCCTTACTTTCGTTCACCTCACCTTTATGAAGGACCGGTCGGCTCCTATGGGCCCCTTATCTGTCAGGCCTTAAAGGCCCCAGTCAGGCAATATCAAAGACATAGACCACAAAAAGACTGTTTAGTGTGCAGGGAGTGAAAGAAGATGGACAGATGGTGACAAAGAGACAGGAAGGGGCATGCAGAATGAAGGGGAAAAGGGAGGAAGTTTCTAGTTCCCCTTCGAAATCACACATCTATATCATGCATCAACTGCATTTAAGGATTCAGCAGTATCCTTTTGTAAGAAAAATTTAACTGTTTTATTCAATTTCATTGTTCCATTATTGCAATTTATTTTGTTTATATTATTGGATTCATTTTGTACAAACATATTTAAATAATAGAAACATTGGTCAGTGCCAGAACCATTTGACCTGAAAGGGTGTGTTTTCACTACAAATAGTCATTTATTACTTTATTTCTACTAAACTGAAAAACAACATTGGAATTATGTTTTATAACAAATAGTTTCTTTACCATTTGTAAAACTGTCAGTTTATTTATGTAACTGGTTATTTGAACAGCAAAAACACCCAATAATCTCTATTGAGATCTGAAATTCTATACTTATAAAGAATTCTTTTTGTATTCCATTTTTCTTACATCTAGAGTGGGTTCTTCAATTTATGTTGTTGTCAGACCATTAAATCGTAGTTAAGATGTCATTTTAAGCATGTTGAGGTTGCAATGAGCCTTAAGTTCCACCGTTTTGACTTCTGATGCTTTTGTCCTCCCATCAGAACAGCTCTCTCTTTGATTTATTTCATTTAGAACTTTTTGCAGCTGTTTACGTTTTCCTTGAAAAGTAAAACTGCACTTAAAAAAAAAAAGACTTTCAGAAACCATGACCGCCCCTAAAAGCATTTAAAAGGTTTGTATGCACCTCAAAGGAAGTGGAGAGGCCATCTCTTTGCCTTGCCTTCCATTCGTGGTTTAAAACTGTGCAGCATTGTAAGAGCAGTGTTTGAAGCTTTGTTTACATGTTAGACTGGACTTAGCTGTCTCGTCCCACTCACCCTCATTGCTTCCCTGTTTGAAAGAGGACTTCCTTGCATTCTGATTGCAAGCCTGTCTACTCACACTGACTCTAGAGAATACTAATCAGTAAGTCCTTTGCCATATGCAGTCCTTTTGGTCAAGTATGATAAATAAAATTAGATATATATTTGGTTGACTTTGTACCGTTTAAAGATAATCTTGAAAATATTTTTTGATACAGAGTCATTGTTTTGATGACTTCTACTGTTCTAAAAGGGAGCGGTAAATCCTGCAAATATTGATACCTCTAACGTATTTAAGATTTATTTTTACATTAACCAACTGGAAAAATTAGATGGTAGGGTCAGAATTTGGCATAAAAACACATGAAAGTTTCCATCTACCCTGCCTTGTTTCAACAATTCGGGCTGCTGCTGCTGGTGGTGTAATGATGTGGTTTTTTTGGGCACAATCCTGGCCTATTAAGCATCTACCTGAGTGTTGATGCTGACCATGTCCATCCCTTTGTTACCACAGCATACCCATCTTCTGATGACTACGTTCAGCAAAAAGAAAAAAAAGTCGTACATTACAATGAATACTGTTGGATTAATTATTGCCAACGGTTTTATGTGACAAAGTTTAAACCATCTCAAACGGAATTCTTTAACATGTTAGAAAGCATGGATGAATGAGTGGATAAATCTCATTAAAGTATACACATACTGTATGAGTAGCATTAGCATGTATTAAACATTACATCTCGTTACATAAAATGTTTTCATTATTAACTTAAATTATATTTGTCAGGGAGCATCAATTACACACTTGATAAAAGGAATTAGCTACTAATGTTATGAAAATGCATTTATTCTTAGAACCATAATATGAACACTTTGATTGTGAATTGACTTAATCTGAAATGACAATAAGGTCACTGTACTCCAATGGCTTTTCAGAATCACCAGATCTCAGTCCCTTTTTGGTGGAATATGAGGTTAGCATTAATAATTTGCAGTCAACAAATCTGCCATAAGTGTGATACCATCATGTGAATATGGACCAGTATCTCTGAGGAAAGTTTCAGACTCCTTGCTCTTTCAATTCCATGAAACACGAAGGCAGTTCTGAAAGCAAAGGAGGGTCCAAACTGGTAGAAGTAAGGTGTACCTAATAAAGTGGCCAGTGAGCATACATTGGAGTGCTAGAGTGCTTTGTTCAGTTATTCTCTTGGAAAGAATCCATTTAAATCTAAGATCAGCATAGCAGCTAGCCAGACTTTTGGATGGTCAATTGGGTTCAAACAACCCCTCTGGTGCTTTGCACAAGCTGTAAGAACATGGATATTCACTCCAGCCCAAACAAACCAACAAAACCTTAGAGATAGTCTCTTTCTAAAGTGGTGCTTTTCAGATATTCTCATTTTGTGAATTTGACCTTCTTTTCTTTCAGTCAACACTTCCTGAAAAGTTCAGTAAATTACTGAATAACAGTTTTTTTGTGAGCTTAAATCTGTGCATTTCAGGTTATCCCTGTCTGAAGTCAGAAGCCGACAACAAAAGGAAGAGGGTATGGGGGGGGAAGAGTAAAATAAGGACAGCGCTACCTAAAATATTAAAGGCATCTCTTGTAAATATACAGTATGCACAAGAGGCTGTGCAACCACTTCCTCTTGTTATCTCCCTTTCCCACACAGACACACCCCTCTGCCTCACCTGTAGGAGCCTCTGGGATGAGACTGATGAGGTCTAAATACCCCTCTGGCAGGGATGTCTTTGATGGCTGTTGCACAGCCTACTTTGCGCAGGGCTCATCGCAAGCTTCCCTCTGGGATGCCGAATCCAAAAAACAGCTAGAGGAAAGAAAGCTGCACCCAGAGTGGTGTGAGTTATTTGGAAGCTCAGTTTGTGTGTAAACCAACTGTGTAAGGTGTGCGAGTGTGTATGCGCGCTTACCTTGCTGTTCATCTAAAATGTGCCAATTTCTCTGCTGAAAGAGGACAGTGGATGTGAGTTTTACCAGTAGTCCTCGCCAAACGGTCAGGGTTTTTATTTTGTTCACTGGAAGCCAAGTGTGAAAGTTTGATGAAGAGCAATTTGCATCTCTGGATGACTATGAAGAGGTCGGCTTTGTTCTGTGCCATTAAAAAACAACAACTCATTCCTACACACTGCTGGCCCCAGAAATTTGCTTACCCCATCACCAAGTGTCACCCACGCTTTGCTTCTCCGTCTCTGCCCTCCTGGCACCACTCTATTTCCACTTTGGCCAGTGGCTAGTCTGGTATTGTGCTGTGAGGCCAAGAGCACCTGCTAGGAGGTTGTTGTTTTTTTGTGCAGCCTCCATTTGGTTTTGAAAATGATCCAAAAGCAACCCAGAACCTCTGTGCACACATGCCTAAAATTGTATATATATAGGTGAAGATATAGATGCCAGTATGAAAGTATGTAAAACTAGGTTGTTCTGTGAAGTAAAAATCTATCTTCCACCTCAAAGAAATGTGCAGAAATATTTAAGACAACCTTCCTTTGGTTGTTCAAAGATGCATAATAGACCTTTTGGGGAATTTTGCTTACTTTGTTACCATCAAACTGTTCTCTGTAACCATCTTAAGCAAAAAAAAACAAAAAAAAAACAGTTAATGAAGGGGGAAGGCATTAGGATTTGAATGTGTGTATGTGTGGTAATGGGGCTAAGAAGCGAGTGTCTGGTTTGTATTCTGGTGGCCAGGGGTATCCATGGATACACCTAGGTGACTGGGAAGCATGCAGAAGGAAGAAGCTGGAGAGTAGTTATTTCTTCACCGTGCCCCTGATACCCACGATGATTAAAAGAGCCTCTCAGTTCAAGGTAACTTTAGGTCATTTCTGTTCAAACCGTACTTGTTTGTAGCTGCATCTTTAATGGTTTGCTTTGTGTCCTAACAATGTTTCTGCAAAAATCTTTTTGATGCATTTAGAATTGGTTTAAATGGATACACAATGTGAAATCATAGATAACAATTAAGACCTGTCGTTAAAATTTTGGATCATGATTTTTTTTTGTGTGTAAATTTTTATATTTGAATTCTTGTAAAGTGCCACTTTAGCCAAAGTTTTGCAACCAGGCAACATTTCTCCAACTGAATTGATCAGAATTCAGCAAGACTCTCTGAACGAAGGTTTTTCCTGATCGCTTCAGCGGGAGGAAATCCTGCACCATGCGTTCCTTCTTCCTCAGTGGTTAAGTTGCAGCAATCTGTTGCCGCCAGTCTGTGTCCAGTGCAGTCACAGATGCGTTCCATGCCTCCATAAATCTTCAACGTGCTGTCAGCTCCCAGATAGTGAGATGCATTGGATACGGTGTCCTGGTCTGAGATAATGCTCAGGTGGTTTAATGAGATTTTTTCTGATTGGTTTAGTTACATAAACTCCGTGCATCAAGTTGCAAATGTCTGCGGGTCTGCACCAATGGGTCAGGGGTGTGAATTGCAATCTGTCAAAATGACCTATGGCCGTCAGATTTTTCTGTCACCATTTAAAGGGGCTAAATGCAATTTTCAGAAATTTAAACTCGCGACTGACCCCATGTGGCCGAAGACGGAACTGCTCTTCTTTTCTGCTCGCTCTCGCAGCGCGCGCTCGTGCGCCGGTCGCTCTCAATCTTGTATCTTTTTGGGCACTTGTCAGGGGTTTAACTTTCTTAGTCTTATGTGGAGTTACTGTTGGTTTCAAAGTTGTCCTAGGTCTCATCTGTGTATTCGCACAATCCATTTAACTGCTTGCGAGTGCTGACTACCGGTAGTGACAGAGTGATCTGAAACCTGACAGAAAATGGAAAAAATTGGATATAGGCTTATAGGTGCACCCACTGTGAGCTGACAAGGTGTCAGTATGCTGATCAGGAGATGTTTGAATCATTAATGGTCAAATAAAAAGGCTATTGTTACGTTTATTTTGGGAAAAAAGTTGCATATAGCCTCTTTAAAAATAAATTGTCAAATACAGAAAATATTTGGTTAAAGTGGCCCCTATCTGAACTAACTCCCAATGTAACATTCCCACTGGGAACCTTCAACCCTTGTCATCAAGGCAGACTGCACTGCATGCTTTAGATGTCCCCTTGCTTCATCGCACCTAATTTCAATTGATGGCTGATTAACAGGCTTTTGCTGAACTGCAGTCATCTGAAGCAGGTGCGTTAAAGCAGGGAAACATCTAAAATATGCAGGGCAGTGTGCCTTGAGTACCAGTGTTGGGAAACACTGCTATAGAGAATGGCTAGTTGAACTGGTACCAAAGCATATGCCATGTTAAAACAATTCTAATCATAGCAAATTAGCACAGGCTAATGTATTTATATTTTCACTTCTATTCAAATATCTTTACATCATTATGGAGGTTCTAAAAAGAGCTGACTTGGCATACATGGTACAATTGCAGACCATCTTTAGGCTCACTGTATAAACCTCACCCCATAAACTAATCTAACACCACTTTAACCCTATCTGGTTAAAGTTAAGATCATCAGATTAGGCCTGAAAGACACGCTTCTTTGACCCACTCATGGAGTAAGATGATTCATAAATCAATTACTCTCACCACCTCTCCCTCGGTCCTCGCTCTTAATGTTCTAAAATCAAGCCGCTTTCAGGGCCAAATAAAAAGAGCTTAGTCATTGTTGAACTTCATTCATGTGGATGACGATGATAGGATATATTGGCCTTGAAGGGATTAGCAAGGAAAATATGATTACTCAGACAATCTCAACTGGCTTGAGACAGTGCTGGAGCACAAAAAAAATGAAGCTCCGTCATTACTGAATCACTACACTTGCAGAGCTACCTTTAGCCCTAGTTGTGGTGTGCTGGCAACGTCTTAAACATTCTTAAAAAGAGGAAGTGGTACATTAATTCAATTGTTTGATTTAAAAAAAGGGTTTTGTTTTCATATCAATTCAAGAGTTGCATTGTGAATTCATGATCTAGCTCCTCAGAAAATAAAATATTACTCAAGACCAATGAAAAAAACTCATTTAAATACCATTTTCTAATGGACAGTTGATGATGCCCTCCACAAAGATGGAAAGTCTTTGTGTAAACAGTATACAACTATTTTCGTTTTTTTAATCGAATTACTAAAATAAATGTATTTTTAAAATTCTAAAATATTGAGATGCAAATATCTTTTATCTGATTTATTGCTTGCTCAAACAATGCAACAAAAAAATCTACAAGAAGGGCTTAACATATCCATCAACATTAAGTTTTCTTGTGAGATAATCTTTCTGTAGAAATCCTAAAAGCTTCAACTGACATACCAGAGACCACCTGCCTTCTGGTCTAGACTGGGCTGTATGTACAGCCTTCAGGGGCAAAGAAATGGGGCAATTTAAGCAATTATCCTTTCTTTTCAAGATAAAGCTCCTCATTTTGTGTTTGCATTAAAAGGCAGTTGTATCAAGACAAATGTATCCTTAACGTCTAGATATAAACATCAAATTAAACTCAAACTCAACAGATTTGTGATGTTTTGTTAAAGTAATGATACTCCCACTGGGCATTTATTCTCCTTTTTAGTGACAATTTAGTACATTTGTTTGTGTGTTTATTTGATCAACTAAAATAAACAGCAGACAAAGAAGAGGAAGCTGGAAATTTTTCAATAGGAAAAAAAAGGGTAGGAGCAAGGACAGGTACAAGGCAGAATAAACTGGTAGAAATAAATGTAAACATAAAAGTAACGGGAAATTAAGGAACATGATGGATAAACAAAGGAGAAGATGCTGTGTGCTGTCCTGTGGCTTTTTTTTCACTGGGAGAGGAACAGAACACAGAGAGGGGTGGGGTCAGCATCTGACAAAAAACATGATAATCGCCTTTTGCCATCACTTCTGGGGGCTCAAAGCAATTAAAACCAACATGGTGGAACATTCTTCTTTTATATTTTTCTGAGGCTAAAGTAAACAGCAATGGTAAGACCTGTATTGTGAATTTTTGAAGTAAATAAAGGCACACAGATGATCCTGGTGACTTTTTGTGAGGCTCTTTGTTGTTTCCAAGCTAAAGGCATTTGGAATTTCAATTATTTTTCTTTTACAACATCAACAGTGGGAATTTGTCCCCCTGTTTTGTCCATGGATGCTCAGCAGGCTTCATTGGAATGCCCTCTTCCTTCCTCCCCTCCTTGTCCCCAGCCACTCCCTCTGGCGAGCGCTGATTTTTGATAATAAGCCCAGTAGTAGCCGTCACGTGGCCCGACCAGCAGTGCGCGGCATGTGTGCTGGTTAGGGACTTGAATGGTGATGGAGGGAGTACAGGGCAGTACAAGAAGGGAATTAGAAGACCCACAGTGAGCACTGATTCATACAGCCAGCGGGAATGTTGTTTGCTGGTACAAGGCTTTTCTTTTGTGTTTTATGAAGGCGGCTCCTCAAACACCGCCCGTTTCCGCCTGTCAGTCAGTCACTTAGTAGAATGATAATTAAAGATCGGATTTTATAAATTTGAAGAGGTGCTGCCACATGCACAACAGTTATGGAGGGTGAGATTGCCACATTTGTAGTTGTGTATTTAATGTAGTGATGAAGATTGCTAGTCATTTAGCATGTCTTCATTGATGGAAAGCAATAAAAGATGAATAGTTTATCATTTAACATGTAAGGGTGCAGAAGCTGTCGGGCGTCTTTTTTTTTTTTTTACCCGTCTTCTGCTTTCCACTCTGCGTAGACATCCACACTGCAATATGTTTGTGCAGGTTGTATGCGTCTTTGTGCATGTGTAGCTTGTCACAAAGGGGTTGGACAAACAGCTTTTATATGGCACTGTACGTCCCCTCCCCCAGGTTTCACAAAGGTTTTATAGACCCAATGGGACAGTTTGCGTTATGTTTGTATTTGGAAAAGTGTCTATTTGTGTGTACAGTGTTGTGAAAAAGTACCCCACCCCCCTTATAGATTTTTTCCTGTTTTTGCTTTTTTGTCATGAATACATTTTTCAAATCAACGACTTATCAGACAGAGATAACCAATAAAAATAGAAAATGCATTTACCAAGTGATGAGTTCGTCTATCATGGGTTAAAAAAAAGCTACCCAAACAAACCGGGTCCTTTGTGAAAAAGTAATCACCCCACAGTAAGCCACAGTTTTTAAACTTATTTCACTAGCCACACCCAGGCATGATGTTGTAGCAGTCTGAAAGCTATTTGTTACCCCCTGCTCTCCATCGGACGCAAAAGTGGCACGTAACGTAATAGACGCAAGCTCTGCAGTTCATCCCTTCCTACCCAAAACGTTTCAGAAGCGCATTGCCTGCAAATGCGTTCAACATCCAGTAGTATGCAGGAAAAAATTTAATTCTAGGTTAATAATTATCATAAACTCACCATCCATTTGCAAAACTGCTGATATGTCTGTTCATGCCTTCTCCTTTTTCACGTTGTTAAAGTTATCACTGATATCATATAAATTGGGTGATTCTCCACTCCAAGGATTAACTTCATGTCGTCCATGATAAAAGCCAACAAATTAGACCCACAGACCGACTGAATTCAAACCTGGTGTCACCGTTGATTACGTTTTATTTCTTTTGTTTCATGCTTAAGCAAACTGGTGGAAAGCAGGCTTAAGGCTTTAGGACTACAGCGAGTCACCATGAAAGTGCTATGCACTCCATTATTGGGGCGTGGCCTGTCAAAGTCTGGCCTTAAGTCAGATTGATATGCTTCTCGTGACTTCAAATAGGCTGTTCATGCTTGAAACCTCTCCTATGTAGGTGGATTAAAAAATTCTTCAAAAAAGATTGGGCATTTACGTTCCTTTACAACAATGTAAAAGTTGGATTTCATCACAACGGTGGGTACAAGTTACTACATTTAGGGGGCAATTACTTCATATAGGGGCAGAACACTTTGAATAGATTTTTTCCCCTCTATAAATGAAATATTTATATGAAAATTGCATTTTTTTATTTACTTAGTTTCTTTGTCTATTTTTTGTCTTCAACATTTAAGAGAGAATCAAAAAAAATATTTGAGTGGACACATGCTTTTCATAGTAATGCATGTCTGTTATATGGATAATGAAGTGTTTTTGCTGCATAGGGAAATTATTATTTTTAGCCAGAACAATTTGAGCATCACAAATACCTTATGAGACAAATGAGAAGCCTTTATTGTTTTGTTTAATTTTCCACAGTCATCCAATCATCTGTTTTCAATCAAGAAAAAGATAAATTTGCAACAGCTTCTCTTTAGAAAGCCACTCTGACAAATCTGCAGAGAATTTAAAGCCAATACTGGAGATTTCAGATGTTGGTGTGGAATGGAGAGGGCTAGAAGGATTCATTGCCAATATCATTAAAGCGATGACCCTGTCTAGGAGAGAGTGTCTGATACTGGATGAGACTGGACTACTGGGGTAAGACATGGGGGAGGGGATTATGTGGGTGTCTGTTTATGAGTGCAGGTATGGGTGTGAGTAAGAGGTTTGCTATCGGCGTCTGAGTGTTTAATAAATCAATGCAGGTCGAGCCTGAGAGCGGTGTGTCACCTAAATGGTCTGCTGTTGGTGGGGATTTGTAGAGTGAGTGTTTTAGGTGTACTGGTAAACGCAGTACAGGAACAATGAGATCTGGCTGTGCATATGTCATTTCTAATAAGCGGTACAGAAGCTAAAAAAAATCCCCAGACGTCTATGAGTACAACCCCCACTAGCTTCTATCCCCTGTGATGGGCAGCGCTTTCATAATCACTAATGTGGGTTCTAGAGCAGTTACGAGGTCCAGTCTGACAAAATCATCTAAAAGGCTGAAAAGCTTAATGCCAAAAAGTAAAAAAAAAATCTGGCTCTGCTTGGTTTTTCCTCACCACGTGCTCCCTTGGTGGGCCCTTTTGTGCTGCGACTTAATTAACAGTCTCTGTAGCTACACCAGTGCAGCATACAGGGGCTCTGGTCTCAGATCTCTGCACTCATGGTGGTTTGTCAAAGAGAAGTTAATTGTGACATCCAAGGGAAATGAGAAAATGAAGAGGGAAACTGAAAAAAGAAAGAGATAAAGGGAAGGAAAGACATCAACAAATAATTGATTTTATCTAGACTTTATCTATCTACTGAACATATTAACTGTGGAGTAAATATCTGTTGTACTGATTTACTTAAAACTTGGTGTGACATATGCAGGTTTTGCAATTAAATATACGTTACTTTGCAAATATATTCATCAACCTTGAACATTTTCATGACCTGTCATATTACATCCCAAACTTCAATTAAATTTAATAGGATTTGTATTTCTGATGTGGGAAAACTCAAAATATTCCTAGTGTATGAATACTTCCACTAGGCAGTGTATGTGGAGTTGAACCATAAAAGTGAAAGAGACATAGTCTGACACTTTTCATTTACAGCAACCATGTTCATTCCACTATAACACTTTTTATCCACTTTTGTCTTTGATCATCTCTTTTGCTTTGGATCTACATGTCTTCTTTCTCCTCAAGTTTCCTTCAACCTCAAATGTAATTTGCAGAGTTCTAATGTGACATGAAAGTAAGGAAGATCAATAACAAGGGGGCAAGCACAGAACTCAACCTGGGGGATCTTTGGTACATGTGGCAGAAGCAAAGACTGTAGATTTGGGAGCCTTTGAGAGTGTGTAAATGTGGGAATAACAACCTGC
This sequence comes from Valencia hispanica, assembly GCA_963556495.2. Classification (NCBI taxonomy): domain Eukaryota; kingdom Metazoa; phylum Chordata; class Actinopteri; order Cyprinodontiformes; family Valenciidae; genus Valencia; species Valencia hispanica. Next base: position 49,016,656 of record OY747705.1, on the reverse strand, counting down.
AAGACTGTCAATCTCATCAAAAAGGTGAATAATTTGCTTGCTCTTTCATTAGTCAAAGTAATGAGAGAATAAAGCTGAAGTGATCAAATAATAAAAAAATGTTTATTGGTTTATGATGTAAGTAACTGGAGTAAAATGCTGCTTCTTACGAACTGAAATGCATTGATGGTGGAATAAAGGGTCTGGTGCATCACAAAGTGTGTCTTTTGCATGAAGTTATTTGAAGTATGCGCTTGAAAAGAGGACTGGTGGACTTCCTTTCTTAGTAATCGGAAGCATTTGGCTTCTTAGCTAAAAGACTTCTTCAGGTTTAACTAAAGGAGATTTCCGTGAAGCCCCATTATGTTTGTGATTTAAGGTAGGAATGGTTGAGAACAAAGAGATGCAAAATCAAGGCTTCGTTGCAAGTTTGGTACGTAATACCTTAGGACGCCTCATCTGTTTTACTGTTTTTTTGTCGTTGTTTTTTTCAGTTTAATATAGATGGCTAACGGGAGCCAAAGTATGACTCAGAATATGCACCAACATCATACACCTGTTAATTCCAACTGTTGGTTTTTGTTCTTGGGATCAAGAAAAAAAAAGAACTCCAGTGTTGACTAAAGCATAAAAAAATGATTTGAGCACATTTTTAAAGTTTGACTATTTCAGTCAAGCTTGAAGTGGAAGAAAGACGTATCCGGTAAAGTGCTAGGAAATTAGGCTGTCATTTTAAAGTGTTAATATTTGCTCAAGGTGTCTACCAAACAGGTTTGACTTTCCGCTCATGCTCATAATAATTTTTTTAGCCAGGGTTTTCGTTTGAACAGAAAGATCTAGCCACCGGGCATAAAAGATAATGTAAGTTTGTACTGGATGTAAGCATTTATTGTTTGCCATTAAGTTCCCCAATGATAAAACTTCTATAAATTTCATGTTTAACAGCCGTTTCCTTAGCTTCTTCTGGATGCTGTTCCACATCAGAGTGAACTAAGTCGTATTAGGGCCCTTTGTGGAAGCTTGAAGCACAGAGGATGTGTGGCAGTTTTTTTTCTGAAATCAGTAAAGAGAGATTTGACCATAAACAGTTTTATCTTTCCACAAACTCAACAGAAAAGAGAGATTAACCTTTGCGACTGCAAGGGTCTTTGTTCCCCAAAGTGCCTTTGTCAGCTTATTATTATTTCATCCCTCTTTAGAAGTAGTAAATGTATAATTACCATATGATTTTTATCTGCATTGCACTTTATCTTTTTGAAGAAAATACAGCCTGTACTTCTTGTTTCTAAACAAATTGCAATAAAGTCTTTTATGCTGTTTTTTCAAACTATCGGCTAATATCAGTTCATCTCAACTTACCTCCATTTCAACCACCCTCCTGTCTTCAGACCCCCAATCTGGACTTAAGATCTTTGAGGAAGATGTAAAACAACTATTTTAGCAACGGATGAAAAAGAAAGCTACAGGACCTGACAATATCTCCCCCTAATGCATGAGAGGCTGTGTTGACCAACTGGCCCCATTTCCACTTATATTTAACAACTCTCTGGAGCTACGTGAGCTTCTCTTCAGCTTCAAGCATTCCACCATCATCCTGGTCCCCAAGAAACGCATCATCATTGTGTTAAATAACTACAGGCCTGTCGCCCTGATGTCTTCCGTCATTAAATCCTTTGTGTGACTGCTGTTGAAGCATCTGAAGGACATCATAGGGTGTCTACTGGATCCCTTGCAGTTTGTCTACCGGGCAAACAAGTCGACAGATGATCTGGTCAGCTTGGGTCTACACTTCATCCTGCACCACATCGACAACTCGGGGTCGTATGTCAGGATCCTTGTTTGTGGACTTATGCTCGACTATTAACACCATCTACCCAGATATCCTCCACCAGATGCTCACCCAGCTAATAGTGCTGGCCTTTATCTGTCAGTGGATTACCAGCTTCCTGACTGACGGGCAGCAGCAGAGGCCGGGCAGCATCTTCTCCTGCGCAAGAAGTATTGGTGCCCTCCTTGTGTGTGTTCTTTCCCCACTCCTCTCTTTACACAAAGAGCGGACCCCTTCGGTGAAACTGAAATTAGCAAATGACGCTACAGTCACATGTCTGATCCAGGACATTGACGACTCTGCATACAGACAGGAGGTGGATCGACTGGTTCACTGTTGGGGTCAGAATAGAGCCATAATAAATAAATAAAAATTTATTTGCCCAGTAAATGTCAATTTGCACTTTTAAACTACATCAGTTTATTCACGTCTCTCCAGCATTTAAAGCAGGTGTGTTGCAGACATTTTATTCTTGTCATTTTTCTCAACCACATAATTTTGTTGTCTGCTACCAATATTTACTGTAACACTGTTGTATTTACTCTCCATTTGGTGTCACAATGTATGCTGTTGGTGGTAGAAGTGCTTTACAGCTGCATGTAGATTTCTTGCTGTACAGTTCCACAGTTCGTGCCGCCTCAGATATGTAGGATCAAACCTCCCCAATTCTGTCAAATCAACATTTTGATTATTTAGTGAAATTTTAATTGCCGTTTCTTTAACTGCTTGTGATGATTTAACCTGAAACCTGAGTTTCACATTTGTATGCACATTTCTGAAGAAAAAGTGAGCTCACAACAAATGAACCAAACAGTCACTTATTTAAATGTCAATTCTTGCAATAAATAAGAAATGTAAAAAAATATGAACTTTCTGAAAAAACTCCAGCTATCTTGCCTTCTTGTAGTTTTGAAGTTGGAGTATTTGAAGTTGCTTTCTACCTTTTCTTCAGTTCTCTTTGAGCTTACCCCCCCACTGGTCTTCAGGGACATTTTAAACCTGATTATGTGATCCAAATGTCACCCATGTGCTCCGGGTCCTGCCTAGTTCTACTCAAGTCTGGTGCACAACATAAATGATTCTCTTGTTTTTTGGGGGTTCTTTTTCTTTTGCTTCAAAAAGTTCTTGGCCTATAGCCCTGGTTCTCTTGAGTCCAAAGAGGGGGATCATGAAATGGTAACAAGCTTCTTTGAACCTGTAGGTGGTATTTGATGCTCAGAGAGCAGCATGGTATATTGTGTGTTTGATCTGACCGCTCCCTGGAATTCACGTCTAGGTTTTCACATCATATTGCTAGCCTTTGTAGTGCATGTATCAGAGCCTACAAACAGACTTATATGTGTATCATCATTCACTTCCTTGGATTATTCAACTTTACTTCTTTCTCATGTGTTTTTTTTTAAGTCATTAGACTAAACTCTAATAATTTTGTGTGGAGTGGTTAAAACCAATTCCAGTTTGGGGGGAGATGAGCTTTGAAGAGTTTTATGACCTCTTAGTTTCCATTTCTGTTGCACTTTCATTTTTTAGCAGTTAGTGGGAGAACAAACAACTTTTACTTCTGTTTCTTCCCTCTGTACATGTATTTTTTGCAGTTGGAATGTGAATGAGTAGAATAGATTTAAATATGCTAAAGTTCCAAGTTCCAAAGTTCAAGCTTTATTAAAGGAAAGCAAAAATCTTCTCCCAGTCCCTTCTTCCACTCTTTTGTCATATATGTTTCCCAAAGGAAATTGCCGTTCACGCTTTTTACCCTACAGTGTCTTTGTATCCAACTGATTATTGGCAAATTGAACGAGCCTTTAATCTCTTCAAAAGACCAACATTATAGTTGTCTACTTTACTCCATCACATTTTATGTTCTCCACTCCCCCACATTTGTGGTCTAACCTCTACCCGCTGATTAACGGTCTCTTTCCATCTTCTGACACAGACCGTTCTTTAGCTCTTTAACCGATCACAACAATATAGGGGACCATCTATTTCCTCTCCTCTTTCTCCAACATTCACCACACTCATTTCTTTCTCTAAAAAGTTGTTTCCTCATATTTCTGCCTTTGCTCTGTTGACTTGCGTGCTCTTTGCTCTTTGGTCCTGTTTCACATTGTTGTTCACAGCCAAGGAAAAACTGAAACATACTTTTTCTTTTTGTGGTGGTTGTCATGCATGCATTGTTACATGATGTCTTTGTAGTTGCTCTGTAGGAAATACAGGTAGTGCTTTTCCATTTCTTTAAAGGAAGCATAAATGCATTATTTTTATGGAGTTTAGAGACCATATGCTGGGTTTATTTGGGTTTTGCAAGGCTTTCATATTGCTTAGAATTCACAAGATTACTAATTAAAAAAAGCTGTGCTAAATTTAAAAACTGGTTACTGCACTTCACTTTCTGTTTACCTAAGGTTTTATGCACTTTCTTATCTTTTGTAAAACATCACATGATGCACCATAATTTTTCAGAAATCCATCAAAAATAAATCTAGCTATGTTGTAGCTTTAATCTATTTCTGGTAATTTACATTGGAGGAAATCCACGTTTTGAGTTCTGGAGCCAATAGATCCTGATTACAGGTGACACAGTGTTCCCTTAGTTATTTATGCTTCGGCCAGTGTTTTATTTCTATATTCCTTTTACTCTGTGTTTAGTGGAATGGAAAATTGCATGACTTTAAGGCAGCAGGATGACCTTTACCTGTTCTCGTCTTAAATCACTGTTCCAAAACTTGTTGGCAGTAATACGTCGAGGAGAATCCTAATAAGCTGCAAGCTTGCCCAGTTTGTGAATTCTAGAGGTTAACATCAGTAGCTCGACTTAGTCACTCACTGATCCCTGGGGTGTTCAGAGTGACAGTTGATAAATGTCAGCAGAGCATTAACACAGTGGTTTGTATTTAAAGAGTGGACGGCTGAAATGTGTCCTAAACATGCTAATCTACCCAATACTCACACTAATGCATCAATAGAGCTGCCGATAGTTCAATGATTTGGCTTTATGTGACCTATAACAGGTGTAGCATTAAGAGTTTCAAAATTACAGCAGGACATATGATATTATAGTTTAAAATTGATTTAGAAGCCATAGAAAGTCATCCAGCAAAACATATCACATTTGACTTTGGAGCTAAAGGCCATTTTAAAACTAGAAAGCAACTCCGAGAGCCCAGACCTCCGCCAGGGCCGCTCACCCTCCCCCCAAATCCCCATGATATCTAACTGTAACTTTCGGTAGTTTTCCAATAAAATGTCTGTTGTTGAGAGGCATGGCTGTGTTCGTGCTGTCGCTGTGCTCTTCCAGCAGAGAGGGGGGGTTCGCGCATGCACGATTATTTGCTGTGCATTTGATCCGACTGTAGTGGGGCTGCTGTGGGAGGTCAGTCGTCTGTGAGCTCTCTGAGATGGGGTTCACGATAGCACTGCTGGTCGGTGGGTGGATACTCGCTTCATGTCAGATCAACCCCAAAATAACCCCAGTATACTATGCACTGGATGAATATTCAATTCTGTCTTGCATCAAGGTATACGTTAATTCCCCATAATGGTCATCTACTAAGTCTTTAAGTTTTATGAGCCAAACTAACTTATGCTAAACTTTTTGTCATGATTTAAGCAGAGAAAACACTTAGAGATGCAAAGAATTAACTCATGGTGTAAAGGCCAGAGCCACTCGACACACAGGAAAATCCATTTATGATAATGTAAACCTGTAACAGCATAATCCTTCATTTGTCCTCAATACATTATTTAATACCTGTGAATTAGCATTCACATTGTCAGGAAAGCACAAACAAAATAAATGTAAATAAACTGTGAATATCATTTTGACATAGTAATGTGGACAGGACAATAGTCTGTAAAACATAAGTCTGAGAAATACCTCAGTGAATTGCAAGTGAAGTGGGATGATGGTGCAGAATTGAGCATTTGATGGTGCAATTTAAATGTGAACAAAGTTATTGATGGCTCAATAATGTCGATAAAATCTGCCAGGAGCTACAACGGTGTGTCTGTTTCCCACATAAATATTCATCACTTTTTCCATCAAGAGACAGCAGACTAAAATGAAACGTTACGTCTCCACTCTAGGTGATAGGGTGGATGGTAGGTAGGCTGTGTCTCTCTGTCTGTCTGTCTGCGTGTGTGCATGCGTGCGCATGTGTGTGTTTGTCTAAAGTGCTTTTATATCTTCTCTTTTTCCACATTCACTCTCACACCTCATAAGCTAGATTCAGACTGTTCCATATGGATGACGCTCGTATATGACAGTTCTCAGCCGATCAGAATTCAAATATAAGCAGCTGTTTGCGTGTGCATCAGCAACTTTTGAGAAGCGTGGCAAGATATGTACAGTCGTGGCCAAAAGTTTTGAGAATTACATAAATATTGAAAATTGGAAAAGTTGCTACTTAATTTTTTTAACTCAGGTGAGAATGTTGACGAGCACAAGGCTGGAGATCATTATGTCAGGCTGATTGGGTTAGAATGGCAGACTTCTTGACATGTTAAAAGGAGGGTGATGCTTGAAATTATTGTTCTTTCATTGTTAACCATGGTGACCTGCAAAGAAACGCATGCAGCCATCATTGCGTTGCATAAAAATGGCTTCACAGGCAAGGATATTGTGACTAGTAAAATTGCACCTAAATCAACAATTAAAAGGATTATCAAGAACTTCAAGGAAAGAGGTTCAATTCTTGTTAAGAAGGCTTCAGGGCGTCCAAGAAAGTCCAGCAAGCGCCAGGATTGTCTCCTAAAGAGGATTTAGCTGCGGGATCGGAGTGCCACCAGTGCAGAGCTTACTCAGGAAGGGCAGCAGGCAGGTGTGAGCGCATCTGCAGGCAGGTGTGAGCGCATCTGCACGCACAGTGAGGCGAAGACTTTTGGAAGATGGCCTGATGTCAAGAAGGGCAGCAAAGAAGCCGCTTCTCTCCAAAAAAAACATCAGGGACAGATTGATCTTCTGCAGAAAGTATGGTGAATGGACTGCTGAGGACTGGGGCAAAGTCATATTCTCCGATGAAGCCTCTTTCCGATTGTTTGGGGCATCTGGAAAAAGGCTTGTCCGGAGAAGAAAAGGTGAGCGCTACCATCAGTCCTGTGTCATGCCAACAGTAAAGCATCCTGAGACCATTCATGTGTGGGGTTGCTTCTCATCCAAGGGAGTGGGCTCACTTACAATTTTGCCCAAAAACACAGTCATGAATAAAGAATGGTACCAAAACACCCTCCAACAGTAACTTCTTTCAACAATCCAACAGCAGTTTGGTGAAGAACAATGCATATTCCAGCACGATGGAGCACCGTGCCATAAGGCAAAAGTGATAACTAAGTTGCTCAGGGACCAAAACGTTGAAATTTTGGGTCCATGGCGTGGAAACTCCCCAGATCTTAATCCCATTGAGAACTTGTGGTCAGTCCTCAAGAGTCGGGTGGACAAACAAAAACCCACTAATTCTGACAAACTCAAAGAAGAGATTATGAAACAGTTGCTATCAGTCAGGATTTGCCCCAGAAGTTGATTGAGAGCATGCCCAGTCGAATTGCAGAGGTCCTGAAAAAGAAGGGCCAACACTGCAAATACTGACTCTTTGCATAAATGTCATGTGATTGTCAATAAAAGCCTTTGAAACGTATAAAGTGCTTGTAATTATATTTGAGTAAATCACAGAAACAACTGAAACAAAGATCTAAAAGTAGTTTTGCAGCAAACTTTGTGAAAACTAATATTTGTGTCATTCTCAAAACTTTTGGCCACAACTGTACAGACTTTATACATACTAGTCCAACTATATTTGATTCTACAGTTATTAATCATGTTATGTGCATATTTTTCTCAAGCAAGTCTTTGTTGTGAATCTGTGCCGTTACATTTGTGAAATTTGTTTGCTTTAACCATTAGAGCTGAAAAATATGTTTTTTGAAATTATTTAATTTTTCCCCAATAAACTGTACAATGCGGATCTACAATGCGGAGGAGTTCAATTAAAGACTTTTTGAGATATTTTTTTAAGAACATATTGATTTAAATGTTGGATTTACATGAATTACAAAAAAATTACATTTGTAATATTTAAAATTATACAAATGTAATCCTTACTAAATGCAGTGCCTCACCAGTCATGGCAAGTAAAATAGGTTCTAATGATAAAATAAAATCTGTTTGTCCACCTGACTGTTCTATAAATTTGTTTTCTGTATTATTTCAACATTTTTTATGGTCCAAATCACTGAATTTACGCCTTGTCTGCTCTAACACATGGGAGAATGCAGAGCGAGGCAGGGCTATACCGTGCCAATCCTCTATGTAAATGGAGCCAGATTTTATAAATGAAGTTACATCAGGATGATTTTTCTAACAGAGTAAGAGAGATATTCATTTAGATTTATTTATTTTTTTATTTATATACAAACAAAGGTTAAAAAAAATCTGATATTTTATCATTTAATCATTGAACACTGGTATTTATAAAAGCATGATAAAAAGCTTTTAAAACAAGTGAATATTTCAATTTATGTAAAAATTGTAATATAAGGAGCCCTGTGATGGACTGGCAACCTGTCCGGGGTGTACCCTGCCTCTCACCCGATGAATGCTGGAGATAGACACCAGCAAAAAAACCTTGTTTAGTAGATTTAGGTCATTTGCCCCCACACCAGTTAGTCATCCTATTTTGTACCCGTAAACAAACCGATTCATAGACGTCCATTTTTATGGTGTCACCTCCTAAGATTCGGTTATGAAACAACCAAAACTGCAAATATACAAAATGGTATACTATAATCTATCTAAAGCTGGTAGTTGACCATGTAGAAATCTGCATCTGCAACCATCTGCAGAAATACTCAGATGACTCCACAATTGTCAGGTGTATCAGAGACGAACAAGAAGCTGAATACAGAGAGCTGGTGGACCGCTTTGTGACATGGTGTGGAAACAATAGTCTTACTTTGAATGTAAATAAAACAAAGGAGATGATTTTAGAGTTCAGAAGAAACAGGGATAAGTCAAAAATTGTTTCCATCATGGGAGAAGAAGTGGAGGTGGTTGAGGGGTACAAATACCTCGGAGTTCACCTTGACAACAGACTGGACTGGAGACTGAACAGTGAAGCCGTCTACAAGAAGGGACAGAGCAGACTGTACTTCTTGAGGAAGCTTAGGTCCTTCAAGGTTTGCAGCAACATGCTGCAGATCTTCTACAAGTCTGTTGTGGAGAGTGTAATCTCTTCAGCCGTCATGTGTTGGGGTAGCACCATCAGAGCCAGGGATTTCAAAAGGCTCAACAACCTGATAAAGAAGGCTGGTTCTGTTCTTGGCACTACTGTGGAAACACTGGAGATGATCATGCAAAGAAGGATTCTTCATAAAATCAAAAAAATTATGGACAACCCTGAGCATCTTCTTCATGAGACTGTCATACAACAACAGAGCGTCTTCAGTCGGAGGCTTCTTCTGTTTTGCTGTAATACAGACCGCTACAGGAAATCCTTCCTGCCCACAGCCATCATCTACAACAACTTCTTAAGTGTTGGTATAGCTCATATAAATTTCCCTCTGGGATCAATTAAGTATTTTGAATTTGAATTGAATTGAATGTAACACAAATGTTTTTATATTAATTCTTTGATAAAGGAATACTGCCTTTGCATTTGTCAAAAATAAATAAATAAAACCTACATGGAAAAAGCAATGTTTATTATATTTAGACTTATAATATTTAGGCATAAAATCGAAATTTTAGACTTAAGGTCCAGAAGAACTCTAATTAAAGGGTCATGACTGATTCAGATTTTCAGGATAGGTTATGATAAAATCACTTCGGCAGTTTCTTTGCCACTGTTGAAAGCTGAAGCTCTTTGAAATAATTTGAATATCTTTGCTTTCTATTTAATAATACAGAAATATCTGAGTTGTAGTAATAGTCAGGAATCACGGTTTCAAATAAAGCACTTCTTATTCATAATTATATTTGTGTATTTGTCTGTTATGTTCCTCAATGGTTAATTAAATGGATGATTTATTTGCTGTATGGATACAGACTTTTCTGTGCCTTTCACCCTCAGATTAGGAGGGGAAGTTGAATTGAATTCTATTTTTTCCTAAATAAGAGAAAAAGATTTGTTGGAAATTGATTGGATTACATTTACAAGCTTCTTTATTTTAATGAGTCTTTTGTGTGAATAAACTGTATGTTGTAACCCTGTCTTTCACTTTCACTCTTTTGCACCTTCCTCTGATTTTAACAAGCTGCCTTTGAAGATTACGGTGACCTAAAGCAACTGACATAATATGAGTGTGAAAGGAAATCCTAATTTATGGATATCTGACATGAGGCTTATTGTGATTTACAATGCCATTGCGCTTTTCATTTATTTATTTTTTTACTTCTGAGGGGAAATTCCATGTATTTCCCACAAATCTCTGCTATCAGGCTGTAAGCAGAGATTCACTGAAAGATGGAAAAAAAGAAAAGCAGACCGGAAGAGATAGGATTTATGCTAACATGCTGGTAGGAATGAAGGGGATTTATGTGATCCTTTGTGATGACTGATGCCATTACATGAGACCCTGCATTGAAAGTGCATTTCCGTCACATCCTTTGTTTCTGTATCCCTGTTTTCTCCATCCTACTCTTTCTATTTACTTTTGTCTGTACCTCGGACTACTCTTAAGTCCCATGGGAAATGCTGCTGATTTATTCTAGGCCTACACCTTCTTCAATTCTATCTCTCAAATATCTTTAACCCCCAACAAGCCTCCTTTTTTTCTCTTATATAAATCAATATTGTGTGTGCTGGTGAGCATGTGCACATGTGATTTATTTTTTGCCTTACATTGTAAGTCAAATTTCATATACATATAGAAAGCATCTGTCTCCACTGCTGTGATGGTGCCGGTTTTCATTGCTTGTACTTCATTATTATTGCTCCCAGTTGTGTTGTCAGTCACACCAACACCATGGGACGTCATGCACTGTACACAATAAACTTCAAGCTAATAAGGGTCCCCTCTACCGTCAGGAGAATATACTGGCAGGGCTGCACCAAATCATTGTCATTCATTTGAATGAATCAGTGGAATATACCATTAACAGGTTTAACAAAACATCATTCAGTGTTCCAGAATTTATCTTGTTAAAGGAATACATTTTTCATAAACCGTCAAAGATAATGGCATTTAGCTTATATGCTAAAATATATGCTTTTTTTCTGGCAACGTAAAGCACATATGCACGATATGTCTTTGCGAGCATATATGCAAGCATATTTCCAACTTTTCCTCAGTGAAACATTGTCTTTCTTAAATTGAGAATGTAAAGGAGAAGGCAACAATGGGACACGAATACAATGTGTTATTATGCAGGATGGTTTTTAGCGATTAGTTACAATTGCCCTTCAAAATGCATTTTCCCCATCTGCTCCTTTGCTAAGAAAAAAAATCTCAGAATACAAACATAGTTTAGACAGAATAAATAAACCTTTAAATAGGATTTCACCTTAGCGAATGTCCCTGACCCACAGTCAGTGTGAAAGAAGAGTCTTTGCCAAAGAATAGTTTATCAAAGGCCCCTCACTCACCTACATTCTAAGCTCCTTGTGAACACAGCACCAGAAACACAGCCTGCAACAGTTTCCATGAAAACAGTACTTGCCCATGGTGAAATTACATTTTAACTGGAAAATTGGTTTGGAATTAGAGCGCAGGAATTACGTTTGACTTTGGTTGAATTTGAATTACCTGGCCTTGTTCAATGGATTATGGATTAAGACATGTTCTTTTTTTTTACTCTACTCATTTTTGCTACGTGTGCTGTCAGTGTGTGCATTTGTGACAAATAAGACCTTAGTTCCTGTTTGAAAGAGCATTAATCCGGTTAAAATTCCAGTGTATATGACCTGCAGGATTTCCTATTGTATAGGTTTATCATAGTAAATTTTTCTTCCTTTTCCACAGCAAAGAAGACATGCGCGACCACTGACTTTGCCTGTAAGAACGGACAATGCCTGCCTGCTAGATGGCGCTGCGATGGAGAACCGGAGTGTGCGGACGGTTCTGACGAGGCTGATGCAATCTGCAGTAAGTAGTTTCGTACAGGCATTCTACATTAAACAGGCGAACATAACCACACCTGTTGATATTTTTTCACATGCACAGGTGACACGTCTCACATGTGTTAGCATGTGTTTTGTGAATATGTGTGTATCCATGAGTTAAACAGAAGTGAACATGCATTTTTTCAAGTGACTTAACATCCGCATTACATCAGTGCTTTTTCACTGATATAATCACGTTGTATGGATGGTTGTTGATCTGTTCTGGTAACATTTTCGTCACTCTCAAGGATGTCCATTCTTTGTACTTGCTGCACTTTGCGACCTTCTATTCCTTGCACACTGCATCAGAAAATTGCTTTCAGTTTTGACTGCTGTACATGGTTTAATCAAGGCCACAGGTGCGAAAGGAGTGAACCAGTTTTCTGCTTCTTTTACATCCCTTCCACACAGCTAATGTGAGAAGTGAAAAGAAAGAATTTCTTATTATCTAATACCTTTTGCTGTCCAGACAGCTAAACATAGCAGAAAAGATGCATATTTTGATGTTCAGTGAAGTAGTCCATGCTAAAACATATTTTCTTTTTGTGCTCGTTCACGTACCTTCGAAAAGCCTTAATAGACACTTTGCTGCTTGTGGTTAGTTCTATTACGTGAGAGACCTATAAATTAGAGTCACCGGGGCAGACAATAGGCAGTTACTGTTGCTAGAAGCTGTAGTCAAATACACTCTTAATATGGCTCAGAAACGGACAAAAAAACTGTTGCAGCTGAAGGTAATCATTATCGACAAACATATTATGGGGAACTGGCTGTTGACTCGGTCCTAGCCCCACCATGAACTGTGTTTTGTTCTCTTTATTCAGCATTGGAGTTATTATGATACTGTTAGGATCATTTGTCTCTCTAAATTGTCCCCATGTATCAGTCTGTGGGGACATGCTGTTTATCCTCTGTGTATCTATGTTGCTGCTGGTGAACAGTCCTGGGATTACCCTACATGTCACCCAATGACCTCTGGAGATAGTCACCAACCTACAAGAACACGGAAAAGTGGGTATAGACAATGGTTAGATGGATGAATAGTTAGTTTTGAAAATAATGGATAGGTAAATTTTGCCTTTTTGCCTCTAAAGATAGTAAATAAGAAATTCATTACTACATTTTAGAAAAGTGGAATAATGTGTATGTTTATTTCTCTATTTTTTATATTTCTACATGTTGGGCTCTGTTCTAGAAGTACCATTATCATGATGTAGAGTGTTGCTTGAGAATAAAATGCTCAGAAAGCAAATGAGAACAGGAAAGATAAAGAAACTTTAAGAGTGTTGAGTACTGAATAAAAGCGTTTAGAAAAGCAAGCTAACAACTTCCTTTACTGGCTAAATGACTTTCCCGACTCAAGAAACGGTTATGCAAAGTATGAATTGATGAACAATTTTTATCCCATTGTTTAAAGTTTCAGATTTATTGTTTGGAGGACTTCTTTGGAATAACAAAAACGATGTTTAGTGTCTTTCACTATTCTTGGCAAGACATCATAGAGCATCTTCTCACTCCTCACATAAAGAGGACTGTTGAGACATTGTTCTGCTCCTAAGTACACAACCCAACTTAAGATGTTGTTATGCTTTTAATAAATGTTACGATGATGACATATTACTGCGCTCAGTTTTAGCATTTAATTTTTCCTACAAAGATATGTCCTGGAGCAAAGCTATAATTCTGTCTTCCCTCTTCAGCCTTATCATTCAGCTCTCACACTACAACCCATATCATATTGGCCTTTTTTCCATCCATATGGGTCTCAAAGAGGTGATCAAAGGGAGCTTTGAAGATCCTCAATGATAAATCTGATTGGCAGAGACCAAGAACGTGTGTGGGTTCGCATACGAGCACATGCCTTTTATAAATGCTCAGAGTGTGTGCACTGGCACAAGTATGTGGGTAAAACTTGAGTCAAAACTTGTATTTAGTATTCGTCACAAGGTTACAATCTAACTAATTTAATCAGATCAGTAGACTTGTGGCTTAGTCTCATTATATCTAATCAAGGTCAGACACTGAGAGTCTCTCTAACTTTTTCCAGATACATTGATCACTACAGGATTAACATGGTGAAAATAAAACAAAATTATATTATAACAGGAACTGAGACTTTAAAATTTACCAATCTAATTGGGCTGCCAAAAAGTGTGGACATCTTCATTGCGTGTTTTTTAATGTTTGGGGACGTGTCGTTTGGGAGGGCGGCATAGAAGTCAATGAGACTGTTGGGCTTGAATGTGTCTTTCAGAACATCACAGTTCTGTAACTCAGCCAAGTCAAACTGATAAGAAGGCTGGGCTTTATCGATGTCGGCAACAAAGGGGTTCTGGAAAAGACGGATTACTTTTGCATTAACATGTAGTTCAAGGAATCGCACACCGAACTCCGCCTTCAGCATTTCCAGTGCTTTCACACACTTTCCAGCTGGGAACGGGTTCTCCGCTGGGTTCTCTGCAGAGAGGTTTTGGGTTGCAGGGAGATTGATGAAGTTGTGCTGTTTCACTTGTTCCAAAAGCAGCACCAGTTTCACCTCAAATGCTTTTATGTGGGAATGCATGTTGCAAATGAGTGTCCCTTGGCCTTGTAGCTGCAAGTTAAGGCTGTTCACCATTTCTGTCACATCTGTTAAAAATGCGAGGTGCCATTTCCATTCTGGGTCGATCAGCTCTTGGACCGTTTTGTTTTTTGAATGAAGAAATGCGTTAATTTCGGGTAGCAGCTCGTAAAAACGCCTCAAAACTCAGCCCCGGCTCAACCATCGGACCTCTGTGTAGTACAGTAGAGACCCCGTTCTTCCATCTCCTGGTTCATGAGTCCTATTAGACCCACAGTGATGGTCACACAGTGATGGAAGCACTGATGAGAAAGAGAGGAAACAAAAAAAATATGCATATGCAACTAAAATTGTCATTGTAATATTAAGCAATATTATCACTATGGGACTATTTTTTCAAATATTGTGCAAACCTACTGAATGCCGTTAGAGCCATTTCAATTTTTTTATTCAGTGCAGACAAGGCATCTGCATAGTGTGGGATGACATTAGACGACATTAAGTGGGTCATGGTTGCAACATACGATTAGCTCTTACTTAAGTTCTGTAGCAGTATCATATATGTGTAATATATATTGTATCTTCAAGGCACATCACTCATGCTAGAGAATTTTTCGACATACGTAGACATTGTTGGCAACCTGACATAGATGGTGAACAAATTATATCTGTTAAGTGTGTTTTCATTGCATTTGTTATGTTGGAATGTCATGAAAGCACTAACCTTACAGTATATGCAATGTATATGCAAGTTCACATGGGATTAATTTTTCCTTTGGAAATTGTGATTCCCACTCTGAAATTTTCTTTTGAATCTGTACCCAATTACGCAAGTAAATATTTAAGCACCACCTAATGAATTATTGATTGCTGCACCTGTTTGTTGTAACTAATGCTGTTTTAAAATGGAAAAGTTGACGCAACAATTTAATTTCCTAATATTGACACAATTTTAACCTCCAATTTTCGTTTAACTTTGATGTGGATTTTCCTAATGAAAATGTTGATGGCTGCATCCGTTTGTTGTAACTAATGCTGTTTTAAAATGGAAAAGTTGACACAACAATTTAATTTCTTAATGACAATTTTAACTTCCAATTTTTGTTTAACTTTGATGTGCACTTTCTTCAGAAAACAAAAAAGATTGAGCACACATCAAGCATTAAATCCTACAATCTAAAGGCAGTGTTTTATGTGCTTCATCTACAGTGGCTTGCAAAAGTATTCGGCCCTCTTGAACCTTTCCACATTTTGTCACATTACAGCCTGAATAATTATGCACACCCCACTTTTCACTTATTTATTTGTAAAAAAAAAAGTGGAATCATGTATGATTTTCGTTCCACTTCTTATGTGTACACCACTTTGCTTTGGTCTTTCACGTGGAATTCCAATAAAATTGATTCATGTTTGTGGCTTTAATGTGACAAAATGTGGAAAAGTTCAAGGGGGCCGAATACTTTTGCAAGCCACTGTATATGTAAGCATTTTATTAATATTTAAGCTATCGTGATTTTTTTTAAAAGTGGAAATCTAAATTTGAACGCCTCTGTGCTGTAGAAAACTTGCACACATTCTGTCGTTCAAAATGACCTTAGTAAATGGTTCAGAAATCTCTGTGTCACCGATCCTTTTTAAAGCATTTGCATTGATTGCTTCTGTAAAAAAAACCACACAAAAAAACATCTGGCTTATCACAGCATTTTCTTTGTGTTATTTCTTAAGACCTTAAATATTTTGCTCCGAGCCAACAACTGTGCATGGCAATCTTGATTCTGTCATTTCGTGTGCTTTTTGTCATCCACTTTCTGATCTAACTTCAGTAATGCCTTGATAGAATTGATTGCCCCGGGAGAGAATCGATGGGTGATCCCTGAGACTTTTGCTCAACTGCTGATTAACTATGGACCTCCAATGATGTCTCTGAAATTCAGATGCGCAGACACACACGCACGCACGCACGCACGACACACACACACACACACACACACACACACACACACACACACACACACACACACACACACACACACACACACACACACACACACACACACACACACACTCCTGTCTTGCTATACTTGTGTTGACATTGTATTGACTTCCATTGATTTTACTATGCCTAACCCAGACACTTTCCCTAAACCTAACCATTAGTGATACATGCCTAACCCTAACCTTAACCTAAACCTAATTCACACTATACCTCTAAACCTAACTAGTAGAGTTTAATAGTGTGGACCAGGCAAAATGTCCTCACAACTACAAATGTCCACACAATGCTGGTCGGCTGTCAAAGGTTGGTCCACACAAGTATAGCTATACATGTACACACACACACACACACACACACACACACACACACACACTTATGGTGCGTAGCTGTCTGGAACTACACAACTGAAGAATCTGGGCCTGGGGGGATGTTCTGGAAATAGTCCTCAATAAGGCAGGTAGTGAACTTAAGACTTTGTAGCTTATTACTTGTTGCAGTTGTGGCACTTATTGTGAAAAATAGATTAAAAATATTGTGGGGTATCTGTAGTTCAGAGACAAATAGATTGGTCTCTGTTTACCAATCACAAGAATCATTCAGTCATATTGTGTAGACAGAAGGATGGCAGTATGTCACATCACACTTAAATAGCACAAAAACAATGACCACCAGGGACAATTTCTGATAGAAACATGCCCAGTCCAAATTTGGGTTCATTAAGTGAAGCCTTATATTGTGATTTATCCGATGTATAGGAGGAAAAAGTTGTCTGAGAACATTGGTTTAGAGACTTAACAACAGGCACCATACTGTATGAAGAGATTTTAAAGTGATTTTTTGCAAGCCAAGTCTAACTAAAAATTGCCATAGCTGGAAATGACGGCTTCAGACAAGAACTTATTAGGAAAAAATTAAATTCTTAAAGCATTTAGGTCGAAAATATAACTTCAGCCTAGCAGTGTTACTGTGATGTGCACAGACATGTCAGCACATTCCTCCAAACATAATCTGTTGTGTAGGGGTTGTTTAAGTCTCACTTCTCTCCATATAATCAGACCATGTTTTACACAAGAGGGTTTAACTAACTGCAAGAATGTAGCTGTCAAATTATTGCAAGGGCACTTCATGCCACTCAAACTATCTAATTTCATTAGCAGATTTTTTGTTTTTATCAGTTAAAGCTCATCCTTTAATTGAGATATTTGGAAGTCAATATACTGATATGGACTTAGAGAAAAAAAACTTATGTTGCTGAAGCTAATTATTTTTGGATATCAGTTTATAAATTTAAAAAAGATCAGCAAAAATGCTTACTATATCCATTCTCTGTGTTAAGACATTTTATTGTCAAAGCCTTTTTTATTTAAAGGAAACAGTCCACATCCTCTAGATTATCTCTAGATTACATGTAGTCATTCATATATTATTTTCAATTCCTGTGTTATTGGGGATGTGGCTGCAAAGGTGTCTTAGTAGAATTGCTTACCTGATTTGAAATCCCCCTCTAAAAAAGCCAATTAGGATTTTTTTTTGTATGCTTTTAGTATTTATTGATATAATGCCTCTTATCTGATATTTAACTATTAAGGTTTTGGAACATTAGACTCTTGCCACTTTTAGTTTACCATGTATTGGACAAGGATATAACTAAACACATTTTATTACCCATTCCGGATGCTTGGAAACTGAGCAATATGATACAAAAGAACTATCAAATAATACCTAAACTTTTGTGAGATGTGGTGGATATTTTATATTCATGACATAAAAGCCTTGTATCATCTCAGTGACTAATCTATTCCAGGTCTACTCAAGCATCTCACACTTGGAGGCATGCTGATAAAGGCTGTCTTGAAAAGTCTCTAAACCCATTATGAAAGAGAATGGGAGGAAAGTATACTAGCACAAATGAGAATTTTGATGAGTATAGAAGTCAAGTAATCTCAAGTTATTGTTCACGGTTGAGAAGCGTCGTCAGATAAAACTGAGAGAACAACAGTGTACGCTTCCCCTTCGGCTCTGCTATTACAATATCAAAGTAGCTGTGTTTTAATTGGGAAAACGGGGGATTTTAAAACATTTGGTTCTTTGATATGCTTCAAACTAAACTCTGTTGCAAGGCCTTGAACTTAACACATTTGCAATGGAAATGTTGTATTTGTATGCTCAAACTTGTAATTAAATAGTTTGAATATAATTTACATCTTAATTTGTCCTGATATGTTTTGCACATATTGATCATCTCATATTTTTTTTATCTGCTTTACTCAACACCTCAGGGTTTATTTATTTCCAATCCAGCTGATGGAAAGCCATTCATCTAGAGAAACAAACTGTCAAAGCAGCGCCTCTGATCACAGCAAGACTTCTCTCCCACTTGTGGTAGTCATGATTTATAGCACTCATATCCACTCATTTCTACCACCTTCATCAAGTTCTTTTCCATATGGTAATCTTAGCTTTGCTGACGAAAAGACTAAAGAAAAAATTGCGGAGACTTTATAGGTGGACAGTAGAAGTAGATTGATTTTAAAGAAGTTCTGCAGCTTGAATTCCTCTCAAGGTTCAAATGGTGTCTTAAAAAGTATAGAATTTGCCTTTTTTTTTTTCCGGGTCTGCATAAGTATGGAATAAAGAAAATTGAGAAAAAACAAAAGTTTGATTTTGCTATTTTTTTTCCCTTCTTATATTTTCTAAAAGAAAAAATAATAATGCTAAATGATGTTGATTATATGATTGCATTTAAATAAAATGCATTTGACTTTTCTTTGGCTAAAATATTCAAGACGACTTTACTTTCACATTGAACTGGATCTGTGGTTCTTAAACTATGTCTTGGCAAAATATGAAAACTAAGCACTAAAACGATTCTTTTAACAAATAGAATAAAGGTAGAAAATTCACAAAACTGCTCTAAATAATCAAGTTTTACTATTTTATACACCAGTTATTTGATGAATACAAGAGCTTGATTAAGGATTAGAGCTGAACTAGTCCAGATGCCAAATACCAGTAAAAATGGCTATGTTACTCTTTAAAGCTGCAGTCTCGAGAATATATTTATGTATTAAAGTTTTATAAATCTTTAAAATGATAGTGGGCTTCAATGCTATGATAAAAGACTAGTGCTCCCCAGCACTTATTTTTTTAATCCCACCTTCCTCCCGTAGACCCTTATGCATTTCACACTGAGCTTCAAATTGTTTTAGCCAATAGAATTCGAGTTTCCGCATTCTGTAGTGTCAAACTTGCATGCGGATCGCACAAACATGTGAACATGGGGCCGCACACACAGACCGCTCCGTGTCTTCCCGTTTACAGTGACTGATGCAATCTTCTGGGGTTCCTTAAATAGGAAACTTTTTAACTATATAAATAAACTGAACTGAAATTGAAATAAAAAAAGTTGACAACTTCCTGCTGTGGTGGAAATCTAACAACCACTTTCTTAGTGGGCTACAAACACATCTTTGGATCAGGTCCCCACTGCAGAAGAGTTTGTAAGGCTCTTTTGTGTTGTACCTTATAGGGCCTTCATGAATAGCTGCTAAAATTCTCTCTTTAAATTTGTCTATGTATTGAAGCTTAACTTTTGTACAGCTTTTTACGTAAACTAAAACTAAGTATAGTAATAAGACAATATAACAAGCAACTACTTGACAGTTACTTTGCGTCTCCATGTAATTTCTATGTAATTTAACACATAAATGCATGACTCCCTTTGTGGAAAGAATTAATAGTCACAAAGGAATATAGAGGTATCATTTTCAAATGTCTCCTGAAGCTCAGTAGTTCAGTTGTGTCCAGGGGGTTAGCCTGTTACTACTGTGAAGTCAGCTGTACCTTAAATGTTGAAACTTGAACTTGCATCGCTCGCACTTCATCTCCTCTACATCAGTTCCACCTGCTCCAAAGTACTGATGTGGATTTGCCCGGGTGTTCTGAGACTATAAGCAGGTCCGCGTATTGCAGCAGGGTGGCAGGAGGTTGGGCTAGTTAATTATTCTGGAATACGAGCGGGAAGGTTTCACTGAGTTGCATTGTCGGACGGCTTCAATTTCATGCTTGAGTCGGCCTCAGACCTGGCCATAATTTCCCAAGTGGCCTATCGTTTGTTCTCCCTACCTGTATACATCTTCCTTGCACTTTCATCCTGGAAGAAAGTCAGTGACCTTGGCATCAATAGAAACACTAATAAATACAAATACAGACACACTTTAGAAATGCATACGAAATTCACAAGCTCCCATGAAAGCTGCAGACATTCAATAAATCATTATAGTTTTGCTTATCCACTTTGATCATTAGTTTAATCAATAATTTATAAGAGGGGCTAAAAAGGTGTTTGTGAGAAGGACAGCCTTAAAACCTGACTCAGCAGCGTTTTGTCAGCAAAAAAATGTGCCAAAATGTATATAGACTTCTGAATTTGGAGAATATAAAAAGAGAAGTTCTTAAAGTCTTTTGCTCTTTATTTTGGCATATAAGAAAACTGAATAATTTTGTTCATCCTATCTGATCTAAAACAAAAACACTCGTCTGATTTTTATTCAGACAGTAAGACAAAAATTATTGTTTATTTTTATACACCGTATGTAAATATCCACACATTGAAAATCAGAGAACTTATTGGTTCCCTATTAGACTAGTAAATTTATTTTCAGTCTGACCACGGTTTTACATTATTATACAGGCTTTTTGGAATATACTACCTTCTAGAATATTAATAAACAGATACTAAAACTTTTCTTTGAGTATATATTGGTGTGAAAGGGAACAGTATTAGAAAGGACATCATGTAAAACATTGAATTTCATTTCGTTTGAGCTTTAAAGATAATTTATTGCCTGTGTTACCCTCATGACTAAGATTCTAAGCCCATTCCTTGAAGTTTGTGGTGTTTTCTGAACTTGACGTACCTTTAACATGATTTATGTATTTATTGAGTCCTTTGTTTTTAAAAAAGAGATGGAGAGTGGTTACTGAAGACAACACAAGATAATTCCAATAACATTGAAACACAGCATTGTATTTCAATTGTCATAATGTTACTTTAAGCCATATGCTTTAAGGCTTTATAGAGTTGTAACTTTATTTCTAATATTACCATTACCATGGGATGTAAATGTAACCCTTTTGACTTGGGGTTGGGCCGATGCTGACATTGGAAATACAGTGGCCCCCTTGAAGTTTTCCACATTTTGTCACATTACAGCCACAAACATGAATCAATTTTATTGGAATTCCACGTGAAAGACCAAAACAAAGTGGTGTACACGTGAGAAGTGGAATGAAAATCATACATGATTACAAACATTTTTTACAAATAAATAAGTGAAAAGTGGGGTGTGCGTAATTATTCAGCCCCCTTTGGTCTGAGTGCAGTCCGTTGCCCATAGACATTGTCTGATGAGTGCTAATGACTAAATAGAGTGCACCTGTGTGTAATCTAATGTCAGTACAAATACAGCTGCCCTGTGACGGCTTCAGAGGTTGTCTAAGAGAATGTTGGGAGCAACAACACCATGAAGTCCAAAGAACACACCAGACAGGTCAGGGATAAAGTTATTGAGAAACTTAAAGCAGGCTTAGGCTACAAAAACATTTCCCAAGCCTTGAACATCCCACGGAGCACTGTTCAAGCGATCATTCAGAAATGGAAGGAGTATGGCACAACTGTAAACTTACCAAGACAAGGCCGTCCACCTAAACTCACAGGCCGAACAAGGAGAGCGCTGATCAGAAATGCATCCAAGAGGCCCATGGTGACTCTGGACGAGCTGCAGAGATCTACAGCTCAGGTGGGGGGATCTGTCCATAGGACAACTATTAGTCGTGCACAGCACAAAGTTGGCCTTTATGGAAGAGTGGCAAGAAGAAAGCCATTGTTAAAAGAAAACCAAAAGAAGTCTCTTTTGCAGTTTGCCAAAAACCATGTGGGGGACACAGCAAACATGTGGAAGAAGGTGCTCTGGTCAGATGAGACCAAAATGGAACTTTTTGGCCAAAATGCAAAACGCTATGTGTGGCGGAAAACTAACACTGCACATCACTCTGAACACACCATCCCTACTGTCAAATATGGTGGTGGCAGCATCATGCTCTGGGGGTGCTTCTCTTCAGCAGGGACAGGGAAGCTGGTCAGAGTTGATGGGAAGATGGATGGAGCCAAATACAGGGCAATCTTGGAAGAAAACCTCTTGGAGTCTGCAAAAGACTTGAGACTGGGGCGGAGGTTCACCTTCCAGCAGGACAACGACCCTAAACATAAAGCCAGGGCAACAATGGAATGGTTTAAAACAAAACATATCCATGTGTTAGAATGGCCCAGTCAAAGTCCAGATCTAAATCCAATCGAGAATCTGTGGCAAGATCTGAAAACTACTGTTCACAAACACTGTCCATCTAATCGGACTGAGCTGGAGCTGTTTTCCGAAGAAGAATAGGCAAGAATTTCAGTCTCTAGATGTGCAAAGCTGGTAGAGACATACCCTAAAAGACTGGCAGCTGGAATTGCAGCAAAAGGTGGTTCTGCAAAGTATTGACTCAGGGGGCTGAATAATTACGCACACCCCACTTTTCACTTATTTATTTGTAAAACAAATTTTGAAATCATGTATGATTTTCATTCCACTTCTCATGTGTACACCACTTTGTATTGGTGTTTCACGTGGAATTCCAATAAAATTGATTCATGTTTGTGGCTGTAATGTGACAAAATGTGGAAAGGTTCAAGGGGGCCGAATACTTTTGCAAGCCACTGTACTTGCCGATTCTGGTAAAAATTAGGATATTTGGATCTGTGAGTACTTGTGTCTGAACACGAACCAATACCACGTAAACAGGATCATATTTCTTCCCCAGCCCAACCCCTCCAAACGCTGACAAAGGAAGTGACACAATCTTGCTAGGCAGAGAGAGACAGTTGCACCTGAGTCATTGTTTTGCTTATGCTTAGCATTAGCATTATGCCAGCAATTTGGCATTATTACTCTTTGGAAAGTCCTACTAGCAGAACAGCAACATGCCTAATATGCTGGGTAGAAGTTTCCAGGGGTGGTACGAATGCTGCCAAATTCAACACAAGCAACCTTATAAAGTATTTGGGTTGCCGTCACGTAAAAGAGCATGAGGAATTTATTGCCTTAAAGGAAAAGCGCAGCGAACCGCAGCAATAACAAACACTGGCAAATGCATTTAAAAACCGCGAGAAATTTGCCAGAGAAAGCAAGAAAGCCACCGGAATAACAGACAAAGTTTTAGAATTTATTGTCCTGGATGACCAGCCCCTGTCTGTTGTGAAAAACATTGGCTTTTGCCACCTTGTTGAACATTTGGAGCCACGTTACTCTTTGCCAGAACAGAAACACATCACTGAATCGCTGCTCCCCAAACTATATGAAACTGTGACTCAGCATATTTCACACATGCTAGAAGGGGTCTCTGCAATAAGTTTTACAACAGACATATGGCCCTCAGACAATCTATGTATTTATTGAGTTTGACGACACTGGGTGGACATTTATTATGCGCCTTAAAGTGCTGTGCTACATGCTAATGAGATTTGTGGATCTCATACAGGAAAAGCAATTGGCGGAACAATTCAGGGGATGATGGCAAAATGGAAAATACCAAAGTCCAGTGTCCACGTTGTTTTGCGTGACAATGCAAGCAACATGAAAAAAGCAGTGGAAGAAATTAATGTAAAAAGTTTGGGGTGCTTTGCACACATTCTCCAGCTGGTGGTGAAGGCTTGTTGTGCCAGAGAAGTGTAAGTGATGCTCTGGCTAGTGGTTGAAAGATTGTTTCTCACTTTAAGCATCTCACCAATGGCCACTACACACCTAGAGGATATTCAGCAGGAGCTTAAAGTTCCAACAAAATCTTTACAACAAGACGTGGCAACAAGGTGGAACAGCACCTACTACATAGTAAAAGAGGTCAATTTCAGCATATGGAGCTGACCACAAACTACCAGCCACCCCGACAGCCAATCAGTGATCCTTTCTAGAGAAGATTTTGGAACCATTTGAGGAACTGACGAGACAGTTGAGGTCTTTCACCTCATCTGCAGCTGAAGTCAACCTATCAGTAACCATACTAAAAGGCCTCGAGAAAAAAAGGATGACACTGTCATAAAAAACTATGAAGGCTGTCAATAAGCGATTTAGCATCATTGAGGATGAGCAGATGCAACTCTCTTAGACCCACATTTTAAAGACAGTTAAGTCATCTTTATTGATTTAACAATATTTATTACTTAAAAATAAACAATTCAATATCCATCCATCCATTTTCCATACCCGTCCATCCTATGTAGGGTTGCGGGGCGGCTGGTGCCTATCTCCAGCAGTCAAGGGGCGAGAGGCAGGGTACACCCTGGACAGGTCGCCAGTCCATCGCAGGGCAACACAGAGACATACAGGACAAACAACCATGTACGCACACACTCATACCTAAGGGCGATTTAGAGCAACCAATTCACCTAACAGTGCTGTTTTTGGCCTGTGGAAGGAATCCAGAGTACCCGGAGAGAACCCATGGATGCACAGGATAACAAGCAAACTCCATACAGAAAGTCCCCAAGCTGGGATTCAAACCCAGGACATTCTTGCTGCGAGGGAACAGTGCTACCAATCGTGCCACCGTGCAGCCCACTTTTGAATTATTGCTTAGAATTAAAAAAAAGATTCTACAAGGTGTTATTGTAGCAGTTTCAGGCACCTCTTAGAATTTAATTTTCACAGAAGCCTTTTCATTAATTTAGCCTTTACTCCATCAACCATCCATCATCTTTAACCTATTTAAGATATGCAGAGGTAAGAAGTCCATGGGGGAAATGGACATAGTTTTGCCCAGCAGCACTACAGATGATTCTGGGGGATCCCAAGGTGTTCTTAGGGCAAGAGGATGCTTCGAACAGTTGATCACAAAATGTATCAAAAACGCATACTAGACTTTTCAAATGTTGAAAAAGTTTCATTTTATATTACCCAAAATAGGGCTACAACTATGACATGGTAGCTTTCTTTTTGCTGAGTTCAGTACATCCAAATGCCTAAGGCAAGAAAGCTAAACAACAATAAATATGGATGTTTACAATCTAGTCAATCGTAATCACCTTAGGAAAAGAAGCTGGGAAAGAATAAATTATTGTATGTCAAAACATGAGTTTGGTATTATATTTTAAATTTAAAGATGTTAAAGAATTAACAGTTACACGGTAACACTACTTTGTGTTTGGGTCCTAGTTCAAACTGGAAATTATTTATGAAAAGATCTTTGTGGAAGACGTATCTATTTTCCTTCTGTCAAATATTCTGCACAAGGTTTTGTTTTTATATTATCCAGGGACTTAGATTAATTCTGCATGTATTGTTTTGCCAGGGTGTTGGTTTGTAGGGGACTAAATGTGATAAAACTGGTAAAAGTGTATGATACAACAAACATTTATTGAGGCATTACAGTGGAATGTATCATTTTTGAGTTTTTTGAGTTAATTTAGAAACTTTAAAGCAGAGTCCATGCAATTTTGGTGTGCTTATTTTAAATTTTGGATAAACATTTCTGCCCTGCATTAGGATTAAACATTGCTCATCGGTTTCCATGCAATCCATAACATTACTAGTGTCTTTGTCAATTTGTTTCCTACCATCCATTTATGGTTATACTGAGGGAAAACGGGCAATTTCCTATGGGAGCACTGGTGTTGCGTTGTATTTCTTCCACTGTGGCACTGCCAGACACGAAGTCTAGACATTACTAATGGTTCCAAGCTCCTTCTGTCTGCGCACAATTTAGAGATAGAAAGAAAATGGTGTGAAAGAGATAGAGGGAGGCAAAAGCATCCTCTTTTAGCAGCATCTACTGAAAGAGGATGTTATTGCCAAATCTTAAGATCCAGAAGCAGTTTTATTTTGTCTGTTTTTATTCACAAACATGCAAATGTCATGTAAAAATTGTTTTGTATAGATTTTTGAGAATCAGAAACAAAAGCAGTTTTTTAGTTTTAGTTTTTTAGTAGGCTTGATATTTTTGGTGCCTGCTTCTTTTCTGGTCTTGTAAACAAAGTGTGCATGCCATACTGCCACAGTTCCTCGATGCCTCCACATAGTACTCTCAGAAAATACCCTCTTGAAAGAAATTGTTACCATGCTCTGCTGGTTGTATATCCCATAGCAGATTTTCAAAACTTGACTTTGGACTTTTGACTCTTGTTGTCAGATTTGGAGTTAGTATTTATTTAGAAGCAACTTTCTAGGATTACTTTTTTATTGCTGTTCTTTAACATCTTGCCTCATATTTTCAGTCTCTCCACACACTCTCTGTCATCGTTTTCCTCTCCCCTTTAACTTGACTTTGATCTTTCTTCAACACACTTTGTGTCTCCCTGCCAAAGGGCTACAATAATTGGAGATCAGAATTCTAATCAAAGCCAATAATCAACACTAACGTTCGTTTAAGTTGTGATTTAATATTAAGTGCCCTCTCTGTAAATTAGATTTTGCATTTGAAGGACATTGCATGGAGGTGGTGATATGGCTGCTTTCCAAGCAAGACTGAGAGTGCTGGACTTTGTGTCAGATATAATGTCACCTTCATTTATTTTCAAGCTAAAGGAAACTTCAGTTTTAAAAGCCAATCATAAATTTAAACTTTTAGTCTACTTCCTACAGCTAACTTCCGTTTCAATTAAATGTTATGCTCCAGTTGGTGTGCAGTATGGGGATCTGTGAACTAATGTGTTTGAACATAAACGTGCCAATGTTTTATTTTTTTATAACTGCCCAAACACACTTGCTCATGCATAGAAAATTGCATGTAACCATTGTAACACTTACAGTTCTTTGA
Organism: Valencia hispanica; assembly: GCA_963556495.2. Classification (NCBI taxonomy): domain Eukaryota; kingdom Metazoa; phylum Chordata; class Actinopteri; order Cyprinodontiformes; family Valenciidae; genus Valencia; species Valencia hispanica. Next base: position 48,989,351 of record OY747705.1, on the reverse strand, counting down.
ACACATTTCAGCTCATGCATACACTAATTAAGCAACTGGATGTGCAAATCCACACGTGCTCAAAGCTATTCTGTCACCAATTTACTCATGTGAAGAAATCATGCCAATGAAGTGTGCTTGGTAGAGCATGCTTTTTTTCTTTTTAGGCTGTTCTAACACGGTGAACTACCACTGAACCTACAATGAGATGTCATTCGGGTAAATTAACCTGTTTTATTTATTCCACTGAGCCTTGTGATGTGGAGTGTTTAAGATTAAAAAATAGGCCATTATAGGAAATTTTAGTAGAGATAACAGGCTTTTTACATTTCATTGCCAAGGTTTTTACAATGTTTGACTTTCTTCTTGCCAACCCAGTCCTTGACCAACTTGTTATTTAAGATCTGGTATGTGTATAAGATATCTTTGTTTAACAATTAAGATAAAATACTGTATTTTTGTATAATACTTTTATTTGAACATGTGGTGTCAATACTTAGGTGCATGTATTTCCATAAAATATTTATAGCATATCTTTAAAGAATTAGGAAGCTTTTACATTAGATTTATATAAAAATGTACAAAAACATTGAAATGTCTCCTTGGCATCTAGCAAGAAAAGATCACCCAAACAAAATCCAACAATTATCCGAAGCTCAAGAATAACTGAAAAGGATCAAATTCACTAATCCTACATCTGCATACATAAGAAATACATATCTTTATACACATGTAGATCTGTGTGCATGAATACATAAAATAATACATTCATATATACAAAATCAACATTAAAAAAGCCACATTTCTCCATGAGCTTTGCAAATGAAGGTATTAGAATTCCCTTTTTCAAAAAAAGTTATAAATTCACAAATGAAAAGATTTGCGAAAGTAATAATATATATAGTTTTTAGGGATGACAAAGAGCCAGATTATTTATTGATCTCATGTGGACCTACAATACCTAAATTTTTATTGACTGAAACTGCAAATCATAAAATGCATAATCCAGGTCTTTGGTAAATCAAATTGTAACTGATCCAGCTTTTCTAAATAGATTATAGTGTAACTTGAACTTCTATGATTGCGGTGGTGTATTATGTTTTTTTATATCTAATCTTTATTTAATGTAAAGGATAGTTATCTGAAAGTTACCAATCTATTTTTGTGCATTTGGCCCCGTGCATATAAAAAGGTCTTGTTTGATCAGATTACAACCCAATAAATTAGTGTTGCTTCGGTGTGTAAGTTTGCTAAAACAATGTCAGACTCAGTAATCTTTTCTTGATCCAGAGAGACGGCATCCATCCCACTTTGGATGGAGCAGCTCTTCTTTCTAGGAATTTGGTCTAATTTATTAGTCCTCCAAAACACTGACAACCCAGGGTCCAGACCAGGAAGCAGAGTCTTAGTTTAACCCACCTCTCTGCTGCTTCTGTACTGTTACCCACCCATTACCCTATAGAAACAGTGTCTTGCCCACGGCCAAAATTAAATGGATTAAAAGTTAAGCCAACAAAAGCAAATTATGGAAATCTCATAAAGAAAAATACGACTTTGACTGAACAGAAAAATAAATCTATTAAATGTGGTTTATTAAACATAAGATCTCTCTCCTCAAAGACTTTGTTAGTAAATGACTTGATTTGTGATAATCACATTAATTTGCTTTGTCTCACAGAAACCTGTTTGCAGCAGGAGGATTATGTCAGTATAAATGAGTCAACTCTTTCCAGCCATTTAAATTTTCACATTCCTAGAAATACTGGGCGAGGAGGAGGAGTTGCAACCATTTTTCGTTCTGATTTACTAATTAGTCCCAGACCAATTGATAGCTACAGTTCTTTTGAACATCTAACCCTTAATTTTCCTCATCCAAGTTGCAAAACATTAAGACCATTTTTGTTTGTGGTTTTGTATCGTCCACCAGGCCCTTACTCTCAATTCTTGGATCAGATCTAACATTTTTTATCTGATTTAGTATTAAATACTGATAGGGTCATTATAGTGGGGGACTTCAATATTCATGTGGCTACTGAAAGTTATAGCCTAAACGCAGCCTTTAGTGCTATTTTAGACTCAATTGGCTTTACTCAAAAAGTACAGGGATCGACCCACTCGGGCAAACACACTTTGGACCTTGTACTGATATACGTTATTGAGTGTGAGGAAATAACAATTCACCCACATAACCTGTCTGACCATTTCTTAATAACTTTTGCATTTACTTTAACTGACCATCTTAAATCTGAAAGAAAATTTCATTATAGTAGAGCTTTATCAGACAATGCTGTAACAATTTTTAAAGAATCTGTTCCATTCTTACTTTCCTCAGTGTCTCAGAGTAACACAGTGGATGGCAGCAATTCTATCTCTAACCCTTCAGAAATTGATGGTCTGGTTCACAGCGTTACGTCCTCATTGCGTTTGGCATTAGATAGTGTAGCCCCCTTAAAAAAGAAAGTGGCTAGCCATAGGAGGCTGACTCCTTGGTTTAACGCAGAGTTGCATACTTTAAGCAGAATACTAAGAAGTTGGAGAGAAAATGGCGCTCTACACATCTAGAGGATTCCTATTTAACCTGGAATAACAGTCTACTGCTGCATTAAAAGACCCTTCGACAAGCTAGAACAGCATATTTTTCATTATTAATAGAGGCGAATAAAAACAATCCTAGGTTTCTTTTTAGTAGAGTTGCCAAACTTACACAGAGTCATAGCTCTGTTTAGCCAACTATTCCCCCAGCTCTTAGCAGTGATGATTTTATGAGATTCTTCATAAATAAAATTTATTCTATTAAAAATAAAATCATTGGCATCCTCCCAAACATGATTACTTCTTCCTCAGTAAATGAGGCAGCATCGGAAAGAACTGTAGAACCTCAGTTGTGCTTAGGCTGTTTTGATTCAGTCGAGCTTTCGGAATTATCAAAAATATTAGCCTCATCTAAACCTTCAACTTGTATGTTGGACCCAATCCCAACCGAATTATTTAAATCATATTTGTCTGACAGATTCCAGTTTGTTCATCTAAATGATCAATCTTCTTCACTCTCAAGGGTTACTTGTGGAGTTCCACAGGGTTCTGTGCTTGGACCAATTATTTTCACCATATATATGCTTACAATTGGTAGAATCATTAGACAGCATGGGATAAATTTCCACAGCTATGCCGATGATACACAACTATATTCATCCATAAATCCTGATGAACCCAGTCAGTTAGGTAGATTACAGGCATGTCTGGAAGACATAAAAACATGGATGAATCTAAACTTTTTGCTTTTAAAATCTGACAAGACAGAAGTTGCTGTCTTTGGACCAGAAGTTCTAAAAAAGAAACAGATTAGTCAATCACTTCATCTGGATGGCATTAAATTGGCCCCCAGTAATAACGTAAAGAATCTCGCCATTATTTTTGACCAAGACTTGACATTTAAATCCCATATTAAACAGGTTTCTACGATTTCCTTCTTTCACCTCCGGAATATTGTTAAAATTAGAAACATCCTGTCCAGGAGTGATGCTGAGAAACTATGGACTACTGTAATTCTTTACTATCAGGTAGTCCACAAAATGCCACTAAAAGCCTTCAGTTGATCAAAAATGCTGCAGCAAGAGTTCTGATGAATATTAAAAAGAGAGATCACATTTCTCCTGGTTTAGCTTCCCTTCATTGGCTCCCTGTTCCAGAATAGAATTTAAGATCCTTCTTCTTACATACAAAGCCCTTAATAATCAAGCTCCATCATACATCAGAGATCTAATTGTTTCATATGTTCCCAACAGAGCACTTCGCTCTCAGACTGCAGGTTTAATTGTAGTTCCTAGGATTTCTAAAAGTATAATGGGAGGCAGATCTTTTAGTTATCAGGCTCCTCTCCTGTGGAACCAGCTCCCAGTTTTTGTCCGTGAGGCAGACACTCTGTTTACTTTTAAGGCCAGATTTAAAACTTTCCTTTTTGATAAAGCTTATAGTTAGAGTGGCTTAGGTCATCCTGAGCTATCTCTGTAGTAATGCTGCTATAGGCTTAGACGGCTGGAGGACAGACTTACCAATTTTCTTCACTCTGCTACTTCCTTTTCTCCTACGACTCTCCAGTTGTATTACAGTACATTCTGCTATTTCGACTGTTAACTTTGTGTTCTCTCAGTGTTTTTCTCTCCATAGAATATATACCTGGTCTGGTATCCTGCTTGGCTGGAATGCCCTGTTGGATGGGGGGCATCGACTGGGATGGTGCTCCCAGTGGCTGAACATCCACTGTGTCCTGTTATCAACTTTTTACTTTCTGTAACATAGAGAGTACTCTTATATCGGATCTTCTGTTCCTTCTGTCTCTGCGCTGTCTTTTCAAACCCCCAGACGGTCATGGCAGATGGCCGCTCCTACTGAGCCTGGATCTGTTGGAGGTTTCTTCCTGTTAAAGGGGAGTTTTTCCTCTCCACCGTCGCTATATGCTTGCTCAGTATGAGGGATTGCTGAAGGATTGCTGTGGTTGGAAAGTCTGCCCAACCGCACGCCAATGACTGACGCAATCTGCTGGGATTCCTTAAATAGGAAACATTTTAACTGATTGGAATGTTTGTATAAATGTATTGAAATGACTTCTTTTTAAGTGCCTTGAGATGACATCTGTTGTGAATTGGCGCTATATAAACAAACTGAATTGAATTGAATTGAATCCTGAGTAATGCTGGTATAGGCTTAGACTGTTGGAGGACTGGCTGACCACTTTTCTTCACTCTGCTACTTTTCTCTTCTACTACTCTCCAATTGCATTATTTGCTGTTACTTCAACTGATGGCTTTGTGTTTTCTCAGTGTTTTTCTGTCCAAAGTAACCTCGTCTGGCATCCTGCTCAGTGGTGGTGCCTGGAGGGGGGCCCTGTTATAGATATTCACCACTGTTTGACCACCTGATCTCATTCTTCATTCCAAAATATGTTTCCCTAGCCCTGTTTCATTTTTACTGCTATAGTTGCTAGTCCTACTTTGTGCCCTGTATAGTGTGTACCTCAATGCATTACAAGTAATCCAAGACAGTAAAGATACATTGACAACACACACCAATTTCACATGTCCCTTTATCTCTGATTTATGATTCACTGTTATTTAGTGTTTTGATTGAATTTGACACTACACAGATAATTGGGATGAGGCATGGCAATAATGCTATGCAACTGAGTCAACACAGGAAATCGTTTTTAAAACTTTCAGAAGAAGGGCTTATTTTGTAATTTCTCTAACAGGAGCCTCAGTGCAAAATGGAAAATCTACCAGGCAATAGATATGCTTATCAGCCTTTGAGTAACTCGGTAGAAAGCTTAGATGTCTATTTTCTAGATTATATACTGGGGTCTTACTGATTATAATTGGAAACATGTATATATGGGGACATGAATTTGCAACCTTCAGATGGTTCCATGTAACCATATAGTATTTTAGCTTTGTAATAATCTTTTTTTTATGTGATTCTGTGTGTAGTTCACACAGAATTGCATAATGGTCAGTACAATATTTTTTCCACATGCCATAAAATGAAAAGTTTCTTCAGGGATCATAATTAATCTACTTCAGTTTGAGTTGAACTGCACAAAATTCATGAGATCCTAAAAACGTTATTTTACAACACTCGCTCCTCTTCTCCAATACAGTGGTAGTCGCCACTGCAGAGAAAAAGAATACCACTCCACACCAGGAATGGCAGGGGAATAACAGCCCTTTACAGAAAATCCTTCACAAAGTAATTTTTATAATTCATCTGAATAACTATGGTTACATTTTTTTTAAACTGTACATGTAGATTTCATCCAAAAACATATCTAATCACACTGATCTACTGATGCACTCACATTGTACTCATGTTTAACTCTCATATCCCGTTTTCCTATCTATTCTCATTGTCTGTACAAGCTTCACTTGTTATCATGTGTACAGGAATCCATTTAAACTTTGGTAATTGAGAATTGAAATTAAGCTGTTGGATTGAGTTATGGTAATATTAATAATATTGAATAAATCTGATTAGAATAACATTTTATATTCCGCTTGCTTACACCAGACTGAGCCAATATGAAGGGCAAGTACATAGCTCCTCATAGTCAAACAAAGCCTCTGCCCTGTTTTTACTGCACAACTATAAAAGCTTATTGTTCTCAAGCAGCCACTTACCAATTTATAGAGCCACCTCTCAACTGAATATTCAGCTTAATTATCCTATTTCACACACGATCAGCTCTTATGAATCCCATGTAAGTCAGATTTAATTGATGATCTGTCAAACTTGTGCAAGCGATAAGGACATTTACCCTCACATGAAACATTCTGAAATAAATAGTTAGAACGAGCCCTTTCTTGTGTTCATATATTATTATTTAGTTAATTCCAGATGTCTTCCGGAAATGTTTTTTAACTTGTAACATAATAAAAATAGAGTTCATCTTTACCTTTTTAAACCAAAGAAATGTGAATATGTCCCATGTGACTCACATTCTCCTTCAAACGGTTTGCAGGGCCAATTGATATTCACAACATTGCAGAGTATTTGGGAATTCTTAATGTTCTACCGACACAGTGAGAAAAAGAGTAGGTATTTTGCATAAAAAGACATTAAAGCGGGGAACTTCATCAATCTGTGTAGTGCTGCGAGGAATGCAGTTGAAAATGCATTGTATCTTTAAACATAACGGTACAATGAATTCTCCACATTAAAATCATGCAACTGTTATCCTTATTGCTGATAGGCAGATAGTCTACACTGTCTGGAATCCACATTCATCATGTGTCATGCTATCACTTACCCTCCCTTGTGTGTTTGTTTTGATGTGCTTCATGTGGCACAATGGGGACCCAAAGCTGACTTGGTCTCATAAACATACTTCATAATTAATAAATTATCTTAGCATTAGCATCCAGGGCTTTGAACCCTCCTAATCAATCACATGGGAGGGTAGCTAGATGCTAACCAAGTAGTATGATAGAGAAGGCAGTTGTGTGCAACAATGCTTCGATCCCTCCCTCCTTTTGAAGGAAATTTAAGAAAGTAGTTAATCAAAAGTTCATTAGCATAGAGCGCCTTGCTCAGTCCACCCTTATACCCTGCTATAATAGACACTTAGGCAGCCTGTGTGAAGTGAATAACAAGTGTGCTCCCATTTCCATTTGTGTTTGTTGTACTGAATTAAAAACCTGCATCATACACCATCTGTCTGATGGGGTTTTGTTTTTCTCTTGACCCTTAAATGAGCAAAATAAGTTTAGATTCCGATTTATAAATGACAAAAAACAAGAATGTGACAGGAAGAGATGTTAATATTTATTTGTGGTCTTTTCAGTATTTACTCCATAACCCCCCTTTCCTTCTCCCTCTAGCCCTCCCTAAACAACTGTGTACGCCCATCACCTGTGGTGTCAAAGCAGGTCAAAGTTGATATTTGTCAAAAAAAAAAGCACACAGTTTTTAACCTAATCCAAACTGAAACGCTGCTAATTACCACATTTGTATTTTACATCTGTATGAAAGAAAAAAAACATTTGTTTCCTTCTATGGTGATAGCCATTTGGAAAGTTCAAAAAGCTACCATGTGGCTCAGGAAACACAAGCTCCAAACCCCTGTCACTGGGGGAGACAAAAATGTAAACCTGATTAGGTTCACATACATTATTAAGAAATCTTAAGAGCCCATTTTTTTGTTCTCACACATAGAGAAAATGTTTCATAAATAAATCTAAGACAAGTTTTAAGGAATCCATAAAAACTGTAGAATAATTCATTCCAAATTTGACTCCTTTAACTACTTCAGTTTTCAAGCACTACGCCATCTAAGGGTGCATTCACACCAGCCCTGTTTAGTCCGCTTTAATCCAGCTCTATTTTGTTTGCCCCGAAAGTCCGGTTTGTTTGGGGAGGTGTGAATGCACAATCGAACTCTAAAGTGAAACAAAAAGCAATCCATGGGCCGCTTAAAAACCTAGGTCTCAGTTCGGCTGCCTATGACACAGGGCACTCCGGGTAAATAAAACCAAGACAACCGCGCAACAACAACTCATGTTAGCCTTGTTCTCTGCTCATGTTGAGCAGAGAACAGAGCAATCCAAAAACTCTTCAAATCTGATACCCCTCCATGTTTGTTTACATTTCACGGAACACAAAATGTTCCTGTGTTCAGTGCTTCTTAGAGCAGTGGCACCACAGCGTCACCACAGGTGAGAAGTTAAACCTGTTGCTCAAAAGCTTTGGTTCGTTTCATAAAGAGGAGTGTTAATGTGAAGCACACTAGCTAAAAGAACCCAACAATGTTGCAATTTTGGTTCACAGTCGAACCGAGTCTAACGCACTATTAGGTGTGAATGCACCCTGAGGCTATGTGCACACGTAGCCATTTTTTTGGGAAAAACGAATATTTTCACCACCTCGTTTAAAAAAAAATCTCCGTCCACACCTAACCGCACAAGTGTGTTGTTAAGCACATTCATAGACATGCCAAACCTAAAGGGGGCAGTAGTTCCCCCAAATCCTATCCCCTCAGAGTAACTTTCTATCTTCTAACTTCTACATAGAGCACTAATTGAGTTTGTAAAAACAAGCAAGCAAAAAGCGCTTGGAAAATCGATGATGCCACATCTCTGAGGGCATAAATGCTGTTTCTGAGTGTAAACACAGGTCGCACAAGTGATGTCGGAGCATTTTTGTCGCGGAAAGTGACGTTGCGGAGCTGAAAACTCCGGTTATTTCTGTCCACACGCAAACACTTAAAACGGAGAAAACGCAAATCTCCGCTTTGGCCGGAGTTTTCAGAAACAATCGTTTTCTGTGATAAAAACAGGGTTTTCGTGTAAATGACAGGCCAAACCACAGGGAATTATCAGCGTTTTTTCCTTCATGTACACGGGGCCTAAAATTGTGTCCACACCAGAATTAGCATTAAAATATATAGTTTTGTGTTTTCATAAAGAGTGTAAAGTTTTCACAGATCCCATCTGGGATTTGATGACCTTCAATGTTTAAACATTTGTAGAACTCTAAAATATCCTTTTTACTGGTGTTTTGATTCTCATACAAAATTTAACATCTTGTATGTTTTTGGTCATGTCACGGCAGAACACTAAATATACCTTCTTATCCCAATATGCACAAAAGGGGACTTTGCACCAATGAGCAAGAGCCCAGTTCTATTTCTCTGTAAGGTATAGAATTCTTCTGATATTATTTCTGATTCAGGAGTGGCTTGACATAAGCAATGTGACAGTTGTGGCCCAGTTCCTGGATACATCTGTGTGTAGTGGCTCTTGAAGCAGTTATACCAGCTCAGTCCATACCTTGGGGATCTCAGCCACACTTTTTAATGAGCTTTCCTTACAGTCCTCTCAAGGGTGAAGTATTTTGTGTTGCTTGTGTGTTTTCTTTCTTCTCAATGTCACATCAGAATACTTGGATACAGTACTTTGTGAACAAGCAGCTTCTTTAGCAATTAATTTATGCGGCTTGCCTTCCTATTAAAGGGTGCCAATGGCTGGGCGATATGGCCTCAAATCTATATTGCGATATAATCTAAAGCTTGTGCGATAACGAAATCTATTGCGATATATTTTCTTTTTTTTAATATCAAAATGACAGTTTATGAACATTCTCACTTTCCAAATGCATTGCAGCAGAACAACTTTAAAAAAGTATTGAATGCCATTTTTTTTAAGTTATTGTGCAAAATGCATTTAAAAAATATTTAATTCTTTTTTCAAAAAACTGCAACACAAAAATTCTCACAACATAAAGATGAGAATATTTTAAATTAAAAGCTAAATGTTATAAAAGAAATACAAAGTTCAAAAGTGTCTGCTTTCCTGGTTACTTATTTATAAATTTAATATCGCACAAAAATAAATCTGCACAGATTTGATTAAAAAAAGATTCAAATTCAACAGGTTTTTTCCATTTAAATGGAAAACAACAAATTTTAAACTTGCAATATGTACTGTAAAGACGAACACTGAACATCAGTATTTGACATGAAATGTATCACATTGTGTAAAATGACACTATATAGTTTGACTTTCACATTTCAAATTGATTTTTATTAAATTAACTATTACCTATTTTTTTTAGATGCATCTGTATTCAACTTGTCACATTTCACCGTAATTGAATGACAACTTCAACAAAAAAATGGTTTTACAAGAAAATGCCTGTGCAGTCTAAATAGAAAAATGCTGTTCTGCAGGTATAGATGTGGAACATGAAGCATACATTAAGCCACAGCAGTTGTACAGGAGCTTTGTTTGTATATTCTAACATGTAATACATATATAAACATTGTAACATATGACAGATTTTTTTTTACTGATTCTATTTATTTGTTCCCTGTGTTTTCTCAGTCCATCTCATGCAAAGAAAATAAGTTTGGAGTTTTAGAGTTTGCAAACCTGGAAGAACTAGAGAAAGCATTTAGTGTATAAATATGTTGAAATAGGGCTAGACGATATAGAGAAAGAGCATATTGATAAAGGGAATAGTCATGTTGATTAATATAATTATTGATAACTATCAAAAAATTTAGAACATTTATTTTAAGTTCCTTAAGCTCTTGTCTGTAATATTTTAAATAAAGAATTAAATTCAGCCCTTTAATCAAACAAAGCAAATCAAGTTAAGAAAGCTGAGTGAAATCTGTAAATACAGACAAACATAAAGAAAAACTAATGTTATTAACCATTATATTATTGATCTTTTTTTAAAATTATGTTATGGTTTTGTTTGTGTGCAAAAACCGGGCCAATAAAGCGTATCCTAATTCAGTTCAGCTACCGAAGCTAACAAGCTACTCACCAATGGCTAAGTGAAGACGGTGCCCAAAACACTGGAGCCCAGTTCAGTGACTGAGTGCTGAAGTCAGCAGGTCTTTCTAGCCCCGTTTGTATTTTTGAAAGCGTTTTGGCTTCTGAGGACATGGTGGAGTACCAGTTGGGCATTTTAAAAGCCGCGGGTGTTGTTAGCAGCGTGGCCGGGTGTGTTGTGCCTGTCTCTGAAAAATCGTGACAGCAGCACCGGTTCGCAGCGGGCCAGGGGGCTGCTGCTTGGGTCCTGCCACAATATTTTGCTGACTGTAGTATTGCCTGTGTTTTATTTTATTCATTATTGTTACATTTAGGGGCTGTTTACACGACAACGTTGCCGTTTTTGTTTGAATACGCGGGTGAAAACGCACTGCGTTTAGACGACAGGGCTTGCGATGGACAATATATATTATTATTCAATTATCTTCCAGCCCTATGTTGAAATATGAAAACTCGTTGGGTTAAATCAGTTGAACTTTACATCTTGAATGCCACAGAAAAGAAGTGCAGGAAAAGGTTTGTCTTCAGCAATTGGATTTATTTGCTTCCTTTGCACTGATATACCCTGTTTATATTCGCTGACTGCCAACAGTTTTGACCCTGTTATACACTCGTTCGATAATTCATGCATCCACCTTGGTGCTGCTGTGTTGAACCAACACATTTTATAGCTTGAAATAGGTAGTGTAAAACACACATTTTTTAAATAATGTAATTTAAATTCATGTCTACAAATTGTATCGGTTACGCTTAAAGTCCCTATTGTCTGAACAGGAAACAGATAGCAGCTGAACAGACTTTTAAGTAGTTTTGGATAAGAGCATAAATGTACAATAGTGGGAAATTTGAATTGTCTTTTTTTTCCTGTATTATCACCCTTGGGATGAAAATCGTTTAATTTATTTAGTCATAATCGATGTCAGCAGAACTCTTTGTTGTTCTCACTCATCTGTATTCAGCTGTGTGATAGGCAGTTCTTCTATGACTGTCCCTTCCAGACGCCCAGGGCCCAGGGCCAGTCAGACAAATTGTTTCCTTTTAACTCAACTGTCAGTCAGATATTTAGTGGCTCCCCCTCAAAGAATGTTTTTCTTTGTGAGGACTTGTAAAAGACTGATGCAGTATTGTACATAAGGTGTTTGGCTGCGCTGCCTTAAATAAACACTCATGACCAGATTCAAAATAGGGTGATAAGAGGGTAAATCAGCTGAAGAAGTATTTTAGCCACTGACAACTTTTTAGGAATTATTTCTTTCACTTGGTAAAAATCCTTTGTCTGGTATATTTAGGAATCAAATCACATCAGGTAGATTTGTCTCTCATCTGAGTGGTGAGCAGAGCTTCAAGTCAAGTGTAAAACATGTCATTTAAGAAACAAAGAATTTTGGAATTGTTTTATGGTTTGCTACGACTGTATTCCTTGAATGCTCTTGCGTGGTTCATCTCTCATGTCTAGTTCTTCCTGTTTCATAATTAGCTTTATTCATCAAGTTTGTGCACACACAAAAATTTGACTCCGGTTTCGCTTTGCTCTCAATGAAGACAATTATCGAGAGCACAACTTCAATCACTTAACAATGAAAAACAGTCATTTGTCAGGATTTTTTCATTATATAACTATTTTTAAACATGAATTTAGTGCACAAGCTTGTGGATTTTCTCCAATCCAGACACGGTCACAATTATACATAGAGGTGCAAATATAAACTTACAGACCCACTATAATCAGGTTAAAAGTGCCTTTTAAAGTTGCAAAATATAGTAAGCACAGTCTTAACATAATTATAGCTGTATCATTGAACACTTCCATTGTCACATATTGTATTTTTATCATCAATTAGAGAATAGTGTTTTACTACCAGTAATAAAGTCCCTTTACTGTCTCTACAAGAAGTTATAAATATAGATTGTGCAAACAGATGTGTAAATAACAGCGGCAGAAATTTTATTTGAAATGAGATAAACAGTGCAAATTGCAGCAGAGATGTAAACATTTATTGAGTTTAAGAGCAGTGATGGTTATAGAGTCTAACAGCTGCTGGGAGGAAAGACCTACGATAACGTTAATGACAATAATAATAATAATAATAATAATAATAAAAACGTTAATGGAGAAGCAATTTTCATTTTCTGTGCTCCTGTTATCTGGAACAAACTTCCAGACCACTGCAAAGCTGTTGAGACACTGAGTGCCTTTAAATCAAAGCTAAAAACCTATCTGTCTAGAGATGCCTTTCATTACTCGATTAATAAAAATGGAAGTGTGATAACCGTAATATGTTCAAATATTCTTTATGTGTTCAATGTTGTTTTTATTGTTTTATTTTTCCCCTAATCGCCCAAAGCACCTTGAATTGCCTTGTTGCTGAAAGTGTGCTATACAAATAAATTTGTCTTGCCTTGCCTATTATTACGCTCTACAGTGAAGTGCATATAACATTAACATGGACTTATAAGTACAGTGGACCCCCAGTATTTGCTGGGGTTAGGGACCACAGCCACCCACAAATACCTAAAGTCCTACTTAAGACCCCCGAAGAAAAGTATAAAAAGTATTAAAACAGAATTAAGAAATATATGATAACATTAAGGACAAAATCACAAAACCAAAGTACTGTACAGCTATTTAAAATAAAGTGGAATACTCAGATTTTAATGTGCAACTGAGTAGAACAATTTAAAAACAAAAAATATTCACAGAATGTGCATGTGAAGTTGTGCATTAAAAAGTAAATGTATTATTTACGAGACGTTAACAGAATATAAACTGAGAAAAACAGATGTGCAAATAACAGCAGCAGACATGTTAATTGAGTTAAACAGTGTAAATTACAGCTGGGATGTAAACATTGAGTTTGTTGGTAGCAGTTCTAGTTGTAGAGTCTAACAGCTGCAGGGAGGAAGGACTTGTAAAAACGCTCCTTCATACACATACACCTGAACCTCCATATACCTGAATATGCATTTATTCACACAGTGGAAACCGTCTTAGCCCTACTGCAGAAGCTAATATCTACAGCCTCCCTTGTTTCTGCTCTTGAGGGTACTGCGAAGCAGCAGCAAGGGAAAAATATGGCGTATTGGCTGCTTTGCAAATGGCAGCCAATAGCTTGTCAAGCAGCATTGTATTACTTGTAAAACATACCCAGCAATAAACATATCTGCAACATGCATATGGCAAGACCTGTTGAACAATAATAAAGGATCATCAACATAAATGAAACCCAAAATAAAAAAAAAACAGGGATCATAACGCTATCTAAATGTTAAATAAATTTAGAAAGTACTTCATTAGTAGCACCATTCTGACTTCTTCCTTAGATAAATAATATAACACACTTTGTGTACTCTCTCAACTGTAGACAAATTATCAGACCTAACATCCAGCTAATTCCAATACTACTTCCAACTGGTGCTGCCATCTTCTATCCAGCCATCCAACCTGGCAGCATAAAAAAAGACTCCATATGTTGAGTTGCAATCCATCCATCCATCGATTCATCTATTGTCTACACCTGCTTACCCTTGCAGTTGGGGGACTGGTGCCTTTCTCATGTGGTCATTGGGTGATATGCGGGGTACTCCATGGACAGGTCCTCAGTCTATCACAGGGCAACACAGAGCAAACAACCATGCACACACACACTCACACCTAAGGGCTATTTAGAGAGATCAATTTGCCTACCACATTTTTGGACAGTGGGAGGAAGCCGGAGTACCCGGAGAGAACCCATGCATGCACAGTGAGAACATGCAAACTCCATGCAGAAAAACCCCAGGCCAGGTTTTGAACCCAAGACCTCCGTGCTGCAACGCAACAGTGCTACCAACTACAGCCCAATGATTCACAATAATTTAGCGTATTTGATTTTTTTCCCCGAAAGATATGTCGATTATTTTCTGGGTTACTTCTTCATATAAATGTTGTATTATTTCTAAGTGAATGGCCTGAAGACTGATATTTTTTCTAAGTAAGTTTAAGGGTAAGTATGGGTCTCTATCTCTATCCCCTTGCTAAAATGGCAAGGGACAAATGCCAAATTCAAGGCTTCAGAACAGCTGTAACCAATTACTGATGTTTTCCGTGGCTCATAGCACTTCTTATATTTAGTCTTTGGCCTTCATATACATCATTATTTTCATATTCATACCTTCAGACTGGGTAGTCGAGCTGCTTTAAGCTGATAAGTATATGAATATCCATTTAAATTCACACTTTTTTTGTCATCATGGTAATAATCAGACAGCGTTGATATGGCACTTGCGCTTATATTGGGAAGGGATTTTGCAGAAAGAATTTACTGTTTAAAGGCCAAATGAAACTTTAAAAGGGAGAAATGCATTGGAAGGATGCTCATACAGGAGTTCCTTATTCATTATATGAAGAAAGAAAGATGGAATGGGGAACCTCAAAAATAACAATAGCTAAGTAGGAAAAGCAGATAGTCTAGTTTTTGAACCCCAAAATCAGAACTGAAAACTAAATTGCATACAGTCAGTCGATGCTACACAGCTAAAAAGAAATCCAACTAACTCGAGCAAGGCCCAGACTTCCTGGCTTCCTTTATGATGAGCAGCATTTGAATGGTGTGAGATGAAAAAGTGCTGGTGAAAATCAAAATGAGAAAGAAGAAAAATGAGGTGAATAAAAACGGAATGAGTCTGGAATGGGCAAATCCCAGAGGTGCTATTGATCTGTGGCTGCAACACACACAAACACAGTTGTGGTGCCAGGAAGCACGCCGGTGGTCAAACATGTATAATTGATGGAGTTGGGTTTGACACATGCATGTAATGTGATCTGGGGCTGGAGTCTTTTTGGTGTTAGAGAGTGTGTGTGTGTGTGTGTGTGTGCGTATGTGTGTGTGTATACCTGTTTGAGAGGAAAAAGGACAGGGATTTGTTGTGGGGACTCGGTGTAAATTTGATGTATAAGAATACTGTATTTTTCATTTTTACCAGCCCCCATGGAGGAACACATGGTGGAACAATAGCTTGTACTGTAATGGACTTTTACCTTGAGGGACTTTGTTCTCACTCACATGCAGTGTTTTACTTATTTCTGACAGTCTGTGAGATGTACTTTCAATTCTACTTCATTTGATTGTACTTGCTTTTATTAGATAAAAAAATGAAAAATAAATGCAGCAAACATGGCATTTATGACCATTTGTATCCACAAATGCATATATTAAATATTTTAATTAGCATTTGTATTTTTGATTATTTTTAACTTTCATTTTAGCAGTTCATACAAGGAAATTCTTAGGCGGTTGATGGTGAAGAAACATTTACTGTTTTGTTCACAGCTACATTTACACAGACAATAGTGCTTATTTTTCTTCTGTTTTACAGTGATTCATTTTTATCTTTGTACATTTGTGTATTTCCCAGCTTTGTGCCTACCCTGACTGTGTTCTTCTTTGTTCCCCTGTCGCTGTGTGTCTAGTTAAATTGCAGGCCTTTGAGAAGAAATCGATTTGAGCAACAAGATAACTAAGTTATCAAACTGTTTCATTGACTGGCTGTCCCTTCTCTCTCCATTTCTCGTCCCATCTTTTTCCCTTCCCCATCTTCTTTCTCTATTCCCATTTTCCACTACTTTCACTTATGTTTCCTTTGTCTGTCATTCCCTCTGTCTTCATTCTTTTGTTTTTCCCGCCCCCCCTCTCACCACAGGCCGACAGACTTGTCCTCCAGAGAAGTTTGATTGTGGAGGGGTTGCCAGCAAATGTGTTTCGTTATCATGGCGATGTGACGGAGAGAGGGACTGTGAAAATGGAGCAGATGAGGAGGAGTGTGCTGCAGGTAAGTCTGTGGTGCAAGTATTTTAAATGAAGGGAACACTACAGTGACCTAAAGTGTTAGTAATATTAAAGGGAATTTCACATTTAGAATTCAGGGAAAGGTAGTTGCATTCATTAACTTGTTACCAATATCTTCATCTTTGAAATGTTTCTGCAGGAGGACATAACAAATTGACCAACATGCATCATTTAAATCACCCTGGACATTTGAATCGGTTTTCATCATAAAGCAGGGCCCTTATGAACTGATACCAAATTTTTAAAATGTGATAACCTTGAGTAAAAACATCATAATATTACAATACCTAAAGGTTTTACAGAAAAGGTTTTCTAAATGATTTGGTTGGTTTTACTTACAAAGAACAAAAAATATTCCAAGTGGTCCTAAAGGAATATATCATCTTAAATATTACAGTTGTAACCTTTATTCATTATTTTGAATTTTGATGGTTTGACTTTGCATATTCTTATTCAGAATATTTTATAGTTTAGTTGTTTTTCATTTTGTAGACTAACGCAGCGAGTATAATAAGCTGCTGTCAGCTGTTTAATTACTTGAGATATGTGCTTGGATATCCAGCCTGCAGGCTAGCTGCTTTAGACATAAGTCTTTCATAGTTTGCCAACTGGAGTGTTAAAGGGTTACACGAATAGAGGAGATAGACAACACTCTTTTGGACACCATGTTTTCTGCGGCCAGGAGTATTCTAAAAACAATATTAGTCTTTTTTGTTAGAAAGGGAAGAGTGTAGGAGCCCACTTTCAGCCAGCTGTGTGCAACAACAGGTCGGGGAGAAGGAACACAACATGATCTATCAGTAAACCTGTCGAGGCTCTTTCTCTGGTATCTAATTACTGTTGACTTAAAACAACATAACAGTATGAGGGAAACTTCTACAGGTTCCTGAACCTAATTTTTTTTTTTATACCTGAGAGGATTTTGAGGAGGGTAGAAGTCACAAACCTCTAGTTCGCCCGTGACCTGTAAAGTTAGGTAGTCACAGACCTGCATCAGCTGGCATGGAAAAGGGCAAGGCGGCTTCACAAGTTGAGAAAGTGATGTACAGATAACGTATAGTTTGTTCTACCAGCCAGCTGGAGGTTGTAAAAGCATTTCTTAGTTAGAAGGTAAGACATTTTTTTAATTTAAATTTTAAGCATTTGCTCGGCCACTGAAAAGATTGCAACACTGAGTTTGTTATTATTTTGACAATATTTAAACAGGGAGATGTTTGACAGAGGTTTTTATGAACAGTGCTGATGCTCGATGCTCCATGACACCCCCTGTCATTCTTCATTGCTGGCCTTTATTTTGAAAACTCAGCTGTGCAGGGTGATGCCACCTCCACTTGTGATTCATGAATGGCCGGAGGCAGCCCAAATCGGGCTTGTGTTTGTAGGTTTATGTTTTGTGAAAGAGGATGTGTTAGTTCCACTAGTAAGCATGCAGAAAGCAGTAGGTCTATACAAGTTTCCCCACATATTTTCTTTGTTTGTTAGGTGTAAATAAAGTTACAGTGTAACAGATTTTATTTTACAGAAATCAGTCTTGTCACATAGGCAGGCTTTCATCCTTAGAGCTAGTATCAGAGATGTAAATGAGACCTTGATTTCCCTTTATGTGAATATCTGACAATTCAGTAAATCTCCATGTGAACATCTGACATGGATGTTTATGAATTTCAAGCCTGAAATGAAAATAAACATAGAAATGTAGCATTTTTTCCTAATGAAATTAGGTTGGATCCAAGATAATCCAATACATAGAAAATGTTTTGTATTCTTACATGAGTATAAACATCTGTACAAGATGCTATTTGTTTCTTTTACACTAAATTGATATCATACTATTTGTAAAGAACAGCTATCTGCCTTATCTACATCTGATATGTACATAAACTCACGCATGTAACAAAAAATAATAAATATTTTATAGAATTTCAATAACTAATAATCATAGAGTGAATAAAATGTTTGTTTTGTTCAAACCTGGCAGCTTTAGTAATTAAAACAAAAACATTTTAAAAATATCTTTTTTTAAGTATAAAAAAACGATCTAATAGTAATAACAGATATGAAAAACACGTGTAACCTTTCTTTAAGTATTTGTAGCCAGGTCTGCTTTTTATCTTATTTTGTTCTTAAAACAAAAGAAGAGGCAAAGTGCCAAGATTTTGGGCTCCTTCTATGACTATTAATTATTTAGATCCCCCCTGGCTAGTATCATAGCAGCTAAATGTACTCTGTTTCTTTAATCTTCTGCCTTTCAAAGCTCTTGACTGTTGAATTTAGGTGCTTCCAGGAATACAAAGCTGTTCATACGGCGACTTGCAGGAGATTATATACAATGAACCTTCAGTTTAAATTACTTCTTCCTATTAACTTTAGTGAACCTACCTGACATCTATGTCTGTTCATGATAATTTCACATTTGCCAGCCTTTTCAACAATGTGACTGTCTAATTCAGTTTGCTTATTTAAAGACTTTGCTGTGCTTGCCAGACATGCAAACATTCCATTTTCAAATATGGTGTTACATTTTTAGCGGGTGTATGTTGGACCCAAAGATATAAGCCTTTTCAGTTTCTGCATCTCTGGTGCTTCATTAATCTCCATTCTGTTTATGAGTTGTAGAACACTGCTGCAAAAAAACAGATCACCTTAGAGAGTCAGTGGGCACAATCAATTGACAACTGCCAATTGATTTTTGGCACTTAGGCCAGCTAAGGTTTCATGAAATAGACATGTAACCTAAGATCATGCTACTATTTTCCATGCCGTATTTCTTCCTCTCGTGTCCTGTTAATTTTAAAAAACCTCTTTCTTATCATTATACTTTCTTTGCAACAGCACTTTGTTCAATCTGGCAGGGAGGCCTAACATAGATCATATATTCTTTCTATTGCCTTTTATCTTTCCGACCTATGCCAGCTTCTGTCCATTATTGTAGGCTGGTTAATAAAGCTGTTTAAAATTTCATAGAATTCTCAATGATAATTGATTTTGTGCTTCATGTGGTTCGACTGTATATGAGGTGTTATGGGAGTCCTGCTGGTATAATAACCTGCCGACATCATCTTTTGATCTATCATTTAGAGATGTAGGAGTGAGTATTGATATTAATATTAATGTGACATGCGTAAAAGGCTTGTGTTAACTAAGTTCTCTCATAAAGGCTCAGAGGCTAGACAGCGCTAAATTGGGCTGTGAAGTGGTCGTTCTTCAGCTGAAATGTTGGAAGTTTAGATCCCAATACTTACTTACTTACTTGTACTTAGGTCCTTAGGCCACACACTGAATCAAACACTGCCCTGGATAGGCTTATCCATATTTGTATACAGTGTTGTCTAAAACAAAGTACACCCTCTTTAACCCCTCTGGGATTAGGAATAGGGCTGCACAGTATAAAGCAAATGTATTATCTGAATATCACCGTATACAAAATGCATCACACGAAGAGCTGCTTGACAAGAAATTTTAGGTAATTTTAAGTACCATGCATTAAGGCTCTGTGTTCCTGAAATATATTTGGTAAAACTTGATGGTTAACGCAGTATCAATATTTTAGAGGATATAAAGGTGTTAAAGTCATTAAAGAATTACAACTAACATAATAGCCAAAATGTTTTCAATAAAACTTTAAGATGTAAATAATACATTATATATATTTTTCCATTAGCTGGAAAGACTACTTATTTTCTGGGTTCTTTGTTTGGTATGAACTCAAAGCATAAAGACATCAACACTGTTTAGTTATTTATTTATTTATTGCAGCTAACATTGTTAGTGCAACATTTTACAAATGTTATTGCATGTTTTCCTTAAACAGGGCAGCCATAGTTGTGATTATTTTAGGGTGTACTTGTAGTTGGGTTTCCACACACGTTTGAGATTAGATTTAAATAGTTTGCTACACAAATTGACAGAGGGTGTACTTTCTGTTCAACATGGCTATAAGTGAATTAGAATTAGAGTAAATGTGCGTTTTGTTTATTTTTTGAGGGTTATTTGTATCAACAAACTTTTTGTGGAAATCACGCCTTGCCAATACCCAATAAACATCGTTAGAATCCCCTCCTGGTGTTTATATAGTGTAACTACATTCCTAATAACAACCACCACGGCTTCAATAGTCAGCACCAGTTAAAGTATTGTGCCACTCATTATTCATCAAGCAGGTGGTGGAATACCAATAGGAACTCTGCTATTCCGTTTTAAAAGCCAGTAGTTCTGAACAGCTCTTATTTTGCGAATCGGAAGTCAGACTGTTCTTCCTTATCCCATATGATTGAATTGTAATGGTCTATTATACAGAACATAATTAACAGACATTTATTTACCTGAGCTAGCAATAATACAGTAACCATTAAAAATCCAGCTAAATCATTTATAGATTTTTTTTTTGTTACTGTTGGACTATCTTGCTGTTTGAATTTGTAGCAGGTAGGTAGTTTTTTTTTACATTTAATGAATTAATATTTAATTCTACATACCAATTAGCACAGACAACTTAACATTATATAAGGGCAATTAACTGCATAGGTCTCATTTAGTTGTTTCAACTAGTTGGCATCTTGTAAAATGTTTTTTTTAAGACTTTAGAAGTTCAATGCTCGCTAGAGATTAAAATAAGTTCAGAGTCAAAAACATGAATTCATCTATCCGCTATTAATCTGAATGTGTTATGAAAAAAGATTTTCAAATCTTTCAACCGATAATCCTTACCCTCCTCCACCTCTGATCTCCTCTCCTTTGCTCTTTCCTCCAGGAGCTATAGTTGGAGGACAGCTAATGTTAATTAGGAGCTTCTAATTGAGCATATCCAAATGTTGAATAAAACATGAATCCAGGAGGAGTGGTTCTTTATTACATTTAGTAAGAGGAGGCCTCTTAAGAAAGTTTATGTGCCTTTAATTTATGTTAATGTGAAATTGCATTCGTTTAGGGACATGGTAGAGATCTTTGTTTATCTGCTTCGGGGTGTGTGGGGGGGGGAATGAATAATTTATATCTGGGGAGAGAGTCTGTTTTAAAGAAATAGGGTTTCCTTTTCTATACATATTGTTTGTTTTTACTTTTCTTGGCTAAAGAGCTAACTAAACATGGTTTTGGTCTATACATGTTATACACTTACAATGAAATCAATTCAAGTATTTTTTTTCTATGTGCACTTTAGTGTTTAGATTGATCTGAGTTTTTATGAACTTTGAATTAGAAAGGAATGTCCCTCTCTGAACTTCTGACTGCAATATGATATAAAGGACATTTTTTACAACTCTTAATAATGGGAAGGGAAAAAGAACATGGCATTTAAGTTGATATCTACAGAACAATAATTCAGATTTGAAAGAACTGGAGGTGGGACACATGGCTGGAGGAGGATGTAATGTTATCTTTATCCACTATGCACAGCGAGCAGGTAAAAGGTAGAAGGTAAAAAAAAACAAATTGTTTATTATATGGTTAATTTAATCTGCCATATGTGCAGTGACGTCTGTGGCATGATAAATTAGGTGGGGCATAGCAACTCAACACCTAATTGCAGCAACTAATTTTTCTGTGATGCATACAATCTGACTTTGATCAATATTATAGATTTTTATGATTTCTTCATTTTCTTTTTTATGTGATTAATTTAATATTGATTCAATATTAAATGAACCAGATAAACTAGCACACATCTACACACTACAAAATGCAGATCTTTCATCTGGGCAAACTTTTCAATAACTGTATAATCTTTAAAATAATCTCCTTTGAATCTATAATAATCCTTTAAAATCCTTAAACGATGTTAAAATCCACTGGCTGGTGATGTCCCAAATCTCTACTCGTTCAAGAGGCAACATGCTAAATTTAAACTCCATCAAAAACATCTACTTCTTTCTTTTTTCTTTTCTTTTTTGTCTTGGAAGTTGGAAAGAATATTAGATGGTTGCACACTTCTATTCAACAGAACGTAAACGTGACGTGTGCTATTCCAACATTTTAATATGAGTTATGCTGCACAACAAACGATTGCATTTAGCAAAACAGGCCACATTCTGCTAATAAATTTCCGGCAGACTGCACGCCAGATGGCACATTGTTACCTTTCTTCATCGAAGAAGGTAGCGGGATTTCTGCTTGGGGAAATGGCATTTGTGCCCCTCGGCTGTCTGCTGAGCGCACATTGCGCATGCGCACTGTGATTTCAGATCTTCATAATTTAAACAAGAGTTAAGGGGGCTCAACACCGGTGCTCCAGGGTGCCTGGTCCACGGTCGGGCCCGGCTGCGGCGGGGGGGCAGCCGCCACCCCTCTCTTTCACCCGGCCTGCCATTGTCAAACTGCTTCGGTGTCCTGGGGCATGACTTTCCTCATCTGACTGTCCCTCCGACCGCCCTGAAGCCCCGCAGTTCCGCATGACCGCTGCCCACCCTCATCATCGGAGATTCTATTATAAGGAATGTAAGGATGAGAGGAGCCCTCACTCTGTGTTTTCCTGGAGCCACAGTAAAAGGATATTGCTGAACAGATCCTGGACCACATCCAACGTCACACAACTGTGAGTAGAGTTATAATTGACGCTGGAACCAATGACATTCGTAAACAGCAGTCTGAGCTCCTGAAGCTGGATTTTAATCTTTTAAAATACACACGTGTATGTTTTTATTTCTGGCCCCACCCCCACCGTCGGCAGATGAAATGGTCGTTTTAGCAGGCTTTTATCTTTGAACACTTGGCTTTCCTCGGCCACCTTGATACACAATATTGGTTTTATAGACAATTTTAACATTTTCTGGGGCAGGAGTCAATTGTTTGGGCCGGATAGATTACATCTTAACAGACAAGGTACCCGCATGTTGGCAATGAGCCTGGCATGCCCACATCCTTCCCCCTGTCAACCACACTGGCCCCAGCTGCCCCTGACCTCTCTGCCCCTTCCGCCACATCCTAATGTGCAGCTGGTCCCTGTTCCTATGAACTCAGTCCTGATTTTAACAGTAACTCACATATCGGACTTGGACCTTGCCCTAAATCATTCGGTAGGGGTGCACCGATCCCACTTTTTCAGTCCCGATACTGATACCGATGCCTGGGCTTTGTGTATCTGTCGATACCCGATACCGATCCGATACTATTGTTGAATTAATAATAAACTGTATACCCTCCACCTTATACCTTACTTGAAGAGACTAAAGGTACCAGACTTTACTAACTGAACATAACTAAGACTTCTTTTTTCCTTTTTGACCCCACTCCTTTTGTCTTGCTGAGGTGCAGGAATTCAACGTGCTCCTTAGCATAGTGTTTCTGGATGGGCTTGATTAAAGTGGTAGTATTGTACTTTGGAGTAATACCACCTCCCCTCGAAACATTTACTTTGCAGACATTGCAAACAGCCGACAAACTAGTTGGAGTGGCAAGCGTGAAAAATCTCCACACAGCCAACCCTCTGGCTTGCTCCATGTTGCTTCTAGCATGCAACACACGTGAAGCTGAGGCATGAAATACGTTCTGCTGCGACGAACCCCCCCCCCCCCAAAAAAAACTGGATTGGCCAGTGGATCTGTTCATTCTTCCGATCCCCGATCCAGCTATTTTGTCAGTATCGCGGCCGATATCCGATCCTAATATCGCATCGGTGCACCCCTATCATTCAGACCTTTTATTACCAGCAGAGAGCGGACAAATAATCATAACCCGAACAAATACAACCCTAATAATCTCAAACAGTTACCAAAAGTCCGACCTCCAGTAAATCATACAGTCACTCCATTTCCAACCACTATTAATATGGCACTTTTAAATGTTCGATCTCTGCTGAATTAAACTTTTATAATAAATGATCTAATTTCAGACTATAATCTTCATTGTTTATTTTTAACGGAAACATGGCTGAGTGCAGATGCCCCTGCTGTTCTTACAGAGGCCTCCCGACAAAATTTTAACTTCACTTATTCAACGAGGAGTAGCAAAAGGGGAGATGGAACTGCTTTTATTAGTTCATCAACCCTTTCTGCCAAACATGTTTTATTTTATAATTTTAGCACTTTTGAATACAATGCAGCTGTTTTTAGCACTCCTCAGATTTTATGTGTCACAGTCTATAGGCCTCCAAAGAAGAGTGCACTTTTTATTAAAGAATTTTCAGAGTTTTAATCAATTTTGCACAACTCTTATGAAAGAATAATTTAAGCTGGTGATTTTAATCTACATATATATATCTTTTTAGATCCTTTATCAACAGAATTTTTAAATTTTTTGAATTATATGAATTTTAGTCAACATGTCACGTAGCCGACTTACAACAGAGGACACACCATAGACTTGGTCATCACATATGACCTGTCCAACAGTGTGTCCTCTGTTTTTGACTTGGCTGTCTCTGACCACTACTGTGTGTTTTTTTAATATCACCAGTTTTATCCAGCAGGAGACCTCTGTGAGAACTATCAGGAAACGTAATCTAACCCCTGAAGTGGCTGCAGATTTTCTGGAAGTTTTTCTAAAGATGCCTCCTATTGTTTTACCCTGCCCCCTGTGATTTTATTGTTTATAATTTTAACAGTAGGCTTCAATCTGCTCTTGACCTGCTGGCTTCATTTAAAGTTGTAAACACACACTCAAAACTTACAACACCATGGAGAAACCAAGACCTTAAAAAATTAAAGAGATGCTGCAGGGTGCCAGAGAGAAAATGGAGGAAAAATAAAATCACAATAAATCATCAAATATACATAAAACATCTCAAAGCATACAATAACGCTGTAAGAAATTCCAGAAATGCATACTTTTCCAGAATCATCTCAGAACACAGAAATAATCCCAAAATTCTGTTTTCCATTATAGACAACATTTTTAACTGTACTACTAATGCATATCAGAAAACCCCTTCAAACACTTTATGTGAGGAGTTTGCAGACCACTTCAGAGGGAAGATAGACACCATCAGATGTAATATTTTATCCTCTCAATCTAACATGGTTTTAGATAAATCTAAGTGTGTGTCTTTACCAGAGGAAACGCTGGACAGTTTTGTCCTGGTAGAATCTGGGACTGTTGATAAAGTTTTCTCCTCAATAAGGCCCACCACATGTGTCTTCTTGGACCCGATTCCCACCTTGTTTTTTAAGCAATTTTATGGATCATTTAGAGATGAGATTTTAACCATGATGAATTGCTCCCTTCAGACGGGGGGTTTTCCTGCCACCTTCAGAGGGCCGTTAGTGAGACCCCTGCTGAAGAAGAGCAATTTAGATTTGAATGATTTTAACAATTTCCGACTGGTATCTAACTTACCGTTTTTAAGCAAAGTTTTAGAAATGCTTGTTTTAATTCAACTTAATGATTATATTAACGCTCATAATTTCCTATGAGAAATTTCAGTCTGGTCTTAGGGTGAACCACACAGACCTGCTAACCTGTACTCATTTTACGTAGCAGGTACGCAATTTGACATCTAAATACGCTGGTACGACCCGCCTCTCTAAACTATGCAAAAAGCTGCGGACATTTGAGTTCTGTGGCGAATGTGCATGTGCGGTACTCATGTCTGACAACACGGTGCAGCAGCGTGGTGAAGCGGTGTCAGCCAATCATTGTAGAAAAGTGGAGAATTTAGTCTACCCAACCTATAGTGTAACATCCTCGCCTCTCCGATTCCATTCCCCACTCGCTGCTGCGATTGGCGCTTAAAAAGGTAAACTGTGTGTTTGAGTGTCAGCGAACCTGCCAGCTTTAGGCAAATGTGAACCGTTAGGCGTAACGTTACTTTCACTGTGTAAACATTCGAGCCGAAGTCTAAGTGAAAAAAAGAAAGAAAAATGGTGAGGTGTTTTTTCTTAGCAAATCTATCGATCAAGAGAAAGATGAGGCAGCGGTGCATGTACGTGCGTGTGTGTGTGTATTTTAGCCTTTATATATGTCCATTGCAGATATAATAGGCCTGTATATAAGGAGGAATGTGATTATTTATATAGTTTAAACTTGTAGCCAACAAATCTTTTGCAGCAAGTTTTGCAACCAGTGCCATGGCAGATCAAATCAAATCAAATCAAATCAAATCAAACTTTATTTATAAAGCGCTTTTCATACAAGAAGTTGCATCACAAAGTGCTTTACAGATTAAAATGACCCCACATAAAACCACCTTCCCTTCCCTCCCCCACAGATTTAAAAGCATTGTCACAGTTATACCCCCCTCCCCCCAACCCAACTCCCATGCACACACACAGTTAAAAGAAAAAGTAAAAAAGGACATTTGGCCGAGTGTAGATGAACCATGCAAGGAAACGCCATCAGAGGAACCATCTGCCCCGGCAGCGGTAGACTAACAGCAGCAGCCGAGGCACCGACACAGGGCACCCAGCGGAGGCAAGGCCAAGACCCCCACCTCCACCCAAGCTCCACCTGGAGAGCACCCAGGCAGCCACAGCCGACCACCGCTCCCGGGGCAGAGGGCTCCCACAGAGGAAACACTGGAACGGGGATTAAAATAAATTAAAGTATAAAAATAAACAGTAAATTAATGTGCTAAGATTAAATAGTAAAACTGATAAAAATATAATCATGAGGGAGAGGAAGACAGGGAGGGACAGGGCAGCCGCAAACCTGCCAAAAAGAAGAGGGTCCATGTTCCCCAGAAGTTTTTGATTAAATATCAAGAATAGTAGCCATGCTTGCGACCCTCTAAACTTCCATATCATGCATTGTGCACAGTGTGCAATTATGATGTGGACATAAGCCACCAGGGAGCTGCAGGTAGTGTATAAATTAGCCCCAGCGATGTGTGCATATGTGCTGTAAGTCAATTTAACAATCACATTCATGAAAACAAAAATACCTATTGCAATATAAAAAATAAATTACCATTTGAATTGAATGCATATATTTTTTGGGGGATTTTATTGTTTTTCTTATAACTTATTATTTCTAGCCGCACAACACAAGTGGTACTCAAAATATTTTGACAAGGTTGGCAGGTCTGACCACAGCACAGAAACGACCCTTCTGAAGATTTTGAATGATTTTTGATTAAACTGTGATGCCCAGAAGGTGACAGTGTTGGTTCTACTGGATCTAAGCGCTGCCTTTGATACAGTAGACCACACTATTCTTTTAACCCATTTAAAATAGATTGGCCTCTCTGGTGCTGTTCACAAATTCAATTCAAATTCAATTCAAATTCAAAAATACTTTATTGATCCCATAGGGAAATTAAGTGTTGGTATAGCTCATATAATTAATTCTTTAAAGAGTTGTTGTAAATGATGATAGCTGTGGGCAGGAGGGATTTCCTGTAGCGGTCTGTATTGCAGCGAAACTGAAGAAGCCTCCAACTGAAGATGCTCTGTTGTTGTATGACAGTCTCCTGAAGAGGATGCTCAGGGTTGTCCATAATTTTTTTGATTTTATGAAGAATCCTTCTTTGCATTATCATCTCCAGATGTTCCACAGTTGTCCCAAGAACAGAACCAGCCTTCTTTATCAGGTTATTGAGCCTTTTTAAGTCCCTAGCTCTGATGCTGCTATCCCAACAGATGACGGGTGAAGAGATTACACTCTCCACAACAGACTTGTAAAAATATGCAGCATCTTGCTGCAAACCTTGAATGACATAAGTTTCCTTAAGAAGTACAGTCTGCTCTGTCCCTTCTTATAGACGGCTTCACGGTTCAGTCTCCAGTCCAGTCTGTTGTCAAGGTGAATTCCGAGGTATTTATACCCCTCAACCACCTCCACTTCTTCTCCCATGATGGAAACAGTGTTTGACTTATCCCTGTTTCTTCTGAAATCTACAATCATCTCCTTTGTTTTGTTCACATTCAAGGTGAGACGATTGTTTCCACACCATGTCACAAAGCGGTCCACCAGCTCTCTGTATTCAGCTTCTTGTCCATCTCTGATACACCTGACAATTGCAGAGTCATCTGAGTATTTCTGTAGATGACAGGTCTTTGATTTGTACTGGAAGTCTGAGGTGTACAGAGTGAAAAGGAATGGTGAGAGTACAGTCCCCTGTGGTGCTCCTGTGCTGCTGACCACCTGGTTTGACACACAATCCTTCAGTCTCACAAATTGTGGTCTGTGTGTCAGGTAGTCATTGATCCAGGCAATTGTTGAGGGCTCCATCTGTGTCTTCAGGAGTTTCTGACAAAGCAAATCAGGCTGAATTGTGTTAAATGCACTGGAGAAATCAAAGAACATGATCCTGACAGTGCTGCCTGCTTTGTCCAGATGACAGTGGGTTGGTTGAAGCAGGTGTATGATGGCATCTTCAACTCCAACTCCACAGCGATAAGCAAACTACAGTGGGTATACGTTCCTGTTTGCTTACTCAGGGCTGCCAACAGAAGTCTCTCCAGGACCTTCATGATGTGGGATGTCAGGGCAACAGGTCTATAGTCATTGATGACTGATGGGTGAGTTCTTTTTGGTACTGGAACAAGGCAGGATGTCTTCCACAACACTGGAACCTTCTCCTGAGTTAGGCTAATGTTGAAGAGGTGCTGCAGAATCCCACAGAGCTGCTCTGCACAGGCCTTCAGGACTCTGGGGCTGACACCATCTGGACCTGCAGCCTTGTTCCTGTTCAGTTTCTCCAGCTGCCTCCTCACCTGACTTTTGGAGACAGAGAAGTGGGAGGGGGAGGCAAAGGGGGTAGCAGCGTTTCCTGACTTGGTTGAAGTCAAACTTGTGGAATCAGAAGAGTCCATGGCTGAGGTGAAGGATAAAACATCCGAGGTGTAACAGGAAAGCTGTTGATCAGAGGAGAGTGGAATGTCTGTTTGGCTGGGAACAGGAGAGGAGGATGCTGAGCTAGTTCCTGAACTGAATCTGTTGAAGAATGTGTTCAGTTCATTGGCTCTGTCCAGACTTCCATCTATCCAATCCTTCCTGTCCTTAAAGCCCGTGATCTTTCTCATTCCTGACCAGACATCTCGGATATTATCCCTCTGTAGTTTGTTCTCCAGCTTCGTCCTGTATGGCTGCTTGCTGTCTCTGATCTTGACCTTAAGTTGCTTCTGTATACTCCTCAGTAATTCCCTGTCTCCCTCCCTGAAGGCTCTTTTTTTCTTGTTTAGCAGTTCCTTCAGGTCACTGGTGATCCAGGGTTTATTATTAGGGGAGCATCTCACTGTTCTGGTGGGGATGATGTTGTCCACACAGAAGTTTATATAGTCAGTCACACACCCAGTCATGGCATTGATGTCCTCTCCATGTGCTTGGCAAAGAGTCATCCAGTCTGTGGTTGCAAAACAACCCTGTAGGGCTTTTTCAGCTTCCTGTTACCATTTTCTCACAGTTTTCTTTGTAACAGGTTGCCTCTGAACAAGTGGTTTATATTCTGAACAGGGAAAAACAAGATTATGATCTGATTGTCCCAGAGGAGGTCTTGGTTTGTACATGTATGCATCCTTTATATTTGCATAAAACAAATCCAATGTCTTCTTTTGTCTCGTGGAGCAGCTGACAAACTGTTGAAATGTTGGAATTGTAGTAGAGAGCAAGCCAAGATTAAAATCACCAGATATTGCCACAAATGCATTGCGGTGCTGTGTCTGTAGCTTAGCAACAACGGAACTGATGACATCACATGCATTGTCGGCAATGGCTGAAGGTGGAATGTAAACAACTGCCAAAATTACACTGGTGAACTCTCTTTCAAATAATATGGCCGAAAACGTACTGCCAATAGTTCGACGTCTGGGCTGCAGAGACGACACATCACAGTTACATGTCCTGGATGACGCCATCTGTTGTTGACAAGCACTTCTACTCCACCTCCTTTCCTTTTCCTGCTCATTTTCTGTCTGCTCGTACAGTCAGGAAGCCTGGCAGAGAGACGTTGGAGTCGGGGATATGATCCAGCAGCCCAACTCCGTAAAACACATAACACTGCATTCGCGGTACTCTGGCTGAGTCCTTGTAAGGGCTTGGAGTTCATCCATCTTGTTAGCCAATGATCTTACGTTGCCCATTTTGATCGATGGAAGAGATGGTTTGAACTTCCTCTTTCTCTGACTCCTTTTCACTCCTGCTCTCCATCCACTTCTCCTCCTTATCAACTCATCAGGGATTGGTGGCTTTAGTTGAGGTATTATTTCAGCTTTTGGGATGTTAATCGGCAGCTCCCGGCTGTAAACCACATTGTTGCCATGGTTACGCATCATAAGTTGTCAAAAAGTGAATAATTTACAGCAAAAATCCTTCCAGCTTCACAGCACCAAAAACTAGAAAGTATACAGGTAAAAAAAAAAAATAATGGTTCACATCCTATCTATCTATCTATCTATCTATTTAATGGTAAGTTTAGATCCCTGCTCCTCTACGGTCCATAAGATCATTTGTGGTGTGCACCAGGGTTCTATTTTAGGGCCAGTGCTTTTTATTCTGTATATGCTCCCTCTTGGCAGCGTCATCAGAAGACATGGAGTTAACTTTCACAGTTATGCTGATGATACACAGTTGTACATCCCCATGTCTCCTGATGACACATGACCGATGAATGCACTTTTTAACTGCATTTTAGACATCAAATCCTGGATAGCAGAAAACTTTCTCCAGCTCAACCAGGATAAAACTGAATTTTTAGTTATCAATCCTGAGGCTCAGAGAGAGAAACTTTTGACAAAACTGCAACCACTGTCTCTTTACACTTCTTTACAAGTGAAGAACCTGGGCGTGATTTTTGACTCTGAGCTGACTTTTATCCCTCACATTAAAAGCATTACTAAAATTGTTTTTTATCAACTAAAGAACATTGCAAGAGTCTGCCCCATTCTCTCTCCCGCCAATACGGAGACACTGATGCATGCTTTTATCACTAGTAGAATTGATTATTGTAATGCCCTGCTTTGCCCTGATTAAATTTGATCAATGTTTTCCACTAAATAATTCTACATTTTATCAGTGTTAAAATTGTATCAGTACTTTCCAGGTAGTGCTTGGGTGGAGGTGGGGGTCTCAGCCTTCCCTCCGTTGGGCGCCCTGGGCCGGTGCCTCGGCTGTTGCTGTTGATCTGCGGCAGCCGATGCAGATGGCTCCCCAGATGGAATTTCCTTACCTGGCTCATCTGTTTTCGGCGCAATGTCCTTGTTTACTGTTGCTTTTAAGTGTGTGCGTGCATGGGAGATGGGTTGGGAGGAGGGGGGATATAACTGTGATCATGTTTTTGTTCTGGGAGGGGTTTTATTTGGGGTCATTTTAATCTGTAAAGCACTTTGAGAAACTATTTTGGATGAAATGCGCCTTTTAAATAAATTTTGATTTGATTTTGAGTTATCATCCTGCAACTTTTAGATGCATCCCGGCTCCAAAACACCTGAATCAAAAACTGCTTGTTACAAGACTTCTGGAGAGCTGAGTGACTGCTGGTGAGGGAATTCACCTATTTGATTCTGGTGTGTTGAAACAGGGATACATCTAAAAGCTGCAGGATAGCAGCTCTTTAAGACTGGAGTTTGCCACCCCTTTATTGGTGTAACTGTTTTCTTCTCTTTAAGAGTTATCTGAATTAGCAATTATTCTTTTTTTAATCTTTTTTTTAGTTTGAGTAAATCTTCTGCTAGTTGCCATTCTTCTTTTCCTTGCTAGAATGCATTAAGTTTTGTGTCTCTATCAAAAAATCACACTTCTCTGGAAGCCACAATATGCTCAGGTAGAAAGAAGTCTTCGTGGATAAGTGATCCACTGGTACGTAGTGAAAAAAGGGGAGTGTTGACGAGCTGAGAGAAAATGGCGGAAAACTCGACTCCAGGTTCACTGTGAGATCTACAAAGAGAGACTGAACAGATATCATTTATCTTTAAAAGAAGCTAGGGAATCTTTCTTTTCTGAAATCATTAACAGAAACATTAATAATGCCATCCCTTCATCCATCTTCTTTCGCTTATCCGGGGTCGGGTCGCGGGGGCAGCAGCTTAAGCAAAGAGACCCAGACTTCACTCTCCCCAGCCACTTGGGCCAGCTCCTCGGGGGGAATCCCAAGGCGTTCCCAGGCCAGCTGAGAAACATAGTCCCTCTAGCGTGTCCTGGGTCTTCCCCCGGGCCTCCTCCCGGTGGGACGTGCCCGAAACACCTCACCAGGGAGGCGTCCAGGAGACATCCTGACCAGATGCCAAGCCACCTCAATTGACTCCCCTCGATGTGGAGGATCAGCGGCTCTACTCTGAGCCCCCTCCGGATGACTGAACTTCTCACCCTATCTCTAAAGGAGAGACCAGACACTCTATAGAGGAAACTCATTTCAGCCGCTTGTATCCGTGATCTCGTTCTTTCGGTCACCACCCAGAGTTCGTGACCATAGATGAGGGTAGGAACGTAGATCGACTGGTAAATCGAGAGCTTCGCCTATCGGCTCAGCTCTCTCTTCACCATGACAGACCGGTACAGCGCCTGCATAACTGCACATGCCCTACCAATCCGTCTATCGATCTCCCTCATTTTTCCCTCATTCGTGAACAGGACCCCCAGATACTTAAACTCCTCCACTTGGGGACCCGGATAGGGCACCCCACCCTTTTCCGGCTCAAGATCATGGTCTCGGATTTGGAGGTGCTGATTCTCATCCCAGCCGCTTCACACTCTGCTGCAAACCGCTCCAGCGAAAGCTGTCGATCACGTTCCGATGAAGCCAACAGGACCACGTCATCTTCAAAAAGCAGAGACCCCACCCTGAGGGCACCAAAACGTATCCCCTCAACACCTTGGCTGGGCCTAGAAATCCTGTCCATAAAAGTTATGAACAAGATCGATGACAAAGGGCAACCTTGGCGGAGTCCAACTCTCACCGGAACAAGCCTGACTTACTGCTGGGGAACCAAACTCTGGCACCGGTCGTACAGGGACCTAACAGCCCGTATCAAGGGGCCCGGTACCCCATACTCCCGGAGTACCCCCCACAGGACTCCTCCAGGGACACGGTCGAATGCCTTCTCCAAGTCCACAAAACACATGTAGACTGGTGGGCGAACTCCCACGCACCCTCCAGGACCCTGCTGAGGTTGTAATAATGCACAGACTCTATTTGCAACAGTGGAAAGACTAACTAATCCTCTAGTGACAGTAGCCCCTGAACTAAACTCGACCAGGGCCTGCAAAGAATTTGCCAGCTTTTTCAATGAAAAGATTCGAATCTGTGCGGTCGATCTTTACTGCAGCACCGATCCGACTACCAGTGTTATACCCAACTAACGCCAATGTAAAAAAAATGTCAGAATTCCAAGAATTAAAAAAACAAAACTAGAAGAAATCATTAACCAATTAAGCCCCTCCTCCTGGTGTCTTGATATCCTACCCACAGCTTTCTTTAAGAAAGTTTTCCCTGTCATTGGGTCTGATCTGATTAAAGTAGTTAACTAAAGTGTATACAAAGCGTTGAAATGATTTAATTTTTTATTATAGTAGCATTATCTTATAATTAATTAATTTTGCGAGTTTTGTAACTGTTTGGTTTGGAACCTCTTGACCTTTCTTACTGTCCTTACTGTGCTTAATGATGAGATAAACTCGGGTCTTCATCTGGTGTCATTACTCACAGTTCCAGTTTCAAACTTTTTAATCATTGCTTTGACTGCATATATGAGCTAGTGTAAATGCATCTTTATAATTCAAAACATTTGACTTAATTTATTGGTATTTTTTTCCTACTTTGATGAGAAATGGGATTCTGTCATGTCATATGTCATAACTTACTTATGTTCAATCTACAAGTGTCACTGCTTGCTTCACATTTTATGCACTATGTTGTTGACTGGGACTAAAAGAGTCAACACAAACAGAATAGTCAGAGGAGCTTCATCCATGCCCCGGGGGACCTTTTGATCTTTTCACATCATCCTGTGCTGCTGACTTACATTAGGGCAAGTTGTTGAATCTGAATCAATGCCCACCAGGGATGTTTTAGCTAATGTTTTATCGCAGGATATAGAAGGGTAGAATAAAGGGATTAAATTTTTTCAGTGAACTTTGTGTGTATGTGTATATGGAAAATGACTAAATATGAACACAAAGTGATGCAAACTCACTGTGTAGAAGTGTCTATCTGTCTATAACACATAAGCAGTACAGTGTTTCTATTGGAGTTTGCCTGATTAAATTTGGATTCTATTTTCTGATAACGAATCAAAGAAAAAAGTAATAAAGAGAACATTTCTGGTTCTTTTCTCCTGCTTCACCCATATTTCTATTAGAAGATGTTACTACAAAGAAGTACAATTGCAGCCTGTTTTCTCTGAGTTTTCTTCCCACCACTCCCTCTTTCATTTATAATCCTGTGACTGCTCTCACTGTGTGCGTAGGTGTAATGTAATGGAGCGCCAGCACACAAACAGGCTCACTGGGAACCCAGAGGCGGTTGCACTTTAGATGCAAGCAGGCTGGTTTCTCAAAAAGATGGCTTTAATAACATTACCCTTCTCCCTTTCAGGTGCATTTCCATCCACTTCCATGCACACAAGTATACTGTACACACTCTAAAGGCATCATGAGAGATCACAGCAAATACTTCTTGAGTTAAACAAATGACAAAGGTGAAAACAATGGTTGGCTCCAGCTTAACAGGGTAGCAAACAGAGGAAATATGTATTCCGCTACTCCTGTTTTCTTTGCTAAAATGCCAGTAAGATACTTAATCTGATGCTCCATTACCACATCACCACCGTATTGCCCCTCAGTAAAACTTTAACTGGTAAACCATGTGGTGAATTTGATTACTTCACCAGTATCTTCAACTCTGCAATGCCACCGCATTTTCATAAGATTTACATTAGCACAGTTGCACAAGATCCCTGCTGTCAACCTTTTGTGTGTGTTTTTTTTTTCTCATGACTGAGCCAGATGTCCACAATCAGTTCACTTTTAAGTGTGTTTTAAGTTTGAGACTAGGGCCTTGTTTTCCTGGGAATTTTATTTACAAAAAAGGCCAGCCGATGCTCCTCCAAGTGCACTAGCCTCATCTCTGTTTAGTCCTTAACCAGAGCTTAGCGATTTGTATATATCCCAAACCTTATATACCTATTTATCTGCGCAAAGGCAGGATACATGGGCCTTAACTGTTGGAGATACTCCTGTTGCAAATGTAAAAACCGTTGATTTTAACAACAAGACCTTTACCAATGATTCTGAAATAGCAACAACAGTTTATAAATTGTGGAGAGTCACCAATAACTCAATGGAAATGTGTTGCAAAAATTACTTTCTTTTATGGAGACCTCTGTGATCTCTCACTTTTGGAGTGACAGCAGGAAAAAATATGGAGAGAAAACTTCAGTCGGGATTAAAGTCTGGGGTTCTAGACTTGAAATTACGCTCACCTCAATGCATTTACAATGTGAAACGGAATTCACTTCAAATTCAGGTTACGTTTATTAACACTGACAGATATTTATTAAAGTAAGCTTGAGATAAATCTTCCAGAGAGCATAAGTCACACACATAGGACAACAGCACCTCACTCCTTGAAGATCTGTTAAGGATCCACTGGAATGTTGCTGTTTTATGGTATGAAATTCAATTCAACCTTCCGCTTTGTTTCTCTTAAATACTGAAGATATTAAGAATACAACAGATTCTTTAAAACTTGTTACACATTTTCTGCTAAAGATCTACTACAATGGATGTTTGGGGTATTCCGGGTAAATAAATTCAAAGGTTATCAAAAAAAGGTCAGACAAGACAGGGTTATGTGGAAGTGCTGTTATTTCTTTATACTCATTGCCATATGCCTTGTATGTTAGTACAAGGTCTAAAGCATGATGACTGGATTGGGTGGGTCCCTGTAATTTCTGAGTAAAGCCAATTGAGTCAAAGATGGCATAAAAGACCACACAAAGTCATACAGTAGGCTATATAAAGCTTAATTTGTAATATTTATAATATTATATTTATTTTTATGAACAGCCATATACAATGATAATATGAATATAGGCTACTTTGTGTGTTCAGCTATATGTGAGTAAGTGGTCTTAAGACTGTTTATATTTTAATTATATGTGAACTTGGTGATTCATGTAAACATCCAGTGATGGCAAACGGAAATAATATGGCAGCCTTGTTCACTGTATTCTTCTGAAAAGCACCGCGTTCAGTACGAGCAAAGTTTTCCAACCAACTTTACATCACCAGCCAAAGTTTTAAAAAAAAATCCGACTGGAGTGGAGGCAGTGACCGACGCTGCACGAGCTGTTTTCAGCTCTGTCTTGTCAAATGCACCGCAAGTAACTTTAAATATCATACAAACCGAAATAGAGGCGAACTGAATAAAACCTGAGGAGGACTGAAGAGAGCAACGTGAGCTAGAGTCTCTCAGCACGCCTCTGTCTCTCACCTCAGTCACTGTCTGTGTGTGTTCGACTGCGAGAGAGGGGGGCGGGCACTGTGTGTGACTGGCCAATCACAGAGTGTGAAGACAGTTATCAAATGAGGATTTTCCCTCAGCACGAGCACAGATATTGACCAGTTTTACTCGTATCATGCTCGTACTCGTCAAAAATGCTTTATCCGTTACGAGTATCCGGCTCAACCTAGCTAGCACCATGTATTTTAAAGGTGAATGTGATTAAGCTAAAACGTTACACCCCCCCCCCCCCCCCCCCCCAAAAAAAAAACAACTCTTCGGATCTGCACGATTCACACAAGCCACCCAAACTGACGTGAAAAAAACGGGAGGCGCCAAAAAGCACCATGTTTGCTTCCCTGACAATCCGTCCAGGGTGAAGCCACCACCAACACCATCAGTGTTTTTATAGCTGCAGACAGCGGTGCAAAACCAGGGGAACGCATAGCTATGTGACAATAAGCGCTCATTCATCACAGCAGACTGGAAGATGAGAAGTCTGGTGCTGCAGACATGCCCCCTCTGAGAATCACACAGGCTCTCATCTGGCGCAGGTGCTGAAACAAGCCATCATTAATTATGTTAAAAATAAGATATTGTGTTTTATGCACTTTAAGTTGATTTGATAGGCTATATTTGAATTGAACAGTAAATCGAAAGACAGTTGTTTGTTTGTTTTTTTTTTTGTTTTTTTGCTGATCCGAAAAATCCGTGATCCGTGTCTCTGATCCACAAACTGATCCGAACATTGAGGTTTTTTTTTTTTTTATCCTTGCACCCCTACTACGTAGCCTAGCCTAAACTAATAGCTAAACATTAGCCTAAATGCTAAAATCGGTGCTTTGCTTTAGTCTACTCCGCCGTAGTTCAGTGTCCGTAGCTTCAGTTCCTGCATCCTGCTCACCTCTCTTAAAATATTTGGACATAAAATCCTTTCTGTCTCTATTGTCCTCTTTCTTCTTCTTTTTTCCTTTCTTTTTTGAGTGCCGGATTTCTGTCGACTTGACTTACTGTCGGATGAGGAGCTCTGGAATTTGCGCGTATTAATAACATTGCTTTCCATTTGGCCCAAAGTTCTAATGTACCGCCACTGTGGGGGTCATACAATTTTGCATGGGGGGGGTGTTTAAAAACGTTTAAAGACTTTTTAAAGAAAATAAGGAGCCTTTGAATGGCTCAAATACACATCTAAGATTAATTTTTATATTTTAGAACAACTATTTTCACAGTTGGTTAATATAGGCTACAGGTCTGAGAAGTCTCTCATGCACCCCCCCCCAGCCCAGGGCACGGGACAAGAGACCCTTTTGTCCCCCCGTGACGACGGGCCTGCCTATAGCATCAAGTCAGCCCAAACATTTTATTTTGTATAAAACAGAAGTCCGCGGAATCCCAGTTAGTGAGAAGGATTTTCCCGACAGCTGCCCATGCTGCAATCAAGTACGTCTGGGAAACTATGCTGTCAAAATATCAAAACAACTCCGAACACATTCAAGTATGTTTTGTTCTCAAATATGAGTAAGGTATTATTTAAACATTAACACTGACTGTTTTCAAGTGGTTATATTGTTTTCTACTTTAGCTATGTCTGCGTGTACTATTTTATTCATTTAAAAAATCCAATCAAATCTCTAGGCAGTTCTATACTTTCAACATTTTATGTAAGGAAGGAATTCCAGACAAAAGGTTATTTGATTAATGCAGATTAAAGTAAAAAAAAAAAAGTCAGATCCACATTTTTATTTATTTTTCTTGATTCAAGTGTACCGAAAACTTTGACTTTAAAACTACAAATATGTACCGAACTGTGATTTTTGTGTACTGTTACACCCCTAACAGCTAATATAACATAAAAATTATTATCTAGTAGTCAAAATGGATGAATGCATAGACATAAATATATATTTCCTTGATTGTGGTGATATTCCTTTACAAGATGCAAACAGACTTGTTCCGTTGTGTGTTTAGCAGGGCATGCAAATACTGATAACCCAAGAAACCAAAGAAAACGAGTGAGTAAATCTTGAGAACTTTGACATTTATTGAAAAATAGTGCCCACAAATACTCAATTCAATTCAATTCAATTTTCAATTCAGTTTATTTATATAGCGCCAATTCACAACAGATGTCCTCTCAAGGCACTTAACAAGAAGTCATTTCAATACAATTATACAAACATTCCAATCAGTTAAAAAGTTTCCTATTTAAGGAATCCCAGCAGATTGCGTCAGTCATTGGCGTGAGGTTGGGCAGATTTCCAACCACAGCAATCCTTCAGCAATCCCTCATACTGAGCAAGCATGTAGCGACAGTGGAGAGGAAAAACTCCCCTTTAACAGGAAGAAACCTCCAACAGAACCAGGCTCAGTAGGAGCGGCCATCTGCCACGACCGTCTGGGGGTTTGAGAAGACAGAGCAGAACACAGAAGGAACAGAAGATCCGATATAAGAGAACTTTCTATGTTACAGAAAGGAAAAAGTTGATAACAGGACATACTCATTTTGTTCCACCTACTTCCATATCCTTACTAGGACATTCATCACAACCCACCTGCACAAACACACACACACAGTCACAGCACTGGGATAGCTTTTAAAGGATTAAATATTCAGGCCTAAACTGCTGTCAAATGGCATTGTGATTGAGCCGTCAAAGCAGGCATGTGCACAATTCGCACAGTACCCTCTTGTCATGGATGTGGTTAAAAAGTGATTTTTCCCTCAGGTACACCAGTCAGGTAGCATAAAGAGTTTCAGTATCTCAGTGAATTTGGTTCTGTTTTTCTCTTCATCTAAACTGTCATTTCTCTTGGAGTCTCCTGGCTCTGCTGCCACACTACATCAATGAGTTTTATTTCATGGCTTTTTATTCTAAATTCTAACATACAGGTGAAACTCGGAAATTCAGAATATCGAGCAAAAGTTCATTTATTTAAGTAGTGCAACTTAAAAGGTGAAACTAATATCTGAGAGACTCATTACATGCAAAACGAGATATTTCAAGCCTTTATTTGATATAATTTTGATGAGTATAGCTTAGAGTTGATGAAACCCCCAAATTTAATGCGTCAGAAAATTAGACTATTACATGAAATCAATAAAACAAGGATTTTAAATAGAAAAATATTTGAACTCTGAAAATTATAATCATGCATATGTACTCAGTACTTGGCTTGGGCCCCTTTTGCGTCAATTACTGCCTTAATGCGGCGTGGCATGGTGCTATCAACCTGTGGCACGGCTGAGGTGTTATGGAAGACCAGGATACTTCAATAGCAGCCTTCAGTTCTTCTCCATTGTTCAGTCTCATGTCTCTCATATTTCTATTGGCAATGCTCCATAGATTCTCTATGTGGTTCCGGTCAGGCGAGTTTGCTGGTCAATCAAGCACAGTAATCCCATGGGCACTGAACCAGGTTTAAGTACTTTTGGCAGTGTAGGCAGATGCCATGTCCTACTGGAAAATGAAGTCAACATCTCCATAAAGCTCGTCTGCGGAAGGAAGTATGAATTGCTCCAAAATGTCCTGGTAGATTGCTGCGTTGACTCTGGACTTAATAGCACAGTGGACCAACACCAGCAGATGACATGGCTCCCCAAATCAACACAGACTGTGGAAACTTCACACTGGACTTGAAGCCATAGCTGTCAAGTATCCCGTTTTGGCCGGGAAAGTACCGTATTTTACCCCGCTTTCCCGTCGTCCTCCCGTATTATAATATTCCCGTAAATCTCCCGTATTATATATATCTTTAAAATTCCTCTGCCTCTCCAAACTGATCTCTGGAACAGTAGGAGGCGATAATTCTCCTTTAAGGTGGTGGCCAACCGCGGTTAAACTAGAAGAATGAAGAAGAAGCAGCCTCGCGAGAACTGCCACATACAGTTGCCCCTGTGGCAGTTATCGCGACATTTGTGCAGATAGCGGGAACATAACAGAAACAGCAAACGAGAGAGATGGATGAAAGTGAAGAAGGAATTCCTGCCAAAAAATCAGAGGTTTGTAAATATCTTACCTTATATCTAATAAGATAAGATAAAATATTATCTTAATATATTACGGTCATGTAAAATCAACCACACTGGCCCAGCCAACAAATACACTCCTTCCAAAAAAGTTTTAAAGAATGCAAAATCTGCAACAAACTTGTGTAATAAGTCACTAATGAATGTCAGAGAGCCACAGGAGTGAACATGATATATTTAAAGGAAATGTGTAATGAAAATAAAATGTAAAT
Organism: Valencia hispanica; assembly: GCA_963556495.2. Taxonomy (NCBI): domain Eukaryota; kingdom Metazoa; phylum Chordata; class Actinopteri; order Cyprinodontiformes; family Valenciidae; genus Valencia; species Valencia hispanica. The sequence goes on along the minus strand of OY747705.1, from coordinate 48,948,174 downwards.
GTTTAACTTAAAGACAATCATTGTGAAATAAACTGTAAGTACGTAATGTGTTAAATAGCATATGAACTGAAAAATGTAAAATCAATAAATGTGCTTGATTTACCTTTTTGTGTTTTCATTTAGGCTGTATTATAACATAATGTGTACAGCATTTCAATGTCAACAGAGGTAGGCCTATCAGATTCTGAACACCTAATTGTAGTTAGTAATTGGTTGAAAAGTTATTATAGACTTTTTTGTACACCTTTCCTAAAATGTAAGAGATACTATAGGTTGGTTGTGGTGGCGGTTTGGATCGCGGCTGATGGAATTTTTCCCTTATTTTCAAATCCAAAACTTGACAGGTATGCTTGAAGCATCTTGGATTGTCTACCTCTCAAGTCTTCCTCCAAACTCTGAGACCTTGGTTTCCTAATGAGATTTTAAATTTGGAGTTCTTTTTTTCTTTAGCCCAGGTAAGATGCTTCCGATGTTGTTTATTGTTCAGGAGCGGGTTGAAAAGAGGAATACAACATTTGAAGCCCATGTCAAGGATCCGTCTCTGTGTGGTGGCTGTTGATGCACTAACTCCAGCCTCAGTCCACTCCTTGTGAAGGTCCCCAACATTTTTGAATGGCCTTTCCTGACAATCCTCTCCAGGCTGCAGTCATCCCTGCTCCTTGTGCATCTTTTTTCCACACTTTTCCCTTCCACATAACTATCTATTAATGTGCTTTGATACAGCACTTTGGGAACATCCAACTTCTTTTGGCAATTACCTTTTGAGGCTTTCCATCCTTATGGAGGGTGTCAATGATGGTTTTCTGCACAACTGTCAGGTCAGCAGTCTTCCCTATGATTGTGATTCCTACTGAACCAGATTGAGAGACCATTTAAAGGCTCAGGAACCCTTTGTATGTGTTTTGGATTAATTAGCTGATTAGCGTGTGACACTTTGAGCCTAAAATATTAAACCTTTTTGCCATATTCTGATTTTCTGAGATTTTGAATTTGGGGTTTTCATAAGCTGTATGCCATAATCATCAAAAAATATAACAAATGAAGATTTGAAATATCTCCCTTTGCATGTAATGAGTCTATATTATACATTAGTTTCACCTTTTAAGTTGAGTTACTAAAATAAATTAACTTTTGCACAATATTCTAATTTTTCAAGTTTCACCTGTACACATAGCAAAGTCAGTGTAGCCAGTGTAGTTAAACAAAGACCTCCATTTGAAATTGTGTTGTAGAAATTATGAAAGAAAATTCTGTGATCGTGAAAACTGGTTGAACACCAGTGTCTCTTTCCACAGAGAAGTGGGTTTTAAATTGGTATGGACTGAGAAGAAAAGTCATACTTGCGTCCTTAGTGTTCGAGTCCAAGTAGAAGTCCAGCAGTGACGTGCGGTAAGGTTCATGATTGGTGAGGCACAGACTCTTGTTGAAACAGAACTATTGAACCCAAATTAGAAGCTTCTATTTCAGTTTTTTTATTAATTGGAACATTTGTGTTATTTTGACAACTTTTAATTATGCTTTAATCATTTCTATGCTATTTGATAATGTGATTGCTTGAAAAAAAAATATTTTAATATTCTGTAAAACATTTATCATTTATTTTTGGCTGATTTGTGTTATTTTTATAAAAATAAAAATCGTGTATGACCTTACCTTTGTGTATGAAGTGTATATATCCTGCTCCACAAATATCTCCATCACTCTCATGTAAAAATCCTCTTTATTTGCCTTAATTTTTAAAAATCTGCTTGAGATGATAAGGAGGAAAGATGTACTGGATTGCTTCTATTCCGATTGTGTTTTTGTATTTTTACACTCAATTCGTAGAAGAAGAGCGTCTGTTTCCCATTGTGCCTACTGGGCTCAGCACTGCCCCCTATCATTGAGGCACTGTATTTTCTGCACACCCAGCACATTTTGACTTTGCATTTGTGTTCCTACAGCCGTCAGACTGAAATTGTAAATTTTTCTGTTTTTCACCAGATGGAGTGATTTCTCTATAAATGACTGGGCATTGATTAAAAATGCACTTAAGGGGATTTTATGGCCCCTGGATTCACAATGCAGTACATATTTCGAACAAATATGGTTTGAGTGGTTTTTTTGGATATGTCATACACTAGTGTGCATGTGTGTTTTCATAGATTTTGTTACGCGTGTTCCTACAGTCTTCATCAAAAAAATCATTATCCAAAGACAAATATCAGCTCAAAGTCCTAAAATGACAGTTTTATGTATTTTGCGTGTGTGATTGTACACTTGTACATGTACTTATGACTCAAAGGAATTCACAAATATTCAGAGGAAAGATGTGCTTTACAATAAAACACAACACAGGAGACAGAAAAACAAATAAAACTAATCAAAAGAAAGCTGCTTTTTAAAAGAGATCGGAGAGTCCACAGATCTCAGGCTGAGAGGAAGGGAGTTCCACAAGGAGGGGGCCGCTGCTGCAAAGGCTCTGTCACCTTTTATTTTCAGCCGAGTTTTCTTTGTTAACAGCAGGCCCTGATCACTGGATCTCAGGGACCTGCTGGGGACATATGGCTGCAGAAGCTCTCCGATATAAAATGGGGCTTGATCATTCTATATGTTAAAACCAGAATTTTAAAATGTACTCTGTAGTGAATGGGGAGCCAGTGTAGCTGGATTAATAAAGGGGTTATGTGTGAATATTTAGGTGACCTAGTGATTAACCTTGCAGCAGCGTTCTGGACAACCTGCAGACATTCCAGGGATTTTTTACTTAGACAGGTAAAAACACAGTTACAGTAATCGAGACGTGATGAGATGAAGGCATGAATGATCATCTCCATCTCAGATCGTGACACAATTGGACTCAGCTTCGCGATATTTTTCAAATGATAAAAAAAAGAATGAACCAATGGTTTAACATGAGAGTCCAAAGACAACGCGGGGTCAAGAATTACCCCGAGGTTCCTCACTGAGGGCTTAATAAACGAGGCTTGTGGCACACCAAAAGTAGGTGGAGAAGAAGAGGAGCGACGGCAACAGAAAAAGATCTTCCTGAAAGATAAGAGGAAAACCAATTCAGTGCAGAACCTGATACCCCAACCCAGTTATTTAACCTGTCGAGCAGGACACGATGATCGACAGTGTCAAAAGCTGAGGTCAAGTCCAGCAACAATAACACTGAACAATGTCCTGCATCACTCTGCAACAGGATGTCATTAGTGACCTTAAGAAGAGCGGTCTCAGTGGAATGAGGCCTGCGGAAACCGACTGGAAATGGTCTAGAATGCTATGTTTATCTAAAGCAGCCCAAAGTATCTTGGCAACAACTTTTTCTAAAATCTTAGAAATAAATGGTAGGTTGGAGATGGGTCTGTAGCTGCTGAAAAGGGAAGGATCAAGCCTGGTTTTTTTTTAAAGAAGATGGATAACAGCATTCTTAAAGTACTTGGGGACTGCTTATATAGAAAGCTATCATTTTCATCATAGCCTTGCATAAATATTGAATATGCTGTAAAATTTGAAAATTTACAGACGAGCTGTATTTACTGTTGCATATTGTAATGTCTAAAGTATAAAGCGTATACAGCAATCAAAGCTCATGAACGCACAGCTGTCAAGGCAACAGCGGGCGGGCGCACACACGCAAGAGGAGCTGCTCTGTGGCAATCCCTCCCGGGCCGTCACCCCAGTCCAGCGGGATTCCAGTGTGTCTTCCCCGGCTGCAGCTCTCTCGGACAGCTCTCTCTCCTTTGTCTTCTGTGTCTCGTGGCGATTTGTCCTCACGGCTGCTCAGACTGGCCTATTCCTTCTTCCTCTCCTTCCTGCCCACCCCGGGCTTTCTCGCTGCGCCTCTAGGCCTCACCTCAGCGCTCTCCCGCTGCTGCTTCGGGCCGTTCGACCTGGTCTCTCCCTTCTCCCTCCCTCCCCATACCTGGCTTCCTGGCATCGCCCCGGGGCCTCGCCTGGAGCTCAGCGCTCTCCCGCCACTGCTCCGGGCTGCCCGGACATTTCCGGCTGGACTGTGCCTCGACTTCCCAGATTTTTCATCCCTTCATTCCCGTTCTGCGATAATTATTTTTATTTCAGATCTCTATAACCTCGTCCTTGCTAATGAAACCTGGCATTAAAGGGGTTAAATCTCAGAAAAAACTTTTTATTATGTTTTGTGAATACTGAAGCTAAAGATGAAATTTATGTAAAAATATAAACAGTCATTTGATATTATAATATTTTGATATGAAGTTTTGTTTTAGCATTTTTGTGCATTTTTGTGCAAATGTGTGACTTTTTCTGAAAATCTGACACTACACAAAAAATGCAAAGTAAACAAAATATTTTAATGCCCATTTATGACACCAATGCCTTGACATATTACCCCCTAAAAAGTCTTCTGAACATAACACACAATTATTTTTTTCGTATTTACGTTTTTTTTTGTCTTTTGTTCTTTTACAGTCCAGATTAAAAAAATCTGGACTGGGGGTCAAATCTAAAAAACACACAAATATATTCTTATCTTGTGAGGACTAAAGCTAAGAATGGAATTTGTGTAAAAAAAAAAAAAATAATAAAAAGATACATATATTATTCAATATTATATAATTTTTGTGACACCTTTAGCTCTAGGATATTTTTTTTCTGATCAAGATCCCCAATGTTACTTTTAATTTAGGGACCATTAATAGTTAAACATGATTCGAGCGAGGAATTGACTCTGAGTCCATGACTCGAGTTCTCCATCCCTGCCTGCTCCACAATCCATAAATTCAAGCTCAATTTACATTTGCAGCTACCTACATGGACATATTAAATACCTACTGGGGAATGGTTTATGACTAGATGTGATAAATACGGAGCTGTTTGGCCACAATGACAACAAATATGTTTTGAGGAATCTAGGTGAAGCTTTGAATCCTAAAAAATACTGCATCAGCTATCAAGCATGGAAGTGCAGGATCATACTGTGGGTGTGTTTTACTGCCAGTTCTATGGCGGCATTACACAAGGTTAATGACAGACTACATCCAAATTCTTCAACTTAAATAAACAGATATATGGTTGAATATTGACTGTTTAGTTTTCTAACATAGGAATCAACCTAAAATCATTAAAACTGGTTTAAGTCTGACTGACATTATGCTTCTAGAAAGCCCTAAACTACATCATTAACATTTATGGGCTATGTTTGAAAACAAAGCCAGAAAACCTATAGTGTGATGAAATATCAATAAGAACTATGCCAGAAGGCTTTCAATTGTTGAAAAAAAAAGCATAATGCTCAAGAGGAACTTTTTTTCCAGATGGTTTTGGGGGTTGATGTATGCCTCATGTAAAGTAGAGAAAATCCACAATGAAATTCAAACCATTGTATTCAGTTCTTGGTTTCAAAAAATTATGTAAGTCATTTCATGTTAATGTTGAGTGTCTGTAAATATCTCACCAAAACAAAACAGAAAATATTTTTCAACTAATCAGCTTAATATAAATTAAAGAATTTGCTGGATTTTCATCAAAATTACTTTTGGCATCACCAGTAATTAACGATATGATCAATTTTAATTCCCTGAAAAAAATTTGTGAAAATTTTTTGTTGCTATTATGTTGACATGTTAGCTCCGTTCTCCTTTGTCTCTTCTATTTTCTTTTTTTTTATTTCGTCTTTAAACCAAAGCATTTGATTCTTAACATGTAGTGTCAGCATTGTTCCTGTTAAATCCCATCTGGCCAAGCAGCTGGAAAGTGATTTTTTATGAACTTCCCTTTTAGTTCTCAGTAAGTCTATTTGAAATGTCATCTCGTCTAAATATATATATTTTTTCCATTTGGGAAATAGGAACACTTTTATGTTGCGTTAAGCTTAAGATATGCAGAATGGAAGCCCCCCTGTCTGGTGGTTTACATGTGTGTGTCTTTGTTTCTCCTCCCTTCTGTGCTAATGCCTCCAATATCTAATGCTGCTAAAACACAGATGAACACAATGTGGGAATTCTGAAGAGAGGCTGCGTGTCAGGTTGACTAAATACACATACACACAGACATAAAGAGATGTAAACTATAGTGCATCGCCATTATAATCCATTTCTGTCTCTTCTTTCCTATCATACTCTTTCCTTTTCACCCTAACTCCTCTGCGTTTTGACCTGAGGTAATTGGCTGGTTAACATTTCTAAGCTTGGCCAACCCACAGCCATCCTGCTCCTGATGATTCAGGAAAGCAAGCGCCTCTGGCGCTCTTGATCCTCTGGCAATTTACTGTTTTAATGATTTCATAGACACTGACTAAAGGTGCCTTATATTTATTAAATGCTACATTTAATACCGGTCCAGGTTTTCATTATATGAAAATAGTCTTATCTTAAATTTTCCTGGTGGGCATTTCTTAAACTTTTTTTCCTCACATTTTTGTTCAGTACTTCCTTGAAGTTATGTAAAAATTGGCATGTTTTGATTATGTCATCTTTATTCCCTACAATAAAAAGCAACGTACCCATGTAACTACGCTTAAGCAGATTAGATGAGATTGTACAAATCTAACAGAAACATTTTGATTTGAATAAGTGTTTTTCCTTGGGTAAATAAGCTACAACATCCATGGGTAGCACTCTTCTGGATCAATGTTTGGTCTCAGGGATTGATCTTAAAATTAGGCCTTAAATAATTTTCTTTTCACTTAAATGAGTAATAAACTCTTTTTTAAACACTTGCTTTGGTTTATTATTCAGGGTACCAGGGAACTCGAGCTGTAGAAAAGTTCTGGAAATGGAAGAAAAAATAAACAGAGTTGAAGCTAGATTATGTTATTTTTCTAATTTTGTCTCCTTGACATCTCTCCTTTGTCTTGTTGCTTATCTCAATAGAAATCAGTAAAAAAAATCATTTTAAATAATGCCACAAAAAACATATTAAAATGACACTGCAGATTAAATTGAAAGGTAATGTTCTCACAAAAACCAGCTTGTCACCAGTTCTTGTTTCTCCTGTCTGTCTGTCTGTCTGTCTGTCTTTCCTCTCTTCCATTTTTCACAACTTTGGTTGAAGGCAAATACAGGATGTGCAGTTTGAAAAATCAGAACAGTCAGAAAAGATGTTTGCTGGTTGAACAATGTTAGGATTAGGCATCCCTTTACCTACACAACAATTTCAAACAAAAAAGCATTGGGGCATTGCTTGGTCTAAAGTGATGCAATCCAAGGCTTGAATCCACACCTTGGGATCTTTGATGGAGTTCCTCTACCTACTTTCTCTGACCATTTCCTGTCTAATTACTGCCAGTAAACTGCCACAAAATCACCTTCAGTTGCTTACATTTTGTGGTAAACTACAACTACTGCTGCGAACACTGCATTTGGTACACTGCTATTAAGTATGTGTTTTATTTATGTTTTATTTCTGCTGCTGGTTGTTAACAGCATACCTGTGTTACTCAGCCTGTATTTCTGGCAGGAGACATGTAAAACTTTGGTTTGTCGATGTGTGTGTGTATGTTGGGGAGCCCGTGCACACTCACATGTACATCGCGGCTTAGTGCCAAAGATGTTAGAACCTGGTCTGATTGGATTCCTCGCTGCAGAAACAAAAAAGCCATTGAGTTGTTGTAAAGAGTGTATTTGTGAATGTGCTTTACACAAGTTAGGATTATGTAGAGCCCATATTTGTGTATTTCTGTATACAGACCCATACAATAAACTCTTACTGTGTATACATAACTGTTTGCTATTTACTTGTTCATACTGGACAAGAGGTCAATTAATTGTCCTTCAGAAGGTGAATGAGCTGTGCCCTATCACGCTTTCCCATTTATTAGCTATCAATTGGTCTGTCTGGGCAAGGATGGATAGAAGGCTGTGACCCTGAGTTAAACCAAAGCACCTATGGCAAAAGGTTAAGGTCCAGATGTAATCAGATACAGATTGCTGCAACCTATTTAAAATTGTAATTACTTCAATGTTCCATTGGTCGGGTCTACTTAGTTATGATTCAGGAGATCAGCTAATAAGTAATGTGTGATTCCTCGGACGCTTTTTGCATTTCTCAACAGAATTTCCCAAAAACTTTTAATGACTGTCATTTTCAGAATTTCTAGAGATGCACAAACCAACTATGACTAATATAAACAGGTATTTGAAATGTATTTGTTTAGATGTTTTATCTGCACATTTTGCTGACCACACTCTGTTTGGAATTATTTTTTTTCCATGCAATAAAGGAGTCTATAGTGGCTGTCCTGCTTGTGTCAAATATGCTTAGTGATCTGTGGATTAGGTCTCATGTGATAGGAAAACACATTTGTACATCTTCAGATGAATCCACCACCAGTTAGATCCTCAGGGTCCCTGCAGGCAAAGCTGATTTATTGACCCAAGACAAGACTAAAGGATTTAAGTAACACTGTTATTGACATTTCCCTTTCCTCTTTGTGACTGTCGTAGAAAAACGGCAGATGAAAGAATGGTACACACTACAGAAATTTCAGTTGGAAACTTTTCTATGGGAAATTTTTTATTAATCATTTAACTTTCCAGGTGCTAGAAACAAATAAATGTTAGTGAAGAAGTTATTTCAAGAGCATATTTCATGGATCCTCCTTGGATTTAAGAAGATTGATTGCTTTTTATTTCTTAATGGATCAAAAAAAACCGTATGTTTCTTAATCAGATTTTATGCTTCTATTCTCTTAGAAAATGTCCAATATGAACAGTCATGTTAAGGATATCAGGTTATTGTTGAAAATATAGAGGGATTGTTTTTTTTATCAACACAGCAGATGCGTGTGCAACCTAGCTGCAGAAAGAGAGGCCGGCGCCTTACATAGCTCCCATTCCCATTGTTGTTTTTTACGGTTATCTTGCAGTTGCAGTGTTGGCTAGCGCTGTTAGCTTGTTTGATAGCCACGGCTTACCTGATATGAAATGATCGCTGCAGATTGTCGCATTTTTAATCATCATTCCAATCACTTCTTCTGATAGCTTACAACCAAAGCCGTCTTTTGTTTGACTTGGAAGGGCTGTGAGTTGATAGAATTCTATGGAACTTGAGTGTTTTGTTGTTTTTATCAAGGCGATTTGTCCAACCAACGGCACAAGACATGATCGCGTCTCCTTATGCAGACGACACGCGGAGTAGAGCAGGGAGTGACATAGCCCTCTAGATCAATCTAAATAGTGAAAGAAAGTCTGTTTTTTTCTTTTGTGTGTCTCATGTCTCAAACATGGATTCAACAGTGTGTGAAGCTTCAAGGACTTGCCATCATATCCAAGATCCATAAGAGATTAGAATAATTCACCGGGCAAAGCAAGGCTGACAGCAAGTAGGTAGTGCTACAAAAAAAGTTAATCAATCCAATGATACATACATTCCAATTGATCCTAGTTATCAAACAATGCAGTAGTTCAGTGTATTATTCAATTTAGTTTAAAAAAAAAGTTTTCTATCTAAGAAAACCCAGCAGATTGCATCAAGTCATTGACTTTCAGCGATCACTCCTCCTGGACAAGCACTTGGCAATAGTGGACAATTGCTCACATTGTGTCGTTGATACGTAAATACCTCCTGAGATGAACACCACATTACACTCTGCAGTGCATTTATTTTATTTTTTTAAACTTTGTCTTATATGACTCTCAATGTTGTGTTTTACTCCATTTCAAGTTTTCTCAAGTCAGTTTGAAAAACAAAAATCATTACCAAATCAAGTTGCACTTACTCCTATTATTAAAAACATTGGAATGGCTTCATTAACGCTGGAAATTTCAAACTGTCACAGACATTCTTGTTTAAAAAAAAATGAATGAATGAAAGCAATAATGAAATCCACTCTAGCAGATAGCTTCTACAGTGAACATAGTGCATTTCAGAACAGATTGTATTCTCTTGTTGTTCAGTATCCCAGTGGGAACAATAGTGTTGAGCTTCTTGGCCATACTTCACTGCTTTATAGCCAACACTTGAACAACAATCTGCTGTTAATGAAAAACTCTATGAAGCATAAAAAAACAGAAGGATTTAACCCGAGTTATGGTAAACTGTCACTGGTTGGGATGAATTAAATCCATTTATATTTTTCCCACACAAAATACCTTTTGATATTTGAGGGTTTTCTTTCCACAAACTCCTGAGACGATCGTCCTCGTCTAAATTAGATGATAATTCAATTACTTTGATTTGAGTGGGGGGTGATTAGCATGCTAGCTCAAATCGCTATCAAGGAATTGAATTGCCTATTATCATAATGAGTCCAACAGTATGGGCAGGTAAAGAATGGATAGTGTGAGGTAGCTGTTTTGAAAAAGCATTTTATGTAACCTGTTTGGGGCTTGAAAAGGTCACTGTTTCTGTAAAAGACAGACCTAACAACTCCTTAAACCGAGCATAAAAAGCTCTATCAGATGAGGATGAATATGCATTCTCCACTGGTATTTCTCTGCAAACATGCCAAAGCGCTACTGGGGAAGGTCATGCACTAGAGCTAGCACCTGCTACTGTGTCCCAGATTAGACCCATTTTATTACACTATACTTTTTTCTATCCAAATGCTCTTTACCTAGTGCTAAATATTGTCATAAAGTACATACAGCAGTATGTTTTGACTATGTTGTCTGTTCAGAAAGGGAGATAGAGATTTCTAATATTTAGAGGTATGAGTTATAACAGATTGTCTTCCATTGTGTCATAGTTTTATTTTTATAGTTATTCAGTTGTTGAGCTTCATTCTTTCTGGATATCGCCTTTCTTTTTTCTTTCACCTGCTCCCTTTTGTTCTGTCAGACTTCAAGTGAATAAACCACATGTTCTTGCTTTCAACCAAAGTTTTCCTTTTACTCATATAAGACTCAAAAGCTAAAAAGAAAGTCCTCCAATTGTACTCTGCTCATGAAAGATAAATGTTAACACCAACACTCACTTTTATTCAGTCTTCAGAGAAGCAGGGGAAGACATGGTGCTGCATGCATAGCATCCCTGTGCTTGCAAGCAAACAATTAGACTAAATGCAATCAATTTTTAACATCTGTCTGCTAACGCACATTTTTTTTATTCAACCCCACATGCAATACTGCACATTAGAGCTATGCATTAGAGTTCAACATAATTAGTTTTTTTACTAAACCTAAAGTGACTCCCCTTAATGAAAGCTTTTTTTATTACTAATGCAAATTTCAACGTTTCAATGTTACCAAAATGTTATGTGATCGACCAATGCAAAGTGGCACATAACTGCGACCTAGATGTACACGGTTCTCACAATTTTTCACATATAAAAGCCTGAAAATTGAAAAGTGTGGCATACAATCTTTTTCACCCCTTTAAATACCCATCTGAATACCCCTAAATAAAAATCCTGTGTAACCCAATGCCTTCAAAAGTTAACTAACTCGTAAATAAGAGTCCACATGTGTGATGTAATCTTAGAATGCTAAATCCACAAACTTGTACGTTTTAGCAGGGTAAAAGTGAGGGTTTGATGAAAGTTTATGGAAGATTGTAACTAAATACTAACCAATTCTAAAAAGAAAACCTTTTAAGGCTCCAAAAGACTTCATCTTCTAGTCGGGCATCGACCATAAGCATGTAGCCGGAGCTACGAAGGATTGGTTTAGATCAAAGCACATTTATGGTGCAGAATATTCTGTTCAAAGTCCTCACCTAAATCCATTTATAACTTTCTGACAACACTTATTTATTTTCGGACTTTCTTCATCCAATCTGTTAAGCTACTGTATTAAGTAATTAAACTATAGCTAAAAGGGCCTAAGTGTTTTGCTAAATTGATGCTTTAGGTCTAAAATAACTATAGTCTCTTTTATTAAAAATATGTTTACTAAGAACAATAAACAAATCTAAAATTTGAGTAAATTAAATTCTACTTTAAAAGTATGCTCTATAAATACTTTTAGATATTTAGAAGAGATGAACTTAGACTGGAGCAATGTTTACATGAGAAATATAGCACAATCACATGAATGATAAGTGTTCTCATCAGAAGAATGCATGGGTATGTGATAATTTGTGATATTTATTGTACTTGTCAGTGTTGTGCACCTAAAATGTTGTGGCTGAGTGGTGTATGTGCGCTAATTAAAAAGAAGCTACTTCCTTATACCAAAGAAATTGTTGTTAACGTTTGTCCATCTCCCTGTCCCATACTTTTTTCAGATGAAAAGGCCTGCCCCGCCAAAGACTTCCAATGCCGTAATGGAAAGTGCGTGGCACCCATCTTTGTCTGCGACGGTGACGATGACTGTGGGGACGCCAGCGACGAGGACAAGTGCTCATCTCCCACCTGCGGCCAGCACGAATTCCGTTGCAATGACTCTGAATGCATCCCTGCCCTGTGGAGCTGCGATGGAGACCCAGACTGCAAAGACAAGTCGGACGAATCCATGGAGCGCTGCAGCCGCAGGACGGAGCCCCAGAAGCCTCGCTGTCCGGTCAGCGAGTTCCAGTGCGGCAGTGGAGAGTGCATGCATATGCACTGGAAGTGTGATGGCGAGGCAGACTGCAAAGATAAATCAGACGAAGCAAACTGTCGTAAGTCAGCTGTGGCTGGATCAGTGTTTGTGTAGTTGGCAGTGATGAGTGGGTTGATAAATGAGTGCTGAACACAGCCGGATGATAAAAGGATGCTGATGTTGTCGTTATAATTGCTATCAAACAATCTCTCACAGACCAAATTTATTCTGCTAACAATTGTCTGTGTTGCCACAGGATGATATAGAATTCCCCCAGGCACATTATCTGTTCTGAGTGATTAGAAAAACTAATGAATAGTCGAACCACTAAAGGTTAACTTTATTAAAACAAAGATTATAAAGTTTATTTGAAAACTCTATGTACATCATTGCTGTATTTTCAGGAACAGTTGCTCTGTCATGGCACCTTTTTGAAGCATTTGAGGCTACAGTTGTAAATGTCTTCATGTTATTTCTAATAACAGATTATGTTATCCAAATCCAGTATTATGGTAATTAATTTAATTTATCTGTTCTGTGTGCAGCCTCTTTGAACAATGGGTTCAACCCATTGTTGTATGAATGAGATATCAGTAGAAATGCATGGCATGCTGTATAACGGTATGTGTGCGTGTGTGCATGTGGGTGTGGGTGTGTGTGTGTGTGTGTGTGTAGCTTTCCTCTAGTGGATGCTTACACATGAAAGGCTCACCTGCAGATTATTTTGAACAAAGACTCTGTGACAATTGTGCCACCAAATGACTGAAGGCAGATCACCACTAACTGTATCACCATGATCACTGGGTGTGTTGCTATGCAACCATGTGATCTTCACAAGCTGAAGGAGAGCGTCACGTTTGACCGTATGCGTTTTCTGAGTGTGTGTGAGTGTGTGTGTGAGTGGGAGGTGAGGGTCCTTCATCCAGCGAGACCCCATCTGGTCTCCTCTTCCCACTCCCACACACCACTCAGTGAGATCACAGCAGCTTCACATGTAAGACATGATACGAACACAGCTACACTGTCATGAATATTTCCACAATACTCAGACCAAGCGAGAACTTCTCTGCTCTTACATTTAGAGACACAGATTTGGGAGTTTTTATGCACATTCAAGAACTAGAGCTAAGATGAACACATTAAATGTGGACTGGTGAAGACCCTATAGGCCTTCTCACACCGAAACATTTAGATCGTTTTGACTGGAAATTCTTACTATTTTGGCGCTGTTCAGGTTTAGCAGGAGATGTCTGTGTCAACAAGACTGGAAATAAATATCATAGCATGAGGCTAAGAAAAAAAACAAAAATGCCATAGAGATACAATGAGATATCGACTGGTGACCGGAATCATACAGTTTTCAGATGATCAGTCTTTTTCAGTGACCTCAAAATCTAATATATTTCCAAACGGTGAACACATCATACTTAAATGATACCAGGTGGGGTGGACAACAGCTGTTCTGCGTGGACATGGTTACTATACTCAGATCTTTTTAGTAAAGTATTTGAAGATGAAGTCCGATAAAACAAAGATATAAAAAGCTATTTAAAAGGAAACTGGATTTTTAGCTACACATTGAGACACATCTATGGTTCATTCAGCCAGTTTCATTGTATAGGAAGGCCTAATGGAGAAGAGCCAACGTATTCTGTTTTTATTCTCTTGAGCGTCCAATCTCTGTCCTTCATGGAACATGCTGAATATTGAAATAATGATAGCGTTTTAGAGATCTGAGTGTTAAGAGAAAGGTTTATATTTTATATAGAAAATACATACAGATTATTTTGACAGCTAAGAGGTTAAAGAGCGTTTCAGATGTCAAAATGTCTACTTTATAATCATCTTGTCTAAAATCAACATTCTGACCTGTCCATCTCAGTTGCTCTTAGGTGATAAAAGTTTTAACTGAATTTCATATGGCTTATTTTGTTCCACCCAATTCTGTCCAATTTCAACTTTAACATAATTGATTGTAAGTGCGGCTCTAAATGTAAAGCAGATAGTTCCAATTTCTAGATTCCTTATGTTTGCATGCAGATTTGTGTTTTTTTTCTTTTGAGAATTAATACCCCCTGTGCCAATTTCCATCACAAAGCCATTAAACAATTTTCATCCTCATTTACATAAGTGTTTTGAAAGTGAAAGGGGAAGAGATGTCCACATGTTAACATCCGTTTGTGTCTGAATGTGGTGAAAAGTTGTTCAGTTTAATTAAATTGACTAACCAAGCCTTATTTTAATGCTTTGTTTAATTTGATCAGTAAGGGTAAGGAAGTCTAATATTCAACATATTTTTCTAACGTAATGGCATTAACAATGACGAAGCCAGCAGAAATGGTAAAAATATTTCCATGGACCACATTTGCTTGATGAGTTTGTTTCCAAACACATGCCGGGAAGAGATGTACATATCAGAATATTTTGACCAATTTCCAATCTCTGATTTTTGTAAAGCATTGACTTATTGACGGCAGTTTTTGTCAGTTGCTATTTCTCTTTATGGGCCATAAAATAAGCAGATACAAGGACGACTTTCAAAATATTACTTCTGCCCTACTTAATGTCAGAGGTGAAGGCACACGACACGTGTGTTGCTTTACAACAGGGTTTTACTAATATTTTAAAACAAAGAAAATGTATGTAAGTTTAATTTTTTAATTGCCATTAGCATTCAATATTAGTTATTAGTGCAATTGGCATGGTCATCATACGTGAAAAAGCCATCTCTTTCTATATTTCATAGAGAATGTAGACTCCTACCTTAAGTCTGAGATTTGGAAAAGGCTGCCGAGATTTCTCGATCCAGCATTTTCCAGGACATACGGAGCTTGTTTAGGCTTCCTGTTACCTGCTGAAAGTCTTGCTCTTTCTCGCTTATTCACAGCCTGAATGAACAAGATGTGTCTCAACATGCCATTGAAAACACAGTTTTCTTTCAAATAGTGTCTTAAATCACCGATACTGAAAGATCACTGACACTGAAATGAGCTAATGTGTCTTCTTCCCTCAGCAACAATGTCCCAACCGAAGTCAGCTTCTTGTCAACATGATTTAGTGGTGTTTTGAAAGGTGGATTTATTGATCAGAAATAGATTGGATTCTCGTGTTTCCATTCATTCAGGAACTGGTCCGTCACTAAAGAGCAAAAGTCATATGATTCCATGATAGCCCTATCTATTAATCTGTTTTTTTACAAAAACTTACATATTTGTTATTTAATTACACCCGATTAGGCTCTCCCTGTATTTAACTCATTACTCTTTGCTGCTGGACACGGAAAAATGTATAATTAGCTTGTGACTTTTAATTAGGTAAATATTTAAATATTTCATGAAAATGTACTAAAGTCGGAAAAGACGTAAAGCTTATATTTTTCTGGTTTTTCAGTGCCATATAAGAGTAATAGCTTTAAAATCTGAAAAAAAACTATTTAGTCTGGACTTGTTTTATTAATAAAAACATTGAAAAGTATTTAACAAAAGAAATAACTGAATGCAGAACTAGCCTTGCATAATTGGAAAGTTGACTTATATTAATTAAGAGGGTTTCAACAACATTGCGTAGATGGTGATGCATAAGGTCTGGTTGTGCATTGAAATCTGTTTGCCTGCTCATTACAAGGAGAATAAATGTGGGTGGTTGGAGCTTTGTGTAAAACAAGATGTAATGGTTTTGGGTGTCTGTGTAATGTAAATGAGACTATAGAGCAGTTAAGGGAGGTGCAGCATTTTAATGTAATGTGAGAATCACAGTGTGTAATCCAGATTGGCCCCTCCACCTCTCCGGGAATGACTCTAGTCATTCCAATCGACTCCCAATCCCTATTTAACTTTTATCTACTGTTTTATTTGAAGCGTTGCTCTATAATTTTGGGGGGTTATTTTGGAGATGTCCTGATAAAAGTCCCCGTCAGAAGGGTGAGAGGAGGTTCATGTAAATGAGAAATGGTCGCAAGTTGATATTCTGTGCTGCCAGCACTTCCACAGATGGGAATCCGTTATCATTACTATTCATCCTTAGGAATTATCATAATTAGCTGAGCTCAGATCTTAATGATTTGGCTGAGAGAATCAGCACATTTTGTGATGGAGCAGGATTATCTCTTGCACTTTGTGGTTGTTTAGGATTAACATTTGGGTTTGTCTTGAATTTTTATAGAAGCAGTTTAAGTCAGATTTGCCCTTTCTATTCACATAATTGTGCAGACATTCTAATACTAACCCTAGTTTATTTGCTTGATCTGTCTGTGTAAACTTAAATATCAGCGTTTTTGTGTGTAAGCTATGTGTAGGTAGATTTTATGGCATCTTTTCTGTTAGTCATTGCAGGTCGCTAATTTCTGTAGACTCCACAGTTATTGATCATGTCTCCCCCCATGCAACACAGCACATGAATAATTAAAAAGCCAGTTAAAACGATGAATGAGGGGTATAAACCCTCATACTGTTGTTAAAGCAGGACCAAACAAATATCTGTATTCCCACATTGAAACACAACCTCCTCAGTGGGTCTTTCACACAAGTGGCATGTACTACTGCCTTTTTTTTGTGTGTGTTGTCAGAATATCTGCGTGAATGTACGAGTTGGAAGATTGTTGAATAATTTTAGATGTGAAAACCCTGACATTTAATAGAAACTAAAAGTTTCACACAAAATTCCACATCTTCAACAAGCTCTCCAGGTTTGATTTAATTTTTGCAGTGAAAATGTTGAGGCTCAGCTAACTGCCCCTTGTGTTGTGTTTGTGCCCCTCAGCCCTGCTTACGTGTCGACCTGATGAGTTCCAGTGTGGTGACGGCTCCTGCATTCACGGCACCAAACAGTGTAATAAAGTCCACGACTGCCCAGATTACAGTGATGAGGCTGGCTGTGTAAATGGTAACTTCTTACATGTGGACAGTCTTCTTCTCAGTTGGTTGTAAAATGTTTGCTTTAAAAGCTAAGGTACATTTCTTTTTCCTCTAACCAAACACAAATGCAATTTCTGCTTCCATGCACATGCTCCTTGATTTATTCAGTTATTTAATTCTAATTTATTTTCCCTAATCATTTGTCCATTTAATATTTTTATTGGGCTCCTCTGGGATATGCAGCATAAGCACCTCAGATGGCTTTTCCAGTTGATTCTGCACCTTGATATCGCTAAAGCCTGTTCCAAAAGACAATGCCGCTATCAGTGCTGGCATTAATGCCGGCATCAATGAGTCTTTTGGTCATTCAGAAGTGTTCAGCCTGTGGCGGCAATCTGCTGTGAACAGGTGCTTTTTTTAAGTAATAGCTATGGTGGACTACGTATCCCAGCATGCTTTGCAGTGTTTTGGAACGGGGTTCGGGTTGAGACTAAAGATGTGTGTGCAAGCAAAACGATCGTGTCCCGTGTCATCATTATACATGGTGTTAGAAGTTCCGAACTTCAAGTCTATTTTCAGGAGCAGTACAGTATAGTTTACTAGTGGAAGAAGTTTTTGTGCAGTTTACACGGATATTGACCGTCAAAAAAAGTGACCGAGCAGATAGCTCCGGTGTTAGCTGCTAGCTACACAAGCGTTGCTAGCATACGGCCCCGCTTGGCATATGTCGGAAGGAGTAGTGCAGAGGGACGGCGCATCAAACTCGGATTCTGAAAGTGTAGAAGCCACCAGGGATTCGACAACAGAGATGGCGACCACAGTACAGTTAACTTCCCCAGAACCATTCGACTTTTCATGTCCGTCAGGATGGCCAAAGTGGATCAGAAGATTTGAAAGGTTCCGTATTGCAACAGCTTTGGACAGTAAAACAGAGGAATATCAGGTAAATGCTATGGGAGATGCTGCCGATGATGTTTTATCAGTCCTGCCGTTAACTGCTACAGACAAAAAGAAGTATGAGGAAGTCAAAGCAGCATTTGAAAAGCACTACGTGGGAAAACACAATGTCATTTTTGACAGAGCACAGTTTAACTCCAGACGTCAACAAGATGGTGAGAATGCTGAATCGTTTATCACAGCTGTAGACAAATTAGCAGAAAACTGTAGATTCTGAGTGCTTAAAGAGGAACTGATTCGGGACAGAATTGTAGTTGGACTAAAGGATCAGAAGCTATCTGAACTGCTACAAATGGACTCAGAATTAACTCTTGCTAAAGCTATACAAAAGGTCAGACAGAGTGAAACTGTAAAGAAGCGGCAAACAATACTGCACAGCAGCTCTGCAGATGACAAGATGTTTAACATGGACACGGTAAAAGCAAATATGAGGAAAGGAAAAACTCAAACATGGCAACAGTTCAAGAAGGGACAAAAACCAGTGAAACGGGTCGAAAAAGAGTGTGGCCGCGAAAGAATAAACACTCATGGAAAGACTGTCCAGCTAGAGACATACAGTGTAGGAAATGTCGGAAAAAGGGGCATTTCGCTGTAGTTTGTCGCAGTAGTGAAGCTGCAGGGGTACGAGAAGTAACAGAAAACTGTAATGACACAGACAGTGAGGAATGTGTGTTCTTGGGAGAAATAGGCACAGAGAGGTCAGAGCCCTGGGTTGAACAGGTCAAACTAAATGGGGAAAATATCCAGTTTAAACTCGACACAGGGGCAGATGTTACGTCCATTCCAGAAACACTATACACACCCGAAAGAGACGGTCAATTACAGAGACCCAAAAAGAAACTTCTAAGGCCAGGCAGTTACCAACTCAAAGTAATAGGCTGTTTTGGAGCAAAGATGGGTGTAAAAGGCCGCTGTATTTCACAGGATGTCTTTCTAGTGTCAGGGCTAGTTCAGCCACTGTTAAGCAGACCAGCATGTGAGGCATTGAGGTTAGTATATAGAGTAGACAGTTACAGTTGCTGAGACAGATTTCAGAGCAGCATATCCAGATGTGTTTCAAGGTTTAGGGAAATTGAAAGAGCCCTACCACATACAACTAGAACAGGGAGCAATACCTGTCGCTCTTTCTGCCCCACGACGTGTTCCTCTCCCTCTCAGAGATGCAGTTAGGGAGGAGTTAAACAGAATGGAAGAGATGGGAGTCATTTCAAAAGTTACAGAGCCTACAGAGTGGTGTTCAGGCATTGTTGTTATTCCCAGACCAGCAAAAAAGCCACCCAGGATATGTGTAGATCTTACACCTCTGAACACAGCAGTGAAAAGGGAACGTCACATTTTTCCAGCGGTGGACTAAACGCTCGCTATGATGAAAGACGCCAAAGTGTTTACTAAGTTGGATGCACGTTCGGGGTTTTGGCAAATCCCCCTCACACCAGAGTCAAGGTCTCTCACAACCTTCATCATGCCTTTTGGGAGGTTCCAGTTCAACCGCCTGCCCTTTGGTATAGCGTCGGCGCCAGAACATTTCCAAAGGAGAATGTCACAGATGCTGGAGGACTTTGATGGAGTAATCTGTCATGCTGACGATGTGCTTGTGTATGTCAGCAACAGGCAGGAGCATGACCACAGACTGCATCTAGTGCTCCAAAGGTTCCAAAAAGATGGTCTCACTCTTAACGAGAAGTGTGAGTTTGCCAAGAATGAGATCATATTTGTTGGTCATAAAATCTCAGCAAAAAGCATAGAAGCTGACCCAAACAAGGTAAAAGCAATCCAGCAGTTGCCACAGCCAAAATGTGTGGAAGATGTCCGGTATCTCATAGGCATGGCTAACTATCTTGCCAAGTTTATGCCACAGTTACCCACTATAACCACACCGCTTAAGGAGCTACAAAAACAGAGAAACGAGTGGATATGGGAAGAGCCACAGGAGGTTGCATTTCAGAGACTGAAGGAGATACTAAGCTCTCCTGAGGTGCTTGCCCAGTACTCCAACACGGCAGACACAAGAGTTGCTGGAGATGCATCGCCATACGGGATCGGAGCTGTACTCCCACAGAAACAGTCAGACGGCCAGTGGCGACCCATAACCTTCATTTCTAGAAGACTAACTGACACAGAGAAACGCTATGCACAAATCGAGAAGGAGGCGCTCGGTGTCACATGGGCATGTGAAAGACTTTCCTCCTATCTCATGGGTCTGCAGTTCACACTGATTACAGACCACAAACCCCTGGTCCCTCTTCTGAGCACAAGAGGTTTGGACGACCTTCCTCCGCGCATCCTAAGGTTCAGACTTAGGCTGCTCCTTTTCTCATTCAAGATTGTTCATGTTCCAGGAAAAAACCTCGTCACAGCTGACGCCCTATCACGCGCCCCGGTGGGAGGGCCACCATCTCCTGGAGATCTACACCTGGAGAGAGAGGTAGAGGTTTTTGTGGACACTGTTGTATCCTGCCTTCCTGCCACAGACAAAAGGCTGGAGGAGATAAAGTTAGCACAAGACAACGACGAACTGTGTAAGAAAGTGAAGGACTATTGTCTCACAGGTTGGCCAGAGAAGTGCAAGCTGGATCCGGACGTGAAAGCATACTGGCAGCACAGGATGGACCTACATGTAGGCCATGGCCTTCTCATGAAAGGAGAAAGACTTGTAATCCCACCACCTCTGAGAGCAGACATGTCACAACGTCTGCATGATCAGTCTGGTGGCCCGGCATCTCTGCTTAAATAGGTCAAATGGTGGGCAATTGTGAAATATGTCAGAAATACAGGATACAGAACCGCGAACCGCTATTGCCTACTCCACTTCCAGAACGCCCATGGCAAAAGGTTGGCATGGATCTTTTCGAGTGGTCTAAGAAACAGTTTATCCTCATAGTTGACTTTTTCTCGAAGTGGCAAAACTCAAATACACGTCAGCAGAGTTCACTATTAGAGCAGTGAAAGAGGCCTTTGCTAGACATGGAACTCCAGAGACTGTGGTATCTGATAATGGGCCGCAGTTTTCATCAGAACAGTTCAAGCAGTTTGCAAAAGAGTTCCAGTTCACACATGTCACTAGCAGCCCCAAGTACCCTCAGGCTAACGGGGAGGCTGAGCGTGCTGTTTGCACAGTCAAGGATCTGTGGAAAAAGGAGAATGACTTACTCAGAGCGTTGCAGGTGTACAGAGCCACCCCACTGGAACACGGGTTCTCTCCAGCTCAGCTGTTAATTGTAAGAAACTTCCGCACCACCTTACCTCAACACACAGTCAAACTGGAGCCTTCGTGGCCGGATCTGCTGAACTTTCGGAAGAAGGATGAGGAAGGCAGGTGGGAGCAGGCAAAACATTACAACCGCAGACACCGTGCTAGACCACTACCAAAACTAACACCTGGACAGAAAGTTTGGATTACAACTGAAGGGACTGCAGGAAAAGTAGTTAGACCCGCTAACACTCACAGATCCTATGTGGTAGAGACTGACACAGGTTTTCTAAGGAGAAATAGGAGGCACCTTAAACCTACAGGGACAACTACCAGATCTGGTCGGGTTGTTAGACCACCAAATAGAATGGCTTTGTAAATGACATCTGGGTGTTCATGTATATCAGAAATCAGAAGGTTTGATATTCGGTTTAAGCAGTTGGGGAAAAAAAAGTTAAAGACAAACAAAAGTGTTCATGTTAACAAAAATGTTTATATTGGAATAAAAAAGAGTATACAGCACTTTAATGTTTTGGCTGTCACTTTGTGTTTCTGTATCGGTTTCCTTGAAGAAGTATGACTTCAGCTAAAAGGAGGAGATGTAGTAATAGCTGTGGTGGACTACGCGTCCCAGCATGCTTTGCAGTGTTTTGGAACGGGGTTCGGGTTAAGACTAAAGACGTGTGTGCAAGCAAAACGATCGTGTCCCGTGTCATCATTATACACTTTTCACGAAACATTACGCCATGGCGGGATAAAGGGGGGGTGTGGGGATGGTGCCCGGGCTGTCGGCGTACAGGGTTGTGTATAAGTCGTGAGACAGAAGAGTCCGTGGTAAAAAGGATGGACGCTCCTCAAGTCATTTTGCGAGCTGCTCCAAAAGGTGGCTGTTCTTCAGTGCCCGTGAACTGTCTGCCGATCTGTTCTTCAACTCTAAAGGCCAAAAGCTCCCAGACTTCTGCATCACTCCAGTTTGCCATGTCAGCTGATTTACACATGCATGAACTCCCCATGTTTACTTGTATTTAAAAAACATGTTGCCAGCCGGGGTTCAGCACACATTTCACACGTCATCATGACATCACCCTCTGTTGCGGCAAGGCGTGATCTTCATTCATAAGTCCAGCGTTGCGGCAATGTTATACTATCAAGCATGCCGGCATGAATGGCGCAATATTCCCGCTTTGCTATACTGCCATGGTGCATTCATAAGACACACCATGCTGGCAATATTACCCTAATATGCCGCCACGCCTAATGTCACGTGCCTAATATGACATTGAAGAAAAGTGATACATGGTTGTCAAAGTTTTTACATATAAAAATCAGTATGGAATACATGTGTATTAATGTTATTTTAATGTAATACCCCTGAATAAAATCAAGTGCAGACAATTACCAATTCAGAAGTCGAGCAATTGGCAAATTGGCTATACAATCTCACTCTAAATAAAGCTATTCTGTGAAGACTTTACATTTAGATAACACTCGAGAACAAGTAGCATCATGAAGACCCTGGAAAACTGCAGACTTGATAGGAATGAGGCTTTGAAAAACTTTAAAGCAAGGTTAAATTAGAAAACAACATTGGTAAAGAGTATGAAACAATTGCAAATATTCAAAATAAATGTGGCTTTTTGCTGCTAGTCATAGCAAGGGAATACAGCAAACATGTGGAAAAAGTCGCCTTAGTGAAATGGGACCACAGTTCAATGAGCGAACGACTGTGGCTTACTGAGAAAAGCATTTTAGAAAGCTGTAGGTTATGTTCAGGCACTATTTGCTGTCACATATT
The DNA here is from genome assembly GCA_963556495.2 of Valencia hispanica. Taxonomy (NCBI): domain Eukaryota; kingdom Metazoa; phylum Chordata; class Actinopteri; order Cyprinodontiformes; family Valenciidae; genus Valencia; species Valencia hispanica. The sequence continues at coordinate 48,924,957 of OY747705.1, read as the reverse complement.
ATGTGGCCTTGGGCAAGGCACCCATCACAAAGTTGTCTAGTTCTCTACTTATGATTTGGGGCAAATGTGCATATTTCTATGTTTAGCTGAGTGAATGTAACTCTACTGAAAAAGCACTTTAAGTGGTCATTATGAACACAAAACTGCTATAGAAGTTTAGTCCATTTCCCTTTGTTCTTGCATGCAAAATAAAAATAGAAAGGAAAAAATACTTCCTTTTTTTCATTTTCTCTACAGTTACAAAGTGTGACGGACCAAAGAAGTTCCGCTGTAAGAATGGGGAGTGTATCGACAACAGCAAGGTGTGCGACAATGTTAAGGACTGCAAAGACTGGTCAGATGAGCCAGTTAAGGACTGTGGTAAGATCATTTCACTTCAAGCAGGCTAGAAAAGCTTATCAGTCTTTACCACCTCAGATGTGCCAGAGTGAAATAACCTGCAAATGTATGAGCAGTATAAATTGTGTGGGTGGTCGCTTCTCATTGAAATGGGAGATTCATTCGATCAAGGCAGGGTAAATTAGGACACTTCTCAGCTGTATGTCGTGATCAAAGAACTGAGGGCCCCTGCTCTCTCTTACTGCAATCTTGGGCAGGAAAACGTGACTGCACTACATTATCTAAAAGGGGTCATGCAAATTGTCACTTCATCATACATAATTACCACATCCTGATTTTCAATCACATATCTTCTATTAGATGCAAAGCAAACAGAGAAGGACAGATGTGAAAATCCAACCACATAATAACATCCATTATTTTTTTTTATAAAAAAAAAAGGTGACTTCAGGGAACCTCTAATTTCAGCTGAAGTTACTTGCATCACATCAGTAAGAGTTGTCTCGAGTGCATAAAAAAAGTGGCTGAGGTTTGTCATGGAAGCTGCACTTCACTGTCAGTATGTATGTAGGCCTGAGTGTATCACCACTTTACTGAAAGTAGGTAGAAAATTATATGAACAGGGTGTCCTTTTTAAGCTTGGTCTGATCTGTAAGGAGAAATATATAGCCTGTTATTGTATTACTCAGTGGTCATATCATTTACATTACACACAGTTTGATGACCTCTGATACATACCAAAAAATAAAAATAAACAAACTCAAGTCTGTACTACAACTGATTTTATTTCCATCTTAATTTTCTTTACTTTTATGTAACTAATTCATCTTACCTTTCCAATGCATTTTGAATGAAGAAACATAGCATTTATGTAGTTCTCTGATGTATAGAAGTTATTTAGGCCTGAAATAAAGTCTAGATTTGGATGTTTAAAGGCACAGCAGTATTTTAATTTTAGATTATCCAGTCATTAGGAATCCATACATTTGTGCATCAGTAAAAAAGGTAAAAATTGTTTTTGGAAGGAGAGCTACAAGTATTGAATCCTGATTAAGGTATTTTTGTGAATCTCCCTCAATCTCCTCACTGAACTTGTTTTTGCAATTATCTGTTGTTTTGTTTTTTTGTTTTTTTTACTGTTTTCAACCACTTTTCCTTACATCCAACTTTCTCTGCTTTGATGTAGCTCTCTGTGACCAGACAGTCTTTCAACAATAACCTTTTTTTTGGCATACCCTCTTCACTACCTAGGGGTTGTCAATGATTCTAGACAACTGTAGCGCCAAGAGTCTTTCCCATGATTTCTCAAAATGCTCAGAATTTATTTAGAAAATATATTTTAATTGGATTTTGTTTTGGGGTTTCATTAGATGTAAGCCATAGTCATTATACATAAATTACTAAAATATATTAGCCTGTGCTATAGAATCTTTTACTTCTTGAATTTATTTACAAAAAACAAAACAAAATTTTTTTTTTTTTTTTTTCATTGAGATGCACCTTTATGGATGAAACAAGCCAAACTACGTTTTTTACAAAACTGGCATTGATGTAATATGTGGCTTTACTACAGGGTGAATTACGACTTTAATTTCACCTGAATGCCATTCTAACCAAGTTTTTAGTCAATCTTGACTTCTTTTCTCATTGTCTCTCTGTCTCACTCAGAGTCTCGGTCCCACAGCTGTACCTGTAGCCTTAAGCCTAAATCTTTAATGTAAATCTGTAATGAAGTACCAGCTTCAGCTCTCTGCAGTGATCTCTCTTGACTCCCTGGAGGGTGATTGAAAGACAAAGGGATATAAGCGGTGGTGCAGAAAAAGATATAAAACGGATTTGGGGAAAAACAGGGAAGAAACAGGGAGAATCCAATCAGCTCTTCTAATAGACAAGAAGAGGAAGAAGTGGACAAAAAGAGATGTGGAGGTGCTTGTGTAGCACTTGGTTATTAAAGTGAAGTGCTACCTGGTTAAGAATAGGTTCCTTAACTGTAGGAACTGTGCTGGGGAGCTATGAAAAAGATAATAACTGAAGCAAACACATGTTTTTCTGTCCCATTTGTAAAGGATTTAAGCTTTCTGTCTTATTGAATGGAAATTCTGATGTATACAGGCACACTTGACAGGGTAAAATTATCTTGACTGACAGGTTGATTAAATCTATCCACACACACCATCTGAGGCGCTTTGTCTTTCTGTCCAGCGCTTTCTTTGTGCGCTTTGCGGGCTGAATAATTCTGACCAAAAAAATCTGCTGGAGTTATTTCATCAATATTCAGCTCCTCTTCGCTTCCCTCTTTTCCTCTGCTTACATGTCTGTTCCTTTCCTCCATCCCTCCCTCCCCGTCGCTCCTTTCTCCACAGGCCTGAATGAGTGTGCAGACAACAATGGTGGGTGCTCCCACATCTGCAGGGACCGGAGAATTGGTTATGAGTGTGACTGCCCTTCCGGATACAAACTCCTGGACAAAAAGACTTGCGGAGGTAAAGAAAATAGTTTATGCAAAAATACCTCTGCTTTAATGGAGAGTACTTGTCTGAGTTCATTCGGCCAAAATATGATCAAACTCTTTTTAATATCAGTTTTATTTTTTTCTTCTTTTTTTTATCCCCCTTTATTCAAATTGGACTAACTATTGTGACTCTGCATTGATTCTTTGTTTGGAAACCCATGTCTGGATCATACCTGTGCTTAGTTATTCTAATAAAATGTTCAGAAACTAAAGAGCAGGTTTGCTGATCATATTTTTCACATCAACCACCTCAAATTGTTAACCCCCTTTATTGCCAAAATATGCAAACTAACAGCTGAAACAAATCAAACAAAACAATTTAAATAGCTAAACACATTTAATTAGTCAGACGTTTTTTCTAAATTAACATCCAAAATGCTCCATTAAATGGTCCATTCGGGCTCAAAATTGGTCAACCCCTTCATGACAAGCATCTTGAATACTTAGGAGAGCCCCCTTTTGCTTATAGACCTGCTGTAAATATTATTCACACTAGCTTCTGGCAGCGTCCCTAAAGATATTAGCTCACTTCATTAAATCATTGGGTTTGTTTTCTGCAACCTCGTTTGTCAAATCTCACCAGGGATTTCCAATAGATTTTACATATGCCGACTGTGATGGCCCCTCTTATATCTTCCAGGAGTTCTTCTTAACTCAGGCCTTGGTGTATTTTGCACTATGCTTCTGCTTCATCACCGACAACATGACATTTTCTCCCAAGAGTTTGATTTAATCCAATTTGCCGTACTTGGGATGCAGGTTTCCAGTGCCAGGTGAAGCAATGCAGCCTCAGAGCATCACTGAGCCATGCTTCATTGTTGCCATGTCTTTTTCACCTTCCGCTTCATTCTTCCTCCTTTATCCAGAAACTGGATAAGAAATGTCTGGGTGACAATTAAAATCTCTAAATATAAGTAATATAAGTTTCTGAATCTTGGTGTCTTGTTCATGAGTGATGGTAGGATAGAGCGGGAGATGGACAGATGGATTGGGGCTTTGCCTGCAGTAATGCGGGCATTGCTCAAGTCTGTTGTGGTGAAGAAAGACCTGAGCCAAAAAGCAAAGCTCTTGATTTACCGGCCCATCTATGTTTAGGCCCTCATCTATAGTCTTGACTGAAAAAACTACATCATGGATACAAGCAAACAAAATGAACTTCTTCAGCCTTAGAGATAGGGTGAGGAGCTCAGCCGCTGCCCCTCTGCATCGAAAGAAGCCAGTTTAGGTGGTTTTGGCTATTGATCAGGATGCGACATGATCTCGGATAAGCTGAAGACAGAGCTGAAGATAGATGATGGATGATAAAATGTCCAGCAAAACTTATAAATAATACAATAATATGTTAAAGAATTTATTGTTAGAAAAGACATGCAATTTCAAGAGGTATTTGAATTTTTCCTTTTTTATTGCTTTAGTGAGATTTGCAAGATTTTTTTACATGTAAAGAAAAAAACAACAAAACACGAAAGGCAAACTGAAGACCTCTGTTGTAATTGTGCTGGAATGCTTTCAACTATATTATCTTGTGTAGCAATGTCTTTGAACAAAGCAGATAGTGGTGTACAGAGAGAGAGAGGAAGGACAAAGCATCAGGAGGCACAGATGGGCAAGGCTATGAGCTCTGGGAGTTCTCCTGTACAAGCAGAAATGCAACTGATTTATTTCATTTTTTTTCTCTGTTTCATAAAAAGGAATCTGGTCTTATGGGAAGCTTCACAGCCGCTCGCAACTGATGAAAGATATGACTGTCCTTTTTAGTCTATTGTTTCCTTTTGCAGCCAAATGTTTGTCCTCAAGAACATTAACTCAGTTTTTCCCTGATCATCTGTAATTGATGATCACCAGGTCAAATAGGGATTTTGTTGCTATTCATTAAATTTTTTTCAAAAAGTTTTAGCCTTTAAAAGAACATTAGGTAAAACTTAAAATTTTCTTCACACTTTCTAACAGAGCAGCATTCTGAACATGTAATACATTGTCTATAGCTAGTTTCTATATTTTACATTAATTTATGTCCTCTGTCTTCTTCTTTCCATAGACATAGATGAGTGTGAGAACCCAGATGCCTGCAGTCAGATCTGCATCAACTACAAAGGAGATTATAAATGTGAGTGCTATGAAGGCTACGAGATGGACCCTGCCTCAAGGACCTGCAAAGCTGTGGGTAAGCCAGTTATTCATTCAGAAGAAGACCTACACACTGCCACAGATAGATGTTCTCACCAAAATCCATTCACGATCCCATATATACTTGAGCAAATTCACACATCTAGACTCAGCCTTGTATAAACACCAATTACTCATCCATTCCAGCACCCCTAACTACAATGTGACATCCTACACCATTCTCACTCAGCAGGACTCTGAAAAGAGAGGCTTGTTTCATATGCAGGGCCCGCACAGCAATCTGTTCAAAGATAAATATTTGCCATCTTTTTCTTTAGTCCACAATAATGGCAAGTTTGCAGCCAGCTGCCTCTGCTTTCCCCGGGGTGTCAGGAGAAGGATGTTGTGTGGGTAAGGGGTCTCACTCACTGCAGGACACAGACAGGGTGTGTAACCCTTATTTGCTGGCAAGAGCTCTCTGAACAGTGTTATGAATAAAAAATATAATCCTGGAATGGACAATGCAACGGGTATATTTCTTTATCATGAAGCAGAAGATTCAAATGGAGCTGTTCCCAATAGTGGAATGCTGGACCAGTTCAATCACTTCTAAGCCCCACAACTTTAGAAACACTATTCTAGGCTTTCCAAATAAAAGCACTTACTGATTAATTTAGAACGTAGATATTGTTTTTCTTTGAACACGAATACTGATTGAAATTCATATAATTCACAACAATGAATTGACGACAGTCTACTTGTTGAATGAAATGTGCTGCAAATTAGATTTGTTAAAGGTCTAGGCGTTAGGGACAAAAAAGTACCTGTGCTGAATTTATAAGCAGCAGCAATGCAGTGCCTTACCCAAACTTGATGGCATGCATTGAAATAGAGAAAGTTATGCCTGGCTTGGACCTGGAGCAGGTGACTTGCAAATAAAGATGCACTGATCACATTTGTGGCAAGCAGCTGATGCAGATTTTGGTCCATTGATATTTTTTAATGAATTATTTTATAAGAAATATTTAGAGCATTCAAAAAAATCGTTTTCTGCTGTTACTGCTACATGCGCTCTAAAAAACAACAACTCCGAAAACGATGACAAAGTTAAGATTGTTAGCAAGCTAAAGAATATTTTTAGGGTGGTTGGTGTTGCTAGCATTGCTAAAGAAGCACTCTCCATGTACATTCCTTAACCCTGAGGGTGGCTGCTTTTCCAAATCCAGCATGTTCCATGAAAAACTAATTGAGAGCTCAAAACACTAAAACAGAGCAACTTTGCTTTACTCAGTTATAGGCTCCTGTTATCTGCTAAAAGTCTCACTCGAAGCCTTAATAAACTACAGGCATGTCCTGAAATGTGATAGAAAATTGACTTTCCTTTTAAATAACTTTAATGTGCTTCCTCTGACTTTATTTTCAAGCTTCTCACTAATGTAAGGCTGATTCTAAACATCTCTGAAGCATGGTCGAAATTGAGTCAGAAAGAAATGGATACTGAATGAATGAATAAGCAGTCTATAGTCTAATGTTTTATTTAGTTTTTTTACTCTGTAGGGCAAATTCCATTTTTATACAGTGGGTGTTCTTTAAGATCTAAAAAATATGGCTGCACATTTTTAGATTCTAGTATATGGTGATGTGAAAAATTGCTGTTTATGTTGAATGAATTAAAAAAGATGATCATTCGACTACTGTAAGTTTATGATACCTTCTAGATCAGAGGTGTTAGAAGTCGTTCCTCAAGGGCTGGTTTCCTGCATGTTTTTGTTTTTTCCCTGTTTCACACCTGAATCAGTAGTTGGACCATTTGAATCAGCTGTCTTGGAGCAGAGACACATCTAAAACTGGCAGGACACCAGCCCTTGAGGCCTGGAGCCATATTCTAGATACTCTTGGTTGACCATGGTGCAACTTGGTTAATCTATTGCAATAAAATAAGTCTCTTCTATGTCGGCACTGAGGATCTCTACCAGCTTGGGTAAAGTCATGATCTTTACAAGAAAGTTAAGAGACCTTGTCAAGCTAAGACATTTTTTCAGCAGTCCTACCTCCATGTTTGGTTTTATCAAAGGTGTGTTTTGTGAAGTCATGTCTCAAGAAGAATAGAAGAAAACCAATTACTCATTTGCACATTTCTGATCGGTACCTTTGAAATGATTTACACAGTAAATTAACTTTTCAACATGAAATGAGGGAGAAAGCATGTTATTGGTAATTATCATCTTCGGTTAAGTCATTATAGGGGGAGCTGGTCTGGTAATGAGAGTGCTTAAAGCAGAAAACATATCCTCACTCTGAAGTTAAGTGGCATAAAAACCCCCATTGACTGCTCAGTGTCTCTCTCTGTGAGTCCTTATTACTATTAGGGAGAGCAGACAGCCCTTGCTCATGTCAAAGCTCTATAAAGGCAGAGACGGCAAAAAAGCTAGACGGACGAACAAGCGATTTCCATGAATATTTCTGTGCTCAATAAACTTGGCGTGCCAAAAGAGACAAGAAGAGGGAGAGTCTGAAATATGACTGAATTAATGTGGATTGTTGTTCACGTTAATTCCTGTCCAAAGGAAAGCACAGAGGCGGGACAGTAAATGGAGAGATGCCTGCTTTGTGAAGCTGATGTAATGAGGATTTAATAAAGTTCCAATTGTCAATCAAATTTCTCCTAGATGCTCTCTCTCAAAAATCAGCATATATATAACCTTTAGTTTCTACACACACTGTTATTTTAAAGAGACTCATTCGTACACAGATATATGTCCCTTGTAATGGAGCATTATTACACTGTGATTTGATATGACATGAGCCAAGTTCCAATGTATTTTAATTTAGTATCCAAAAATAAATGTTTAAATAGTCCTTAAAATCCAAATAAATCTCCAACTCTGTGTGTGTTCTTTTATGCAAATGTTTCTATTCCCAGCATGCAGTTTATGGCTCCTCTGATTAATTTCACAGTAACTTGTTAGTCTAGCAGTACTAATTAAAAGCAAAGTCTCATGTCATTATGTGCTTTCTTCTCTAAGCTGGTATTTGTGTATGTGTGCTTGGGAGCAATAATTTTGGTACATAGCAGCACCCGTAAGTCCCCTGAGCAAAGTTTTATTTCGCACTTATTGCATTCAGTGTTTTTCCATAAAGTTTGAGTGTGAAACCACTAAACAACTCATCAACTTGGATTGTTTGTGTGTGTGTGTGTGTGTGTGTGTGTGTGTGCGTGTGTGTGTGTGTGTGTGTGTGTGTGTGTGTGTGTGTGTGTGTGTGTGTGTGTGTACATGTATAGCTATACTTGTGAGGACCAACCTTTGACAGCCCACCACCCTTGTGTGGACATTTGTAGTTGTGAGGACAATTTGCCTGGTCCCCACAATGTTTAACTAGTTATTAAACTCTACTAGTTAGGTTTAGAGGTATGGTGTGAATTAGGTTTAGGTGAAGGTTAGGGTTAGACATGTATCAGTAATGGTTAGGTTTAGGGAAAGTGTCTGGGTTAGGCATAGTAAAATCAATGGAACTCAATACAATGTCAACACAAGGATAGCAAGACGTGCGTGTGTGTGTGTGTGTTTGTACATGTATAGCTATGCTTGTGAGGACCAACCTTTGACAGCCCACCCCCCTTGTGTGGACATTTGTAAGGCAAGGCAAGGCAATTTTATTTGTATAGCACACTTTCAACAGCAGGGTAATTCAAGGTGCTTTACATGATTTGGTGATTTAAAAAAAACACATAAAAGAAACACACATTACACATGATACACAATAAAGCAAGAGAAAAATAAAAAAAGCAAGAGAGCATGAACACATTTCATACATATGAGATCAAGCATTTACTCAAAGGCAATTCTAAACAGATGGGTTTTTAGTCTCGATTTAAAGCAGTTCAGAGTTTCAGCAACTCTACACTCGTCAGGAAGTCTGTTCCAGATAAGGGGAGCATAAAAAGTGAAAGCTGCTTCTCCATGTTTAGTTCGAAGTCAAGGGATGTTTAGTAGGCTAGAGTTGGAGGACCTGAGTGGTCTTGGTGGTTGGTACCATGACAACAGGTCTTCAACATATTTTGGTGCTAAGCCATGTAATGATTTATAAACTAGTAAAAGTATTTTAAAGTCTATTCTCTGAGCTACAGGGAGCCAGTGTAAGGACTTTAGAACTTGGGTGATGTGCTCTACTTTCCTGGTTCTAGTGAGGACGCGAGCGGCAGCGTTCTGGATCAGCTGCAGCTGTCTGATTGACTTTTTAGGCAGACCTGTGAAGATGCTGTTGCAGTAATCAATCCGACTAAAGATAAACGCATGGATGAGTTTTTCTAGGTCGTGTTGCAAAATCAACATTGTAGTTGTGAGGACATTTTGCCTGGTCCCCACAATGTTTAACTAGCTATTAAACTCTACCAGTTAGGTTTAGAGGTATGGTGTGAATTAGGTTAAGGTTAGGGTTAGGCATGTATCAGTAATGGTTAGGTTTAGGGAAAGTGTCTGGGTTAGGCATAGTAAAATCAATGGAAGTCAATACAATGTAAACACAAGTATAGCAAGACGTGCATAGGTGTGTGTGTGTGTGTGTGTGTGAACCAGATAATAAGAAAAAGGATGAGGAGAAGTGAACAGAAATCTCTTGTTTGATTACCTGTTAAAATTCATACAGATATGAATGAAAAAAATACTGTAAGGTGAAAATCAGTCGTTTTTGAATTTCTTTTATCCTTTAGTGATCTGAGTATTTATACACAAGCAAAGGATTAAAAATTCTGAGAGAGCAGGGGGGGTGACCTTACAAAAACATCGCTAACTGCACAATAAAAAAGCTAAACAGGTTGTTGCAACGTCGCAGAAGTCAATCTGTAAACTGTCTGTGGACCAAACAAGCCTACTTATTTTGTCTTTTGTCTGTAGTGTACTGGGAGCTTTACCGCAGCACCAGGAGGAGCGTGAGCCACACTTGACAGTTTGAGAACGCACGTTTCAAATTGGGTTTAAAGCTGTGGTCAGGTTATTCCCGTCATAAGTCATGGGACCAAAGATACAGCAGTATTAAACTCACCATTTTTCATGGCGTTCTAGGCTTTCTGTGTTCTTTGAAATGGGATTTTTTTTTTGTGTGTATGCTATTTTAATTCTGAATGTTTTTTTTTATAATCATATTGGCCCTCAACATTGAATGCTTTGTATTTTTTCCAGAGTTCTAAAAAACGTAATTGGATTCACAAGATTTAACTGCAACCATGTGATGTTTACATTTTCTGTTTTTACAAAACACCTTGTATTGTATTGTTTGAAGAAACAATCAGCTGAGAAGTCGTTCACATTTATTAATAATTTCAAAGTATTTGGAAGTGCTAATCATCTGTTCACAGCAGGAATGCGCTATTTGAACAGGTCCAGAGTAAGGCTGTTAGCAGCCAACATTTTTTCTTATCAACATCAGAAAGCAAAACACTTGCTCCCAAAAGCTGACCTTGAGGCGCCCATGGATATCAGAGAACAAAAACAGCAAGTCATGATGACACCACAGGACCGAACAGATAAACAACCATCAGAGATTAAGTCTTCATCTTCCTGTGACTCAGCCACATCAAATGAGTCTCCATTTAGAAACTTTACAGACAGACTGAATGAGCAAATCAAATTTGGGACACAATTAACACCTAAACTTAGACTACACCAAACGCCTGGGACTAGTGTCCATAAGCCTGGGAGCTTCCCCCCACTGATTATTACAGATATCTGATATTTGAGGGAAGCAGGCAATAAATCCACCCCTACCGTCTCCCAAAATTCACCCGGCACCCCTGAGGCTATATCAGTGATTATCAGCAGCAGGAAACATAAACCGTTAACCACACGCTCTCATATTAAACAAAATCTCAAATTGATAACCTGTCAGAAGGTTCAGCTGCCCATCATCACAATACTTAAGTTAGCTTTATTAAACATTAGATCTCTATCCGGGAAGTCTTTTCTTATCAATGACTTCATCACTGAGCATAATTTACACGCCCTTTTTTTATCAGAAACTTGGCTAGATGAAAATAACGAAACAACTTCATTAATAGAATCCAGTCCTCCAAATTATAATTTCTTAAGCGAGAACAGAAAACACAAACGAGGCGGAGGTCTAGCCACCATCTTTCACAACTCAATGAACTTTAAAAAGGTAACTCTGGGCACGTTTGATTCTTTTGAATACCTAGCCACCCAGATAAACGAGCCTAAGAAAGCTTTATTTCTAAGTTTATAATAACCACCAAAACCTAACTCTAACTTCTTTAATGATTTCAATGACCTTCTTTCTGTAATATGTATCGACTATGACCAACTAATCATCGTGGGGGACTTTAACATCCATACCGACAACCCCCAAGATAGACAAGCAAAAACGTTAGATGATACTCTCCACAACTTCGGACTGATCCAGCATGTCAAACAACCAACACACAATAAAGGACACACTCTGGACTTAATTATCAGCAAAGGTTTAAATATTTCTGACATCTCTGTAATTAATATTGTGTTATCTGACCATTTCTGTGTTTTCTTCGAAAGTACCATCTCTGCTAAATTATCCAGCCACAGTAAGACGACTATAAAAAAGCGTTTTCTAGGGGACAGTTCAGTAGAAACCTTTAAACGTATTTATCCTTCCACCACATCCCCCTCAGCTCCCAACTCAAACTCAGTAAATAAGTTGGTAGATAATTTCCTTGCGAAAATCTCAGACATCATGGATTCCATTGCTCCAACTAAAGTGAAAGTAGTCTCAGGTAGAAAGAAGTCTCCGTGGACACGTAATCCACTGGTACGTAGTGAAAAACGAGAGTGTCGACGAGCCGAGAGAAAATGGCGGAAAACTCGACTCCAGGTTCACTGTGAGATCTACAAAGAGAGACTGAATAGATATCAGCTAACTATAAAAGATGCTAGGGAATCGTTCTTTTCTGAAATCATCAACAGAAACATTAATAAGGCACGGACTCTATTTGCAACAGTGGAAAGACTAACTAATCCTTTAGTGACAGTAGCCCCTGAACTAAACTCTACCAGGGCCTGCAATGAATTTGCCAGCTTTTTCACTGAAAAGATTCTAACAATTAGACAGTCAATCTGTACCTCAATATCGAACCCAAAACCAGTGCCATCCCCAATCAACAACAATGTAGAGAAAATGTCTGAATTCCACGAATTAAACCAGAACAGCCTTGAAAAAATCATTATCCAATTAAGCTCCTCCTCCTGCTGTCTTGATATCCTACCCACAGCTTTTCTAAAGAAGGTTCTTCCTGTTTTTGGTTCTGATCTTGTTCAAATAGTAAACTCATCACTGCTATCAGGTGTCTTCCCTCAGGCTTTAAAAACAGCAGTGATTAAACCACTGCTAAAGAAGAAAAATCTGGACAACACGTTAATGCAGAACTACAGGCCAATCTCTAATCTCCCATTCATCAGTAAGATTATTGAAAAAGCTGTGTTTCAGCAGTTAAATGGCTTCATAACAATGACAAACCGTTTTGATGCTTTTCAGTCTGGTTTCCGCGCTCACCACAGCACCGAGACTGTCGTCGTCAAAGTATTTAATGACATCCGCATAAATACAGACTGTGGAAGAACCACAGTGCTGGTTCTGTTGGACCTCAGTGCAGCATTTGACACTGTTGATCATGATATTTTATTGGAACGACTGGAGAGCTGGGTCGGACTCTCTGGTACAGTACTTGGCTGGTTCGAGTCTTACCTAAAGAACAGGGACTTCTTTGTTTCAGTAGGAAACTTTTCATCAGAACGAACAGAAATCACATGTGGGGTGCCCCAGGGCTCCATCCTGGGGCCCCTCTTATTTAATATCTACATGCTCCCACTAGGCAAGATTATAGCGACCAATAACATAAGCCACCATAACTACGCAGATGACACTCAGCTCTACATTACAATGTCACCAGGTGACTCTGAACCCATTCAAACCCTAATTCAATGCATTGATGAAACAAATGGATGGATGTGCCAGAACTTTCTCCAGCTGAATAGAAACAAAACTGAAGTGATTATTTTTGGACCCAAGGAGGAGCGATCAAGAGTCAGCACACAGCTTCAGTTAATACAGCTAGGAACTACTGATCAGGCTCGAAACCTAGGTGTAGTAATGGTCTCTGACCTGAACCTCCAGGGTCACATAAAGGCAATAACAAGGTCAGCGTTCTATCACCTGAAGAACATCTCTAGGATTAAAGGACTGATTTTGCAACACGACCTAGAAAAACTCATCCATGCGTTTATCTTTAGTCGGATTGATTACTGCAACAGCATCTTCACAGGTCTGCCTAAAAAGTCAATCAGACAGCTGCAGCTGATCCAGAACGCTGCCGCTCGCGTCCTCATTAGAACCAGGAAAGTAGAGCACATCACCCCAGTTCTAAAGTCCTTACACTGGCTCCCTGTAGCTCAGAGAATAGACTTTAAAATACTTTTACTAGTTTATAAATCATTACATGGCTTAGCACCAAAATATGTTGAAGACCTGTTGTCATGGTACCAACCACCAAGACCACTCAGGTCCTCCAACTCTAGCCTACTAAACATCCCTAGACTCAGAACTAAACATGGAGAAGCAGCTTTCAGTTTCTATGCTCCCCTTATCTGGAACAGACTTCCTGACGAGTGTAGAGCTGCTGAAACTCTGAACTGCTTTAAATCAAGACTAAAAACCCATCTGTTTAGAATTGCCTTTTAGTAAATGCTTGATGTTATATGTATGAAATGTGTTCATGCTCTCTTGCTTTTTTTTTTTTTCTCTTGCTTTATTGTGTATCATGTGTAATGTGTGTTTCTTTTATGTGTTTCTTTTAAATCACCAAATCATGTAAAGCACCTTGAATTACCCTGCTGTTGAAAGTGTGCTATACAAATAAAATTGCCTTGCCTTGCCTTGCCTTGGCTTGCCTTGTATAAATTTGTGCACATGGAGTGATTGGATCTGTAAATGGAGTTGTTTGGTCCCCACATATCACTTAATATTTATTTAGTACTCCTACTAATACTCCTGTTAATACTTCTACCCCTTTAACCTTGTACAAACAATAAGAACGTAGCAAAAAGTAAAACATGGTTTTCAAAATAAATAAAATGTAAAGGGTTTGGCACACATGCTTACCCTATTTATGTCTGATATCCCCTATATAAAATCATGTGTAATTCCATTCAGCAGTCATTAAATTAGTAAAGAAAGTCCATTTTTGTGCAATTTTCCTCTATCCAGCTGCTCTGTCTAAGCCTCTGAGGTTTGTGAGAGAACATCGGTGAGAGAGAACACAGACAGGTCAAAGATAAAGTGTTTTTCAGAACAGTGTTGGGTAATTAAACAATATACCAAGCTTTAAACATCTCACAGAGTACTATTTAACATAATAAAAAAATGGAAAGAGTGTGGTCTGCAGGAAACCTACTAAGACATAGCCATCTAACCACAAGGAAAAGTCAGGCAAGGAGAGAATTAATCAGAGAAGCAGCCAAGAGGCCGATAGTAACCCTGGAAGAGCTGCAGAAAACCAAAGCTTAGGTTGGGAGAATTAATCAGCTCAGCTCATCAACTTTGCAAAATTTGCACTCTTCAGGCTTAAAAATGTATACGCTTCAAACTAGTCGCTTTGTGAGCGTTTTTTGATGTTGACAAAGCATGCATTGTGAACGCGGCATTAGTCTTGCATTCTAAAAAGTTATAATTTGTGGAAGGGTGGCGAGAAGGAAAACAGTGGTGAAAGACTGTCATAAGAAACTCTGTTTAAATTTGTACAAAACCAGGTAGGGGATACAGCAAACATGGGAATGAAGGGGCTCAGATCAGAGAGGTAAAATGGTTTGGTCTAGATGCTAAAACACTGAGGAAAACTCAGTACACATCACCCTTAGCTATCCTCATGGTGACACTGAGTGGTGACAGCTTTATTCTGTCGGTATGCTTTTCCACAGCAGGGACAGGCAAACTGGTCAGAGTGGATGGAAATATAGATGAAGCTAAATACAGGGCAATTCTAGAAGAATATGTGTCACATGTTGCTCAAGACTTGAGACTGTGGCAGAAGTTCACAATCCTGCAATACAAAGTCCCTGAACATACAACTAGAGCTACAATTGACTGGTTTAGATGACTGGTTTGTTAAAATCACTGAGTTGTTTTAACAAATTAACCAATTTAATTCTAACGGCCCCATTCTTGAGGATTCAAGAAGATAAAACAGAACTTTTTCTGACCTGCTTTGTAAAAGTATGTTAATGCAAAATGTATTGGAAACAAATTTGTAAATTCTGAAACCAGATACGACAGTCTCTGTAAATAAACTAAAGATGTGAAGCAACAGCTTCTGTAGTGGCCCAACTAGAGTCTCAACTTGAATCTGATAGAGACTCCAAAATAGAAGATAAAAATTAGGTTGGTGACAAGTAGTTCTTCCAACTTCAAAGACTTTGAGCTCATCATCACCAAAGATAAATAATCAAAATACCAGTTGACACATGTAAAAAGCTGGTCAGCAAATGGAAGAAGGGCATGACTGCTATAACATCAATACAATTCTTCCATTGAATATTGAGAACGATATGGATATTTATCACTTTCCATTTTTATGAAATGTAAAATATATTACTAAAGTGGCTAAATATATATTTTTTTCATCATTGATAATTGTTTTGCATTATTTTGTTACCTTTGGAAAGATGTTTCTCATAAATGTTTCTATTAAACTATGATGTTTCACATAGTTTCTCATAAACTATCAAAAACAGACTTCTTGGTCAAAAAAAATAAATTAAAATCTAAATCTTCTTGGGAAATAAATTATTTTGGGATTACCCTTTATTGTTACATGCCTTTATAGATGCTTTAAAATACTAATTTTTTCCTCCTTTTCTTTCTCTCAACTCATTGTACACTTTTTTTTTTAGAAAACCTCCAATTACCTGATTGTTGATTTCTCTCTCAACTCAATCCACCTCCACTCTCCCAGTTACATCCTCTTACTCCTCAAACCTCCATGACAACACATTCATCCGTCACTTTTACTTGTTCCTGTCCGTTTCTTGCTTCGTGTCTATCTCTTTCTCTCTCTCAGCGGGTGAAATTGATGGTTACCAACCCAGTAGTCAGAGGAAAATGATTGCATCCAAACAGTGGTAAAAATGTAATATGTTGTCCCTTTGAAGTAGCGCGTGGTAAGCCTAGGAACAAAACTAAAGTGTGGTTTAGTGTGGATGTTTGTGCATGAGTATTTTATCATTTGTATTAAAGGCTTTAAGTGGCACTTCGGTTTTTTTGAGTAGTGGGAAGCTTGACAAATAGGAGATAGAGGCAAATGTGTTGGTAAATGAGGTTACAAATGTAAGTTTCATAATCAAAGTTGGAACAAAGCAGTTTAACCAAATTAAAGAAAAGTTCATGGACTCTATATTTATTAATAAAAGCTTTTAGTACACAATTAGCATAACATACAATATTTCTTGGAAATCTGTCCATGGTAGCTCATACAAAACCTAAAATAAAATCCAAATTTTGGTCTGCTAAACAATGAGGTCTCACATTTTTCTAAGACTTTTGTTATGCTCACTTTTAGTCTGCTGAAAAATGTGCCTTAGGGGAACTGATGCACCAGCTAACAGCTTGTATTATGTGAACCTGAGGAAGAGGGCCCACTAACACACTTTGACACATGGCTGTACCAAAAATAAAATAATGTGTCATATTTGCGTTGTTGGTCTACTTTAGTCTGAGGTGCATTTTGACTCATTGTTTCGTATAGCAGCAGGGTACCTGCAGTAAAACCAGACAACATAATAAAGGAATACATTTTCTGCTTCGTATTTGAAAAAAATTAAATACTATGTAGGGAACTAGAAATATTTTATTTAATTGGTTTGTTCAGATTATTTCTAAATCCAAAAATGTACTTTAAAGATAAAAACTGTAGTTATAAATAAATATAAAAAGTGACAGTAGATTCTGTCTTATCCCCTTTTTGAAATGAACTATAATTTTAATGGTTTGTCAAAATGAAGAAACTATTAAAGCAAATATGCTGTATTTTTATGTAACAGAGTGGGTAAATCTTTTGAAATAAGGTTATTTTTATACTGCTAAATCTCAACAAAAGGCATCTCAAGGCACTTTACAACACAAGCTGGTCAAATGAATGTCTAAAGTGACAGTCACACAGCTAAAAACACTGAGGCACTAAGTCTTTTCAATGTATAGAAAAACAACGAGTGCACAAAGTTATGGTTATGGTTCTTGAACTGTTAATTAAACCATATCTCAAATCTAATGTGAAATGATCTATCATTATGTCAACAAGGTTGTCAATATTGTTCTTTATAAATGCATCAACCTCCTCCCTTCTCCTTAGGAAAGAGTCCCTACCTGATGTTTACTAATCGCCATGAAATCCGCCGCATTGACCTGCTGAAAAGTGAATACACACAGGTGGTTCCCACCCTGAAGAATGCTGTGGCCCTGGATGTGGATGTGTCCACCAACAAGATGTTCTGGTGTGATCTGTTTCATCGGAAAATATACAGGTACATGCACGACATGTAGCAGATGGCAAACATACAGCACATCCCTTTAACAGGGTTGTTAAAGGGAATAAAGGAACTGGCTATCTGATGGGGACTGTGCTAATAAAAAAATACCCTGTATTTTGATTGGTTTTAGGAGGCTTGACTGTGTTGTCAGTCAAACTGTACCAACCCACATGGGGTAGGCCTAAGTTGTCCTCTATGACTTTAGTAAAGGGCTCTCAGTATCATGTTTACCCACTCTCAGCTAGGAAATCTGAAGGCATTGCATCTTCACAAACTAGAACTGTTTCTGTGGATGTCTGTATTATGGAAGCAGCCATGAAGAGAACAAACTATGCAATAACAACAGGGAAACAGATCGTGGCCCAGCTAACCTGTTGCTAAATGTATGCTTAGGGCAGCTTTGGTTATAGCTGTAATTAGTTCTACTTTGAATAAGAAGACGCTGACAACTGACACAAACAATAAAACAATCACTCAAAGTTAGGAGACATTTGTTTTTTGTGTAGTGTTTTATAATATGATAAGAAGAGAAAATGAACAGTACGTGATGCTTTGGTTCGTCAGAATGCTCTGTTAGAAAACAGAAAGTGAGGGCTTTTTTGTTTGTTTGTTTTTAATTCAGAGACCTGTCAGAAAAAAAAGAATTGTTTAGCCATTTGTTTCACCATATTCCTTTAGTGCTTTGCAATAGCAATCTCCATGGTTTGTTTCACAGGAGAGAAGCTTATGTAAAAGGTTAATAAAAGCCCACATGACACAATCAATTTGGATACCTTCTCTCTGCATACTTCACCAGGTCTGTCACATCCTGCCCCTTCACCTATCCATCTTGTCTGTTTCAACCTGTCACACCTTCTGCTGGTGAAACAGACACACCTGCAGGGTTGTGTCATCTGTCTGATAGTGGAAGGTGGAGCGGTTTGTCCTTCCTCACACACATGTGCAATACAGCTACACATACTTTGTGTGGACAGTTGCTTTGTGCGCAGTTGTGTTAGCTGGTGTAAGTTTGATAGTTGGCAGGTACAAGAAGGGGTCTTCTATCTTCTCAGTTGAGCCATATGCTTCCTTTAATTTCACTGCCTCAATAATCACCATCATTACTCATCTGCAAGCACACATACACATTCCCCCTCATCAGCGCAGTGATACACTAAAGGGCTTATGACAGAGGAAGGACAAATTAACTCATTCTTTACAGCAGTCTCTATTTTCAAAGCAGTAAATAAACTCATGCATCGTAGCTTCTCTGAAAGGTCTTCACTTAATGAAGTTGTAAGTTCAACTTGGTCTTGTTCTATCTCATTTTTAAGTCTTACTTATTCCTTAAAATAAAAATGTTTTGCAGTTTGTGCTAGGAAGGTCTGAGCCTTATCTCTAGGACTGATTTTGGACTTTGAAGGTTTCTTGTTTTTCTAAACAATCTGGATTGGTGTCACAGACAACTTCCCTACTTTATGTTTTGGAAAATAATACTAGTTTAACGGTTGCCATGCTTGCGATTGAAACATTTTAGAATGTGGTATTGACAGGGTTCATATGGTTGCAGTCTGGAGTTTGATTGAAGTGTTTTCCAGGTCTGCAAATCAATGGAAAAATAAAATAAAATAAAGGGGAATATTGCTATTTTTTAACTTTATACCCTATTCTTGTCTAAATGTTTGTGCATCCTCAACATCTGTCCATCCATGATCGGAAAAATAGTATGTTCTACCTTCCTCCCTTTGCTATTTGCAGGGTCCACATTTTAAAGCTTAGAGTTACATAATATTTATCATAAGCCATACTTTGGTATCCATACTCTTTTTTTTTTAGAATTGGGGTCTTGGAAAATCGATAGGAACCCTGTATTGACATAGCTTAATCTGGTACAACCTGGTTAATCAGACACCTAAACACCTATGCTTAATATACAGTAACATAATGACTTAGCTAAATGGACTGTGCACCTGTTGAAAAAACACATGCTTAAAAATTTTAGTGGAAATAGGTTTTCAGCGATTGCATTTAGACCAAATATAGCTCTGAATACCTGCCCATCCCTGTCACTGGTTATATTGATCATTTCCAATTATTGGATCCCTTAGAGACATTGGAAATCTTAATGACTTGACAAACAGATTTAACACAGTATAATCATAGATGTACACAGTTTCCGATTATTTAAGGATTATATATTTCTATTTTAACACAGTTATATTTCCTCCAGATAATTACGGTTCGGGTATGTGCCTAGATTTAGTTCTTAGCCTTACAGTACACTACAATAATATGTAGTTTGATGCATACCATGCAGCACTGTATTGTAGTGTACAAGAGCATATTAAGCAGACAATAAGAGTTCAATCAAAAAACAAGCAGTCTATCAGTTTATCACAACTAAAAACTTATCTGTTTAGACCTGCCTTTGAATAATGTGTTCATGTATCATGTTTAGTTTATGCATCTTGCTGTTGCTACATTATATGCTTTGTAATGCCTTGATGTATCTGTGTATGCTTCTTGCTTTATTGCTGTTTTTACTTGATATGCTTTGTCTGTGTTTTACTGCTGTTTTTATTTTACCACTGAATCATGTATAGCAACTTGAATCATCTTGTTGAAAGTCTGCTATACAAATAAAATTGCCTTGCCTTAATTTGCTTTGTATATTAATATAAGAAACAGCAGTTAAATACATGCAGCATCCAAACAAGGGTTGCATGGGCTACCTCAGGTGGTTACATTAAAATGAAAAGGAGGAAAAGGATTGTAGTATCTAAGCAGTGCAGAGCATAAATTATAATTAGTCATATAGAATTGGAAGCTTCACTGTTTCCATGTCAATATCATATTTAATAAAGCTGCTTTTTGTCATAAATTTAATAGATATTTATCCTGCATTTTTATTTAGTTTTTAGATTTTTTATACTGTTATCTTGTTATAATTCAACCAGGAAGGACAAACAGGACATAATAAAATACATTCGATAATTTGATACCAAATGTGATACTAATTTATATGTTTTCGTTCTCCAGTATAACGTTCAATAATACATTTTCTATGGTAATTTTACAAGCAATCTGCTGTCAATCTGCTCCATCCATTTGTTACACCTGCTTAATTCTTGCAGGGTCATAGAGGGGGTTGGTGCATACCTCCAGCAATGATTGGGTGGGAGGTGGGCACATCTTGGAGAGGCTGCCAGTCTATTACAGGGCAACACGGGAAGCTCAAACTCAGACATAATTCAGAGCAGTGGCGTCTCTGGCATGATACGTTAGGTGGGGCACAGGAACTCAACACCTAATGGCAGCAACTAATTCTTCTGTGATGCATACCATCTGACTTTGATCAATAATATTGATTGCTATTTTATTTGAATAATTTAATTTTGATTACATATTAAATGAGACACATAAAATAGCACGGATCTACACTACAAATGTCATTTTATGTAAATGTAGTTGAAGAATGAAACCTTCTTTATAGCCTACATGAAATTACAGATAAAGCGTCACTCACCAGTGTTGTTATTCTTGGGAAAAAATGCAGATCTTTCATCTGGGCAAACTTTTCAATAACCGTAAAATCTTTTAAATAATCCCCTTTAAATCTATATTAATCTTATAATGTCTTTGAACGATGGTAAAATCCACTGGCTGGTGACGTCCCAAATGTTTAATCTCTAATTTTCATTCAAGAGGCAACATGCTAAATTTAGACTTCATCAAAAAATCTACTAAATTAAAGTTTTGTCTTGGTAGCTAGCAAGGATATTAGATGGCTGCACACCTCTGTCCAACAGAACGTAAACGTGACGCTATTCTGATATTTTAAAAAGAGTTATCCTGTACAACCAACTTTTGCATTTGGAAAAACGGGGCGCATCACTTCTTGCTGTGGTTCTAATAAATTTCTGGCAGACTGCACGCCAGTTGGCACATTGCTGCCTTTCTCTGTCAAGGAAGGTAGCGCGATCTCAACTTGGGGCCGTGGCATTTGTGCCCCTCCGCTTTCTACTGAGCGCTCGTTGGGCATGCCCACTGTGATTTCAGATCTTCATCATTTAAGCAAGTGTTAAGTGCCCGGCCCCAAATTGCTGCTTCAAGAGGATTTAGCCTACTGAGCTTGTCAGTATTCCGGCAAAGACTTAAATAGTTATACACAAATGTTTATAACAGAATCTTCTTGGTAACAGAATCAGTCTTTATATAATATTACTCTGTAAAGAATGATCCTGTTCTACTGATTAATTTAAGCATGTGCATAGAGCTCCACAGCGACATTGGGTGGAGCCAGGCCCCACCGGCCTCACATGCGGAGACGCCACAGATTTAGTCATATTTTTTTTAGCTGTGTACAGAAGCCAGAATACCTGGAGAAAAACCCTCCCACACTCAGGGAGAGCATGCAACCTCCATGCAAAAGGACCCCAGAATAGGATTTGAAAAATATATATTATTTTTAATTATACTGATTTCTTAACTTTCAGCAAAACCTTTCTGTTCACATTGAAATATTTTTAATTAAATGTAGAATCTATGTATTTGGAACCATGTCCTAATTCTCCCTATCACTGTGATGTGGTTTTCCAGTTTTTTTGTTGTGATTAGCATTCTGTGGGTCAATGTCTTGTTAACTTCTTCCAGTAATAGAGATGTTGCAAACAATTGTACGGCCAATTAAAGATGCAATCTGCTCTGAGTTATTTGTGTAATTTATTGCTTCTTGATTTTGCACTGCATTGTAGTAACTACTTATGCCCTCACCCTGTTTCTATATAGTGTGAAACTGACATGTAAATGTCCAAATGGGTTTTCTATTACACTTTGTTAGTCTCCCATTGTCTAAACCTAAGTTTCACATCTAACACAAGCCACCATTGCATCAATAACTGGAGGGATTTCATCCTCATCCATATTGCTCCAGCCTTCACTTTAATTTAACCCCTGAGGAAGAGACTCTGCCTGGATTTATGTTTAACATCCTGTAGCATAAAAGAAAGAAAAAATAAAGCAACCTTAGATTATCCGTCATAGTAACACAGGAGCAGCCCCAAGCATCCCTACCACCCGTATACAAAAATGAGTTGGCAAACAGTAACACAGTCAATTACCTAGACAATCTGCTTCCAGATCCTAGTATCATCCATCTCCGCCTGATCTTTTGCACCAATTATCCCACCAGCTTTCTCTTTTAGTTAAGATGCTCGTCCCATCCAAAAATCTCCTCCTGGTGCCCCTTTGGTAATGTTCCCTCGCAGAAACTGAATTGGTGTGTGGTCTTTCACAGCTTTTTCATAAGACTGATTTAGTATGACCCCATAATGTGTTTACATCTTACCATGTTTCCATAGTGAAGAAATAAAGTAGGAAGAAAACTATTTTATATTTTTTTCTACTAATAGATGCAGACAAATCTAATCTTCCTGTTTTGAAGAAGAGCTCACACAGAGTTCATCACTTATACAGGAGTTTTGTTGGGATTTTTTGTCCTAAGTCGCATATATACACTTCCATGTTAAACTGTTGATACACGTTGCATTTTTGGCATGAAATACATGCCAGTACAATGATACATACAGCATAGAGTACATTCTTTTTTACAAAAGGAAAACTGCCTTTACACATTCTTTCCACAAATTCTCTATTGGATTTTTGCCTGGGCCTTGACATGGCTGTTCTAACTCATGAATATGCTGTGATCTATGATGTGGCTGTTTGTCTAGGGTTGATGTCCTGCTGGATGGTGAACATCTCTCATCTTTCTCAGCATTTAACAGGTTTTCCGCATTATATTTAGCTCCATGCATCTTCTCATAAACTCTGATTTCCTCCCAACTTTCCCCTTGGCACCTCTGCTGTTTCTTGGTCTTCAAAATGTTTTGTTCACAAATGTTTTAAAGGACACCTCAAAGGCCTTCACAGAATAGCTGGGTTTATAGATACATTACATTACACACAGGAGGACTGTATTTCCTTATTATATTATTTTTTGAAGGCACATTGGTTTTTATTTTTGCATCTCAGAGAGGTCTGAGTGTACAGGAAGACACAAATATTTTTACAAGGCTCTGCATATGCTGATATATACAGTACATATGACTTAATTAGTTTTGGTTTTGTGCCCAACAGTGCATACATCAACAAGGCCAATGACTCTTCAGAGCAGGTGACGCTGGTTGACTCGCTCCACTCACCAGAGGGTCTGGCTGTGGATTGGGTCCACAAAAACATCTACTGGACAGACTCGGGCAACAAGAGCATCTCTGTTGCAACGGGAGATGGCAGGAAGAGGAAAGTGCTAATAGCCACTGAGCTCAGTGAGCCACGGGCCATTGCAGTGGATCCACATCAAGGGTGAGAGGAAAGTTTTATAGTTTTGGATTGGCGTTAAGTGGAATGGCCTGAAGGAAAGAGCATGGCCAAAAGTCCGTAGCGTTGATTATTCTCTCCTGTGTGAACACCAGTTTCATTATGAAACTGAAAGAAACATACGTTTTCAAGTTGACCTGAAACATTTTAGCACAGTAAAGCAGTCTTATGTTTAACGCTGATCCATATGGTGCATTAGGCAGTTTTAGAATTATCTGGAAAGAGATAATGTCACTCTTTTCCTTCCTTTTCTACCACTTCCACCTTGAGCTCCCAAAAGGAATATTTTTCACAGCTCTTCTTGGCAAACGGAAGCTTCAATTTCATGTGGGTATCATTGATACACACACAGTTAAAATAGTCACCTTTACTTTAGACTTTTCATTGGGGTCCTCAAGCTCAGTTTTAGCATTTAAATGGTAGTTTACATAAATGTTAGATGGCTAAGACAGATATACAGTGGCTAGAGAATGTCTAAGAAAAATTGGTCAGTGTGCACAACTCCAAAATCAAAACAAGTTTATGGGTACATGGTTAAGAAGAACATCATGAAAAATCAAAAACCAGCATTTTGCCTTCTTTCTTCTATCTTTAATGTGGAGAGAATTGAAGAGAATTTAGAGAGAACAAACAATAGAGTGCCGTTTTCTAGAAAAGATCCAAAAGTGTATATTTATATTAAAGTGATAAAAGTACAAGACTATATGCTAAAGAATCATGTTTGCAAATACTCATAAGGCTTGCAAGGTAGTAACTTAGTCGGAAATTTTTAATTTAGCAACTCTTGATGAAATAATCTACATTAAATTACCATTTGACAAGAAACCTGATCTGTCTTGTCTCTTTCTCCCCCTTAATTAATGCTTGATAAACACTTATAAATAAAATAATCTATAACGTATTTACAGATGAATTAATAACGTATTTATAAACTATTTACTAGTCATAAGGGGAGCCTTATTGTAAAGTGGTACCAATATTTTAAATCTGGAATAAAGTTCACCTGTCTTCCTAGGAATTTTATGACATTACATTATGCATCATTTAACTAAAGCCACAATTCTCTGATAGTTACAAAGATTTAAAATTATCTCATTGTGCAAAGGTATTAGTCAAGAGAATGGTACAATAAAAATCCACAGCATTGAATGGTGTATAGTAGTCATCAATTACTGGACATGTCAAAGAACCATAGTGACATAATTAAAACTGGGAGTTTGTTCTATAATAGATAAAACAGACAGGACAGAAACTGCTTAGACAGGCTGCCAAGAGCCTAACACCAAGAACGATCCAATAGATTTGGAGAAATTTTGCAAATATTAGCAAGTCAAAAGCTGATATACTGATACAAAAATGATTACATTTAAATTCAAAAGGTGTTGCAACTGGATGTTACTTTAACGGTGTACACACTTGTATGCAATCGGGTTGTTGCTCTTTTTTTTATTTATATTTTTCTCTCCAACCAATTTTACTACTGATCCATAGCATAGTAGTTACATGTATGTATGGCTGAATAGATATACAAACAGACAGACATGTAGCATGCGTAGATGTAGGTCTGCTGTAGCTTGTAAGATGTTCACTCACAATACTATAAAACCAGACAAAGAAAAAAAGGAATCTAAATAAAACCAAAAGTTTGCAGAATCCTGCTAATTACATTACTATGAAAATTACTTCCAGAATTGTGCATCAGTTGTGACTATGATCAAATCAATAAGATACAAGACCTTCCTCTTTAATTTGACTGTGACGTTCCACATTGAGATCAATCTTGTTTCATTTTGCTCATTGTATTTGCTTCATTTGTGTTTACCTTGGCAATGGATCTTTTCACAGTTTTATGTACTGGTCAGACTGGGGAGATCAGGCCAAAATAGAGAAAGCTGGGATGAATGGAGTGGACCGTCAAATTCTGGTGTCTGACCACATTGAGTGGCCTAATGGAATCACTCTGGGTAAGAAAACACTTTCATTCATTCCTTTCAGGTAAAACAAGGAGCCCAGAAAACACCAAATAACTGTAGTATTTGTCTGCAAAGAAACAAGCATGCAGCGTTTAGATGGGTGAATGGTCTATAGTTGCTCCAGCCCAAATAGCTCCCATAGTTATATTTCAGTATTTATCTGTCTTTCATCAATCAAGCCAGCAAGTGGTCTCTGATTTAATAAGCCCAACACTCTGAGCTGTCAGTACCTACCATCATCCTTTGCAACTCCCCTGGCAGCAAGAGCAAATTTCTCTGCGCTGCCCTTGCCTGAAGAGAAATAAAAGCACACACTCACCTCGATCAGTGAAATTGTGGTGTCGCTGGTACATTCAGGAAAACAAATTATTTTTAGAAAAAGGCAAATGAGAGAGTTGACCCGGGCTGCGTTACTCTCTTGGGGTGAATAAGTGAATTATTTCACCTTGGTCATTTATTCCATGCAGAGCAAGTGACTGCGTCAGAAGGAGGAGATTTTTCTTCTTACTGTTTAGTAGTAAGAAACGTGTAATTTCTTTTCAGGTTTTGGATTTCTCTGACGACTTCTTCAGGTGTGGGACCCTTGCTTTTATCGAAAGTATATTTCAGATTTATATAGACTGCAAGCTGTCAAATTAACCTCAACTTTAATGCCAATAGTGGAGCAAAAGTAGCCTTCTGTAACTGGGTTCAGGATTGTTACTTGATGTCAAGCATCAAAATGTTCTTTTAAAGAAGGTCCAGCAGGACTAATTAATTTACTCAAGGGCAGATACCCTCTCCTCCCCCAGCTGTGATATTACAATCACATCTGGGTTTTCTCAGCACTGGGTCTTAGCCGTCATGTCAGAGAAGATTGATGGTGTAGCTACTGGGCCATTACATTTATATACCTCTCACCCTGCACCTTTCTCAGCTGAGTGACCTTTTCTCTCTTTCTTCATTCACCCCATGCTTTCCTTTACTTTTCTTCCCCTCCTATTTGGTTTTGTTCCCTTTTTTTATGTCTTTTCTACATCTTGTCAGATTTGTCCAACAGACGTCTCTACTGGGTGGACTCCAAGCTGCACCTTCTGTCGAGTGTGGATCTGAACGGAGACAACCGCAAAGTGTTGCTGTCCTCCTATCACCACCTTGGACACCCGTTCGCCCTTACAGTGTTTGAGGTACAAGAAAATTCTGATTTTAGAATGTGCACAAACCAGCCAGCCAGTGAATACTTTGATTTGGTTTCTTTAGTCACACATCTCTGCCTTCAGATACTGCAGAGATTTTTTTTTTAATCATCTTTTTATATACAAAACCCTCCATATTTATTGGCTTCCCTGATGTTCCAAAACCTTTTGATAAATGAGTCTTTTATTGCAGATGCATAATCTCATTAAAAAAAAACATTTTTAGAGTACAGTTATTTAGTGGGTAAAAATTGTGCATAAATAGTTTTACATGATTTCTTGTATAAAATTGCTTCTTGTTCCTCCTGGCCCTTTTTGCCAATAGGATGGTCTTTTTAACATTTTACTAGATTGGAGCATACAGAACCATCTCTCTCTACAATCTTTCTAGATCCTCCAGAGTTTCTTCAACTGATCCCACTTGTTTGCTATAGCATATACACCTGGGCCATGTGATGGCCATGGTAGAAGTTTGATTTTGAATCTGTTGAAGCAATTTGTGTTGATTTGGCTATCTAAATCGCTGTCAACCCATTTCGAATTTTTTGGCAGAGATAATTGAATTTGTCTACTGTTGTTTGAAAGAGTCTATGATGCCTTGCACTCAAAATAGTTCCCAGGACCTTTGGGAGGGAACCAGGCCCACAGCATCACAGATCTTCCC
Source organism: Valencia hispanica (assembly GCA_963556495.2). NCBI lineage: Eukaryota > Metazoa > Chordata > Actinopteri > Cyprinodontiformes > Valenciidae > Valencia > Valencia hispanica. Next base: position 48,897,268 of record OY747705.1, on the reverse strand, counting down.
CTGTACATTACAGCTGGCAGGAGATGATTTTCCGCATATTCTTTCTTTTTTATACCCTAGAGTGTAGGGTTAATAAAAAACTCAATTCGTGTCTTATCAGACCAAAGGATGCAGTTCGAGTTAAAGTCTGTATGGTGTTTAGGGAACGTCACACATTTGTTATGATAGGATCAGAAAAAAATGCCTTCATGTTATGCCTTCTGAAAACCCATCAATCTAAGTAGTATCTTAAAGTTGTTCTAAAGATTTGGTAAACATAGGATGCCTGTCTTGGCTGCAGTTGTCTAACAATGAGCCTTAAATATGTTTTTATAACCATTGCTATTTTCCTGCACAGTGACAACATAAACGTTTGCTTCTAAAGAATAGCAGTGAGCCTCTATTCCCTACACTGTAGAGTGAAAAGTTTTGCTAGTATTATCCCTCAGTAATCATTATTTTAAAAAACATGTTGTATTCATTCAAGGCAAGGCAAGTTTATTTATATAGCACAATTCATGTTACAAGACTATTCAAAGTGCTTTACATAAAACATCAAAAGCATTACAGCAGGGTTCAGAAAAAGCAAAAGTACAGGAATAAAAACCATGATTTAAAATGAAAAAAATAAATAAATCTTAAAAGAAGCCGTGCAGATTTAAAACTTAGAATAAAAATCAAATCAAAAGCAGCTGAGAACAGGTGGTTCTTTAACCTGGATTTAAATAAACTGAGTGTTTCAGCTGATCTGAGGCTTTCTGGGAGTTTGTTCCAGACATGTGGAGCATAGAAGCTGAACGCAGCTTCTCCATGTCTGGTTCTGACTCTGAGAATTGATAAAAGAGCGGATCCAGATGACCTGAGGGGTCGAGTAGGTTCATACTGGGTCAGGAGATCACCGATGTATTTTGGTCCTAAACCATTCTGAGCTTTATAGACCAGCAGCAGAACTTTGAAGTCTGTCCTCTGACAGACAGGCAGCCAGTGTAAAGACCTCAGAGCTGGACTGATGTGGTCCACTTTTTTGGTCTTAGTGAGAACTCGAGCAGCAGAGTTCTGGATGAGCTGCAGTTTCCTAATTGATTTTTTAGGTAGACCTGTAAAGACGCTGTTAGAATAATCAAGCCGACTAAAGATGAATGCATGGGCTAGTTTTTCCAAGTCCTGCTGAGACATCAGATCCTTTATCCTTGAGATATTCTTAAGGTGATAGTAGGCTGATTTTGTGATAACCTCTGTTAAAACATTTATGTGAACCGGAATTATACTCTCAAAGAAAACACAACAATGGTCAGACAAGCCCACATCACGCACATTAATCTTGGAAATGCCCAGACCCTTCGAGATCAGTAAGTCCAAACCATGACCTTTATTATGTTTGGGCTCTGTTATATGCTGAGTCAGCCCAAAGTTGTCCAGAGTGTTACTCAGGTCTTTAGACCCTTTGTTCTGGGGATTGTCAACATGGATGTTAAAATCACCAACAATAATTATACAGTCAAAATCAACACATATTATAGACAGCAGTTCACTAAAATCATCATTAAAGTCAGCACAGTAATTTGGAGGCCGATAAATGTTAAGAAATATGGCTCTAGATGAAGCCTTCAGCTGTACAGCAACATATTCAAAAGAAGGAAAACTTCCAAGAGATAACTGCTTACACTGGAATGATTCATTAAATAAAAAAGCAACTCCTCCACCTCTCCTGTTCTGTCTGGCCTGGTTGACAAAACTAAAGTTGGGAAGGGTTGAGAAACACTGCTATTCTGATCTAACCAAGTCTCAGTTAAAAACATAAAATCAAGGCCATGCTCAGTGATAAGATCATTGATTAAAAATGTCTTCCCTACTATAGACCTGAAATTTAATAAGACCATCTTAACAGGTTTAAGAGTATTATTGTGCCCCTTGTGTTTTGGGGCGGGCTGTGCACAGCGCATGTTTACTTTACTTAAAAACCTTTTAGAATGCAGTGCTCTGTGTTTTGACAGAACTACATTCCTTCTGTTACTTATAAATACAGAAGTGATCGAACCTTCTAATGAACAGGGTCCCAGCTTGTCCTGGGAAAAGTTCTGACTGCTGATATCCATGCAGCCTGGACCCTTAACACATCATACATCAGACTGTGGAGATTGTACATCCTTACGTGGTGAGGTAGGAGGGGGCCGGGCTTGTTGCCCTACCTTTGATCGTCCTGGTGTGGGGTTTATGGGTAAAGAAAACAGATTGGTCTGGGGGGTAGATCTGAGCCCAATGTTGACCCGCTCCATCATCTGCTCAGTGAATTTCAGATGGGGGGAGTGGGGCGGTAGGGAAGACTGTGGGCTGTCAGTGGTTTGCGGGGGTGATGGAGGTCCTCTGTCCTGTTCTTTAGGGCTGTTGAGGGCTTTTGGGGCAAATAAAGATCCTTCTTCCTGCTTCTGTTCGAAGCTTCCCATGAGTGAGGGCAGAATAAATTCCTCCCCCTCTGCACTCAGCTTTGTTTGGTCTTCCTTTTGAGATAAGTCTTTGTGTATCTCCTTTTTGGCTCCAGGCACAGAGGGATGACGCAGGAAGTAGAAAATATTGGAGGTAAACAGTCTTACACCTGACCTGTTCAAACTAAATCTATTTGCCTTAAAAAGATGTCTAAGCTCCCAAAAAATCTGAAAGTTGTTAATAAATTATAGTTTTTTGTCAGCACATGCAGATAAAATCCACTTATTTAATGCCAAAAGACGGCTAAATCTTTCTTCTCCTCCTCTGATGGGTGGTAAAGGTCCACTGATGAATACTGCTGCATCCAACGAGCTCACGGTGTTCAATAATCCAGTGAAGTCCCGTTTCAGAACCTCCGATTGTTGCTTGGACACTTCATTTGACCCTGTGTGGAGAACTATGTTTTTCACTGTTGGATATTTAGTCATAGTTTTCAGAATCATCTTCTGCATGTCACTGACCATATCCTTTGGAAAGCAGAGGACTTTGGTGTTCTTTCCACACATCCACTGAACGTCCTTTACAGAGGAATCACCTACAATCAGAGTTTCAGGCCCAGTCTTTTGCTTTCTTTGTGGCCTCTCACTCTCTGACAGGTTATCAGTCCTCATCTCGCTGCCTTGGGGTGGATGGTTGTCAGATAAAGATCCAGGGTTCTCCAACAGTGGAGCAAATCTGTTCAGCAGCTTCACATTCGGTTGTTTTGAAAGTCTGTGTCTAACTTTCCCATTTGCAGCTGTTCTGTCCCGTGTGTCTCATGTACGGGAGTAGAAGAAGCCCTCTCTCTTGTAGGGAGTACAGGCCTGTCGGTCTCATCACAGATTTCCGCTCGCCGTATCCAGCCTGCACTACGTCCTCCCGTTTCCCAGAGACATGATTTAGTTTTTGGCTTAGCACCAAGACAGTTCCAGGGAGGATTATCACTCGGTGATTTAATGTAATGAGCAGAGGCTCCCTCTTTCTTGGTCGTGTTATCTCTGCCTCTTAGCCATGTGTTAGCTTGCTCAGTTCCACTGTTTTGAAAGAGTGGTAAGGTTGTTTCATTTCCACACAATCCATTTACCTCCACATTAACTTCTATCCGTTGAACTTTCCTCTCCAGTGCTGTTATCTTTTGTAGAAGGTCCTGGTAGTCCATTGTGGAGACAGAAGGCATCTTGTTGCTGTAGCTTAGCGTTAGCACCCTTACGAGGTATATCTAGCTTTAGCTGAATGCTAAGTACTTAGATGCTGTAGATCAGGCTTCAGCTGTGTGTAGGCCATGCACACAGAGCGCTGAAGATAAAACATCTATGAAATATTGCCATTACTACTAAAAAAGGTTTTTCCCAAAAATTAATATGTATTCAAAAGTCCTGCAGGTCGGATCATAAGGGTGTAAAAAATAAAAATAAGCAGAAAAATGCAAGCAGAAGGGAGAGCAAAGCAGCCGATTGCAGCGAAGCAGGAAGTGGAATCAGTTTATCTTTTTCTGGAATTAAAATTTGTTTGACAACCTGAAATATTTAATTGTGACAAAAAAAGCAAAACAACAGATATCTACAGTTGTGTGCGAAAGTCAGGGCACCCCTTTAAAAACAGCATATTTTATATATTTAAAAATGTATATTCATATTTACTGTCTCTCTGGTATATGGGAAAAAAAGACAATATTGTCAGGAAACATTAATGCATAGTTACATTTTATTTTATAAATTGAACAAAATTACAAAAATGAAAAACATAATTTTGGCATGTGCAAAAGTCGGGGCACTCTACAGCATCAGTACCTTCAGTACTTAGTAACACCCCCTCTGGCAGATATCACAGCTTGTAAACGCTTTTTATAGCCAACAACAAGTTTCTGGATTCTATTATTTGGGATTTTTCCCCATTCTTCCTTGCAAAAGGCTTCCAGTTCTGCAATATTCTTAGGACGTCTTGCATGCACAGCTCTTTTAAGATCTACCCACAGATTTTCGATGATGTTTAAGTCGGGAGACTGTGAAGGCCATTCCAAAACCTTCAGCTTGCGTTTCTTGAGGTAGTCCATGGTGGATTTGGAGGTATGTTTAGGATCATTATCCTGTTGTAGAAGCCATCCTCTTTTCAGCTTTAGCTTTTTTACAGATGCTGTGATATTTGCCTCCAGAATTTGCTGGTATTTAATTGAATCCATTCTTCCCTCCACCCGAGCAATGTTTCCTGTCCCACTGGCTGCAACACAACCCCAAAGCATGATGGATCCACCCCCATATTTAACAGTTGGCAAGGTGTTCTTTTCATGAAATGCTGCTCCTTTTTTTCTCCAAACATACCTTTGCTTATTGTGGCCAAAGAGTTCTATTTTAACTTCATCAGTCCACAGCACTTGTTTCCAAAAGTCATCAGGCTTCTGTAGATGTTCTGTTGCATATTTTTGACGTTGTATTTTATGATGAGGTCGTAGATAAGGTTTTTTTCTGCAGACTCTTCCATGAAGGTCTTGTTTGTGCAAGTATCGGCGCACAGTGGAAGGGTGCACCACCACTCCTGAGTCTGCTAAATCTTCCTGGAGGTCTTTTGAAGTCAAATGTGGGTTTTGGTTTACCTTTCTGATCAGACTACGAGCTGTTCTCTCCGAGAGTGTCCTTGGTCTTCCAGATCTCTTCTTGACCTCCACAGTTCCCCTCACCTGCCATCTCTTAATTATGCCTCGCACTGTGGAAACTGCAAGCTGAAAACGCTTTGCTATCTTCTTGTAGCCCTCCCCGGCATTGTGGGCATCAATTACTTTCATTTTTTCTGTCTTACACAGCTTCTTAGAGGAACCCATGGTTGCTGAGTGTTTGTACAAGGTTTGTGGAGTCGCCGTATTTAAGAAACCCTCAAATTGGCACCAGCTGGCACTCCCTAATGACAATTGTTGACACATGCTTCAGGACCAATGAGCTGGTAGAGGTCTGAGCTTGTAAAAAGAATCTGAAACTTTGAAACTCTCAGGGTGCCCCAACTTTTGCACATGCCAAAATTATGTTTTTAATTTTTGTAATTTTGTTCAATTTATAAAATAAAATGTAACTATGCATTAATGTTTCCTGACAATATTGTCTTTTTTTCCCATATACCAGAGAGACAGTAAATATGAATATACATTTTTAAATATATAAAATATGCTGTTTTTAAAGTGGTGCCCTGACTTTCGCACACAACTGTATAAAGGGGCAAATACTTATTCACAACAACTGTTAGGGGTGCTTATCAGTATGAAGCCTGTAGTAAGTTTATTCTTTTTTCCTAATTAAGGATATTTGTCTCACTGAAATTAAATGAATAGTTTTTTATTATTTTATCTCCTTGTATGTTATGTTTCTACAGTAAAATAAAGATTAGCTTTTTTTAGGCTATTTAATCATCTTTACCAGCAGCAGCATTAATAAAGGTGGGTGTTGTATATCCACCAATATAATGTATATTTACCAATAACAAAAAGCAAAGAAAATCTACCCTGCAAATAGCTGAAATTCGCAAATACTTAACTCCTCTAAAAATTCTTATAACTGCCTAATTTAGTTGTTTAAATACCAGGTATACCCTAATATACATTAACAGACAGCGAAAACCGTCTTGGCACTGCTGCAGATGCTAATATCCACACTCTTCCTTATCTCCACTCTAGAGTAGACTAGACAGCAGTGTAAGCCGTAGGAGAAATGTGAAATCATTTGATGTTTAGGAAGATATTTATATGGAGTTAAAGGTTTCATGGGAATGAAACGGGTATATGCTGGAAAGAAATGTATTCAATAATTTCATGGCAAATGCAGAGTCACAATATTGCTCAGTAATGAATGAAACTAATAGTGTATTTATTATAGTAGGTGTGAGTGACTTTGATTTTATTCAGAGTAGATGGGTGTTAAGTAGAGCAGCCCAAAGATATAAGTAGGATGATGAAGGTGAAGAAAGAAAGAAACAAAATGTTTTAAGTCAGAAGTGTTTTCTCCATTCTTCTTTGTGCTCCACGTGCTGTGATGATGAGAAGCTGAGGAAAAGGGAGGGCATCCATCATGTCTGGCTCAGACAATGTATATGAATGTTGTGCTACGTGTGTGTGAGTGTGAGGAGAACCTATGTTTCTGATTGTAGTGAAAGTTCACCCTCTAAGATTAATAGCCCTCAGTTGTTCTGCTCTGTGTTCTGTATGGGTTATGATACAGAACAAATTAAAAATCATTTAGCCATAAAGGAGGTTGTTCTGCTTCTGATAACTTGATTATTGAACATTTGTTTCTTTTAGAGTGCTGTGGATCAAGCTGTGAACTGAAAAGCTGAACAGTTTTGTTCCGTTAATTTGTCTCTGGTCATTCATGGTAAAGACATTCCTGTACAAACAAAATAATAAAAGTATTCATAAAGTTGGTTGACATAAAAGACCATCAGCAGACTATTGAACATAATCCTTACTAGAGTGTAGTGAGGAAGCTCTGTGGTATTAGAGCTGCAGTGAGGAAAAGAATGTTGATTGTTTTTAGAAATGACCTCATTCTCAATTTGCTAGTTATGGCCTGTTAAATATGCACCTTTCTACAGCATGTTAAATATGGACCTTTCTACAAGTACTAAACTAACTAGACTGTGAGATGTGGAGCTTCAAACTGTGTTAAACATGTTGGAATAGTGACCTGACAAGTTTATTTCTTATCCAAACAATGGATGAAGTAATGGCCTTCAGGATCATTAAGTTTGGTGAAAAGAAACAACGAAACAATGATCCCAAACAAACTGCAATAAACTACTACTAAAGTAAAATCTATTCAACAGATTACAGTACATCTCACATTATGCTCGGCAGACACTTAACTCACCTCAGCATTCTTGGTTGCTTAAAACTGATTTTGATTAATTCTTATAATAATAAACTGAGCACTTTGGGCACTCATAGAGCACTGAAATATCATTCTCAGTCAGTTGAATATTTAATCAAAAAAGTTAAAACAATATGATAACAAAACAGGATAGTTTTGATGCAGTAGAACAATGTGAATTCCACATCCTTGATCCTGTTGTCTTCGATGCTGCCTCACCTCTTTGTAAGGTATGGGACTTCCTCAGCCTGTCGAATTCCTCTGAGCAGGATCTGCAGAGGATCTGCTTCAGCTGGCGTCGAGAAAGATTCGGCCAGCTTCTGACTGCCTTCACCCGAGTGTCTCACCCCGCTTCTTCAGACTTTTTGGCCCAACTGAGTGGCCCAGCAGCCGGATATAGACCCCCAGCCACGCCTGTTAACGTCTCTTTGACAACTTGCACTTGGTAACCGAACTGAATAAGTTTTAGTAGCATGGACTGTAAGCAACAGGGGTGTTGTTTTTATAAAATTTAGCTCAAGGCAACCCATTAAATCCTCCTATTTTTGTTGAACACAAGACTTTTTACCACTATTGGAAAACCCTTGAAAGTGACAAGTCTCAAATGCTCACACACAGTAACCACGAGAGCTTAAGGACCACACTTTTTTAAAGACGTGACAGGATATGATCCCCATAATTCTTTTCATGTCTAGACCCATGTAATTTTCATTTTTCAATATGCTAGAATACATGGCTTAATAGTGAACTGTGTGAAAACAACTGAAGTCTTTTCTAGTGGTTTCAAGTTGTCTTCTCACACAAGATCTTGATATTTAAATTTCATAGTATTTCTTGAATTGAGAAAGTTTTTCTCATCATTAAGTCAATAAATCAACCCAGGGTTACTGAGTTGTCCTGAAAACTATGCTTAAGGAAGTCAAACCTGAAGACAATTATTCTAAGCTGATTACAGGTTGTTTGAGGCACAACTTTGATTAATGAACCCTTTACTGTGTTTATAAAAGGAAAGAGCAAAATGAATAAAGAATTAACCACCTAAAGTAATTAAAATAAAACAGATATGCATACACTCCATAATAAATGAAAATGACTGTTGAAATAGTTTGTCTGCTGTATGGTTAGGATTAACACAAAAGCTATATTTAATCTGCAGCCTGTGTATTAGTTGAAATAAAAATACTATGAAATAGATATTTGACGTTAAAATCTGGACAACCTTCGATCATAAATATAAATCTTCAGTAGAACCTACAGTAGAAAAACTATCGTAGAAATTAATTTGAAATTATCTACTCATGAACAAAACAAAAACACAAAGGTTACCGGTAAGTCTGTCACAATGATCTAATTTTAGCCAAAAGTGTTTCCACAGCAGTGATTTGGCATTTGACTTGCTAGATTTATGACATTAGGGTACAACATTTTCATTGGAATGCTACTGGCCTAGTTGGTGTTTTGAATTGTGCTCATTTAATCAGATGCTTGGTTAATAAAATAAACAGTGACATTTAAAAACAGGTGCATAAAATCTGCAAACATTAAAATATTTCCTTAAAATAGTTATGGAAATATTCCTTTTTGTCTGCTTTGTTTTACTATTCAACAGTGAATTATTACATGTTATTAAGTCGCAAATGCATTTAACCTTTTTTTAATTGTGACAAATGAAGCAAAGCATTATTTAAATTTACATAAAGCATTAGTGCAGTAGATCCTTTTTGGATGTGAGCAAATGACAGAAAAAACATTAGTTCAGAGCGATACGGGTAATGTTAAACCTTTCATAAGCTGGCGTATGACTAAACATTTTAAACAAAAGACAAAGAGCTGTTCTAGGAAAGTCTTGTTACACCATCCTAAAGTACATAGAAAGACACACCAACACACAGATCCTCTCAGTCAGTGTCTACCCCCTGCCCTTGCACCAAGTCCTGAGGAAACATAGATTGTAGACTTACTGTGAGTAATGTTGTCTATTCTTCCTGCTCTTGTATTATTGCATTACTCCCCCCCACACCCCCCATTTATGTTTTGCTAGTGGGCATAGAAGAGGGAGAGAATAAAAAGGGTTATTGAAATAAAGAGATACTGAAAATTGATATGTTAGGGATGACTGAGCATGCGGCCACAGCTTTAGACAGAAAGAAAATTAGGATTTTAAACAGGCTTTATCAGCACACATTCAACATTGGCCGGCTAATGTGTGCTGCAATCCTTGGGTTTAACATCCATTTAATGAGTTGCCAGAATTGTTGCTCCCTGTAAGAAGCTTAGAGTAAAGCAGGGTTTGCCCTGCCCCCACCTGTTGCTGTGTAATGCGGGGCAGATGCCTGAAACAACTCTTCTCCACGTTTCTATTGCTTGCAAACAGACACGTTTGCCTGTTAGGAAATGTAGATAAAAGTAAACTAGAGGTTTTAATTTAGCTCAGAGCCCAACTAACTAACCTGCTAATTTCAGCTAGTTATACATTTTAATCTATAAACAGTAGCAGAATAAAAGGTACAATACTCTGCTCAGTAAGCCCTTTGCACTACTACTACATATACTGAGTGTTATATAGACTGTCTTAAAAAATATATAGACTGTCTTAAAACAAATTTGACCATTAGCGCACTTAATGTTTTTGTGTCAAATTAATATTTCTGAGACAGAATCACTGGAAAATCATCAAAGCCTGTTTTACACTTTACTCTTTTTATAATTCATGTCCACTAAGATGTGTTTTTGTACCACCAAGAGCTAGTAGTTTGACTGATGTGATGTAACATTTTCTCAGGAGAGTTGCTTGTGCACGCTCTGGTATAAGTTCAGCAAATGAAAGATTCACCTTGATCATACAATAGAGAACCACGCTCCCAACGTTTACATTGCTACTTGAAGTCCTCAAGGTCAGAAAAATGACATTTAAAAAGACTGATGGCAGATGATCTGGTGAAAAAAATAAAAAGAAAGATTGAGGCTGACAGTTTGTGAAAGATATCCAGAGAGAGAGATATATAAAGGGAGAGATGTGATAAAATATCCAAGAATGGTTATATCAGCATTCCTGATATTTATCTTTCATTGTTTAAGCATAACTGTCATAAGAGTAAAGATTATCTCACTCTATGTGCAGAAGACTGAGCTATGCGTAGTTTGTGGAAAAACTGACAAGGGAATTCCAGAGAAAGGTTAAGTCCGCTGATAATCCAGCACAAACAGAAAGAAAAGAAAACTGCTGTGTTTGAAACACAAACAAGGATAGATTTTGACACACCTCACAAATCTTTGATGAATCCCTGCTGCTCCTCTCTTCAGCTATCATGAAAGAGCTTGAAAACGTATTATTATAGCCTGCTTTGTCTCTGTCTTCTGCCTTTTAAACTTTGCTTTTTGTTGATTTCTCTTGACATTGTTATTGATCTGTTCTTGGACCCTATGGCAGAATAGTCTGCATGTTTATCCTTCCAGTATGTCAAGACTAGGCTTTCAGTATGTCACATTTTGATTAAACATTGTTTTTGCTTTTTAATCCATAGAAATATAGTCCTTGCAATACCCTTCATAAAAAAAAGTGATGTTACTAATCACAATCTTCACATTATTTTGTTGGATATTTATCTGATACATCAACACAAAATAGCACAAAATTCTTTGGTAGAAAAAAGATTAAATGTGTCTAGAAATAATAATCTCAAATCCTGCCATGCATTTATTGATTAAGTTCATATTGTCTTCGTGATATAATTTATGTTTTTCTTTTAGTAAGACAAATGTTTGTCTTACTAAAAGAAAAACATAAGTTATTACCATGCATATAGATTCGGCTCCTTTACTCTGATACCCTTAAATAAAATCCAGCACAAGGAGTTGTCTTCAGAAGTCATCTAATTATTAAACTCAAGTAAGCCTGGTGTAATTTAATCTAAATCTAGCAGTTCTGTGAAGGTCTTTGAGTTTTTTTAGATAAGCTTCATAGATCGAAAATTTAGATGGGAGAATTTAACAGGACAACTATTATAGACTCAACAAATCTGTCCTTTTTTGTAGAAGAATGGCAAAAAGAACCTGTTGTTAATTGTACAGTGTGTATAATAAGAAAAAAATGTTTTTAAAAAGACTTTGCACCACACAGTTCAGAATAGATATTGCAACTACGGTAGCCCACACGGATCAAAAAGGCAATATGTCATCAACGACTTTCAACTTTTAAACCAGCATCAGGTCCATTCTTTTAATCTGTATTCTTTTCTAAATTTTATCTAGAGTTTATGTTGTGAGACAAAACAGAGAGGCAGAGGTGTGTCACATGCGGTTAAAGCAGGGCATGCTACCCAAGAGAAAGGAGCAGAATTCCCCCAAACCAGCCAGGCTGCCATGGAGTGAACTGGCACCATCCCGCACACAACGTTTAGAGGGAGAAGGAGACCCGCTAGAACTTCTTGAAGATCAGTGTTTTCAAGAGAGGACGCAAAATGCAGAGCATTATTACTTGTATAATAATAATAATAATAAACTTTATTTATAGAGCGCTTTTCATACAAAAAATGCAATTCAAAGTGCTTTACAGAATAAAAATCCACCCCCTCAAATTTAAACACAATTATACTACCCTCCCCCCAATCCTATCCCCATGTGCGGACACATTAAAGAGCAACATTAAAAGGAAATTAAAATAGAAAGTAGGATGGACACTGGGCCGAGTACAGATGTGCCAGGTTGGGTAAGGAAACGTCATCAAGGGAGCCATCTGCCCCAGCAGCAGCGGGTCAACAGCAGCAGCCGAGGCACCGACCCAGGGCGTCCAGAGGAGGGGAGGCCAGGATTGTGACCTCCACCCAAGCACCCCCTGGAGATCACCCAGGCAGCTACAGCCGACCACTGCTCCCAGGGCAGAGGGCTCCCATAGAGGAAACACTGGAACGATGTGTCTATGTTTTTTTTGTTGTTTTTTTTATCCGTGTAAAACAGGCTAACATGTTAAAATACACAAATAAATAAATAAATAGATCGATAGGTAGGTAAATTAATAAATAAATTAAATTAACGAGATAAGTACAAGACCAAGTAGTAAAACACTGATCAATAAAAGCATGAAAAGCAAATAACAGGCAGTAAATAGTAATCAGTTAATTAAAAGCTAGGCTAAAAAGGTGAGTATTGAGCCTACTTTTAAAACATGACCGTTCTCTGCGGCCCTAAGGTCCTCAGGCATTCTGTTCCAGAGGTGAGGGCCATAATAATGGAAAGACGCCTCACCACGAGTGTGTGTCCTTACTTTTGGGATGACAAGTAGACGGCTGCCAGAGGAGCGCAGAGACCGCGAAGGTTCATATGGTAAATCCTAAGACACACGGGGAGTCAATGCAGTGATTCTAAGACAGGTGTAATGTGCTCCCGTCTCCTGGTCTTCATCAGGACACATGCTGCTGAATAGGAGTTGTAAACCTGATATACTCTTTTTGGGAAGACCAGAAAGCAGGGCATTGCAATAATCAATCCTACTGGTGATAAAAGCATGCATCAGCGTCTCCGTGTTGGCCAGAGAGAGAATGGGACGGACTCTGGCGATGTTCTTAAGGTGATAAAAACCTATTTTAGTGATATTTTTAATGTGAGGGATAAAAGTCAGTTCAGAGTCAAAAATCACGCCCAGGTTCTTCACTTGTAAAGAAGGATTAAAAGACAGTGATTGTAGTTTTGGTAAAAGCTTCTCTCTCTGAGCCTCAGGACCGATGACTAAAGCTTCAGTTTTGTCCTGGTTGAGCTGGAGAAAGTTTTCCTCCATCCAGGATTTGATGTCTAATTGGCCGTGTGTCGTCAGGAGACATGGAGATGTACAGCTGTGTATCATCAGCATAACTGTGAAAGTTAACTCCATGTTTCCTGATGACGCTACCAAGAGGGGGCATATAACGGTTAAAAAGCACTGGGCCTAAAATTGAACCCTGGTGCACACCACATGTAATCCTGTGGAAGAGCAGGTATCTAAACTTACCATAAAAGTCCTGTCTGTGAGATAGGATGTAAACAAACCATTTGTAAACATCACCAGAGAGGCCGATCTGTTTTAAACGAGTTAAAAGAATAGTGTGGTCTACTGTATCAAAGGCAGCGCTTAGATCCAGTAGAACCAACACTGTCACCTTCAGGGGTTAGATGGCGCTTCCTGACAGTTCTCACAGAGGTCTCCTGCTGGATAAAACTGGTGATGTTAAAAAACACACAGTAATGGTCAGAGACAGCCAAGTCAACAACAGAGGACACACGGGTGGACAGGCCATGTGTGATGACCAAATCCAGGGTGTGTCCTCTGTTGTGAGTTGGCTGCATGACATGCTGACTAAAATCCATATAATTCAAAATATTTAAAAATTCTGTTGATAAAGGGTCTTAAAGGTTATCCATGTGTAGATTAAAATCACCAGCTAAAATGATCTTTTCAAAGGAGTTGTACAAAATTGATAAAAACTCAGAAAATTCTTGAATAAAAAGTGCACTCTTTATAGGAGGCCTATAAACTGTGACACATAAAATCTGAGGAGTGCTAAAAACAGTTGCATTATATTCAAAAGTACTAAAATTATCAAATAAAACAGGTTTGGCAGAAAGCGTTGATGATCTAATAAAAGCAGTTCCGCCTCCCCTTTTGCAAGTCCTCGTGGAATAAGTGAAGTTAAAATTTGGTGGGGAGGCCTCTGTAAGAACAACAGGGGCATCTGTACTCAGCCATGTTTCTGTTAAAAATAAACAATGTATATTATGATATAAAATTAGGTCATCTATTATAAAAGTTTTATTCAGCAGAGAGCGAACATTTAAAAGTGCCATATTAATAGTGGTTGGAGATGGAGTGACTGTATGATTTACTGGGGGTAGGACTTTTGGTAACTGTTTGAGATTATTAGAGTGGCATTTGCTACGTTTTTTATTATTTGACCACTCTCTGCTGATAATAACGGATATAGATGATTTTGGGCAAGGTCCAAGTCCGATATGTGAATTACTGTTAAAATCAGAACTCAGTTCGTAGGAGCAGGGACCAGCTGCACATCAGAATGTGGCGGAAGGGGCAGAGAGGGCAGGTGCAGCTGGGGCTGGTGTGGTAGACAAGGGGGGCAAGGGCATGCCAGGCTCATTGCCAGCATGCGGGCACTCTGTCTATTAAGATGTTGTCCATCTGGACCAAACAATTGACTCCTGCCCCAGAAAATGTTAAAATTGTCTATAAAACCAATATTGTGCATCACGATGGCAGAGGAAAGCCAGGTGTTAAGAGATAAAAGTCTGCTAAAACGACCAATACCTCTGCCAACAGTGAGGGTGGGGCCAGAAATAAAATCAGACACATGTGTGTATTTTAAAAGATTAAACAAATTAATAAAATCCAGCTTCAGGAGTTCAGGCTGCTGTTTACGAATGTCGTTGGTTCCAGCGTGAATAATAACTCTACTCACAGATGGGTGATGTTGGATATGGTCCAGGATCTGTTCAGTAATGTCCTTTACGGTGGCTCCAGGAAAACACAGTGTGACCGCTCCTCTCATCCCTACATTCCTGATAATAAAGTCTCCAATGATGAGCGTGGTGGGCGGCTGGTCTACAAGTTGATGCTGGGCAGAGGATTTTTCACGGTCCAGGACCTGCTGGATGTTGGGCGGATTAGCTTCCCCAGGACTGCAGTGATGTGTAGTCGGCGCCGAGGGCTCGTTCCGTGGGTTCGGGGTGTAGTGGAGTGCTCCTCAGCTAGTCCTGGGTTTAGCGCGACGTGGAGGGCTGCGGGAGTCCGGCTGCTGGGAGGGGATGGGCGGCAGTTCTGCGGAACTACGGTGTTTCAGGGTGGCCGGAGGGACAGTCAGAGGAGGAAAGTCATGCTCCAGGGCACCGAAGCGGTTTGACAATGGTAGGCCGGGTGAAGGAGAGTGGTGGCGGCTGCTCCGGGGCCCCCCACCGCGGCCGGGCCCGACCATGGACCAGGCACCCTGAAGCCCCGGTGTTGAGCTGATGGGGGCTTTTGGCTTAGCCCCCAGATGGAACCAGCGGTCCTCCTCTGCAGTTGTTGATGCTCCTCCGGCGTTCAGCAGTCCGAGTCCAGCGATGGATTCCCCCTCCGCAACTTCACCGGGCTGGCAGCTGAGCACTGTTGGCGGCAGCGAAAGTCCGGCCGAAGATGATGTCCACGTCGCGCTCGTGGTCTTGGATTTGATGGAGCGTGGAGATCCTCTGCTCCAGCTCTAGAACTTTCTGTGTTAATTTAAAACAGCCATCACATGCAGGTGAGTGAAGGCATGACGAAATAAAAAGTAGTCCGTGCTCGGATTAAAAACGCCCCCGATAAAAACAAGTTGTTAAAAGTCAGTGGTGTTAAAATCAGTTAAAACTAGTCATAAAAAACGATTTAAAACCAGTTAAAACTGGTTTGTTAGGGAGCCGAAGTTGGCAAGTCTCTCTGTAGAAGGACGCCGACGTATGTCCCTAAACAGCACTGTTTCACGATGGCGCATGACTATGGAGGGTCGACTACTGTTTATGTATATACATATGTAAAATTTCAAGTTAATTACTAACTTTAAGTTAATTACTTAGAAAAGACGTTGGTGAGAAATATTTATCAAAAAGGACAAGTTTGTGAACAGGATACACAGAATTTGAAAGTAAACAAGTAAAGATATTAAACACGGTACCTTTAAAAGAACGACTTGAGAAGTCACATTTAACATTTGCAGCTGCAAGACATGAAGGGGGCCCTAGTTGAGTGAGACCAAAATGCAACTTTTTGGGTTGTTGGGAGAAAAGAAATAACACTGTGCATCACCTTGAGTAATATCCCATGGTGAAACATGGTGGTGGTAGCATTAGGCTGTGGGGAATCTGTGTTTAGCAGGGGGAGAGGAAAGCAGGTCGGAATTGATGGGAAGACAGAGGTTCAACTTTGATCAATAGACTATCAATAGATAGTTTACATTAAAGCATATCTGTATAAAAATGGCGCAACCAAAGTCCAGATCTATATCCAATTAAGAATCTGTGGTAAAACTTGAAAATAACTGTTCACATACCCTGTCCATCCCATCTAAATGAACTTAAACTATTTCTTTAAGAAGATGCTGCAAAAACTGAAGTCTCTAGATGTCCTATTCTGGTGAAGACTTACCTCAAATAAATTGCAGCTGTAATTGCAGCAAAAGATAGTTTTGTCATGTGTTGACTCGGCGATGAATATATACATGTCACACTTGTTAGTTTCTGTGGTCGTAATGTGACCAAATGTGAAAAGGTTCCAGGGGACGAATACTCTTCCTTGTTACTGTAGCTCATTTTTTTTGTCCTAAAGGATTAGCTAAATATGCTGTATAAATAAAATGGCTAGAAATAAAAACTTCACATTTTGCATTTCTGTGTCTTAAAAAATGTAAAAGGGGATTCTGTTAAGCCATATAAATGGAATGCTGTATGCAGAGGTCTGAAGTACTCAATTCAGCCCGATAGATAACAGGAGTGCATACAGTCTTCAATTACTCTCCAGTAGTTCAACCCTTTAACTGCTTCCAAACATTTACTTCAAATAAAGTCAGCAGGAACCCATGATAGTTCAATCAAGGAAATACTTGTGGAAAGGAACAATTTACAAAGTGTGTCAAAATTATAATACAAGCTGCGATGTGCAAAAGAAATCTGGCCAAACAGTGTATATACTGAGGAAACTAATAACTAATGAACAACACATGACTGTCTGTAGCTAAGGCCTGACAGTCAACAAGGCAACAATTGCAAATAGTCGGAAGATAACAACTGAACTCTACAGTCCATGACACACTATATATTTTATATTAGTAAATTTCACATTCTCAGTTTTCTTAAGACTGAAAAGTACTTCATGCCAGTATTTTCAAAATAGCAATGAACAGGGAGAAGCTAGAAACTGTGCCATTGAAGGTTTAAACTAGTAAAATAAACGTTTAAAAACTGATGAACTGGGATCTAAAAGTCTACTCTGACCTTTTTATAAACCAGTTTAACTATCTTGCACTATCGAGCAATATTTTTATTCATAAGAAGACAAAAAATGGCTTGCTTATGTGCGGATTAATTTAATCAAGGGGCTGTCGTTGGGAGTAGTGCATACGTTTGCAGCAATCAAAAGGAATCTTTTTTTTTGTCTTATATTTAAAACATTTTTTGAGAATCTGCACTTTGAGTTGAAATAAACTGTAATAAATGCTTGAAATATATTACTCTGTGACTAATAAAGCTATTTATTTTTTGAATTTCACTGTATTTAGAAAATTAGCTTTTTTATTATATTTTAATTAACTGACATGCACTTAAATGTATTAAGTGTAGTTTTAGGATTAGTACAACTTTTATTCTTTATAACAGAGTTGTCTCTTGTATTGCAGGATCGCATATACTGGACGGACTTGGAGGATGAAGCCATTTACAGTGCAAACCGGCTGACAGGGCACGATGTGGAAAAAGTAGCAGAGGATCTTAACAACCCACTGGACCTTGTTGTGTTTCATGAACAGAGGCAGCCCAAAGGTAAACCAAAGAAAGGAATACAAGTGTTCTCTAAATTTGGTATGAAGTTGTAAAAGAAAGAATTCACACAGCACAATCCATTGAAAAAGGCTAATTGTAGCTTGTGTGAGTGTTAACTCCATGTTGGTCGCCTAACAAGTCTTTGTTGATCTATCGACAAAAGATTGTTTGATCTCAGCACAAATTGAATGTTAGATAATTTGTATTATAGATCAGAAGATTTTTGTTTATAAAACTCTTTTAAAGAAGAAAAAACATTTTAGAGCATTAGATTCACGGTGGTGTTAAGAATGTCAAATAATGTGTAAATATTTCCCATTACTAAAGTGTTTTTCTGTGCATGTGTTTGTAAAGCTGTGTGTTTGCCAACAATTTGTTAGTGAATCTCTTTTCATCATTTGTTTTTTTCTCCTCGTTAAGCCCTCAGAGCAGCATGTGTGCCAATTGGGAACAAATTGCATTCTTTCATTAATAAATCAAAAGATATCCCAGAATTGAAAATGGTAGCTTTCCAAATGGCAACAAACACAACATATAAAACAGAACTAAACCAGGCTGAATGAAGTTAAAGTAAATAAACTCAGGCTGCCCTGGTTGTCCTGATGAGTTATCTATTCTTTAAAATGTAACATAGCTACATACATATAATCAGTCTTTGGTCTTTACAAAACATGTTAATGAAGTTCTTAGCACAAAATCATTCTCGCATAAAGCGATCTCACCAGTTCAATTCTTGACTATTTCAGTCCCCTTTAAAAAGAGCTATTTAGAGGACTCTATCACTTTTATGCAAATTAGCAGTTTCTAAACATGCCCACCCATCTTGTTAGTTGGCTGTAGGTTTGCCACACATAAGTATGGCATGGAAATGGAATTGATGGGCAGGGTCTTAAAGGTGAGGGGCAGTTAAAGGCAAGTTCCGCTTATTGGGATGAGTTTTTTAAACAGCTGAAGATTTCCGACAGCAGGAATTTGCACACAAAAAATGGATGGATGCTTTTTTTATTCGTGTTTTGAGTTGTTTAAGTTAAGTCCTATAGGCAGCAGAGACCCAAATGGCAACACAGGAGGATGGAAAAAGTGAAATTTGCATGTGTCCTCTTAAAACTTTTACATTTTGCTCTGACTATAGCTTATTGTGATGTCACAGCTAGGCACCTTTTTTTTCTTTCTTTTTTTTAACAATATGGCACCTTTTTCTTTCTTTTTTAACAATAAGGCACTTTTTCAAGCAGCACAAGATTTCTGACTGCAAAAAATGCTTTTTTATTCATGTTTGGAGTGTCTATAGAGGCAGCAGAGACCTAAATGGCAACACAAAAGAATGAAAAAAGTTACATTTGCATGTGTCCCCTATAGACTTTCACATTTTGCTCTGACTAACAAAGAAGTTTAGGTATGTTCTTGAGGTCATCATGACTTCTACAAATCAACACATTGACAACACGTTAATGACATGCTCTCTAGTCTTCCCCATGTTGAAGGGAAGTGTGCCTTTGTCACAGTAGTTTTCCCCAAGGGAAACAGAAAGTCATGGAGTATGACTTAAAAGTTCCTCAACACCGATCAACATACATTAAAAATTGCTTTAGCTGCATTTATTTTATTTGAATTATTAGGAGTGCCACTAGTTGTTGTGTGAGTGATATAATTTTAAAAAAGCTATTAGTTCCTAGTTTTGAGATTTTCTTCCCTCTAAAAGATTTTTACGTATTTGGACCAGGGGGTCCAATATTTGTGGAGTGTTTCAACTTGTCAGCATGCATACTGTAAGATAAGCATAGATGTGCTCCTTACTTATTAAAACTTGTGCAGTGAGTGACACATACCCTTATTATTCCTAAGAAGTCCTGATCTATTAAGCAGGAAAACACATCAAAAGGTCGAAGCAACCGCGACCTGACTTACTTCAGGTGCTTTACCAAAGGACGAGGAGAGCAAAAGAAATTTCCATGTGTCTGCATTGAGGGCTAAGAGATTTCATATAAATTTTTTATCAACGTGTAGAATACTTAAAAAGACAGTCTTTGCACCTTTACTTGCACGTGAGCACTTTCACAGTGCCTTGTAAAAGTAATGAATATTTGAAAATTTGAAAATTTTGATACATTACTGCCAAAAAGTTTAGTGTATTTTATTGAGATTTTTTACAATTAACACAAGGTAGACAGTATTCAGCCCCTGGTACTTAGGTACCCCAAAATAAAATTTAATGCAACCAATTACCAACAAACATTATTGAAGAAACAGCATCATAAATACCTACGAACGCACAAGACGGGTCAGGGATTAAGTTATAAAGAAGTTTGAATGTTTTTTATCATCCTTTCCCATGCTTTTTATCAGGAGAGCTCAGCAGACATTGATTTAAATTCTAACTACAAACCTCCTGTTTCTCTAAAGCTTTCTCAACAAAAATCCTAACAAAAGACAGGGGACATAGCAAACAAACACTGTACATCAGTCTGAAAACACCTTGCCCTTGTTAAAACATGGTAGTGTTAGCATCATGCTGTGGGGATGGTTTTCCTCAGGAGAATCTGAGAGTATGGGGAGAGTTTAATGGAACGAATTGCAGGCTGAACTGCAAAACATGCAGAGGGTGATTTACTAAGCAGGCGCAGGGAGGACTGCGTCTGTTAAATCTGCCGCAAGATGCACGCAATCCATTTGGTGCTTTTGCCCTTGGTGATTATGCAATGTGGGTATGTCTTTTAAAAAATGCAAAATATTGGTGTGTGCCAGCCTTTCTGCTCCATGCACTGCGCCAAAACAAGAGAGAGGAGGGAAAGGCGCAGTGGATTAATGATGCATCTTTGGCAAAAAAAAAAAAAAAGGTGAGGGGAAACGAAATACCTGTCAAGTCTATGGCTGTTAGAGAGTTATTTACTATTGCGCTAGAATGTCTCTGAATGTTCATATGTCAAAAAGACCCACTGGAAGTCCACACCAAAACTGAGTTGAGAATCTGTGGCAAGACTGGCCCATAACTATTCACAAATCCTCCACATCCAAGCTGAGATTAAGCTGTTTTGCAAAGAATAGGTAACTAATATATTCTCTAGACGTAAACTTGGGGCTGTAATTGCAGCAAAAAAAAAAAGGGTTTAAGAAGGTATCTACTCAGAATGGAAAGAATATGAATGCCCTCTAGAGTTTTCAGATTTTTCTTTGGAAAGAAAACAATCGTTTTCCTTCAACTTCACAATTATGCTTTATTACATTAAATGCCAATAATGTTTGGGATCCTTAAGTTTGTGGTTTTAACATTTGAAAATATGAAAAAGTTAACGCAATAGAAATAGTTTTGATGCCTTGCTCATTGACTGCTGGGTACTACATATCTAAAACTATTTAAGAACCTTTGCTTTAAATTTATTTCTATTTTTAATGTGTATACTCTTGGGCTCATCCTGTGTAATACATATCCCTACATTCCTGACGCTCATCCTGGCAAACATATGGTTAAACTTCGAAATGTTTAGATAGATCAAAACTCTTGGGATATAACTGTGATTTCAGACCTTTTACCCAGTGAAGCAGAATAACATTGTATAGATGCTGTAACAGCAATATTAATTTATCAATCATGGCTTTTAATGTTTCCTTTTTTGTTTTCTTGTCCCCAAAGCCCCTGACACCTGCAATATGGGCAGTCTACCGAACGGTGGCTGTGAGTATCTCTGTCTAAAGGCTCCTCAGATCACAGACCACTCTCCAAAGTACACCTGCGCCTGTCCTGATGGTATGGAGCTCGGACCAGACATGAGGCGCTGTGCTGTAGGTATGTCACCTCTAACTGATAAATCACACTATCTAGAGGCTCTCCTAATGGAAGGAACTGTGCAAGATAATGTCACTGGAGATCTGCACTTCTGTAATTAGAGTCACATGATGATGGAGTGTCTGGTCAAATAGTTATTAAATTGGTGATGGAGTTTCCGATTCCCCACAATGCTCACTTTATAGTTACATTTCCTAAAAGTGAATGTTTATCTTTTGACTTTTGTTCATATTAATAAAAGCTGTTGAAGATTGAAGGAAACAGCAGACAGTTGCACATTAAAGCTGTATGGTTCTCTCACATAACAAAATCATAATGGCAAATTTTTTCCAGACCCTGTTTGCTTTAATATTGCTCCTAGCAATGTAATATATGCATGTAATTGCGTTGATTGTAATAAATTTAAAAAAGCAGATCCCCCTAAAGAATAGGAAACTATCTCGGTAAATGGGTCAGGGATTCTTCCTGTGTCCCCAACACACCCCCATTATTTCACTGACCCTATTTCACAGCTCAGTTCGTCCACTGACTCGATAGAGCCGCAACATTTGTGTGGTTGTTATCCTTAATGGAGCCGCTCTGTTTTCACACATCACTTTTTAGCAGGTGAGGCAGAGGGAGCTGACTCAGGGAAAATGGAGAAAGATGATTATGATGTATGTGGGCCATCACTCAGAGTTGCTCTGGGAGGGGGGGAGATGAGCACTGAACGCACACTCGCAGGGTGCTTCAGATTTCCTTTTGAAATTCAAGAACTGCTGCTGAGCTCTCACTTATTATACAACAACATTTAATTTGCAACAATTCCCTCTTGCTTGTTGCTATGTGTCCTGCTTCATAACAGTAAATACATCTAAAAGCACAAACATGGTGTCTCAGCAAGACTTATACACACAAAAAAATTAATACTGCACATTTTGTTTTTTGTTTATCATGTTTTTTTTCATTTGTAAATTGCTGTTTGTGTGATTGATCTCTTAATGCAAAGATTAAACAGTTAATATTAAGAACCTTCTCTTGGTGCTGAAATCTTTTAAACTAGGTGGTCTAAGTGACTGGATTACAGACGTTCTCTATAGCCAACAAATACATTCCCACCTTTCTAATTTTTCCACAAAACTCAAAACATACACGTGAACAAGTTCTTATAAACAGAAAAAAAGGCAAATGGCTTATAACACAAAAACAATTTCTGACTCTGAGTAAGAAATGTTTAATTGTTCATTCATTTTGACATCAATAAGCAACAGCCAGTAAGGAAAATTTGTTTCTCTAACTAACTGCAAACTTTACTCTCTTCACTATAATACACTCCCTTGCCCCCTATTCAAATACGGTTCTCCTGTTGGATAAATAACTGATAAAACTGATACAATGAGTAGCTTTTCATTTTTTTAAACAACTCTGTTGAAAGACAGATGTTAGTCTGTTTAAGAAGGTTTAATTCACTGACAAGTGTCAAGCAGAGAACATCTAAGTGCATTATAGAAAGATGCAGAAAATACTGGGTAAAGGAGTGTCCAACGCATCATTAAAAACTAGAGGGAAAGTGGGGAACTATCATCTTCGAGGAAAAAATGTCAGGAAAATAAATGATCAGCAATCACTGAAACGTTTGTTGAAATCAAATGGAAGAAAAACAATAGTGGAATTAAGGTTAGGTAATAATGAAAGTAAAGTATTTCCACTCGCACAATACAAAGGGAACTCCAGGGATTGGGACTGAACAGCTGTGTGGCCATAAGAAACCATTAATCATTGAGGGAGTAAAAAGGGACCAGAAAGAATGGAATGGAAGAGGGTCATGTGGTCTGATGCGTCCAGATTTGGTGGTTAGGTCCAAAATGTGTTTATCAGCCTCAGAACAAAATCACAAGACCTTGTGAAGGAGATGGGGGAAGTTGATGTAAGTGTCATTACCCACAGCAAAACACAGCCTGTACTAACATGGGCTGCAAGGCCACTCAGAAGAGGAAAAAATTAACTCAAAAATGATTTAAAAAGACAGATTACAATCTGTAAATACACTCAGTAGGAAAAAAAAGTAAAATTCTTGGAGGCATGTATTAGACCATGTTGACCTTTTTGTTACATACTTGCAAGCCTGATAAACTCAATGTGAGCTGTGAAGCACAGGGGTTGCAGTAACATATTCTGGGCATGCTTTGCTGTAGGAGGGACTTGTGCAATTCACAAATTAGATCCGTCGTGAGGAAAGAACATTATAAGGATGTGATGAAACTGTGTTTGAAGACATCAACCAGGAAGTTCAAGCTTCAGCACAAATGGGTCTTCTAATTGGACAGTGACCCTAAGCAAACTGCTAAATTAGATGCAAAATGTTGATGAGTAGCTATCACAGGGCACTGATCTCAATCGCAAAGAAAATTTGATGGCAAGCCTGATTGGGCTCCACCAGTTCCATCTGTAGGAATGGGGTGAAACTTCCAGCCAAATTTTGTGAAAATCTTATAAAATCTTTTAAAACTATAAATTTCAAGAAAGTGGAAAAAACTAAAACTCTCATTGTTCTGGCTTTTAGCAAACAGAGTTAATTTTGTGTACCTTAATTGACCTAAAACAGAAAAAAAGGGCGTCTGAATAAATGTCACATCAGGAAAAAAGGTTATGTGCCTTTTTTATAGTTTATGTAAATATCTGGTTTCAACTGTATGCTAACTTACTTCATGTCACCATCATGTTACCTTATACATAAGCTACTGTGTTAGGTGACATGACTTATTTTAACTGATTAAGCAGCAGCTTACTGTATGAAGGTGAAAACACTAAGCCACCTCTTTCACCTGTTTATATCCTCTTTTTTTTTTTGAAACACCTGATAAATATTGCAAAAGTTAAATTATGCCATTTTTATTTACCTAAAAAAGTCTCGACCAAAGATTTATTGTTATAGTGCAACTTAATGAATTCAAAATGTCAGAAGAAACTGATTATGCAATACTGCTGACTTTGTGAATCAGTTTACAGATAACCTCCGAATCATTGCTTTTTGTTCATATGTTCATTGTTACTTCAATCTAATTTTTAAAATGCTAAATTTAAAGTTTAAGGAGTGAGGATCTTGTCCCTAGTTTTTTCTCGTCTAAAGTAAAAATTACTTAACATTGTTTTTTTCCTCTCGTGTCCAGTTCGAATCAGGACAACCACCACTGCTGTTCCAACCACCACAAGTACCACAACAACAACCACAGCTACGACCACGACAACTACAACTGCCACCAGCACTACCACCATGACCCCCACCACAATAAGCACTACCACCTCTTCTGCTACCCCACCGAGGACCACAGCCAGGCACCATATGACATCGACGTCTCCTCAGACCTCCAGAAGCACCAGGAGTACAGAGCCACCTGTGACACAAGCCGCCACAAGCACAGAAACAACCAGGCTGAGCAGCACCAGTCAGACATCCACACAAACACCCTTACTGGGACCAGTGGCCCCTGGCAGCATTCAAAGAGAGACCAATGCTAACCTCTCCCACAGAGGTATGTGTAATAGTGAGCAAGGTTGTTTGAAGTGAAAGTACAGTGCAAGCGCGAAGCCACACTGTCGTTACTACCTGCCATTACAGCAGCAGGAAGCTAAAAACCAATATTTCCATCAGGTGCCTTCTCTTCTCTTCTCTTCTCTTCTCTTCTCTTCTCTTCTCTTCTCTTCTCTTCTCTTCTCTTCTCTTCTCTTCTCTTCTCTTCTCTTCTCTTCTCTTCTCTTCTCTTCTCTTCTCTTCTCTTCTCTTCCCTTCTCTTCTCTTCCCTTATCTGCCTTCCCTTCTGCTTCATCTATCCTTCTGACCATCTGTCTATCCACTGTGTGACCTCTTCCTGTCCTCTTTTTCTCACTTATTCACAGCAAATCCCTCCCCTGTAAATCTGTCAGCCTTATTCCTAGTCCCTCTTCACCCGTCCCTAACAGAGGTGTCAGAGCTAAGAAACGATAGTTCGCTAAATTTTCTACAACCACTGCTCATGACTCTTCCTTACTGTGTGACAGTCTATTCCTCTGTATCTCTGCCCCGCACTCTCTCTTTCTGCTTCTGTCTTTCAGTCATGAAAACTGCTCTCATTTTTCATTCCATACAGCCACTGGTCAACCTTAACTTGACTGAGGGAAAACAGACTAAAACACAGTTGTTAAGTGTTTGCAAATAATTCATATCTGATTTCATTCGAAGATGCCATCTTAAAAATTATGAGCACTGTTCGATTGTCACGTTTTTCCATTTTTCAGTAGCAGACTAACGTTTTTCTCAATGACCAAGAGAACTGGTTTGCACATTTTCTTGGTAGACCAATTAATAATTAATTATATGAAAAAAATATATATTTTTTTTCTTTTTCTTTGCAGCTTTTGGTTTACAGCAACACTTGCAGACTCCAAAGGACTTTGATCTGATTATCAAGCAAACTTTATATAAGAGCAATGTCAAATTTATGAAGAAAAATGCTCTGACTTTATTTCTTTCTAATTTTTTTAATTAATAAGTGGTAAATTTTGGTTTCAAAGAGAATTTATTATTAATCCACATGAGGTCCTAGAACTAAATCAGAACATTTTCCTTTCTAAACCCCTCTAACGCAGGGGTGTCCAACTACAGTCCTCGAGGGCCGGTGTTCTGCAGTGTTTGCATGTTACATCAGATACACCTGAATAAAATGGCTGAATGACTGTATTAGACACCGTCCACACAAGAATCTTTTTTTTCTAAAACGGGTTGTCTGTTTAAAAATTATCTGCATCAACAGGGGGCTGTTTCCAGAAATGTTTTCATCCACTCTGAAAAAAGTGGCATTATCGCTGTCGACATGGATGCTCAAGGGCGAAATCTTCACTCTGGAAACCATTTTTCAAAAAACCGTTTAGGGTTCCCTTAACCGCTGTTTCCATGTGGACAAAGAGCGCAAATCATTAAAAACTTTCCGTTTTAGACAAAACGTGTCGACGGGGCTTCATTTGATTCAGATGTGCTGAAGATTAGAAAACATCTAAAAGCAAATGAATCAGAAGGTAGATTTGACACACCTGTTTCTTCAGCCACAAGCATTCATTATGCGGAGGTGTGTCTGACATCAGTGCAGACTGGATGTATTTAACGAATAGAGTGAGATCAACATGATGGAGTTCCAAGAGAGTTCCTTTCTCTTTATTTTATAGTAGTCCACTGGCTGAGATAAAACATGACATTGTACGATAGTATGTAATTCTATTAAATAATCAGAACAGTATTTTTGTGACCCAACGGATCTTTACACTTCTAATTTTTCCTATACAGTATTCTCTTTAAATGCTTAGAAGTGGAGGGTTAGTCAAGGTTGCTGGCATGGGTTTGCCATCTGCAAATTGGTTACTAGACGTCACAAAAGACAGTGAGAATAGTGAGGATAATAATTATGTTGCTTAATGTCAAATACAAAAAGGCAGTCCTTTCACACAAAAAACATGACGCGTTTACACCACACTGAACTCACTTGAATATTGTGTGCTTGTAAGTCTAATGCTCTGTTTCTTGTATGGCTTTACTTATGCTTTCGGTTAAAAAATGTTCTTTCTAGTACCCTGCTAAGTTTATCAATGTCACTTTTCTCTGATTCAAATACAAAACTGAATGTAACTTGTACACATTTTCAGCTGTGGCCAAGGAAAAACAGATTTTGGCTATGACTAAAAAGAGGTTGAGCATTTGGAAAAAGCACACTAAAAATAAGGTCATGAGCACGTTGAGTACAATAACAGCTACCTGTGGACTTTAGCAAAAGGATGAAACAGAAAGGGTACAATGACATCAATGGCATTCAGTAAAGTCTGGCTTGTGTATCACATTTTAACTCTCGAATACATGATTTTACAGTTATGTTTTTTTATTTGACTTTTGATGTTACAGGTTAGCAAAACAGTATAGACAGAGACATTCTGAACTTCTGGACTTCACTGAAAACACAGTTTGGACTTAATTGATAGTAGCAAATGAAAATACAATGGAAATGGAAGTGGCTTTAAAGAGACCACAGATATTTTAAACACTGGAAGGTGGGACTAGAAAAAGTGACACAGTTACAGAGATAAGAATTGATGGGATGGAAACAAAGTAAGAGTGGAAGTGATTTTCCAGGAACTTGAAAGTAAGCCAGCTGCATCACTTTTGGGCCCTTGGTTTTTCCAGAGCCCCAAAGATGCAAGACGGTGTTTGTCTCTAACTCTCCGAAGCTGTCAGCTTTCTCACCGCACCACAAATGCTAATCACAAGAGACACACATTAAAAAAATGGGGCATGAACAAGATGCGTCTGCAAACCCACGAGCCATGAGTTATAATTTTCAACTCGGTGAGCACTGTCAAGTTTGGCAGCATCAGCTGTTGTACATTTGCTGCACTGGAGCAGACAACATCAGGCGGGAACAGCCAGTAGTTTAGGAAAAGGCAGCTAACAAATAAAAGCTGGTAATCAAAGTCTACAACATTTTGAATCACAGAACATTGTTCTTTTGTCTTGTAAAAGGTACTTATGTAGCCTGCTTTGTTATCGTAATGAACATTACGTTTTGTTTGTTGTATTCAGTCCTGTCCTTAAATCTAATATTAAGGATATCTTTCCATAAATGAACATTTTACTAGGATATGTTTTTGTATTTTAGTCTTTTTTTATTATAAAAAAAATCCTTCCAGAAATTATAGTCTTAATTACAGTGAAGCTTTTCTCACTGTCTCTTCCTCCCTTTGCTCTCTAGAACTCCCTCTTTTATAACAGCTTCTTTAATGAGATTCTATTAATCCGCCTTTAGAGTTTTAGAGACCCATCAGACGTCAGTCATACTTTAAAAAAAGCCTTAATCGAATTCGCTGACTCAGGACTTGCTGGCTTTGGTGTGCCGTGTAGAGTGGTGTGCACATGTGTGTTTTTGTTTGTTTTTCTCTCTAAATGACAACATTTATATAAAACAATGTCTTTAATCGGTCGCATGCCATCTGTACCTTGTGTGCTATGCACAGAACTTCACGGCCTCTGTCTTGAAGAAGCCAATCAATATGCAGAGCCAGCACTGTGAGCTCCTCTGCTAATCTTCCTCACTTGACTTTACTCTAGCCATCTGATCACACTTTGGCAAACCGTGAGCCTGCTGCTAATAGACAGATTGAAAAAGAGGTTAGTACCAAAGCTCTGTACGAACCTGTTGGGGTAAGAACTGAAAGTAAGTAGAGATTCAAAAGCGTGTTTAGAATTAGGCATGCGTTAGCTACCTGTATTAAGGTAAACCAAAGTTGTAAAAAGTGACATTTTCAAACCACTATTTTTGTACCCTCCTGTTCCTACATGGTAAAGTTACCAGAATTTTCTTGGCTGTCCGGAGCGAGGCCTTCCTTCCTCTGATGTAAATTCTAACCTACTTTAACTGCCTTTCAGGTCACTTTAAAATGTCCTTGTAAAACCATAGGTCTAGTCAAAATACCTGCGTTTTCACAGCTAGTGGACTGGGATGCTCAAAGTATCAGATGCACATGACCTTGCCAGGTTGTTATGCTCAAGTGGTTTGCCAGTTAGACTGTAGATGTTAAGGTTCCAATAAAGTTGATCATCTAATTCTGCTATTTAAGAAATTCTGAAACATTTTAATTAGTTGATGTTTAGTCATAAGCTGAAATATTGATGATTGACAGGGTCTAACTTTAAATGTCAATTTGTCTTTTATTCAATGCAATTTGAAAACAGCCTTAGTTGTGAGATAGTTATTATGGCTTCAGTAATAGATAGCTGGCATTTCCGAAACCCTGCAATATCTTTCTGAAGTCTACAGATGTCAGGAGGAAAAAATCAGGAATTTGGTTTTCTGTTGGCAATATGGTATGACTTAGCACTTATCTTACCCCAGGTCCCCTCCTAATTAGTTTGTTAGTCCTTGTGACAACTCCTTCCACAGAAGCACATGTCATTCAAACAGTCATTCAAACGAAACCCTAAAGAAACTCTGTCAAGAAGACTTGCTCGCTCGGTTCCGAGAGGCTGGGTCACTCTTACGAGATCTGGTTGCATTAAATATTTTATTTTGCATCATCTGCTGATGATGCAAAATAAATACATCACACCCATACACCAGGCATAGCTCATTAAACTCTGCCTTTATTTTTCTGGGAAACTTGAACACTATATGGATTTTAGGCCTTTGGACATGAGCTTACATACCCAAAGTTTAGTCTGGCTGCCTCAGCAGAGAGCCTGACTTTTTAATTTACTAATATTATTAACTTGTTATGCTTGTGTTACTTTATAAAGAGCGACATGAGGAAAAAAATATTCTGTACAACAAAAAAGCTTTAAGCAGGTCTTTAGTTAAGCTTCCCCCAAAATAATGATCAGTGTATATACTATTATAACTGTTATGATAAATATTCCATTTTTACAGCTTTAGAAAAAATATTAGGTTTTTTGTTTCAGAAAATAAATTTATTTATCTTGTATATTTATAGTTTTGTTTAAGAAAATTTGTACAGGCAAGGCAATTTAATTTGTATAGCACACTTTCAACAACAAGGTAATTCAGGTGCTTTACATGATTAAGAGGTAAAATAAAAATAGCAGTAAAACACAGACAAAGCATATAAAGTAAAAACAGCAATAAAGTAAAAAGCACACACAAAACATATGTTAGATGAAAACATTATTCAAAGGCAGCACTAAACAGATACGTTTTAGTTGTGATTTAAAAGAACTCAGTGTTTCAGCAGTTTTGCAGTTGTCTGGAAGTTTGTTCCAGATTAGAGGAGCATAGAAACTGAAAGCTGCTTTTCCATGTTTGGTTCTGATTCTAGGGATATTCAGTAGACTGGAATTAGAGGACCTGAGTGGTCTGGGGGGTTGGTATAGTAACAGGAGATAAACATACTTTGGTGCTAAGCCATTCAATGATTTAAGTAACTTATGATTTATTTAATTACTACCTCAATACAGTGAAACCATATTGTTTCATTCAAATTGATCATACTTAGAATTTTGTCTATGACTCTCGAGAATACATTGATATTGTTTTGCTTTAATATTCTTAAGGAGAAGGTGAAACAGCAAAAAATTACCTGATACATGTACTGTACTGTATGCTGAAGGTCATCTGTAACTTTTCAACGTGGTAGGAGTCTGCCGTGAATTACTTGTTGCCACATATATTTTGGAGCTACATTCATATATTTATGATGCATTGCTTTCTCATATTGCTTTAACTGTACAATAAAAAAACCTCATTGCATTTTTTGTGCATCCTCGTAGGATTCATCCACAGTTCATTTACACATGCTGCCAAAAAAACAGTCTGCAGATTGGCTGCCGTCTTTTTATCATGCAAATATGCTTTTCTAGCAGGATGCCCTTCTGTCCAAACAAACTTCTAATTCTTCTGCAAGATTAGGGATGTAGTGTTACACAACATTTCTTGCTGATTTTGTTTTTGTGTCTCCTTGTTCATCATAGCTGGAAGTGATCACTACCTCATAGGTAACAACATTACAGTTGCTGTTTTGGGAATAGTCATTCCGATTGGTGAGTACACTTTACCTTTCCACTTTATTTTTATTATCTGCTTGCCTGCTTCTCCCTACTTGCTCCTGCACCTCTGCTTGAGTCAAAAGTTCTGCAAATTGTCTGTGCTTGTGCGATTTTGTTATTCTGGCTGCATGTGCATGAACTTGTTTGTGCATGAGTGACAAGAAATATATCAAACCTATACAGACATATTGGATATTTGCATTTTTTTCCACACCTATTAAGTTCAACAGTGATTCTGAATATTAAAAAATATTTTAACATCATCCAAAATGAGCTGTACTACTATCCAACAACAGGCTCCCAGCTAAAGAAAGTCTTTGTAGTGTGGTAAGTTAATCAGTCAGTGAGAGGCTAGCCCTTTGTAATGGGAAAATTATAACAATTATTAATGAGAAATGGAGAAGCATTTATGTTTTCTCATTGCACTGGTCCAGCTGTTACAACATTAGGTTCATGATTCCACTGTGATCATATTGTTCCATGGCACCATTTCAACCAAAGGCTCTGACAAATTGTATACAGTTGCTTCAATCTGTTTATAAGTGATACAAATGACTTGATTTTTGTAATCATAAGCCTAATTAATATTTCAAATACTTTTAACGACTTGAATTAAGAATTTCTTTTGAAATGCATAGAATTAATTCATTGTGTTATACGCACATGTACACATGCACCATGCTGGGAGAGATGTGTAAAAATATCCCTGAAATATATGGATCTTTTGTTGCTGTCAGAACCTGACATTTTCTGCAGTAACTTCTGAAGATTTTCCTTACATCTCTGACATCCTCCACATTGTTTGTGTGCTATGTAGAAAATTGGGTTTTTAGACATAAAATAAGCTAATATTGAAAGTTAAAACATTTCTTGGAGCCATTTCCTGACTTGTGACGATCAACACAGATCACAGTCCAATTACTTTATCAGGGTTGATTTTGTTAAAAGCAGCTAGTTATTAACATGGGATTTTGTGTTCCTTGAATAATTGTATTCTAATTAGGCATGCAATTTTACTACAATATTTTGTGTGAGATTTTATTTAAGTTAAGGCTTCTTTACACATCTTTATGTAAGGGGTGCTGTATACTGTGCAACCACCATTTGACCAGATATCACACTCTGTTGTACATTAAAAACTAAGCCGGCTCAGTAAAGTCATTTTATTCTTTTAGCTCTCATTAAAATTAAAATAACATTTTCTGGAAATATTTAATAATTTTGTGCTGAAAACTTAATGAGAGTACAGCTAACCTGGCGAATAATGACCTTTTAGTGCCAGAACATGCTGCAAATTGACATCTCTTTCATTTCTCATTTTGAATAGTCACGGGACCTCTAAGATTTTATTTTTTTTTTGCAATTTATTTTTTCATCCTCAACTGTGGAGATGTGAACTCATTAAAAAAAGTAACCCCTCAGAGACTGTTAACCCTTTCAACCTCATCCTTCATTCTGTCCTTCTCCCAGTCGTTGCTCCTACAAATCCCTCAATATAAATTTATTGGCATCTTTGAAACATTAATTATTTTTGGAAGTCCACAAGTGCTGGGATTTCTGCAGCCCCGACTCTCCACTCTTTTCCAGTAATGCACCACCCACTGTTCCATAAGAGGGAAAGCATACCAGCCCTGATTATTAGTATTTAGCAGAAGTAAGGCTTTTACAATTCTCTCTAATTGGAGTAGAATATTCTGAAACAACCAAAAGCTGATGTTCTTTTTTTTCTACCAATAGGCATTTAGGCAAGAACAAAGATGAATTTAGTCACACTGGGATCATTTTTGTCTTTTATACTACAAAAGTGCAATTAGATTGGGCTTCCATAGGGAATGAAAGCACATCTCACAATGTGAGCACACATATTATCATATGCAATATTATCATATGCAAACATAACAATTTTTCTCACACTGATTCATCTGTTAGTTTCTCATACACACTCTGTTCACACACACATTCATTAATGCCAATATGGTAATGAGTGGAGAGAGACGGCGCTTATCTCAAATCCTCCAAAGCCCTCTTTCCCCTTCCTCTCTTCCCCTCTCCATTCTCCTCTAATAACCCCGTCCAAAAAACACCACAGCCAGACCGTCTGCAGATACTCTTTCATTTTGCTGTCAAGGCGAGCACAAAATTCTAAATCATATCCCAAATGGAGCACCGGGATAATGTGCTGATGACAGCTAAGCAACCTTGCAGCTCTTTAATTAAAAACAAACACAAAAAAAACACACACAAAAAACCAAGAGCTAAATCAATTACCTCTGGTCCTGAATTCTACATACTTTTATATTACAACCTTTATGTTTGCCTCTATTGATGTATGTGTGCATACTGAGGATGGGGTTTTATAGTATACATGTGATTGTGAATGGAGGCAGTCATTAAGGTAAATTAGGGCTGGGCGATATGGATTAAAAATAAAATGTTTGATTTTTTTTTTTTCCTGCCAAATTCGATTTTTGATATAAATCTTTTTTTTTTCTCCCTTTCGATTCTTAAAAAGAAATAAAAAATTACATAAAATATATTTTAAAACTTTTTATTTCAATCATCCCTTCTCGGAATTGTCCTGATTTAAAATTCCAAATAAATACACGCCGTAAAACATGCTTGTAAAAGAAGATGGTATGCTTTGGGCGGTATTACATCACTTTGAACTATAGAAACTGAAGAGGTGCACTGGTGAGTTCAATTTTCTCGATTTTCCCAAAATTCAATCTTCATAAATATAAAATTGGATAAACGATATAATCAATACGTTGCCCAGCCCTAAGGAAAATTGTGCATGTTGATTATTTGTGTATGTGTAGTTGATCATTCTGGGAGATGAGGAGGAACATATAGACTGAATCCATAGCTTATTTCTTTATAATTTGCTTTAAAGTCATCTTTTAAAGTTCTTTCCAATTTTTTCTTGGACATTTGCTTTCTGTCTCATTTGTAACTGACCATTACCAGAAAAATGTCTTTCTTTAATCAATTTAATTTAATTACTCACAAAATGTGTGTAGAAACAAAAAAGAAATCTCCACTATTTTCTTGAAACATTATCTGAGGCCAAATGTTTTACACCCCTTCAACTTTTGCACATTTTGGTTGACATAACCACATAATTGTGAAGTGAAAGGAACTCTTTAACTCAAAACTCTTTTACAAATAGAAATCCCCAAAATTGGGCACACTTATGTATTCAGTCCCCTTTACACTGATACCAATATATAAAATCCAGAGCAACCAATTTAGAAGTCACCAAATTTTTCAATTGACTTTATCTTTGAGAAATTTAAATCTGAATCCCTCTTTGACTATTTGTTAGAGAATATTAGGGAACAAACAGCGTTATCAAGACTAAGGAACATATCAGACAGGTCTGGGTTAAAGTTGTGGAGAAGCTAAAAGCACAGTTATGGGGGGGGGGGGCGCAATCCCAAGCTTTGGGAACTAGAACAGCTGATATCGAACTGATATTGCCATGACAATATTTTTGTGATAGATTGTGCAGTGATCCTGTACAAAATACAACCTAATCATCCACAAGACCTAACCATCCACCTAAATGATAGGCTGGCAAGGAGATCATTAATCAGAAGGACACCCAGGAGGCCCTCTGGAGGGGCTGCAGAGATCCACTGCTCAGGTGGGACAGTCTGTCAGCAAAACTGCTATTAGTCCTGCACTCCACAAATCTGACCTTTTTATAGCGTACTGGCTAGAACAAAGCAATTATTAAAAGAAATAAGTATCTCTTGCCAAAAACCATGTAGGGGAAAGAGCAAATGGGTAAAACGAGGTGCTTTGGTCAGATGAGACTAAAATTGAACGTTGACATGCAAGATTCCATGTGTGGTAAACAACTAGCAATGCACCTCTCCACTGTGAAAAATAAAGTAGTGCTGTGTTTCAGCAGCGGCGTGGAATCTGGTCACATACAAATGAACACCAGATCGGTTTATTTTTTGGTGACCTTGTCCCTCCAATTTACCAAAAAAGATGCAACTTTTTATTGGTTTAGAACATAAAATGCCAATAAACTGCTCAGACGTTTTTGGTTGTAACATCCAAAAAATGTGAGGTCAAAAGTTGAATGGGGATGAAAACATTAGCAAGGCACTGCAGTACTTTGCAAGAATACAGCCCAAGGTGATTCACAAACACCAATGAGCTGAAAATCTTAAATTATCAACTGAAGAATAAGTTATCTCTCATGTCATGTCAGGTCTTCACTACTTTTTTTTATTCCTAACTCTGTAATAGATAATTGTTTTTTATACTTTTATAATTATATATTTTTTCCATTTGTCCATTTTCAAGCAAACACCACATAAAATCCTGCCTTGATCAAAATTGGAAATTGGAAAATGTATGAAAAAGCCCAAATGGTCTCTGGAGGCAAAATACAAAGAAATTTGGGATGGATTTAAAACGTTTACACTGTACTCTAGTGAAATGAGTATGAAGGCTCATTGTTTTTATAAAAAAACAGATTTTATATTAAATTACTTTGATGAGAAAGCCCATGTTTGTTTTCTATTGGTGCAATTCTTTTTATAAACTTAGAAAATATTTATTCATTCCGATATTTTCCCAGTTTTTACAACTCGTTTTAATTGCAGGACAAAGAAATACAAATTTAGCATTGAATGCTTTTTTATTTTTAAGACAAAACAAAGAATGGATGCTTAGTTTTGGTATAACTTGACCTTCCATTTATAATCTGGAAAAAGAAAGAAAACCGTGAGCCTTCAGCTGATAAAAGAACCAATGCAAGCTGTGTTTATGTTTGTGTTAGTGCTTAAAGCGCCGCTCCGTGTCCCCTGGGCTGTGTTAACGCTCCCGCCGTGTGTTGTTGTTGTGTGTGTGTTAAACACATGCAGTCCCTATCCTTGCCACAGTGGTCATCGGATTGCTCTGCACCGGCGGGTACCTGGTTTGGCGCAACTGGCGACGCAAGAACACCAAGAGCATGAACTTCGACAACCCCGTGTACCGCAAGACCACGGAGGACGACGACGACGAGATCCACATCGGGCGACACAGCGACTCCATTGGCCACGTCTACCCGCCAGTGAGTGGCAGCCACAGCCAGCCATTCATAGCGCTTCCACTAGGGGGTGGCGTCACAGACAGCAACTCTCACTGGTACTCGGGGGCACCGATGCTTTCCAGTGGCAAATGAGGGCAAACCAAGCGGAAAAAGGAGGTCTTTTGAAATGTTTGAAAATCGGGAGGATGCACAAGGTTCCCTAGTGGGAAGAAAGAGCAGGCTCGCACATGCACACTTCCAGATGTTTACATATCATTTTTAAGTCACTGAGAGCACCAATTAAACATACCTAAGCCATTTATCAGACATTGTCCTATACATTAAGCAACATTCCCAACAACATTCCCAACAACATTCCTCATCCCATTCGTTTTTGCGTTGTGGTCGATGCACTTAGTTGTCATTGTGTTTCCTGTCGAAATTCATCTTTTCACAGAAGGATCTTTTGAAAGCTAGGTTTCTGTTTTTATTTTTGCAGATTAACCAGATGCTTGCCACTTCATAAAGCCAACAGTTTAAATCAATAACAACAACAACAATGCATTATCCAAACAGTGGGACACCAAAGCTTAAGCACTGTTTTCATAATGCAAAATATTATACCTATTTGGACGTTATTGTGGGGATAAAGTGGATCAGCTTTGCAAATGTCTTGAAGGCTG
The DNA here is from genome assembly GCA_963556495.2 of Valencia hispanica. Lineage (NCBI taxonomy): Eukaryota > Metazoa > Chordata > Actinopteri > Cyprinodontiformes > Valenciidae > Valencia > Valencia hispanica. The sequence continues at coordinate 48,860,400 of OY747705.1, read as the reverse complement.
GACAAGGAAGCTCAAGGCCTTTTAAATTGTGTATATCTTAATTATAGTGACATAGTTAAATCAGGACAAAAGATATGCTAAAACCAAAATAGATTTTGCTTTCCCAGCTTGAGTCCAGTAACTATTTCTCTACCATCAGAATCCACAAGCTAGCCTGTTGATTTTCTGCTGATATAGATGCATTTCTTTTTAATCCGGCATACAATTTACAGATAAATCTCAATAAGTTAAGTTGTCATTAAAATGTTTATTTCTGTGATTTAGCTGAAAAGCAAAAAACTCAATTTTATTACACACATTGTCATATAGTTCATGTTTGTTGCTGTTATTTTTATTATATTACAGCTTACAGCTAATGGTAACCCAAAATTCAATTTATCAGAAAATTAGACCAAAAAAGGCTTTTTTAGCACTGAAATGTTATGACTAAGGGTAGCCCTGTTTAGTCTGGTTTAATTGAACTCTAATTTGTTTGCCCTGAAAGTGCGATTTATATGGGGAGGAAATCAAACTCTGATGTGAACCAAAAACTCAAACCCTTAAAAGCTAGGTCTTGGCTCAGTTGAAGTGAATTCTGGTGCGGTCCGATTTTATATGTCAGTGCCAAGCGGGCCAGGGGACGCTCAAAAAGCATAAAGTGGACTATAGCGCAGGGCTTTCTGGGTAAATACAACCAAAGCAATCGTACAACAACAGCTCTGCTTCATTCTCTGCTCATCCTGAACTCACTGCTGCAACGTATTTGTCTTGCACATTGCCCAAGAACAACAGAGCAATCCTAAAATCTGATGCCACTCTGTGTTTGTTTACATTTCATGGAACAGGAAGATAAAAGCATCTTATCTTGGCTAAGGACTGGACTCGTGCTCAATGGCCCAAAGTTTTGTAATTGTATTTAATATGAAAATGTTGGTCCCATAACCTGTAGGAAAAGTCGGGAGACGCAGAATCCAAACTGATGGAGGTCCTGTATGATATTTCTGCAGTCGGTAGTGATTTAGGAAGTCATGTCATCTGCTGGTACTGGTTCATTGGGTTTTATCAAGTCTAAAGTGAACACAGCCATCTAATATCAGAGCACTTCATGTTTCTCTCTGCTGACAAGCTTAATGGGGATGCTTATTTCGTTTTTCCAGCAGGACTTTGCACCTTACCACTGCCAAAATTACCAGTACCTGCTTTAATGACTATGGTGCAAACTGATTTGACCTAAAGCCCAGAGAGAATCTAGAGAGTATTCTCCAGAGAGATATGAGAAACATCAAAGCCAACATTTCAAATGAGTTGAAGGCCACTATGAAAACAACCTAGGCTTCCTGAACACTTCGGCAGTTCCACATCTTGATCTCCTCCATGCATTGATGCAGTCATTTATGCAAAAGGAACCCTGACTAAGTATGGAGTACATATTTGGGTACAACATATGTTTTTATACTTCCTATGTTATATTCTAGTGTTCTGAAAAGCAGAATCTTGGGTTTTATTTACCTGCATGGCATTGTCATCAAACTTAACCAACATAAACACTGGTAAGATGCACATATGAAAGAATGCACAGAAATGCATGAAAAAATGCATTAACAGGACACCCAGGATGTTTATTTTGTATTGTATGTTGTTTAAGTTGATAGGGAGCTGGCTGTTTAGGGTGGCCAAAACGAAATTATTGAGGGGGAAGGAAGTTGTGTGCTTTGATCGGTTGGCATGGTAACACTGATTTCTTTGTGGTGCTCTGTAGCGGAGAAAGGAAAAAAAAAAAGAATTGTGGGTATCCCTGGCACGATGACATGCTAGAAGCACACACACAGACATGAAACAGGTGCACAATTAAGATTCAAGGACGAAAGGAGAGCACTGTTCAGTGAAGAAGAGTAAGGGGACAATTTTGCTCCTCCTCACAGTTTTTTTATGTCTGCAAAACTCTCATTCATTGTGTTAGATTTTTAACAATTGATCTCTTTCTCTTTGTCTCTCCTCAACTTCTCTTGCCTGTCGTGTCGTAGGCAGGTCAGGCTGCCCGACAAACGTTTCTGGTAAAATATGGGCCAGACATTTGCAGCCGTAAGCAAGAACTCTGCATTCCTCGTCTAGTGTAGGAGCAGCCAGGGAAGGAGGGAAAGTGGAAGTTCCCCCCGGGTGGGGTGGGTGTGGTGGTGTGGGGGGGGGGGGGGGGGAGGGGGAGGGGGGGTATTGGGTGATTTGGAGAAAAGACAATTAGGGAAGGTCAGGGAGGGGACGGATAATTCTGAGGATAAAGGCCAAAAGAAAGAAAAAGGTTTCATTTCTCTTTTGGTTTCCTTGTAGACTATTGTGTCGCTCTGTTTGTCTACTTCTTCAGCCTGCTGTGGTAACCATCTTTTTATTCATCTGCTGTTTGCAGCGCGTGGCACTCAGTCTGGAGGATGATGGCTATCCCTGATGAGGGGGGGGATGCAGCCTTCTCACCCCCCGCCCCCCCTTCAGTCCCTTCCTGTCTCTTCTCTCAGCACAGCCTCCGCACCACTACAATGAGGCCAGTACATCGCAGAGGAGAATGATATAGTCCTCATTTTGCCTCCCCCTTTTTAAGTAGCTGGGAGGATTTATACATCTCTTCTCCTTCTTTCTTACTACCATTACTTGCTAGTACCACTTTCATTAGTGTCAGTTCAGTAGCCTCTGCTCCACTCCTCTCTTCTTTCTTCTGCTGCTTCCTGACAGTAGTGGTGTGTGAAAATGCTGTTAGATGATATCCTTCGCACTAACCTCATTTGGAGATCGTGAAGAAAGATGGCTAAGGCTGGTCACCAGAAGTGGGGGGAAATGCCTCATGTTTTGACTGTTTTATTTATTTATATGATTTAAATATGTAATCAGCATCTGTCATTGCATAGTCCTAAAGGCGAGATCACTTGATCAAGTTTGCAAGTATGCTCTGCACAGTGCAACAGAAGTCAAGGATGTTATATTTTCTTTAGTTTCCTTAAATTTACAAGTTCACAAGGCCTTTTTCAAACTTTGAAAGAAAAGTGTCATCTAGTATTTGGTACTGACATTCTGTCATGCTAAATATAGTCAAGGGGACAGGAAAAAGGGATGGGGTTGTCTGGATGTTTAGAGGTGATTTTAGGTTGAAATAGTGGTGGAGGCAGTGTCTTTCTGGCTTATTTGTGCCTCCAGAAGGTTGTGCCCCAAGGTAAAAAGCAGCAGGGCTGAAAGGGCAATGAATTGTGGGTAGTAGGAGCTGATACTTTGAAACATTTATGCACAAAAGACATTGTCAACATTTTAGGATTTTAATTATATAGTGGCATAATTGTACAGGCAAAGAAACATGTTTGGAGTGTGTATTTTATCAACTCTGTATTTATCTTCCATTCAGATCCCAATTAATTTCTTTTCCCTTGATTTAACTTGGCTCATCCTAAAACTGATACGATACCAGTTAGTGCTGAACTTCATTGACCCCGTTTCTGTGTCTTCCCAACACTGGTTTTCCCAGTACTATTCCTGGTTCAGCTACCTTCTTGTTAATGCAACTGGATGAGATGATGCAGAAAAAAAGCCCGGATTTGAAAGAAATCACTCTCTGCTGTCACCGAGCGTTCGCTCTAGTTTCGTGTGAGCAGATCAGTAGAATATCAGGCTCGCTGAGCCTGGCACACTGATTTGATTTTTGAGATGGATAGGGAAGAATTGTGTGAGCCAGCGTAAAGAGCCGATCTTCCATTGGCTTTCCTCAAACGTGCTTCCAACCCATTGAATCAGATGTTTATGCCCACTGAAAACTGTAATAATTGCTAATTTTATGTTCCAGTTGTAAATAACTACAGGCTATAATTATAGAAATGTCAAAATAGCTGTTACACGAAGCAACTCACTTATTCTGGACATCATTCGATCATTTGACTGAGTAAGCATTAAAGATTTGTCTTCCAGACTTATTGCTAATAAATATAAACTGCTTCAGATTTGCAGGCGCAATATGTGCTGTTTCTTGCAAGTTTACAATCGAAAACCCTGCAAAAAAATCAGTGTTTCTGTGCTTCCTTACAGTATTATAGAATGATATCAATAGTTAATATTCAGGATAATATTCAGGGACTTTATGTATTTTTTCCTGAAATGTTTGAGGGGTTTTCTTGAAATCTTAGTCAATTTATTTCCCTGAATTCTGGAAGTGTTGTACTTTGGCATTTGGACATTTATTTCCTTAGAATGACCATGCTCATTCCTGCCCAATTATTCCCATAATTTTGTATAACACTGGTTCAATATTTGGACACTCTTATTGACATAACTGGTGGAGTTGATTAAAATTGGTTGGTTTCACGATACTGACTTTTAGACATTGTTCACATATTTTAAGCATCATCGGGGCTTTGAGGGGCCATTCCAGAAGATTAATGCTAGCCTGCTTTATCCATTTCAAAACAAATTCTGATGTCTGTTTTGGATCATTGTCTTGATAGTCTAAGTTTTACTCATCCAAACCCTAACTGAAGTGAAATTGGTTGTTCAAGACCCTCGAAAAACCAAGGAACCACCTAGACTAAAGCAAAGTGAAGCCTTTTTATAATCAACATGAACTTAGAAGGTGCTTTACAAGAAAGCAGCCCCTCCCCCAAAATTAACACCGTCAGACTCTATTAGATTTTGCCGCTTTCAACACGACCAAACACCATCCAAAGGCCAAATGCCTTCTAGACATACGCTTTATTGTTTGACATAATAAAGATCGAGCCACAATGATGAGGATAGGAATAGGATTATGGTGTTATTGTAATAGGTACATGATCTTATTCTCCCAGTGCTAAAAGAGAACAGCAAATTTAAGAGAACAAAAGTCACAGGTCAAAGATCTTTGCAATTTCTCAGACTGATTTGGTCTCTGAACCCAAAGCTGAGTCAGCTCTGCAGCCCCACTCTGTCCTTCCCATCCATGTTCGCCTCAGGACTAATGCAGTTCCATGCTGAGAATTTGCAGTTAGGAGGATAAATTGCTTATTTATTTAGCTGCCTGAGCGTGACATTGTGGTAAAGTTATTTTTGCTACAGTGTAAAAGATAGATTGGCTGGTTCACTTTGTGGTCACCTCCAGTCGAGCTGTCTACTCTGAAGGACACGGTGAAAGTCCAGACTCTGGCTTTGCCTGTTCCTTTTATCTGGCAATAATGTGGAAGTATAGGGCAAGACATGACCTTTGACACAAAACCATTCCATATGGGGACCATTAGAGCAATTCAGTTCAAATAGCAGCATTATTCATAATTTCACTGTATTCAGCCCATAAACAGCAGGCTATGGTTATAAGGATGATTTTTGCCCTGTGCTTATGTGCTGTGAGAGTTGATTCAGTTACTGTAACGTTGGTATCATGTCGTGTGGGTACTTTACGTTTGTTTACTATTTTTTTTTTTCTGTTTTTTTATTACTCTGTGCTTTTTAGTGCAACCACAGTTTTCAGGTGCTTTGAGAACCAGATTGACATCTCGCATTAAGAAACTTGAAATATACAGAGCCAGCATCTTTTTTGTGCAACCTAGATTGGTTTTGATGATTTGTATTCATGTCAGAAGAACGTCTTGTTTTACTTCGTAGACGATTCAATCTCGACTCTAAGAAATTTCATTCTTATTGTAGAGGCGGGGAGAACAGCAAATTCCTATTTGCCGCTCCAGATGGTTTCTAGGTGACAGGGTATCCAAGATTAAAAGCCAGGTTTTCACCATGTAGGATAAATATTGTATGTACCTCCTCAGTAAAAACTACTAATATTAATATTTAACTTTCAATTTAAACACATAAATTAGTAATTTATTTTTAACAACTTCAACCTCCAACTTTCAGGTGGTTTATTGATTATGCATGCTATTATCTCATCTCACAAACTATTAACTGTCCTGATGACTAATCTTAGAAGTGTGCCACAGAGTTGAAGTTGACAGTGATCCTGACTTCTCCTTCTACCTAAAACTTGATTTTCTGAGTGCTTTTTAACATCGCTCCTCTTCTTCAACTCTTCATACTCTATTACATCTCATGCAGTGGCAACAATCTTCCTTTTCCTTATCATACTAGTGAATTACAGCATTCAGCAAGGAAAAGGCAGCATTGTTCCACCCATCTTCATCTAAGACATATTTTCTCCAACAAGGGCTCTCAGTTTTTGTGTTAACAGAATACACTGGAAGATTAAAATCACTGGAAGGAATAACCCAGAACAGCCACAAATAACTTGGAAATGCCTCAGAGCTGAAAATAAAACTTCTTTCCGGAATATGAAACTGCAGACCGGCAAACAATCACCCAGAAGAAGAAGCAGCCTCCGCCTCCAGCTACAATTTAGAACTGTGGAAGAAAACTCACTACACTTGGCTGGCATTTACCTCTCGTTGAACCTGTTGTTGACTTTTTCCTTAATCCACCGCTTCCTCTTTTTATCATGTGGGGTTATTTTGGACTGTGAATCCTCAATGTTTGTCATATCATTCCCACTTTTCATATTTTCTCTACTTGATGTTTGATTACTTGAAGGGAAGCGTTCTGTTGACTGCGTTTTTCTACCAGCCAGTATTAAATGAAGGTTTGTCGGATAGAAGGTCGTGGCATCTGTTCTGTTTTGATATAAAACATGACTGACACATTGTTGTCTGGACAGTCTATGTAGTAAACGTGATTCTTCAACTTTTGTAAGAACTACCCAGATGTATTTTCTCTTAAATTTGTCATTGCCTGCGAGAAAATCGAACGGAAAATTCAGCGTCCATTCCACACGACAGGCATTTTTTTAAACGCTGTTTGTTGCACAAAACTCTTCAAGAAGCCTTCTGCACTGTGTAACGAAGTTACATTCTTAGTAGAGGGGGAGGAAATAAAGGGGTTGTGGGTGGGGTGGTGCTGGGGTCTGGCAGTTACAGATCAATGGTTTTGAATCATGAAGTGTAAATAATACGTTTTCATAAAGCAAAAAAACAACAACTTTTTGATAATGTTTTAAATGTATCTGTAAAAATGTGTACATAAACTTCTGGGGTTAAAAAGGAGTGTAGAGTATATATAAATTTATTTGTACACATGAGCACTGGGTTTCTTTAATATTTGATTGTAACTAAAAATTAATAATCTGCCAAAGTGTTTTTACTTTTTCTCCTGTCGGTTCCATTTGTTTTGTTTTAGCTTTTAACAGCAGATGGTAGTATTTAATTCTTTGTAATTTAATTTTGCTGTGTGTGTTTTGTCTTTTTAATGAGAAGAGGGGTTATTTTTAATTTATTGGTGCCTTGTTTTGTGCTCCTGTATACTTTCACTCTTTCTGTTTCTCCGTGTTGCGTGTCTGTCCAGGGGGGGGAATAACTTGCAGGTTGGGGAGGGGGTTTAAAATCTTTAGCAACTTCTGTACTTACATGGAATCTCTGTACTTTATGCCAAAATGGTCCCACTCACGTTTCTATGAAATCAAGCTGTTGATAAATCACTATATATTGATATATTAAATTTATAAAAACTGTCTAAACTTTCCGAGTTGATTATTTCTTTTTTCTGGATTTTCACATTAGATGATCTCCATCATAGTGTTTTTACCCAGTAAGTATTAGCTTTGAAATGGTTAAAAGTAACTCATGACGAGAGATAGTGAAAGAATACTTAAAGTTAGATCTAGTGTTTGAACTGATATAAATAATTCACCATTTGTGTGCTTGACTCAGAGACAATTATGTTGACTCCCCCTTAGAATAAAGATACTCATTATTAAAAAATCTAAATCCATAAATTAAGCATGTAAGTACTCTCAGGATACCAGATAATCTAATAGAACCAGCTCTGATTTTTCTGTTTGCTTCTGCTGTAGTTGCAAATCCTAACCTACATTCACACCAACTTATTAATGCTAATTTCAGATTTTTAAATGAGATCTGTTATGTTTTGGGTTTGGGTTTTTTCTGTGTGTGGATGTCCCTATTGTATTTTTTCTGTAACAAAGTAATAGTGCTTACAACCTCATGTCCTCACAAATATCATCTAGTTGGAGAACCTTTTAAAATGGTATAACTTTAAATTAACAAGGGCATGCCCATCTACCTAACAAAGGCCTGGAAAGGGGAGTATTATTAAGGAATCAGCCACAAGGTAAGTGGAGAAGCTGCAGAGATCACCTCTAGTAAAAGCAATATGTCTTATGGACATCTATAACTTGTCCACTCCACAAATCTGGTGTCACAAGTCATGTTGGGGAAGGGAGCATAGATGTAAAACAATGTTCTCTAGTCTGATTAGAACTTAGATTTTGCCCTTCATGCAAAAATTTAACTACTAAAGGCTTAATACTGTGATAACAGTAAACTTTCCAGCATGACGATGACACTAAATATGGCCAGAACAACAATGGAATCGTTTGGTGTCTAAAGTCAGGCCTTTAGGGCTGGTATCCTGCATGTTTTAGCTCTTTCCCTGCTTCAACACTCCTGAATGAAATGGTGGTTTATTAGCAGGCCTCTGCAGAACTTTGACATGCTGAGGAGGTGGTTGGACCATTTGAGTCAGCTGTGTTGGAGCAGAGACGCATCTAAAACTATCAGGACTCCACCCCTCGACGACTAAAACCGGACACCTACAGTATGTAGATCCAAGTATCTTGATGGAGTAGACTAGCCCAGTGCAAATTCAGACCTAAATTCAATTGAGAATCTGTTGCGATACTTGAGTGGATGTTGTTCATAGACGTTCCTCATCCAATCTGACAGAGTTTGAGCTATTTTCTGATTTCTGTCTCTTGCCATGGACATCTGGTACAGACACGACCCAAAAGTCTTGCAGCTGCAATAGCAACATCATAATTCATTTAACCATTATATATTGATATACCTGAGAAGTGCAGAAAAAGAATATGATGTCATTAATTTCTTGCAGGTAAGTTGTTTAATTGGAGATGATAAAGTTTGAATTTTTTTCAAATTTCAAAGGAAAAACAGCATCTCTACCCACACCTTTTTCAAGCAAAACTAATGTAATTAAAAATTGGCATAGTCTGTCTCATTAACAGATAGAGGGGTGTTTCATTTTATTAAAAGAAACATCATTTCTTTGTATCTGTCATTTAAAAACAACAGTGAAAAATGAGGAGCTGTGGGCCATCTGCCCATCATTTCCTTGAAGGTTTTAGCTGCATTTATTAATCTCTGCCTTAATGGTGGTTGTGACAACTGAACTATTCAATTTTAATTCAACTAACATTATTGTTATATAAATCATTGCCAAAGACTAAACTTTGTATACGCTGCATATATTTAAATAAACCCGTTCCCTCCTCTGCAGATGAATTTCACATCATCTTAAAAGGGATTTTTTCAAGATATTTTGCTGAAATTGATTTCCAGGTCACACTCAGCAGGATGCAGTGAGTTTAATGAGTTTAGGAAGTACAAAATACATTTTTTATTATTACTGCTTTACAAGAGCATCCAACTCAGCCATGAAATAAACTTTTATTTTTCATGCTAAATACTTTACCAAGGATCCTTAAACTTTTGATCTTAAAGTAATTTCAGTTTTGTTAAAAAATAATTTTATCTGTGGGCTAAATTACATAATTTAAGGGAATTTCACCTGTAAAAATCACATTGAATAATTTCAAAGCAAAACATTTCAAATTTGGGTGACTCTGTTCTCCATTATTTTTCCTTTATGTTTAATAAAGATGGCATGCAAACAACTCAGGTTTTTTCACCCTCTGTCTAAGTTGCTCGACCTCTTGCAGAAGAAGTCAACAAAGCAAAGGTTAGCAGAAGCACAGTAACACTGACTGACTGTGCATTAAGGAATACAGAGCAGAGTCCCAGGTGAATGTTGAAGACTTACTGTTCTCTATTGGTTTGATGGATGAAGCCCCATGTAGAGTTAGATCAGTACATGGGTGCTCTGTGCCCTACAAGCTGTTCCAGAGTTACTCTTGCCCTAAGTTGTTCCTGCAATCTCAATTCGAACAAAGAATTTTAAAAGCCCAGGCTTTGACCTGCCTGCTCCAGGAGAGCATCCCCAAACCACCACACTTCCACAGATTGTATGGGGTTATTTTACTAGAGTTCTGTATAAATGTTATGCTAAATATGCCCTCTGTTCTGGTGCTCAAATAATTCAATTTAATATTTGCCCAAGGATTATTCAAAGTCCTTGTTGAAATTCGGCCTGGCAAACTTTAGACTTGCATTCATGTTTTTCTTAGGGACCAAAGGTTTCCACCTTGCACAACTGGCATTAAAATGAAGTGTGCACTCTGATTTTAGAGAGATCCAGCCATCTTCTACCTGCTTATCCTTGTAGGGTCGCAGGGGGGGCTGGTGCCCATCTTTGGCCCTCATTGGTGGGATTCTGGACACGTCGCCACTTCGTCACAAGACAACACAAAAATACACACACACACACTTATACCCAAGAGAAGTTTTGAGAAATCAGTTATCCTGTTTTTAGACTAGTAGGATGCCGGAGCACCCTGAAAGAACCTGTTTCAAGTCCCGTGGAGATCGTTCCTTCAAGGCAAGGACCCCGAGGTTGTTGAATGCTCTTCCTCTCTCCCTCTGTTGCACTCCTTTTGCATATTTAAAGAAGTCTGGCTTTTTAAACTTGCTTTAGACAGATTTAATCACTTGTTTTATTCTTAAACTCTTTCTCATTATTTTGTTGCTTGTGCATTTTCTTGCATTTTATTCTGCTATACTGTGTAGCACTTTGTGAGTTTTACCTGTGAAAAGTGCTATATAAATAAAAATGACTTACATACACGCATGCACAGGGAGACCATGCAAATTCCATGCAGAAAGAATTTGAAACCAGACCTTCTTGATGCAAGGCAATTTTAGAGACATGCCTTTTGTAGGTTCTCTGATTACATTTTAGGTCTCCTGGAGACTTTCTTTGGCACATAACAGGTTCATTTAAAGTAAACTTGCTTGGAAAACCACCTGTGCATGTAGGCAGTTGTTTTTTACTACCCTCCACTGTTGATATAGTATGAAGGCTTGTTTTGAGACCTCTTTAAATCTCTTAACAGATTTATAAGCTGCTATAATTTTATTTTTGAAGGCCTCAGGCAGCTCTTTCGATCTTACCATTAAGTTCATGCTTAGCTGTCTGGAGGCCACCAAAATAAAGGTCTGAGATTTAAACAGGGAGCACCTCCCTCAAAATGAGTAATGTTTTCAACATATGCAACTTATTTCATAGCCCTATGTGAAGGTTTACTCATTTTAGGTAGGACTAAATGTGTAGGATTTGTGATTTCCTGTTATTTCAACTGTTAACTTTATGATTTCTCTCAGTGGTTTTCTCTCCATAGAAGCTTCTCCTGGTCTGTTTTTCCTCTGGTCTGTCACTACATGCTTGCACAGTATGAGAGATTGCTGAAGGATTGCTGTGAAATCAACGACGCAATGCAGGCTATAGTCAACTGTCGCTACATGTTCGTCTAGGAGGAGTGAAGGCAGCAGTGACTCGATGCAATCTGCTTAGATGGAAAAATTTCTTAAACTGATTGGAATAATGAACTGAAGGATTAATTGGAATGTTTGTACAACGGAATTGAAATGACTTTTCTAGTCAGATGCCTTGAGATAACATGCTGGGAATTGGCGCTACATACCTAAATAAACTGAATTGAATTGAAAGTCATTCCTCACCAGAAACTATTACATTTTTCAGAAAATGTTAGACTATTTTCTTTCCTTTTTAGTGTTTATTTATATTACTTAAAATTGTATGAGGTACTTGGATTGAAATTACACATCCACATCACTAAATATTTTAGTAATGTGGATATATTTGGGTGTAAATTTTTCATGACTATCTTGATCTACACTGGAATTTTAATAGGGGTGTGAAGACCTTCGAGAAATACTGTATTCTTTGTCAGTGTAATATTCATTGGCTTTTAATTAAAGGAAAAAAGATTGGGTTACCACATGTAGTATATTCATTTTAACATGTTCTAACCATTTATATAGGATTAGTTTTTTTTATTCTGTCACATACAAACAAAGATATACTAAAGATATACTCTTTCTATGTCTCATTTACATCTATGGAAAATATCCCAGAGAGATTATGGTTGAACTATTAGATTATTTTAAAATGGTAATGTGTGCTAATGTCTTTCTGTCTATGTAGTTCTTTTCGATAATCTCTCAATAACATTTATAATCCAATTCCGATGCTGTATGAATAATATGTCGTTTATTGTAAAAATCATCCATCTATCCATCTGAAGGCAGTGTCAATTATCAAGAGAATGTCTTAGAACTCACAATTATGAGTATAATTGGAGCAGTTGATTGCTTTAGTGTTTCTGCCTTATGGTCAGGTGGGGCAGGAAATGTAATGTCCAAAATTCCATTATGGATGGACATCTGCTACCCACTGAAGATGGATCTATTGGAGGTAGATAAAGACTGAACTATTTTCAGCAGCTCTCAAAAAATTGTAGACCTTTAACTGCAGTTCAATTAATGACTGGCTTTGATGGAACTGTGATTTATGTCAGATACATTTATTTCAGTTTGTCATTTTAAATGCAGTGTTCAGACTTCATTTTTATTCTGGAGCCCCAACAACTCTTAGTTTTTTTTTGTTAATCAGAGACAGTGCTACCTCTGAACTATCACCTTTTTCTACAGACTTCATACTCTACTGAATCTGCTGGCTGCACCTTTCTAGACCCAAGAAAATTTACCTTTTCATATTTTGGTCACCACATTTTCTGTTTAGCATATTAACCTCTTGTTTTGCTATGGTAACTAAAGTTGAAATGTTTCTCCTCTATTCTCCCTTTTTTCATGTTTGTATTTGTGTTTCTCAAACCAAATTGTAGTTTTTGTGTTCTTTGTGTCTGAGAAGCAGGTTAATGGTGTGTTTTGGGAGCAGTTTCACAAAATTAACAACCGAGGTGTTCCACAAACATTAAAGTACATCTTTGCACTTGCTTTTTAGCTATTTCCATAAACCACACCTTTTCCTCTGTAGCCTACAACTTTCCTTTCCTCCTCTGTCTTCCCCTCCCTGTTGATTTTGGTCAATTTTATTACATCTCTCTCAGCATTATTTTTTTTTTTTGCTTCTCTCTTTGTAGCACTTTGCTTTTGCTAGACCATTTGTTTCAGTGGTCGGGTCTTTTGACTTTGTCAAAGCTGCATCTAACAAGCCACATCTGTTCTCATAAAGTTATCATCATAAAGTCTCCCCCTGTTTAAAAATTCAGCAAGCACACGGTCACCCCTCCGCACCTCACGCCTTCCTCTCACGGATGACAGTTCCTATTATCTCCTGGATAATAAGTTGCACAGATTAGCCATGGGGCCAGACAAGGGAGCAGCGATAGGGCTCTCAGTTTGTGTTTGCATGTGCATATTTGCTGCAGTTTGGGTGTTCCTGCTTGGATTTGTGGAGTCCTTTGTAACTGTGGGCGCAGCTTTTCATGTTTGCCTGTCTGTGTTTGTCTGCGTTAATGGATTTCTCCCGAGCTGCATGTTCACATGTGTCTCTCTGTCTGTCTAGCCACATGCCAGCACATGTGTATGTGTCTAAATGACAGCAAGAGACTGTGTGCCTGCCGTGGGACTCACAAGAGGAGAAGTTGATGGGCTAAGTGCCATTAACGGATAATTACAGCTAAAAAGTCTCTATGCTAACGAGGAATCTCATCACAATGCTGGCAGACTGAGAGGGCACAGAAAAGCATCTGCAATTCAGACCAGGAACTCTTGTGTGTTCACTGCATTTGTGTTTATAGTTTATTATCTTTTATTCCATTAGTTTTCCCCTTTACTTCCACGTTGCACCGATGTTTGTGTTTAGCATGTGTGCACACGGTAATAAAAACTCATATTCATGTTTCAAAAATGTAAACATCCTTTTCAGATTGCATTTGCTAAGGTGCAGCAACACAAGTACACACAATAAATCAGTTAAATTGTCCGGTGGAAGCTCAGTGTGAGTTGAGTTTAGGGGCATGCACGGATGCCTCTAATGGTTTTATCTCTTGTCTAAGTAAACATGAATGTCTGTGAAAAATTTTACCCTTTTGTTTTGCAGATGTTATATCCACATATTTGGGTGAAATTAATTAAATCCAGATACCTGCTGGGACCGGTGAGGTTTCTTGATTTGCAATCTGTGTTGAGTCTCATTTTGCACTCTCCTGGCTTGCGAACAGGAGCTGATAAGGATGGAGCATCATCTTTACTCATTATCCTCTTTTTCCATGTTGTCCATGGGAATACAGAATGTTTGCTTGTGTGTTTGGTTTGAAAAGATTGCTTTAATGTTTGCATATGTGTATTTCCCAGGCCAAAAATTGACAAAACCAACACTTGCACTTCATTTCAGCAGAATCCAAATCTGTTTTGGTGTCACGTGCTGTGTGGAGAATGGACCCAAACGCACTCGCTGAAGGAAGGTGCAGGATGTTTATTATAGTGAGGAGGTCGTGGTGGTGATGATGATGATGACGATGAAGATGGCAGGAACAGAAACACTGGACATCGGGCAAGGAAGGAAGACGACACACCATGGGGATTGACAACTACTAAGGAGGACTACTAGGAGGAATGATCCGTCCGGGAGTGAAAGGAAGTGAGGGGTCTTAAAGGCAGGAGGTGAGTAGGATCAGGTGTGGATGATGAGACAGACAGGTGAAGACAATCAGGCAGGAATAGGGCAGCGTGACAGGACCCCCCCCCCCCCTTTAAAGGTGGATTCCAGACACCGTGGAAAGAGTGAAAAAGAAAGGGAAGAGAAAAAAAAACAAGCACCCTTGCCAGGGTGGGTGGAGGGGGCCCACGGAAGGAGGGCCCCGAGTCTCTTTGGGTACGCCCCTGGAAGTCTGGCGGACGGCCCCGGTGGCGGCCCCTGAGGACCTGGAGGTCGGGCGGACGGCCTCGGCGGCGTCCTCTGACTGGACGGAGGTCGGGCGGACGGCCTCGGCCCCTGAGGACCTGGAGGTCGGGCGGACGGCCCCGGCGGCGTCCTCCGGCTGAGACGGAGAGTCTGGAGGCTCGGACGCCTCCTGAGACGGAGAGTCTGGAGGCTCGGACGCCTCCTCAGACGGAGAGTCTGGAGGCTCGGACGCCTCCTCAGACGGAGAGTCTGGAGGCTCGGACGCCTCCTCAGACGACCGTTCTGGAGGCTCGGACGCCTCCTCAGACGACCGTTCTGGAGGCTCGGACGCCTCCTCAGACGACCGTTCTGGAGGCTCCAGTGACGGGGACAGGTCCTCCCTGACCCTCCCTGGGAGCTTCAGCGACGGGGACGGGTCCTCCCTGACCCTCCCCGGGAGCTCCAGCGACGCATGGGGAAATGTCCATCGCTGGAGAGCCGCCGCTGTGACCGCCAGAAACACGGCAGCCACAACAACGGCGGGCTCTGGAGCTGGAACGGGCTCTGGAGCTGGAACGGGCTCATGGACTGGGACTGGAACGGGCTCATGGACTGGAACGGGCTCATGGACTGGAACGGGCTCACGGACCGGAGCCGGAACTTCCCCGGGAGCGGCCCCACCTCGGCGGCGTCGCTGTCTGCGGCGAGGCGCTCCCCTGGAGCAGAGGTAGGCAGTCTTGTCCCCATAGAAAAACTCGAAGAGGTCCTCCTCCCTGATGTGAGGAGCCCCCGAAGAGCCAGCTGGAGGAGGGACAAAGACGGCGGGGGAGAGAACCGGCGGTGGGTGCCACGCGGAGATGGAGCCGACGTTGGTGGTCCGTGTGGCCGCGCCGCCCTGCTCCTCGCTCGCTGAAATGCCGGTTCGGCGGGTCCGTCGCCTATGGCCAGATGGTGGAGGGCGGACCGATCGTCTGGTCCAACGCCTCCTGGCGAATCCTCTCCGCCTCGCGCCGCAGATCGGCGAGCTCCCGGGCCGAGAAGACACTCTGGAAGTGAGGGAGCACTCCGAGGATCTCCCCGGCTCCGGAGACCCGCACAGGGAGGTGAGGAGAGGCAGCGAGTCTGGCCAGGTTAGCCCAGACGTCCTGGCGCAGGGCGGCGATCTCCCGGGCGAGTGCTGGGTCCATGTTTAGGGCCGGATCATTCTGTCACGTGCTGTGTGGAGAATGGACCCAAACGCACTCGCTGAAGGAAGGTGCAGGATGTTTATTATAGTGAGGAGGTCGTCGTGGTGGTGATGATGACGATGAAGATGGCAGGAACAGAAACACTGGACATCGGGCAGGGAAGGAAGACGACACACCATGGGGATTGACAACTACTAAGGAGGACTACTAGGAGGAATGATCCGGCCGGGAGTGAAGGGAAGTGAGGGGTCTTAAAGGCAGGAGGTGAGTAGGATCAGGTGTGGATGATGAGACAGACAGGTGAAGACAATCAGGCAGGAATAGGGCAGCGTGACATTGGGTTTTGTTTTTTTGTTTTTAAATATCTATCTTGTTAAAATACTTCAAAGTCTGACATAATTCATCAATTCTATCCAAGCTTGGCAGCTTGTAGTAATATGAAGCTTTATGAGAAGGTAAGCACTTCACCACAGTTTTTTTAAGATTAGGGTGCAATTAGTTTTTCACACAGGACCAAGGACTTGTCTGGGTAGCTTTTTTTTTCCTTCAATCAATTGAATTGATCTCTCCAAGTGAGCCTTTTAAATGGTAAATGGCCTGTATTTGTATAGCACTTTATTTAGATCTTGAGGACCCCAAAGCGCTTCACACTACATTCAGTCATTCACCCATTCACACACACATTCACACACTGGTGATGGCAAGCTACATTATAGCCACAGCTGCCCTGGGGCACACTGACGGAAGTGAGGCTACCGAACACTGGCGCCACTTTAATTTGTTGTCGAGGAATTGTGGCTCTCTCATCTTTGCAGAATTGTGTTATTTCAGCCACTTTTATTAGGTTGCTCCAATACATTCTTTAGACTTCTTTAAGCCATTCAGATGTTGACTTGCTGGTATGTTTTTGACATTATCCTCCTGTATGCCCCAAGTGAGCTTAAGTTTGAGGTCAAAAACTGATGGCATGACATCATCCCTCATGATTTTCTGGGAGAGATCAGAATTCATGGTACTATCAATAATGGCAAGTCTTCCAGGTCCTGAAGCACTAAAGCAGCCCCAAACCCTCACACTACCTCCACCATGTTTGACTGACAGTATGATGGTCTTAGGTTTTAGGTCAGATGTAACACAACGCACCTTCCAAAATGTTCCACTTTTGTCTCTATCTTGAACTGTCTAAATCTTGAACAAGTTGTTCTTCTTGTGATTCAGCTCCAAATCTTTGAGTTTGGAAGTGGTTTCTTTACAGCAATTTAGCTTCCTCCCCAGATTCTCCGTCAGATTCAGGTCTGCTCTCTGTCTGGACCACTCCTCTGTGAAGTTTGAAAGTTGGGGAAATTCCCTTTTCCAGACTCATTGTCTGGAAAAAAGAAACCACAATCACCTCTCCCTCTTTACAGAAGAAAAGTTGACATATACTGCAGCCTAAATTGAGGCAAGATATAAATGTAATCAGTTGGGATATATGCTTAGCAAGCAGCAGTAAGGCAATTCAAAGATAAAAACTCCCAATAACATGTAATCCCGCTGCACATCAGCAGCAATATTGTTAATTTGTAAGAAGAGTTTATTATTTAGCAAGAACATATGGCTCAACTTAAGGCGAACATGCTTCTTAGAGGCCCTGTGTGAAGTAATTTCTTTAGAATTGCCATCTTTCCATGGCCGATTTTTATAGAGACTTCACAACAAGGAGGCATTGCACACATGGCAAAGACATGTCAAGCTTTTGGCTTATCCAGAATGCCTGTGTGAGAGCACAGATTCGTTTATTGGTGTCAGATGGGATTTTACAATAGATGAAAACTATGCTGAGGAAACAACTTGATTACAACAAAGTATCTCTGCATTGTTACCTGTTATTCGTAAAAAGAATACTGATTTATTGTGTGTGTTTATGCCTGAAATATTTTCTGTTTTTTTCCCCAACTGCTTAGCACTTAAAAAGAAACAAATCCTGGGAAAATGGTGAGGCGCCAGGCCCAAGCTGAAAAGACATTCAGAAAGAAATAACATGAAACTGTAGTGTTTTTTAAATATTATTACAAATCCTGTCTCAAAGTTGTTAATAACTGAGTCTCTAAAACATGGGTCCACAACCTGAGGCTCCGGGGGTGCAAGTGGCTCTCTTGACCATTCACAATGGCTCTTAATAACTTTTCATTTTTTTAAATTGAATAATTGCATTGATAATAGAATGATACTGAAAGTAACAGTGTTACCTTTTTTAGATGTAATTTACTTGTCAAAAGGTGTAAACTGCACTTTTTTGCTTACATTATTTTCTACAAATACCAACATCCCATAGAAGAAAATGTGTCCATTTTATTTTAAAACCTAAAACAACAGACTTTATATAGTAGATATTTATCAAAAATTTTAAATCCTCTGTTTTTCTAAAGGTCATGTAATACTTGCTTCTCTAAAGTTTTATTTAGCTAGACAGAGGGCCAAATGGCTTTTTGAATTGTAAAGGTTGCAGATCCCTGCTCGGAAATGTCCATTAGGCTTATGCTAAGGTTCATTTGTAAAAGTACAGAACTAAGAGTTAATGGATTTTGCTAGTTTTAATGAGAATATTGCACTCCCTTCTGTAAAACCTTACTACCATTCTCAGTACCATTAAGAGCTCTTAAAAATGTCTTCAATGATGACTTCCACTTTATATGCAGCAAACAAGTAATAAAGAAAAAAACAAGTAAATAGAGATAATTAAGTTGTCAACCGTTTTGTAGTGTTTATTTGCTGGTTTGGACCTTAATCAGGTAGTTAATCAGACCTTTCTTGTTAAAAGTTAATATGTTCAAGGTTGTTCCATTATAGAGTTCTGTTATCTTCTCTATTCAGCTCCTCGTTTACGGAGGGCTCAATCGCTAACTAATTTGCAATGTGTTTTCCCCTATCCTTTATTAATCAACTAATAATGATTTAATTATTAATTGCTTTGTAACTTTATTTAACCTGGACCTCCAATATTTTTACAGTAGGTGTTTTAGATAAAACATTTTTAGTTAGATCGTTTTACATGTATAATTTTCTTAAGTCTTCTCTTTCCCCTGATTAAATGTGGCAAATTCTACCTTTGGGTTTATGTTTTCTAATATTTATCCCCCTATATGCTCTTAAATTGAAGCCTCATGATTTTTCTTTCAAACTGCCAAGTCAAAGACAAAGGAGTCCTCTGAAAAAAAGGCTCCCCCGGATGTCTTCGGGTCTGCACCGGGGATTACAAAGTAACAAGTGTCGGATCTTCAGGTTCTTCTCAAAAATTAAAGTTAATAAAAACAGTTATCATGAAGTTGAATTCATGCTATAAACCTTTAAAAAAAATAGACACTGTGTGTGCACACTGTCACTATGCCTGTTTAGTTGACTTTCTAGTAATGCTTGTTCACTCCAACAATAGTGCGGCTCACAAGTCTTTGGGATTTTGTGGGTTAGATGTTAAAAATTTAACTAATCACTACTGTTGGTTTCCACCTGATCTGATTCTTTGCAATAAGTTTTAACAGCTGATACATGACATTAACAATTCTCACTTTTTCAGGACTCTTAGGACTCAGAGTCTTAGGACTCTGTTTGTATTCCGCAGTAATACACTGCCATCTGCTGGTCACCTACTTTCGTTACACCTAACTCCTTATAAATATCTTGAAAAAAATTAGAAATTTGGACCAACCCTGCTTTTTAGAATATTTTAAGATTATTTAAAACGGAATGTGTACTTAAATAGAGTGTAAGGGTAAAACTGTAACATATTTTGTGTGAGTCTGAACGGAGTGATAAATGTTGACACTTTACTTTGGCATTTGATAATATAGGATCACCTGTGAGAGAAAATGCCTCATTTAAAATAATTTTTTTGTCAACATTTCATGGAAATAACTTTACTCATTTCTTTTAATATAAATGAGAATCAATATTTTTAATAAGTCACCGTTGAGAAAAGTTAGAAAAGAAATGTTTCCCTTGCAGAAGTAAGAATTTCATTAGGACACCGACCTCAAAGAAAGAAGCTACAGTACCATGGACTTTCATTTCATGCTCTCCCGAAGTAATTTCTAGTTTTGCACTTAGCACAATTCCTTTTATAGTCAAGTAGTGAGCAATAATGAAATGACTATATCACATATTGTATTTTGCTTGAGAAATCACATTACAGCGCTACCAGAACATTGGCATCCTGTCTTTCTTCAAGAAAACCTGAAAGACCCAGCTCTTTAGTCAGCATCTCTGATCCTAACACCCACTGTTTACTTCCCTACTCCCTCTACTGCACTATTTTTGTACTTCCCTCTATGCCTGCACTCTATTTCTACGTCACTCTTCTCACCAGCTTTGAAATTACCTGCATTGTTATATCCTCATTTGTAGGTCGCTTTGGATAAAAGCGTCTGCCAAATGCATTAACATGCACATGAATACATAGCACTTGAAATTGTTTTCATTTTAAACTTTTTAATATTTAATATTAATAGAAATTCTGTAACGCTTTCCATCACATTTAGAAGAAAACATGGGGTGCTTGATACAGAACAAAAATGAATAGAGAGTTTTTTTTTTTTGTTTAAGCAAATAGTGATTTCAATAAATGTTTGCTTCAATTAAACATTGTTCTTTCAGTTAACAGTTGTGTAGTTTGCGCATAACTTCAACACCCAAGTAAGGGAGGAAAGTGTGTACAGAAGAAATATGTCGTTCAGTTAAACTATTTCAACAATACAAAGCCTAATAAGTTATTTAACCTTTCCTGTGACACCTTGGTATGTTTCCCAAGGCAGACTAGGGATATAGAGTGATGTAGCAGTGATTGTCCTGAAATAAATAGTCAATAGCAAGAATTTTATTTGCAAATAAAGTAACTTCAGAATCAAATGAAGGAAAACCTAAAGGAAAATGAGGGGCTTAGCTCATAACTTAAAAATCAGGGTTTAGGAAAAACCAACCTCCAGCACCTTGCGGGCAGCTCAGTCCCCCCAAGGTTGTAATCTAATTCTAACCTTTTATGATTCCTTGACCAAGAAAACATACCTTTAGCAGCTGGATTCACACATTTTATTTTAGTAGTTAACGAAAATCACTTTTTAGGTAATTCTGGCTTCTAACGCTGTAGCTTTTGGAGATGCATGAAATTCGTTTCAGATTCCACAATGTCTTGGCTATATTTTGGTGTCTATACCTTATTTTGTCCCTTGCAGTTATCAAAACCCAAAGGTCCCCTTTTTTTTTTTTCCTTGTACTGGATCACAGTATCTGGAATTGTAGCAGAATCCGGATCAATCTTTGATATCTCGTAGAACCTGTTGTGAAGGTATCCTGTATTTTTTTACTAAGCATCCTGGCTATTTATTGTAGAGCAACATGCACATATCCTCAAAACAGCCCTATCCCCCAATGATAAAGAATGTTTTTAAAAATTCCTAGATCCAGACTGTGATCCGGTTCACCCTCAATTTCTAGTCACTTGTCCCTCATTCCATTGCAGACATTTCCTGAAAGTTTCATCAGGAAAAAAAAGCAATATATATATATATATATTTATGTATATGGGCATAACTTTGTTAGTTATGTTGCTAACTAACAGACAAACAAATGAACCGTGGTGAAAACATAACCTCCTTGGTGGAGGTAAAAAAACAAAAGACACCTAACCTTCCTTTTCACTTCCAGAGCTACCCTGCCCACTCACAAACCAGACCAGAAATGCTAAGACCAGATTTCCTATAATTTAAAATAAACACTTCTGTCTAGGGCCCAGTCTCCACTTCACAACACAAAGTGGTAGGCAACTCAAGCCTTTAACAAGCTCATAGAGCAGATATGCTAGTCTAATGGCCATAAAATAAGCTTCTCTCTCAGCTTTATGCTCTGCTTGTCAAGGGTAAAGTGGAATCAGCTGTGCTCTCCTGGCTGCAGAAACCCAACAGTAACAAAAAAATCTAATTCAGCAGAGAAAAAAAGAGAGAGCATTCTTTCTTGAAATTAAATTAAAGCATGATAGTTTTATGTGATCATGCTGTTTTCAATTAATTAAAATTAAAGAAAAAATCATTTTAAAGGATTCAGGGATGGGGCTGCACAGTGACGCAGTTGGTAGCACTGTTGCATTGCAGCAAGAAGGTCCTGGGTTCAAATCCCGGCCTGGATAGAGTTTCTGCATGGAGTTTGTTCTCCCTGTGCAGTTGTTCTCTCCGGGTACTCCGGCTTCCTCCCACAGTCCAAAAACATGACTGTTATGTGAATTGGTCTCTCTAAATTGCCCTTAGGTATGAGTGTGTTTGTCCTGTATGTCTCTGTTGCCCTGTGATGGACTGGTGACCTGTTCAGGGTGTACCCCGCCTCTCGCCCCTTGACTGCTGGAGATAGGCACCAGCCCCCCCGCAACCCTGCATTAGAATGGACGGGTACGGAAAATGGATGGATGGATTCAGGAATGTACATGTAGCGGTGGCTGCAGTGCATTTCTGCTCACAGACAATAAAATCTGACAACATAAAACACAGTTATGTTCCATAATTCTTGCAATCCAAACTTAGACATTTTCGATGCAGTTTGCAGAATGCCCTGTTGATAAAAATCCTGTAACTTCATTTGTTTTTTTCTCTATCAAAAGGAACCTCACGCCAATGTCTGACGCAATCTGCTGGGATTCCTTAAATAGGGAACTTTTTAACTGATTGGAATGTTTGTATAAATGTATTGAAATGACTTCTTGTTAATGACATCTGTTGTGAATTGGCGCTATATAAATAAACTGAATTGAATTGAATTGAAATAATTATAGTAAAACATGTGTTATGCATAGCCTCTACTCATATTTCACAATACAATAAAATAAACTGTTAGAATTTTTCCAGAACATTTTATCCCTTTTCTAATCCCTAATCCCTACACAAAAAACTGTCGGATCACAGATATAGGAAAATTGGACATAGCCTGTTAATTATATTTGTTCATCTCTCTGCATGCACCCACTGTTACTCAGCTGCTCGGTAAAACCATTAAAATAGATGAAATGAAATTGTTAACATTAAAATTGTTAAAATAAAAGTGGAATTTGAGAGTAAACATGGAATTAATTTGTCATTTTCTCTGCAGTAGCCACATCACAGGTGACCAGGTGCCATCTGTCCAGGGAGTATGAGAGGATAGATCACATGTAATGTTATTCTCTAATATATTTCGGACAGGTTAACATATAATGTAGATAAAAGTCCTGAAGGAGAATGTCCAGCCAACAATTTGGAATCTTAAAATCAACTACACTTGGAGCACATTAGCAAGTTCACCCCAAAATCAATCAAAAAGTTAAAGAATTAAGGTTTTTAGGTGGCTTAGTCAAAGTCCAGAATTAAAACCAATTGAAATGCTGTTGTGAACCTAATCAAGCTCCTAATTAATGGAATTAAAACAATTCAATTTTTCTATAGGGTGAGGTTTTGATTTTGTGATTGAAATCATGTGCAAATATCTATTTGATATTTGATATATAACCCAGGTTATATTTTTCTGATATTTATTGGATAATCTGAAACATTTATGTGACAAAACAAACAAAATACTGACAAGAAATATGAAGAAGGGAAAAGTAGTTCACATCACTGTAGAACAGGAACTTCAAATAATTGAATTAGCCGTGCCTCAAGAATGATGGTTTCAGCAATTACACACACAGACACAAAAAAACATTTGGTCATTTTTAAAACGTTTATTTATTTAGAAGTAGTTCTCTGGTCAATTAGATACAAGCTTGTTCGACATAGAATATGAGAGAAAAGTAAATATTTTTGACTCTTTTAATCTGTCATATTTATGGACTCTGATTGATATTCAAACAAAGGAGACATTGCCCTAATAGCTCAAGTCTGCAGGAGATCACTTTTTGCTGTTTCTCTGCACATTTCCAGATTAGCATGATGGGCACACGATAATCCACAACCTTGTCAAGTTACACATTATCACAAACATCCAACCAGTAAAAGTTACGTGAAATATTGGACTGTCCAGTTCCCCTTGAGGACTATTACTTGAGTATTTGTCTCCATGCATACATAATTTTGTTGTATAGATATATATAGTAAAAATATAGCATTTAGAATAAATACCTCATAATTGTAAGACTGTCAGACAATACTTGTTATATACTTTTCACAATACTTTATGTACATGTATTTGGCTAGATTTACAGAAGAAAATACACAAATTTAACCCCATGTGGAGCAAAGTATATTTCAGGTCATTGGTGATCAACCAGATGGGAAATCCTACAACATCTGGGTCACACAGAATTAAACATATATTTCCATGAAGATGTGTAGGCATGGAAGACCAGACACTTCTCTCAGCACAGGACTGACCATCCCTCAACTGTGTAAAAGAAACACATATTTATATATTTCTGTTTTAATCTGTAACTGTAGCACATGGATAAAAGCTAAAATTAAAGCTACATAGAAATGTGTGCTATTATTTAGACCATTCGTAAAAAGTTATGTTCTGCGTAAATTCTATGACTTCATATATTTTCATATAAATAAATATATATTTTTTAGATTAGATTCCCAATTCTGTGCCTAATCTTGTTTTTGCTAACAGTATTTGGGATTGATCATGTGACCACACTGCAAAAGAAAATTAGAATATAATAGATTTTGGTGATGTTTCAAGAAAGCAAATAAAGTTATTATAAAGAAAAATGTATTAAACTGGAATCAAGTTTTAGAGATAAGTAGCTCCTAAATGTTGTTAAAGTAACATTTGTTATGTTAAACATGTGCAAGAAATCCTCCAGAGTTTGATTAATTTCCTGAAGTTTTCTACCAACATAAAGAAACTGATTTTGTCATGCAGATTGAATTGCTACTTATGTTTATTACCTTGCATGATATTTTTTGACTTTGACCTCTATTGACACTTGTAAACAGATGTTCCCTATCATAAATCAGATTTAAGCAGGCCTTGTACACAGAGCCCTCCACATTTATTGGCACCTTGGGCAAAGGCTTGTAAAAAGCCTCAATATAATACGATCTTTAAATGAATTAACATAATCTGACCCTAAACATGTAAAACAAAAATTACCTTTTCTATTTTTACTTGTATTCAGTGGGGTGGGTGTGGTGGGGCTCACCCAACAATTATAGTAAATTGATTGAGCCTGAAGCTTTCTGAAATAGTTTTTAAAGTTGCGCTGCAAGGATAGGTGGGTTTAGATAATGAATGGATGGATGGACTTTTAAAAGTTAATCAGGGCTTTTATTAAAAATACATTTTCTTTTTTCCCTGGTATATAAAAATGATGTGTCACAGAGGTGATGTCAGCAAAAAGCTTTCTTTTTTAGTCTACTACTGCAAACAGTGTATGAAGTTTGCTATTCTTTACTATGACTTTAATGGGAAGCATATGTTTTGGTCAGATTGATCCCATTTCATGTGGGTCTAGCATGAAACAAAGGATAAATATGTGAGAAAGCACCCTGTAAGGTATAGTAGAGGATCTAGGATAATGTGGGCTTCAGGCTTTTGGAATACCAGGACATTAGCTGTAAAGGTTTGGTGGCCTATACCAAAAAATTGAAAATGGGTCAGGTCTTTCAGCAGGGCATTGATCTAGAAGATATGGCAGATTCAAGACAGACATTGTTAATAATATCCTGAATTGAACTTCTTCCACTGCCATCTCTATCCTGTATAGATTAATGGTCAAAGATCCTTCTCCCTGTGTGCTCCAATTTTGTAAATTGATACAGGAAAAGGCTGAGTACTGTCGGGTTGGCAAAATGGGACTGTACAAACTTTTAACAACAAAGATTCCATATGTGAATTTACGGATTTTGTCGGGGGGGAAATCAAAACAAAAACTTGTCAAAATAGCATTTTCTCACAACCAAATAAATGTAAGATTCTGCTACTCCAATAAAAATGGAATTCCTTTTAAGGCTGTTTACACATTTTCCCCAGAATGTCATAACTGACAAGGGGATTGTTGTATTTATTAGTCAGACTGAATGGTAAACTGAGGCAAATTATTTCAATGTATTGTGTAAATATTTGCTGAATATTTTTTATCTTATCTCCTTTGAACATGTAAACATTGTTAGAGGTTTGGCATCTGCTGTTGTCACTGTGGAAGGAATGTTTCATTGTAAACATTTCATAAGACCACATTCTTGCAAGTAACTGCATTAGAAAAGGCTCCTTAGAAGAACATCTGTTTCCCTGGAAAACAAAACCACGGCTCTAGAATAATAACAGTTATCCAATTATGGCTAGACCATAGTCCCACCACCTGGATGATTTATGACTGACAACATGATATTTTTTTTTATTGCTTCTTATTGCAAACAAAACTCCCTGCTTAGGATTTTAATTTGTCAGGTCTGATTGCTTAAGTCATGGATACGAGAGCCTAATAAACTAAGCTCTACAATCTAAAGACTCCATCACCTGGACTAAGTCTGTATATATATATATTTATTTGTAATAAAGTTAATATCTAGACTGATTAAAAGGCTTGCAACTTGTCATCCATGCAGGGTTAGTTAAACTTGCTACACTTTATACATTTTTAACCTCTTGGAATGTCTCACAGCCAGTCCAACATTCATTGTGCATTCTGTACGTATTGCATATATATATATATATATATATATATATATATATATATATATATATATATATATATATATATATATATATATATATATATATATATATATATATATATATATATACTCACAAGCAGTATTACAACATACTGGCTTGTGACACTACATTTAGAACAACCAGTAGGGGGAGTAACTGTATTACCATGCAGCTCAATACAATTTCTTGACTTGTCTTCTTTCAGCCTCAATATATTGTTATAAAAAAATACTCAATTTCATTTTAGACTAAACCATTGCTTTTTGAATAACTCACAAATGATGATCACCTATGAACCACGTGAAAAACATGACCACTGTGGAGAAATTATTCGTTATTTGAATGACTTTTTTTTATAACTCCTTGCTATATAGTTCCTCTGGAGTTGAGTAGATGCATATTCACTGTACACAAACACAGTAAAAATGTGCAGTAGAAAATAGTCTCTGTGTGACTATGATCTGTTAGAATAACATTCTATATATACTATGCTCTCAATAATGGCTTATTTTCAAATATAAAAAAACAAGATCAATGTCAATAACGAAAATAGAAATAATGTTATGATTTATATATCTGAAAGGTAGATCATGTGCTTAGTATTTGACTTTCAGAGTAAGTTTATACTAAGATGCAGCAGTTCAGAAGTTTTCCCCCGCATGTTCCATTCTTTTTATTCTCATCCTGTGCCCTGCTTAATATGCTTTTGTCTGCAGTTGTTGCTACAGCAATGTCTTGTTTTAAATTTGTTCAACCCTCATTAATCATTTGATCAGCAAAAACTCTCATAGGACATTATAGCAACGGCATAAAAGAAACGCTCCATTCCCAGAGGTCGAAAAAGCAGCCCCATGCTTATCTTCATATAGCGTCATATACAGTATTTAGTTCAGTTTTTTCCGTTCTGTAGGTGGGAAGAGGATCATGGAAATAGAGGCAGATGTTGACCTGGAATGGTTTGGAAAACTGTGTACAACTCAGAGGAGGTCTGCCGCAGACGTGGGTTCAGATGCATGGGATTTCAGAAGATCAATGATGTCTTGATGACAGGCTGCTTCTGCAATGGATAGGGCTGTTTGACCATTCTGGCGAAAAGAATGGAGACACAATGTTGATATCACATATAACACATTGCAGTGGCCATTGTAATCCTCACAGTGGCAGTGTTGTACTAGGTCACGCAAATCAGCTCAAGCAATAATTTACCTGCTAGAACATGAGATCAGTTTCATGTAAAGCCTTACATGTCTATCTTTGCTGAAAGGAATAATGCTAGCTAAGGTTTTTACAAATAGAAAGAATCCTAGTCCCATACACTAACCTATATGAAAAAATGGTGACTGTATATTAAACAAATTACAACAAAAACAGACTAGATACTAATATACAAAAAATATTCTTTGCAAGTCTGAGCAACAACAAAAGAATGGTATAAACAAATAGCAAATTAGCAATTTTCTTTTTTTTACACTATGCACCAATTTATGAAGAAATTTATTTTTGTAATTTTTGGGGGGGGCAGTTTTTACTGTTATGACATTATTTAGAGGCTGCCTCTTAATATTGTCTAGTAGTCATTTAAAGCGTGTTTCCATTATCGGAACTTCAGGGTAATTTTACCGGATCTTAATCTGACGGGGTAAATCTGTGGTCCCGCTCCTCTCTGGCGTCGTGTCTCAATACAAAATTGGCCCTTTAAGAAATTTGCTAAGACATCTGCATATCACAACCGTTTCGGCAGTGAGTATCTTATATCTTATCTTAGCACCAAAAGGCGCCCACAGCAGCAGAGGTAGCAAGATATCAACAATGGAAGAAGCAGGGATGGTTGCTCTGTTTCTGTTTGCTATGTCATGAACTGCTTCATCAGCAACTCTTTCAGTTTTACAAAGCGGGTTGGTTGACGTCTCCTCATTTACCTCCGAAGCCTCTTTTAAAAGACAATGCCACCATCAGTGGCAAGATCAATGGCGGGATGAGTGAGCCTTTAGGTCATTCATAAGCGACAGCCTGTGGTGGCAATGTATTGCGATCAGGTGTTTTTCACAAAAGATTACACAGTGGCCAGATGACCAGTCAAGATGGCGCCAGTGTGTTCGGCACGCCGTTTGTCTCTCCCTGTTATTTTGGCTTTTTCTTTGATTTTATGCAGTTTATTTTTCGATACAAGCTCACTCTCATGCAGCTTCGATCAACTGTGAGCATCCCGCTGCAGTTTGGTCAAAAATATTGAGATTCAACTCGCCTGCTTCTCTCTGGAGTCCTGGCCTGACTGCGTTGTGCATATTACCAACTTCGTACACGGAAGCATCATCGTCAACGTGGAAGGCACGCTGGCCTGGTTAAGTCCAAAGCCTGCCTGGCTCGCTTCCCGTGGTCCTTTTGTATTCGGGTCGACGTGGAGCATCGATTCTGTCTGTTTTGGCGCTTGTTGCACCCAGTTGACCAGTGCCTGATTCCTGCTGTCGTATCAATAGAAAACTTTGGACTACAATCTAGCTGCGCGCCTCTACGCCTGCGGTGGCGGGGAGTAAATCCGGGTAACCTTCGGCCTGTGGTGAATCTGCAAACAGCCGGGACCAGCCCAGTTGTTCCATTGACGACATCTCCAATTTGGTTCTCTCTGATAAACACCGGATAAATCCCGAACCATTTTATTTAGATTTTTTTGATTTTGTGGCCACAGTGGCCTTTTTTCTACAGTGGACAGTTCGGAAAGTGGGAGAGAAGCGGGGGAGAGACATTGGCAAAGGTGCGCAGAAACAGAAGTCGAACCTGGGACGACCACTGCAAAGACTGAAGGCCTCTGAACATGGAGCGGCCATTTTAACCACTGTGCTTCAACAACTTGAATTTCCTATGTGTGACTGAGTCCTGGATTTTCCCAGGTGACTGCCGTGCTCGCAGAGGTTTTACTGCAAGGCTGCTCCTATATTAACATTCTAGGAGAGCTGCGGCGTGGGGGTGGTCTGCTGACTCCGTTTAAATCCAGCTTTATTTGTAATCAGATCACCCCGTCATCAGCCCCTATTACCTTTGGACTAAGCCTTTTTGAACTGGGCTGTTCTCCACCTTTGCTGTGCGCTCTCATTTACCGTCCTCTTAAGTATAATAAGGACTTTTTGGATGATTTTGCGGCTGATTTTTTCTGGCTGAGATCTTTTGTAAATACAACCCTGTTCTTCTCGTGGGGGATTTTAATATTCATGTTTGCTGCCCTAATCGGCCTATGGTGTAGAACTTTTTAGAACTTATCGATTCCTTTCGTCTGTCTCAACTAGTAAAAGGGCCCATACGTTAGTGCACTCACATTGGATCTTGTCCTCTTATGGGCTACCAATATATAACTTGAACTTCCTTGATGTCTGTTTCTCATATCATCACCCTGTCATATTCAAGTTAGTTATGAATTGTGTCACTCATAGAAGTTCTGTGTCTGCTCGGTTCTCCCGTAGTATCACACCTTCCACCGCTGCAGTTTTCTCTGCAGCCTTGGCTAAAATTGTTCCTGCCCCTTGTGATTCCTCCGGTTCTGATGATCAGCTGCACTGTTTTCATACATCCTGCCAAGCTGCTTTAGACTTTGCAGCACCATTGAAATTAAGGTAGTGATGTATGTCTCGAGACCACTTTTACGTGGTCTCGGTCTTGTCACGGCCTTGACGGTCTTTGGTCTGGGTTTTGTCTTGGTCTCGGTTTAGGCGGTCTTGACTACAAGTCTAGTGCAGTAATAGCCATCATACAATTGCTACACATAGTTGATCTCACCCAGTCTGCAAAAACATTTACAGTGAGCTTAGTCACACACATGACATGGTCTGTCTCTGTATTGCCTGTAGTTGAAGTAATACCGTCTAATATGTATTGAATGTAAACTGTGGCTAAACCCTAGTATGCTGCTGTTCATACAAGTTATTGCATAGCTTCAACACTACTCTGTTTTTTTTTTGCTCCGGTCTCGACTTGGTAACGGTCTTGGTCTCGACTTGGTCTTGGTCTTGACATAGTCTGTCTTGGTCTTGGTCTTGTCTTGGTCTCGGTTTAGGCGGTCTTGACTACAAGTCTGATCTAAGGCGTTTAAAATCTAATCCAGATCCTTGGCTTAATGAACTCACTAGTTCTTTCAGGCTCAGATGCAGGAGATTCGAGCATAGATGGAGGAAGGACAAACTGCTCGTCTCCTATGAGACCCTTTGTCAGGGGTGCCAGAAACCATTACTTTGCCAGTATTATTTCTAAAAAATTCAGATAATTGCCATTAGGTGCTATCTTCAGAAAGCTCAATGTCAACTATCACTTTTATGCAAATGACTGTCAAATGTTTTAGTTTAAACCCAGTGATTCCCTCCAATCTCTTTTTGATTGTCTACAGGACATCAAGGACTGGCTGGCGGCAAACTTTCTCTATATTTAAGAATTCAAAAACCGAAGTTATACTCTTTAGACCCCCAAGCCTTACTAAAAAACCAACAACTGAGCTCCATTGTCTTTCACCTCACGTTATGTCCATTGTCAGCCGTAAGGATGGATCCTCAGTTCAACGCTGTAGTGAAATCTTGCTTCTTCCAGCTTAGGAGGATTTCTAAACTCAAGGCTGTGCTGGCTAAATGTCACCTCGAATCAATAATCCAGGTCTTTATTACATCCCGGCTGGATTATTCGAAGTCATGTTTGTATGGGATTAGTAAAGCATCTCTCTCACGCCTTCAACTTGTCCAGAACCCGGCGGTAATGTTCTTGACTAGAGCAGATAGACGACAGCATATCACCCCAATCCTAAAATCTCTCCATTTGCTGCCCATTCAGTTTAGGATTTATTTTAAGATTCTTCTTTTTGTTTCTCTGAATGGCCTTGGCCCCATCATATCTGGCTGAGCCACTGCTTCCATATCAACCCTCGCGTGCTCTTAGATACACCGATCAGCTGCTTCTGGTTGTCCCTAAGGCACGTTACAAGGCTACAGGTGAGAAAGCGTTCTCAGTCAGTTGCCCGAAGCTTTGGAATTCACTTACCTCCCAGGTTAGGCAGGCATACTCCCTTGGCATTTTTAAATCCTGCCTAAAAACCTATTATTTTTCTAAATTTTTTAACCCCTGACATCACTTTTAAGCAGCCTTCTTTTTATTTCTTCAGTGCTTGCAAATTTTAGGATAATTTTTTATTTATTTATTTATGGTTCTCTTTCACTGTGTCCTTGTATCAATTTTAACTGCCATATTTCATTGGTGGCTTTATTTTAGCTAATTTTCTTTAACCTGTGTTTGCTTTTCCTGTTTGTTTTTTTGTTCTTGTTTTTTTACTTTCTTTTTTTGCCACTATACTGCACTTTGGTCAGTTGTAATGCTGTGTTGAAAGTGCTCTATAAATAAACTGGTATGGTATGGCGGGATACAGGGGTGTGTGGGCGTGGTGTCCGGGCTGTCAACAGGCAGGGTTGTGTATAAACCATGAGACGGAAGAGTCTGTGGTAAACAGACAAAATAGCTTGAACGTAACTTTTTTTTTATCCCAATCTTTTTCTTTATCACCCACCATAATGGTCAATGTGAGATTGTTGGGAAACAGGTTGGATGCTAAGGACCCTCAGGAGATTAGTGGGCAAAAAAGGATTCTTCATAAAATGAATTTTATGGACAACCCTGAGCCTCCTCTACATCAGACTCTCTTTCAACTACAGAGCATCTTCAGTCAGATGCTTCTTCAGATCTGCAGAGCGCTACAGGAGATCATCACCACCCAAAGCCAATAGCTTCTAGCACAAACCTTTGAAGAAGCTTTGATAATTAGTTACAACAACATTTAACTTCCTTTTGGGATTAGTAAAGTAATTTTGAATTTAATTTAATTGAAGACCCGCTCCTAAAGTATTTTTGCGAGCCTGTCCAAAGGGTGACTGTCGTTCACATTCCCCGTGAACTGTCTGGCGATCTGGTCTTCAGCTGTAAAGGCCAGAAGCTCCCTGACCTCTGCATCACTCCAGTTTACCATTTCAGTTGACACAGTTTACAAATGCTAAATGAACTTTCCATGTTTACTTGCATTTTAAATACTGTTGCTTTCTGTTGCTGGCTGAGGCTCAGTGCACACTCCACACATCATAACATCATCTGTTGCGCCAAGGTGTGATCTTTATTCACACGTCCAGCGTTGCGGCAATGTTGCGGTACTATTACTATCTGAACAAATGCCGCAATATTCTCACCTCACCATACCGCCACGGCACATTCAATGTACACACCATGCCGTCAATATTACCCTAATTTGCCGCCACGGTGTCTTTTGAAACAGGCTTGAGTAACAACCAATCAGCAACCACAGCTCCCGTCCGGTGACTCTCCAGGCCATTTCCTGCATGCCCTATATGCCCCAAAACTGGTACTCAGTTCATTTCTGAAAGGGCACCCGATTACGGCCCTGTTTGGCCGGCCCAGTGAAGGGAAGACATGCGCATGCTGCGAAGGTCCGGTAAAATTACCCTGAAGTTCCGATAGTGGGGGTTTGGATAAAGTTGCTTAAGGCCCCCTTGTGGTGACTGAAGGTAATATCAAACTAGCTCATAATGAAAATGACTTTTTTGCATTAATACTACAAATTATTCTGTAAAAAGCATCTAAGACCCTTTTTATACATATGTAACAACTTAGATTGGTTTAGCACAGCTTGCTGCTTAGGAAGTACAAAAAATTTATTTTTAAGACTCACATAAGACTGCTTGAAGGGCATGGTTATGATTCATTTATCATTTTTTGATAAATAGCAGTCTTTTAGGGGGATAACTATTACACTATTGCACAATATTATTAAGGATATTGCTTTTCAACTGGCAGTTAATAGGCACAATTATAAAGTTGCCCCTGCAATGACTCGTATGCTGCCAGTGTTAAGGGTTTAAAATACAAACCCACAGAAATAAGTAATGCTTGCTGCTAGGATTGGTTTTGTAAATTATGTATACAAAATCTGCCCTCAATCCGTGTAAAAAAAAATTAGAGTATTGTAGGAATGTTATCAAGTATTCAAATCATGCTCCACTAGCAATTTAGTACAAATGAGAAATCTTGTTATGAGCTCATGACCTTGTGGTTAACGGTCTCTGGAGAGATTTGTTCTTTCAGCAGCAGGTTACAAACGTGAGCACTTGGAAAGCCATCTCTTTACACTGGAAGAGGTGTTGTGTACTTGACACCGAGACATCAATCAAAATTAATAGAGTGGTAAATTTCCCAAGATGACACCACAGACAATGTTCTGTGGTAATATTAGTAACTTCCTACATCTATCAAGCAGCACGTCATGGCAAGTTATTCCTCTAATCAAAGGCTAGATATCAGTTGATATAACAAATGAGAGCAGATAAGGCTGCATGCTGAGAGAAGAGTCAATCACAGGGAAAATAGTTGTCTCATCCTAGGGTATATATTCTCCATTTCATGTTGTGTTGCCTGATGAAACAGATTGATTTGAATGCATGTAGTGTAACTTCAAATGGTTAGAACAGCTCCTTTTCTTACATTTGAGATCATGTTTTTTTCAAAATTCAGTTTGTACTCCCATGATATTACACACCAAAACATTGACCAGTGGTACACATTTGGATTGTACGATAGCTGATAAGCAAATCTTCATGTATTACATTGTACAGTTTATTTAACTATCACTTATGTGGTTACAGCCAACAAAAAAAATTTTCAGGATGCTTAACAGAAAAAATTTTACCTTACTCTACCTCTACCTTAATATGAGCCAGCCATGGCAACAGCTTTCATAAACGTAGCATCTAACATGTAACAGCCCAGTCTTTAGTAACAGAATTGAATGTGTGTGAATCAAACAGAAGGAGCCATGTGATCAGTAATTTAATAAAAAAAATAAAAATTATAATTGTTGAAGAAAAGCTGTGAACTAATTTAGAATAAAGACTAATTCATGTTTCATGTATAAATACATTATGGTGGGAAAAAGAAGTGAATTCATTTTGTGACCACTGCTGAGTCTGTCTCTGCACTGTATTTTATACATGAAACATTTCATGTCCCTAAGCTATGTTGCTCCCCATTTCTTTTCTGTAACAAGTATTCCATGCCTCACTGCATCCACACTGGCCTATCAGGGACAGTGCAGAAATCTTTGGGTGGTCAATAGACTTTATTGTCTTTAAAGTCTGCTTATGTAAAGAACTGCATCTGTATGGCGAAAGACCTCATTGTTACACCAGTCCACTGTTACATGCTTACTCTTAAATTTAATTTTTAAAGACTTTTTAAACATATAAAACTACAACCATTTTTGTAGATTTAGTGGCCAGACTTTTTTCTGGTTGTCCATTACCCAGGCTGGTAAAAATATCAGACTATAGCTTAATCTTCTAACTCAGCAGTTTGCTCTGCCTTAAATTCGTAAT
Source organism: Valencia hispanica (assembly GCA_963556495.2). Taxonomy (NCBI): domain Eukaryota; kingdom Metazoa; phylum Chordata; class Actinopteri; order Cyprinodontiformes; family Valenciidae; genus Valencia; species Valencia hispanica. Next base: position 48,825,320 of record OY747705.1, on the reverse strand, counting down.
GAAATCCAAGGAAAAGTAGGGTCACCAGTTTTCTTGTCAGTGCCAATTGATATTAAGACATTTAAGTTTTAATATTAAAAGGTTATTTTTTTAGCCTTCCTGCCATGAGGGAGGCTAAAAAATATTAGTCTATTCCTTTATAAATGTAGATCCCTATGTTGATAATGAGATTTCCAAAAGGCTTCCAACATATCCAAATCTAGCATGTTCCATAGCAAACAGAAGTTGGAAGCTCAAAAAGACAAAAAAAAAAACAAGTGCCATAATCTGTTAGTCCTTCTGTTATCTGCTAAAAGTCACACTCTCTCCCAGGCTAAAGAAACATGTTTCGACATGTTGCATAAAAAAATTCAAGTACATTATTTTTTATACATCTCTGTGTGCTTACAGATACTGAAATTAACTAACTTTGATTCGTATTCACTCAGTAAGAGCGTCCACACCAAACATTGCTATTGTTAGTGAAGTCTGGTGTGTTCACTGATCGGTACAAAGATCAGATTTTTGCTGTCCCCGGCCAGGACCAAGACAGCACATTTCTAGGTGCATCCTTAGTTTTCTTTGGTTATGTTCAGTCACTTTATGTCTACTTGCCACATGCAGTAAACTGGTCTTGAAATATTCTTTAAAAAGGATAGTTAGTGTTTGTTATAAGAGTTAAAAACAATACCAAGTAAATTGTTTTGTTGCAGTTTCGTTGAATTGTCTCAGTATTAATGGCATATTTTAGATCATGGCAAACCTTATCTGTGAGCCCGATATCACAGCGACCTGTCTCCAGCAGCAAACAAGCAATGTGCATGTGTCCGTGCTCAGAGGCACACATCAGGGCCGTAGATCCCTCGCTGTCCTGGGCATTTACATCTGCCCCGCAGCTCAGGAGCAACTTCACCATGGCAACGCGACCATGGCTCACTGCAAGCATGAGCGCAGTCTGGTCAGCCTGGAGAACGAGAGGGAGAGAGAGAAGAAGGCAAATTAGAATTAGAAGTTAACGGAGGGAAGATATATAGGTGAGATATGGAGATGGGTATGGAGACTGAGAATGTGAGTGAATGTGGAGAAGGGAACAAAGTGAGAAGTACAACAGAGCGACAGCCACATTTAATTCTCACGATCCAATTTACAACACATAACATTAGAAAATTTAAGGGAACCAATATACATAATTATCAATCCATTGTCTATTCTAGCCCATTCTTGCAGGTTCTCAGAAGAGCTGGTGCATATCTACAGCAGTCACTGGACAAGAAGCAGGGTACACCCGGACAGGATGCTAGTCCATCAAAGGGCAACACAGAGATGCATAGCACAAATAACCACATACACACACACACACACACACACACACACACACTCACTCCTAGGGGCAATTTAGAGAGACCAGTTAACCCGCTGATCACGTTTCTTGTACTGTGGGACCCCAGGCCAAGATTTGAACTAATGATCATCTTGCTGCAAGGCAACAGTGCTGACAAATGCTTGCGATGTTTGTGAAACCTTTGACCTCATGGATCCTTATGCTGCAAAAACTGCAGTTACATTTGTTTTTAATAAATCTAAATCATTTCTGCAAAACCAAAACAGCTAAGCCCAACATATATTCCTGGAAAGCCAACTACTTACAAAACAAATACCTGTAGAGGATTTAGCTAATTCCCTTTGAGTTCTTGAAATATAGATTGTTTGCAAAAATGACACCTTCTAGATGACTAGTATATATTTTTTTATTGTTTGACAGACCACGTGTCACCTAAAGCAGTGGTCTCCAACCTTTTTTCCTTGAAGATCATCTTGCCCGTGTCCAAGAGAAGCCAGGACCCCCCAACCTCAACTCCTACCCGCAATTAAACAGCAATTGTAGGTTTTTGTTCTTATTCTTCTTGTTTTACACTGTAAGCTATACAGATAATTTGCTTTTTGTCTTTTGGATTTTATAAATATAATATTTACAAATATAATTTTGGCAACCTCAGCACAGGCAAAAGTGTGTGGACCCCCTGCAATCTCTAGGGACTCCAGGTTGGGAACCACTGACCTAAAGCTGGTGCTGCCCCCCGTGTTACCTGTCTTGAGCGTGCATTGACATCGCCAAGTTTTAGCAGCTGCTCAGCCACCTCTAGATCATCTGGGCTTTCCGCAGCTGTCAGGGCAGCCAGCATCACTGGAGTATAGCCCGCCTTATTCACATTATCTGTTTCACAAAGACCTAGAGGAATGCAAAGACACTTCATTACAAGAAAATCTATTTTGAATTTAGCTGTTTGTGCAGGCGAGTGTTTAGGGCTCAACTCACCAGTGTCCAACAGCAGCTTGACCACAGGGAAGTTTGAATGCGACACACTGTAGTGAAGTGCCATATTCCCGTTGCCGTCAGTCAAGTTAACAACATATGGCAGGAGAGTGGGGGTGGTCAGTCCCACTTGTCTCAGGTATAATCTGACTGTATCTACCTGGGAGTCTTTCTGACTGGAGACCCTGAACCACTCCTGATAGAGCACCACTAACACCTGACGCTGTGGAGAGACGTATGAAAAATATCCATGTGTATATTAAAGTTAAGATATATTATGGAATTGCATTCTGAATAATTAAATAAAAAAGAACAAAATAAAGTAAACAAAATGCAGTAGAGCCAAAGAATCCTTTACCATTTCTTTATCTGGAGATGAAACCTCTTCCATTCGATCCTTTACATACATGCAGGCATCAATGAATCCTTTGTCCACTTTCTCCCTATAAAAACACATTAAAGAATACTTCTGACAATTTTAACCAACTTAACTATCAATTAGACTGCAAAATATTTGTTCTGTCCTGCTGGTTTCTATTGGGCTTATGTTCCTGGTGTTCAGTGTGGAAAAAAGAAACAGCCTGTTAAAGTTTGCATTGATTGTTAGTAATTTCAATTTGAAATAAAATCAGAACAATAAAAAAATTTAAAAAACTCCTGGACTAATCTAAATTGTGTCAAATCAAATTAATGTATTTTATAGGATTTTATGTGTCAGAGCAATATATGTAGAACATACTTGTTCTGTAAAATAACAATGATAAATGTTTTTTTTTTGGCACCAGTAAAAGCTAATTGTAGCTGTTCATTTACTGCTTTCACACTGATGAACAACTTGTAAACATTATCCTAGGCTACATTTAGCCTCAATATGAACAAATGTCTGTGCTCCAGCAAATATTAGTTCACACCTTTACTGTATAGACTCAAAGGACTTATTTGACGAGATTTGAATAATGAACTTATTAAAAACTTTCTTCTGATTCCTGGTAGCATAACAGTGTGCCAGTTGATGCAGTGGACCACATGTGAGACGAAATTGCCTTTTTCCATCTTAGATTTCTCCTTTGTCATCTACTAATCAGTATAAATACACTGTCTAAAACAGTTAGTGTAAAAGCAGGATGTGTGGGATTGACGGCTTTTGAAATGTTTGAGTTCATACTGAAGATAGAGTAAGAAAGCATGCATTAAGTACAAACTTTTTAAACAACGTTTAAGTCTTACGTATTACAGAGGATCAGTGTTATATCTATATCAACCAGCATCTGTACTAGACAGATTTTTAAATATTTGTCCCTATATCTATACTTAATGGCAACTTTATTTGGTACATCTCGTTTTTCCTGTGTTGGACCCCTTGTCTTAAGAGCTGTCCTAATCATCTGTGGCAGGATTTCAACAGAATGTCAGAAACTTTCTCCAACAAATTTAGCTTTATACTGACATGGGAGCATCACTCAGTTCTGGCAGACTTGTCAACCACACATTCATGATTTCAATCTCATGTTCCACTACATCCCAAAGATGCTACACTGGATAGAGATCTGAAGACTGTGAAGGCCATTCCTCATTTTCATGTTTGAGATGATTTGAACTTTGTGACATGGTGCACCATCCTGCTTGAAAGTAGCTATCAGACGATGAGTACACTGGTCATAAAGGGATGGACATCATCAGCAATAATACTCAGGTAGGCTGTAAGCAGTTTCACCTATACTCAACTAGTACTAAAGGGCCCAAAGTGAGGCAAGAAAATGTCTCCAAGTTTCCCGTTTTTAGCTAAAAACAGCAACACCTGGTGTGTTCTTCTGCTGCTGTAGCCAATCTGCTTTGAGGTTTTATGTGTTGTCTGTTTAGAGATGGTATTCTGCAGACCCGTGGTTGTTACAAGTAGTTATCTGAGCTACTTTTGCCTCTATGTATGAGGACTACAGATGGAAAATAGCCAATTGGGTAAATCTGTCCATTATTGTACATTATCATCTTCAAATAAACTATTAAATTAAACTAAACTATTCTCAAGAACCAGTCTGCCCATTCTATTCTGATCTAAAAGCACAAAACTTTATTTCTACATCAGCTCCCATAACAGGGTTGGTCCAAGAATTGTCTTGGCCTTCCTTGTCCAAGAGAGTTTTGCTTATTGTTGTGGTCTGTCACTGATCAAGAATCTTACCCATCAGTTGAGGTGGTTTGATCAGCTGTTTAGAATACCTTTTGGAGATTTTCCAGTTACATCCCACTGAGAGGACACATTGGGGTGGACCCTGATACTGCTGGAGACACTATGTATCCTTTCTGGCCTGGGGATCCCGTGGGATTCAAAAAAATGAGCTAAAGAGGGATGTCTGAGTTTTCTTCCCAGACCTGTTACTTCCTTGAACAAATCTTGGATAGGTGGAAGACAGCTGTAGCTCAGTGGTAGAGTTGTCAGCCTGCAACCCAGAAATTGTGGATTCGATTCCAGCTTCCACCTGCTACATGTCATTGTGTCCTTGGGCAAGACACTTCACCTACCTTGCCTACTGGTGTTGGCCAGAGGAGCCGATGGTGCGATATGGCAGCCTCGCTTCTGTCAGTCTGCCCCAGAGCAGCTGTGGCTATAATCATAGCTTGCTTCCACCAGTGTGTGAATGTGAGAATGAGTGAATAGTGGAGTTGTAAAGCGCTTTGAGAGTCTTGAAAAGCGTTATATAAATGCAAGCCATTATTATTAATGTACAGATGAACTGAATTTCCCACCATTTAGCTTCATCCATCTTTGTGTCTATCAACTCTGACCAGCTAACCTGTCCCTGCTGAGGTAATGCATTCCCCAAGCATTATCCTGCCACCTTCAATGTGTTTAGGGTGATGTGCAGTTTAGGTTTTCCACCAAACATAGTGTTTTGCATGCAAGCTATAAAAAGTTCCATTTTGGTCACTTCTGACCAGACCGCCTTTCTTCAAGAGCAACTTACCCCTAAACCAACTTTTTTTATCTGATAAACTGTGTAAATGAGTGTCTAATAGTGATGTCTACATGTCTGATCATTGTTTTGGTATTTTAGTGCATCTTGGTAATATTTATTTTCTGCCTAAAACTGTCAGTGTGGCGCCGTCTTCAGGTTAAAACTCTATACTACGCTTGAACTTGAATCGGGCTTTGCCATTAGCTCAGCAGTGATGGCTGACGTCAGCCACCCTGGCGTTGTGGAGTATAAAAGAAGCAGAGCCTCCGGCCCTGCCTCCACCGAAGAACCTCTCTCCCTTTCCTCTTGTGAAGGAGGTGGAAAGAAGTCCTCCACCTCAAAAGATCGCTCTGAGGCAAAGGAGCTCACGTTACTCTCCATTTTTCTCGCTGTCTGTATCAGCACTGCTGTCAACATGTCAATCACAGCCCAGACCACGCCCATCCGTCTCCCTCTGCGCATTTGCTGGTCCGTCAGGCAACACCTCCTTTTGGGGCATTTTTCAAACAGGATACGTGGAAGGAATAAGACTCTGGTAGGGGGAAAATGCTCTCTCACATTCTTGTTCCCGACAATACTTGTGGCAAACTTTAAACTGGACTTGTTATGGCAATGTTCCAACAGTAAATATGTCTAAAAACTGCATGTGTAAAACTTTCTTTCTAATTCATAATTATACATTATCCTGTGTTGGTCTATTATACAAAATCCCCCCTCAGCCCAAAAATACATTGAAGTTTGTGGATGCAACATGTCAAAATCTAGAAAAGTTCAAGGGGTGTGAGTACCTTTTAAATGCAATGCTTTCAGTAAAACTTTGCTTAACAGGTAGAAAGATCCAAAGCCCTCATCTGTCTCACCTCTCGGCCTCCTCCTCCTGCAGGAGCTTGTGGTCACCTTCTAAATCCAAAAGGCCCCTCTCAACCTCTTTCTCTTCACCCACAGCACTTCCTCCCTCGGCAGTAGCAGGAGCAGCAGCAGCACCCTCTGCATCTGCCCCCTGGATCTCTGCTGGTTCATCACACTCCTTGTCTGTTTCCGTCTCTACCACTACTTCGGATATGTCTTCCTCCTCCACTTCAACTCTTGACTTTTCATCTCCGCTGGAGTCCTCGCTGGATGTTGTCTCGTAGCTAGAAAAATAAATATGAAAGGTGAAATGTCTTTTCATGAAGAAGTATTTATTAAGTTTTACTTCAAAAGTGAGAAATACCTGAATACAAATATATATATATATATATATATAGATATAGATATGTGCCAGACTTTATATCAATAGCAAGATGTGTGAGGGGTTTACATACTGTAAATATGAAGGCAGCCACATGAAAAACACTGCTATGTCAGCTTTAGCGAAGGCTGAGTAAATACTATCCAGTTGTCCATAATTAGAAGCATGTTTTCCTTTGTAGCCTTGGTCCAGAAATAATACATCCCTCATTTAATTAACTATATACATAATTATCCATAGGATCCATGTTCACATTCGTATGCAACCTCAGACAGACACATCCTTGTTCCATGAGGCAAGGCTCCCCATTTAAAGCTTGGGTAGATGCCGGTTGGGTGTATATGAGTGGGTCACTGGGGTGCATCATGAAGGCACCACTGTGAGGCCAGTGATCAGATAAGTCTTACGATGAATGCCATTGATTCATGCTTTTTTGAACACACACACACCAATAAGAGGCGTTCGTGGGATCTCTGCATTCCTCGGGTTCCTGAGGAGTTCCAGACGGGGCAAAGATAGGGTAGATGATCTGAAAAGATCTAATACAAACAGCAGTCCACTTCCTGGTGTAGAAAGAAGTCTTAAAACTGTCTGACCTATTTTTCTCATTAACATCTGCTCAAATCAAAGCTAAACGGCAATACTTAGACATAAATGCAGGCCATTACCATATAAATGTACTGTAAAGAATGGAGATGGGCTCATTCAAAGGTCATAAAACATATCTGCAATTGTTTATTTATCAGCTGTTCTTTGCACCTACCATGAAAATTAATTATTCCCAAAAGCACCTAACTGTTGGAGTACGTTTGCAGTTCAGTTTGCAACAGCAAGGAAGGAACTGAACTTACATGAAAACAATCTGAAACAACACAGAGGTGAGCTGGTCATGAAAGAGTGAAGCTCAGGAATGTAAGAACAAGAATGCAGGAATTAAATATATCTACTCATGGCAGCCATTTCCATGACATGCAGCACATAATGCCTCTCAGGAATTTCAGACAAAAAAAGTCCTAAGAAGTTCTCTTATCTGGGATTAGATGTCAGAGTAAAGCATGGAAGGTGCTCAGATTTATTTTCCAATAAAAACTGGATGACAATCTGATATGGATTTAAAAGTAAGAAAGGATAAGAGGAATGTCTAAATGTGTAAAAAAAATAACATTTTGTCCAGAACAACTTAGCTTTTCTCTTTTTTACTTTTGAGTGTATTAAACGCTAAAGTCATATGCAAGGTGATACTGAGCTGTTCCATAAACCTTAGGATAAACTCACAAGTTACTTTATCATGTACATGTACTTAGTTGCATAGCAAAAATAACTTGCATAACCAATCACATTGCACCGGTTTACTGCATTAGGTATTAATGTATGGTGAAAATGACTTTGGAATGAAGAAGAAAGAGGATTTCAGTGACCTTGCACGCTGCATGGTGTTGGTTTTGGAAAGGCTGATTAGAGTATTTCCAAAAACTATTGTTCTGGGATTTTCCTGGCTAACCAAGTTTTACCAAGAAAGGTTTGAAACAAAGAAAGTATCCAGTGAAGGGCAGGTGTATAGACAAAAATGCCTTATTGCTGTCAGAGGTCAAAGGAGGATGGGCAGACTGCATGGTTCAAGATCATAGAGAGGTAACAATGGTTCAAATAAACACTTGTTACAACTAATGTAGGCAAAATAGTATTTCTGAACGTACAACCTGTTGAACATCAAAGGAGATAGCAAATCATTTAAAGCTGGTTTGTTCAACATAATATGTTTACTGCACTCCAATGTCTCCCTAGACAGCCACTAGATCTTATTCCAAGAGGGCCTCTTTGGGATGTTGTGGAACGATTTATTCGCATCATGGATGTGCAGCTGAAAAATCTCCTGCAGCTGCATGATTCATAAACACAATATAGTTTGTCTGGCGCCTTGTTGAATCTATGAAACAAAGAATTAGTGCAGTTGAGAAGGCAAATGTGGGTTCAGTTCATGACTGGCAAAGTATACCTAATACCTTGACCAATTAATGTATATTCCACGCAACTCTAGACTCTTTCCTAAACCCTTTACCCAGCAGGATATACTGTATCCACCTGACCGCTGGAAAAATATCTGGAGGCAAAGAGCCACCTCAAAAGGCTCTCTTGGATGCAATAAGGAAGTGACTCTTCTTGAAACATCCATGGGTGGATGCCCTCCTCACACTATCCCTAAGGGGGAGCTCATCCACCATCCAGGCTCATAATGACTAGTCATATGACCGAGCCAATTCATTTATTTTGTACCTATGGCTCAGGACCATATCTGATGGATGGACTGTAAATCAACCTTTTAGCTCAACTTTGTCTCCACCTAAACATAGCAAAAAACCATCTCCATCACTGCTACCCCTATCTGCCAGCAAATCTCCTTAGTAACTCTTTGCAATCTCCCTCTGTGGATAATGTCTTACCAGGCCATGAGATATCACTACACTTAATACAACAGCTTGGTATCAAATTGAAATCCCCAAATCTATTCTTTCGTTGAGGTCCCTGGGCATATTTTTTAAGGATTTTTTTGGTGGTACTAGTGGCCTTTATTCATTACAGGAAGAAGAGCCCAGAGAGAAGGGGAAGGTATGCAGTAAATGGCCCAGGGCTAGAAATCAAAAGAGGGAAAGGTGTGTCTAGGACTGTAGCCTCTGTATATGGTGCAGTTGCTCTATCACTGACCCACCTGGTTCCCGCCCACCCCACCATATATTTTAGAAAGCCAATCTTTCATCCTTGCTACTCTACTCTAAACTAAAAACTGTCCACGTATCATCTGGGGGTCATGGTTTAATGAAGCCAATAAGACAACCAAATCTGCAAAAACTTTCAAAAGAATGCTTCTGAGTTGCGTAGATTGGAAATCCTTTTACTATGCCTAAGCATTTGGGACTTTTCATTTGTACAATGCCCCACAGACCTAAAAATAAAAATTTTAACACTACAGCGTGCAGAAACATATGCATCATAAGCTGGATGCTGATGAAGCGAAAGATTTTTACCCTCCGTTCACCCCAACAAACTTGAGGTTTTTCTTGGCTCCCTTGCTCCCCTGCTTGTCAGCAACACCATTTTTCTTCATAATAGATTTGAGACCTGGTGAGGAGGAGAGAGAAAGGCGAAAAAAGAAAATGAAATGAGAAAGGGATGTTTCTTTACACTTTTCTTTACACTTTAAACTTTCTTCAGACACTGAACAGCAGAGGATTTTTGAGCTATTATGTTTTCATTTATTTAAAAAGTATTATAAGGGTTTAGCAGAAGCAACACAAAGACGTTGCAAATCCTTTTCTGTGCACAGGGTAAGGCTGTTTTCTTTCGCTGAACTTCTGTGTTGGTAGTATATTTAAACTGAAAACCACTGTATCTTTTTTTTTTACATTGTGTCTCATTACATCTCATTTTAAGATGTAGACCAACACAAAGTTATGCATAATTGTGAAGCGTAAGGAAGAAAGCTACATTAAGAAGTCATCTAATAAGCTAACATAGTCCACCTGAGTGTACTTTAAGTATCAACTGTGCAACTGTTGGGTAAAGGGCTAAAGAGCCTCATAAAAACCAAGACATCATTAATTGTAGAGCCGGCCAAGAAGCCCTGGTATCTCTGGAGGTCTCAACAGATCCAAAGCTCAGGTTTGAGAATACAACCATCACTAGTGCACTCCACAAATCTGGCCTTTATGGAATATTGGCTAGAAAAAAGGCATTTTTGAAAGAAAACCACAATAGGTTGTGTTTACAGTTTCCCACAAACCATGTAGGGAACACAGCAAACATGTGGAAAAAGATGCTCTGGTCAGATGAGAACAAAAGTGATTTTTTTGGCCAACTTATAGAATACTATGATGGTGAGAAACAAACTCTGCACATCGCCTTTAACACTCCATCCCTACCATGATACATTGTGGTGGTAGCATCAGGCTGTGGAGATGCTCTCTTTCATACAGGAATAGGGAATCTAGTTAGAGTTAGAGTGAAGATGAGTGAAGCTAAATGCAGGGCAATGTAGGGATACGAAACGAGTTACAAGTTGCCAAAGACCTGAGTTCAGGGGAAAGGTCGACCTTCACCATGACAATGGAATGGCTTAGGTCAGATTAGGGTTAGAATGGCCTAGTGACAACCCAGACCTAAATCAAATTTAGAGACTTGACAACTGATGTTCACAGATGTAATACATCCAACCTGAATGATCTTGAGTGAATTTAGCAAAAAAAGGATGTGTAAAACTTTAAGTCAGATTTACAACAAAACCTTGCTGCTGTAATTTCAGAAAAGATAGCTCTATAAAGGTACTGGTCTACTCTTTGTGAATATAATGTAAGCCACACTTCAGTTTTTTATTTGTAAAAAAACAATCCTTTCATTTAACCATAATGCACTACTTTATGTTGGTCTATTACATAAAATCCTGTGTTTGCATTGTACCAAAATTTAATGAATAAATAAATAAAGGGGTGTGAATACTTTTGAAAGGCACTGTATTTGTGAAACCAACCAGATGTAATTGCAAGCTGATCAGCTGGTGTGGAAACCATTTGACAGCAGAGAAAAGGAAAGCCAGAGTCCCGTTCATGTAGTCCTTCACACTAATGAAACTGTGACAATGTGACATTGGAAATTTCATTATATAGTGACATTAGATATTACTTGCATGATGACAGATAAAAAAAAATACTTTGAATTAAATTGACTCATTTAATTAAAACACACAACAACATGCTATACAAGTATTTCCCAAGCCAAATTGCACAAGTCAGCAGTATTCACCTCACTGACAGCACGCAACCTTGACATTGTCAGGCCTACTTATGTATGTAACTGTCGAATAATCGATTCTGCATTGGCTCTTTTGCTGACTCCTCTTGGCTCTAGGCCGATTATGACTGTCTTAGTTGTTTCTGACAGCAGATGTAGTGCAGTGGATCCATAATATTTGATACAAGTACAAGGATGTGGCTTTCGGCCAAAAACCACCAACTAAAAAGATCAAAGAGGAATGGTGCTTTAGATCAAGTGTCTCTCAGGAGACGGCAACAGAGAGTGGGAAGCTTAGTGCGCATTTGAAATTTGACTACATCCTCATGCAAACATCCTATAACTACAAGCTTACTTTTAATAAATACAGTCATTTTTATCCTGCCTAAATTTGGCTTAGATCAACTGGATTAAATCAATCTTATTTGTGAAAATTCCCAAAATGTAATTTGAGTTTCAGATTAAAACAAGGGGGGAAGCCTCTAGCAATCTCATTAGCTAGGTTCAAGATATCTAACACACACGGCAAATCTTGGAAATGCACATATAAATCCAGGCATATGCACTTTGTTTGAACACAGTGCTGTACACAGTCCCCCCAACATTGAACTGCATGGCAACTGTTGTAAAATATTGTTCTGAGCTCCAGCTCCTGGCTCGATCCCCAACATTTGAGACATCAGGGGAAGGCAGAGAGACACCATCTGTTTGATCTATGAGTGAGGGCCTCTGTTTGCGAGTCCACTCGACAGTTGATAAGCATAGCCCCACTTTCCTGCTTGAATAAGTGTTTGTATATTACATCTGGAATAAGAAATAAGTATTTGATGTGCTCTAGTTGGTGATTGATCCAGGCTATTTAAGCAGCGCTTGGCAACTAGTTATTTCATACTTCCTTTCCAGTAACGGCAACCACTAGTTACTATATTTAAGAAAAATAGGTGTGTACTGCATATAGATATAAAAATGTGCAAGCACAACAGCTATAATTATTAACTACAGTACGATACTGTACTTATGAGATAGAAAATAATAGGCTATGCCAAGTGTTCAAAAAATCGAATGCCATGCAAAAGTATTCATACCCCTTGAATGTGTTCACCAACTAGAAATCTTATTGTATTTTATTAGCATTTTATGTATAGATTGATCGACCAACACAAAGTGGTGTGTTACTCTGAACAGGATTCATCCTCCCCTGACTCAATAAATTTTCAAATCAGTTCAGGCATGTCTTTAGGGGTTTCTCTACCAGGTTTGCACATTTAGAAACTAATTTTTGAAGGATACCACATGCCCAGTCAGGTGGATATCAACTGACATAAGTCAAATTTATATACTTTTTCTGTCTGTATGCTTAGGGTCCTTGCCCTGCTGGAAGGTGAGCCTCTGGCCAAGTCTTTTGCAGCCTGTGACATGTTTTCTGCCCTGTGTTTAACTTCAGCCTTCTTACTATCAAATCTGAGCAGCTTTTCTGTGTCTGCTGAGGATTGTGTGTTAAGGATGATGCAAATTCTGTGTCTACTACATATAGAGTTTCAAATGTTGGAGAACTTTAATTCTGGTCTCATTTGACCAGAGCACCTTCTTCCACATTTGCTGTGTCCCCTGCAAGGCTTGTAGAAGACTACAAACGAGAATCTTACGGTTTTCTTTTCACAATGAATAATAGGAGTCTTATGTGGTAAGGACCCTGTCAGAATAGAAACGTATATTCACAGGTTAAAATGTGTGCATATTGGTCAATAGTTGTGCATAACTAGACATTTGTAAACTACTGAATGAACCAAATCACATAAAACAGGAAATGTATATTTTCCCTGTGAAAATGCAGTTAACATTCCTGCAATTTCCACCTACATTAAAAAAAACCCGCATAACCAAATTAAAATGAAAGCTGTTCTTAAACTACTTTGAATAGGCATGGCTGGGGTCTCTTTGAAAAGAAAACTTTCTAAGATTTCTCCCAGAATAGTGATAATATGTCGGAGTGCTATTGTTACCAAGTAATATATTTAAAACACTGGAAAAGATGCAAGTTTATGTCCACCTATTCATTTTCTAAGAATACATGCTCTAAAAGTGGTTTTAGAAGAAAGTGGTGACGTAAAACACACTGTGGGTCTAAAGCCTGAATTATTACCTTTATGCACAACCAAATAAACCAAAAAATGAGTATTTTGCACATATGTTTCTATCTAGTTGTCAAAAGGTACCAAAAGTGTGCAAGATGCGGCATCTCCAGGTTAAATGCATAAGTCATCACGGTACCCCTCCGATTAAAAAAGATCGTCAGAATCATTACTGCCTCTTCTCAAACAAAGCTCCACAACTTCCTCTATGTTATATTTTTACAACAAAGTGTGTTCTGACACGTGCATAACTATGCCTAATCAACTTATGTCTGTGTTTTGGATAAAGCCATTTTACGCTCGCCCTTTACAACGGTAGTGATTAAGCCCACCCCGTCATGTGACATAGCTGCGTTTACAGCATTCTATTATCATCATCAAAATTCTGCGCCGTGACTGGTTCGAACTACTACACGGAAGAATGACAAATGGCCATTTCCTCCATCAGCTACTGGTTGAAGATGTGCCACGTAGAAGGTGTAACCCGGATAGAGTAGGGAGTCATTCAAAAGCTAACACTTCTAGGCATGTATGGTGAAATTTGTTGGCTTTTGTTAGCAAATTAGTGCACATGGTGTAATCGGAAGCGGAGCGGAAGTATAAAGACTACAAATTTCGGAGGTGCAGTTTCGCTGTTTATTGGCTATTTTAAGGGCTTTACTCTTGTCGTGGACTAATCGCTTTATTGGACTTTAATCTGACCCTTGTGAATTTAAAAAGACTTTTTGTTTGAGATGGATTGTTTTTTTCACCATTATTGGTCTACAAAGGGGTGCCTTGCACATTTTATTTCTTTCGGGGGGGATAAATAAATAAATAAATCACAAATACAAATTGCACATTTACAGTTGTGGTTTCCTCACTATAAACAAGAGGAGCAATGTGACCAGGTGGTGGTTGTGAACCTCAAGCTGTTTACCAACCATCAGTAGAAGGCATAAAGAGGAAGAAATAGGAGTTTGCGCATTAGTGTTGTGCGATACTGCATTTTTTGGTATTGATCCGATACCACGTAAATACGGGCCAGTATCGCCGATACCGATACTTTTCAATAAATAAGGTGGATGCGTAATTGAATTGCTAAATCTCAATTAATTTTCATGACCTTATGTGTTTTTTTGTGATGTTTCCTTTTTATTATGTAACAGTTAAAACCCAGGACAGAATTAGGACAAAGTTTATAATTAAATAGAAAATGCTTTATTATAAAATTTTTCAAACTTAAATAAAAAGTGCACACAAACTAGGAAACAAATTAAATCAAACAAGTACTGTTGAACTATAATACAAAAATTAAATGAAAATTCTCAACAACAAAAAAAACTGGTGAAAATATAACTTATATGTAAACAACAACCCCCAATGCCTTTACATAATCTGTGCAGAACAAAGGTTTGACGAAGGTGACTCCCGTGACGGAGCAACATCTAAACACAAGAGGGGGGAGGGGGAGCATGTGTGTGCCTGCTCTGCACTGACAAAGGAGTATGGGGTCAGATCAGTCTCATTAAGAATAAACTCATGCAGGGTTTTTCACAAATTCACATGCTCATTCACAAATGCACACGCTCTGGTTTCACAAATATAATTTCGAAGAAACACTTGTAATAGAACTTCGCAAAAGCACACGATCCGTTTCACAAATGCACACAATCTGTTTCACAAATGCACACAATCTGTTTCACAAATATAACTTTGAGGGAAGCTTCAAATATAAACTCACAAATCATATGAATCGCTAAATGTGCATTTACAAACCACTTCTCATTTGCGAATCTCTCTGTATTTGTGAGATAATTTTGTGTGGTGAATTTTGAGACTGTTGTAACTTTGCAGGTCAACAAACGACACCATTGGCTAATGAATCTGTCAATCAAATTTACGATTCTGATTGACAGATTCGTCAGTTAACCAATGTCTTCGTTTTTAGCCATTTGTGAAACGGATTGTGTGCATTTGTGAAACAGATCGTGTGCATTTGTGAAACGGATCGTGTGCATTTGTGAAACAGATCGTGTGCATTTGTGAAGTTATATTACAAGTGTTTCTTCGAAATCATATTTGTGAACCAGAGCGTGTGCATTTGTGAATGGGCATGTGAATTTGTGAAAAACCCTGCATGAGTTTATTCTTAATGAGACTGATCTGACCCCATAAAGGAGCAGCTTGTCCAGCGACTTGGCTGTTTCCTCTTTGCCGAAACAGCAGCATAGCAGAGCAGAACTTAAAGTAAAGAATCGATCTCACTAGGCTAGTATCGATCCGATACCGATACTGACTTGGTATCGATACTATCGATATTTGGATCGATCAGCCCACCACTATTGTGCATGCAGTTGTTCAACCTCATAGTGCCAAAATAACAGACCAGTGGAAGCAGTAGAACAAAATCAGATAATGATTTTGTGTGTGATTTGGTTCATTCAATAGTTTACTAATTTCTAGCTATGCACAACTATTGACCAATGTGCACTCATTTTTACCTGTGAATATGTTTTTATTCTGACGACCTTATTACCCCATACAGGTCTCTCTACAGATTCCTCCAGCTGAGCTGTGGATTTATGCAGCTTTTCTTCATTGGCTGTCATTTATTGGCTCTTTTAAATAATTTACAACACTAACAAAGCTACAACAGACGGATTGTTTTTAATCCATTATGTCCCAATAAACAATCAGGAAACAACTGAATAAACAAAATTATGCAAATAAGCTGCCATTTTCAGAATGAAAAAGTGTCAAGTTCAGTTGATCCCATAAAAAGTCAAACAATAATCTTGCTGCTACTCAAACTTAGCAATTAATATCTAATGAATATGATGCAACAATACCATTATCTGGTGATAATTGATCAAGACTTAATTTGACAGCCTTTCTTCTGACTGGAATGATTTTTAATTAAATAAATAGACCGATGGGGTTTCTGGTTACTTGCATGTCATAAAAACTCTGTCCTGTAGTCAGTTTCATGATAAGAGTCTAAATGTCAACTGACAAATCTGTTTTTATGCAGGGCAAAGAGTTCTACCCATGCCACAGATTGGCACAACAGAAAAAGCATTTAAACCATTCTGACAATGTTCAGCTGCTCATTCAGCCTTCAACAAAATTACATGAAACTGTGTAAATATTAATATTAGGAGTCCTCCTTGATAAGAAATCATAAGGGATGTGTTGCAATTAAGCAGCATAACTAATGTAACTACATGGCTTTGTGAATGGGTAATATGTAGACTATGGGAGAGGGAAATATTCAGCTCATTTTCACTCAGATAAGCAGCTTTGTGCTTTCTGATACACTGCATGCCTACCTTGCTCTTGCTGTTTGCTGGTGGCAGCTGTTTTCTGGGCTGGGGAGTAAAAGGCTGAGAGGACACTGAGGGAGCTGACCAATTGGCTCTGAATAGAACTCATTTTGGAGGCACCAGACTTCCCTGCTGGTCTCCCAGTTGTTGCAGCAGGGACACCTTTGCCTGCTGGCTTGGCAGGGGTTCCCTTTCCTGCTTCTGCCCTTTTGGTTGCAGTCTGTTTCGGTGCTATGGGGCTTTCCTGTTGGCTGGCTGTCTGTGGTGCTCCTGAGCTGCTCCCAAGCTGCGCCCACTGCTCCCCAAGAAGACCTGTTATTCGAGTTACAACTTGTCCCAAAGCCGCAGGAGATGTTGGTGATTCACCAGAACCTCTGCGGGCTGACTGAGACTCACCAGATTCCCGTCGCAAGGCCTTTGCCTCACTTGAACCACGACGCTGAGCTGCTTCGCTTGAGCCTCTTCGAAGCGATTGTGTCTCACTGACATGTTTTTGAGATGATGGAGCCTCAGTGGAGCTTCTACGCAAGCTCTGAGAGTGAGATTGGGTATCACCTGACACCTGGCGGGTTTGACGGGTCTTGGTTTCTCCTGATTCACGACTTGGAGGGTGTGATACGCTGGATCCCCTCTGTGGTGCTTTCTGCTCTTTTGAGACCTGACACGATGCTGCTTGAGACTTACTGTGGGGTTGAATGGTTTTGGTCTTTATTTGGATCCCACTAGGGCTTGAAGAAATGCTTTGAGATTCACCCTGAGGTTGTGCATTAGACTGCTTCTCGATTAACTCATCAGGCAGCTTCTTTGCTTGACTAATGTCTTGAACTTCAGGCACAGATGGCGTTTGATCCTTTTCCTGTGGTTCAGAGGGTTGTGCTGATAACTCAGCCTCGAGGCATGGTCCAGTCTGGACTTGTGTTGTGGTCTTCTTAGCTTCAGGTTCACTGGATCCACTATGGGTGAGCATGGATGCAAGCTGAGGTTGAGGAGGTGATGGCTGTGTTTGCTCCGCTGAGGGCTTGCGTCCTCTCTGTGGTCTAATAGGAGCTACTGCCTTCACAGCTGAATTTTCAGCTATTGCTACAACACTATCAAGGACCAAATTTTCTTTGACTGATGCACACACAATGTTTTTGTCTTTTTTTTCTGTTGCCTCCATCTCAGTATTTTTAGGTTCTATTACTTCAATACTATTTGGGAGTTCAACTTCTTTGAGTTTTGAGTCATATTGTGCAGAGCTCACTTCAATCTTAGGATCACCTGTTACAGAGACTGGAATGGGACACACTTTAATCTTCTGCTCTGAATCTAAAGTTTGCACAACAATGCTTTCAAAATCTGGAACAGATGTCTTTGTAGAAACCTCCACAGCAACATTTTCACTTTCTATTTGAAGTCTTTCATTTGTTCTTTCACTTTCTGGTGTGCTACTGACAGGATGACCAATATCTTCTATTACATTGGTTTCACTTTCAACCACTCGACCCTCTGTTTCTGCATTTCGGGACAGGTTGTTGTCCTGCTGTCTTTCTGTCTCTGTTTCTGTTTGCAGATTGCCCGTCTGTGCTGCCTCGGTCTCAGTGACTCTGTCTACAGTGTCCACCCTTTCAGTCTCTGTCCCTTGATCTATGCTACTGGTCCTTGGTCTCTGTGGATGGTCTGTCACTATCTCTCCCTCTGTCTCTGTGACTTGGTTCACCCTTTCAGCTGCAGACGTCTCGGTCATCTGATCTTGAGTGACGATGCTCTCCGTTATTGTACCCCGTTCCATGCTATTGGCTCTGGGTCGAGGTTGTATTGCCATTGTTACCTCTGCCTCCATTTCTGTTTGGTGGTCATGTTTGTCAAGTTTACTAGTCACCGTCCCTCTATCTATACTTCTAGCCCTTGGCTTAGGTACAATCACTTCAACCAAGATTTTATCTGTATCTGTCCCCTGATCTATTTTAACAGGAGATTCTGTCTCTGTTTCTTGGTGGCTTAGATCTATTCTCTCTGTAGCTGTTCCTGCATCTATACTTTCTCTCCTTGGCCTCTCAGGTGCTTGTGTAGTACAAATTTCCACCCTCATTCCTTCACTTAGTTGTAATATTCTATCCTCTTTTACTTTATTTTCTTCCATTTGTTCCTTTAAAAGAGCATTAGTTTTTTCCAGTTCCTGGCTAGCCTGAGTAAGTTTTGCCTCCAGTATCATTAGCTTCTCTTCCAGCTTTAGCATTCCATTTTGGTCATCTTTTGATGCATTACTATCTGTGAGAGTCTCACTTTCTTTTGCAACAACTTCAGTGTCCTGTGATTGCCTTTCCATTGCATTTCCCAGCAGGCTCTCTGATGTCTCTTTTTGTTTGTCTACTTTCTCCAATGGTAGACTTTGTGTTTGATTTGTAGAAGCATCTTTCTGTTTTGGGAGCTCTTTTATTTTTTTGGTCTCCTTGTTTCTCTCTTCCACATTTACTCGCACATGCTCAGAAGCTACACCTTGAGTCGGTTGGATTGCCAAAGATAAATTGAGGCCTTCTGAAGGTCTTTGTCTTTGGGGTTGACTGTTTCCCCCTGTGTCATAAGTTGATGCTAGTCCAGAGGATGATGTGGAAACCTGAAATTGGGACTGTGTTTGTATCTGACGAAGCAGTTGCTCCCGCTCCTCCCTCAGTGAGCAGATCTGAGCTTTTAGTTCTGGGATAGTCTTGACCTGTTCTTCAAGCTCTCTGACTCTTTTTAGCGCCACTGTTATCTGCTGGTGAAGACCTGCCCGATCCTGCGGAAGGCATCGTCTTTCCAGTATGTCTGGAGAGGCACGAAACATGTTCTCTGTTGATCCATTTTCTGGAGTTCCCGTCGTGCAATCAGGACTGCTCGAATCTGAACCTTTCCTCTGCTGGAGGGTGATGGGCATTGATGAAGCTCTAAGGAGGTTTGGTCGACTTTGAAAAACAGCGGTTTTATCTTCAGCACCTTGAAAGCCTTTGCCTAGTTCATCTCTGGATTTGTTTGGAACATTTGTAGTTCCTTGACTGGTTGACGCTCTGCTGCTATGAGTGGATATTGCCCCTTCACCTGACCTAAAGTCAAATATTTGTTGGACCTCTGTCACTCGGGATTTGGGCTTTGGGCCCAAGGTAGATGTCCCAGACCATGCCCCTTCCTTAGGTGGAGCCCTGACTCTATGTTCAGGGAGGCTAAAATTTCTGGGAAGAGTGCTGAATTTAGCTGGGCCTTTGACCCTCCTTTGGATGTGGACCCTTTTGATGGTGTTGCCTTTTTCAATATCGTCCACATACTTGAGGAAGTCGAGATCCAGATGGAAGCCATAGGGAGTCTCCACTGAATAGGGCAGCTGCTTCCTCTGTACACCGCCCTCAGTGGCCTTGGTCTGAAAGCCATTGGCTGTGAGGAATTGACAAGGATATTAATTGATTTTGTAAAAATACAAAACTGATGAATATTTCATAGTAATGTGCAATTACTTAGCAAAATGAACATAAATCAAATCTGAAATTATTATCAGCATCAAGACTCTTTTTCACCCTCTTGCAAAGACAAGCTGTACTGTGCTGAATACACGACTCTGTAAAGCAAGCTAAGAAGTAATTAGCATGCAGATATTGTGCCAAAACAAACAAGCCAGCAAGTAAAATACTGGTCATGTTGTGCCATCTTATGAATTCAGCATGAGACAGGAGGCGTTTATCACCTCAAGAAAAAAGGCCCTTAGAAGCCCTTGGGTCAAATACACAATAATCAGGCAAATTGTTTAACATTTTATTTCTTATAATGACTGTACAATGAAGAAAATTGGAATCCTATGAGACATATTACTGGATTTACAGTTGGGGAAATAGGATGTGAACTGTGAGAAGTGTTAAAAGCGGGGACATTGTTTAACTACAGGCTTAGTGACACTCACCACTTTTCTTGTCCATCATGAGATGCAGAGTTCTCAGTCATCTACTTGTGTTTGGTACAATTGGAGCTGGCAGCCTGGATAAGACAGAACAAATGTCATGTGAGAAATTGAGCAAATGGTCAGAATCATTACATGAATAAACCAAAGAGAGAGTAATATTTTAGAAATTTTAAATCCATATTTGTACTTAAATCTGAAAAAATTACAGTTCTGTAAAATTAAATGCTTCAATTAGGAGATTTTCTACTTTTACAGATTTTCTAAACTAACACTAAAAGGGTAAAATGATTTTTTTTATATTTTGTTGGTTAATTGTAACTATATCCTAATTTTTGCTCAGTTACTTGAAAACAAACAGTTTAAAATTCATTTCTACAACGGAATTAAGAAGATTTTATTAAATTCATGCCAAAACAAAAACATGACTGCTAGCAGAGACGAGCAATTTGTACATATTTTCTGTCAGATCACAGTTGCAGAAGTGATCTAAGACAGTAAAAAACAATTCCTCACAGCAAACGCCACGCCCTTGCAATATTGAAAACTGCTAGGAAAAAATCTGTCCACATAGGAAGGAAAACTATTTTTAATATCCTTTCTGAATAATGGGTGATTTGGATGGTTTTGAAGCATGCTGCAGACTGGAAAAGATGATGGAATAATACAATCGACTGATTTATTTGTAGATGATATACAATGTAAGTAGAAGTGCATCATATTGTACTGATATTCCAAGTTGATAATTGATTCACTAATTCAACCAAACTACCTCTTGCAAAAGCTCTGGTGAATCTGATGCTATTTGCTCCGACTGTAATTTACAAATATTGCTGACAACATTTTAGGGTTCCTTAGCTTTTGGATGACATTTTAGAATGGACCTAAACTGCTATAACCTTTACATGCTTACATGCTTAGTTTGACCTTCTTTGAACCTTTTAGTTCACATGTCCAACCGTACTGATTGCATAATATGCTGTACTCTAAAAAGGTGATTAATATCAAAGTCATGTGTCTGATTTATGAACTAATCACTAGACTTAGTGTTCAATGACCGTTTTTATTGAAATAGTCTTCTTCATCATGCTGCGCACATTTTTGCCCTAAGAGACTAAGAGGACACTTATTTATAAATCAGTATCTGACCACTACAAAGTTTCAAATGGGAAGTTTTAAGAGGGGTGTTTCCACTGAGATTAGTGTCACTGAATATCTTCAGCATGTTACAAAAAGAGTGGAAAGGTCACAGAAAGGCATAGAAGCAGAGGTCTTTGGCCACATCCCTTTCTAATGACTGCTTCATTGTGAACAGTGCCTGATGGTGAATGCCACCAAACTCCAGATGCATTTAAACGAGGTTAGAAGCCGCTCAGTCTCACATCTATTCAACACTATTTACATTATCATTATCTGCCTGCTACATGACCTGCAAGGGTCCCTGACAACACTCCCCTCATTTCCTTCTGGATGAGCAACAGAAGCTTGATTTCATCTACTGTCATTTTTAATAAATTAGAATGTGCATTCCAATGAGACTCGTTTGTCAGATTTAAAGCACCTTTTGAAAATAACCTTTAAACAGGTATTAAACATACATTTCACTAAGCTCCCATTTTTGTATTGAAACTGTTTTTTGACACATTATTTAGAGTTTTAGTTGTGTTATACCCACAGCTTTTTACAGCTTTTTGTGGATGAAGAAAATACCTTTGCATCTTTCAATTTAAATGCCCAAAATTAATGATATATCACTCTAGCAAAACAAATTTCTCTTCTTTGAATGAGCTGACTATGTTGAAAATCTACTTAGAAGATACTGTTTATGAAAATTGGTGACAAAATACCACATTGCCTGTAACTCTAGTCTAATTATCGTTTGACTATTGTCTTCAGTGTCAAATCTAAATTACTGTGAGCATTTCTAATGATGATCAGAACTGCATTATGTAATAAACACATTTTAGAATATGACAACAATTTTCTCTTTGTTTGCTTTTGTTTTTCCCTTGGGGAGTCCTGATGCAATCTCGGTCTACTAACTTCAGAGTTTTACCTTGGAGGCTTACTTTTACTATAATTTGTCATGGTCTTTATCATAATGGTGATATTTTTATACTCAAAGAAGATAAATCTTTCACAAACAGGGAAACAGTTTTCCCATTAAAAGAAACTACTTGATGCTCCAATAAAGAAAAGAAAACATGCACCTTACCATTCAATCTTTCCGTAAGAAATATGTTTTTTACACTACAATACACCAACAACCCCTATATATTGGCCTTTTTTGGGATGTCATATTATTACACAACAAAAAAACACAGATACATTTTAAAAAAATATTAATTTGGTGAACAAGTTTAAATTTATGAAAGAATTATTAATAGGCTCAAATACTGTATATATTTCCATTTCCACTAAAAGTTTCCTAAATATCCTTTCAGAGGTTGTAGAGAACATGATTTTGTCATCAACAGGATCCCGGCATAATTTAGGCTGGATATAATATTATATTTGACCTTTCTTCTTATCAAAGTTGACATAACTCATTCAAATTAGTTGGTTTCATGACACAAATAGGGTACACCCTGGACAAGTCACAAGTCCATCGCAGGGAAACACACAATTTCAATTCAGCTTATTTATATAGCGCGGAATCTAAGGAATCCCAGCAGATTGCATCAAGTCATTGACTGGCAGTTACGCCCCGTTTATGCAGACTCCAACCACAGCAATCTCTCATACTGAGCAAGCATGTAGCACCAGTGGAGAGGAAAAACTCCCCTTTAACAGGAAGAAACATCCAGGAGAACCTGGCTAACTACAAGCGGCCATCTGCCACGACCGTTTGGGGGTTTGAGAAGATAGAGCAGAGACACAGAAAGAACAGAAGAACTGATGTGAGAGTACTTTGTATATTAAAGAAAGTAAAAAGTTGATAACAGGACACGCTTAGTGCTCACACAACCATGCATGCACACACTCATACCAATTTAGAAAGACCAATTAATCTAACAGTCATGTTTTTGGACTACGGGAGGACGCCAGAGTACCTGGAGGGAACCCATGCATGCACAGGAAGAACATGGAAACTCCATGCGGAAAGATCCCAGGACGTTCTGGCTGCAAGGCAACAATGCTACCAACTCCGCCAACAGCAATGCCAACACCTGTTCTGAAATGCACCTTCAAGTTCTGAAAACTGAAGCAACCCACATTCACATGTCAAATATCTTCAGAAGAAACGCTTTATGGTCAGGGTAGACACAGAATAACCTATTTTTACTCAATGGCATGAAGAATATTTGGAGGAATCAAGGTGAGGGGTTTTAAAACTAAGAACAAAATACCTTTTTTAAACATGGTGCTGTTAGCATCATACTTAGAGTGTGCTTTGCCAGTGGTAAAGGTGCAGTGCAGAAAGCACACAGAACAGTAAATGAGGTGGGAACTCTAAATGTTTCTGAATTACTTCAAATCAATAACCAAATAGTTGGAACTTAGATGCAAATAGCTGTTAAAACTGGACAATGATCCAGGACACACATTAAAACTAGTTTTGATATAGATAAATAAATATTAGCCTACTACATTAGCATTTACCCAAACTCTATTTGACATATTATATGCTAAAAAGCTGGGTCTGTGCCAGGGACCAAACTGGCAGTATTCACATGAGAACTGCTTTTTCTCATAAGAAGAACAGTCAAATATCCAATCAGAATTATGACAGACGCTTGCTGAGGAATAGAAAAAGCTCTTTGTTCCTACACAGCTTTTTTTCATAAGACAGAGCTTCACCTTTAATCAATTTAAATCATGATATTGCATAGACTGCAAAACATTTCAGTGTGTACACTTGTATGTTGGAACAACATGACGAAAATTATCTATAGTGGTTTAAAGTGAGTGCACAGTCCATGTTACAAAGAAAGCCGTGTTGTGCTATGCCAAGTGGTGACACACTGCAAGGCAAGCATTCTTTGAGGTGGCAATGTAATCAATCAAAATGGCAGTCAGTACACCCTGGGACCTTAACAGGAAATGTGACAAGCACTATTTAGCCCTGGTCCCATCTTCACAGATTGAGCCTTATTAATGAAAAAAGCAGGTGACCTGAGGCAGAACTGTTGTCTCTGTTACAGATGAGCAGATAAACACATACACAAGGAGAAACACACAGATCAAGTGACTGACAGGATGAGACATCATCTGATTGCTGCCATGGCAACCATGGCTTCTCAGCTCTTTTCCCAGGAGGGAAATAAGCACAGGTATTCCCTGCTCCTGGTGATGTTTAATGCGACTATGATCAAATTGCTGTCCTTAAGGCTTAATTAAGAAGCCAAGGAATGCTGTGGTAAGTAATTGTTGAGTGAAGTACAGGGTGACCCTAGTGATAATTATACACAGTAGGCAGGCAGCGAAACCTTCTTTAATTAGATCATTACTTAAAAAGATACAGAGTCCGAGGGAGAGGAATTATGAGACTTAAAGAGACATAAAAGCTAAGGAGTAGGGAGAAAAGAGAATCTGATGAAGATTGAAAGAAAAGAAAAATTCAAATGACGTGCATGACAAACTGGAATTAACAAAAATAAAAATGACAAATTACAATCAAGGACTTGCTTTCTTTGATAATTTCTCTGATCAGGCATGAAGGAATTAAGCTAAGCTGTGTTCTCAGTTATTTAAATCTGTTACATGTAAAGAATACTTGTGGATCCTTCGCACTGTTTTGTTATGCAAGAATTGTACAAAGAATTAAAGTCTCATAAACTTAATTTGTTCTCAATATTTACGTAAATAGAAACTTTTTCTAAACATCCTGAAATGCCAAATCTCAACAGTAATGCCGGAAAAGAACATTTGCATAATGCAAAAAAGTTTCTAGTTTGGCATGCCTAGAAAAAGGTTAAAGCTACATTGTGTAAGAACTTTTCCCATCACCCGCTGAATATTACGTTCTAGCCCCACCTCCCACCCCCCCGTTCCGAGCGCGTTTTAACTCCTACGGTGGCCGTTTCATGCCAAGGTTAACATGGCTTCCAGCACTACGACTTCGTCCAGTGTTCCTTCCAGTCATGAGGTTACTTTAGAAAACTACATTGCATTTAGTTATATAGTCAGTAAACATGTTGGTGCTGCGTCGTGAGTAGACAATCTCCGTCTGAGTGTAGCTAAAGCACGAAAGGCGGAGTTAGAATTTCCAGCAATGTCCCTCGTTGGCGAATGTATTTCAAAGATGAAGGCTCAACATGCATTCCGCCATTCGCACGATGTATTCTGAATATCACATTTTACACTTACGAGAATACTTTCATTAGTAGGTGGAAGTAATTACACATGAATGAGCACATATTTTTGAAAGAACAAAAGGGTTTTTTGCTAAGAATTAACTCAAAAAAATACACAATGTAGCTTTAAGGTAGTATTTACTTGCTTTAGTTGTTTGCATGGATCTCGCTTTTCCACAAATTCAAAAAGCTTTTGAAAAGGGTTAATGTCATGGCTATTCTTGAGGTCTATTGTTGAGGTCCATTTATGTTTGACTTTAACAACGCAGACAAATACAAATGGAGCCTTTTGTCCATTTTCTGCACTCATTTTGGGTGTTTTAGTCCATCATTACCATTTTCAAATGCAACAAATAGAGCAGTATCAGCAGTAACCGCGGGGGCAGTGTGATGCAGTATAGAACACATGCAATCAACAAAAGGAACAAAGAAGAAAATGAAGACAGGGATGGCAGAACTTTTCAAGCAGCATGCTCCAATGTCTCTAACGCCAGATACCACCATTGTCTACTGCAGTTTATCTGCACATTTATCAAGATTTATCATCATGTTTGTAATTGTCTAAAACTTCCCTTTAACAGCAATGCAATATTAATAAACAGATTGAAAGAAAGAGGGCAGTGACACTTGACTACATTAGAAATGGATTGAACTATTTATGTGCGTAGAGGGAGCATAGATGAGCCTTAACTATACTTTATCTAATCCAAAACCAGTGTCGATGTGTGTTTAGGAATCACTGTCCTGTTGGAACACCCAATGATTCTACCACGGCTTTGCTTGACAAGTGGTAGAATGTTCTTAGGTTTAAAAGCCTCATATTCATTGTGACAACAAAGCAATTTTTTACAACAACCTGCTATACAACGTTTCTCTAGAAGCCATCTGTCCTGTCCATATGGGCTGCTGCATGGACATTTCAGTAAAGCTTGTACAAGTCAAATTGACTAAAGTGGCCTCTTTCTATATCCATAGTGAAGTAAAACTGGCTTCATTGTGGACTTAACACTGGTCATCTAACGGTTTCCAGTTCATTACAAGCTTTAGCCCTGCTGATTCCTGGGTTGTTTGGGAACATACTAATAAACTTCCTTCATCTAAGGTTGACCATTTTGTTCAGATAGTTGAAATTTGACAAAGAAGACTTCACATTAGGTTAAATCCTAATTTAAGGTGCAAGTCCAGGTCCAGTCCAGGTGCAAGTTGCTAAGAGGCCAAACATTAGTGGTGTAGAAAGTACATATTTGAGCATGTATTTAAGTTTTAGTGGATTAGAGTGAATCAAGTTTTTGAAAAACCCCTGGTACACTGATTTGTATTTTTAAAATTCAGGTTTCCATTCGATCATTTGACTATGAAAAAAATAAATAATGAAAAGCAAAACATTTACATATCCACAATGTGTGGAAATATATGTGTTCGGAAAGCTTCAGATTAATCATGTTGCATTTAGTGACCATCAGCAAAGTAATATGTAGGATTACTGTAAAGCGATGATGGAGGCAGTGATAATTCTCTAACTAGTCAACCATCAAGGTTAGGCTAGTAATTAAATTTTTAGAGTCCTTCTGTTGACACTGATGATGCAGAATCCACACAGGATTACAGTCATAATGACTACGAGCTGAAAGCTCATAAAGGGCATGCTAATCCAAATTGAAAGTATTTGCAGCAGGCTACACAAAGCTATAATGAAGCCACAGTTAATTTTGTCCAAAAGTGTGAGTGTGTGTTTGTGTGAATTTGTATTTGTGTCAGCACCCATGCAATCACTCTCTTTTTCGGCGCATGTTTGTATATGCTCTAGTGTTGGTTGCAGTACACATTTAGCATTCTACATCTCACTCATGCACATAGCTTTTCTGAGGATGCCCTGCAGTCTGTCAGCACCAATCCAATAACTCTGACAGCTGGAGGAGAGGCGACGACATCGGTAATGTAAGGCCCGGAAGACAAGAGTAATGATGGTAGTGTAAATAAGTTCTCAATGACAGCCCGCCTCTTTCACATATATCATTAAAGTAAAACCTCGACCATGCTAATATTGTTGGAGTTTACACACATTTTAAAGAAAAAGTTGTCAAAACCCTATAGAGCACAGGTTGTAAATCATTTGAACACAATGAACACCTTACAGCCAGTACCACAGGAAGTAGGGGTGCTGCAGCACCCCCTGCTGGTGACCTTAAAGATGCATTTACCCTAAAACAATACATTAATTCAAATGAAAAAAGTGGGGGGAAAAGAAAATGCTAAAAGTTAACTAGAAACTAATAATTATCAATCGTCATAGTTTGGCTTAATGTTCTGTGTAATTATTCTAGTCATAGCCATAGGCGTCAATTTAACCGGGGAGATGTCCCCAGCACTATTTATAATTGACGGGTTTGTCCCCACCAAACCGGATGCGGAAATTCTTTGCCAGAACCGATCTAACAGCCACTTGTGCTCCCAACACAGTTTCCACATAGCCTCAGTATCTGAACGGACTATTATTTCAGAATGGAAAAAATACATAATCTAAATGTCAGAAGTTTCTTTACTGCGGGTGGGCAATTAAATATTCATGTAATATTTTTGTTTGTTCAAGACTCCCAAAGAGAATCTTTCCATTGTGTTTGTGGAGACAGCATGACAGAAAATTCCCCCAACTTTGCGCTGAAAACGAAATATTCCCGCAAAGATATGAAAGACATAATTGATTATAATATAATTTACAATCATTCAGGTGTTGTGTTAGAAAAATCTATGGAGCCTTTGGACAATATTATATTAAGTTTCTGCACAGTGATCTCTGAATAAAATAACTTTTAGCTGTGAAATGGACTCTGTTGCATAATTAATTCTTCTTCTTATTATTATTATTATTCTCTTAATTAATTGTCAATTCTTTCTATTGTTGTGTGTTAATATTTTTGCTTTGCCGGCTTAATTAATATGGCCGATATTCCTGGTTCAGCTCTGAATTATCTGGGAATTAAAGTTTTTGATTGATAACTGACTGAACTTTTCATTGTGTTGTGTTTCATGATTTTGTTTTGATTTCTAACAATGAGACTCATATCAATACATATACTACACGTTGTTGCTACGAGTTGTGAGTAAAGTGCAGCTGAGCTTTTTTAAAATTTTCCCAGCACCCCCTGCTGAGAATATGTTCCTGCGGCTATGCTTACAGCTAGATTAGTCAGCGACTCTACTGTGAAACTAAATAAGCATATTTGCAGTTTTTTAACCTGAGTTTTAAAAAAGCATTGGGTGTACATACACATACATGCACAAATTATTCTTTTTTTGTTTGTAAGCCCTCTAAAATGGATGTATTTATATTTATTGTCAGTACACTGTACGCATGTGAAACCAAATTCAAATTCTTTGTTTGTTTACATATAACTTGGCCAATAAAGCTGATTCTGAAAGTAAACACAAGTATGGAGAACAGACCTCTCTTCATCATATTTTGCTCCAGAATCCCAAAACTACTGTAATTGTGTATTTAAGAAAAGGAACAACCTGAAGAAGAGGGCAGAGGACATAACACAGTTCATGACAAGGTTACGACTGACAGCTAAAGTAGCAGGGAGTAAACAGCCAGACCGCTGAGATAGCTCGAGGTGCTGCTTTTGAGAATTAAGTTTTTCAGGTAAGAGAATGCATTCCTGTATTTATTTATAGCTAAAGCACCATCATCATCAAGTCTGACTCAAATGAAGAAGAGAAGGTTTGACTGGAGATGTAATCAGAGTATTTTAACTTCCATGCCACTACATGTGTAGCATAGCTATAAAAGTCTTTATGGACCCATTTGAGATGTTGTTGTGTTTGAGTGGTGTGACAAACAATGTCCCAGGAATTTTGACAGCTACATAACTGTAGTGCAGTTAAACCCTGAGTAAAACAGGACAGGATATGAAGAGAAGCTTGCTAATGTAAAACAAGTTATCTGGTGACAGTTTTTCAATTCAAATTCAAAAATACTTGATTGATTCCAGAGGGAAATTAAGTAGAAAATGCAACTTGGGAAGCTGAAACACCTAGGTGCAATGTTGACATGGTTTTGGGTGGCATTTTCAAAGCAGCTAATCCAGGACTGCCATTCATTTTCCTTGGCGAAGATTTGCTGAACCCTAAGGAGCATCATTTTGGTTAAATCGCATGTAATATGACCTCTCACAATTAGATTTATTGCTGTTATTAAACCCTCGGGAGTATAAATACATGTTTGGGCTCTTTGTAAAGGTAACACCCTCTAGTTCTACCCATAGCAGTCAGAATTACTGTAGGTATGACTGATAAAAGTTATCCACTTTAGAAGTCACAGAAAAAGATTTTTTGTCCTCGCCTAAATATTTTTGTGAAAATAAAGGTGCCTATAGCTGCAGTAGGTAGTTGGGGACTAAAGCACACTATGTGCCAACAGAGTAACTTTTTGATTACTCGCATTTCAAATTTGAAAATAATATCTGTAAAAAGAAATTTTGTACAACAGTTTTTATGTGAGAATGTCCAGGCGCATGGAGGGACCTTTGGCTTATCCAAACCTATCCTTTTGAATGCTTCAACCCACAGGCATCAATGAAGGCTCTACTGAAAGCATACAGCTAGATGAATCTATATTTACACACAGTGGATAGTACAGAAATGGGAGAGAAGTAGGTAAAGTTTATAACGTCACTCACAGTGTGCAATCAAACTGATTGATTCTAAAAGTGAGGGAGTTCTGCGTCAGCGTTCAGCTGTCTGTGACACTCATTGGCTGTATGACGCTCCACTCACCCCCCAGACCACTCCTAATTGGCCAACCTACTGTGCGTGCCAATCAGATGCTAACACTTCCGTGTAGCATTCTGTAGCATGTTTATCGCCAAAGGAAATAAATTACGGCTGATATGACCAATAGAAATGAAAGAAATTGTTGAAGCTGATCTCAAGTTGGGAAACATTTTTTGCTTTCCTGTGTTGAGGACCTAATTATTTTACTGGATTATATTCCCTGGACCTTTACGGACAGAATGAGACCAATCTTGCTGGGAATAATTCATGTTTCACTTGCAGAGAGCCCTCAAAGGTAGGAAACTTAAAGTTTTGCTTTTCTGTAAAAAGGCTTTAGTGTCAGCGCTGTGGTTGTTAGGTGTCAAAATGGTTTATATTATCGCAAAGACGATACTCTGAGGTTTTATTTGATGTCTACATTGTCGGGGTGCATGACGGAGGGGCATGCACACATGGCTGTAATGTTGTTGAAAAGTAGTTATGTACAGGGACAGGTACGTCTGCATGGTAAGAGGTTAGGAAGACTATAGACGTTAGCTTCTGCAATAGTGCTAAGTTTCCACTGTGCATATTAATACATATAAAGGCATATTTTGTGTTTGAACTATTAAAATAGGCAGTTCCACGCATTGTTAGAGGGGTCTCAAGTATTTGCAGATTTTAACTATTCGCAGGCGGCTTCGGTCGCTAACCCCCATGAATACTGGGGCTCCATTGTACAGTCTTTGTCACAAGTTATCATTACCCAGTGTGGTGAACTGGAGGCAGATCGAGCACACCACGGTCAAAGGTAGAGCATTTAGACAATAGTTCTCCTGACTACCTTCTCTTCACTGGATAAATCAACGTACAAATCCTCATCTAATTAACCCAAATTTGAGCTGTAGACTTTGCTATAACTGTTTCTATCTTAGGTATCCATTGTGTTATGTATAAATGCATGAGTTTGATATTCGAGATGTAAAGTCTTCACTGTTATACAACTTTCAGGGGAATTCTCAACTTCACTGCGCTTGTTTCTTTGATTTTCTCTTCAAGTTTTCTTTAACATATTTTTTTTATTTCTCCAGCATGGAAATTAAAATAAATATTATGAGCTGCAAGCCTGACTCTAGGCAAAATCAATGTTTTTAAGAATGGAAGTGAGTTTCTAAAAAATAGGTTTACAGTAATATGAATACTTGACAAATGACACAATCAACGCCTCCTCAGATATTCACATATGCACATCCAACAAGCACACATTTGCAGATTACTCCTGACCTAACCCAGTAAGAAGCATTAATTGAATGTCATGGGTCGTTACATCGGAGTGTCTGTGTACTGGAGATTGAATTAGTCCAATACACTGACACAGAGTGGGATTCGATAAAAGACAGACTGGAAGGAAATAAGATTGGAGAGAGCAAGCAGGGGACAAGAGGTGGGTGGATGGATGGGAGAAGCAAGTATAAAAAAAGAAGCAGAGCAGGGAGTAGCAGCTGTTGTCGTATCTCATACATCTAGAACTCCTCTCTATTATCTGACACTTATTGCAGCATTTTCAAAATGCATATGAATGCATTTCCTAATGAAGCATTGTAAAAATGCTGCAGCGACAGCCATAAACCTGAGTTCTCAGCTGTGTGAAAAAAGGCAGAGTGGAGCAGCTGCACAAAAAAAAGAAACAAGAAAGCCGAGCAACTGTAACTGGTTTCAGGCCGTTATCGCTGCCCTGACATGGGACTAGCTATCTCTGTTTACATTTGTAGAGCCCTGAGAAAGTGAGCAGAACAGTCCAGCCTAATACGCCATCACTAACCAAACAGTTTCTAGCCATGTGCAGACAAATGCACTAATACTGATAAGAATGTGCATACACACAAAATACCAGTAACATCTGCTACATCTCTGTTGGATGGATGCTTGCCAGAGTTAAATTTTAAGGCCGTAACTCATGGAATTAAAGACTCCTTCACATAATAGAGAAATTAGGTATAACATAATCTTCTCAGAATAAATTTGATCATTTAAATGAAAGTAGTAGAGATTTTTCTTCAATCACTTTAAAAAGCTGATTTCTCTCCCCTTGTTCAGAAGACTTACTTCTGAAGCATTTTTATCTCTAACTCTGGAAATGAAGTGAACTATTTTCTCCCTAAAAACGTTTAGGCATCATTATTTAGGACAACAGAGCCTTCTAGAATCCAGCAAAAAGATACCGTATTTGTTTTTATTGTTGTGTAGACAAAAATTAGATATGAAGTGTACATTTTAAATAGCCCTACTTCTTCATTTTTTATAAAGAAAGGCCAGTGGACAAAATATTGTAGTTAGCAGAACTCTTGATTTACTGTTTTGGACCATTTATTTTTAGGTTCCAAATTAATTAGCTCTTTCACCGTTAGATCTCTGTCACACCAAACAGGGCAATTTAAGAACCATTTCCTTTTATACTTAAAAATAAGAGTCTGAACCATAGCTACAACAGGGAGACAAGCTTAAAGAGTACACCTTCATGTCTGTGGTTCATCACCAATTACATGAGAAGAAGTCACATACTAACACATACTGAATAGTGCTTTTCCAGAAAGGCTTGATGACATCCTAGGGCATTTGATATCACAAGATCTTGTGATTGTCATGCATCTACTTTGGAAGACAAATGATCTTTAAAAAAAATAATAAAAACCTCTTTTTGTCAGATTTGTGGGAGTCACATAACCATATTTTCGTCTAGCAGACTAAATAAGTTTGATTTAAATCATTAGTTGTTAAAATAGCTATGGAAAAGGGTATGTAAACATTGATTCTTAACTGGTATGAAAAGTATGGCTGGTATGAAAAGTCACTGGCCTGAGCAGTAAAATAAGGGAAGTGTGTGATTGCTTAGCCACATCGAACGCTGCGAACACAAAGACAGTACTGGGGGACATTATCTGATATCATATAGCTCAGATTGTATGTCTCTGCAGGAACCAATCAATCTCCCTGCTCTACAAGAGCTATTTGAGAACAGTCTGGTTCATCCTACTCCAGTCCAAAATATTTTCCTGTCTATGTATAGCACATATGCAACACTGTCCAACAAAAACAGTTCTTTTTTTTTTTTTTTTTGTTTTCCTTAATGCTCCAAACTCCAAGGCAGTTACATTGTCCAGGTATTTTTCTGTATCCTAGTCTTAAGCCAGACTGATTTATTCATGTCCAGTCTGACAGAGGCTGAATTCACCAGAACGTAGATTGTTCCCTTTGTGCCAAAAAAACATCTGTTTCTGAACTCCACAGAGAAAATGACAGAGGGATATTCTGTCCATATGCTTCATTAAACAAGTTCAATATTATCCCTGAGGATAATGAATGGACTACTTTTTTTAATCATAGGACAAATGCAGTCTGGGTATGACTATAGAGTTTAATTAAATTTATTTTATAATATTAGAAATAGACCAAAAGTGAGCACATTTTATCTTGCATTGAAAGGTATGAAATTAAAAGATTATATTACTTTTTTATAAAAATAAAAAAAAAATTCTGAATCTGCAGACTGCCTTCATTACTCATACCCTATATCATTTACTGCAGCACACATCTAAACCTTTCTAGTAGAAACTATTTGCGCATTATGGCTGCTTCCTTTCATAGATGTTAATGAGGGTGATGAAGCTAATTAACACAGAGCCATCTGACGATGTCAACAACTGCAGACGTTAAAGGGAGCTGAAAATTAGGTGAAAGAAATAATAACACAAAGAGATGAAAAGACTAAGAGAATAGATCTATGAGAAGGTAGACAACGTATATTAAAATGTCTGTGACAAAACACTCAGCAAGAAAAGATGGGAGCAGGAAGTAAGCTAAAACAGAAAAATGGCAAAAGAAAAAAATATTTCAAAAGGAAAAGCAGGCTTTTTCTAGAATGGATCTGTGTATCCGTTATAAAACGGCCATATAGCAAAATGTGTCTTTCTGACTGACCGCTACAGGTAAACATAGCTGTCATTCAACAACAGTGCTGCTCAAATTTTTGTCTAGCTTCTTTAGAATAAACTGCCTGTATAGTTTATTATCAAAGATTACAAATTAGGATTTTCAAAAATTATTATAAAGCACTGAATGGTCAGAAACATGAGAAATGTTGCTTTACATATTATCCTATGGAATAGTACTCACAAAACATTTCCGGCAACTGCGAAGCTGTTGCTTGAAAGAAATTCAAGCTTTTTCCACCAAATAGAAACTACTTAAACTCTTAGATAGTTTTGGTTTTCCTCATCTGAACGGCTCACTATGGTCGTTTAGAAGAGATGGTGTTGGACGGAATTCAAGACTTTGCTTTTAAAAATTAACTTTAGCAAATCTTTAGAAAGTCACATTTTAGTTTAAAAAGGTTGTTTTGATAAATTAACAGATGAAGATGTACTTTTTCTGTAAATTATCTTTAATAAGAACAAATTTTACAAACAAAAATATCTACCTTGACCCACATAAATCAGAACACACCCAAATCATGATACTACTGACATCGTGTCAATCCACAGAATACGTTTTGTTTTGTTATATGGTGCATTATCCTATCAGAATTCGTCCTCAGATGGGTCCACTGTGGTAATAAAGGGATGGGCATATTTAGAAACAAAGCTCAGCAAAAACACAATGTGTGCCAGGCAAATATTGAACATACCACTACACCTCTACCAAATTCTGAACTTATTATCTGAATGTTAT
The DNA here is from genome assembly GCA_963556495.2 of Valencia hispanica. NCBI lineage: Eukaryota > Metazoa > Chordata > Actinopteri > Cyprinodontiformes > Valenciidae > Valencia > Valencia hispanica. Next base: position 48,789,942 of record OY747705.1, on the reverse strand, counting down.
AGATGAAATCAAGACTCATTGGACCAGGTAGCATTTTTCTTCTCTCGTTTTGCTCAATATCGGTGAGCCTGTGCAAGTTCTAGCCTCACTCTCATGTTATAAGCTGACCGGAGTGAGACTCGGTGTGGTGTTCTGCTGCTGTAGCCATATGTTTCAAGGTTCCACATGTTGTGCCTTCACAGTTGGTATTTTTCATACCTTGGTTTATAGCAAGGGATCATTTGAGACACGATTGCTTTTGGTTCCTATTAAACCAGTTTGTTTATTGTGTATTCCCCTGACCTGTCAGGCGGGTTAGGAGGGGAAGCCGTCTAAAGTGGAGTTTGGAGTATTCCACACGCAGAGAGTAAAGGACACTGGAGGGCTGGTGGTGGTAATGACAAGAATGGGAGAACTGGAGAAGGCGGGTCGCCTGGATTGGTTCCTCTAGCTGAGCTGAAAGGCTGGTCTCTTGGTCTGCTCTGGTGAGTAGATGCGTTTAGCACTGGTCTTGAGCTACTTGTCATGAGTAGAAACGCTGACTGAGCAAGGATGAGATGAATGAAGGGGTTTTTGAATCCTGGGGGAAGAGGATCCAGCCAATGGCTGGTGAGGAGACCATTAGGCACAGCTGTTCCGAGTTGAGCTTGATGGCTTCTTGACAGATCTCTTAAATCAACAAGGCATTTTTCGATCACACAACTGCTGCTTACCGGCATTGAGTTGTTGTCTTGTGATTAGCTGATTTACGATTTGTGTTAACAAGCAATTGAGCAAGTATATGCAATGTAAGTTGCCATGTTATGTTTCATACAGCTATAGACCATTCACCTGAAGTAAACTGGTTCCAATAAAATTTATGACCATCAGCAACTTTCTCTGATATCAGGAATATTCTTTACTGGACCACCAGCCATTTCTAATATGGTTTCCAGAAAGACAATAGAGCAGGACTGGGAGGTAATAGACACACTTATCTGTGGCATAAAAACAGTCTAAACAACACCAGAGCAAAACCACAGAGCAAATAAACAGAGGTAATAACACACAAGAAACAAAGGCATGATTCTTAATCCTAGACGGACCAGTAAAGAGCCTGTTCTGATAAAGAACAACACAGCCAATAAACAGGGTCAATATTTCACATCTTACATCAGTATAAACTAAAGAGCCAGACAAAACATTTTAATCTTTTTGGGCACACCTGTTTATGAAATATTAGACCATTGTTCTAAATAAATAAATGAGCAGGTAGACTGATATATATTTGTCTCATTTGTCTAAGCGAGAGCTTTTAAAACAGTACATATTTTTTTATTTATGCAAGTCCTTAAAGCCTTCAAGCACCATTGCAAAGAAACTAAGAATGTATGACTGTTTATGTTGTATGTTCAGAAAATATTGTATTGTAATTGTCTACTTTCTTGGGGAAAATCGAAAAAAAGCACTCAAAAGCACTTTAATCAGAATCTTTTAATGTTGTGCAATTATGAACTAAGCCTTCTGTTCATGTAAATACACATTATTATCTGTATTAATACATAAACCCTTGCCAGATGTACCAAAGTATGAAGCCATGCAAAAAACACATATTGTACACTGCAGAGCAAGCTGCATAGTTGAACGCAAATCAACACATAAATTTACATTCTTTTGATCCTTACCCTCCAGCTTTTTTTTCCTACTGGCACACACAGACAAACAGACATGCAGAATAACACAAATCATGCTCGCTGCTGATAAAAACAACTGACTAATTGCCACTTTTAGTAGCTTAATGTTCATATCACTGAATTGGGTGTGAAAGTATTGCTGTGTGTCGTTGGGAAACCGAGTTTTCCAACGTTATGTCAGCTGCCAAAGCTATGTGGGGAGCGTTAACTTTGCAACCACAAAGAAAGAAAAAAAAAAACGCTTACATACAGACAAATACAAACTCAGTTTTACACATTCCGGGCAACCACAAGTGACCAATGTCATACCCTGTAAAAATAGGGAACTACTACAAAAAAAACAGTGTCAACCGATGAAAGGAGCATTGTGAGGTAAACAACATAAAATTATGCCAGAAAACCTACCGGGAGGGCTAATTAATCATGAATGAAAATACATTTTAGGTGCAAAATGGGGGCATTAGTAAACAAAAGAGAAAATTGAAAAAGGAAGGTAATTTACAAAGCCTAAATTGCTTCTCACCTGCCATGGAGCTCTTATCACCTTCTGGTCTGTTTGAATGAAAAAGCTACTGGCCCTGTCTGCAAAGAAAAATAGCAAAAAGCAGGGTGGGGTGTGTGAGTAGGGGGGGGGGGGGGGGGGGTTGGGTTGATGTGTTGGTGGGTGATATAGACGAGAGAAGGAGGGCGAAAAGGCACCGAAGTTGGTAAAACCATCAGCTCTCTCACTACAATAAGTTTATCAGTAAAAACATACCTGCTGCAACCAATAAGACACAAACAGCTGCAAATCTGGTAAACAGATATCACTTCTTGAGGGTGCAGTCACTGTAGGAGTGAATAGAGGTATGATAGGAATTTCCTTAAGTGTGCAGGATCACAAGGGAACAGATTGAAATGTCTCTATCTGCAGCCACTGGAAAATCTTTGGCATACTGTCATGTGTTCACAGTTGTTTTTTTCTCAGACTTTGCCAGTGGGCATCAGTTTTACCCAACACTCAACTCCCACCGTGCATCAGTCTTAATTATTACAGCAGCACTTAAATTCAAGCCCCATGTTGTGTCAACTGTGAGCAGTTTTGACTGAGCTTCATGCTGGATGAAAACAAAAACACTTCAGAAGCATCAAATGAACAGTTTTCAAGTCCATGCTCATACATTTCTGTGAAATCTAAGAGGTAAACACCTCAGACACATCTGACTGGCTCAATAACAGAAAGGAGTCTAAAGAGTAAACCGGCTCAGTTGGCTTTATAGTGTAAATAAGGTAATTTATTAAGTACCTTTAAATAGGGTAACTGCCCAGGCAAATAGAACCAAACTCTTATCTATCCTTTGCTCCAATTAATCAGTCCCACAGAACCAATTTAACTATTAGCGAATGTGCAGAGCAGCAAGCATCTAGCAGCCAGCACAGCCAGTCCTCATGTTTAATGGGCATATCAAGTAAGGCAACAGATATGAATTAATTTATTTATAGGGATACCAGATAAAGTTAGAAGATTTCTCTTGAAACAAGACTGGAGGGAGAGACTGGAGTGTATTGCAATAGATTAGAGTATCATTGAAAAGTTAAGTTGATTTAGTGATTCAATTTAAATAGTGACTCTCATTATATATTTGAAGTGTTTATTTCTCCCATTGTTGTATATGACTTGCAATCAATGAGAACAAAAAAATCTGTTTCTCAGAAAGTAGGAAATTACATAAGACCAATAAAAAGTTGTTGGTTCTCCAATGGGTTTACTGTCACATTTAATAGGGAAAACCAACCATGGGGCAGATTGTCACAATGAGTCTGAGCGTCTTTGAAAAAGTAAGGTGGGCTCAATTGAAGGCAAGATCCTATGCTTTAATTTAATCCACAAATTTCTCTTGAAATATGTTTGGATGATGAGTAATATACACTAGAGCAAACAGTGAGACAACCACCCCCGGTCTCCCCTAGAAAAGTATTCGGGTATGACCTACACAACTGTGAAGACTTGACAGTTATCCAGCAGAGAGTTGCTGACATCTTCCAAAAACCATAAAAGGTCAGAGTGCTGTATTTAATCACATTAGTGGAAAGTTAAGTGGAAGAAAAAGTGTTAGAAGATGTCACAGGGAATGACGGTAGAGCATGACAAAAGTAGTACGCAACTACCATCAAAACAAAGAAAAAGGTTTTGCAAACAAACCACTTCCATTCGTTTTTGTTTCGAAATTATCCGGACACCTATGTAGCCTGCTCACATTCAGCTCGGTGGTATTGGTGAGGCTGTACAGAACACAAGCATGCTTTACTGGGGAACAAATGAGAGCAGAAAAAAAATTATAATTTGAGTTTGAGTGCTCAATGGGTACTAAGTCGTGCTCCATTCTGTAAACTAACAAACCTGCAACATCTCCATGTGAGACCAATAAAATGTGGAAGAATGTAATAGCATTAAAAATAAAAAATCTGTCTGTGGAATAAGGCCTGGCGAATAGTTGTCAACATGAGTTTGATTTATTTTAAAACATACTGTAGTCTGGTGTAGGTTGAAGAATTCAACACTCAATAGACTGAATTGGATTTAACTGTTTAGAGTGCACTGCACATTAATTCAAAGTAATCTTTCTAAAGGGATTTTTTTCACAAAGATAAAACCAAAGCCATATAATAATCTAAAATGTTGTCAGATTCTGTGGTTGAATCCTCTCGTCTGCGTAAATCTCCAACACTGCACAAAATCATCCTACATCCTTTCATCTAAATCAGTGGGTTGAAAGAGGGTGTCATGCGGCCTTGGGGGCTTAAGCTTCTTTTTAGCAGATCACATGAGCCTTCTCTTGTCAGGTGGGATCAGATCCCACCTCAGACCCTCAGGACCTCCACAATCCCGCTTTGTTTGGTCTTTTTATCTAAATGTCAATGTAAGACGCTGTTAATTTAATTAATCATTAGTTTATTTAAAGAGCAAACATTAGTAAAATGAATAAATTGCAATGAGAAGGAGGATTATAAGGTTAAGTTTATTTGTACTGTTATGGGAATATTTCTATGTAATCAGGATTAAATTAACGAGTTACATTCTTAGTAAGTGCATCTGGGCAGCGGGGTCATGTTGGAGACAAGCAGCGCTTTCTGTATGCAGTGTTTTGATAGAATTGTATCAGACTGCTTAAACAGACGTCAGTAAGCAGCAAGATATCAACAGGACACTCTGACCTCGTGCTTCACGCTCTACAATCAGAGTGGTGTGATTCAACCTTGCTGGGCCAGACAGTGGAACTGAGAAGGAGGTAAGTGAAGAGGATATTCTTTGATTTCCAAATATATACTTGCTAAAATTTTGGCAAAGTAATGTATTATTCTGGTTAGTGGTAACGTGAAGGAATGTATAGTGCTGAAAAATATAGCTTTGAACAAAGCAATTAGTTTTATTTATTATAAACACAAAAAAGTTAACCCAACATTGTTCCTAATGGTCAAAATGCATGCAAATATATTTGGTCTTTAAAAGGTTTTCCAGTGGATTTTCAACTATGTACTCTTATGTCAAAGTACAAAAGGCCAAGAGTAACATGTGACAACCACTCCTTGGAGTAGTGAGACAACCAGCCTCTGGTTGTCTCACTACTCACTACAAGTGACCTCTTGACAAAAAGTTTAGCTAGCTAACACATGGCTTTATCTAGCCTAACAAATCTTAGCTCAAATCAAAGCTCTCATTATTTACTTTTGATTAATTGTTGTTTTTAAACTAACTTTTATTACAAACATAACACCAACATCAAACATTTTCTTGATCCATAAAAATGACAAAATGTATCCTCACCCCAGTGTCGTGTTTTTAAATCAAAAGATGAATAGTGCAAAATGACCAGATTAATAAAATACATTTTTTATATCAGAATCAAACCACAGTATGGCTGTAATAAGCAACGGGACCACCAACAAACCAACCAACCCATGGGACAACCAGCCCCAGTCTCCCCTACTAAGTCAAGAAACAAGAGTAAGAATTAAAATGATTAAAAATAGCATATTTCAGGAAATGGTCCCATTCTAGAGGAGGTGGATGACATGCACCCATGGCACTTAGCAGAAAATTGCTCCAGTATATTTTGTCCTGCATAAAATAGATTTAGTTGAGCCTTTTAGAACATTGCCCGATGGTAAATGAGCAGCTGGCACATTTGCATTAACTTAGTTTAAGTGACTGAACACAAAGAGAAAAGCAGAGAATTAAGAAATTATATTCTGATGAAATGTTTAATCTTTCCAGGCAGCAGCAGCTGAATATTCATATGACAGTTCATGTAAGTAAAATGCATTTTTTTAAATATAAAAACAAAAGTTTATGTTTCTCCAACCCAGATAAACTATTCTTATAAGGGGGAAATACCATAAGAGAATAAAAACAGTGGTGCATGTAAATGTATTCCGTCACCCTGAGTCAATAGTTTGTAAAACCACAGCTCAAAATCAGCTAAACTGGATTGAGATTATCTGTAAACAGAGTACCCTAAGAAAACCTATGAATGCAAAGAGACAACACTGAAACTCAAGACAGAAAAGCCTTGAGTGGGATTTTGCAGCATTTTGCTGTGAAGCATAGTGCCCTTACTGTGCTGACGTGCATTTGCGTACCGGACAATGGTTTTTGATCCCGAGGCTTTTTTTTATTGGACCTCCCAGAGTTGAAAAATATTTGAGATATTGAAATTTGCAACATGCATCTGTTGTGAAACCATGGCTATCTGAGACTAATTAAAGTCAGTCTTTATCTGAATGTCATTCGGTTACTAACATTAACTCCTAAAAACCTTCTGTAATTGAAAAATCACATCATGTGTCCTATTTGAACTCTTATTTGGGATGTCAAAACTAAAGAAAACAGTGTCTTGAGGTGACAATAATTCCTGGTAGGCCATCATTAAGAAAACTGGATGTATTCCAAGACATGTAATATGCATAGAAGAGAGATATACTGTCAGAGACAAGGTGTACTTTACATCCTCAGTCTGTCTTCCTGCTTTGGCAAAACCACAATGCTGAAATATTCAAATAACAAGCTGTGTTGTGCAAAGTCCAGCACCCCACACCTATATGTAAGAAGTGTGGCAGTATATAAGTGTGAAAACATAAAATAGCACTATACTCCCACATTGGTAGTCATAACCAAAGCTTTTTCTTAGACATAAGTTTGACCTAAAATTAAAACTAATTTTGATCAGAATGTGAAAACTGCAGCTAACCTACCAAAATACTCACAATTATTTTGTGTTATTATTATAATTATTATTTATTTTTTTACAAAACATTCAAATAATAATAAAATATAAGTGGTGTTGGCAGACAGTGTGCATGTTTTGGTGGAGGCAAGTGAATTTGTTTGCATTAAAGTGAACTGTTTTTGCCAAAGATGGTTGCAGTTATCATGGCAGGCAAGCCAAAAGAAAATACCATGGAATAACATGTAAAATGAGATGGTTGTTCTCATAATGATAAAATCATTCACATGATTAAAAACAATTCAGCTGAACTTAATGAACATTTCATTTGGCAAGCGCTTACATTTAATACAGTGATGTAATTATTTAAAAGACCACATTTTACTCTGGGATAAGTCATAAATCATATCTGATACCAATGGTTAGTGTTTAGACATGCTGTTAGGTTTTTTTTGTGGTTTACCTAAAAACGAGTCACACACAAAAGTCGGAGATAATTTAGACAATAAGCTCTGCAGAGGTAGATGTGGTTCAATCAGTTCTGCAGAGGGAGACCAGCAAAATACTATAAGGAATGAGCCAACCGTTTGTCTGTTCTCAGCTCCTCGTCACTCGTCTCCCACTGATCTCTCATCACTGGTCTCAAAGGGTCTCACCTCTGCAGACTCTCTTTATTTAGTCACACTTCATTAACATATTAAAAGAACAGGATGTCATGCACAAGAGCATGTGGCTGAAACCAAAATGACATTTAAAAAGTACATTAGAACTATGTGATAAAAAACACCCTAAGAAAATAATAATACACCATTATTATTTTTCCCTAACACATGCCATTTCATCCCATAGAGTTACAGTGGACTAATTAATCAAAGCAAGGATTTACATTGTTGCTCAAGTATGTTGTCTCAAGGGACCTCAAAAAGTAGTTTTGATGTAAAACCAGCCTCATTTTCTGCATGTTTGTAATGTATGTTGAATGTATGTGTAATTTGTATCACTGCTTCCGTACACACAGTGTGAAGCTGAAGACCATATATAGCCTCAGCCTAACACTGCAACGCTAGCCGACGATATCAAACCCCATGAACCCAAACAAAAAGAATGTGAGCTGCATTTTCTCCTTTGCTTTCCCTACTCTGATCTCTTAGTTTTTCCAGGAAAGCTCATACATAGAAAAAAACATATGAACATGATTCACCATCCACAATTTTCACAAAGTGTTGCTGGCAGATGTTACCAGTTCCACAAAGGATCTTCTCTCCGGCCTATTTTCTATTCTGTTTCAGGGTGAATGTATTTACTTTTGCATCACAAAAGTAAATCAAAGAACCAGTCAAGCTAAACACTTTTCAAAAGATTGTCAAAACTAATTTAGGACTTACATGACACACCACTCCTGACATTTTGACAGTTGACTGAGCTCTGAATCAGACATTGTTTTCTAGCCAACGACAGTGCATGAGAAAACAGAAAGACACTCCCTAATGAAAAGCTGTTTTATACAGGTTGGGATGTACCGTGGAGAAATAAAGCGTAATATATTTCTCTTGTAACTTGTACATTCCACTTTATTTTATTGAGATTTAATGTGATGGACCAACAAAAGGTAATACATAACTTTGAAGAGAAAGAAAAATTATATCACATTTTCAAGATTAAATTTTTTTTTCTAATCTAAAACATGTGGCATGCATATGTATTCTGCACCTTTACTGTTGGTACCACTTAATAAAATCCAGGAAAATCGATTGCCTTCAGATGGCATCTAATTAGTAAATAGAGCCTATGAAGCTAAGAGAACACACCATGCAGGTCAGAAATACAGTTGAGGAGAAGTTTAAAGCAGGGTTGTGTTTTGAAACAATATCCCAAACTTTGAACATCACGGAGAACTTTACAATCCATCACAACTCCAACAGTACCAAGACATGGTCAACCATCTAAAATGAGGGGAGGGCATGACTCAAAAAAGCAACCCAGAGGACCATGATAACTCTGGAGGATCTGCAGAGATCCACAGCTCAGGTGGAAATATAAGTCAACAGGACAAGTATTAGTTGTTTACTGCACAGGTATTTATAGAAGAATGGTTAGATGAAAGGTAAACGAAAGCAGTAAGAATTGTTGTATTTTGTACAGCTTGGCCAAACATGTTGAAGGCACAGCTCTATTCAGGGGAAAGGAAAAATGAACTTTTTAGCTTACATGCAAAATGTCATGTGCCACACATGGTTGTGGCAGCATCATGCCATGGGGATACTTTTCTTCAGCAAGAACAGAGAAGCTGGTCAGAGTTTAACTGACCTATTTCAATGAGCAAAAACTCATCTGCATATGCAAAGCTGTTAGAGGCATAATTTTTCAGATTTTTCTTCATAAAAATGTTCCACTTCTCAATCATACATTACTTTATTTTGGAATTTCATTTGAAACCCAAATAAAATACACTCAAGTTTATCGTACAGGGGCAAAATGTGAAAATGTTCAAGGGGTTATGAGAGCATTTACAAAGTACTGCACTTACAATATCAGCACCTACACCAATCGGTACCTAAATTCTTATCAGTCAACTGTGGCAAAGAATATTGATGAGAATCTATATCTTACAACATAACAAACATATTAACAATGGAATCAAGTCACAACCAGGAGTTTCCAAGGTGTGTTTGTATTGCTGGTCTGTGACTGGCAGACATCCTGAGGAAGACGGGTTACTGATAAGGCTTTCAGGCAGGGAAACGACTGTTTATACGTTGAAACAGACGCCCTCAAGGCTAACCGCAGCACACACCTCACTGCACAAGTGAAAATGATCTGAACTATTTGAAGCAGTGTGAGTTCATGGGCAAAAATAAAAAAAAAGTCAGCAAATCATCAATGGTCCAAATGCAAGGTGACTGCAAACTAAAATCCATAGCTAGAACCGTCTTTTGGGGTTTATTACCAAGTCAGTTAAACACAATGACCAATGTAAAATACAAAAATTAAGTGCATGACATTGCATTCCTTCGTTAGTGAAATGTGTCAGCCAAAGTTTATCTTACCACTAAATACTGTCTGGGGCATGGCAAAGGAGGTAGAAAAAAAACTCTAAAGATCAGCAGCAGCTGGATCAAATGTATGAGTATAGAGTTAGTAACTTTGGAGGGCATTATAAATAGACAACACGATCACATGGTTTGTCCTGCTATATAAGATTTTCTTAGGAGTCGCTAAAACCCATACCATACAGAACCATGTGTCAGTGCAGCTTTCAGACAGCCTAGATGTGAAAATTGCTGTGACATGGCTTTTGACCAGTTGATCATGCACATAACAGCTTTAGCATGTTTTACTCTCACTAAAATTTAAACAACTGGGCTAATATGGATGAGATTTCAATTCTGACGCATCAACACTTGCCTTTTGGTACCTATTTGGTACCATGCAATAATTACACAACATTAAAACTAATAAAGGATCTTCCTTTCTCAACAGCTCCTTGCAGAAGTATGACATTTTTAGCATTTGGTCACATTACAGAAACAATCTTTTGAGTATTTTCTTTATATGTTATGTGATAGACCAACTATAAGTAATGCACATGTGTCAAACTGAAGGCCGCGGGCCAAATCCGCTATAACGACTCTGGAGGGCCACCTAAATAGAACCTTTAACAGTTGTGTGCCTGAATATTATTTTATCAGTCAAGTCAAATCAAATCAGTACTTATTTCAATAGTGCTAAAGTACAGAGCAAAATACACCAAATTACAGTGCAGAATTCAGAGACAGATATTTATTAATAATTTAAGAGTTTGATAACTAGTTTTGTCAACACTTTCTGCCACAACTGGCTATTTGAGGATATTAATGATCTTGTTGTGGCCCAAAATGGAAATTAGTTTGACACCCATCAAGTAATTCATCACTGTAAGGTGGAAGAAAACTGATACATTATTATCTGTCCAGACCCTCTTGATTCTGATTAGTCTGATAACCCTAAATAAAACAATATCTCAAACTCTGAACATCTCACTAAGAACAGTTGATTCTGAAAACGAAATCCTACTTAGACATCTCTGTCCACCTGAAATGACAATTCTGACATTCAGAGCAATAATCAGAAAAGCAGCCAACAGTCCCGTAGCTCTGGAGGATCAGCAGATATCCACAACCCAGGTGGGAGAGTCTATTGAATGGACAATTATTAATCATACACTCCACAAATATGGGCCCTCATTTATCAGACGTTCATAGAAACTGTAATATATTTTATCCTACGAATTAAATTTAGAATGTTTGTACAAACAGTCAAAAGTTGAATTTATAAAAAAATGCGGTGGCCACTCGTACACATGTTTTTCCACATTCATCTGTTGATAAATCCCACATGTGCGTACCTGGATGCCTGTGCCCGTTCAGTCATTTGCATACAGAAATGCCCTAAATTAACCATATTTGGTCACACCGCATCATCTGACACATGCATTAATCCTTGTGTTCTTCATGAAAATAGTGGCCAAGAGAGCGAAAAAAAGAATTTCAGTAACATCGAGATTGAGGTGAAACATAAGTGGGCCCAAAAAAAAAAGAGTCGTGATGAACAGACTTTTTAAAAACTGTCATAGTTAACGCAAATTAATTTGAACAGAGATAGTTTTTGCCCTCTTTCATCAGCGGTTCCTCTGCTTCGTGTCTCCCCCCTCAAGCACGCAGTAGTAATATTCCTGCTGCAGAAATAAAAGGAAATGTGGCAAAGAATCATTTCATTTGCTGTTATTCACGTCTGTGGAAATACTTAACTTCTTTGAACAAATTAAATCAGTTAAATTTGTCCCGAACATTCCTGATTGGTTTTATCAGATCAGCGGTAACCAATAAAAAAGAACACTGCCTATGAGAAAGTTACAGGGGCTGTAAATGCGGTCGGGACAGTGGAGAGGTTCTTTTGGAAATAAAGAGAAAAATGGTTCAATATGAAACAGAATACAATAAAACGACCCTCAGCACACAGCTGGGCTAGATCTTCTACCAGAGGTGCACAGATCGCTACATTTGACAGGCGTGTGGCCATGGGTTATTGGAGACACTGCTTTGGCTGGCATCATTATGCGGGACCATCTAGTTTCCACAGTTTATTTATAAGCATAACAATATCCTTTTAAACTGAAGCGCTTGATGTGACAAGTAAAAAAGGACACTGAGAGTGCAGACCTACGCGAAGCAGATTGCAACCACCACCCCGCCAGATGCCAATTGACAGTATTTCCATGCATGATCACCCAATTATTTATTTCTTTGCAAATTTCTAACATTTCTTGAAAGTTTGATCTAAATCCGTCCATAGCTTTTTGAGTTATTTTGCTAAAAGACAGACAGATGAGCTCCTTGCCAGAGGTGATAAACTGATGAGATAAATATTCCATCAAAGTAAAACTGTTTTAGTGTTGTAGTTCCCCCGTTCTATTACTAGATGCGGTGTGTTCGCATGGTCAGAGCTGTTCTTATATTTAGGAGCATTTCTACTCACAAGTACAAGATAGTCAATACTACAATGCTTATGCTTGTTCCTATGTACAAAATACGCACAGATCTGTACGTAAGTACGTTCCCATGGGTCTGCCTAAAAAGTCAATCAGACAGCTGCAGCTGATCCAGAACACTGCTGCTTGTGTCCTCACTAGAACCAGGAAAGTAGAGCACATCACCCCAGTTCTAAAGTCCTTACACTGGCTCCCTTTAGCTCAAAGAATAGACTTCAAAATACCTTTACTAGTTTATAAATCAATGAATGGCTTTAGCTCTAATTCCAGTCTACTCAACATCCCTAGAATTAGAACCAAACATGGAGAAGCAGCTTTCAGTTTCTATGCTCCTCTAATCTGGAACAAACTTCCAGACAACTGCAAGTTCTTTTAAATCACAACTAAGAACTTATCTGTTTAGAGCTGCCTTTGAGTAATGCTTTAATGTATCATATGTTTTGTGTGTGCTTCTTGATTCATTGCTGTTTTTACTCAATCAATCACTCCTGGTAGTACTAAAGCCAGGTTTTTCAAATTCTTCTTCAGAGTATTTTCCAAACCTATTGTCTGCATCTCTGCTGATGATTTGATCAATTAGTTCTTCTTCAGGGATGTCGAGTCCGTATTACTCATCTAAACTTTTTGTGTATTGTTTGATTTTATATTAGCCAACAAGTATATGAAGAACAGTTGGATTGTAGTTTTTGATGTTTTAAAATGTTACAGGGGTTACTAATAAAAAAAAGGAGAAAAGCACATTTGAACTCACTCAGTACAAGCAACAAACAGCAGTATTACCCAGAAGGTCAACTTTCTCAGCAAATGCAGCATGTTGATCCTCATGGGAAGCTACAAGGGGTCACAGCCTTGTCTGAACAATTCCCTGAGACCTTCCCTTTCGTAGGTAAAAATGGGAGGGGTGTCATGCATGCTGATATGAAGACAAATGTTGGTTTAAACAGATAATGCTATTTTAAAGCCTGCAGGAGCCCATATCTAGCTTTATCATCCCTAAGGAGAACCTTGTGGTATTTCAATGTTTTCCTTTTATGGAAAACCAAACCAAACGTTGTAAATCTTTATAATTTAAACAAAATGCTCTAAATTTGGAAAATTGGAAACGCATGTTAAGGATGGCTTTGGGGATTTGTATAATGAGAGATAACAATAGAAATAACTTCTTTGGATAAATAAACTGTCTTGTGTGGGAATTTGTTCTTGGTCTTGATCCAGTTGAAGGCAAAAAAAAGAGCATTAACTCAGACCTTTTAATTGTGCATTTTATTTTTAAATGTGCAGAAAAAATATTGAGATTTTTCCAAATAAAAGGGGATAGTGGTAAAGGGAGGGATTTCCTCCTGAGCATACCGTGTTTTCTACAGTGTGATACAAAGGTCCAGTTTTGGCTAACAGCCCTCTCTGCATGTTACACCCACTCTCTTATCTTTCCTAACACTCTCTGTGGTTCCCTACCTTAAAAAAGTCTGAGTCAAACTCATTGGGAAGAACAAGTGCAACTAAAGTGGAGGCATTGTAGAGCAACAGCTGCCAGTTAAACCTTTTTACCTGTATTTTCTTGGAGGATTTTTCTCCTTCTTTTACATGTGGAGCTACACTCAGATGGTCAATAAATATTGCAGCATGCTCCCGGGAGAAGGACTAATTGAGGAACATAATCAGCAGGATGGCTTCATAAAAAAATGAAGCTTTCCTGTTGTTAATGAGGTAACAGAGATTGACTGTGCTGAGCAATACTTTAAAGATACAAAAAGAATTGTCAGTTTGGTCCTTTATACAGAAAGCGGGCAGAGCGGCGAAATAAAGGAGCAATTAGGAACGCTTTAGGTTTACAACATATTATCAGAGTATCACCTGATGATTTGGGAGAAGATGTGTGAAGTCATCGTTCATGCCTAAAGCAAGTCAATTTTGCACCTAAAGCAAACCATATTGTCAGAAAAAAAGGGGTTAAAAAAGACAGAGCAGTATCTTTCTAGTCTTTCCAATATGCTTGTTGACTCTTAAGACAAGTATATGGGCATATAACCAGTTTGCAAGAACATCCTAGACTCTGGCTTATTATGAAGGTAGATATGTTATGTTAATATTCCACTCCGCGAAGTCCATTAATTTCTGTTAATGGACACCTCAAAGGGCATTATCCCACTTATACCATGGTCACTTACGAAAGAAATAAGTATTTAATCAATTAATAATACTTTAATGTGTTTTAGAGTTTAAATCGTGAGGGTTTTTATCTTTATAAGTCGAACGCACTATTTAATATCTCCCGTATACAGGCGTTGTCAAGCAATGTGGCCACAGCGACCTGACTGCAGCAGTTGATCAGTGTTGTGAATGTGGCTTTACCTTACGTTACGTAATAAAAAGTATTAATATGTTAATGTTATCAAACTCACCAAATAAGTTAAAAGAAATGATAAAATCACTCATGTTTTGTCTGTCTTGCTTTTGCGATGTGTCAACTGTAAAATAGCGTTTAGTCTCCGTTGCCATGGTAACCGTCTAGCGTTTGAGCCAGCGCAAAAATTTAGAACTGTCATCAGGCGATTTGACGGGACGCCTTTCCTAGGTGTGCATTATAACATTTTAACCTACACCCTCCAGCCGATCAGAATCGAGTATTCACCCAAACTATGGTATAAGTAAGGGATAATGCCCGACGAGGTGTCCATTGTCAGAAATTAATGGACTTCAAGGAGTGGAATATTAAGTTGACATGGGTCTATTTCCTCTTCAAAACACATAACGGACATGTCTTACGATGTTTGGCGAAGTAACTCATCCCAGCTTGGTGCGTCTTGGTGTACATACAGTCTATGGTCATGACGGTATGGAAAGGGAGAAAAAAATTTGGCACGTCCACACGACCTCTCACTCTGATTGGTTGATCTATTGACGACGTCATCACTCCCTCCGCTCCCCCTCCTCCCCCATCGCCCCTCTGCTCTCTGCCCTTATCCTTCAACTACAAGTTAGTTTTGGCACAAACATTTCGCAGATAGTGTGCCAAAATTCTGTGCACTGTTTTCGCTGCGCTGTGATTCGTCGTAGTTGATGTGTGCGCACTAAGCAGCAGATTCAATTGGTTGAAATCAATACGTTGAAGTTGTAACCAAAAATAAACACATAAAAAATATATTTATGGTACGAAATGATTAATGATAAGCGGAGAGCTGTAATTATGTTTGTATAAAAATTAAAGCAGACATGTGAATATTTCTATGTGACTTTACATTCAGAACAGGTTAATGTGAAAGTTTTCTCCAGGTGAAAATCTGACACTAGTGCATTTGTTTCACACGGGGTCTTACATGTTTGGGGTTTTAGTGCAATTTGAAATTCAGTTTGTGTGTGTGATTTTTTTCCCCCTGCTGTGATGGTTCACATAGAACTTCAGAATTTTGTTGCTCAAGTTCTCAACTGCAATTCTACAAGTGTTCAGGTAGATGTTTGACATATAACTTCAGATTTCTATTGCTCCAGTTCTCAAATGGTATTCTACAAGTGTTCACAACACAAGCTACAACTACATGCGTTTTGGCACATATCTACCTTAATACTTATGCAGTCATACTGTTTCTATGGTCTAAAGTCCTTTTAATGACTAGATACGATGCCAGAGTTATCAGTGTTTTCTTTCCCTGTATGGAGTAGAAGCACTGCCTGTCCCCTAACTCTTCCTGGATGTCAGCTACATTTTTCTCACAGTTTTTTTTTTTTTTTTGACACATTTATGGAACAAAGACTATAAGGGCTTGCCCCTACCCCACTCGTTGCTGTACACAAATTGCTAAAGGAAGACTATATGTTTCTCTTGCTTCAAAGAAAGGCAAATTTGGCTAGCTGGAAATATTTCCACTCACAAAACATATGAACAGTCATGGTGTGGAAACTGAAGTAGTGTCACCCAACAATGGTATTAAGGTACAATTGTTTTAAAACCACAGTTCACACACTCAGAGCAGCATGTCTGTCAGGATGGCTTCCTTGACAGAACAGAAGAATAATGTGACACCTGGACCGGGGAGTATAGAGTGTGTATGGGGAGTTTGAATGAGTGTACAGCGTCCTTTCTTGTGTGTCTTGGTGTACAGGTGAGAGTGTATGTGTGTAAGAGGGAGGGAACATATGACTGTCTCTGTATTCCTGTGTATTTGTCAGGTTGGGTTGTGGGCTGCCTTCTGGTCTGACACATCTCAGGTCCCCCACCAAATGAGGAGCCTTTCTCCTCTATCACTCCCTGCCGATGACTGATGCCTCTGCCCACCGGTCCGTTGCTGGCTCTATGTGGCCAGGGATGGGTGCTCGGGGGGCATGCCGGTTCATCCCTGGTGCCTGCCTGGCCGGGCCTGGGTGAACTGGTGTGCCGTGCCGATGTTCTCTTTTCGGCGCCGTTGGCCGGTGCGCCTCTTTGGGAGGGGCCGGTTTGGGCATTGTTTGGTGGTAGCTGTCGGGTGGCTCAGCGGGAGTCAGGTTCGGCGTCTCCACTTGATTTCCTGTTCTGTATGTTTCGTGCTTGGTTGGTTCATTGGTGGGTTTGATTGACCTTGGTTGGATGCTTGATCAGTAACACTTCTGTTGTGTGTGTGTACATACACACACACATATATATATATATATATATATATATATATGTGTGTGTGTGTGTGTGTGTGTGTGGATGTGTGGATGTGTAGGTCTCGGTTTGCATTGTTTGATTTGAATTGTCGTTGGGTTTTTTTTCTCTCCCTGCCGTCCTGCGGGTGTAGAGGCAGACTGGGATGTTTTCTTTGTTCCCCTTCCTCTCTTGTATCTTCAACTTACCCTCTCCCTCTTAATTTTCCTACCTCTCTTCATCTTCTTTCTTTCTTCTTCACCTTGATTTTCCGTATCCGTGTCCATAATATCAGAAAAACAGACACCAATTCTAAGCGCCACACTGCCAGACAGAACACTTAAAAAAAGAATTTAAAAAAAAAATAATATGACACGTGCCACAAGAGGAAAGTAAATAGAAAAGAGCTGGCATTTTGACTTTAAGAGTAAAATAATCAACATGCTGAAGTGGCCAGAGAGAGAAAATTACAGCCTAGGTAAAAATGTGGAAATGTTTATTATTGAACACTTAAATAAACAGCAGAGCCATGTCCCGCCATCTCACTACCAGCTGAGATATGTCATTAGCTTAGATGTCAGGCTGTAATTTTTTTCTAAGAATTTCAAAGGGGCTTTTGAACGTGTGTTCTTTATCAGTTTCTTTGAGAAGTGAGCTGCCTTATTTCACTGTTATTCTATTTGTTCCAGTCTATGCAATCATTTTAATTAAGCTAAGTTTAAGTGCTCTTCAACAACTTTAGTCAAGCATGGAAAAATGGGCAAATAGGACTGTGACACACCTAACATTTTAAACACTACTTCAACACTAAAGGAAATACTGAATATTTGATCCCACAGTTAGAAAAATAATGCTTTAATATGTACGTTTATGTATTTATTTTCTGCTCTGGTCTATACGTGAAAAATTTGATCAAATAGTGACATTACATAAATTCATAACACACATAGTTATATATTTTGAGCATGTATTACTGTTGCACTGATTTTTATTATTATGGCTTAATGTCCAGCAGACATTTGTATGTGGTGGCACTGACTCCATTTGCAGTCCAGGCCTTCTGAATCACCTTTATTTTTTGACAAAATTCCAATTTATTGAGAAATGTGATATCCCATTAGAAAAAAGTTCTGTTTTGTTTTTGATACTATACTGATTTTACTGAATTAAGTCATTTCCGGGATTATTTATCTCCAGTGTATTCAACAAAGTATAATCACAGCTAACATAGTTATTCAGAGCTATTATTAAATTAAACACATAATTATTCTAAAGAGTAAATCTGATTTTCTTTAATTTTCAATATGGTAAAATAAAATTCTGGTAATACAAGTTTTTGTACACCAGAACTTAAATAATCTCTGATTTTGTTCCTTCCACATCCAGAGTGTGCCAGACTTATCCTTCCTTGTTGTTCTGATGTCTAAACAAGTCCAGACGTGATTAAGAACAAAACAAACCAACAAAACTGCCACATCAGAATTTTTATAGAAAAACAGTTGAGGCCAAAGTAAAACCATATCAAAAAAGCAAAAGTCTTCCACTGGAATAAACACTAGATAGCTATGAAAAGAGGCTGGCAGCTTATCATCATCCTTCCAACCTTTCTGATGTACTTGTTAATGCTCTCTGCATTTGCAGTGTTTTTGTATCACTGTATAGTAATTACTATACAGTAATATACTATATATATTACTATATATTATAGGCCATCAACAAATTTGACTTTGTGCATTTCTCACAAAATAGAAAATTGAAATACTATTCGCCATAGCTGAAAAAACCCAGAATTGGTAGTTTTGTACCTTCTGGACACTGATTCTTTAAAGAAGCAAATGATGCATAAGCAGAGCAGCTGCATATTTTAAAGAGTAGCAAAACGGCGCATCACAAAAATGTATCTACTGTTGATTTGTTAATTACTAAAAACAAAGCAAATCCTAGCATTATTTGATACTTTGTGAAGCTCTCAAAATGTTTTGTTAACAATATGGCTTTTGACCTTGTACCCCGTCAATATCGATTTTTGACATAAATTAAACTATTTGCTTAACCCTCTCACAGACTCTGGGACAAATATGACCTCAATCTGATCATTGGAGATAGCTTGCACAGTCAACTTAAGATGGAATTTAGTAAAACAGGGTCTCTTGAGGGTTAAAATGTCTTGCATTTTCTATCTTTAAAGCGGGTTAGGGTCGGGTTTTTCCACATGCCTGAGCCAAGCACTAAAAAAAGCTGTTTTGCTTTCCACATGCCGACAATATCCTGGTTTGTTTCTGTTTGTTTACTGAGATATTAATAGTTATAAATTAGCCAATATGTAAAACAAGGATCCTTTATAAATAATCCGTCTGAGGTCTCACTTGTTTTGTTATTTGGCAATGAATCCTCTCTAAGCAAATAGAGACAGCCAGCTCATTTTCTGTTGCTAATTACTTTTCTAAATCTGTCTTAAGATATGTTTGCAAACCTTACACAAAAACTGACTTATTTTGATAGCTGCTCTATTTTTAAATAGCAATTAAACATCGCCCAACATTCTTTCTAACCAAAGAGAAATTTGTAAGGGCTTAATTTTAGAAAATGACTGCAGGTTTCCATAAAGCACACATTCTTCCATTTAAAACCCAAGTACAAATCGGAATCCTGGTTGCAAGTTATTTAAGTTTTACTTCATTTTTCCTTCAATTTCCGAATGAGCAAAACAGAACCTAACAAACTTACTGTACAATCAGTTTTAAAGCTTTATTCCTCTCAGCTCTGGAACGTATGACATCTAAATCAGTTTCAGACATATGGTGAACACAAGTTTTCTCTAATTTTCTGCTCTGCTGCGACTATGGTATGATCCAACAGGTTGACACCATGGATAAAGCTACAGCCACAATAATTAAATGCAAAGTGCAATACAGTATTTTAAAACTTGAGAATTTTAGTTGGACTAGAGGGACTAAACAATATAAATGTGTCATACTACTATCAGATCTACTAGTTGCCTGGACAAATGTTTATCTAACTGTCTATGCATTAATTTGAACTTTAACTCAAAAATTCCTCTAATTCACAAAGCAAGTGTATTTTTAGACTTTATTGTAATTCTGTTTCTCTTGTTTTTAATTCTCAAACTTTCACGTCACAAATATGTATTGAAGTGATATAAAGAAAAACATGCAGATTCAATGTTTTTCTTTAAATCTCTAATCCGGATTTGAATATGACTTCTGACCAAATGAATTAAACCAAGAATTCATTTTTTTCAACTCTGCTCTTTAATGCTTTTACTCTGTATTATAATCTTCTTTATACTGGTATTCTATGTCTTTCAGCTCCACCCTTTCTGAACTATAGTAAGTACAGAACATTAAAATGTATAAAGTATTACAGCATAAAAATAGATTTGCAATGCTGCTTCTTCAATTTATTCTGTTTATCTAATTCTAACACTAACAAAACCTTTGCTGAATTATTTTTTTCAATTTTGGATTGCACCAGCAGTGGAATTATCTGCACATTTTCCCAATGAAGGTTTAATCAGCTTTGACAGATGAAAACTTATTTGAGGGTTTGCATAGTCTTTATATGGACCAAAGCTATGGTGATGGGGCATGTTCATATAGCTGTGAGTGACAAGATGGAATTGAAAAACTGGTTAGGTTTAAAACAAGCTCACCTTATAGTCCAACAAAGCAGGAAGATAATAAATCTCCTCTTAGCCATAATTTCCCTTCTCTACTTGCACTGCAAGTCCAATAGTATTGTTTTCTCTAATTTAGCATCTTTCTGTGCCTTGTAGGCTCAACAGGATACCCCTTTATTTGTTTCCTTGTTGCTCCTCTTCTTTCAAATACAAAATTTGTATACGTAAATAACTCATACCCCACCAACATTCACAATAGGGCCCATATGCGATAGATAGATAGATAGATAGATAGATAGATAGATAGACAGACAGACAGACAGACAGACAGACAGACAGACAGACAGACAGACAGACAGACAGACAGACAGACAGACAGATAGATAGATAGATAGATAGATAGATAGATAGATCGATCTGTGGATCAGCACTGGGAAAGCAGTCTGCTGCTGAACATGCTCCTCCTCCCATTGAAGGCTTCGTGTAGAGGGTGTGAGGGGTTCTTCATGATGGTCCTGAACCTGGACAGAGTCCTCTGCTCTGCCACCTCCTCCACGAGGGCCAGCTTCAGTCTTACCACACAGTTCGCCTTCCTAATAATAATGTTCAGCCGAGAGATGTTCTTCTTGCTGGTGCTGCACCAGCACACTGCAGTGTAGAGGAGGGCGCTCAGATGAGATTGTCCACTGATTACACGACCTACCCACAGCATGCCTCTGGGTAAAAAGTGATACCCATAATGGGCCCTAGACTAGTAGTCAAATAATAAAACTGCAGGGTTGGATGGTGTTACTGCTGAGCACTTAAAGTTTGCAAGTGCAAGGTTAGCTCCTCTACTCTCTATTTGCTTCACTGCATGTTTTGTACATGGGTTTTTACCTGACCACATGCTAACTGTTTTGTTAGTCCCTGTCATTAAGAACAAAGCAGGGAATATTGGCAGCTCTGACAATTATCGCCCAATCGCACTGGCCAGTATTGCTTCTAAAATTGTTGAGTTAATCCTGCTGGACAGGATCTCAAAATTTGTCTCTTCTGCAGACAATCAGTTTGGTTTTAAAGCAAAGCTGGGCACAGATATGTGTATATATGCTCTAAAAGAGGTTATTGATAAATACAAGAAACAAAATTCTTCTGTTTTTACATGTTTTTTAGATGCCTCCAAAGCTTTTGACAGGGTTAATCATGGCAAGTTATTTTTTAAATTAACTCAGAGGGGTGTACCCAAATTTCTTGTACGGATACTTAGCTATTGGTATGCTCACCAAGAGATGTATGTCAAATGGGGGAACAGTATGTGTGCTCCATTTAAGGTTGGCAATGGGGTCAGACAGGGGGGGATATTATCCCCTACTCTTTTCAATATGTATTTGGATGATCTTTCAAAGAGACTAAATGCTTGTAAAACTGGATGTATTGCTGGAAACGTTGTGCTGAATCATCTAATGTATGCGGATGATTTAGTGGTTTTCAGCCCGAGTACAGCTGGGCTCCAACAGCTGCTTAATATCTGTGCGCACTATGGTCTGGAGCAAGATATTAAGTATAACCCAGCAAAGAGTGTTATAATGATCTGTAGAACTAAGGAGGATAAAAATGCAAACTTCTAACTGAATGTGACTAACAAAACAAAATACCTTGGGCATATTTTAACTGACGACCTGATGGATGATGATGACATGGGGAGACAATGCAGGACATTGTATGCTCAGGCGAACACACTGGCACGCAAATTTAAATTTTGTACGGATGAAGTGAAAATAGCGTTGTTCAGATCATACTGTACACCGCTATACACAGCTCACCTTTGGTTAAACTATAAAAAAAGTACAATGCAAAGGTTGCAGGTGGCCTACAATGATGCTTTTCGTGTGCTTCTTAGGAGGCCAAGATGGGCTAGTGCGAGTGAGATGTTTGTTACAGCTGGAGTTAATACGTTGCAAGCCACATTGCGGAAATGTATGTACAGTTTCATCTGCAGACTCAACATCTCTGAGAATCGAGTGATTGTGTCACTTATTAATATCAGTTACAGTGCTATTCGCTACCAGTCTGGTCTATGGACGCACTGGTATAGTTGCCTTCTTTTAAAGTGACTTCTTAGCTTTTTATTGTTACTGTT
This sequence comes from Valencia hispanica, assembly GCA_963556495.2. Classification (NCBI taxonomy): domain Eukaryota; kingdom Metazoa; phylum Chordata; class Actinopteri; order Cyprinodontiformes; family Valenciidae; genus Valencia; species Valencia hispanica. The sequence goes on along the minus strand of OY747705.1, from coordinate 48,767,197 downwards.
GTTGTTTTTGTTGTTCTTGTTTGTCTGCCTTGGACCCTGAGTCTGTAATAAAGATATCTATCTATCTATCTATCTATGCAATTTGACATATTTTCTTAATACCTATTTGAGACTAAGTAAAGACCTAAAAAGAGTCCACTGCTGCTTTTACAGATATACAGTGCCATGAAAAAGTATTTGCCTCCTTACAGATGTGTTTTGTTTTTGCTTTTTTTGTTGTACTAGATGTTTGAGATCAAACAAATTTCAGTAGAGCAGGATTTGACATGCCCACTCGAACCTGTAGCCATACTGCCCTAACAATGTAGGTACATAACCATAAGGTACAAGGGGGCCGGCTTTGGAAGAAGATTGCCTCAATCAATAGATCCCCCAACAACAGACCCTGCTAATTGCAATTGAATTATCTCATGGATTAGGGTGGAGGGTTGTGGTGGTGGAGTATAAGTAGAATATTTTCTGTTGTACTATCAAGTCTACTGCTGTTATGTTGCATTGTCTGTCTCTGTTTTATTTAACAAGTGCAGTGCTGAGAAATGGAATTTGACCTTGAGCAAAAAGCTAAATTAAAAACTACTGTAAATCTAAATTGTATCAGATAGAAAAGCCCTGTAAATAGAAAAAATAGACTTTATGCTGTGTTTTATTTTAATCATATAGACTTTGACTATGTCACTCCAAAAACTTGGCTGTTTGCTCATAATCCTAGTCCGCTAGAGTTTAAAGTCACAAACAGCTGGCCAAAGATTCTGCTTTATCTGCTTGAAAGCAAAGTTAATTGTTCCTCAATCACAACAATTCGTTAATGCTCTGAAGCAGCAAGGCAGCCCCCGACCATCACACTAACACCAGCATGTTTGACAGTAGGTATATTTAGTGTAAATTATTCTGCCAAGTGTCTTGGGATGCTCACTTTCCAAAAAGTCTCACTTCTATGTCCTGGTAATGCTCAGAATATGTTCCCACAAGTCTTGGGCAGAGGTGGGACCAAGTCATTGTTTTGCAAGTCTCAAGTAAGTCTCAAGTCCTAAAGTCCTGAGTCAATCTCAAGTCAAGACAGGAAAGTTTCAAGTCAAGTTCGAGGTCTGAAATCTTCAAATTAAAAATTTTTTTTTAAAGACAACGTTGCAATTATATATTCAGTGTAAATCATAAACAATGTGTTTTTTAAAAATCTGTATTTATTTCAACACCTGATAAAACAAGTACAACAGAACTCCCACCTCTATGTTGTACAGTTTAATCAAACTTAGCAAATAAGAATAGTCTTTCTTTAATATTATAATTTCACAGATTCACAGTTAAAGATTAAAGACATTTTACAAAAGATTACAGGTGATTTAATGTTCAAGATTATATTTAGATTTTTAAGAGTGACAGGTATTTACTTCGGAATATAGACATTAAAACTATTCTGGTCCTCACTCCAGTTAAGAAGGTGGTAGGGCTGTGCCGGTTTGGATTTTTTCTTACTGCAGTTGGCAATCAACATATTCCCACGGTTTTGCGATATACCCATAAACATACATATACACCTGCCACTGCGCCACAGCTGTAGCCTGCTCGTGTGCATAACGAGCTGTACCTTGAGGCCAAACTACGGCCGCGCCTATGTGTCAAAGACGGCTCTGTCTGTGGTGAAAGCAGAGCGCGCCCCGCAACAACTTATCCAGGAGAGGAGCGCACCGTAGCTCCTGCTTCGGCACTTTTACTCACAGAGATGGCTTCGGCCCCCATATATACATTTCGTCTTCCCATTCTTCTCTACTGGGTGACTGACTTTATTTGTGCATGCATCCACGGCTTGGCGGTCCCAATTCTCCGGTTGGAACATTCCCTCTGCGCTTCCGCTACGGCCAGGTCCAGGAACCACGGCTCAAAGATGCCTGCACCTCGCCTGCTCAGGGCGGTTGCTTTTTCATTTTATTTTCACCTGTGGCTCCGTTTTCGGGAGTTCTGACACGTTGTGCATCACACATGCTATGCTTTCATGTGTGCATATTAAATCCAAAAGTACAAAACATTACACAGATCGTAGGATAAGGCTAGAAACACACATGAAATGTTATTATGCATCACAAAAAATTGCGCTCATACACAAGTGTGCAGGTTTTTTTTTTTCTTGGGTGGTGATGACGGTGAGGCGCTCTGACCCGCGGTGGGCGTCACCTGTCCGCAGAATGGCGGTAATCCGGTTACCCCCCTTAGGCCTAGAAGCTGGTGGTAATGAACCTCAAGTTGTTTGCCAACAACCATAAAATCAGAAGAAGAAAAAGAGCTCTGTGTTATTCATAGGCTAACACGACCATACAAATGTAAACTTTGACACATAAGGAAGGAAATTAAAAAGGTTTTAAGCGGGAGATAATGTTGGATTGTGGACATCAGACTTGTCATGGGCAAACTATTTTATTAGAGGATATTAATTTGACAATTTTTGCTTCGAGATGGCTCAGTTCTGTCTATGATTAAAGGCTACAAATGTTGAGTATCTAATGGTGTGTCTACTGTTATGATTGTATCCTTGACTGACATAGGCCATTGGAATGGCAAGAATCTTAGCTTTCCAATGATGAAGAATATGTATATGTACATAGAAAGCGTGTCACAAGAAAGATGCAGATTTGACCCGGAAGTATGTAATGTCCCACACATGGAATGTAAGATCGCTTATAAGGAACACTTACCTCAAAACTCTGCATACAGTTTTAATAACCAATGTTCAGCATCGCTGTCAAGAAAACTGGCATTAAGAAATAATTAACTGCCCATTATTCTTGGATGCGCTTGGAAAACTGGATTTTAAATAGCATGACAAAAAAAGCATACATGTTAAGGCCAAACAGTATCATCAACGTATAACGGAGAGCTAATAAAACAAAATTAGCTAAAGTTAGCAATGGGATCGTAGCGCAAAAAAAGTACTACCTACCGTTCTTTATGGAACTTCAAATGCCAAAAGAAGTTGGACGTTGTTCTATCTCTGTCTATGATTCTCTTCTGGCATGCTTTTACTTATTGCCCTGTTTTTTGTCAACCAGTTCGTAGTTTAGTCTGAGCTGGCTTGGTGGAGGTCAGCGCTTTTCTTGTTAAGAGTTTTTTAGCCAACTTCATGTTGTCAGACAGGTACTATTCCGTTGTTTTTTTTCAGAAGTGGCAGCAATCACCTTTGGGTGTGGATACTAAAATGCAATTTAAAACATGAGGGTAATAATAGTTTTTTCATGATTTGACAAAGGAAAGTGTTTGCTTGCTATGCATTTGGTTAGAGTACTTTTTTTTCCTATAGTAAGTGAATCTATTAAAAACTGCTTCTTGTATTTACTTATTTGCTTATATGTGTGTGATAAAAACAAATGTTTGATAATGGGAAACATTTATGGTACATGTGACAAAAAAGAAGATACTGGTTTGTATGGGACGAAATACTTTTGTAGTCAACTCAAGTTAGTCCTATTCAAGAAGGTAATTATGAGCTCAGATCCACTTAGTACCCATGTAGCCATTGCAAAATCCATTTAGGACCCACATACACAAGTTGGCTTTGAAGCATTTACTTAATGTAACAATTTTTGTTCTGACACAGTAAAGCATTTCATTATGGAGAAATTTTTGTAGTAAAAAGTCCCATTTCCTTTCAGTAACTTTTTTCAACAGCTGAGAAAGAATCACCCCTAGCTCAGTCAAACCTAGCACAGATTGGAAAGATGTTTAAAGTCTTTACTCTTGAACATGAAGGACAGGAATTTAACAGGTGAGAAAAGATCCACCATAGAATACATTCTGCGCACCAATCTCTTGTTGATTTTTCCTAGACTGGCCTCAATGAAGACTAATTATGTGCAGTAAAATTTATCTACGAGTCTTAAACATATAAGTGTAAGCATGTTACTGGAAACAAAGAAGCAAGCCATTCCAAGGGCAGCTTTTATCCAGCTCTGACCCAAAACAGATACCGAGATAGCTGGACTGAAAGAGGAATGAAGGAGTATTCCCTGAGTACAGGAAGGATATCAAATAAAATCCTTCCTCCACTCCTCTCGTCGTTCATTCTACAAAGGAAATAAGAAGATGAGGAAGAAAGCTTTACCAAGGTCACTTTTGTTCTCTCTTTACCCCACTTTCTTACGTATATGATCAATTTCACACACATTAAAGAACAGGCTCAGAGGTCTTGTAATGTTTCCGCCAAATGTGTGAGTTGGGCTTGAAAAAACGTACTACAAAGGAAATGTGAATCCTACATAAGCAAATAAATAGTCATAAGGTTTTGCTCAAATAGAAATGAAACATTTCCACCATCAATCATGCCAGCAAGAGTTTAGTAGACATACACCAGAAATAAATCCCCAATTGAATGTAGCCTAAAATCAATATTTAATACCACACAATGTAGTAGAGAGGAGAAAAATCACTGCAGTCAGAGGTTTAAATATCAGTCTTACCACTATGCTTGCTTTCTGATACAAGCACTTAGAGTTGATATTCAGATATTTACATACACTAAATAAATAAATAAACATAAGGTTTTCTTTCTCTCCTTCTGAGCTAAAATTAAAGAAATATTCTTGTTTTAGGTCTGTTATGAATACAAAAATAATTAAACTTCCTAACTACCAACAAAAAGGGGAGATCATTTTTACAAATGTTCTAATTGGTTTCTCAAAGTTCAAAATTTTACATAAGCTTTGATAACTATGCCTGTAAACAATTTTGGAAAGCCAAGATAATGTAATGGATTCATAAGATATAGGTTACTTCACAACATCTGAGTTAGGTGGACGTTAACTGGGTGTAGTTTGGGTAAACACCTCAAACACACACTGCTTCTTTGTGTGATATAGTGGAAGAATGAAAAGAAATCAATGAAGATAAGGAAAATAATTATTGACCTTCATTAGGGTGCAAGAAAAGAATGTTAGCTCTAAATAAATAACAATTGAGTCACAACTACAACACTACCAAAAGGAAGAAAACAACTCTAGAAAACTGACTGGTCAAGGACAACTAAAAACAGCGTTTTTCATTTCATATATTTAACCCACAACTAAACTGAAAAACAGAAGCTTTTTTCTTTCTTTTTGAGCCATGGTTACCTCAAATGTATGACAGTAAATCAAGACTGAGCAGTCAGGCTGACTGAAACACACTACTCTTTAAGTCTGGTTTTAGTTTCCAAAGCTTCCAAAATTACCATCTTCCTGAAATAGATTTCTGGAAAGATCCATTTATTTAGGTTCAGTGCAAGATAAATGGAAGAGAATAAAAAGCAATTCAAACTCTTACAAGTGGCCAAACACACACAGTTTTGTCAAAATACAAGTTTTTGTCTAGTTCTCTGTTGCTGATTGCAGCACTTATTTTGCAAGAGAAGTTTAAAAAAAATACACAGATAAATTAACCTTTTTTTCACCTTCCATGATTTCCTGAAGGGTTGTTTGTACCCTAGGCTTGACTGTCATCTTGTCTGTTTTTTGGAGACAAACACAATTAGAGCAGCTTCCTTGGGGTGAAGGTGTGTTTGACAGGCTGAGACATCTGTAAATCAAGCAGAAATGGCCCCATGTCTCAGGGAAAACATATACCAACTTGGTAGTTCTATGGAAGAAAAGCTCTCTCCTCAGTAAGGCTATGCTTGCTTTATAATTACAATGTAGCATGTGCATTCAATTTTAGTAAAATGTTATAGCTGACGGTATGTGTGTGCGTGTGTGTGTGTGTGTGTACACCTGCCTTCCAGATGCTGCCCTGCTAAACCCTGTCTGAACAGTGTTATTGCACAGCAATATGCTTATGTTGATGCCTGTCATCATGACATGCTTTGATGTTTTTCAGTCTCTATGATAAATTGTTTATGCATTCCAACTACAGTGAAATGCCTACTCAAGGTGTTTTGGTTTCAAATGTTTTGGTTTTGTCTTTTTTTGAGAACTGCTTCTATGAAGATGCAAGCATTTGCAATTGTCAAGTAATGTCCTTCATACCTGTCTGTGTTGTAGCTCCTGATATATTGACTAAAGTTGCAGCCTGAACCTTGCGAATTTCACCTAAACTCTTGAATGTGCTCCAGAATCCTCTTCAAGGCAGTGGTTATCCATGTTGTCTCTTGCACCTTTCTTACAACACTTTTTCCTTCCACTCATTTATGTGCTTCGGTACACCACAGCCAACTTCTTTAGCAATAGTCCAGTGGCTTACACTTCATGTGACAGTCATTGGTAACTTTCTGCTAGACAACTATAGAGTTAGCAATCTTTCCCAAGATTATGTAGGCCATAACATGACCACGTTTCTAAATAACAAAATTTTTTAGCAGCTGTAAGCCAAAATCATCAAAATTAACAGGAATAAATGCTTGAAATATATTACTTTTGAAATTAACCTATTGTATATATGAGTTTAACTAAATAAATCACATTTAAGATTTAAAGGGGACATATCATGAAAATTCCACCTTTTTAGCCCTTAAAAGCTTTGTGTAGTGAATTTAGAGTGTCCAGGAGTGCAAAAAGCATAAATTTGTGACTCCGTGTGTTGTGGACATATTTTTGTTAAATGTTTTGGGTCATATTTTTTAAGCCATTCAGTTTTCTCTATTACGTATTACGTTTTTTCATCTATTACGTCACAGTACTTGCACTGGAACTGCCAAACTTGGTCATGGATTTCCGCCAAAACGCTGAGCGAATCCGCCATCTTTTTTTCTCGCTGTGAGTTTGTAGTCCAAGTTTAGGTATGCCGAAAGTACAAGTATCAAAATGTTCTGTTGTTGGGTGTATTAACCAGCACATTTTAAAATTAAATACATAGATGTATAAACTGAATGTGTTAAGTAATCGTTTCAAAGACACGACCGCTGGTGTGGATGGAGATATCAAGGTAAATAGAGTTATAACGCACCATTGCGAGACATTCATTTGAAGGCGCGGTTCGTCATGTTCATCGTCTTCATTATCCTCTCGCTCAGGGTCAGACTCTGGCTTGAACATGTACGGCTGGATACACAACTCTTCCGACATAAAAAAAAAATAATTTATGAATAAAAAGTTTCTGCAGTGCTAGGTTGCGGGTTCTCTATCAAACAACAAAAATGGCTGAATGGGGTGGAGTGGAAGGTTCAGCGACCTGGAGGGGGCCGTGGTATGCAGCACGTCCTACACATTAAAGGGACCGCATCAAAACAAGTCATTTTGCAAATCCTGTTCAGACACCTCTGAACAGGGGTAGAAGAGAAGCCTATAGGACTACTATAATAAAAAATTCTGACCTAATAACTGCAGTTCCACTATATATAGACCACAACTAAATGATGTAGATGTAAAAAGGAAGAATTAAAAAGCATGATATGTCCACTTTAATTCAAATTCAATGAGGTGCACCTTTAATAGTAAGGACATGAGCACATAATGAAGCATTCAAACCCACTGAATCCCGAGTGGCTTGACCTGAAAGGAACTTATTTTAAAACAGTGGCTTTGGTTAGGCAGTATAAAGCACTCACTTGTTGGCAGACTTGTTGGCAAATACACTCCTTAGAGGCAGCTCAGACGTTTCTAAAAGATGTGCATGACAGATGAGGGTATGTGAATAGTAATCCAGTAATTAATGAAGGACTAATTAAAAATACTACAAAATGAAGGCTGGATGAGGGTGCATAATACACTTAGTCGATGCTTTATATAATTGCAAATGTCAGCAAAGGGAGGGTTACAGGCAAAGACACAATGCACCTACTTTAGCCATGAAACTGCATGATGAAAAATACATTTCCCCATATAAGGAAAGGGCAATTTTTACAATTTAAATTAGGGAGTCCTGGCACCTCCAAAGAAAACAAATTGCTTTCCAAGAAGAGACAGTGATAGGTGGCTCAAAAATGGAAAAAGAACAGGCTGTGATCTAAGAAAATTTGGCTGCATTTGGGCAATCCTCTGAGCTGGCTGGGAAGATATTTTGGCAATTGCTTATGACCAAACGTTAACATCTGAAAAAATATCCATATTCTTTCCAACAAATAAATAATTATTCCAGCATGAATTAATTTGACTTAATGGGTCCAAGAATACAGGGAAATTATTGATAATAGGTTGCAAATGAAGAGACAACATTAACAAATTAGAGAAAAATAATAATAAATAAATATAAAGCTTAACATACAGTTTAGAGAAAACTGTTTAGGTTTGCATACATGGGTAATTAAGTACAGTTACAGTATTTAATTGTTAAATATTTTGAGAAATAAACATATTTGGTATCTTAAAATGAAAGTCATGTTCTGCTATATACCTATGAAGATACATTGCAGTTAATTTTCTGTGGGCTACAAAAAACTCATAATCAAAAAATCCAGATGAAACGAGAAACTGGAATAAAAAGGATTCTGGGTGCTTGTCACCTCAATGGGATTCCCCTATTCTTCAAAAGACATTACACAAAGAATCTCATATTTCTGTTGATTAAATACAGCTATTCTGGTACATAATTGATCAAATAAACCCATCCATCCATCCATTTTCTGTACCCGTCCATCCTATGCAGGGTTGCGGGGGGAGGGTGCCTATCTCCAGCAGTCACGGGGTGAGAGGCAGGGTACACCCTGGACAGGCCGCCAGTCCATCACAGCAAATAAACCCTTTTTCATTATGTATTTTTCTACCTATTGATTTTTGGTAATACTTGGCCTTGATTTCTCTAAGCTCTAACTTGCCTCATCTTTCTTTCTACACCCACAACTGGTTAAACCTGAACATTTCTGTCTTCTCTCATTTATCTTTAATATACACATATGAACCCTGTCAAACTACTGGATTTGGCTAATTTGTGAAGTATTTTATGAAGTGAGAACCTTTTTTAGAAGCTTCACTATTAACGATAAAATATAAACGTGGCATTCAAAAAAGACAGCCAAAATTACAGCCAAAAGGCGTCACAGCTGCACAGTGACACTTTACCAAACTTCAGTCAAACCGCACAGCAAGAATGAATAGGCCATCAGCTCTTGAAATTTCAGATTTTGTCACACATTATTTAAATATTTAAGTTTCAAAATCACACCTGAAAAAATGTAATTATTCCAATAATATTGAAACAAGTAATGCTATCTTTAAATGGTAAATGGCCTGCACTTCTATAGCACTTTATGAAGTCTGAGCACTCCAAAAGGCCACTGCAATGAGTCATTCACCCATACATACGCATATTCACAACTGATGGTAGGAGGCTACATTGTAGACAGCTGCCCTGGGGCACACTGACAGAAGAGCGGCTGCTATTCAATCGGCGCCACCAGACCCTCTGACCACAAGCAGGCAAGACAGGTAGTGTCTTGCCCAGGGACGCAACAACTGAGACAGACGAAGCAGGGGTCTGAACTGGCAACCCATCTGTTACAAGACAAACCACTACCCCCTATGGAATTTATTCCACATTCTGCATATTTATTCCACACACACTAATCTTAGATCTAATGTACACCAAGCAATTTTGCTTGATGTAAAAATGAATGAAATATTTTTTTTCTAAAGCAGGGTTATGTAAAGATCTAACTTTCAGCGTGTGTACATCCCACATCTAAATCAAGCTATAGTAATAATCAAGCTAATACCTCAACCAGAATAGGAGCCTTTATCCCAGTTTAGATGTCATTCAGAAAATCTAATTATTAGATAGATAAAGTGGATTCCACTCCGCGACGCTAGGTGGCGACGTGCCCTTTTCCATTGGCATTCTTCCGGTTGGCCCATAGCGTCACACAAATACTGAACAAATCCTGGTGGGAGTGAAGCAGACGGACTAAAAGCAGGATATGAAATCCGTCTCTTTGTCACTCCAAACATGCCCAGATCGGTTGCTTACATTATGTGGGTTTTTTAGCTAGATTAGGAGTAGGCCAGGTTGGTTCGACTTCAGCTGGACTAAGGTGTATACATGCATCTCAAAAGTCAGAATTTAGTTGGACTAAAGCAATAATTTGATTTTCTCTTATTGCATGTAAACCCACTCACTGACTCATGTTTAAATGATGTGCAGCTTAACATTGAAATCGGGTCTATAACACAGTGAGTTTTTGGACACCATCTGCTATGAGAAATATGTGGATCGATGCACCCTAAAGAGCCACAGCAATTTGCAGCTAAAGATGTTGTTACTAAATCTGTTTAAATGCCATGTTGTTGTTTTTTTTAAATCACCAGATTGCTGTTATAAAGCAATATGTGAAGTTCTTATTTGCAGTTCTGCTGGTAAATGCTGGAGAAAATTACTGCTGGAGCATTCAAAAAATTAATAAACTGAATTGTTGATATTAGGACATATGGTTTGAGGGAGAAATTATGTGATTTGTGAAAATAAATCAATTCTCAATTATACAATATTCAACAACAATTCAGAGTTAAACAAAGGGAAAATCAAAGTTGTATTGGAAATGAGGTTTTCAGCACCAAGCTGGCACTTTGACTATGGAAATCCAAACAGTTTCTTTCATAAAAACAAGTTAAGAACTAGTGAAGCACCAGCTCTGCTATAACACTCAATTACTTTGATGGGGAAAAAAACATTTGAAGAGTCAACAAAGTAGTTGCCACACAATTTATAAGGATGAAGAATGTGGCTTTGTTCTTTACAAAGTTCCTATATTTCATCTTTTTTTTCCCAGACTTGTTAAAAAGAGAAGGCCACATTCTGTATGAATGTAAATATTTATTAGAGTAACATAACTCTTGGAAGAAGAAGAAAATAAAATTAAGAAATGTCCTGAACCATTTTACCAAAATCAGTGATCTACTACTAGGGGGGGGGAAAGCAGAGCAAGAAGATAATTTAAATGTTTCATACAGCTATTCTATGACACACATACAGAATGAAATGCAAAACAGTGTGACACATTGATTCACCATGCAGCACCTGCATCCCTTCACGCAGCTAAATGTCACATGTGGGTCCTCCCCAGTTAATACTGAGGGAGAATTCCAGCTACTTTGAGGAAATCGCTGTTCAGTCACAAAGTAAGCAGTATTTCCCAAAAATCAATCAAAGTGAGTCAGCAGTTTCCTATGTCAGATGATGTGCAGGAGGTAATGGATTAGTTTCCATCAAAGAACCTGGAAGTGTGAGTATAATAGAAAAATCACACTTAGGGAAATTTCTCTCAAATCAGACTCCAACTTTAACTCTTCCCGATAGAGCAGTGAGAGAACTCTATGTTCCAGTTAATATTGTTTGGAAAAAAACAAACATTTCCTCTGTTTTCAGCTGCATTGAAATACCTTCCTATAAGACCACAAAAGGACTAAGCGAACAGATGGCAACAGCTTTATCATTTAGATGGATTGATAATAAATCTACATCCAAACATGTGTGATTAGATATGAAGCATGAAGAGATTAAGAAGTTACAAAAAAAACCTAATAAGCAATAATGTAGCAAGTAAGGATGTTCGGATCTGATCCCAGTTATCGTCTTGGGGTCCCAAAGCAAAACTTAAAGTTCCTGACGCTGAACTTTCTCTGCAAGTTTTGTCACACACTATTAATGATATAGTCTGAAATATGTTAGGAAACAAGTCGTATTAAAACATCACAAAACATCATATCAAAACAGATAGTAAGCGCACTCAGTTCCAGCACTGAATAAAGAACTGGATCAAAAAACTGCAGGAGAAAGATGGGAATTTGCTGAAAACTGCAGCTGTATGTGTTGATTGAAACTCATGTATAGAAACAGTGTTATCATATGAGGACACCAAACTGAGTCTGTATGGTAACAAACTCCCCTTGGGAAAAAATATCTGTTGCTGTCAGAAAAAGGGGGAAAATGAATGTCATTCATTTGTGAGCTAGCTGTAATAATGATGAAATGTAGTGCGTTGCGTCATTTTACATCACTTTTAAGCTACTGAGTTTTCAAGTATATAAATGGCATTCATTTCATTAACTTTAAAGTCTATACTGGGACTCTGTGTTAGCCAATCCTCTTCCTAACCGGCTCGAATTGGTATGAGACACAAAAACATCCTGATCTGGACATCCCTAGAAGCAGGAGTTAAAAGTGGAGAAGAATATAGATAATATAGATAAAATAGATAAGATAATATAGATAAAAAGCAATTCAAAGAGACAGCTTTGAACTGGCTTTAACTTTAATTTATAATATATGGTTGCATAATCTCACCGACTTAAGTATATCCGTATGCTACAGTGACCATGACCTTTAAGCATTTTTTATGATTCGTTTAATTCAAGAAATACGTCTTACTCATATATTGTCAACCCATATATTGTCTCTCGATTATTCTCGCGATTGACTTCCTTTCATGTAAAGCCCCTTGAATTACCCTGTTGTTGAAAGTGTACTATACAAATAAAATGGTCTTGCCTTCTGTCCTCTCCCTAACCCCTCCTTTGTCTTGCAGGATGGGACGTGACCACTAGACCTTCACTGCTTTTATGAAATCCTTGAGCAAAAGGAAAGAGGAAATTTACAGCTTGTGTGGGTGTGTAGGATAAAGAGGGCTATTCAGATGACTAACTCAGACAAATCAAACAGAATCTTTATCCAGTTGTTACCTAAAGTTGGTGTGAATACTGTGAAGGTTAGTTAATGGCTGCATGTTTCTTCTTTTGGTTGATTTTGTACATATAACACCAACCCTCAATAAAATGTAATCGAATATGCTACAAGTCTAAGGCTTCATTTATTACTCTAATATAGTCCTTTTTTTGCAATTACACATATTTAATCTACAAATTAAGGGGTAAAAGCTAAATGATAAACTCAGAGTATGACCAAAATAAGAGGCTATGGCTGTACATTCTGATGAAAACCACATTACGTCAGTTTGTGATTACGTGCAAATAATATTCTATTTAAAGATTTAAATTCAAACTCTGTTGTTTAGTTCATCCAAATAGCCTAAGATCTCAAGATAAATAAAATCAATTTTCCTTAAAGCACCAGAGGCCTGAAAGTTTTTTATACACATATTGAAGGGTTGCTGAAAATGCAAATGTAAACAGCATTTTCTTATGGCTTCTTAGGCAGACTTACCAGTCAGCTTCCATGTAAGACGTCTGGTCTAATGGAGTGAAACCAAGTGTGAATACGGCAGGTAATTCCTGCAGGATTATCAAATCATGTTTGTCAAAACCTGTACATCACCTTACAGCACCTTGTCAAACTACCTCCACATATAAGTGGTGATAGTTATTACAATAACATAAGCCCATTTGAAACTGGTAAAAACCAAATGTTTTGGTTTTGTCAGTGTGGTTCTTGCATCTTAATCTGCCTCTTCTCAAATCTTTCCAAACTTCACTTCATTATTGTTTGTTGAGGGACCCCTGCTGCAGACTAAATGTGGTCATGACTTGAATATGCTTACGAGGTATGAAACTGAAACAGCAAGCTTTCCAGCGAAAAAGCAAAACATTTTGAAATGGTGGATGCTTTAAACTTCGGAAGCCAACTAAGCCTGGCAGTTGACTTAGAACAAAATGAAGTCATTGTTTCCTATAACAATGGGGGGGGGGGGGGGGGTTCTGACAGAATTTTGCATTACGTGCATCTGCGCAATATAATATGCCATGATTACTGTAATTACACTAAACGGCAAGGCAATTCAGGGAAAATGATCTTTATTAAACATGCCAGATCAAGACAAGTACAAACGGAATAAAGATGTGCATTGGGCTCAAAACAAAGACTGTGGGCACGGCGCAATTGCGCATTAGGCAATAATAAAAAAAATTATAATAAAAAACCCGACCAAATCCAGTAAATAGAAACAAATCTGCACAATAATAAAAGGGAAACATATGTTCGTTATTATTAGCAATAAAATGAAACAAAATAAAAAGGACTGTAATCAACCAAATTCTGCCACACTGCCGATGTCTTTGACATGGTAGAGGACTCACTGTAGTAAACGCTAAACAAAAATATTCAGCAAGCCACACAGGGCTTAATTTGAGCCGGATCCTGCCGGAACAGGATCCCCCACCTGTTGAATCTGACCTACCCGCGTTCCGGGACCTATTTTGGCCGATCCGGCACCGCTCTCATGTATAAAATATTATATATATATTTAAAAAAACTATTTTAAATTTATTAAATAAAAAAATAATAATAAGCGTAGGCATTCATAGACCAAATCCCGAGATTGTAATGCTGTGGAATGTGTGTTTTATTTTTTGTAAGCTCAGATTTATATATGTAACGGTTTATGCCAAGATTATGCGTTAGTATTGTTGCACTGTTCAGGGGGGTGGGGCACTGTTCTGCAGGCTGCGCACGGGGGAGTGCGCAGTTGAGTGCCGGGGAACTGGTGTGTGTCTGTAAATGGAGCTAGACAGACAACCGGTTTATGTGAGAGTTATTTTGATTACTGTTTTGTATGGCGTTATTGCGGCCAACAGCAGTCAGTATTAAAGCATTCGATTACAACCATTGTCTGCATCTATCGGAGAACATTACAATATTTAAAACATTCAGGCCTGTAAGGCCCACATCATGTTTTTACACGTTTTTTTTCCCGCTACCATTTACTGCGTTCCGGGACCTGTGCGCATCTCTGGTCATGCCTGCGCTGTCATGTACCTTACGTTCCGGCACCTAATGATTTACAAACTAAGCACTGAAGCCACAGCACGCTGAATAACGTGGACGTTCTTCGATCTCCCTGTAGACTGTTAAAGCAATATCACACGAGAGGCAGCGCTGTTGTAGCCTACTCTAACATCAGCACCGATCAGCTCTCATGGAATGTCTCTTGTCCAATCAAATTTCAAAAATTAACACGGCATAAAATCGACCAATCAGAATTTTGGCCGACTCAGAACGCATCGACCAATAAGTCGACCAGTCGACTAGGACTTTACAGCCCTACTACAGTGGCACAGTTGGTAGCACTGTTGTCTTACACCAATAAGGTATTGGGTTCGAAAGGTCTTTCTGCATGGAGTTTACATGTTCTCACTGTACAAGCTAGGGTTCCCCCCCCAAATACTCCGCCTTCCTTGCGCAGTCCAAAAACGTGACTGTTTGCCTAATTGGTCTCTCTGAATTGTTTAGGTGTGTATGTGCAAGGTATTTTTTCCCCCTGTGTGTCTCTTTGTTGCCCTGTGATGAACTGGTGACCTGTGCAGGGTGTACCCCGCCTCTTGCCCTATGACTGTTGGAGATAGGCACCAACCCCTCTGCGACCCTGAAAAGATTAGCGGACTGGATGGATGGGCTGCACAATGCAACAAAAAGTCATGATGGTTTTCTATTTACACAATCACACTGAAAATGTTACCCCTGCTCAACATTTTTTAGCCATCTAATCTGATAATCTGATTTGAAGGAAATGGATAGGAGATTTACAACTAGGTCAATGTCAGCTAGGTGCAATGTAATGGCAAAATATTTGTAAACCTGAACAAAAAACCTATTTAGGATTTGTGGATTGTCATCCATCTTCTGCTAATCTAAGATCTCGTTGCGGGGACAAGAGGACCTGGAGGGAAGCCCAGACATCCCTCTCCCCAGTGACATCCTCCAGCTAATTTTGAGGGAACCCAATGCGTTCTGGAAAATATTCTGTAATACAAAAATATATTGTCCCTTCAGTAAGTTCTGGGTCTTCCCTGGTGTCACCTCAACATGAGGCAGCCTCTTAATAAAAACAATAATTCAGCAAATGGCGGACGGTCACAAGCAAAGGCAACTAGATATTGGGGAGCCTGTGATCCTTGGAGATTAAATTGCCCCTGCTGAATAGTGGAATGCTGTGCAGACTAAATCTCAGAGGGACACGGTTCATGTCTTGTCCTGTCAATGTCAGGTCTTCCATATGAAACGCAGTTCAGAAACAGTAAAATAACTCTATTAGTGTAACACCAATAGGAAACGTCCAGAGTACAAAAAGTGCTTTTAGTTAAATGACTTAAAAGTCATGAAAAGCTTTTTTAATGCAAATCAAGTCTAAGAAGCAGTTGGTGAGGAGACTGTCAACATACTTCCTTGCTTATTTGAAAATAAGAGTCTCAAACATAAACATAAAGAATGGACAGCTCAGCATCACATCTAGGGCTCATATTAGGAGCTCAGGCAAAGTCGCATGCAGACAGCAACTGGACAGCACAAAGTAAGACGAGCCTAATTTTGAACAGAAACATTGCGACTATTAAATAATGTGAGATTTCATGCCACAGGATCTTGTTACACAACAAGTTCTTAACCAAAAACAAATACAAAATAAAAATATTATGGTCAGAAAGCAATTAGATGTCTTAAAAATGCAGTAATAATGCAACAGCACAAGCCTATCTTGGCAGATAGTGATACCTTATTGCTCAGTATATTTTTAGTATGCTTTAACGATGGTAAACAATGGCTCAACTCTATTAAGAAAATTGTTCAGTCTGTGATTCTTGTAAGATGCAAGATTTGCGAAGTCACAATCATAAGAATATAATTTATTTGACCAGGATTTGAGTTTTCTGTTCCTATACTACGGGCATGTTTTTCACACAGCAGCTGCCAACAGTAGATCAACAGTGGTTTGTGCAGTTGACTTTCCCTGCAGGCTGAACAGGTCAAAGCTGGCTTCAGAGAGCTGGAAACAGATGCTTCATCCACTCACCTGCCCTTGTCTAAATAGCTCATTTCAAAATTCAGTTTTTCTAAACAAACCCAGTTATGTGACTACAACATTTGTGTCTTCTAATATACCGTGCTGGGCTGGCCCAAGGTTGTATGAATTTGATTACAGGCCCCCCTTCCTGTTAAGAACATCACCTCCACCAACATATTTGGTGAAATTTGGAAGAGAACATTTGATTGGATGAGCTGAGATGTATCTGTGAACAAACTAGGTTGAAACAAAAAGAAAAGATAAAACTTGTAGTATTAGACTGTAACTGTTACGCAACAATCAAACAATAATAGTCTATACTTTTACAAAGAAAAGTTCCTTTAAATCTTAACTTTAGTTTTTAAACCAATAAAAAATATTTTAGTTTATCTGGTGAAGCGTCCAATCAAATGTAATAGTATTCTCATTTTCAGAAAAATGCTCTGATTCCCTGTCTGGGCCTGAAAACACTGTCCTAGGTTCCTTAAGTGTCTTGAACAAAATTGAAACCCGCAGAGAAGATATAATGACTCTGAAAATCCCTTGTTCTCTGTAAAATGTGCAAAACAGAAATTGTGTGAAATTATATTATATATAAAGTCTGAGAGTTCCTCCATCTTCAGATAAACTATTGTTTTATATGTTGTATACTAAACATTTTTTTCATAAAACATTGCCAGCATCATAGATTATGGATTGGATAATCTCCTATTGTGGGATTTCATATTTATTATAAATACGTTCCTTCAATGGCCAAGGAAAATCATAACAACAAATCGGAATCACACATTAAGCAAGAGTCAGGAACCACGTGATCAGAGATGCTCTTTGTTTGTTTGCGATTATGCACAACAGAAATGGGGGTGTTGCATGAGGGTGATAGCCACACATGTCACATCAGGAGGCATGATTATCTACCAGGATTACACTTTAATCAAATCTAAAGCACTAGTCCCTGTCTGCCACTGTACTAATCACATCAAAGGAGGGCTCTTTCTGCCTGTCAGCTTATACCCTTCCCATTCACCACAACATTAAACACCACAGAAAGCTTCGTGTCAAGTGTCAACTAGGCTTCAGGATTGTCAGGCACCCACTCAGCAGCTTTGCATGACGTTTACCACCAATTCAATATCAAGATGGATGGGTTTTTCTCATTGACGAGGCAAATTAGAGATGGCAATACATTTAAATCCAACTGGGATAAGAAGGGTTTTTATGTTACTGTTTGGCGGCTGCTGCAGTGATTAGCGTTTTCCATTAGGCTAACAGGATGGCAAGCATTGGAGTTTTAAATAATACTCAGCTGATTAGTCATTGTACCAGTGTGATATAATGTAAAAATATAGTGCCAAAAATTTACTGATTTTAACTTTTTAAATATATTTTTGTGAGTGGCCAAGTTATTCTGTGATGATCAGTTTTGCATTTTTGGATGGATTACATGTCAAACAAAGAAAAAGCAGATTGCACAGCCCTGAAAATACAACATCAGCATGCAAATGTGTACCCATTACTTACATCCAACATTATGCATGCAACTGCGTGCCCACCCACATGCAGACACAAGCAGATTCTTTGTTTGAAACTAAAATGCACTGTCACGCTTTCCCAGTGATGTACTTATCCTAGTTATTTCTGAGACATAAATACACATATAAACACACCAAAAATATAACGCATTTGAAACATATCTCCAATTTAGGACATTCTAAAATGCAGCCTAGTTTTTTTTTTCTCCATATTGTGAATTTTACAAAACTGTGGTGGAGAGTAATTAACACAGTGAGAAGAAAATTAATGCAGTGACTTGAAAAAGTATTAATAATTTGTCAAAATACAGCCACAAGTGTCAATGCCTTTTTATTGAGATGTTCTGTGACTGACCAACACAAAGTAGTGTATTAATTGTGAAGAAAAAATAATTACATTTATTTACATACATTACACGTTGTTCCTAGTTATAAGACAGAGCGGTAAAATTCAATTAACAACACAAATCTGTAAAAAAAAGTTACCTATCTATAGAAGGCCAACCATTGCCTCTGCAGCAATCCTTCCTCCTGAGCAAAAAGTGTAGCATACGTTTAGGCTATAATCGGCACCACTGAGTCAGTACTTTGTAAAACCCATCACCTTCTTTGCAAAAGTAGATCAAGCTCATTCTGATTGATTAGAAAGCTTCTTTAAACAATTTCAAATCTTCAATCAAATGATCTCCTGGATTTAGGTCTAGACTTTAATTGGACCATACGAACACATGAATACACTTTGATCTAAGCCATGGAACTGTAGCTCTGGCTGTGTATTAAAGGTTGTTTTCCCACTGGAAGTTATTACTCCATCCCAGTGTAAAGTCTGCTTCAGCCTCTAGCAGATTACCATGTAATTAGCTTAATCTATCTTTCCATCAACTCAGACCAGCTTTCCCTACTGAGAAAAAAACATTTCAACAGCATGATGCTGCCACCCCCATTAAAAGGCACTTTTTAACTTTGTACAAAATGTGGAAAACTGTTTATCCTTTGTTTTCTACTTCAGAAATACCTTTTAAATTGGGCTATGATATAAAATCCCAACAAAATACCAAAGTCTGCTATTTTAATATGAAACATTCAAGGGGTATCAAAACATTTAAAGGCACTGTACATCTAGTGCTTAGGAAAATTGTCTCTGCCTGCAAATTGTAAAATGATGGGAAATAAAACTCATTTTCGGTTCTTTCATCTTCTCCCTAAGATTCACTCTCTCACAGCTCTAATGAAAATAAGTAGGTGGGGGAGGATGTGAAAGGAGGATAAAAGTCACTGAGGAACAAAGTTACACAGAAAGGAAGACCCACAGTCTTACCACCATTCAATAGTTAAAAATAACATAAGAACCAGGAAGAGACAGAAAGCCATGTTTATTTTTTAGCAGGCCTCTCTCTTCACCTGTGTGTCATCTATGTGTGGGTTATTTATGAGTCTGCATGGTGGACAGAGGGAGGCTGAGAGTGAGAATCATGTTTATTATCAATAAAGAAGATGGATGAATGCAAACAGACACACTGTAAATATACTGATGTCCCATAAATCTGCTGGCAGATGAAAAACAGAGGAACTCAAGATACTCTGCCTGTTTCGACAATAAACAAACCACGAATGACAATAACTGGTCATATAAGCTCGTAACACGGTAAAAATGCTCAGATAAAGACATATCTGGGATGTGATGAACAGATCGACTCTCCATCTGCTTCCTCCTGGTGACAAGTTGGGTTTGTCATAGAGGCTGGTTATTTTCTGTCTATATTAAGACACAGTTGGTGCGATTCTTCCAACTCAAATGGTCAGGGATAAATCTGGGGCTCTGGGTTATGGCCAAACTGCTTCATTGGATTGGGAGATTTGAAGAGGCTTAGTCAGAAGCAGACAATGCACAATGCTTCCGTCGTGACACAGAAAGACAAAGTGACAGTGGGTCACTACTGGCTTGTGTCTGCCATTTGTGCAGGCTGGCAAAGCATCTGTTGACTTTAGATATCTTCTGGGAAACAGCACGACCGCACAGCACGTAATGCGGTCTCATAGTGGGAACAGTAGTAATTTTTTGCAATTTTCTACAGTTTGTCTTTTCCTCTTAAAATGGTAAAGATTGTATGTTCCCACTGACCTGTGTGAATCCCACTGAACGTACAGAGGACAGTAGATGACTAACAGACTTTAGTATCTTTACAAAAAGCACATACAGGCACCCTTTCAATTTATTATTATTACTGATTTATTACTGAAATTTTTCAGATGCTCATGGAAGACAAAGAATTAATGGTTTTGTTAAACACGTGGTGAATCTGTGTTTAGACACAGACTGAACTAGGTTCCCACAAATAGCTGAAATCCATTAATATTTGTGATCCCTTAAAAACGCTAATTACTGCTTATTTTAATAGTTCAAACACCAAATATACGTCAATATGCATTAATACGTTCAGTGGAAAACATTTTGGCACTACCACAGAAGCTAACATCCACAGTCTTCCTTATCTCCCCTCTTGGGAATGCTTCAGAGATTCCTTGCCACTAAAAATGAATGGTGTGCCATGATTGGCTGCTTTGCAAACACCAGCCAATGGTGTGTCAGGTTGCACTAAATGAAGGTATTTAGGGTTCCCATGCTGCGTTTTTTCATGTTTTAGATATGCTACATGCACAAAACTGCAAATAGTCACATTTTTCACAAATATTTTGGAGTTACATTCCACAGAAAAATCTGGAAATAGGTGAATCCTTGAAAATAAGATGGTCTACTGTAAACTTTTTATTAGCATTTCCTATGGTTTGTATCTTATTTAACCAGAAGTGAACATAGTAATGTGTAGTGTCAAAATCCCAGCAAATCCCAACGGTTTTCTAGTTCACAACTAGAGTGATCTTAACATGTATGAAGTCATTCCCAGATCCAAGCCACCAATAAAATAAAAAAAAACACTTTGTAATTCAGCATTTCTTTAAACAAACCCTAACAGCAATACCTTTTGATTAAATTAATTTTTTACAATGACACAGGATTATCAGTGTTGGGGAATATATGTTCAAAACCCACATTTGTACCTCAGTCCTTGTTGAGATACTCCTGTGAAAAAGGTATTTTGCAATTGCATCATCTTGAAATTCTTGAAATGATGTAGTGATTTGCTCCTTGTTAGGCCTCGTTTCTCCATTATTAGTCGATATTGCACACTCCTGTGTACTATGAGGTTGCAAGAACACCGAACTTAAATATTTCTGGTGAGGAAGCTGTCAGTGGTGGTCCTCGTTTTACTCCAAAGTCTGACACGTATCTATAGGGTCAAATCAGGATCAGCTTAAAGTGAATGAAAAAACAGATTGTACACTTAAAAAATAGACATTGTAAATTTGAAAAATAAATTGTAAATTTGAAAAATAAATTGTAAACTCGAAAATAAAAACTGTAAATTTGAAAAATATATAAATATATTGTAAATTTGAATAAATATTAAAAACTTGAATAAAAAATCTATAAACCTAAAACTGTAACCAAATGGAAAAAAAAGGTTATTTGTAACAACTGCTTTCTTGTATTTTCAATCTTTTTTTGGCCAGTTTTTACGTTTCTCTCCCCCTTCGCTTTCAGTCCTCAGTTTACAGTTTCAATTCAGACTTTTCGTTTTCGGAGTTGAGCCTAATTTTACGTGGGGGCGGGTCTTAGACCCCATTGGCTACTGGGGACATCGGGTGACTGTCACGTGGGTGTGTGGAGAATGGACCCAAACGCACTCGCTGAAGGAAGGTGGAGGATGTTTATTAAAGGAGGTGATGATGATGGTGGTGGTGAAGAGGACGACGGCAGGAATGGAGAGACTGGACATCGGGCTGGAACGAAGAGGCAGGAAGACGACACACCATGGGGATTGACAATTGCTACTGAAGGAGGACTACTAGGAGGAAGGAGGAAGGATGGAAGGAGGAAGGATGATCCGGCCGGGAGTGAAAGGAAGTGAGGGGTCTTAAAGGCAGGAGGTGAGTAGGATCAGGTGTGGATGATGAGACAGACAGGTGAAGACAATCAGGCAGGAATAGGGCAGCGTGACAGTGACAGAGTTTATGTTGATGTAATTTCCACCCCAGAACAGCCTATGTTGTTGGCACCGCCTGTGTCATCCCTCCTGTACCAGACATTGGGATGGCGGCGGACGGACGGTCATCTGCGGTAGGTTTAGTTTTGTGTTCTATGAACACATTTGGAGTACTCCATAGAACACAAAACTAAACCTGCCATAGAGAGAGACTTATGACAGACTTTGAACTAGCCGACATGCGGTCATGGAGTCCTCAATAGTTCCGAACATCCCAGCGCTGTCAGTCTGAGCAGCTTCTGGCGGGACAGAATGCAAAATCGAATATTTTCTAATTTCTCCTGGCAATTTTTGATCATTATTGACTAATTTGTACTGATAATTTTTTACTGAAAAGCCTATGCATTTTTATTTTATCAAAGCATTTCTAGAGGGACAGACATTCGTCACTGTTATACATTTTAAAGAGGGAAACCAGAGTGCTAACACATTGTAAAATGCATGTAGATCACTGATCATATTTACTGATAAATTAATGCACTACACTGCACAATGTAGGCATGTCTAATAACCTTATGTGCCACAAGAAACCCTAAACTGGAGTATTAATACCCAATTTATAGCCTGTTTTCTATTCCTAGCATGGTAATGCCATACCTTGTCCTCCTACACACTTAAAACATGTCAGTGGTTAAGACCTCTGCTCCAGCTTACCTTTAGATCTCCATCTTTCAAAGCATGGGATATTACTGTTCCCAGGATTTACTCCTAAAACACCCTATAGGTGTAGCAGATGACAGTCTGTGTTCTCTCTGCCTGCTGTCAGATGGAAAATTAGCTGAATGACATGCTGAGCTAAGTTACATGTTTTTAACAAGTTTTAAATAACTTGGGAGGAAAATATGTAGCTGTTTACGCGTTGACTGATGTCTTGGGATGAATTATTTTCGGTAGAAGACATTCTATAATTTTTTTTTCTTCTTATGAACTCATGTATCTATAACCCAGATGATTGTGATTTTAGCCTGACTACAGTAAAATAGTAATTCATTGATAATGTTAAAACCAGTTTATGTATAAAAAAATAAGTGTGTGTTAATTGTGGAAAAACAAACAAACTTATACAATATTATGCAAAATGTAAAAAAAGCTTTAATGAAGTATTTTTACTATCATTCTCACAGTCATTACATCTGTACAAATATACTGCATCGATCAAATTTGGACAATGTGGAAATGTGCTGATGTCCTAATGAAGGTTCATCCTTGGTATCATTAACAGCAGCTCCCTTTGATATCAACCACTGGTGACATTCCTGAAAACAACAATAGAGAAACAGTTCATTAGTCAAATGTTTTGCCTTGAAGGACTTAGTGGGTGAAAAATTTAAATTACAAATCAAGATGTTTAGGGTGGAACAAGGGAAAAGTGTAATTATACATATTATATATTTTGTTTTGTACAACATTTTATATGTATAATAATGTATATTTAAATAATACCTTTATATGTTTATTGCTTTATCATGACTGGCTGTGCTGCATTTGGATGCACCAATCGGTCCGAGAAAGGGATCAGAACGTACGGCTTCCCTAAAAGACAGAAAAGAAGGAGGAAATGGTTGGCTCAAGTCAGCAGGAAAAACCTCACCATCACCAGAGGTCATAATAACAGAAAGCTGTGTACAATAAGTTTAATCTGCACTGTCAAATATTTTCAATCAGGGCTCTACACGCCACCCTGTGATGGCACTTAGGCATAAGATGGAAGAGTACAACAAAGCCATCACATTCCTCCAAGACATGATAACCCTCTTTTGTGGATATAAGATTGGTCAAAAGGGTAGCTGGAAACCAGTGCAAACAGGAATTGTGAGGGCAAAATCTACAATTGTATCAATCCAAAACAACATGTTTGACCATGGACATCTGTTTGTGTTGACAAGCAGGTTTACCCAAGACCCTCTTGAAAACTTGTTCAGCTGCATACGGTAAATAAATCCTGTTCCAACACCAGTGGAATTTCACCAGGCACTCCAATCAATTTCTGTTGGGCAGTTTCTTATGGCAGTCAAATTAGGAAGTTATCAGAGGGATGACGGCAAAGTTCCTGGACATTAAGGAGACATGTCCCAGTCCTGGCCTGAGTGTGGACCATTTGATTGGAAACACAGGCACTCCTGATCTTATCAACAGTGAAACCTGTATTCTGTACCATCTTACAGGATACATTGTAAACCAATGAAACCTTCCAACATCTGTGATGGATGCTCTAGTTCAATCAAGCAAAAATGATAACAGTCCAGAAGGGTAGCACCGTACCCTATTGACACTGAAGGAATTCAAACCAGGAGAGCTGTGTCGACCATCACATGAGGCCTTCGGTCAGGTCCAGAAAGTGGAAGAGCAAGGGGCACGGTGGTGCAGCTGGTAGCCTGGCTCACCTCACAGCTAGAAGGTCCCGGGTTCGATTACCGCCGGGGACGCTGTGGGTGTGTTTGTTCCCCCACATCATCGGCACCCACACCCTGGGTGGGGTTGGCGAAAGGGCCTTTCTGTGTGGAGTTTGCATGTTCTCCCCGTGTTCCCTTGAGCAGCTAATGTGAGCTACTCCCACAAAAACATGCATTAGTCCTGGGGCTGTATACTGCCTCCTCCTGGCCGGCTGGGGCGCCCGAAGGGTTGGGGAGGATCTGGCTGGAATAACGTGATCCTTCCACGCGCTACGTCCAGCCGGAGAAACCCCCGCCCCGTCGGGTGAAAAGACTCCCCAAGCACGAAGGAGGCTTGGGTTTCAGTGAAGGGCCCCTCCCGGGGCCGGCACAGAGGGAGAGTGGAACCCAAGGACCTGAACTAAGGAGCACTGGGTGATAAATAATGGGAAAAAAACCATGGGATACAAAGAAAAAAAAAAGAAAAAAAAAGAAAGTGGAAGAGCTTTTCCGAACAAGGTCTGGTGCATCTCTCATGGAGCTCCCAAATGCCATGGACACTAGATACTGGGCATCTTGGAAATAAAAGCCAAACAAAAAACAAAGAAAAAACAGCATCTGATAGGACAACAAGCAAGCCCCCAAACAGCTTGATTGTTGCCATGGAGGAACTTGGTCTCTCTTTTGCAAACAGCCCCCCCACCCACAGCAGCTTCAACACATATATATATATATATAGTATGTTTTGGAGGGATTTTTTTTTGTCCCTTTTATTTTAATATCACTGATTCTACATACGTTATTTTAATCATAGATAGTCTTGGCATGTTCAGGGAATAAAAGAAAATGATTGCAATGCTTGCATTAGCTTTGGTATGAAAAAATAATTTCTGATCATTTTGATTTTATTTTGACAGCGTCCCCATCACACAGCCACCTCCAGCACTCCACTTACCAAATTATTTATTGCTCCATCACTGACAGAACTGGGAAGTTACACCAACCTGGTCACTGATCAGCTCTCCACTCAGCAACTCATCTGAAAACAGGAAGATGGACATGAATGCAAAGCAGTGTTACCTGTAATAGATCTATAAGACTTTTTTTAGTTACTCTTCTACAGTAATTTATTTAGGCTTATGTTATTGTTAATAATTCCTAAATTCTTGTGTGTTAAAAAAGAGATTATAATCTCTACTTAATCACGATTATACACATAAAACAAGTGCAAATGAACAGTTCTACAGTAAATATCAACTTTATAAAGGTTATGGTGTTCAAGTACTGTTCTTTAAATGTCTTGATTCAGCTCTTATTATTTTGGAGGACACAAAACAAGAAAACATCTTGTTCCCTTGGTGATCTTGTGTGCCATATGCTTCAGCAGTTCATTGCAGTCAGTCTTATGTGGTTTAACTGAAAAATAAAGAAATAATTTCTCATCTTTATGATCACATTTTTCTTTACTGATAGTATCTCCATTTATGCTTCCATCTCTGATGCATTAAAGTCAGTTAAAGACTGTTGATACAGCGACCAGCAACTCATTAAATATATTTTAGACAAAAAAAATGTAAAATCACAATTAAAATTAATGATATAAAAGTGTATAACCTATTTCAAACTGTGCTGAATATTTTTAAATAGCGGAATTTGACATACTGAAATAAACGTCAATAGCTCGTCAAGCTTGTCCAGTCCCCTCCTGCTCACAATTAGCTAGCTGCAGTTAAACTACAACTAGCTCATTAACACAGTTAATTAACCAAAACTGGCTACATTAAATATCACCCTTGACTTATTTTTGGTACGGAGCAGTCAGCTAATGCTTTTTAATGCCCAAAAATGTTGTGATTCCATTAACTTACCGGAAAAATAGTTCCAAAACGCTGAGAGTGAACTGCAGTCAATGATGCAGCTTCTGTTGTTTGGAACTATCTGATGATGATCTGCACCTGCATGACCCACGTGACTTCCGCATTCCACTCTTTCCATAGAAGTCTATTGGAGTGTCAGAACTCTCTCTCTCTATGACGCTGGTCCCCAGTAGCCAATGGGCTCTAAGACCCGCCCCCACGAAAAATTAGGCTCAACTCCGAAAACCAAAAGTCTGAATTGAAACTGTAAACTGAGGACTGAAAGCAAAGGGGAAGAGAAACATAAAAGCTGGCCAAAAAAAGATTAGAAAATACAAGACAGCAGTTGTTACAAATAACATATTTTTTCATTTGGTTACAGTTTTAGGTTTATAGATTTTTTATTCAAGTTTTCAATATTTATTCAAATTTACAATATATATATTTTTTTCAAATGTACAGTTTTCTTTCAAGTTTACAATTTATTTTTTAAATGTAAATTTTGTTTTTCAAATTTAATTTTAATTTTTTTTATTTACAATGTCTATTTTTCAAGTTTACAATCTGTTTTTTCATTCACTTTAAGCTGATCCTGATTTGACCCCATACATATCCTACTATTAACGGTTAAACTTATTCCTACTGACAGACAAAGCTGACTAATTTGAACAGAAAAGTTCTCGCTGTCTATTGTCAATGTGTCGTATGACTAGTGATCATAGCAATGAGAAACTTGGGTTTGGGGATCTGAGTAGTTCATTATTTTTGACTAAGAAATTATTGCAGTGCCCTAAAAAAAAACAGAGGTGAGTCAGTATACTGGTCCTACCAAAACCCCCATTTCAGATGCCAAAAATATCTGCCGATCTGGCTTCCTCACTTCTCTTTCAGCCATCACTGCCACCACCTCATCTTTCACGCTCTTACAACCTTCTCTTTTCCAAGTCTCTGCCTCTGAGTGGTTGTATGAAAAGAGCTGTGTGCCAGAATTTTCAAGAACCTCTTGCTGATTGACTGAAATATCTGATTGGAGACACAAATACAAAGAGGGATACTTTTGGAAATAAATGGCTTCTAGAATCCTGCACTGACATCCTTGTCTTTTCCTTCACTCATAACCTCTCTCCTCACAGCTGCCATGAGAGATGTGATCTGAAAGAGAGTTAATGTCAACCTGCTCTCATCACCCCTCTCACTGCATTGATTTCTTGTTTTGTGTTTGTGTAACCCCTTGCTGTCTTTATTTAGATTTCTGCCCCCCCCCCCCCCCCCTTCATAAACTATTATTCTCAACCTTTGAAATTAAACTTGAAATCATTACTCTGCATATTATCCCTAAATGTGAAGTATGAAAGCAGAAATGCACACAGCAAAAAGGCTATATGCTTCTATCTGTCTTGCAAAATGCTTTCTAGCAGCAAGATGAAGTGCAGATTTAAAATCAGGGGCTACCTCTAATCTGATTGGCTGGCATGGAGAGCTGTCTGTGGAATTTTGTTACCGGGGAGAATGGGGAGATAATGATACCTTGTCAGCAACTTTTGTAGCTAAATAGGTCAAAAGAAGATGAATGGATGATGTGTTAATGTTTTTTCTAAATTTTAATCAGATATTTCTTATACTTTTTTTTGCTTGCACACTGGTAAGGCAAGGCAATTTTATTTGTATAGCACACTTTCAACAACAAAAGTGATTCAAGGTGCTTTACATGATTAGAGGTAAAATAAAAACAGCATTAAAACACAAAGCATATAAAGTAAAAGCAGCGATAAAGGAAGGAGCACACACATATACTTCAAGGCATTAAACAGCAAGAAACATAAACAAAACATGATACAACAAAGCATTACTCAAATGCAGCTCTAAACAGATACGTTTTTAGTTCTGATTTAAAAGAACTCAGTGTTTCAGCAGCTTTGCAGTTTTCTGGAAGTTTGTTCCAGATTAGAGGAGTATAGAAACTGAAAGCTGCTTCTCCATGTTTGGTTCTGATTCTATGGATGTTGAGTAGACTGGAATTAGATGACCTGAGTGGCCTGGTGGGTTGGTATAGTAACAGCATATCTTTAATATACTTTGGTGCTAAGCCATTCACTGATTTATAAACTAGTAAAAGTATTTTGAAGTCTATTCTCTGAGCTACAGGGAGCCAGTGTAAGGACTTTAGAACTGGGGTGATTTGCTCTACTTTCCTGGTTCTAGTGAGGACGCGAGCGGCAGCGTTCTGGATCAGCTGCAGCTGTCTGATTGACTTTTTAGGCAGACCTGCCAAGACGCTGTTGCAGTAATCAATCCGACTAAAGATAAACGCATGGATGAGTTAAATGAAAAGGATTTCTAGGCTCAGGAAGAATCAGTTTGATATGACAATAAAATTATTTTAAAACTCTTACTACATTTATACAGATTTTATTAAATAATATAGTTTCAAGGCACAATTCTCAGGGCTAAATAATGAGTAAAAAAGTACACTTTAATATTATTTATAGTTTTACAAATTAGAAAAATGTTTTTAAAAATCATCTTGTGGAAATATTTTACAACTACATGAGCACAGTCTTAGATGAACAGCAATATATAAAATATTATACTTTGTTACTGCTGGAAAAAGTCTAAACCAATAAGCAGAGTCTGTCCAAAGTTTATAAGTCATAATGATTCAAAACCTTAACAGTACCAATTTTTATCCACATCCACTTAAAGTACTGTTTAGATGTAGTCTCAAAACTTGCAGTGGAGCAATTTTGCCATACTGGTCAGTACATTGATACTTACAGGGTTTTAAAAAAATATCACAAACATGGGTCCCTGTTTGTCATAGAATAGATTCTAAATTTCTGCTACTTATCTATAAAAGTCTAAATGGTTTTGGGCAAAAATAATTTTCTAAGTAGTTTGTCAAATGTGGACAATGTAGACCCCTCAGGCTTTAGAGACCTGTTTAATCTGTTCCCTGCAGTAGAACTAAACCAGGTGAGGCAGAATTTAGTCTGCTGTTCAGTCCTGCAACAAACTCTCTAAAAACCTGAAATGTGCAGATGCTTTAGACTCCTTTTAAATCCAGATTTAAAACATTTTTGTGTACTGCCGCTTTTGATGAAATAATTAGACGAATTAATTATTGGTCCGGTTTAAAGTCTGATGAATTTAAAATTAAACTTACTTTGCCTTTTCAAAACGGTCTTTTAACATTAGTTTTTATGCAATGATTGCACAGTGGGGCAATAAGTATTTGGCAGCCACCGATTATGCAAGTTGTCCCACTTAAAAAAGATGAGAGGTCTGTAATTTTCATCATAGGTACACTTCAACTGTGGGAGACAGAATGTAAAATAAAATCCAAGAAATCACATTGTATGATTTTTAAAGAATTTAAAGATTTTTTTTTTTGCCCCAATGTAAAGTTTTGACATAAGCTTTCTTTTAGGCAAAATCTTAAAAGAGCAAAATCTTTTTGTCTTCCCCCCAAAAACATGTAAATCGCTTTGGATTGCCTTGTGTATGAATGTTGCTAAATAAATAAAATAGCCTTCTCTTGTGGCATTTCCTATTAGGAACTTCTTCGTTGACTGAAACAAATGTTATGCTAAGAAGGACTAAACTGCACTGAAAACTTTGCAATTAGATTTAAGAATCTAACAGTAGGTTAAATGAGTATTATGGCAACCAGGTTAGAAAGTTGCTAGAAATTAAAATATTTTACTTTGAGTGGACTAAGATTGTCTGAAGAATATTTCAATGTTTGCTGCAACTATTTTTTCCCCACCAAAACAAACATGAAGTACAACAGCTTCTCATGAAGACATCTTTATCCATGATGTTTCCCACTTACTTTAAAGCCAGGGTTATTCTGCTACTCCGTAATAGGCTAAGCTTTTGCTCAAAAGGCATTCAAGTTTTGACTCTAGCAACATAAGTGGATGATTCAGCTGTGATTGTTTGAGCCAAACCGTGGCTGCAGTCATAATCCCAGCAGCAGTTCATCCCAGTCTCAGTGAAAGTTGACTAGAAAGCGCTTTGAACTGTTGCTCCCTGGTTATTTTTACACAGCCACTGAACAGACTGTGCAGTCAGAACTCAAGCAGTAATGACTCCCATTTAGACTGAAAAAATACATTTTCTAGATCTTTTAAATAGTTGTCATTCACTTACATCAAATGAAACTAAATATGGCCAATTTTATTTTTGCCTCAAGTTTTTACATAAGGTTTTCCATGGCAAATCCATAATAAGCATATATTTATTGATTGAGTTTTACAGGTGTGATATTTGGATAAGCTAACTTCAAACCCACCGAATACTTGGCCCTGATTGACAATCACAAAAAGCCCCCTGATGATACACTCCTCCTGATTAGAGTCATTCATCGTGGGTGTGGGAGTTCAGGTGCTGCAATCTATCAATCCTGATTGTATCACAGCGACACCTGCGTCTTCCCACTTATGAGTGCCGAGTCACTTTTCTGAATCCTTAGCAGCTCCCTAGCCAAAGTATCATGTATTTAAAGAAATGTTAAATAATATAACAGTTCTGTGAAGAGGGGAAACATTTCAGAAGAGCAAGCTGTTTCAGACAGTTATAATGTATGCGCTGTTTAACGGTACACTTCAGGAGGTCTTGTTTTAACTGCACGTCTGTAACTAATTTCTGCTGTATGCCTACCTCATATCTGCTGCCTGACTCTACTGGTTGGTCTTCCTTCTAATTTTGAAGCATTTTTACATGTAATTCCACTCACCTATAACTAAGTAAATGTGTTAGAATCTTTTATGCATTCTTTTATGCACAGACGGGCTGTGAGGCACACATTTTATTTTTCTTCACACATTTTTATTTATTCTATATGGACACCCAATGGAAGTTAACAAATTTTGTAATTTTTTTACACATGTCCTGTCTAGCAGTGTGGCATTCGGAATCTTTGTCTGAGAGACAACTAGAGGCCTAACAGATTTACTTTCAAAAGCGGAGTATTACGGCTTTTGCTATAATACTCCACTTGAGATATATATATATATATATATATATATATATATATATATATATATATATATATATATAAAAAATGGGAACGGAGATCCACACAGCAACAACCCACAAACAGAGACAACAACGGCGTCACTGAAAAGCACAGGATACTGATTATTACAAGGTGCATTAGTGGCAACCTCAGCCCAAGAATGCATCTGCAAACACCTCAATCTAAACACTTGTGTGCACGTGTGTATGTGTGTATGTAAGCATGCTGGTGTATATAACGTTTCTCCAGATGAGTGTTCAATAGCCAGAGAAAGGAGCCATACATCTGCCCCCAGCACTCGATGCAGACAAAAACGAGATCGGAGCCATAGACATCCAAACGACCCCCAGAACCCAGGAGCCCCAAGTGGACCAACGCAGGACCAACCGCGGCCCAGAAAGAAGCAGAGGAGAGAGCCAGGAGAACCCGGGGGAATGCTCAGTCTTCTTGAACCCCCTGACGGTCGTGGCAGATGGCCGCTCGTACTGAGCCAGGTTCTGCTGGAGGTTTCTTCCTGTTAAAGGGGAGTTTTTCCTCTCCACAGTAGCTACATGCTTGCTCAGTATGAGGGATTGCTGAGGAATTGCTGTGGTTGAAGTCTGCATCAATGGGGCACAACTGCAAGTCAATGACTCGATGCAATCTGCTGGCATTCCTTAAATAGAAAACCTTTTAAACTGATTGGAATGTATGCATGATTGAATTGAAATGACTACTTGTAAAGTGCGTTGAGATGACATCTGTTGTGAATTGCAGATATATTGAATTGAATTGAACCACCCAGCAGTTACAATGTATAAGCCTATCGGCGCTGCTACGCTGATCCAGCCATGGACCCGGAGACCCCACGTCCAAGGGCAAACCAACCCCAGTAGAGACCCAATCCGAGATCGACCGACACAGGCACCCTGCCGCCGCCAAGCGGGAGAAGCCATGGCCAGACGACGGCCAACATGTGCTGCCGACATCCCAATGCCCCCGCCCCATTGCGCACGCCAAAGTGCCGCACCAAATGCCACAGCAGACAGACAACATCCCCAAACTAAGCCCAACCAGCACTCGGAACACTGAACTCAGCCAACTCCCCAATATATCAATCCTGTGCACCATAGAGCACCAAGACTAAACATCCAACCAAAGTCAATTAAACCCACCAATAAACTGACCAAGCACTAAATACACAAAACAGACGAACAAGCAGAGACGTCGGACCCAACCCCGCCGGGCCCCCCAACAGCTACCACCAAACAATATACGCTTTTTAAAAGCAAAAACGTTTACTTGAAAGGTATTATATCACATTTTACTCTAATAGTAACATTTGATGATTTACATATGGCTAACTATACATTTAAAGGGGCTTTTGGGCCACAAAGTAGAACACTGGCTAAACTAGATGTGTCTGCATGGTCCCGGGTGGGAAACAAGTGTTATAGCTGCTCCAGTAAGAAGAGGTGAGATGCTGAAATTCCACAAACACAGTCACTCACAGGTGGAGCAGCAGTAGGAGTTCAGGGCCCATTAAATCCAGGTCAGGATCTGTCCCACTGAGGCATAACCTAGTGCAACTCACACAAGAAACACTTCAATGCGTATCTGCACACAAACACACCTCACTGAAAGCTCATGGTAGCTTTAAAACATCTGTGCAGGTTCATGCTTTCATATACAAAACACATACACACTTCTATTCTGTGTGTCTACGTAACTGAGCCTTGTGCAACCTTTAAATACATTATCGTTTTTTTTTAAACAGGAGAGAAACATCAAATAACTAAAGTGCACAAACAGATGAAAATATTCTTTACACAAAAGTCTTGCATCTACCTTTACTCTGTCATCTCATCCCTTTCTCTTACTACTCTCTGTTTCAGCTCTGCCTTTCTGCCTGACTTCAATCATTTCAAATATGTGTGCTTTTGACCTTTGGTAGAATAGCATTTATCTTAGAAACTACAAATCCCTGCTAAAAACCCAGGTTTGTGTGAAGTAAAAATTGAGACTGTGATAAATAATCTTAAAACTGTTACCACCTTTAATCTCAAAATGTCAGTCCATTTAATAAAATACAAAATTATATATATATAAGAGAACCTGGTTAAAATAATGTGAACATCCTTTCAAACCCCCCTTTGATTCAAATACAGCATTCATTCTTCTTTGGTAGCAATTGATCAACATGCCACATTTGCATTGATAATATTTGCTCACTCCAATTTACAAGATTTCTCCAATCCTATCAGATTATGAGGACATCTCTTGTCCACAGCCCTCCTGAGCCGACCTTATAGATCTGAAACAGGGGTGTCTTCACTTATGAAAGCCACTGTTGATGGACATCTATGTCTTATTCTTATGTGGTACAAAGATAAATGGATTGTAAGTAGAAATTAAATTTTCCATTACAAGAAAAACCACTAATGTTTAAGATGTCTTCAAGATAACATTTCAGCAGCTTACACAACATAACTAAGGGCAAAGTGAAGGAAACCCTTGGATGAAAAAAAGCAATCAATAACCCATACATTTACATAGACAAGGAAGATAGAAATAGGACGTATCAGCTCACACGATCTTAAATAACCTTTAAATAAATGTCAACACATACAGTACTCTGAGAACAATAGGCTGTAAAGTAAAGCTGCTGAAGAAACGGATTTTGACCCTGTCAAAAGCTCTCAGGTTAAAAATGTGGAAAAAAAAGAATATATTCTCCGTCACACACACAGACACACATAACTACACTGCAGAATAGATGACAAAATGACAGGTCTCTGTCTCTTATTCCACACAGCTGCCACTGCTGCTGTTGTTCCTTTTGCCAACAGAAGGCGCAGATCTGCTGTCAGTGAATTTCTGCTAAGGTGCGACATATTCACTTTAGATGAGATCCTTCATCTAGCAGCAAAAAAATTCAATTTTATTGATTATTTCAGATGCCAAAAAGTGTTGGAACAGACAATGTTTTCATTAGAACTAACCTTATGCAATTTGTTTGGCTCGACAACACAGAGTACATAAAGGTCCTAAAATAATATAATCAAATCTCTTTTGTTAACTAGCTGTTCAAAATGCTGACATTCTAGTCAACGGAGACAAGATACAAACCCTTGCTTAGGCCTATGTGAAACAGTTAAATGCAAAATCTTTTATTTGAAATAAATAAATAAAAATTCACAATTTTAAAAAATTGTTATACTGTCTTTAGGAAAGCCTTTAAAATGCCTTGACTTTTGAAAAGGTTGTACTGTGCAAGATGGAAAAAAGAACAACAAAAGACTAAAAATGACACTTGAGTCAGGATAGCTGGGACCGTCCAACAGTTTAACAGCTTCACTGACTCTCTAAACACTCACATACTTGTGGTTTACCTTCAGCCTCTCCTTGTTTTTCGTGTTGTCTGCAAGAGCAGTGTGACACTGCAAACAGTAAACCACATGCAGTTTGGGGTTTTGTGCAATTCAGTCAGGAAGCTCACATGGAACAGAGCTGTGGATGTGTGCACAGTGTAGATAACTCTAGGCTTAGCACCTCATAACCCCCTGTAAGCATAGAATATGTCCACCAAAGTGGAGGCCAGGCAGTGAATGTAATGACCTTCCATTTTAGGACAATGTGTAATCAAAGGCTCCAGGAAGGTGATGGAGTGGAAATGAAATACTGTAAAAAGTTGAAGGCTTTGCTTGACATGACGAGTTTGTGTTTCTCAGCTAAACATGAAAACATCAGTAAACGTTTTACCAGTATTTTATAAGGTTTTCGAGAAGGGGGCGGTTCAACACGTAATGAAAAATGGCTTCATCTTTTACAGTTAGATTTTCTGATAGTTGTTTCCTCATTGAACAAGTCAAAGAATTACTTGATCAGGATAAAGTAAAAAGTGTTGGTAATAACAATCTGAAAAAGACACTAAATTAGAAATTAACAAAAACTTTCTTTTAAAGAAATGCTTTAAAGAGATGCTTGAAAGTCATGAATTGCAACTTCCAATCAGTGTGTTGTCATTTCCAGAGTGAAATAGTCCTTTTTTCTATATATATATGTACAACAGGGCTTAGATCTTATCCAAGTCATATCTGGATTGGGGAAAAAATAATTTTAACATTTGGAAGCCATGGTTTAAATACTGACATGGGCCTTTCTGTGTCATTGTTTTCTCCATGTACCTCAGACCTAGGGTTGGGCATCATTTGAATTTGGACGATTCCGATTCCGATTCCAATTCCGATTCCTTGTTTCGATTCCGGTTCCAAACGATTCTCGATTCCGATTCTTTGGAGGCACAGGGTCATTTATTTATTTATTTTTTTTTTGTGCATATTTTAAAGGACCTACTTTAAAATACACTGCTTGTTTACACTTCTATTTCTTCTTAATCATTGTGTGTTAGTCCTACATGTGTGTATATTGAGCTTATTTATTTACTTGCACAGTTTCTGTCTTTGTTATGCGTGTGTCTTGTTTTCATTTGTGTTTGAGTGCTGCTGCAACAAGGAAATTTCCCTAATGGGATTAATAAAGTATTTCTATCTACCTAGCCACCCACCCACCCATAGGTAGTCTTACTTGATGAAAAAGTCTAAACTTTACTTTACTTAATTTATTTACTTAATTTCCCTTAATTTAATTTACTTAATTTACTTCTGGGATCAATAAAGTATTTTTGAATTGAATTTAACTATGGAATTGGAACATGGATTTTAATTCTATTAACTATTTACTTTCAATTAATTTTTCACAGGGCTGTTATCTATGGACTTGGGGATAAATATAAAAAAAAAATTATACAGTGGTAACATTTTTACAGAAGAGCTTTATTTTTGAAAATGTCATGAAAACCGATTTCCAAACATCCTTCATGTCTGTCTGCAGAATATTAAACAAAAAATTAGAAACACCTTCAACAATTCCGTTCAGATTAGCTGCAGGTACATTATGAAGTCAGAAACCTCTCTGTGGAACTCCTCTAGCTGTTGCGTTTCATTCGGTTGCTATGGTGAATGGAGGAGGCGGAGCACATCGGAGTATTGTCAGCTGCCTGGCTAACGTTAGACTAGCAATCTCAGACCGTTTGTCTATGAAAACAAATACATGAGCTAACGTTAGCTGGATATTTGCACAGAGTTGTACAACGGTTTGAGTATAACTTGTTTGCTGCCGCAATGTTGACACCAGACGTATTTTACTGACCGGATTTGGACTGCAGTGAGGCGCTGGGCTGACTGTTGGATGCGGGAGGTAGAGCGAATGATGTAAGCCGGCGCAGCGCGTCAAACACAGAGCTATGGTGTTTTGTTTGCTAAAGTGAAGACAAATCTTAGAGTGTCTCCACACACCTTCCATGATTGCGCAGTAACGCTAACATATCTGGCAGATTCTTCTTCGTTGGTATTTGGCGGGTTCTTCTGGTCGGCGGACTGGGAATCGAAACTAGGAATCGTAATTAAAAAAATGAACAAATCCGGGAGAATGAGTCCCAGTTCCAATCGATGCTCGATTCTCGATGCCCAAGCCTACTCACACCATTCAAAAACATCCATGCTAGGTTAACTAACCCCTTTAAGCTGCCCTTAAGTGTTACTGTGTGCTACATGGTTGACCTGTGTGCCACTAAGTAACTGCAGGCAGATATATCACTGCAATAGATGCCCACATCTGACACAGATGACCTGCCAAAAGTGAGTGAGGAAGATGTGGATTTATCACAACAATTGCCATTACAATTTCTACCAATAATTTTGCTACCAGATTATACCATGCAGCCCTACTTTTCTTACTGCTTACTTTATCATGTCCTAGATCTGTTAGTAGCCCTCAACTTGGTAAACCTCCAAAGGGAGCATCATTAGTTACTCCCTGGACTCCTGCAAGAAGCGTCATCGTGAAGTTTCAGCATATCGTTTTCTTCTTAGGGACCTCTTAGGGATTCTCAAATGTGCTATGCGACTACACAGTATTAGAAAATTAATTTCAGCTGAGGATATGTCTATAGCCTTGTTTTTGTTTTATTCAAAACACAAAGATTATGGCCATGGGTTTGTGCAGGAATATAGAATACCTGAAAGATTGAGCTGTTTATCTTTCTTCTTCACCACAAAGATATGATAAAGTCACTGCAGAAACAATAATACACTAAACAGTAAGCAGATCTATGTTAACTGGTTAAAAGTCACTCATCTTCCCTTGAGATACACTATCTTCATGTGAAGGCAGCATAACCTTCTCCCTTTCTTGGAGAGAACCACAGTCTTAGCTTTTCAGCTGCTAATTTGCATTCAAGGAGCATTAGATTCGACTGAAAACAACTCAGCTGAGCTCTGGAGCCTCTTGCTCTGACTGCATCTGAAGTGCATGTCATCCACATAAACAAAGACATGACATCCTGATCCTGATGTTGAATGTCTTCCTCATAAAATGCAATGCCTTTCTGCAATTTTCAACTCCACTTCAAACATATATGACTTACTAAAATGCATGCAATGTCACTTCGTGCTGTTCGTGAACATGGATCTTGTACATGTTACAAGATCTCGGAGCAAACTTCATCAGACGCTCTCTAAAACTTTCAACTTTTGATGTACTATAGAAATACAGAATGTGCAACAAGCATTTAGGGTCTTTTTTGCCTGCACTTCACTTCACACGCCTTCCAAAAAGAATCCGCAATCATACAACCACCAAACACCACCCTTATAGGAGAGTAGTGGTACACAAAAATCCAGTTTTGGTATGTACCCCAGTCACAGCTTGACCTGTCAAACAAGCGAAACATTTTTTGTCAATTAATACAGTGAACTAATGTTTCTGTTTGTTTTTTTACAGTCAGTACAGAACAAACTGGGAATTTGATTTGATTTTGTTAATTGACAACATTTTTCAACACCAAAAAAGCAATGAGACAGCTGTGTGTGTCGCTAAGAATTTTGAATTAAGACTTTGGACGTTTAATAATGAAAAAAATATTTGAATTACTTTTGAGTTGATTTGATATTAACACAATATAGTGTACAATCCCCCATTGGTGGGGGGATACCAACAGATGCTTCCTCTCCCCATAATAATAGGGTGGTCCATTGTCATTTGGGTCTAGTTGAATGCTACAAGCAGCTGCATTTGGTGTTTAGACTGTTTTTCTCCATAAAAGAGATATTTACATTTAGCTTGACTTCAGATGAGTAATTGAGTTGAATGCAGAGCAAGCTCTGTACCTTATTGCAGTTGAAAATTGCTGACATTAAGCATCAGTCTGATCCATCTTTCTTTCTCCATTGTTACTGTAGCTTAATGAGAGACACTAAAGTTGCCAATTGGCAGACTTTACTGTTAGCTGGGGATCCTCTTTTCTTCATTCAGTTGCTGCACTTTAAATTCGCATTGTGAACACATTGGAATTGTGCACTTCAGTTCCACACAAGAACATTCCTAATGTGTACTGCTTAAAACATTCATGTGACCATACGGTATGTGTGGGCCTAGCCAAAAAGCCTGTACCAAAGATTTTTTTGTTATAAATACGTTTACATCCCAAAAGCCTTAGTAGTCACATCAATTCATCCTCAAGTCAACAGTGGAGCAGTTTAGGCTAGGCATGAATAGCTCAAAAGAACCACCATATTGCATTTTGGTCAAGACAATAATAAAGCAGGTGAGAACTAAGTGTTTCATGTAGTCACAGGGTCTGGCCCCCTCCTTAACTGTTTTCTAAGTCCTATTGAATCCTATTCAGTGCCAAAAAGACACAATCCTAATTCATGTCAATGTACATGTATCATCTAAAACGCCAAAAGACTAAAGATTTTTTAGCATAAACTCCTGCTTAAGTACATGCTCAACAGGTCTTATTACAGGGAGTGGTCATTTCCATCAACATTGCAAAAGGAAGTTCCTGCCTCCTGCATCCAACAAATTAGAACACAGTATTTGACGACAAAGGTTCCATTAAGGAAGTCCCATGTTACCCTCAGCACTCTAGGTTTCTCTCACGACAGACTCTGTTTTTTCCTGCCTGTCAATGCCAGGAAAACATTAAGTAGCAGCGCTGGGGAAACAATACAGGGATGGACCTATGCTATTGTTTCACATTGCTGCTGCTTAAGAAATCTTCAGCCTTTTCCGTTATTTCTGGCAAGACGCAAGCCAGCTGTAAAGAAAGGATCTGGCTAAGTCAAACATATGTCATATTTTTTTCAACCTTCAATGGATACACTGTAGTCTTATCACTGTCTTCTCTTAATGCTAATTCTGTTTTGTGAGTTTAAAGCAGTATGTTTTCTATTGTTGATACATTTAGGGAAATTATAAGGTTAAAAATCTGTTGTAGGTGTAGGCGATGTTTAGATGATTATGAACTGCTTGTTTTCAGAAACAGTTAAACTGTAGAAATAATTAAACTGACTGAATCAGCTGTGTTGTGCAGGGAAACATCTAAAACATGCATGACACCAGCCTTGAAGACCGGTGGAGGGTGGAGGGGTGGAGGGACAAAAATCATCATGCCGCAATGTTTTCACAGTAAAACCCTAGTCACAGTTTTATCACAATTTCTTTATATAAAACATGGCAATTAGGCAAATACTTTAAAAAATAGAATTTAGGGCAAAAACCATTTCTGAACACATTTAAATCTGTTTGTACCTTTTTGCAACTTGTGTTGAGTCCAATGAGGAGTTAATGAGTATATACATAAAACATGAAGTACACACAAACTAGTTTTCATAATTTTTTAAAGAAAAATGTCAATTTAAAAGCTAGTCAGCAAGAACAACACCGACTACTACAACTACAACTACTACTACTACTATTAGTTAAACATTATTATGAAATGTTTGTATCTTTTGGACTGGTAACATTTTCTAATAGATTAATATGTCTTTGTTGCAAGCAAGAGAAAGTAGTTTCGTTTTAGAAAGTAGTTTCGTTTTTTGTGTTTGTGTGTGTGTGTCCTGCTGACAGTGGTGCTCAACACCTGCTTCTAATAACATCTGTGAAATTGATAGATCCCTTTCAGGAGCCTAGTGACTTCCACTGTCACTGTGATAGGTTGCCACTTTTGCTATTTATTTTATGAAATTCCATCAGTAATAATCACCACATGTTCAACTGTTAGTGGATTCATAATAGCTTAGGAGCAAATACAAAACAGCAAATTGAACATAGAAAAACTACAGAGTGCATCACAGTACACTCTGAGGTACAGGTTATGCAAAGCTCACCAACTGCTTAGGGAGTCAATTGGTAGAAGCCTCTAAACTGCATGCAGTCTTCAGATTAGAACTGCATCACTATATTACATCAAAAAGTCACGCCACTAAAGCAGTGGAAACAAGATCTCTGGAGTAACAAATCTGGCTTCCCTGTCTGGTGATCCATTGGATGTATCTGAATTTAGCTGTTGCCAAGATAATTATTCTTTTCTGACTGCACTTTGCCAAGTGTAAAGGTTGGTTGAAGGGAAGATTATGGTTTTTGGTTGTTTTTAGTTGTTGGGCTTGTCTACTGTTTAATTTTGGTCCATAAGAACCTTGTATAGCCTGAGATTGTGAGCCAGACCATCTCATCCAACATAAGTGCCTGACCTCACAAATGTTCTCAAGAAAAATGGTCTGATAGTCCCATAAACATGTGTTGAAGCTGTTATAGCTGTAAAGAGTGCCTTTTTGAAAAATAGGATGTCATTAATGTAAATATTTGTCTGAAGGCTTAAAAGAAATTGTGCCTTAGTACTTTCGCTGTCTTAACGTCATAAAACCATGTGCTGTAGGCAAAAAAGCCAGCTATACGTAACAGTTGGTTCTCTTTAGTTGTTGGAAAGTCCAAGCCACTTTCACTGACCTCTGCTTGTGTGTGCAGCAAAATGTCTGAAAAAGCTGCATTTGATGGACAACCAGATTTTTTTATAGTGCAACTAAATTTAATTTAAATCGTTGTTTGTTTTTTTAAACACTAACACTAAATAATCTTATATCACCCAACTCTATTCTGTTATTTTAACCTTTTAAGAATGATACATTCCCAACAGTCTATTCCATCAGTTGCAAAGTCAACAAATATCTGTTAAAAAAAATAAAAGAAGCTGTCAGTTCTGTTTTGTGTATTTATCATATGAAATGCTAGTGTTCTTTGAAACCGAAAACCAAGCAAATGTCCTCCACCCAACGTGAAAATAAGGAACAAGGGAAAGTCTTACAGTATTGTTCCACTGATCTCCATGACTCCCCGCCCAACTCCCTGACCCTTGTCCAGCCAACATCACCCACTCACACGTCCACAAAGGAAATTCCACAAAAACACACACACCACATTTTAGCACCGCAACAAGGCAGATCTATTCTTGCACATTTACATTATGTATATTAAAACGTTAACTCTTTTTCAGAGGCATAAGTCAAAGAAACTAAGGATTTATATTCATATCCATTATATAAAATAGGTCAAATAAGCAGTAACTTTTATCACAAAGAGAAAAAAGGGCGAAATAAGGCAGGCCAAGTGATAAAGTAAATAATAATCCGTTTCTTCCATTTGAATGATTGTGACATTTAAAAATAGGCATTTTTCATCAGTGCATTAAAGGCTATGCAATTTGTGTGCAATCTGATGCATCTTAGGGGGAAATAATTATCCACTAATAACCTCCAAATACACAATGTTCTCATCAGCACAAATCAGCCAAAGTTTGGATTTTTAAGATGTTCAACTCCAAATACTGGCATGTCTCAATTCAGGCGCTGGAATGAATAACACTGAGCTAAATAACTTCAATTAATCTATCCAGAAATCACAGATTGAATCAGTTTGGAGCATGCGGTGCAGATGTAACACATTCCTTTAAAAAAATAATGTGTGCTTTCCGTGCAAAGGCAGAAATCTGCCCACGCTGGCAAGGATTTCAGTGCTAGCTGGCATGTCCAAAAGTTATGGTTATGTCCAAAAGTGGGCAACTGCAATCATAACAAACTCATGAATTGTCTGGGACCAAAGTGATGAGTCCACAACCAAAAGGTAAATAAAAATGCAGTTCGCTCTGGGTTCTTTTCGCCCTACTGTTTGATATTGCATAACATGTATGTCTTTGTTTTTTAAATCTGAAAACCTAATTGAATCAAACATTTTGCAAACTGCCAAACCACATTTAAGCCCAGAACTATTCATACCCCTGCAGTTGTAGAAGGTTTTAACAACCATGCATCAAATCCATCACAGTTATGTACTACTTTGGGTTGGTCTATCTTATAAAACTCAATTTATTCATCCATTCATTGCCCATACCAGCTTATCTTTGCAGTGTTGCCTGGGGGCTGATGCCTATCGCCAGCGGTCATTGGGTGAGAGTCAGTTTACACCCTGGACAGGTCACCAGTCCATCGCAAGTTAACACAGAGACACACAGGACAAACAGCCATGCACACACACAAACACACGCATGCACACACACACACACACACACCTACGCACGCATACACACACACACCCACACACACACACTCACAACTGAAGTAAATTTAGAGCAACCGATCAACCTAACAGTCATATTTTTTAACTGTAGGAGGAAGTCGGAGTACCTGGAGAGACCCCACGAATGCATGGAGCTATTCATACCATTGGCATTTTTAGGTTTAAAGTAATGAAGATAAATCAATATTATAGCACCAGTGAAAACATGTAAAAAGGAGGTCAGCAATTATGGGATTGCTATAATGCTAATACCGATTTGTCCGCAGATTATTGTGAGGGGAATTAATCATTTCTGACATTCCATTTTTATGAAAATGGAAATAAAACTATTTTAAAACAACTTTTCTTTTCCACTTTGGTATCAAAAAACAATTTTTTTCTAACTAAAAACAGTTTTAAATCTCAATCTGTCATGAGTAAAGAACAATTTTGGACCACACACATTCTGCCTACATAGTAGAACATCCATGTAAATGTTTTATATAGAGAAACTTTTAATTTTTCAGCTACAGCATGAATAGCTTATTATTATTATTGTGTCTTGCATACACTGTATCCCCAGACCTAGTGGCCTTATAAGACACCAATACCACCAAAAGAAGGCACAACATACATTAACTTTTTAAATAAACAAGTCTGCCACCTAATCCAGGATGCAAACAAAAGTAGCCAGTTTAAACACATTAAAACTGAACAACCATTTCATCTTGTTGTCATCACTGATCCAGAACATGTCAGGCTTTTGTACAAACCATTCACCAAATGAAACATTTCTAAAATCATCATACCTTGGGAAGTAAAACACAAAATGAGTTTCACTTTCAACCTCTCCTAACACACACAATCTACAGAGTTTGTCCTCTTCAGGAGTTTGAGTGAACCTGCCAGTTTCTAAGGCCAGGGGAAGGATCCCAGTTCGCAGCTGAGCCACAAAAGTTATTTGGTTCCTTGTCAGGTTTGCCTTTACATACAACTTTGTTTCAAATACATCTTGAAATTGGTAAGTAAGTCCTTAGCTTTGATTTAGCCATAATCCAAATCAACCATTTGTGCTTAAAATTTGACATCAAATTGGATCTGATGTTGACGCTACAGGGCAAATGATTACAGAATACATACTGTTGTACATCAGCAAAAACAGTCCGGAGCTCTGGAGCTCAGGGGGACTTATTCTTACTCCACAGAAAAACTTTTTTTGTTACTCTATTTTCAGGCCGGTTAATAAGTTGATTCCACAGTCTAACCATTTCACATTTCCTTTGGACAGATCCAGGAACCCAGCCCATATCACCTTACGCTGCCAGCACTGGGACAAACTTATGTACCTCCAAGAAACAGCAGACTGCATGCTTTTCTACAGCGTCCAAGGTTGGGCTCTGCACGGCCCC
This sequence comes from Valencia hispanica, assembly GCA_963556495.2. Classification (NCBI taxonomy): domain Eukaryota; kingdom Metazoa; phylum Chordata; class Actinopteri; order Cyprinodontiformes; family Valenciidae; genus Valencia; species Valencia hispanica. The sequence goes on along the minus strand of OY747705.1, from coordinate 48,722,857 downwards.
CCATACACCAGCAGCATGGTTTAACACAGGCAGCATACAGCTTGGAGAATATACTATAACCAAGATCGTTACAGATTTTTAACTTGTTTGTCACAGAACCCAGGGCTCTACTGGCTGGAGAAGCTAGGATTTTAACTCATCTGTCCTCTAGATACTTATACTGGGCTGCATACTCAAGAATGGTATTACCAAAAATAAAAACGTATGTGCTTCGTGGAGCAATACCTTTCTTGAAGTGCATAATTTGGGTTTTTGCTTGCTTTATAACAAGTCTCCATCTACAGCACCATTTAATATTTTCTATAGATCCTCTTCAGTTTCAGCCAGTAGCGCTACATCATCAGCATAGAGCAGAATGCCAACAATGACATTGTTTAGGAGCACCCCTAAGTTTAGATGTTTAGATCTTAAACCACTCAGTCTGCTCATCCTTCACCTGAACACATCCCACACAGTCTGCATACAGGGATTTTAACGCCCAGTAAAACTTCCCATCAACCCCGGCCTGAAGAAGATTCAAACCTAGCAAATCCCTATTCACCCAGTCAAAAGCATTTTTAAAGTCCACAAAACAAACAAAAGTCTGGTTCTGACAATTGTTGAGATGGCATAAATGTGATAAATACATGCCCTGTGTTTTCGAAATCCATTTTGTTCATCTACTAGATACTCTGTTGTTTCCAAAAAAATACTTATAAAATACTAGAGTTAATTTTTATTGACAGTACTTAGGAGACTGATTCCCCTGTACAGTAAGTGCAACAACATTTCCAAGACTTGATGAAATTGAGATCTTAGTTCATGATCAGCACCTTTATTTCTTCCTACCCAGCAAAAAGCCACGCAAGAACTGCCTTACCAACTAATTTTTAGCAAGGTGTTCCAGTTAGTGGGATGCTGTGGTTTGCAGATTAGAAGTGTTCCTGGCAAAGAGTGCACAAAAACCCTAGTGCCTCTGTGAACTTTCCTGATCTGCTGACACAGATAGAAGCAAACACACTTTCAGCTTCGGAATACCAGGACTGTAAGAGAAAGAGCTACGAAAGCATGCACAGATGATCACTAGTGTGTCAGCAGAGAATGAGTATTACTGAGAATTAGTATTACCCTCCCCAGGCAGTCGCTCAGCTGACGTGTGTGTATCCTCTGACTCCTGGCTCTCATGTATCTGTGTGTGTTCTCAGCGAGGGGTTTTTGGCTTCTTTGAATGAGACATACAGAGAGTTTAGGGAGTCCCGTCCCTCCCACAGCTGAGCTAAGAAGCCTTAAAGCTCCTTATCCCATGACTCTGCCACTTGTTTGATAAAAGCAAATCTTTTTAAAAACATGAATACCATGGAAATAAAACAATTAAAAGAATCTGACTTTAAGCACGCCAGCATGTCGAAAACTTACACGCTTGTCTGAAGGTTTTTATTAATTCTTAATCCCTGACACAAAAACACACTAAACAAACACATTTTCTCATTCAGCAAGACGTCAAACTAATTTATCCCTCAGGGCAATCGACTTAGCACAAACATTTGCAGATAAACACACTCAGGCTGTGTGGGCCGATGGAGGAATTTACAGGTTCACTGAAGCCTTAGGAGAAGTTGGTTGATGTGGAAGTCTGTGGAATATGAAGCACATGGGGAGTACTGGGCATCCAGCCAGCTGAAACACAGAGCACAGCCTGGTCTCCACTGGCACAGACCAACTTCAAAAACTCATCTGAGAAAACAATGGGCCACCTCAATCCTTGACTTGCAGTTCTTGACACAGCAGATCTGCATAATGCTAGTGGGTATAGACTGTCTAATGTGTCATATTGTGTGCATCAACGTGTTTCTTGGCCGGCGTCTATGTTTAGGGATGCAGGCTGGAATAATTGCCAGTTTGAAAGTCACAAAATCACACAAAAAAGAAAAAAAGCCCAACACAGTGGGAGAGTTAATGGCTAAAAAGCATTGCTTTTGTTGTTCATAGAGCAGCAGCTCTGTATAGGAGCAGCCTTCCAAAGATGCTCACTGGACTGGCTGCAGAGTCTGAGAATGTGTTTGCATGTGCAACTACTCCAGTGCTTCAATACACTTTCCATCAGATTAAGCTGCTAAGCCTTTTCTATATAGCGTTCTACCTAAGGCTTTGGTCTTTAATGGCCTGGTTTCCACAGCAGAACCAAAGTGGGATAGTTTATCATTCATGGGATTCTAGTTTAACCTCAAAATTGCTTGTGGATCTTAAAAGTGTACAAATTCCTGATAAAAATGCCAGGACTTTTAATGCTAAATTTAATGTGACAACATTTTTGCTTAGCCAAAGCCATTCCTGGAAATCAGGTTGCAAAGGAAGAAAACATTCACTGCAAAACAGTATCAGTCAGGAGTAGGATGCAAAAAAAATGTAGTGGTACAGTGAAGACCGTAATCTGGAAGTAGTGAAAATACTGGATAAAATTTTATTATGAAAACTGGATTTTCTCCAAAATAATAAAAAGACAAGAGGGAAACTGATCAGGGTTTCTGCAAAAAGACCAACAGCAATAACAAAGGAGCTGCAGGTATTTTTTTATTATTACTGGTTGTGTTCTAGATGGTACAAAGATTCATATACTCTCCATATGTCTGGACTAAGGAGTAGAGTTGCTAAACAGAAGCTTTTTATTCCACTGAAAACATCCAGGTCTGTCTGAAATCTCCATTAAGTAGGTTTCATGGTCTGATGAAACCAGACTAGAAATCCTGGACAACAATTTCAAAGGTATTTATGACACAGAAACAATACTGTATACTCTTGAGAGTTTAAATGAAGGCAACTGGACTTTTATTGTTGTCTTGAATTTCAAGACAACAAGAAAAGTCCAGTTACCTTCATTTAAACTCTCAGGAATATAATGTCCTGGATGACTGAGAATCTAGACCAACGTAATATTTTACACTAATCAAACAATAATATATATACAGGGAAATGTGGTGTTGGCAGAATCATGGTGTGGGGTTAGTTTTCTTCAAATAGAACTGGGTCTTTCTTCAAGGAGGATACAATTATGAACAGATCCAAAGACCAGTCAATTATGGCCACAAACCTTTGGTTGTCTGCTCTAAAGCTAATGAGGCATTTGATATTTTTTAAGTCAGTCCAAATCAACAAAAGAATGGCTTAATCAGACAAAAACAAAAGCTCCTGGATGGTCTAACCAAAGTCCAGAACTAAATCCAACAGACCTTCAGTGCACTGACTCAAAGGGCTGTGAACATGAGATTTTCTCACATTCTGATAGATTTGAATAACTTTTGCAAGACAAAGCACACAAGTATTGCTAAATCAAGATACAGAATACTGACAGATTACAATGAAACACTACCAAATGCATTGACTGAATAAAAAGCTACTTCAATAAAGTATTAATTTAACAGTACGCACGCTTATGCAATCCATTTTTAACAAAAACACATCAAGTTTACCAGCTCTAAACCTCTTAATTTCAGATGCCATTGCATGGTATAAAGTGTTGTACAGATGGAAATGTTGAATCCAGCTTAAAAAGTCAAAAACATCATCAATACAGACACACAGATCATAATTTTGAGACTGATTTTTGAATTTACAGTAAATCTTGTCAGTTGGATTTGTCTTTTTATCTGACTTTAATAACTGCCACTGAATGTCACATGATTTAAAAACCTTGCAGGTGCAAGGCAGCTGTATTCAGGACAGGTGAAGCGTTACAGATGCTTCCTGCCAAATCCACTGGGATTGTGACAATACAACTTTGCCCTGAATGGCTTAAAGCTCCACCAAGAAACATGTTATGAAATACATTAGATCTGTTTTATTTTGGACCATGGTTATCTTTGCCAAACCTAGTGCACTTCATTGTTCTTCATGCTTTTTTTCTGACAGCTTTAATTTCCTTCAACAGTATATTAGATGGATTAATATTATACACAGTAGAGATAATTAACAAAGTACATTTACTGTGAAATAATAATGTCTGCCATAATGAAAAAGATAATACCACAATTGTTTCCTTTTTAATTTTTACAAATAATCTGAAGACTTTGGCTTGCATTTATACTCAGTTCCCCAAAGCAAATCATTTGTGCAATTACTGAATGGTAATTTTGCAGTCGTAGAAGGTTATAACAACAATACATAAGATTCTGCACAATTAGGCAATACTTTTTGTTGGTCTGTCACATAAAATCAATTTATTCATCCATCCACCAGCTAATCTCTGCAGGGTCACGGGGGGCTGGTGCCTATCTTCAGCGGTCATTGAGCGACAGGCAGAGTACACCCTGGACAGGTCACAGAACAAACCCATGCACACTCACACCTGAGGACAATTTAGAGCGACCGATCAACGTTTTCATTTCCTGAAAGGTAGACATTTCACAGATATACTGCTTCATCAGACACTGTCGATTTGCAAATCACACATCATGATGTGCTTACACTGAACGCCGATGGCAGCTACCAGCGTGTGAGCCGCTCTGACTCACCTCTCTGCACCTCCAAGAAAAACACACCGACACAAACATAAATAAACTCAGTGAGCGGGATGAACACTCATCCTGGTCAGCCCCATTTACCATACTCCCTAACTTGAGCACTGAAGTAAAATTGAAGTGTAACAAACAAGACACGCGCATAGTATGGTACCCAGTAAACATCCAAAATTTAATCTGTAACCGCAGTCTGCCAACCAACCAGAGCTGATGGTCTGTGGCAGACAAGCAAGCAGAGCGGTGACTGAGACTAACTGTGAATACATGCAGACACAGAAGAGAGGAGAGGAAAGGAGGGTTTTGACAGAGAAGGAGGGAGAAGAAACCAAGCGAAGACATCCCCACTGAGTGTGCACAGAAGCCATCAGCTGAAGCTCCAAATATGATCGCTATGAAAATCAAATAACTTCCTGAATGGTTACTTTATAACCAATTGCCTACTGCAACTCTAACTATATATAAGGAAATATAAGGAAATATATAATATATATAAGGAAATTTAAGGAAATATAATTTAATTGGTATATTAATATTGATCGTGGCAAGATAATAGTAAAAACAGTAAGAGAAACCTACTCAGAGAATGCCAAAACAATTTGAAGTGAAGAAATAAAATGCAAATAAAACTTATCAGTGTGCATTTCTCTTACCTCTGTAGGTGAGTCTGCTATCCTTTGTAGTAAAAACTGCAATTTAGTAGTAGCTTCAGTCTTTCCAGGACAATTTACATATATAGGTATTTTCCTTTCATCTGAGCACAAACTCGTCGGTACTCTGTGCAAGCGCTTTTGGTCCACCTTAGTAGATTTGTGAAAATACACACGAGATGGTAATGAATAGTAGAGAGTGAAAGGACAACACTACGCTGGAAGGCAAGCAGTCTGCATGAAACAGGAGAGCTGGGAGAGTAGAGAGCAGACTGAGTAGGATGCAGGAGCTATTCTTCCCAACATCTGAGTGGCCGGGTTGGAAACACCCACATCCTCAGCATGCATCAAATGGGAAGCCCGCTCTAGAGTATGTAAACATTAACTCCTGCACTCAGCGGGAGAGCCGATCATACCTGATGTACCGTGGCTCTCAAACGTTTTCACACCTCTGGAAAAAAAATGCCAGACTATGGTGAAGCATTTTCAAATATTTCCTTCTTTGATTATTTAACAAACATACCAGTTAGCGTAATAATAAAAATATATAGACCTGTTTGTAAAAATGAACATATGCTTATATATATAAAACAAATACTTTGGTTTCAGCACTCACTCTTCTTGGGAACACTTCAGCCTTCAATTCTAATGCATCCGATTAACACAGACACAAAGTTCAGCTGCCCAAGCAGGATTTCCCTGAAATTTGCTTACTGACATCTATTAGCTGAAGATATAGTTTGCAGAGAGATTACAAATGATTAAAAATCATCTAATTTATAAAGGTATCAGTCTGAGCCAGAAGAATCCCATGGCAGCATTGTAATCTGAAGTTATTTTGATCCAAATAAATCTGTTTTTGGGGTTTTTTTTGTGTGAAGGTGGTAGAAATTATGAACAGCCCCAAAATACCAGCTAGTTTTGACCCAGCAGTTTTGGGGATCTCCTAGAAAGATGGGAATTTAATCTTACGTCATCACAGTGAACCCAAGCATACATGCAAATTAAAAAAAAAAAGAAAATACTACTTCACTCGTAGAAATGTAAAGTTTTGAAATAGATGATACTGTTGAACTCCTACCAAATAATAAGAATAAACGCTGAAATGCAATCAAAAGCTACTTCATACTTTGATTTGTTTATTTTTCAGTTGAATTGTTAAAGGATATCTGTAGCACTGCAGGTTGCAAAAGGTTTGAAACAATCTGGTATTTTGTGAGTCTGTGAGCGCTTGTTAAATTAAATTTAATGACATAATAAGCCTTTCCCCTCAGCCGAGTGCAGCCTGCGAGATTCGCCCGCCGGTGCTTTTTTTCAGTGGAAAGAAATAAACCGCGACAAGAGTCTTCATGCCTTGAACGGCTGCTAAAGAGTTGAATCCCGTGCTCAAGACGTGTTCTTCTAAAGTCGCTGCAATGATGTGAATGAACCAAATGTTCCCAACCTAAAAGGATGCCCTGTAGGTCAAAGGAGGGAATGCAATTCTCAAACACAAATCCTTTCATTTGTTTGTGCTTTGTGTCATGTTTGCCGTGAATTCTTCAAATGAAATCAGAAAGGGGGAACAACACGCTAACGATGTATTTTCAAGTTAGCTAACAGAGTTGCAGTAAAGTCATAATTTATCTGATGCTAATAACAACTCCATGCAGCTGTAACGAGAGGATTTGCTTTGAGAGCTAAAATTTTTCTTTGGAAAACATGCTCTTCATTCTTGGAGTGCACCGTTGCCTGTCACTCAACATGGCTTCATTTTCCCATCAGTGAACTCCTCCTGATAGAGATGGAGCATGAGAGTGGGGAGATTGTTTTTTCTTTTTTCTCTGGGCTTTAAAGCCTTCACACCACCTACATCTCCCATTCCATGCTGTGAGGGCTCCACGCCTCCTGGGACAAAGCCTGCTTTAATAAAGGCCAGTAGCATTGCACGGGGCATGCAAAGAGGTCCTCGTTAACACAAGTTAAATGAATAAAATATATGACATTGCTGCATTTATATCAGGTGAAAAGAAGAAAAAACAAATTCTTGCATCAATAAAATGATTATATCTGATGTTTCAAAACGTAAATTTGCCCAGTGATCTAATTGTGTGTTTGAAAGTCTTGCATACTCTGTAGCTCAGGACATGGGTGGTGGGAGTTTCCTTTTTCTTGAAAAAAAACCCATGGATATTAGGAGGCGATGAGAGAAAGGCACCACAATAATGCTTCTTTATTATGCAGCCCCACATTAAGATTTAGATGGACTCTGAGGGGGATGTAGAAAATCACTGCCCCATCACTTCTGTTAGTCAGATCCAGGGCTGGCCCTTCAGAAAACTGAGGAGCATTCGGGGAGGAGCGCTCCCCGAATCGTCCCAAACCAGTGAGTCCCCAAATCCACCAGAATTATCCCTCCTTGCTTGCATTAGCAATAGAGGAAAGCAAAGCTAATGAGCTCTAAAATGTAAAACTTTATTTTATTCTTGATAAACAGATTAATGCTTCTGGCGTTCCCCACTTCACCTTTTCTAGGGCTAAAATACAAACCAAGGGGCATTCTGTTTAATAATGGCCCTCCTCTACTCTGGCACCATGAACATCTGAGCTCTAGAAGCTATAACAGAATTCCTATGAGAACTTTAAAAAAAAAAAAACAATATATATTTATATTTTAAAACATGCCCACCAAGTTCGTAGACTAACAAACAGTAGTGCAAACTTGTGAAGCAGAAGGGAACTGATACGTAGTATTGTTGTTTTGATCTTAACAAAGCTCATCTCCCTAAATTGTATCTGTCCCCTACACGGCTTGCAGCAAACTTCCAACAGGACTTTGCATAGCTTTCTTTCAACAATGCCTTTCTTCTTGACATGATTTTTTCCATAAAGACTAAATCTGTTGAGTGCATGACTAGAGGTTGTCCTTTCAACACATTCTTGCACCCGAGTTGTGGATCGCTGCAGCCCCTCCAGAGTTAACATGGGCCTCTTGGCTGCTTCTTTGACTAATGCTCTACCTTTCCTGGAAACTACTTTAAAATGTGTAATAATAAATAAATAAATAAAAACAATGTATCATTTTCTTTTCACTTCACAATTATGCACTACTTTGTGTTGTAACGTCACATAAAATCCCGATAAAATACATCAAAGTCTGATGCTGCAATCTTTCAAGGTTCGGGATAGGAATACTTTTGCAATGCAATACAGGGCTCATGTAAACTGAATCCATTCAGTTATTGTGAGACTGATATTAATTTTGAGTTATGAATTCCAGTCATTTGTATGCTTAATGCATTATAGATAATTATTTGAACATGGATGTGGCACCTGATGGTAGCTAAAAGATGTTTAATCAAGTTAATTTGGAAGAAAATGTAGCTGTGTTATTTAGGATGAATTAGACTTAGAATTATTCCAGTACAGAGACAGATTTTTGCACCCTGAACCAGTCCAAAAATAAAAATTAGAATAGAGTCACTCCAAAGCCCGAGATTGAGGAGTCATCCTATTCTAGGTGCATTAGACCGAGGATACCTTTGGGAATACCAGCCAGTCCCACAGGAAGTACCAGCCTGCGAAACTACTACCGTCCATCACAGTATCTGCATCCTTGCTGCAACAACACCTGATAACCAAGGGGGTTTCTTGAAGCTCGGGCACAGTAGCCCAGCTCCGTTGATGCAATGTTTGCTGCTGACCAATCCATTCTGCAACAGCAGCAGAAACGGAACGTCCAGCTCGCGTATCGCCGTATGAAAAGAAGAAAAAAAAAAACGTCCCCGCAGTTTGAATCCCACCGTGCCACGACGCACCTGGCGTTTCGCTTTTTTTTTTTCGTGTGTGTGTGTGTGTGTGTGCAACATTTAGGTGCTACGATACTCCGCTTATCGTACAAACGCACGCCAGCACCAACAGTCTGTAGCCCTTTTTAACATCACAGTGCAACTGATACTATTAAGGGGAGGCGAGATTAAACAGACTGCTCTTTGCAGCGATCACAGTATATTTATGTTCTGCCCCAGAAAGCAATGCACAAAACAAACTGCATCTTACCGTTAAAATCATGAAGGAGTAGCCTGGTGACTGTCAGATGAGGAGATGGTCCAGTGAAGATGGTGATGCTGCTGCTGGACAGTTCGCTGTCACATTCCCTGGATAATGTCGCCCCCTGTTGATCAAAACGGTATACAACCATTGTTAATCAGTCCGAGGGACTGGACTCTTTTTATTATTATTTAGGAATCGAACACATTGCGTATAATAGAATTAAACAATTTATGGTAGCATCTGATAGAAACACATCACGTAGGGCTTTTTGTATTATGATTAAAATGATTGAAACACACTGCTTCCTGGAGCAATCATAATGTCAGGTTTGCAGGTGGAAAACAGATTTGTGTTTCAAAATAAAAGCCGCAAATAGTTGATGTGTTGCTTCTTAGGTGTTACATCTCTTATATATATACATTTTACGTGTATGTGTGTATGTGTGTGTGGATCCTTGTCAAAATGGTATTGTGACGATGGAAAAGAAAGTAACGTGGGGTAATCAAATCAGTATTGTCATCACAATGTCAAACAATAGTATAGCAACGTTACAAAATTGCGCAACCCAAATTAAAACGTATGCTGTGAATCGTAAACAACAAACATTTATCTTTGTTTTGATCACATGTAAACATTTATAGCATAGATGTGTGCTTCTGTCTTTTGGACACAAAAATGGTTGATTTACCCTAAAGGAAAGTATTTTTTTAATAAATAAATAAATTTAATAAAATTTCAACCGAACCAACATTGTCCATGTTTGCTGACTGATTTAAACTCTTTCTCTCACATGTTGAACGTATGTTGAACCAATTGCTTGTTGGCTTTTATTTTGACGGGAACCCCTAACTCTCGATCTTTCTTCTTTTTAACTTGGCGAGGCTCTCCTTGTGGAAACACTACAAAAATGGCGTCCACATGATGGATGGACTTCGTCTATTTAGGTGTCTTTAGCTAGGCCTGCGGTTTAGACTGGACATTTTCCCATGTTATCTAGCTTTTCAAACTCCTATGCGTATGTATAAGATTTATGCGCGTGTAAGGTTTACATTTATTATGGACTGTAAGCGTTATTTGATATTTATGTCGGATTTTTTTCAGACTGTTTCAATTCTCCACCGGCGGGGAAACGACCAACGTGTCTTCGAGCAGGAAAAAGCCGCCAACTTCTCTTTGCACCGTCTGAATTGTCAAACAGCGGAGTAAAGGATTTGAATGAATGTACATTTGGGGAAGATATATTAAGTCCGAAGCTGGAATGACTCATCTAGGTAAGTCTTAAACATGTCCTCTCATAGTTTGGATTACAACAGTTCGTTGTGTTGAATTTAACAGTTGAAGGCAGCGTGCTGCCCCTCTTACTCCTCCCACTGCTTCACAACACCGCTCCATGTCGACCCAGTTTTGGTACTAGGTTGTGTTCAATTGGTTTAAAATGAATTTTTAAATTCGAACTTCTTTTTGTTTGTTTTTACTATTATGTTAAAAAAAATACACAAGCACAGGCTCGTCTCCGGTTGTTGTGGAGGGGTCGTTTACACAGCCACCATTAAGTTAGCGTTAGCTAGGTAATATGTGATATACTGCTGAATTGAACTTGTATATGAACTCTACGATATAAACCAGGACCGCCTGCGCTGATCAACTCGAACTATTTGTCTCAAAATCATATTACAACAACGCAAACTTAAGTGCGTAGTTACGTTCGTTCATGCCGAGCTCTGATGGCGCCGACTGAAATTATATTCTGTAATTCTCTTTTTAGCCAGTGAGCTGCGCTGTTTGGGCTCAATAAGATACTAAGGAGAAGGAAAATGTCAAGTCTGGTGGCCGAGAATGCTGGAGCAGGGCAGGGGAGTCCCGTGAAGAGGAACAAACTCTCCTTGAGGTTCTTCCAGAAGACGGACACGAAGCGAGCTCTGGATTTCTCCGAACCTCCGGCAGAGGAAGCCAAAACACCAGAACAAGAGGATTCTGTGGCGAGGTGGGTCTGTGAGGCCAATGTTCAGTTTATTGACACAAAAACAACTGTGTGGTGGTTGTTGTTTTTTTTACAACAATATTCCACATCGTCATGTTCTGGACAACACTGGCTGATATGCAGATCTTATAATGAATGAATGTTTTATAAACGGTTGGCAAATGTCTATTTAGAAGGAGAACAAGCCCAAGTTTATTTATAGAACACTTTAAAATCATCCGAAGTTGACCCAAAGTGCTGGACACGAGAATCTGGGTCATACATCAAAAATGGCCAACAATCGTTAGTAAATTTAGTTTGTCAAGCTGAGTATTTGAATTAAACTGGCTCTAGTTGAGATACCAAACATAGCTTTGAACTAGTTTTAAAAGTTACAGGCTGTATTGTAAAGTATTTTCTTTCATAATTGGATACTGTAGTTCATTGATCCAATCCTGGTCCTCAGGGCCTACTGTCCTGCATGTTTTAGATGCATGGTGTTTAGATGCATCTCTGCACAAGTAATTGAAATGATTGTATTACCACCATAAAGTGCTGCAGAAACCTCAGGATTTCTAGTTGGCTTAAAAGAATGACTGTAAAAATAAACAAGCCATTTGGTGTTTTGTTTGTCTTCTCTTCTGCAGCTGTGATCAGGTGGTCTATGGCCCCGCCCCCTGTCCTGCTTCACCAGGCCTTCCAGTCCCATGTGAGAAGAAAGAGAAATTGGTGCCTTTTGTGGGTCTCAACAACCTGGGCAACACCTGTTACTTAAACAGCATCTTGCAGGTGGGTTATTAAGTGTATTGTTGAATTTATATCCCAAACATTTCCAGTTAAAGTTCTATAAATCACAACATCTTTAGATATTTATTGAATATTTTTTGTTTTTTTTATTTCCCCTTTTAAGCCACATGCAGGTCAGATATTGTTGCTGAATCTTATGTATAATTTGATGCGTGTCCTTAAAGTTTGTTTTGCTTTGCCAGTTCTTAAATTTCTCCCGAGGTTAAGGCCAAGCGGCTAGACAAAAAATAACTGCTGGCAAACACTTTGTCTCTAATCTTCAAGGTAGTTTTGACCATAGAGGCACAAAGCAACCTATCACGAAGCAAAGAGATGAAATTGCTTCCCATTTACTAAAAAAAGAGACGTGTGTTTTAGGACTGAAGACCAAACAGTGTTTTCAGATGGAACAGCTTAAGGCTGGAGATAAGCAACTGGCTTGCTGTGTGTTGTCCTCCTGAATGATGCAGTGTGTGCTTAGATCGCCCCATTGTGGCTTATCTATAGAGGCAGTGTTTGGAAGTGAAGAGACGACAAGCAGCGGAGGTTTTATCACCCAGTTGGACGCTTGTGTGATCTCCTCTGTAACACCTGTTCACACAGCGGGCCTGTTGCTGTAGTGTCATATTTAACCTGTTGCTTAGAATTGGTGAGATGTCTCTCTTTTCAGAAGAAAACAAAAGATAAATACTTTTAGCCCCATCTGCTTGGTGAAATGGTGTCGTATGCAAAGAGAAATGCTGGAAAAAAAGTGCTACTTTTTCTACTTGCAATTTTGTTGTTGTATGAGCTCAGTTTCAGTATTCATGTTTTCATGCATTTTGATTGGCGTCTTAACGGGTTTAATTTTACTTCCTTTTTTTGGGGTCCAAGTTAACGACCTCCTCATCCTGCCATGGCTTGCCATCACTTGTCCATGTGCCGTGCTGGTGTCTGGAGCAGAAGAATTCACTGTGCTGCTTGTATCCTGCACATCTAATCTATTTCCCTTCCATTCCTCCTCTGTCATTTCAAACAGAGGAGTTCCACAGTTCCTCCTTATAAAAAATGTATATAGAACAGGCTAGGGAATATAATGATTTCTGCTGAATGTAATAATCATTCAACATCAATATCTGTAGATTGGTTTTTTGGATTTGTTTAGGCTTTTCGTCTCAACTCCTGGCTCCCATCGACCGCGGTACTTGCTGAAGGCGGCACCGTAAGATTTATTTTGTGGTGTGCAATTAAGTAAATGAAGTTGTCTTTCATGAGATTGGATAAACCATCAATCAACCCATCATCATCTATAGCTGCTTGTCCTTGCACGGTTGTGGGGAGGCTGGTGCTTATCTGTAGCAGTCAATGGGTGATAGGCGGGGTACATCCCGGACCAATCACCAGTCCATCACAGGACAACCGAACCAACCAGGCACGCAGATACTTATACCCAAGGACTTTTTTGTTTTAAGACCAGTTAACCTAACAGTTTTTGGACTGTGAAGGGAAGCCAGAGTACCCAGAAAGAACCCACAAGGAGAACATGCAAACTCCATGCAGAAGGACAACAGAACTGGATTCGAACCCAGGACCTTCTTGCTGCAAGGCAGCGGTGCTACCAACTACCTCACCATGCAGCTGATTTAGCTGAACCAAAGATGGAATAATTTAAATAAAAAATGGTCGCCAGTAGCATTTAATTACTTTCCCTAATTAGGTCGCTGTCTGTGTCGTAGGGGCATTCCAACACATAAAACCTCCCTGAAGCTAAATATGTTGAAGCATTATTATCACACAAATATGATAAAGACACTTAACACAGTTTTTTTAGGAGGCATTCCTGTTTTGGTGTTGAGACTTGCATGATGGACACAATTATGACTTCACTGAAATTTTGCACTTGGCTTATTACTACCCAACACAACCCCCACATACAGTATTATCGGTTCTGGGGGCCGAACTCTAGCTTAAAATGAAGAAGGAATCCTGCACTTTAAAATGACAAAAAAAAAGCACTGTGACATTCTCCTTCTACAGTTTTTGGGTTGTGTGAGACGACTGATTTAGGTGGTCCTCCTAAATAAAAAAAAAAGCCTTCCTCACAGCTCTGGAAGTGATGGTCTCTCGAACACCGTTTGCTTCTTTGCTGACATTGTGGGAGGCACTCTAAAAATATAGAAAACTAAGACTGGAGATGCAGCAATACGTGGAGCCTGCTGGCGAAACAAAGCCGGGCTCCAGAGCTTCCGGCTGACTGCCGGCTGCTTTGCTTGCTGAAGCCGCCCTACACACATAGTCATGTCTGGGGTTTTTTACCCGCTATTGGGTTTTGGAGACCTTTGTGTTCAAATGTGCTTTCATTTGCATGTCCCTCTACAATGCAAAACAACTGTTGCTAAAATATAATGAACTGTGCTTTTTCACCTGCAGGTTCTGTATTACTGCCCTGGGTTCAGAGAAGGTGTGAAAAAGCTGTATGACCTTTCCAAAAGGCGAGAAAGACTAAAGGATGAAGATGATAAAAATGAAGAGGTGGGTTCAAAGCAAACTATTAAAAGAATTGTCTTTAGGGCATAAAACCATTGACCGGGATTTGAATATATATAAATAAATAAATAAATAAAATATACACAGTACTGTGCTAAAATTTTAGGCAGGTGTGGAAAAAATGCATTGAACAAAGAATGCTTTCAGAAATATAAATGATTGTCAATTTTGATCAATTTACAAAATGCAAAGTAAGCAAACCAAAGAAAAATCTAAATCAAATCAATATTTTGTTTGACTACCGTTTGCCTTCAAACCAGCATCAATTCTTATAGGTACACTTGCACAAAGTCAGGGATTTTGTAGAATTATAGTCAGGTGTATGATCAACCAGTTATACCAAACAGTTGCTAATGATCATCAATATCACACGTAGGTTGAAGCACAGTTATGAACTGAAACAGAAACAGCTGGGTAGGAGGCTTAAAACTGGGTGAGGAGCAGCCAAAATTTGCTACCAAGATGAGGTTGTGGAAGATACTTTAATGTCATGGCAAGATTGAGAACAGCAACAAGTCACAAGGTAGTTATATTGGATCAGCAAGGTCTCTCCCAGACAAAGATTTCAAAGCAGACTGAGGCTTCAAGATGTGCTGTTAAAGCTCTTTTGAAGAAGCACAAAGAATCGGGTAACATCGAGCATCGTAGACGCCAAGGAAACTTAGTTCAGCAGATGAAAGACCCATCAAGTTTATTACCTTTAGAAATCAGATGTTCAGCAGTGCCATCAGCTGGCAGAAACCAGAAGGCCCCAGGTACACCCATCTACTGTCCAGAGAAGTCTGGGCAGAAGTGGTCTTCATGGAAGTCAGAGTCAATAAGCCATACCTCTGACGTGGAAACAAGGCCAAGCGATTCAAATATGCACTGAAACATAGGAACTGGGGTGCAGAACAATGGCAGCAGGAGATCTGGACTGATGAGTCAAAATTTGAAATATTTGGCTGTAGAAGAAAGTTTGTTAGGCGAAGGGCTGGAGAGCGGTACAATAATGAGTGTGCAGTGAAGCATGGTGGAGGTTCCTTGAACGTTTGGGGCTGCATTTCTGCAAATGGAATTGGAGTTTTGGTCAGGGTTAATGGTAGGGATGGGCATAATTAATCGACGATCGATTAATTGATCATTAAGAATTTCATCGATGACTTTTTACCGATCAATTAATGCATGTTCTGTTGCGTTGTGAGTTTTGAAGGACTGCAATTAATTTTGCCATGTGGCCGTAATTAAACACTTCACCACAGGAGGGCGATGATTGAAAATAAAACCCACAGGCCGACTCAGTTTCTTGCCAGTTTCTGTGTATTTCAAAAGTAGCATTGTCATGAAGAAGTCGCAGCAAAGTGTGGCGCAGGACCACTTTGACTAAAAGAATAAACAAACAAAAAAGTCTTAGTTCCCTGTCAACACTGCGAAGCTGTGTATAAGTACTTGAATGCACTTCCAACCCTGGTTAGAAGCGGCGCATCCTGCTCTTGGTCTCAACCTAGCGTCAAGTTGGTGTTAGCACGGAGGAGCCGAGATGCACAACGAGCAGAGAAACGTACTCACCGATTACTTTCTGAGGGAGGCTCCGCCACCCCTGGATTGCACCCCTACAGACTGGTGGAAAATGAATAAAACAAGATTCCAGAGGCTTGCCAAGTTGGCACGGAGGTATGTGTATCACAGCGACATCTGTCCCCTCACAGCAGGTGATCTCGGCGCTGCAGGTCAGAGGCGACAGCAGGCTGGTGACCGTCAGTCTGGTCAACAGGCTGCTTTCGCTTCTGACCCCAGCGCATGTTAACATGCTCATCTTTCTCAACAAAAATCAGTAGAGTTGTATACTTATATACAACTTATATACAACTAAAGTTGTATATAAGTTACGGTTTATTTTTGTGTGTCTTTTTAACTCTGTTAATGAGCCTAATTCATTTTTAGGTACGCTGATCTCTCTCATCCTCGACTCTTTTTGCCAAATGTAACAAAACTATTAGACCTATAAGTATTATATTTTTTTTATTAAGTTATTGTTTAACGTGACTTTTTTTTTTTTTTTTTTTACTTTTTTGGAGAAGAAAAATAAATATGAGCATCAGTTGTGTTAATGAGCACCGTCTTTTAGCTGTCGGCTCCGCTGCTTATAGCGCATATTTTCTTTGTGCTACTACCATGAATTAACTGCCACAAGAGGTGTCCCACTTGTAATGAAGATCTCAATGAGGAAACACGCTATTTTTCTATTCTCACTGCATTTTAATATGGCCTATGAACAAAGAATTTTAATATAAAAATATTAATGATTAAACGAAAATCAATCGTTAACTCTCCCGATGATCGATGAAGACAGTTAAATCGAATGCCCATCCCTAGTTAATGGTGTTCTCAATGCTGAGAAATACAGGCAGATAATTATCCATCATGAGATGCCATCAGAAAGGCGTATGATTGGCCCCAAATTTATTCTGCCGCTGGACAACGACCACAAACATACAGCCAAAGTCATTAAGAACTATCTTCAGCGTAAAAAAGAACAAGAAGTCCTGGAAGTGATGGTATGGCCCCCACAGAGCCCTGATCTCAACATCGAGTGCATCTGGGATTACATGAAAAGAGACAGAAGGATGTGAGGAAGATCTGTGAACTGTGTGCAAGCGTCTAGATATTGACTTTATTTAGATTTCTCTTTTATTCATTCACTGCTTTTTGTTGATTGTTGAAGAAAAAAAAGAGATTAACATTTCCATGTGTGGAAGCATTCTTTGTTTACAGCATTTTTTTTCACACCTGCCTAAAACTTTTGCACAGCACTGTATATAGCACTTTCAGCCCAGATAAAGAAATCCAGCCCTTGCCTATCCGAGTTAACAGTTTCATTCAACAATTCTCTTGTATTTTATTTCTTCAGCCTCAAAGTCAGCAGTCTGCGTCTGAGACTATGCCGGCTCACATCGAGCTTCTCTGGAGCTTCAACAGTCTGATGACCTCCGTGGAGCAGCTGCAGTCCACCTACCTGCTCAACCCTGAAGGCTTCAGTGAAGGAGAGCTGGCCACACCACCATGCAAAATGCTTCACACCATTAGGTAATTTTAAGCTTGTGCTCCTGTTTAAAGGTTGATATGATAACCTGGGGGAAAATATGATGGTTAGAAAGAAATTGCATCAAGATCTAAAAGAAAAAAGGGGGAACCTGATCTTGTTTTTAATGTAAATGATTAAATCAAAGCCTCTTTTTTTTAAAATATATATATATATATATATATATATATATATATATATATATATATTTGGTCATAAGCCAAAATACTGAATAAACACCTAAATTGAGTAATTTTGAGATGTGGCCTTCCTTTAGTTTTCACACCATGTTTATTGGCTGAATCTTTCAGACGGCTGATTGGCAGGGTGTAGCAAATTAAGAAAAAAAAAGAAAGAAGATATTTAAAGATGTTTTGGTAACATTTATTTAGAGTAAAAATACTTAATATTTCTGTGATCCAAGTGTCTCCTCTGTTTTTTTTTAATTGTTTTTTTTGGCGCTGAAGGCAGCTGAACCCTATGTACGAAGGCTATCTCCAGCATGATGCTCAGGAGGTTCTGCAGTGCATCCTGGGATATATTCAGGAGGCCTGTGACACCATCAGAAAGGAGCAGGAGCTGGAAAAGAAGGACGACCGAGATGTTAAAACGGAGAACTGCGTTCCCTCTGACTCTGGTTGCTCCGGGATGGAATCCAAAGCTTCCACTGATGAGGACGGACAAGTCAGCGGAAAGAGGAAGAGCGACACTGAAGTGGGAAACGCCAAGAAGAAGCCGAAGTCGAAGAAGTCCGAGTCTCCAGAGAAAAACATCTGTAGAAACAAACCCTTCACTAGCTCCAAGAGAAAGTCCTCCAGTGACATTACCGTGGACAGCGCTCAGAGTAAAGGCGACGAAGAGGAGGAGGAGGAGAAAGGTGAAAAAGCATCTACTAAAGAGACGGGTGGGAAAAGGAAGAAAAGAGGTACCCTAGGTTGGCTGAGATCATCGGGGAAGCAGCCGAGTATTTTCTCAAAGTTCTGCAGCGTCGGTAAGATCAGCTCTATGAGTCTGAAAAGCCAGAACAAATCAGAGCAGGAAAACGGAGCGTCGGAGGAGCCAAAAGACAAAACTGGTCCACAGTCTGCACCTCAGCAGTCAGCTGAAGGCAAAACAGAACAACACCGAGGTATGAGATACGCAATGGATGTAGAAGGAGTAAGATGGGACAATCTAATAAGTCTGAGTACCAAAAAAAAAAAGAGGTCTGATCCTGTACCCACTCTTTGCTGTTTGCATCAGATGCCCTGGGCTTGATGGAAAAGTTGTTCCAGGGCCGACTGGTGCTTAGGACTCGCTGCCTGGAGTGTGAGAGCTTCACGGAGCGGAGAGAGGACTTCCAGGACATCAGCGTGCCGGTGCTCGACGACCAACCCAGCAGCCCAGAGGACCTCTCTGAAGGTGAGGCGTTTTCTAGACATTACCGAAGAGTTGAAAATCTTCTATCTCCGGGTGGACGTCCTCCATCAGGGTCATCTGGCAGAGACGGAATCTATGGTTCCATCAAGTAGAGCAACACCAGATACAACAAAGTACACCCTTTCCAAAAGGTTTAGACTTTGTGGAAAATACTGACAATCAAGGAGACCAAAGGCTTGGATAATCCAGATGTTTTTGATAAATGTAAAACGGACCTTTTATATACTTTTTGGGCGGAAGTCGATGCGCTCTTGGAATAATTTTGATCCTGGGAAGTAAGACTGAACATTATCACTTCAACACATAATTCCGCCAGAATTGCTGAATGTTGTCATGGCAACACATCGATAATAATGAACCGTTTTCCTGATCCCTTCCCTTGCCCCTTCATCATACTGTACTCACCATTCTTTACAAGCTTTAGCATCCAGGGTGGGCAGTGAAATACATTGGCAGCTGGGTTTGCATTCATGTCACCGGTAATACAGCATTTGAACAAATAATGCATTGAAGAAATCTGTGATTTTTGCAATGATTGCCGTTTTATAAATGGTTCCGCTCTAAAAGAATATCAGTAAATTTGTGTATTCAGACCAGAAAAGTCCTTTGGTCCGCTTGTTTGGTCCGGAACCAAAAGCGGAAATAATTTTTTGCAAGTGAACTATATTTTATAAACAAATCCATGCGTGTGACGATCAGTGCAGCCATTAGACACTGCTGTTATTGGAGCTGCAAAATCATATTGTGTCAAGAGCAGCTCATTCAACACAGGTTTTGCGACGCTCTGTTTCGAATTTTGGAACAGCGTTGGCGACTGCGTGCAGTAACCCGAAGGAGACCATGTTCTCTGCGTGCCCTGATCTACAACATGCTGGCAGCAGCGTGGCTAAACAGAAGATGGAGGATCAAGTATGAACTTACCTTGCTACGGTGGCTTATTAAGTCCAAAAAGGCACATGTATCCCGGAGTTGGTTCGGATCGACACTGGTTTATATTCACACCTGAAGCGAACCGCGGCAGAGTCCGTTTGGAAGCGGACCGAGACCACCTGAAAAGGTGGATCTCAGTCGGGTTCTCTGATCCGCACCAAGATTCGTTTGTGTGTATTCACATCTGCGTAAAAGGTCCGGACCAGCGTTCGACACGAACCCTGTTTCGTTTAAAGTGGACCAAACAGTGCAGGTCTGAATACACCCTCAGAATCGGAGCAGGACGCGTTTTCCTTCTTCATGTAAGATAGGTCCTGTTTAGATGAACGCTTGATGCTAAAGGCCTGGGTGAAATCTAACTTGCTTAACAGTTAATTTTTTTTTTATTTAAAATATATTAAGGGACAGTTTGATTTGATCAAATTTTTCCCTTTATGTGAAATCCTCATTTGAAAATTGTTTTTTTTTTACGTATTCGGGTTATCTTTGTCTAATAATGAAAGTTGCTTGATTAAAATAAAAAAAAAAGTGAAATGGGACAGAGGAAACGTGTAACGGAGGCAAATACCTTTTCACTGCACTGTATTCAAGTCTTCTTCCCTGCCCCTGTTGATTTGTCACCATCCACTGTTCAGATGCGCTGCACTTCTGTGTTTTTAGCTTTCCTCCAAATTTCACAGAAATCACCCTTCTTGAGATGTCGAATCATGGTTATCAAAACGGTTACTTGTTAGTGAAATTAAAACAAGTAAAAGCAAGTAATATTGTTTATCTTTCCAGTCTCTCCAGACCCTAAACCTGAGATGAAGACTCTGACGTGGGCCATCTCTCAGTTTGCCTCGGTGGAGCGCATCGTTGGGGAAGATAAATACTTCTGTGAAACCTGCCATCATTACACCGAGGCTGAAAGAAGCCTGCTGTTTGACAAGACTCCCGAAGTGATCACCATTCACCTGAAGCGCTTCTCTGCCAGCAGCTTGGAGTGAGTTTGTTTTTTCTTTTTAAAGCAAAACCCGTTATCTTTTACCCTTTAGGTACGGTGGTTAACCTGGTTTTCCTCACAGGGTGGACCCATACGCAGGCCTCTCTAAAGTGAACACCCCCCTACAGACGCCCCTGACCCTGTCTCTAAAGGAGTGGTGTACAAAGCCCTCTGCTGCTACAGGGCAGCAGTATGAACTGTTTGCCGTGGTCATGCACACCGGCGTCACCATCAGCAGCGGCCACTACACCACCTACATCCGCATGTCCGACCTGAAAGATGCGAAGGTCTGGCTGCGGGACAAAAAAGAAGGCGACGCCGAGGACGCGAAGGAAAATAAAAAGAGAGCACAGAAAGAGGAAAATCTGGCCTTCGATGACGGTGAGGTGTCAGTCAGCCTGACAACAAGGGGGCAGAGGCAAGCCAGTTTGGCTAACACTAAATCAGGGGGCAAAAAGCTTTCAGAGGGTGGTGTTGGACTCTTGGGAGGACAGAGGAGTTTGTCCAACAGTGAGCTGGGAAATGGCAGCAAAGCAACTAATCGTGGAGCAGCAGAGGGCTCCAAACGGAGAAAAACTTTGAGCAGCTCCAGCCAGAACATGGGCGGACTCAAAAAAGAGCCTGAGGAGGCGGCAGTGGCGCCCTCTGGAGGAATGGAGGCAACGGAGCAGCAGGCTTTAACCAGCCTACGGGAGTATGAGGGGAAATGGCTGCTGTTTGATGACTCTGAGGTGCGTTTATTTGAGGAGGAGGACTTTCTGCGAGCTTGCTCCCCTGAGACGTGCTCCTCATCCACACCGTACCTGCTGTTCTACAAACGGATGCCTGAGCCCAGACACTAAAACAAACGAGTTCTAGATGTAGACACAAATGTATATCTGTAATCGTTGGTGCCAAAAACATTCATTGCCATTCTAACACATTATCTAAAGTTTGTTACCATTACATAAGTCTCCTTTTAGGACTAAGGCCAGTTTCATGTACCCTAAAGCAGGGACAATCTTTATCAACTCCAGCTGAGTTTAAAGTTTGATTCCTTCTTACTTTGTACACGTCAGGGATGATTAAGCCTTTTTTGCGTACTGTCTTAGATGTTTGTAGTGGTGTATTTTAGACACTGGCTTTCATACTCGTCATGCTTTTCTTTTGTTTTGGTCTGTAAGGGTTATTAGTGGCAGAAGCATTTTTCAGCGCAATTTCATTTAGATTGAAAGCAAGAGATTAGATTTTTTTTTTTTTTCATGTGACAGAATTAGCAAAAACTTTTTTTATGCAATATTTTCTCAAATCTCCTTTTTTTTGTTTCTTTATTACTTCAATCAGTGAAACTTTGTTGGGTAGATTAAAATGGGACCTGCAGCAGATATTTACAATATATTTAGTATTAGGAAAACAACAAATATTACAGTTTTAGAAAACCAGGTTTTATATTGCATTTTATATGGTGAAGCTACAGATATCCCAAATTTAAGTGCAACTCTTGTTTCAAAATCATAATTTATGCTTATTACAAAGTCCAGTGGTAAATTGAGGGAAAGAAAGCTGTTAAAGGTGCTCATGTCCATCAAAGTATGTGCATAAGGATGTTTTATTGATCATCACAAATTCACTTTCTGTCTACACTGCTGTCTGCTAAAGGCCTGCAAATTCTCTGCAAGAAAAGAATCGAAGTTCTTTCTGAAGCGGATGTTTGATACCTACACAAGAAATCCTGGGAAGTCCTCATAGGTTCCTCCCACTTCAGCACTCGTAAGATTAATAACTGATCCCAACAAATCACATTATTTGCAAACCCTACAAGAAAAAAAGGATTAATAATCGAGTTGCAGGAACTCCCAAACCAGACTGGATGTCTTTCTTCTGGCAGCGCCTGGGAGAGAGAACAAATCAGTAGATGCTTGTAGTCTTAACTGAAATTTTTTTTTATGATTTGGGTCCACTTAACCTACCTCAATGCAACTTGAGACATTTTAGGACACCCCATTATACTACTTGCTTAATTTCTTTGTGTTTTTACACTAGAAGCTACAAGTATCCCACAGGTTCAAGTATATTTTAGCTAAATATTTGTCCAAATTCAAATGTGCTTTCCCCTCTACCCTGGAAAAAGGCAGAGAAAAGTCAAATGATTGAGGGTTGAGTATTTTTGCACTATTCAGCAACCTTTTTAACATCCTTTACTTAATTGGCTGTATTCATTTTTATCCGTCGAAGACAAAATGAAATGTTTTATTGTATATCCTGAAGTGTAGTTTGTATTTTGCTTGAGGATTTTCTTAATACCACAAAAGCAGCCCATATAAAGTGTGTCAAACTGTATTCCATGCCAGTTGTAATTTTACCTTTTGGGTTGGAAGCAGACGAGCAATAAAGTTTTTACCTCCAGTTTCTGTTTACTGACGTTTTCTCATCTATACAATGGCCTCAATGAGGTATTGTCTGGTCATTTTAATTATTATTAAAGCTAATAGTTTATTTTTTCAGAAAATTTGAATACAATTTATTTTTGTAACAAATGTTACAAAATTATGGGTAGGCTGACAGTTGTCCATCCAACACTTTACACATTAAATAACCCAAAAAAGTAAACTGCCCGTTCAGTCCTGTAACTAAGCATATTATTGATTTTTGTGTAAAACTTATCGTATTTTCAGTAGCTGTAACACTTAGTTTACTGCTCCGTCAGTGGGGGTGCGGAGATACGCAGAGTCGTCGTTCGACAAGCCCTTTACGGTAGGCCTACAGATGAACATCGGAGAAGAGTAGATGGTACGGATCGTGCTTCCTGAACAGATCGTGCAGTGACAGACCCATAAGTAGGTAAAAAAAAAATGTGGCCGCCATTTTGGACCGGTATTCCCATCGGCAGACTTCCACCAAAGCAACAGCAGTTAATACAAGGTGCCTGAATGCTGTGGCGTATTCTTGTTCAAATCAGCGGACTGGTGAGAGTAGGGCTCGGGGATAACTTTTCAGGACCGAGACTGAACATTTTTATTGTTTTTTTTTTTTTTTTTTACTGTACTGTATAAATGTTCACCAGCGAACTCGTGTCTTGCATACATTTTAAGAGTAAATCAGAATATTCTAATACTGTTAAGCCAACTATGTATATAGAAATAGGCCGAACCATTTGTCCTGTATTACAGCTAAATGTTTGGCGTTTGCAGACCAAAAAAAAACGCGTAAAAAATCAGTCTAGTATTTAACGAGTTATGATTTAAAAAGCGCACTGAAGCTTCATTGCGTTTGCCAAAGTGATTACAAAGTAGAGCGGGGGATACCGGTCCAAGATGGCGGCCCCACGGCTCATCAGCAGGCTGGCAGCAGCGATCGATCCGGCGTCCACTCTTCATTGAGTGTATATATAATTAGACATTACACTTTATATATGTCAATGGGAGACATGCCCATTTGTTTAAATATCCGTCGAAAGCTACGGAGAGGGCTAGCCTGTGATTGGTCAGCACACCATTCCCTTTAAATTAGTCAACATTATTCAACTGTAAACTGGGTTTTGGCATTCCATAATAAAGCAGCAACATAGAGCAGATCTGAAAACGCCTTGCATGATAATTTATGAATGTTCAAAGTCCATTACAAGAGCGAGTGAGGAGCTTTTTTAATCATATCTGTGCTCTTTTGAGTATTGAAAGAGGCTGCAATTCAAATGAAGGGTTTTAGTTAAAACATAAGGTAAAGCTGTTGAGCAGACATGACTGCATCGGTGGCAGCTACGCCCCCTGTTGTCCTGGCGGTGAATTGCTTTGCAAGACTACCCAGGCAAGAACGTCTCCGTCGACACTCTTCGTGCCTGTCCAAACTTGCCGACGGAGAAGCATAAACTAGGCTTAAGCCTCGATTAAAAGTAACACAAATAAATGCTTGACATGTATCGCTGTGTGTAGTTAATACATACATCTGTTTTTGAATTAAACTACATTATCAATGCTATGCTGTTACAACTCATTAAAAGAAGGGGGAAAACAAATCTCACACCATCTGAACATTAAAATATTTATTTAGTAAAATATTTAAAGTAAAACAAAACTACATAAAATTATACAAGGATGTTTTAAGTACCCAACTTTAAAATATTGTTGCTTCAACATAAAATAATGAAGCGTCATGATAAATACTGGTACAACTGTTATCATGTTTTTCTTCCAACCCTACTTCCAATACATAAAACTTTCAAGTCATAAATGCATCGCTACACTATAATAAAAAAAAGTGCACAAATGAAATCGAATACATTGGTTTTTTTGACACATCGTACAGAATTAAATAAAGACCTTGACTTTTAAAGTGGTACCTTTTTCTGTGGAGGCTTGTAAAAAGTTTGTCTGTAAAAAGGGGAGGGGGTTTGGCACTTATCCAGGGCTCGTATTAACTGGTTTGCAGCTTGAAGGTTCTGTTGGTATCAAGTGTTTAAATGTGTGGATTTTTTTAAGGTAGCCAAGGGAAAATCATCCCTATAGTAATAAACAGCATGTGTAGCACTAAACGCCAAGGTAACTAGATCCTTAAGATCTCCTTGTTCACTTTGCTGACTGTGTAACCGTTTGTCCAGAAACAAATTAAGACACTGGAATGACGTACCGAGCTGCAGCTCTCAACCTTCCTTTCTTACACGCTTTTCAAAACACCAACTTTTAAACACACACTCATATTTACATTTCAAAATAAATTAATATTGCAATTTCTGGAGTCTTTTTGTCAGGGACTGAGCGCATTCTCTTCATCTTCAAATATCAAGCTTGCGAAGACTCAGTCTGCTGAAGGAATCTCTGCAAAATTCAAAAGGAAGACATTTAGAGAATTTTCTGTTCTTTTCCTAGATTATCAGCTCCTGTTAACTGTGGCTGGGTGTTTTACTTTAAGGCTTGACTTTAAAGGTTGGAAAACATTCAGTGACTCGCAAAAGTATTTATACCCCTTAAACTTTTCCACCTTTTGTTCAAGTTAAAATCACAACTTGAATGGATTTTATGTGATAGACCAGCACAAAATATTTCCAAACTGGAAAGTGGAAGTTACATAGTTATCTAATTCCATTGGATGGATCTTGCCACAGTTTCTCAGTTTGATTAATTTAAGGCCTTTGACTAAGCCATTCTAACACATGAATATGCTTTGATCTAAACCATTCCATTGTAGCTCTGGCTCCATGTTTAGGATTGTTGTCCTCCTAGAAGGTGAATGCTCCTCTACATGTCTTTTTATGTTTTCAATACATTTTTTCATTTTAAGATGATGGATTGAAAAATGTTCTGCGAAAACATATCTATAACTGGTGTGTTACTTGGTCTTCTGGATGCCGTTTGTTCACTAATGTTCTCTAAAGAACCTCTGAGGCCCTCACAGAACAGCAGGCTTTATACTGATATTAAATTACACAAAGGTGGACTCTGTTTACTAATTAGGGGACTTCTGAAGGCAATTAATTGGACAGAATTTTTTTCTAGGGTATCAGAGTAAAGGAGGGTGAACACAAATGTACACCACACTTTTCAGATTACTAGCTGAAAACCATATATCATTTTCCTTCCACTTCACAGTTATGCACTATTTTGTGTTGGTCTATATCAAATCCCAAAATAAATGGCGAGGCATGTCATGAATCTGCTTGTAAAATCTAAAAATCCTCTCTATTCAAATGGTGACACGTTGGCTTTACCACTTATTTCAAATGGCAGCAGTGCTAGCAATTTATATTTTGCTGTTGTATGCAGCATTACTATTTCCATTTTAGTCTCAAGTTTGTAAAGGCTACCGCAGTGCTACAAACTTTATTTTTAAATCTGAGAAAACCATAAAATAATATCTCTAAATGACAACATAAAACACAAAGTGTAGTTTCAGAACTACCTTATCAAGCTGTCCGTTTGCTGCATGATTATTACAGAAACAAAACACTCATTTTAAATAACACCCAAAACAAATAAGCGAACGCAGACAAGGCAACATGTTTTCTCTCACCTGTGCGAGTTGACCTGCAGGACAGGTTTATAAAGCTGGGGGATCTTCCTGTTGATGAGGGGCTGCAGCGCCTCCTTCAGTCTGTGGTAGTTCCTCTCCAGCTCCCTCTGGTACTCCTTCTGGTCCGGACCGATCAGGCTCTTGTTCTTCCGGAGGGCGTCTTCACACCTTTGGCAGGACAAATGTTGGTGAGTGAAACTGAAAAAAATCCATGCGCCTGTGCTGTCTGAAAAGCATCCACCGAATACTGAGCAGATTTGGGTGATGAGTCAATGATGCAAACCTCCCTGTTGAGTCCCAGTTTCCATCATGCTGGTGAAACAGCTTTGTAACATAAAGTACCTCTTTGTGAAGTCCTTAAAGCACAGACGGAGCTTGTTGTGGTGTCGATACAGTTTTGGGTCACTTGGGATTTCTGACAGGAACACCTGAGCCACTTCCAAAGGACCCTAAAAATGTATTTGCTTAAATCAATCAACAATTTCAATTTTCTATACAAGCGTCAATAAAAACTAAAAAAGTAGAGCGCTGTGATTTTTCCTTATGTCTAACCTGGTTTACAGTCGTGCCCACAGATCCCTGCAGGACCATCTGCAGCATTTTGGCGTCAGCAGGGTCCTGGTGGGTGGCAAAGGCCAACTCCTGCGTCTTCTTCTGCATGTCCTCTATTGCCACCTCTATGGGTGTGGAAATAATCTGGAAACGGAAAACAGTTATGAGATTTTACTTAGTGTCATATTATACTATGCTAAACAGTTTTTTCTAATCTGAAGTTGCCAGGTGAATGTTAAGGATGAAGTGTTTTAATGCAATATCAACATAGAATTTCCACAACAGAATGACAGAGTTGATACAGAGAAACTTGTTTTTGTTTGTCATATCATTGGTCACAAACTACAATCATATTCAGTAAAATAGAATAGCCCAATGTGGCTCGTTTGTCAAATTAAAAGTACCTTTAAGCAAGCATTAAAATATTTTTCATTTAGCCTGCATTTCTGTATTAAAAACATTGTTCTTCATTGATCTACTGTAATATTCTAAGACATCAATATTAATATTCTAACCATAAATATGGTGTTTTCATTAGCTGTAGGTGGAAAATCATCCTAATTAAAAGAAATAAAGGTTTGAAAACATCAGTCTATGTTATTAATCAAAATAATGTGTTTCACTTAGTGAATGGAGTTACTGAAATCAAGCTTTTAATAATATTCAAGTTTATTGAATATGATTATGTGCCTGTGATGGACTGGCAAGCTGTGCAGGGTGTACCACGCCTCTCGCCCGATGAATGCCCCCGCAGTCCTGCAAAGGATAGACAGCTATAGATTATCAATGGATGGATGGACTGTATGTGCTCCGCCCCCCATTCATTTTTGTTAATTTAACCATAAAACACAACTGCTATAGTATGCATTAACGAAACTTGATGATCCATCATTCTTTGAACATTTTTAGGGGTTATTTTGGCTCTAACCAAATTTTATTTAGCCAGAGGATGGGAAAAAAGAGTTCTAGATTATTTTTATTTTTTTTAGCCAGAGGATGGGGAAAAAGAGTTCTAGATTTTAAAGGTTATTGACCTCTGATCTGCTTTTTAAGCATAATACACAACTTTTCAATGTTTGGGTCAGGGTCATTCTAGAAACCTACTGTTGGCCAGTTTTATTTATTCCAAAAGCAGATGTGGTGGGTTTTTGGGGATATTCTAACAGTTATGTTAAGGTTTTAACCATCTGGATATTTAAAGCTAGATGGTGCCAGCACCATGCCTGACAGCTGTCCATGTATTATTAGGTTTGAAAGCTTCACAGTAACTCCTCCAAACAATACTTGTTTTCATTGTGGTCAAATAGTTCAGTCTCCAGAAGGCATTTGGCTTGTCCATGTGGGCAGCTGGAAATGTCAGTTGAACTTGCAAGTGTCAATTTTGGAGCAGGGGCTTCTGTCTTCTTGGTCTTAAAACTGGGTCAGCGGCAGAAAACCAACCAATTAAAACGAGCTCTAAAAATTCTGTGGTCAAAGAATTGTGCCAGAAGCTTCCAAAAGTGTGCTGCTGAAGTTCACCTGCCTATGGGACATTTAACTCAAACATTAATCATGTTTATAGTATATAGATACTGCTGTCAATCAGCTTGGTCCATATTCAGTGCAACTATTCCTGTAAGCCGCTTGTAAATTCATCACCTACCTCCTCCTTGTGAATGATATTGATCCTCGTCTTGATGTAAGGAAAGGCGTGCGACGTTGTGAGGATGGTCTTGCGTTTAAATTGCTCTTGCAGGTCCCCGTGGGCCCGGCCGTCCAAGGTGAAAGGAGTGCAGTACACAAACCGTCTCAAGTTGTAGTTCTTATCGAAGTAGGTGATGCGGTCTTTCATCTCGTAAGTGTCGAAGTACGGCTCCACGTACGTGATCTGGATGAAGGCCTGCGCAAAGTAACAAAATATCTTCCAATGACCAGGCGGTCTATTGCTGATTAATTCTACATGGGAATAAGGCTTCAGTTAGCACCAACCTTATTGGGGTCAAGTTTGCACTTATCTACAGGATTGGAGTCCTTAATGACCTCTACCTGGTCCTCCCCAAATCGCTCCCCATAGAAGCTCTAGCAGAAAAGGGGGCAGGGCTTTTACACTTCTGGAGCAACATAAAATGCTCGGTGCAAACATCTTAGATTTGTCGTTATGTTTTCATTTAAAAGTTAAAGTACAGGAGTTGAAGAGGTGTGATGCTGTTTACCTCGAGCCTGTGAGAGATTTCAGCCAGCTTTGTGATGGCCGGCTCTTTATACACAAACTCCTGCTCATCCAAGTCGCCAAACTTTGAACCATAAAATCCCACCCTGAAGTACGTACCAAACATCCTCTTCCCATCCTGTGAGCAGATAAAAAAAACACCTGTTAGAAGAATGTCTTCAAAACTGGAAAAATGTTTCATACATGAAACCTCTGGGTAAAAACACAAAGCATAGTGCCAATCAGATACAGAGAAAACACTAATTTCTCATTAGGTTAGTTGTGTTTTCTGTCATGACTGAGACTCTTTAAAACAGGCTGAGGTTTCTTTTCTTACTGAGTTCTTCAAAACGGCCGAACCAAATAAACAGCTTCTAAACTATTCTGTAAACTCTTTTAAAATAAAAAAAGAAAGACTTGTATTAGAGTTCAGGTCCTTAATATTAGTCACAAAGATAGAAACAGTAAGGCCTTTCCAGAAGGCAGAACCTTCCCCCCAGTCCTTTTGACAGAAACCATTAAAATCAGCCAGGTTGGCTGTTTCCTGAGATGTTCTGACAGGTTCTGGTTAAAGACTGGTGCTGAATCGTACCAGGACATTCACCATGTTGGACTGTAAAGATGGCATTAGTGATACATTGCTTAAAGTGTGACCTTTCCACAGAAGCAGAGGGTCATTTTGGTTAAATATCTCTTTTCTGTTTCACTCAACTGTAGGGGATAGCAGTGCCTATACAACATTTTCCCATCTTCACTAAGAAGGCTGCTATTCATGGAAATTTTTTCCTATTTGTACATTTCACAATGAAGAGTTTGAAATATTTATCCTTGATCATTTGGTTTGGTGAAGAAGCCAGATGCGTGCGTCATTTATGTGAAAGCTTTTCTTTTTAGTTTGCCAGTGAATTTATGCCCTTTAAATAATCTGCAATAAAAATATAGCTGGAAAAACTTCTGAGCTCATTAAAAAGGAATAGGAAAAGTGAAAATTTAAAGTAGAAAAATGAGAGATTCATCATCTGTACCCAAAATGGGTTGACAAATCCTGAATTTCCCCTCGGGGATTAATAAAGTATTTCTGATTCTGAAATAAAAATTACCGTAAATTCAAGTAACCTGGGCAATATAAGTTGTGGTGTTTAGAATGTACCATATACTGGTGTATTTACAGGTGTGTAAAAAAAACAAGAGATCCATCAAGAAATGGGCTGGGCAGCGATCATTTTTGTTTCTGACAGTTACTGGCTGGTTGGAGATTAAAAAAAGGCAATGATGACAGCACACTACATTGTGAACGTTGATACTGAGGTAAGATAAAGTCACCCATCGTCAATATCAACGTGGTGTTTAAAAATGAGTTCAAATAAAAAAAATGTGAGAAGCTATTTAAGAGGAAGGTGTATTTTCTAAAACAATGTGATTCGATCGGCCTGCAAATGAGAGAGGACAACTTTTAGCACATAACAGGAAGGCTGAACATACCGCAGCAAAGTTCCTCTCTTTTATACTTTTGACCTTTCAACCTGTCTGATATGGAACATTCTGGATCTGAAAATATCGACAGCATTTTGGAAAGCTAAAAGTTTGGGAAACAATCTTCATTTTCTAGAGAATATACAGATACAGACTGTTTACATGTAGTAATGCATCATTCATACTGTACACTTACACACTTAGTTTTAAATGAGTAAACTCTGTTACTGATTTTAAAATCCATATCAGAGCAAACACAAATGGATAAGCACCACTGTTAAAATGGTTAAATTGCCAGGTTTTGGTGATGTAAGTATATAGATTTTAATAATTAATTAATATGAAGACAGGACGTCTTACATAAATAAGCATCAGCTAAAATAAGTATCGCAGGTCAGAGCTTTAAATCTGACCTTTAAATCAGAGCATCGCTACAGGAAATTAGTACTCGAAAGTATCTGAGAGAAGCATGACAGCCTCCAGAAATGGTCATGTTTAGTTTGTTTTTTTACATTTGACAGAGTTCAAGTACGTACAAGCAACAAGAAAAGTGGGGAAAACATCAAACAGGCGCTATTATCCATATGACATAAACTGTTGTATTCAGCATCAAAGCTGACACTTCATGAACCAACACAGCAGGAGGGATTGCTGAACCAAAGCCTTGAATTTTTTGCTATCTTTAGATAAGACTGAGAAAATTCTACCCTGAGAAACAACAAAAAGTAAGAAATGGTGAGAAGTATTTTTATATGGAAACCATGAAGAGCAGGCCAGCTGTTCCTTAATCTTATGATGTTCAGTGACAGAAAAAGTACCAATTAATTTCAGATACTATAAATGCTGTTGTGCATAGATAAGAAGCAAGAATCAAGAAGCTCAACAAGGAAGAGAAGGCCAAAGGCGAACCAGCATGTCTCTTAAATAGCAACGGTGTGTTTATGTTGAAGTCTAAGGTGACAGCAACAAAATTTCCGTTGCAGGATATTCAAATGTAATGGCTTGGCAGATTTTTCAAAACATTAAAAAAGTTAATTCCAACAGAATACTGTCAATACCCTTAAACTAATGCACTTACCACAAGACACAATTAAGTTAAGTAGGAGGGAGGGGTCAGCAACCGGGCAAATCAAAAAGGAGAAAACAGAACAAATTTTAATCAGGATGGGGTTGCCCCGCAGAAAAAAACAACACAAACTAGCACATAAGATCAAAAATATCTTCACTGATTTAAAGAAAATGATTTATTTAATGTTCCAAACC
Source organism: Valencia hispanica (assembly GCA_963556495.2). Classification (NCBI taxonomy): domain Eukaryota; kingdom Metazoa; phylum Chordata; class Actinopteri; order Cyprinodontiformes; family Valenciidae; genus Valencia; species Valencia hispanica. The sequence continues at coordinate 48,690,563 of OY747705.1, read as the reverse complement.
ATGCAAAGGCAGGCAAAGACAAAAGAAAAAGATCTTCGTGCAATTCCAACAAAAGAAAATCCCAAAACATAATCTGAACCAATTCATGCAACAAACCATGAAAACTCACCTAGAGGTTAATAAAGTTAACACAATGAAATGGTGGATGGAAAATAATAATAATAAAAAAAACAGGGGTCGATTTAGTTCAAACGAAAGAAAAAGTCCATTATAGTAAATTAAAACCAATAGAAAAAAAATCAACTAAGTCAAAGATTATTGTTAGTGGAATTATTTGTGGATGGAGAGAGAGAGAGAGAGAGAGAGAGAGAGAGAGAGACAGAGAGAGAGACAGAGAGACAGAGAGAGAGAGAGAGAGAGAGAGAGAGAGAGACAGAGAGAGAGAGAGAGAGAGAGAGAGAGAGAGAGAGAGAGAGAGAGAGAGAGAGAGAGAGAGAGAGAGAGAGAGAGAGAGAGAGAGAGAGAGAGAGAGAGAGAGAGAGAGAGAGACTGGGAAATTGGATAATCTGAGTCCAGCTAGGACCGGAGGTTTACGACACCTTAGTTTGAAAAGGCTTAATAAATTGAGTGTGAACAGAAAGATCCTAGACCATTCATGTATAAAGAGTGTACTGAAATCGAGCCCTGTGCATGAAGATGTGGTAAGATGAAGTGTGACAAGAGACAGTGTCAGTCGATGAGTGAGCGCTAACTGACACCAGCAGACAGACAGGAGATGAGGGTGGTTTAGGTGCAGATTGTGCTGGTGAGGCATTCATGTCGACTTTTTTAGTCATCAGTGTCATCTTGTGGCTGTCATGCACAGCCCTTCAGAACTGTCATATTTGGAAGAAAAGCTAAAAATAACAACACAAGCTCCTCTGGCACAAGATGAGGGAAGAGAGACGAAAACAAGCGAGGGCTTTGGTGAATATATACAGCAACATCCCCAGCAGGGCAGACGGTTGGGAATGTCTCCGGCTGTTAATGGGCTGAATGAATGAAATCAAAGCAAAGAGCAACAGAACGCTCGCAGCTGGCAAATAAAAAGATGAGCGTAAATAAAAAATATTTGAAATAAAAGATAAAAGATGAGCAGGGCCAAGCAGGAACCATTTAACCACCTACCTCCCAGCCAGTACTCTGTGTAACAAAGAGAATACGGGACATGTGAAGACAAGACATTTACAACCACCAAACACAACGTTGGTACACACATGCACAGGATCATACAACCAAGAAAATGCCCCATTGGAAACTATTCCAGATTGGAAAAAACTCCATCTCATCTAAAACCAAATTAAGCTAAACTAATCCATGAAAAACAATTTTTTGACACCACTAAAATTTAGTAAAGACTAAACCCTTGCCCACATTGTAATCCTACATCGCATGCTTCCTTTATTTCCTAAAAAACAAATAAAATGAAGCATTCCAGGAGCCTGACATTACGAAAAAAATATAAACATGCTGGAAATAAAATGGTTAATAATAACATTGTGTGACATTGTGTCTGTGCTGGGTTCCAAGATGGTGACGAATGCATAAAATTAACCATCGCTCTGTGAAATCCTCCTAAAAACGTCTTGAACTTCTACACGGTTTTACTAACGTGACAGTTAATGGGAGTGAAAAAGTGCACATATTCAAAAGTTCATTAGAAGGTGAAGGTTAAGTTTGGACTTTTCCGTTCTGTGTGCAGACGTTGAAAAAAATAAAAATAAAAAAGCAACCCGGAGAGGATTATAAACAACGAGAGTTTTCACAAAACCTATACAATGAGCAACACAGAAGGGTTAAAACAACCATTGAAATTACATCACTTCCTTTTTAAAATATCTGAATTAACATTTAACTCACCAACTATAAACTGTAACCACAGTTAAGCCTTCTTCCTTTGTTGTGTATTTACCTGATGGACAATTTTGCTAAAGGCTTCCTGTAGTTTACCATGGATGGTGGCTAGCTTCTTTGCATCTCTGTTGGCCTCATGGATTGGGATCAGTACCTTGTATACTTCATTCACTGCCTCATACATGCCCGCCTGGAGAGAAAGGCAACTTCAATCAAGTACAATTATTCATTCAAACAACCAGAACCCCAGATTAGGAGAAATTAGCATGACTGGGCATCTGATAAGCATGTTTCTATTGTACAAAACTAAAACTGCTAACATTTTGTTTTTTCTTTTTTTAATTAGAAAGGTGTCCCAGCACAGGATCGCTGTGTCTCTTTCCTTGACAGTGCTATCACTGCCATTAACTACGTGCACTCTCTTTGTTATTGTGTCCCATAGAAAGTACTCCAGGGTTAGGGTTCACTTCTGTTTTTGCTTTATCATCAAACAAATTTAGTGTCAAAACAAGAAAGCCACAGAAAGGAAATGCACAGAAAAACGAGGGAGTCATCACGGAGAAAATTAGTATTCATGGTCTTGCCTACTTGAGCTTGTGATCGCCCACGGGAAGGCAGTATTGATTTTGCGGCCAGGAGAAAGCAGAGCGTGTCTCTGCTAGTAGAAGCTAACCATTAGCAACTCCACAACTTGGCGGAACACGTTCGGGCTTGAGTTATATGTGTAGATAACACATCAGCGTTGCATTTTTTACCCAATAATGAAGAGCTGAGGAAGAAATGGTTTAAATTTGTCTCCGGAACACCACCAATGAAGTAATAATGCTCAGTTAGTTATTTGTTTGAAGGCAGCGAAAGAGCTGCATTGCTGTTGGCCAATCAGACTGTGAGACCTCTGAGATGGGGGAGGAGAAGCACCCACGGGAGCACCGCTGCTCAGTGAGAAGAGTAACAAGGATACGTGCTTCAGGTTAGTTTCCAAAAGTCTCCGATTACGAAAGAGTAAAGTTTTTTAAAGATTAAAAAATAAATTAACGCGATAAAGAAAGATATTGTGCTAAATATGGCTGTAATTAATTAATCGCAATTCACATGATAATTTGACACCCCAAATTTTATTAAAATTTGGATCGATCTGAAATGTATGTAACAGGATCAGAGTCTTACAATATTTTTGGATTGTAAATTATGGAATTAGATTGATTTTAATTGAATCTGAGGTAAATTGGCTTCTACACACTGGAAATAAATTGGTCCTGTTTATGCTGAAAAGAATCTTGATTTGACATATGTTGTGAATTGAATACAAGCATACAGGATACAGTTTTAAAAACGAACCAATGCCGTCATTTTCCTGTTCAACACGATACTGAGTAACAACTTGCTGAAAAATTGGACTTGAAATTTGCTTTGAACAGTCATCTGCTGTAAACTCCTGGGTCACATAGAGATAAGCATTTGTCCCTCACCATGGAGAACGAGGCAGCTGCCTGCTCCAAGAGGCCCACAAGACCAATTTCTGTAAAATATTTCCCGGAGCAGATGCCCTCTTCATCTGGTGACACAACATCATCGGACACGGCCGATTCTTCCAGCACATTTGAAGAAATGTTCTGAAAATCATACAATAATCCAGAAAAACTGAAATAAAGGGTAGCACACATTCATTTGCAAAGTTGATTTAATTTCTACCAGAACTATCCTTACCTGGAAGGTGACACAACCTACAGGAAGGTACTTGCGGTCCTCCAGCATGCTCAGGTATTCTGCTACGAGGGCAGCGCTGTGCACCAAACACTGACCAGCCTCAGCGTGATTATTCCTCTCGGAGTGTTTTCCGGCCATGTTCTGGAGCCACGTCAGACGCAGATCTGGAGATGTCTGGTAGCCCTTCGCAATCCTAAAGGTCAGAACAAAAGAAAGGATACAGTCAGAACACACATAGAAAAATAAAGAGTTATAATGCTGATAGTGAAGAAATAATTACTTGGTTATGTGTATGCTCATTACCTGTACATGAGATCTATCAACATCTCAGGGTCTTCTTGGTGTTCCTTCATCTTAACTGTGTCAGACAGGATCATGTGCAGATTAAACACGAGGTCTTGGACCTGGTTGGGGAAAAAAGAAAAAGAACTTAAGCTTCATTTTATTTTCACTGGCAAATTAAATGCAAGGTTGGCACTAAAATAAAAAGGGTTCAATTAAAAGGATAAAAAGTAATAGATATCTAATTGAAACTGGTTAAATTAGTACCTGATCTGGGAAAGTGGTCTCTCTGAGTTCTAGGTCTTCCTCTGCATAGGTGAGGATGGTTTTCAACGAGCGACGGAGAAACTCTTCATTAAAATTCTGCGACGTTCCCACCAGCGATGACAGAGACATGGTCACTTGCATTTTCACTCTTGCAAAGTTCTAAAAATTGCAAACACAAATAGAAAAAAGGAAGGAAACAAGAATTTACAACAAGTTTAAGACAGCATGTGAAATAAATGAATATGTCAGGATCGCCGGTGGACAGGGAGCGGCAATCGGGTGATGCTTGGCGCTCCAGATGCGGATGGGAGTCCCCCTGGGTTCAATGCGCCGGATGGAGCAGGCTGTTGAGCGGATGATAGAGAGGCGGACTGGTTTGGTCGGATAGCTGTAACTGGAAGACCACTGATGAGTGGAAGGAGGAAGACTTCTGGTCTGACGAGAAGGAGCTCTGGGCATTGGATTACCGATGACTGAGCGAGTTGGGTGGCTAGTTGGGTGGTGATGAAATTCTCCGCCGCTCCAGTGTCGAGCAGAGCGCCGGATGTATGCTGTGGACTGCCATTAATGAACAGGACAGGAAGAAGGAAGCGAGCTGGTCCTGTTGGGCCAGGTGAGAGCCCCCCCGAGTCTCACCTGGCCTGGTCGTTTCCCGGTCGGAGCAGGCACTGCAGACGCCGATGTTTGGGCGACCCACAGTAGGCGCAGAGCCCTTCCCGGAAACGTCGGTCCCACTCCTTTGGTGACAGATGCTCCAGCTGCATCGGCTCCTCTCTGTCGCCGGAGTGGGAGCGGCCGGGAGCAGCACTGGGCTCAACTGAGCGGAGTGAAGCAGGACGCAGCGGTGGAAGACGGGATGGTATTCTAGGACGACTCATTACTCGACGGTCGATCTCGAGAGCCAGATTGACGGCCTCGTCGAGGGATTTGGGAGCTTCTCTGCCGACGGATATAGTTGGCGAGACCCTCCAAGAAAAGCGATCGCAGGACCGCATCTCCCCAGGCTAGCTTAGCCGCCAGCGTCCGGAACTCTGCAGCGAAGAGGTGAACAGGTTGGTCTTGTTGACGGAGATGAAGGAGTTGAGTCTCCACGTCCACTTCACTGCAGGGCGGCACAAAAGTTTTCCGCAGCTCTGCAACGAACTGGACGTAATCGTTGCAGAGCACGGACCTCCGATTGTAGAGGGCAGCCGCCCATTCTTGTGCCTGCCCGGAAAGGAGGGAGGTGAGCAGAGCTACCCTGGGAGCGGAGGAGGCGTACATTGAGGGCTGACACTCAAAGATCATGTCCAGGGTGGCTAGCAAACCGTCTGGCTTGCCATCAGACCCATTCCACTTATCCGGGAGGCAGATCCTGGGTTCGGTGGTGGAAGACGGTCGTTGTTGGAGGGTGTTGACGAGTCCGGCTAGCCTGATATGGGCCTCAGACAGAGTGTCGAGTTTGGAACTGAGACGATCCACCAGAGCCCGGAGGTGTATAACCTCAGACCGAAGGGCCTGTATCTCTGCTGGAGCGCTCATTAAAGGCTCAGTCATCCTGTCAGGATCGCCGGTGGACAGGGAGCGGCGATCGGGTGATGCTTGGCGCTCCAGATGCGGATGGGAGTCCCCCTGGGTTCAATGCGCCGGATGGAGCAGGCTGTTGAGCGGATGATAGAGAGGCGGACTGGTTTGGTCGGATAGCTGTAACTGGAAGACCACTGATGACTGGAAGAAGGAAGACTTCTGGTCTGACGAGTAGGAGCTCGGGGCATTGGATTACCGATGACTGAGCGATGTGAAGGTGCTGGGAAGGGTCTTTTAAGATGAGGGGAGAGTGGAGTAATTGTCAGGAAGCTCATCAGACACGGCTGGTCTGAGTTGGAGCTGATGACTTCCTGACAGAATATGTACTTTTAATGCATTATGATCATCTTTGAGCCCATCCTGGCTTTTATATCTTTTGAGTTCTTGCCTTTAATTAAATCACAAAATGCTTTCACTCACATTTAGGTCAAGCCTGGGTGATTTAAACCTTTGCACCAAATTGGGTATTATAAACAAGGGAATCTTTACATAGTAGTGATGCCATCATATAAACTACATTGCAAGAGCTTTGAAACATTAAATACAGTAGTGCTAGCTAATAAATGTTGTGATTCAGCTATAAAAAACTAAACAGTGTTTAGTGTTGACAGCATTATGGCTTTCAGTTTTACTTACGTTGCCAATCTCAAAGTTTTGCCTCATGAGGAGGTATAGGGAGGCGCTGGCGTGGGACCTGATGGTACTTATGCTACTGCTGCAGCTTCTTAAGAGTCTCAAACACAGATCAGCACACTGCTCTGTTTCCTCCTCAAACAGCAACTCTGGAAACTATACAAGCAGAGTTCAGCACAAAATGATTTACGAAGGACAAAGATTTAAACACATCAACGTTTTCAAGTATTCTGACAAGTCTAGAAATGCAACCTTGGAAACCAGGGCCCTTTGTGTGGCAAAACAGTGCTGAAGGTAGAGGGCGCTCTGGTTGCAGGCCATGTTGTGAAGCAGCACCTTCAACACCCCACCCAGAATACTCTCCTTAGATTCGGTCACTGATGCCGTCTACAAGAGAGAAGGACGAGGAAGCCGTTTTAAGACAAAAACAGATGCACGGCACAAAATCTAAGAATTTTGTCAAAATGTTAAAATTTGTTTAAAGTCCTACAAAAAACAAAACAAAAAAAAAAAGCAGTAATTTGGGCATTTGTACCTGTGCTGCTGTGTTTGCTTGCTTACCTGTACAACGATCTCCAAAGTATCAAGAATAATTAAGTTGGCCTCTGTTGCAAGGTTCCCGTCTATAAGTGCTTCATGTTCCAGCTCGGCTCGGGTCCTAGAAATATAAAACGACAGAAAGAAATAAACCCACAAACCGCACTCCTTAATTCTAATGCTAATGCTCTGGTCTTGATTAATGCAAGTCAGCACTTTCAACACATTTCACATGATTAAGAACTGTTTCGGGGTTACAACATTTTTTGATGCTCAAATTTAATTATTTTCGAGAAACAATTTAACATAGATGAAGATTTTTAAAGAACATAGAACTTATACATTTACTGTTCTTTTTATTGAGGTCAAGCATTAAATTAAAAAAACTAAAAAAGAAAAACTAACAAACACTGGATGGATGAAAGGGGACATGTAATAAAGTCTGGAGTTAATAATAATTTACCACACATTCTCTATTGCAAAATACAAAAAAACAGGCAGCTTTTTAAGTATAAACTTAAATCTCAGCCACTAATAAATAAAAAGGTTACTCTAAGAAATTCCAGGGCTACACTGAAAGTAACAAAATGATCAAAGATGAGGCATTTATGCAATTTGTTTCTGTACCCATTGCCTGCAGCCATTATGTGGGAGCCTGCTGCAGGCAGGCAGTGCAGAATGGCTTCGAGTTTACAGCAGAAACAAGCCAAACAAACAGCATTATCAGGGTTTTTAAAGACTAACACCAACATCTTAGTGCATTGAAACTTGGTGCAATCAAAAACAATCTTTATGGGTCACTTAATATTTTAGATTAATTTGGCTTTTTAAAAACTAGTAATGGGAAATTTGTGAATGCGAACAGCTTTCTTCAAAATCCAGCTAAATTCAAATACAGTTTATATGAGCAAAGAGAACAGGGGAGAATTAAACTAAGCATAATAAGCTGGTAAAGGCCAGGACAGAAATGCTGAGCAGTGAGTAAATTAATATGCTAAATGGAGCACAAATTCATGACCATACATTTGGAGAATGAACAAGAAGTAGTTCATGTTGGAACTTAATTTAGTTCAGGCTGTTCAGCTGGTGAACTATGAATCTGATTAAATTCAGTTTTAACTTGAGAGAACTGAAATCAGTTTAAACATTGCAGATCTGCAAGTGCTAAATTATTTACATTAAAGCATATCAAACTATAACATGTTGGGCTTTCAGTCATGTCAATCTTCTATTGATTCAAAAATTAGATGAGTCCATAACAAATCACAATCTCCCGATTTTTGTTGTACTTTTTAAGCTGCGGAGACACATTTTACTGGGCCCCCAAAACAAGAAGCATATTGGTTAAAAAGCCAAACACACCCACAGCAACCACTATCAACCCAAAAGCAGATGATGTTACCAGGACAAAGGGAGTGAAGGGGCAGGGGATTACAGAGGGGTCAGAACCAGGAACAGGGGTTCTTTGTTTATGCCATCATGCCCATGTGAGACTTAAAAATGTTAAAATGGAGCGGTAATGAACAATAAAACCTTGATGATTCCCCTGCATAAACAGCTACTGTTTGTCATAAAAAACAAATAAATCAGAAAGCTATTGATTGACTGGTTAAAAGTCCAGTTCATCATGTTGTAACTGAAACAAACATTTAGTTTTCCACTTTAACTGGCTCACTTCCCACATGTATGACAAAACACCTTAAATGAGGCTCTAAAGCAGACGGCAACTCGAAGCAGCACACAACAGATGCAGACCATACAATACCTGACTGATCTGTGACTCCTACATAAACACACAGCAACATGAGAGAACACATGGAAATTAACACAAAAACAAAGGTGAATGTAGACTTTTTTAAAAGACGTGAAGTGAAATAAAGACCTTCTAATCTTTTAACAATCAATAAACAAATAATCTGAAAATCACAATGACTGTGAGGACCATCTGTCTACAGAGTAATCTAGATAAAAACCTCTCAGATTAACTGTCTACTTTATACTTCCTCTCAAGAAAAATCCCAGAAACTTTGCAAATGTAGAACAAGAACAGGTGTGTGGGAAGGATGGGCCAAACCTAGAAGCCAAAACTGGAAAACTCCTGCACACTGTTAAACTTTCAAAAATGTAATATGCAACGTTTTGATCGCAGACCTTCATCATTTTACCTGATAGAGGTCTGTGACCAAAACGTTGCGTATTGAATTTTTGCAACTTTACCGGTGTACAGAACTTTATACTTCCTGACACATTTATAGGTACCCCAGGTAAAGCATAATCTTCTCACTTTGCATAGAAGGAGAAACTTGCCTAATTTTTAAGAAAATGTAATTATTGCTCTGACTTTGGATGAGGGCAAGTTTAGGCATGTTGCTATTTTTTGATAGGAATTTCCTTACCTATGAGGATTAATCGACATCTGCCTTTATTGAATAGTACGGCTAATAGAAATGGACCTCGGTGCCATTTCATATTTATATTGAGCAGTTGTGGATCAGGGAAAAAATTTTTTTTTAGGTCAATTAAAGTAAATTGTGATTTGAAAAAAAAAGTAGTTATATTCGATAGAATTTTTTATAAGAATTTAGTGTGAGATCATGTTACCACAACATTTGATCAATTTATTCTAAGCATTTTTGCACAGCCCTACCAGGGGATGTCAAAAGACAGTGGAGGGTGTAGTACATTCAGGTTCCCAAAACAGTGCAAAACGCATTTATCGAACTTTAAAAATAACAAGAGTTCTAGATTAACTGGAAGTAAATAAACAAGAAAATTGAAGTAAAAAGGTAATAAAATTAAACCTGGCGCTAAACTGCTCATGATAAAACATCTTTCTAGTTTTTGGGCTTGGCTAAGGAGGATAGAGAAAATCTGAAAATAAAATGATCACATTAGGACTGGTAACTAGACTGTGGATTTACTACCTGCTCCATCACATATTCCATCAGCAGTTCAACTCACTCAGCTACTTTACTGTACATATTTGTTACTGACGCTTGTTATAAAATATGATCTGTGTCTATGCAGATTAAAAAATACAGTATAAAACAGTATAAAAATATAAACAGTACTGGAAAAATGTAAACATTCTGGTTATTGTATGGTTGATTATATAACAGACCGGATATTTGGTAAGTTCTAACATTATTCTAATTTAACCATAGCTGTATAAAACCACACACTGAAGATTATACTATGTCATTACGTAATAAAATAACATCCAGATACTGTAAACAATTTTAGGTCCTAAATAAAAGAACATACTTGTCCATCCTTTCACTGTTCTGTCTCCAGTGGGTCATATCCTTCCTCCATCTGAGGTTTTCTTGGCTGCCAAAAGCACTGCCAGATGGACTCCGCTCTAGATGATGGAGAAACATTATTTATTTTATTCAGTAGTGGTGAAAAAGGTTGCTTTTACACTGGAAAGCATGACTTCTTTTGGCAGTAACTTTATCTAATATGCTATGATAAGGTACAAGTGTCTGTGGTTGTAAAACGTAAGCTTAGATGTCTGTTAATTTCCATTTGAGGCAAACACTCATTTACTTTTTTTAGATTTTTACCTTGAGACAGGTTGTAAATTGGCATCATGTAAATAAAGTGAATTTCCAATTGTTTTCTTTTTCTCTGCAGGTCCACCAACATGTGCATGTGTGTAAACCCACCTAGCTGTCCTCGGCTGCGGCGCACCATCTCCTGCCTGGCGCCGATGCTGCCCAGTATGGCCTCCTCCAGCTTGGCCTTCATATCCTTGGACTTCTTAAAAGTTAAGCTGTTCATACGCTCAAACGCCTTCTTTCCCTGCATGGTGAACACAACATGGGCCTTGTTTCCATGGATAGCACGGTGAGTGAAAGGACAGAGAGCACACAGTTGGGGAAGTTACTTACAGGAAAGCACCAAGCAAGCAAAGCAAGTTAGTAGCATTGAAGCGAAAGCACGCAAGATGAAGAGCAAGCAGCAAAGTTGCAGCGCAGCAAAGTTGCAGCGCAGCAGGAAGTTTATCTAAAGCAAAACCAAAAAGCAAATTGATATTTATAGCACAAAAGTAGCTAAATATCTACAAATAGATCTTTATCACAACAAAGGGCAAAGCACAATGAGGCTTCATCATTGGTATTGGTCTATCACCTTTTTGACAGGAATGTACGCCTAACCGTTACATTCAAACTTTATTTGCTTTTATTGGCACTCTTTGTCAAAAACTGCAAAAAAGCATAAAAATAAATTCATCTTTTATTGTAGTAGCATATAATCACACACACAAAAATGTCAAAGAATACATTTATTCAATTAGGGGGAAAAATCCCATGTTAAGAATTAACAGTGGCACAGATGTTGGTACCCTTAAAGTATTATTGAAAATAGCTCTAACCAAAGCTTTTTAAAGTAGTTTTTAAAATAATCAGGGTTTCCAAAACCTTTTTATTACTAGTCTATGACTTTGTTTCCCAGGAGTAAAATATGCTACAACACAGAAGCATTTTTTTTCCTACACACTAACCACTAGGCTAGATGAAGATCCAAGTATATTGGCACCACACACAGACCAGCATGGTAAGGGAAGTAATAATAAATAAAAAACTTTTCACAGTTAGAGGACTAACCAGGAAACAATGGCATCTTTGGATCACCAAGTCTCCATGACCAATATATGCCATCTACATCTAATTGGTTGTTAGGGAAGCACGCCAGGAAGAAGCCTGATATGTCTTACCATCATAAACGCAAACGTAGCATTTGCTAAAGGCTACCAGGACTTTAAATAGAACACAGCGCTTTGGTCAGATGAGACTAATTTTGAGGTTTTCAACGACAAGCTAGATGCTACAGCTCACTGACAGTGTTGAGAACATTGTGTAGTTAAAAGGAAAAAAAAAGTCTAAAAATATTAGGGTTAATCACAATCAATATCATTATTACAATCTTCAATTTTAGTAATGTAATGAAATATTGTCAAATAATAGTGCCGCTCTAAAACAGCTAAATCTAACATAAAACAAACAATAAATATGTGGAAAAACACCTAATGTCTACTGCTGGGTATGTCTGAGGATCTGTGTTGCTGTGGGCCTTATTATTTTCCAAAAGCCCAGGGAACCTTGTGCCTCGTTTCCACTGAGCAGTTTGGTACGCTATTTTGTCTGTTTACATTCTAAAACCAGTTCATACAACCGACCCATACCGCACCAATCCTGGGCTCCCTTCAGCTGTAGCTCCATTAGACAATAGTACAGTACAGCGTCAAACAACACACTCCATTGATCGGGGGACAGAAAAAAAATGACACTGCTTGCGACAAAAGCAGGAGGCCAGTTTGCCGTCGCACTAGTATGGCGGCACGTTAGGTGTTTAGGTTTAACCTCGCCTGCCCTGTGAGAGTTCAACTACTCTCCTGAAAAAACAGGACCATAAAATAGCGTACCAAATCATACCGACCCATGCCGTACCGCTCAGTGGAAACGAAGCATTGGCGTGCATGGAGCTCTTGGAAATACCAGGATATTAACAAATTATTGGACACTAGTAAAAACTTGAAAGACACAGCCAAATCAACACAGACTTTGAAAAAAAATCAACCTCCTTCCATGACCGTCTCAGTCCCCGGATATAAATTCTATAGAAATTTTATGGGGTGTGCTGGAGAGACGCATGCATAAGACAGGAACCAGGACTCTGAACTGATCTAGATAAATTGTGCAAATAGCAATGGTCAAAGATCCCTCTCTCTGTATGCTTTAAACCTTGTGAAATTTTAGATCAAATGTCTTCCCATTGGCAAGGGGGAGGGGGGGTGAAAATTGGAGTATCAACAAGAGTTTCTCTGGTCATTTTTAATGAAACATTTATTATTACCTCTGCCAAAAGAGGTTGTGTTTTTGCCAGAGTTGGCTTGTCTGACAGTTAGCAACATAATTCAAAAGGTTATGAGTGGATTTTGATAAAATATTCAGGAAATGTCTGCAAAGGGACCAGGAACAACTGATTAGAATTTGGGGGTGATCCAAAAATTGGGTGGGGGACGGACTGAGCTACCTTGGGGGAAGTCTGCGCTCTCAGGGTGCTTTTCTAGTTTATTTAACATGTTTTTGTCCAAACAAATAAATGTACTTATAGAGTCAATTTTTTCAGTTTTTCTGTGCAAGATTATCGTAAAGCAATAAAAGATAAATCTATTTCAAGGGTTTTTAACAAATCTTTACGAGAGTAAATTTATCCGTGTCTGTGCAACTCATCGGCGGTGCTACCTTGTACTCAAAGCAGGAGACGCAGAGGTAGAGGAGATCCAGCAGACGGTTGAGCTGAGACACAGACAGGTCTGTAAACCATTTCTGCAGCACCAGCTCATCGGCGTTCTTCAAAACCCAGAGCAGACAGATCAGCAGACTGCGACTCGACTCGGCCGAGAAGCTCCCATGCTGGCGACCCGTCTGGAGTGATTTCCCAGATCAAATCAAATCACAGGGGGAGAAAAACGATAACAGATGGGCACAAAATGGGTTGAGACAATTTAATTAACATATACCGATATATGACTCATTATGTCATAGAGCAAATGGAAAACTACCTGCGAGTTCAGCAAAAAGCTACTTGGTCGGGACATTGGAGATGCAGTGGAGGTACCAGCTATTGCCATGGCAACAGTCTGACTGATCATACTGTTACCTTCTCCTTCTGCTTCTTCTCCCCCGCTACCCGCAGCTGTACCCTGGGGACAGCCGGGTCGACCCCACTGATTGTGGGACTCTACTATTAGAAAAAAAGGATTTACAAATGATTAAAAAAAACACATGTATGACAATACAGAAAGATGACATTTAACAGTAAACATCCAATTTGGGTTAGGTTTGGACCTTGGTGGTCCCAAAACATACACAGTTTAAAAATAGCAAAAGACAAGAGATAAGGAAGGTTAGAGATTAGCTGGGAACATGATGTCAGGGGACACCATCCTTTGAAGCTCAACTGATAACCTTAAAGGGTACAGGGTGATGTTGCTATTTAAAGTCCAAATCCTTTGATCTGAAATTATTTAAGTTATTTGTCACATTCAGCCCCAACCAGCTTAATTTGACTGGAGGAAAATTAGAATGAAATAAGTAAAACGTTCCCAAATGGAAGTTTCTGACTTATATTTCTGAAAGGAGAAATCCAATGAAAAGTACAGCTAACTTCCCAATAGTAACAGCTGAATACATGACAAACAGATTTGACAAGTATGACAAGTATAAATATGGGTGAATACCCCAGATTTGAGAGTTACATGTGATAAAATCATTAAATTTAATTTCACCAAGCAGTTTTCTTCATTATTAGGGATGCAAATTCAGCCATTCATCAAATACAACACAACTAAAAAGCTCCACCATTTTCAGATTGTTAATACCCAAACCAACAGTCAGTCTAAATCGAGCTATGTTAGTAATCGAGCTAATGCCTTAACCAGAATGGGAGTTTTTATCTTAGTTAACATGTAAGTAAATCCAATTATTGAATGAAGTTTCTTGTACTTCGCGACGGTAGGTGGCGGACATGCGCCCGTTTGGGGTTGCCATTCTTCCGGTTGGCCTATAGCGTCACACAAATAGTAAACAGATGCTGGCAGCAGTAAAGCAGACGGGAGCAAAAGCAGGATATGCACAATGAGTGAAGTAATGGACGACAACAACGCTGCAGCAAAGAACATTTCATACGTACTGTACTGTTTGATTGTGTTACACTCCTTGTTGCTGCTGTGTTGTTGTTGTACCGGTGTTGTTATTCCCGCTTCCGCGGTCTCCTCACTTTCGGATGGGGGAGTGCCTGGACCAGTAATAGCTTGACTAACCTGGGATGCCGTTTACATGCAGTAAAATTCGTTTTTTTAACCGCATTATATGGGTGTCTTAGCTCAATTAGGAGTAGGCAAGTTCAGTTTGACTTCAGACAGACTAAGGTGTATACATGCATTTCAAAAGTTCAGATTTAGTTGGACTAAGGCAATAATTTGGTTTTCTCTAACTGCATGTAATCTCACTGAGTATGTGTTGTGATACACTGTGTATAGTTTGATAAAATATTTGATACGTTAGGGACAAATGAGATAATTTCAATGCAGTGTTTTATGTTTCATTCCTGCAGTATTAATCTATTCAGAACTGCTGTGCATTTTTAAAGAATGCTTCATACTGTCATTGGTTAATTTAATTAATCGTAAAAATAAATAAAAATGTCTACTCGGCTCTACCTGTGAAGTCATGGAGCTGTGGCAGCGTTTCCATAACTATCCCAATAAGAGGCAGGTAAAGCATGGCGACCCGAGCCTTGACCTCCGGGTCAGCGTAACGAGGGTCAGAGTCATGGCTTGACAAGAGGTTGTGAACAACGCTCACCACTTTCTTATGGAGACCAAACATTCTGCAGCCAAACATTTAAACAAAGAGGATATGAACATAAAGCATTTCCATGTGAAGTCTAAACAGAATTTATTAATTCACTTTAAAATCCCAGAGAAAAACATACTAACCCTTCGTTATCTGGGTCCAATATTACAGACAACTGAGACAGCACAAGCCCAGCAAGATAATGTTGCTCTCTGAATGGGATAGAAAGCTCAAACATGTTGGCTATCTTTTGGTCCTGGACATGAGTGGAAAACCCAGAGCTCTGTTTAAGAATAAAACAACAATTATGAAATGATCTGTTGCTATTTTGAACTGGAACTACCATAGCCTAAGTATCTACCGTGTGACTGTTCCTGACTAACCTGTGAGGTCGCTGAGGACACGGATGGTGAAGGCGAGGCAGGTGGGGTTAGGAGACTGCAGGGCAGATTCAGGGTGACGTAGTGTTCGTGACTACAAACGATTCTTAGAAAATCAAGCCGTAAAGATTCCAGAGTTGGGTTCTGCAAAGCGTAAAGCTTTGTTGACACCTAAAGAGAAAAAACAGAGAACAGGAATGTAAATCTTCCTGCACAGCGAAGTCCAATATTTTAGATAAAATGGGATAGAGCACGTGCAGTCAAGAATCCAAAGAGTAGTACTTCATGTCACTTTTAGAGCAGTGAACCTTCTTAAAACATATTCTAAATGTGTAAAACAACTTCAACATGGTCCCTGTATACCAGGACTCCAAGACAGTTTTCATGTCAGAAATCAATGTGTTATTGAATTCAAATTCCCAGAGTTCTCAATTTTTCTTTACCAATTTTACAAATAAAAATACAAAACTTCACTCTGGACCAGCTGACATGTCTACTGCCATCAGGCTTTAAAACTGGAACCTGAGGAAATAGGAGACCAGAAGGAAGGAAAGATGGCTAGATAGACAAATTAAACAGATAAGTGGATACATAGAATGAATGATTAATGGATGAATGAGCAATTCAGGAATTAATGGATGGATGGATGTATGAATGGAGTAAGAAGAGGCACCTGTTTCCAATATGTCTTTATTAATGTGAAGACAAAGCCTCGGTCCATGACTGACAGCAAATCATTGAGAAAGAAGGCCAGGCTAGTGTTTATCCTCTCCACCAACTCCAGATCCTGAAACCAAGTACAAACAATACATTTTCCCTTTAATGCATAAACAATTGAAGGGTGTAATTACAGGGCCACCTACATTTGTTAGCAAAAACCCCCAAACCAAACAGATATGCTCAATTTCAAAGTTTATTTCCTTTACTTTCAAAACTGTTCTTAATTAGGCAGGGAGCAAAACCCTCTAAAGTCCCTAGCTGACATATCAAGAAACTACTTTATTTACCTTCTGGAAACGAGAAACAATGTCTCCAGCAATGGTGCTGACCAGCGCTGTAATGTCATCCATAAAGCGCTCAGGAAATCGGTTTTTCCTTGGCGACTCCAAGCGTTCAGTAAAGTAAAGGTGGTGGATAATGCTCTTTACCTGTAGTGTAGGTTTTTCAAGAGGGCATAATATGACTGTCACATTTCTGTAAACGGCAATAAGAAGAAAAAGCAGGCCATGCACACATCATCTCCTACCATTAGTTCAAAGAAAAACCAGGCCTGTTGCAGAGCTCCCTCCCGAACGCTTCCACTGCTCACCACCCACTGCAGAGCCAACTCCTCGTGGAAGAGCTGGGTGGCAAATTTGAAACATAAACATCAAGAGACGGAGGGGGGGGGGGTGGGGGGGGGGGGGGGGGGCAGACATGGATGGAGAAGGAAACAACAAGCAGTAGAGCCAGAGAAAGACAAAATTGAGGTGCCTGAAAAAGTACAACAGTTTTTACTGATATACATTTGTAGCTGAGGTACATCTGCTGTCCCCTCTATAGCTATTGCCTTCCCCTGGTGAAGATGTGGAAAAAGCCTTAAAATAAATACATCCTTCAAATTCAAAATACCAGAAGGATCAAGTCTATAATATAATGCCTAGCAACAGTTCTTTTTTTCCCACAGTAGCAAACTCTGCGTCCTGCGTCCCCCCCCCCCCAACCCCCTAACCCAGGAGAGGTTAACTGCTAAAACATGCTCATGTGCAAAAGTCATGGATGGAAGCCATTTCTGAATCGGTCCTTTAGCACGTATATGATGACATAATAAGGTGGCTGTAACTTGAGTCTGAACTGTCTTTAGCACCAGCCTGGGTCAAGAACTGGAACTTCTCTGGTATCCTATTGCAAAAGAGGGTTGTAATAAAACCATTTATTTTAAGGCTCTTTAAACATTTTTTACCATAGCTGCCTTAAAGGTAGAGGGATCTAAAATACATGTTAAGTTTTAAAATTTAAACACTTAATAAAGAATTTGATCAAAATAAAACCTAACTAGCTGTAGGTTTTGGTTTGTAATAAATCAAATTGAGGAAGGAAAACATCTTGCCCTGTTTTCTTGACCAAGAAAAAGGACCCAATTCAGTAAGAAAAATACATTCCATAAGTAAAAAACATATGCAAAGGATTAATCCGGGAGACTTTTGAATATTAACTTCAATAAAAGCTTACTCACGTTAATTGCTTCACTTCAGAAAATTGTTTTTACACAAAGGTTAAATAACCAAAAAATAAATATTATGTTTGTTACACAAAAAATCTGGTCTCTATTTAGTCCATGGCATATTGCAGTAAAATCTCACAATGCTATTTGGCTTTAAGGTTTTATTTGATTGAAAAATAAATAATAAAAATAGATTGTATTGCTTACAAATTCCTATATGTAAAATCCCCTGGTGTAGATTCAACATTAATATTCAGCACAGTCTGGCTAACACACCAACTTTTGCCTGGCAAGTCTTCCCTAATTCTGTTGACGAAGACAAAAAAAAAAGGAAAAGGAAAATAAAACTAATGGTCAAACTTTACAAACGGGCTGCAGATTACAAAGTCTGTTCAACATTTAATTACAACTTCAGCAGAAAAAAACCTTCTGAAGAGATATTCTATTCTATTCTAAAAACAACAAAAAAAAAACCAATGCTGAGATTTTTCTGCAACTGGGAAGACTTCCCAGACAATGTGATCATCTCACAGTCAGCTTTAGCCAGACAAAAAAAAAAAAAAAAGAAAAGGAAAAAACATTCAAAGTCTTACAAAAAAAAAGTATTATAAAAGGCAAAAGTAGTGATATACAGCATTCAACAAAAACACCCAATACGACATCAATCAATCCAGAGGGACACATCAACAGACAGAACAGGTGAAGAGGCGAAGACAAAGAGGGCGAGATTGGCTCCTCCCCCAGTGCAAGTGGCTCTACCTTTTTAGTGGGTAACCGTCCTGTTAAAGTTTGCAAGAAACTGGCGCTCTCAGTGTGCGAAGACATGCGATTGCCACAGCGCTCCATGGCCTATGAGTGGGATGAATGGAACGTTGACAGCAAGGTTAGTGGAGGAGCAACCAAAATGTGGGGCTAGTCCTCAGCACGTAGGCCATCCGGGACTGTGTGCTGGGTCACGCATTCCCCACATATACATGCACAAAACACTTTTGTTGTGTGTGATTGCGTTGCTTTTCATATATGAGGACACAAAACAATTAAGACACAGGACAGGATCACAACAGCTAAATGTTGTGCCACTAAGCAAGAAGCATATTGGCTTGAATGCCCTATGGTAGAAATGCAAAATGGCTGCATACAAGGCAGAGTGTTTAAGTGATGGATTTTCCTGATGTTGCAGCCGTTGTGATTACGCACCATTCTGCATCCCCGTAGATAAATGAAGAGACATTAAAATGACAAACACTGACACTACCAGACAATGTCTGGACTATCTGTTACAGTAACACTGCCTTGCAAAAATATTCACACCCTTGAACTTTTCAACATTTTGTGACATAACCACAAACTTTGTTTTTTTATGTGACTGACCAAAACAGAATAGTGCATAATTGTGAAGAGGAAGAATAATAATTAATGGCTTTCAATAGTCAGACCCCTTTACCATTTACACAACTTGCTTTTATCTAGATCACTCTATTGTAGTTCTGGCTGTATGTTAACTTACTTATTGTCTGCTTCGGTCTAAGTATTTTCCAGTTGTTAACAGTTTTTCCTTCATGACTGCTCTGTATTTACTCCTGCCACCACCATGTTTCATAGTAGGGATAGTGCTTTTTGCTTTTTATAGTCATTTGTCCCGTTTTATTTCTTAATCTTTATGTTCTGCCTTTATGGAGCACTTTTTAGGCTTTATTTGTGAAGTTGACCAGATAAACTAAATTTACTGACTTACAGTTTAAATTTTCTACCATTCATAACATTCTGCATTGACGCTAGAAAGATCAATCTGACTGTTGTTTCATCCAACCAGAGCATCTTCTTCCACATGTTTGCCGTGTTCTCTAAATGGCTTTTAGACACCTGCAAACAGGACTTCTCAAGATTTTCTTTCAACAGTAGAGTACACAACAAACAGTTGTCCTGTAAGATTCTCCTTTCTGAGTTGTTGATCGCTGGCTGCAGCTTGTAAAGACAGTAAACATAGACTTATTGGCTCCCATTTCTTTCTTCTTTTATATCCCATTAAGAAAGCATTGTCATAATAGTAACCTGTTTTTGTATGACATTCAAACATTTGAGTTAATTTTTATGGATTTAAAGTTGTGTGATATTTTTGGAGTTTTGGATTATGGTTTTTTGAGATGCTTAGGATATTATTTTATAACCTAATCCTGCTTCAAAGTATTTCAGTGCTTTATTTTGAGCTATCTGCTGGGTACTTCGGTCTTCATGATGCTGTTTGATCAAAAATGTTTTCTAACAAACCACTAGGGCCTTCACAGAACAGCTGCATTTATACCGAGATTAAATTGTATGGGTGTGGACCATCTCATAATTAGGTGACTTCTGAAGGCAGCTGGTTGCACTAGGTTTTAATTTGGGGTATCAGAGTAAAGAGAGATAAATAAAAAATGGATGGCAAACTTTTCTTTTCATTTGTGAATAAAATAAAATAAAATGTTCTTCCTACTTCGCAGTCATGCACATGTTTATCACATAAAATCCTAAATAAATACAGTGGGGTTTGTGGTTGTAAATGATGAATTGTAGAAAAGTTAGAGGGGTATGAATAATTTCCTGAGGCACTTTAAGTGGATTGAGTACTTATGATTTTTTTTTTTTTTTTTTTATCAATACTACTTTGCTAGCCTTATGTGTAATTTTAAGTAACAATGCTTATGTCATGAAAACTTAAAATGAAACAGAACCCAACCTTAAATGAAAATGTGTGACAAGGAGCTCACATGGGTTGATACACATTCACACTCACAAGTACACAAATCTTAACAAAGTGAATAGAAAATGTAAGGTGAGCAGAGTCATGCAGGTGAACTAGCTGAACAGAGCAGAAGGAAAGAAGACAAAGACAAAACAACACTACTCTTTTTCTTCCCCATCAAAAAACAATATGAATGAAATCTTTATGTTTGGAAGATTATGTCACAGTTAAATTTGGATGAGTAATGCCTAACCCTTGTGCCGAAACCTATAATGGAAACATGGAAATCAAGAAATGGAGAGTTCTAGTCCCCACTCAAAACTGGTATTTGGAGATCTGGATCTTCATGACTTTCATGCAAGTAAAAGAAGAAAAAGAGAGGCATTAGATGTGAAAAGCAAAGGGTGTGGACATTCTAAAGCCTTTTTCATACTTGGCACCAACAAGAGTCTTCAGTGATCCAATCACAAACACAGTTTCAAATGCAGATCTTCCAACATGAGCCTAAACCCATTTTTAATAAATTAAGCTACTGACTTTATAAGAAAATATCAATAAAGACTAAAAGTTTGCCTCACTTCAATTTTTATTGTTAATTATATAAAATGAATGGGTAACACAGTTTGTAGCTAAAAAATCCATACTTTTCCAAACTCCAATTTATAGATTTTTGCTAAAGCATAAACACAAAAATAATTTCAGCTTTAGAGATGACAGTCTAGGTAAAGGGCTGCTTCACAGTACTTTTAGATTTTGGATTAATTCTGTCATTGGGAATTACAGACTTGACAAATCAAGATGGACCTATTAAACCCTGAATTTTTTTTTTAAAGCAAAGTTTTGATCTTTAATGCAAAAAAACAAACAAATCAGTTTTCATTGGAGATCTGGGCAGTGAGATTAGCTCTGATTGGCAAGAAAAACACAAAAAATTAATTAATTTCTTTTTAAATGGATCTGATTTTAATAAAAATATGATCAAGGTTAGGGAAATATTCTGATTCATGAATTGGCAAAGTTCTATTTAAAATGACTTTAAATGTGTCATTTCAAATTATACATTTAAAACATTTATTCATTACCATCGATAAAAAGCACAAAAATGTAAAAAACTATCTTAAAAAAAAAAAATTTGTATATTTTATAAGTGTGTAGGAACCCTTTAATGACAACAATTGGCAAAAGTTGTAGCATGACGCTGCCAAATGTGTTTTATATAACCAGTAATAGAGAACTGACATCATATCAATACAATACAACAAAAATAATGTTCCACCTCTCAATGTAGTCTGATATTAAGTCTTAAGCTGTGCATTTACAGTTAGATCACTGAAAACACATGTTAATGCCATTTTTGAACAAGGCGATGAAAGGGAGGTCATGGAGGCGACTGTGACTCCCATGAGTGAAATCATGGAAGGATTGTGATTTAAAGTTTAGGAGAATGCTGTAATATTCTAAAGTTTTGGTCTTTTGTGACCCTATTGCACATGGTACATGGCTTTGTTATGGAGTGCCAAAAGTGCCACAATGATATAAATATATACATAATTGAGTAAACAATTACATATCATTACAATTTTACTAGAAATAACTGTATTGAATATACTGAATACATAAATAAAGATCTTACAAATTAAGTGAATAATTCCATGTGAAATTCATTAACTAAAATGAATGAAATCAGTCGATGATTCTAGGTTTCTGGGCTGCAGTGAACATAAACTAATTTAGACCTTAGTGAGAATTCTCATATACAGGTCCTTCTCAAAAAATTAGCATATTGTGATAAAGTTCATTATTTTCCATAATGTAATGATAAAAATTAAACTTTCATATATTTTAGATTCATTGCATACCAACTGAAATATTTCAGGTCTTTTATTGTTTTAAAACTGATGATTTTGGCATACAGCTCATGAAAACCCAAAATTCCTATTTAAAAAAATTAGCATATCATGAAAAGGTTCTCTAAACGAGCTATTAACCTAATCATCTGAATCAACTAATTAACTCTAAACACCTGCAAAAGATTCCTGAGGCTTTTAAAAACTCCCAGCCTGGTTCATTACTCAAAACGGCAATCATGGGTAAGACTGCCGACCTGACTGCTGCCCAGAAGGCCATCATTGACACCCTCAAGCAAGAGGGTAAGACACAGAAAGAAATTTTTGAACGAATAGGCTGTTCCCAGAGTGCTGTATCAAGGCACCTCAGTGGGAAGTCTGTGGGAGGGAAAAAGTGTGGCAGAAAACGCTGCCCAACGAGAAGAGGTGACCGGACCCTGAGGAAGATTGTGGAGAAGGACCGATTCCAGACCTTGGGGGACCTGCGGAAGCAGTGGACTGAGTCTGGAGTAGAAACATCCAGAGCCACCGTGCACAGGCGTGTGCAGGAAATGGGCTACAAGCAACTTTTTAACCAGAAACAGCGGCAGAAGCGCCTGACCTGGGCTACAGAGAAGCAGCACTGGACTGTTGCTCAGTGGTCCAAAGTACTTTTTTCGGATGAAAGCAAATTTTGCATATCATTCGGAAATCAAGGTGCCAGAGTCTGGAGGAAGACTGTGGAGAAGGAAATGCCAAAATGCCTGAAGTCCAGTGTCAAGTACCCACAGTCAGTGATGGTCTGGGGTGCCATGTCAGCTGCTGGTGTTGGTCCACTGTGTTTTATCAAGGGCAGGGTCAATGCAGCTAGCTATCAGGAGATTTTGGAGCACTTCATGCTTCCATCTGCTGAAAAGCTTTATGGAGATGAAGATTTAATTTTTCAGCACGACCTGGCACCTGCTCACAGTGCCAAAACCACTGGTAAATGGTTTACTGACCATGGTATTACTGTGCTCAATTGGCCTGCCAACTCTCCTGATCTGAACCCCATAGAGAATCTGTGGGATATTGTGAAGAGGAAGTTGAGAGACGCAAGACCCAACACTCTGGATGAGCTTAAGGCCGCTATCGAAGCATCCTGGGCCTCCATAACACCTCAGCAGTGCCACAGGCTGATTGCCTCCATGCCACGCCGCATTGAAGCAGTCATTTCTGCAAAAGGATTCCCGACCAAGTATTGAGTGCATAACTGAACATAATTATTTGAAGGTTGACTTATTTTATATTAAACACCCTTTCTTTTATTGGTCGGATGCAATATGCTAATTTTTTCAGATAGGAATTTTGGGTTTTCATGAGCTGTATGCCAAAATCATCAGTTTTAAAACAATAAAAGACCTGAAATATTTCAGTTGGTGTGAATGAATCTAACATATATGAAAGTTTAATTTTTATCATTACATTATGGAAAAGAATGAACTTTATCACAATATGCTAATTTTTTGAGAAGGACCTGTAGAAACTTAGCCATTTGATTTCGTCATTTGAAAAAGGGTCAACTTTACACCAAATATAATTGACCAAAGCAGAACTGACTACACCCACTGCCTTTGACGAGTAAGGTAGACATAGAAAACATAAAATTTACAATCTCTTGTAGTTTATGACCATTAAATACTTACAGGGTCTCTGCAAATTTCAACAAGCTAAATTTAAGTCTTTAAGATCATTTAAATTTAATGACCCTTTAAATTTTAGACCCACATGCCTCAGGAAATATTACTTTAAAAAGTAAACTTCATAATTCAATTATTTAGAATCAGAATAATCTTTATTGGCCAAGCTTGTGCAAACAAACAAGGAATTTGAATTTGGTTCCACTTTGCTCTCAATGTACAGACATTTAAAAAAATACAAATATAACCTTTAAAAACAATGTTTTTGGTTAATTCTGTTCTTGTAAATGTGTATACAGTGGTGTTACAAAGGACAAAAATAAAATATTTAAACTAATATTAAACTCTGGCATGTGAGTCTTATAGGTTCTCTACCCTAGTGTCGGGCTAAAGTCAGTGCAAAGTTGGATAAGCATTTAATTAGGCTACATTCCTAACTTTGCTTACAGTATAATCATTACAGTGGATCCCAGGTATTTGCAGAAAAATGAATGGCGCTCCTGGATTGGCTGCCATGCAAACGCCAGCCAGTAGCGTCTCCAGTAGATTTACACTTAGATATTTTAGTTACCCAGACTGCATTTTCTTTGGAATATTTTAAATATGCTCTATGAAAAAAAACATTAAATATGGCACCTTTGGGCCTCTATATGTCATATACAGTAAATAGTGGCTTACAATGACAGACAGCAGTGTGACTTGAGAACATTGTAAGCACTTTCATGACAAGAATTCATAAATTAATGTATATATCAGCAGTTTTCAATGACCATTAGCAACAACACTAGACCAAAACTTAAAATATTCCAGTATCCATTCAGTGTGAACAAGGTTATCGTTGTCGTGAGGCAAAGTGAAGGACGGGGCATTCATAAAACCACCTGCATGGTTTCTGGAGCGGACCCAGGGCTGGATCCCCAGGGGGCACTACAGCCCATGGTGTGCACCCAGGAGTTGGAGCGGTCTAAGCCCTATGGATGCCAAGGTCAAAGGACACAAGGCAGGCAGGAAGCAAGGGAACAACCGAGCAGCACGGGGGGGAAGGAGGAGGGAAGGAATAATGAGAAGTTAAAGAGGTTCAAAAATCATTACTGCTGGAAGATGCAAAAGGCCTTCCAAAAAGGTTAACAGTCAGTAAATTAAAAATAAAATCATCACCACAGAGGAGCAAGGTTGAAATGTTCTTCATATCCCTTTCTTTATGTGCACAAATAAAATAAGGTTTAGTTAAATATTAGCAGAAAGGGGGACATTCATCAATAAAGGTCATCCATCATATAATGGTTGCAAGAATGCAAGACTGTTTAAAAAGAAAAGCACATTCAGTCACTCACTCACTGCTCATGGACTTTCAAGCTTAAATAATAAAAAAGTTTAAGGTGGGAAATCTCAAATCATACGAGGTAAAATGCCTGACAACAGATAAATACAATGAAGTAAAAGATTTTAAAACAGCCAATTAAAAACATGAATGGAACCACTTGTCACAGCTTTAAATATATGTCTCTGACAGTATTTACTGATTAGTGCGAAAGTAAATGTTCTGTAGGCTTTTTAGAACCTGGACTCACAGAGAATAGTTTTTTTATACCTCTGTGACAGGTTGATGTTACAACAGTTAGAAAGATAAGATGTCCAAATGTATGTTTGAGCATTGACTATGCACTTCACATGTTGATAAAATCCACACTGGGTCATGGCTCACATGGAGGCCTCTGCATTATGTAGGTTAGGAAGTATAGATCCTTTTCACCTACCTCGAGTCATGCTACTTGCCAAATCAATGAGCTGTAGATTGCAAAAATGCTAAGTAATAAACTATAGTATCTACTATCCAGTGGACAAGCCAAAATAGTGCTTAGGTTTAAGTATCCAAAAATCATATCTATGCTGATGCACTAGAGGTACCAATTTTCTTTCCCCAAAAAAATCTTTCAAACCTGACATATGAAAGACGTTAAAAGACTCATTTTTGACCTTCTTACCTTGCTTCCGATTATGGAGCGAACTTCCTCATCGGGAGATGTGGGCGTACCGGATATATCGGGGTTGCTGTTGCTCAGGCTACGGGAGCGGCTGAGGTTGAGGCTGGCTGGTCGAACAGCTGAGCGAGCCATGGTGGCATAGTGAACGGACCCTCCCAACCCTCCAGGACCTAGGACACAGCGCAAGGGAGGATAATGGATGTGACGAGTAGGGTGTTTAGGGAGGTGGCAACGCACCAAACGATAAAGTTGTAAGTCCCCAAATTCATCATTAAAGGTTTACAGACATTTTTCATGTCAATGATCCATACTGTTCCTTCCTTTAATTTACAGAAATCTCAGTTAAAAAAACAAACATTTTTTAAATATATAAATGCAAAAAGTTCATAATGAATTTATGGCACAAATACCTAGGGGAGTCAGGTGTTAAAAATGGAACAAACAAAAATCTTTCAAACAAGGTTGATCAGGAGGAAAGTGGATGGATGGATGGACGGATGGATGGATGGATGGAGACCATGACATTTTTTTCCCAGTGAACTTGCAGCAGTATCAGGTGGTTTAAGAGTTAATAAGGATGGATTAATGTATGAAAAGGACAATACTCTGCATATTATAATGTAGAGTAATGGATCATATGTACCTGTTACAGATGAGTTGTCTGTGTTGGGCAGGCAGAAGACAAAATGAATGTGGAAGGGGAAAAAAGTCAAATGGTAAAAAAAGAAATGGAAGAGAAATTAAGGCAGGCTGGTCTGGTAAAAGACAAGCAGCGAGGGTGAGCTGAGAAATCAATCCAGTAAACGAAACAAGGTGAAAAACAAAGATCAGGAATAAAAAAAGCGTAGAAATAAATGTGTTGGATGTAAAATACCAGGCGATGGCGAGTTGGGATCTGTGCTGGGTAAGCGGAAGACGTAGTGGATGTAAGAGGACAGCAGGTTGTTGCGGCCGTGCATGTCCTGGCTGGTGTCCAGGTACTTGTGAAGCCGATTCACTACAGATGCCATCACCTCAAAGGATGCTTGACCTAGATTCACTGAAACACACAAACATAAGAGGTTTCAGTGTAAAACTGAAAGCACTGGAATAGAATACTATGACAAATTCAATATTTCCATGTCTTTAGTGTTTAGTACACACTTTCTTTGTTAGTCAGTGTAATCCAGAATCATACCAATCTGTCCAGCGATGACCGGCGGTCGAACTACGAGCAGCACCAACTTATCAAGGAGAAGGTGAAGGAATCGAACCACCGGCTCCAATTGAGCCGAGTTGAGTGCTGCAATGCTGGACTTCAGCTCAGTCTCAAGGTTGTTTTCCATGATGCGAATATCTCCAATCCTGACCGGAAACACGTGCTCATCCAGGGCATGCACCAAGGCAAAAAACTTATCCAGGTACTGGTCCTGGAAAGAGAGAGGGATAGGCATGAGAAACGTATTGCTGATGTATTGGTAAGAAATTGCCAGAAAACAACGTAATGAAAAAAAAGAAATAAAATAGATGGGTATCTAGAGATGTACAGAGAACGTAGCAATGTTTTGTTTGGCTAACCCTGATTGGTGACTGTCTGGTTGAAATCTTTTTCCAACTAGTAAACGCACCATACTTAAGCTCTACCAGATTGTGGTGAAAACAGCACTCTGCGGTGTGGAGGTTGTCACTGAGGAAGGCAGACACAAAATGCTTCTAAAAAGCAAACCATTTTCTATGCTTGGCTGTTCTTTCAGGCAGATTTAGGAAATCTCACAGTTAGGCTAAGGATCTATTTACTGCCGTGCAAAAATACACAGACCAATGTTTACAGCTAGCACAAATTCATAAATATAGCATACAATACTATCTCTGTAATTGTTGTCTTTGTTTTGAAATAACAGTAAAATCAAATTTAACTGCAGTGCTGCATAATGCTCCCTCTCACACACGTGGAGTGACGTCGCCTAGGCTACTAATAAGCAATAATGATCTATCATCAGAGGCTTCTTTATTGTTACAAGAAATGATTTAATAAGCCAACACATGACAACATATAGTAGGAAAAAATTGTGCAAATAAAAAAAAAAACAAGAAAAAAATGTTAGAGAGCTGTGAAGGAAAAAAGGCGACATGCTGTAATTATATTTCACTTGAGTTTGATCTGTATAAAAACCTCCCTCCCATTGTCTGGAAGATTTTTACTTTAGTTGGAGATTTCGATTGATGTAGAGATATAGTTGTCTAACTTTGGGCTGTTTTTCATGAATCATTGTTTCAATCCCTTCAGAAAGTTGAAAGAAAGTGTTTTTTTGTTATCTGTAGATCTTAAACAGAAATTGGGATTGGGAAAAAAACAGTATTGATAGTTTTGAGCTTTAGAAAATTCCTACCTCAATATCTCTGACTGGTGTATCTCAAATATTAACTAAAATTGAAACTAAAACCAATTAAATTCATAAAATAAAAATAGGGAAAAAGTCAAAACCAAAAATAATCTTTAATCTACTCATCACATTGTCTTCAAGTTGGTTCATCGTGTATAAACTGCAAACCGAACATTACCACCAAAACATGTGGGAATCTAACAACTCTAATCTGTCCCAAGAGTAGTGATTTATGAGCACATTAGCTGTAGAAAGGCTTCTTAGCCCCACAGTCAAGCCTCCAAACAGCAGCTGATACAAAGATAGAGTAGACCTCAGTAGATTGCTGCCAAGGTAACACTCTAAAGTAGTCCTGGGAAGAAATTAGAGTAAAAATGAAAAGAAGGTTTCAATTTCTCTTCAATTCAAAATTATTAATTATGCAAAAGTCATGCCAACTAACAATAAAGTAGGTCCAGTTGCCTTCATTTCTATCAAGAAAAACTTAGGTCTTTATTCATAGGAGCTATTTTAAAATTAGAAATAACAACATCAAAATATAAAGAGATAAAAAAAAAGCAAGTAGAAATTGAAAGGTTAAGACGGACAATCTGAAAAAGTTGCCTGACTCGGCGAGATATACCTGTGTGTGGATAGTTGAAGCAGCCACCAGTTCTACATTAAATACTCCTCTATGGTTGTCGACCCACTTCATTCCTGGGAGAGGGACCTGAAATATAACAGAGAAAATCTGTGCTTGACGTAGAAAAAAATATATAGAGAGAAAACTGTTGGGAAAGTGGGAATGAATAAGAGCTCTTTCTATAGGGATTATATCTAAAGGCCAGTCAAAGGATACATAAAACTCAGCTTTAATAACAACGAATGTTGCAACAAACTCTAGTTGGACTATTTCTTTTTTGATTTAACCTTTAAAAGGCATTTTAATATTCAAACATTATTCAAAAACAGCATCTTTAATTCTGAGTTTATCATTTTTAAAGATTTACTGATGCTCACAAAAAACCTCTGAAGAAAGCAGGTATAAAATATTGCCCATTAATAATGTTAAACTTTTAACTTTTAATTGGAACTGGCTGACATCACATAGATTGTGTTCATTTAACAACATACTCTGTGAGACCTGTAAACATCCTATTCGGTCCGACAGGACATTGCATCCCACCTTAATGGGTTTACCATGTTTATATATATATATAGATATAAAAACCCAGCAGATCTTACATCTGGAGAGAGAACAGAGTAGGACTGTGGCGGCTTCTCAAGAGATACAGGGAGGCAAAAATGTCCTGTTCTCAGACGACCATTCTGTAACATTGGGATCCACTAAAGAAGAAGAAAGAGGGATATTTTTCATTAATAAGGGTAAACCTGCACCTTTACAAGCATCAAGTCTTTGTTTTTAAGTACACTATTGTAGTTTAACTTACCGTGTACCCCACAGGGGTCTCCAGTGGTGTGTTCTGCTTCTGCTGGCAGCTGACATGGTAAAACGTGAAGAGAATATGGTGGTGGTCTGACAGTGAGGCAGGCAACTTGATCTTTATCTCATCATGGAAGTCAGGGGATCTGCATTCATTATTAATACATGTTAAAACATTCCATGTCTCTAAAAGTCAGTTACAGTACTGATTCTAATACTGTTTCACATTAAACAAACTGGTGAATTGGAGATCAAACAAAAGATATTTGTTTGTTAAGACACTTGAGATGGCCAACCAATGGTTGGTTTAATGGTAGAGATGCATACTTTAAAGCAGAATACTAGGAAATTGGAGAGAAAATGGCGCTTTACACACCTAGAGGATTCCTATTTAACCTGGAAAGATAGTTTGTATTGAAATGACTTTCTTGTAAAGTGCTTTGAGATTACATTTGTTGTGAATCGGCGCTATATAAATAAACTGAATTGAATTGAATAAATGGGTATGCCTGTGATGTGTCTTATTCTGTAATTGTTGTCTTGCTCTGTTTTAAAATGTCTTTGTGTGACCTGCCTAGGGACTGCTGATGTAAATTAGCATTCATGCTATTATCTGGCATATTTACGAGTATTGATATTTCAATGGATTGTTACCAAATTTATTAGATCAATATTATGGATGAGTTATTTATCTTAATAAAGATGAGAAGTGGTCCAAGAGTACATGTAGTTTGTCTTGTCATTAAACAAGGAGCATCAGCACACACAGAACATTGTATAAACTGACCTGCACCCCTCTGTCTGAATATCCATTTCATACTGATTGATAAACATTCATCTCTACTGCAGATCCTCCCATGAAGTTTCTCCTCCAGCAGGACTGGATCACAGACATGTGCCAGTACACATGAGCCAGCACTTACCGGGTCAGAGTTCTCAGAGGCAGGTGGTATCCCTGACGCTTACTCTACCAAGCCTACATGTTGAGTGACTAAGACATAACAGAGTTTTTTATTGCTGCATTATTATTAATAAAAACCCTTGACTTTAGATCCAGAAATTATTCTTCCACATCAGGATGTTCAATAATGTGTACTGTCCCTATCCAAAGAAAATAATAATTCTTAGAGATCATTAAATACCAAAAAAAGGCAAATTACATAACAAGTCACGGCTAACTTCAGCTGAATTTTTTAAGGTCCCAAAGGAGGAAACTTTCACTGCAGGCCCAAGCTCAGAACCAACCAAACACTACAGCAAGGACATCAACAAATACACTAGAACTGACTTGAAGGGAAATGCCAAAAACTGTTTAAAAGAGGTCATAGCTGGCCTCTCATTTCTCATGGAGAAATTATTTTGGCCCAAAAAAAAGAAAAGAAGAAAAGAAAGAAGTAATCTAGTGAAAATGATCTTTATTGCTATGGAAAAACTAGGTTACTGTGCAGGATTTAGGACAAACGGGCTCAAATACACCCACGACTGTCAATAAAATCAAATAGTCTGCTTTAAAAAAAATTTTAAAACCATAGAAATTTATCTAAAGTTGACTAGACCCAAAGAAATCTCATTAAAACACTTTTTCAGACTGTGATGAAGGTGCTATGAGCAAATTGATCATGATAAATTTATTCAATCATGTTCTGATTGAATAACTTTAGCAATTAAACAAAAATAAGCTTTTGAAACTTTTTAGATACACACACTCACCTGTTATGGTACACTACTGCAGTGTAGGCCTCTTTATAAAAATCTGCACAACTTGACTTCCCGAATATCACCTGAAGGATAAGAAGCAATAATGTCACAACTACACTAAGAGTTTTGCAAAAAAAAAGGACAATTCTGAAATGAAGAACACTTCAGTGGAAAAAAAATTAAAGCTCAAAATATCAAATTCACTTGACTGGCTAAATTATTCCTTTTGATAATGGCATACCGGCATTGCATTGCTTGGATCCTCCCCATTCATAAATTGCACTTTGACAGTAATGTTGCGAGCAGAGCCCTGACGGTTGGCAAAGTTAAGACTCTGAGGGTTTACATACAGAAGGTTCCTGAAAGGAAAGAATTCAGCTCATTAAATTCACACGATGCCCAAGAGTCATGACAAGACATGTGACAGGTATTAAAAAAGGCATTTCAAGTAGGTAGAATGAGCAGAAATATTGGATCACATTTTTTTTAATGGTAAAATCACAATAATAAGTTTTATTACAATGTCTCTAAGGTAGAACATGACCCTAAAGACAAACATTACATAACATTTCATTTAGACGTTATTACTAAAGACCTTTTTCTTCCAAAAAGTGACAAGACTCCATGCCTGCTTACAATACTCTCAATTACAACAGGCGTCTCTAGGGAGTGCTTAACCCATTTACCTAAAAAACTAACATCAGAAGTCATGAAGTGATTGATTTAAGGCCAAAGGTCAGACTGTTGCATAAACCATGCTGATTGGCAAATGTGGGAGGCTTGGTCAGTCAAAATGTCATTGTACAGTAGATGAATAATCCTCAGGAAAACTATCATTCATTTAAATTTCTACAAAGCAGAGCATAAAACATTTAGGGCTCAGTTTACTTTCATCCCACAGCACATTTGTTAGCCTGTACTTTTTCTTTGCACCTCCGCATACATGACGAAAAAAACCTAGTAAGTTTTTGAAAATATTTTTCTTCACTGCAAGCAAAATTAAAGCTGCAGTTGAGTCACAAAAGTTGATTATGGGGGAGAAGGAGAAGGAGGAGGCCCCACAATAGGAAGTGTATCACGAAATCAGTCCTTGGGGGCTCGACCCACAGAGACAACAGCTGGAACCACAACCAAGTAAGGAGTGTGGGAATCTTTGTCTCATGAATAGATTTTACTCATTTTTCTCTAACATTTTTCTTATATGTGAGCAGCTGCCATGGCTGCTTTGAAGTAGGTTATTGACTTAAAACTGCAATAGACCTCAACATAATTTCACTGTCGCAAAGTTAAACTATCAATGAGCACAAACAGAGACAACCACGATTGGTCCATTTATCTCTTCAGATTCAGCTTAAGTTAATAAGTACACAAGGAAAGTAAACTTTGCTTTGGTAGTACCTTTTGATTAAAGAAAGAAAAACCATTTGATTTTACAATGGAGCACAAATGTGTGGACACCATGTCAGCGCCAGACACAAAGACTCCACTCTGCCTGCTTAGATTTAAGTTAGCAATTCTTTTGTTTTACTAACCTTTCTGGTCCAGTGGAAAATAATAAACACTAGAAAAACACTTGAGCTGAAAAAACAGAGTCCTTGCCCAATCATGCAGCTTTTGGACAAATTTGACATCTGCTGTTTGCACACTAAAAAATGTTTAATCATTTCTTCATTAGTGGGAACTAAGGTGATCCAGCCTCAAAATCACAAATAATATTTGAGCTCATCAAGATGGCTGTGTGGGATTTTAAGATGTACTGTCACTGCCAGAATGCAGGGGGGGGTAGCAATTAATGCGTCTGTGCAGCTAAACTATTGGGTTTGTTGTATCACTATGACATTTAGGAATCCAACACTGGGAGTGTTTATGATATGAGGGCACAGAACAGCCTTATTTTTTGCCCCACCAGCTCTGTTTGCAGATTGTAGCTTTTCTGGAAGTTGCTCCAGCTGACCTCAAAGTTTTTGCTTTCCACTCAGGGTGCCATTTCATCAGGGAATGGCAAGAGCACTTAAGTGTTACTACAGTATAATGCTTGGCTTACTCAATAAAACTATAGATGACCAAACTAACCAATTAAGTCACTCACAAAAAGCATCAACTGACACAAATTCTAAGAGACAAAAGTGCATTTTTATCAGGGATGCAGAATATGTCAACAGTAGTGTTAATGTCGGCCGATGTTAGTACGTTTTTAACACATCGGTCCGATAAGTAAAACTTGACCGATGTTACCAACCATCGTTTATTTCCACATGGTTGCCATTTGTGTGGGGAGGGGGTTGCTCATACAGTGTTTGTTTGGTCATGTGACAGTGACAGTGATGCAACGCAGAATTGTGGGGTTTTTAACTGAAGCAGAGAAGCAATGTCAGCGGTGCGGTAGTTTTTTCACTGTGTCGAAAGGGTAGGGAAATATATATTATATAATATCAGTAAATATTGGTAATCAGCCATAACAGCAATATTAATATCGGCTGTCAATCCAGGTGAACCCCTAATATTTATGAACATAAATTCATGCAGAATATGCAGAATTTTGCAGTGCTAATTAATATTAGCACATTCATAATATTAAATGTTTATTTTACACACACCATTGATTGCCAAATTGGAGGACCGTGGACTTTAATGCCAAATAGACTGTCAACAGCTTTGTGCACATATAAAAACAATAACATACTAAGATGATCAAAAGAAACAAACTTTAATTGCATCGTAAGCTGTTTAAATGCATATATTTTCCTATTACGGGTGTGTTTAAGTAATCAGAAATACATTTAAAAAGTAAGCATGCTGTATTGACTGTGGTGGATTTTTTTTAAATATTAAAACCAGCATTTCCTGCATACATATTCGCTTCACACAGTAAGATCGAAAGGTAGATGTAGCATTCTAAATTTAACCTTGTAGACATACTCCAGTAAAATGTTTGAAACATCTGTCATTAATCAGCAAAGGGTTTTTTTGGGGGGGGTCTTCATGCATGTATGTATACAAGCTATTCAATGGGAAGCAAAAAGAGTCATAGCATGTAAGATAAAGGAGCACCACCCATCACTTTTTATTTAATGATTTAAAACTATTTATTTCAATAATTAATATTTGAAGCCTAGCAGAATTTCTGAATAAATTTCATGTGTGCTTATTCTAGATTGTTGCTTAAGTAAAAATATAAAAGTCAAAATATTATATATTTAAGCACAAGTACAAGGAATACTTGCTTAACTGTTTTTAAATAAAATAAATTAGATCATGTCATGCATTTTACCTTAAAAGTGTAAAAAAAAAATCAGACCGCTGTATCTTTAACATTATATATATATATATATATGCATATACAGACCACGCAAAAGAATACCCCACAAACATGTGAGGACCCAGTCCAAACTCTTCAGACTGATTCATGCCCCGAAGCACAGATGTAGAGTCCCCCACCCCCCCAAAAAAACAAGGAGAGGAGCAGCAGAGGGAGGGAGGGAGTCTGGCTGGGCTGATTCAGCACGATGCTAAATCAGGCCTAGGAGAAATAATTACAAACAGCATTATCAATCTGAGCAAAGCTTGTACAGGGATATATGGTTTGAGATTGATTAGGCTGACGATCCATCAAAAACAGAGATAGCCATTGTTGGCTTTCTGCTGATCAGCTAAAGTGTCGCATCACAGATGGAGAGTAGGGTAGGGTGTGGTACACAGAGGGGATTGGGGTTAAATGGTTATTGGGGGGGGGGGGGCACATGTCATTTGCACACTACTGTGATTTGTTTGTTTGGAAGAGGGAGGGCTCGAGGGGGATTTGGGAGGAGGTGGGAGACAAAGCTAAAAACACAGTAGGGTTTAATGATCAGCTAATCCCCCCGCCTCTACTGTGAGTATATAACACAGCACAGCCTGCAGCTCTCTAATCATTTTAACAGTAAAGGAGACTTGGTTGTAAGCACAGAGAGGTCGAATAGTGGTAAAAAGAGTCGGAATTAAATTAGTTAAAGCAACGTTGGAACAGCTTCCACATTTAAGGATCAGCGGAGGAAAACATAATGAAGCTGTTTTGCCTGTTGCTGCTGTTAGCTGGTTCCACTGCTGCGTTCCATCTGGAAACCTCAGCCAGGAGAGAGCAGCCCACCCTGCCCACTGAGGCTCTCACCACAGAGGCGAGCCCAACTGAGGCAAAATCCCGCTTCGCCATGCTGGATGATGTTCGCCTTCTGGCAAACGGTCTCCTCCAACTTGGCCAGAGTTTGAGGGAGTTTGTCCACAAGACGAAAGCCCAAATCAACGACATCTTCCAAAAGCTCAACATTTTCGACCGCTCCTTTTACCAGCTCTCGGTGGTCACATCAGAAATCAAAGAGGAAGAGGAGGAACTCAAGAAGACCACTAACATCTTGAAGGCCAACAATGAGGAGATTAGAAACCTATCCATGGAAATCAACAGCAAGATCAACAACATCCTGCAGGAGCGCACACAGCTGCAGAGTAAAGTGGGAAGCCTGGAGGAGAGGCTGAGAGGATTGTCGGAGAGCATGATCCCTGCAGAACAGCTCAGCGAAATCACAACCCTCAAGGTGAGAAGATAGAGATCATAAACCTCCATGAAATGCAAAATGAAAAACCTTCTCTTAAACTGGTTTCACTGAAATGCATGCAACGAACAATACTAATGTGGATATTCCACAAATCCTTGCTGCTGGATCATCAGAGATAAGCAGTGGGTATGAATTATGCATGAAGAAACATGAAATCTGTATTGAAATGCTAGTTTGGTAATTACTGTTGACAATGAAACCTGTTTGGCATCGCTATTTCAGATTCCTCATGCACTTCCTCAAAATGTGTCAGACGAGCTGGGTAGCAGACTATTGTTTAATGAAATATTTAGGGCTTTTTTAGTAGCAATTAGTTGCAATCTGTTTTACATTACTGGTACATTAGGAAAAACAATAAACATTCAAAGTTAAAAAGTTGAACATTAAAAACCATTTTTTTTAAAAAATCAGAAATTGGAACTTGAATAATAATAATAATAATAATGTGAGAATTACGCACGAAACAAATATTTTCCAGGAGGTCATTGAAGCACAAGAGAAAACAATCACCAACCTTCTAAAAGCAGTGAAGGAGCAACATGATCAGCTGGACCACCAGAAATTTAAGATTAAAAACCTGGAGGAGAAGGTAGTTGTGCCTCAAAAACATGATGTAGACAAATTCTCCCACATGGCTTGAAAGCATTAACAAAAAATATGCGTGTGGTTTTTTTTTCTTTCCAGCTTAGCTTCAATAGCTTTCAGCATACTATTGACAAGGCGATGGATTCAGACCATTCAGCCACAGATATGTTTGAATATCTGCAAATAAACTCCACTGGTACAGAAACACATGGTAATTGTTTAACCCGCATCATTAGATTAAATAACGATTCATTTTAGATCGATGAGTTATAAACTGTCTTCGCTTGTGAATATGTTTCAGACCTTTCTCCGGACTGCAGTGAGTTATTTACCAGAGGAGAAACAAAGAGTGGAGTCTATGCAATCAAACCAAACCAATCAGAACCATTTTATGTTTACTGTGAAATGAGTTCAGGTAAGTAAGACAGAACACCTTTTTGTCTTTGGGGGTTCTACTCGTATATAGACTTCTTAATATGATACAAAATGAACATAAAAATGTGCAGTACATTTCTGTTTTTCTTCAACAGATCAGGGTTTCACTGTCATCCAGCACAGGTGTGACAGTACAGTGGATTTTGACCAAACATGGGAGATGTATGAAAAGGGCTTTGGAAACCTGGAGAGTGAGTACACCAGCAGGATCTGCAGCTTTCCAATCGTGCTGCATTTCTAAGCATTTTTCTTTTACATATAAACAGTTCAAAAAGGATAAATTTGTTGACTGCCGTATCCCACAGAGGACTTCTGGCTGGGCCTAAAGAAAATACATACCATCAGCCAGCTGGGATCTTACATCCTGCGAATTGATGTGGAAGACTGGAAGGAGGAAAAACACTGGGCCGAGTACAGCTTTTCAATGGAAGGTCCAGCCGAGGACTACACCCTTCACCTTAGCCACTTTGCAGGGGACCTGCCTGACGCAATGACCAACCTGACCGGCTCAAGATTCTCCACAAAAGACAAGAACAGCGACAGCAGCTGCAACTCTGACTGTGCGCGCAACTGCACAGGTACCGTTTCTCTTTTTTCCAATGCTAAAAACTATTACAAGCACTGTGGAAATTAGTCACAGAGTTTGAAGTTGAAGCAACTGGTGTTTTGTGCATCTGCAGGTGGTTGGTGGCTGAGTGCGTGCAGTGAAAGCAACCTAAATGCAAAGTATTTCTCTTTGAGAGCAAAAGGACGGTCTGTGAGGAGGAAGGGCATCCAATGGAGGCCTGGCACAGGGCCTTTATATCCCCTCAAGATGAGCAAAATCAGCTTACGAGCATTGCTAGTAACAGATAGCAGAAACTAACCTCACAACCCCAGATTTCAATATACTATTACTGTTCTGTGTCTTCACATAAAGACGTAGATTCAGTTAAAAGATTTCACAGAAAGTGCAGTAAGATTGGTTTTTAATGTCCTGCAACTAAAATATGTCATAATTTGGACTCACAGATGTGATGCAATGGTTTAATCATGACATGTAGGTTGTTAACCTATTGGATCTAATGTACCAAGGACACTAGAACCGTTATTACACAACATTGGCAGTCAGTGGACCTATTGATCCACAATGCAGACTGATTCTGTACCAGATACCAAGGAGTTACATTGGATTGAAAACTTCTGAATAAATTATAATCTTAAAACACAGATCACAATGTAGATGAACCTAAAAGCATTTCAGCTACTAGGCCAAGTGTGCTATTTAAAGTGTTTTTATCTTTATGATGTGAAACTGTATTACATATTGTCTGAAGTAACAGGCAGAATTGTCAATGTCTTATTACATAATGCATGCACGTTATAAAATGTAAGCATCAATAGAAATTGTACTTACAATGCCAGGTATAATGTACTGGATGCTTTTGTTTCTCTGTAGTCCTTCTAGATTTATTTTATTCTGTTTTATACCACCCCATCCTCGGATTTCCACCTTTCAGGTTTATAGATACGGTAAGGTTTTGTCAGCAAAATACTGATAATTCAAACTTTGGTAGTGCACTGATTACCATTTATCATTGTCTGGTCAGCTTTTGTTATTATTCTGTATAGTATTTAAACCATGTTCATGCTATAATGATTAATGCTGGCATTGTTAGATAACATTGTGCGTTTGTGCTTCCACTGTTATTGAGTCATATTGACTTACATCATTAGTGCAGCATAAATTTCTCTTTTGTAAATGTGTGTCATACTAATTGTGATCCTGGCAAAAATGTTAGTATGCTATCCAATTTTACTGTATTTATATAATAAAAAAAATAAAATAAACCAGGGTGTCAAAATACGAAAATAAAATCCAACATATGTTTTTATATTTAATTAATTTTAGTATTGAAACAAATACACTTCAAATTAAGTTGGTTAAAAGAAAAAAAGCAAAGAAATTCCGTTAGTGCTATACTTATAGGACATTTTAATATCTTTTGTCTCAATCAGAGGGTCTGGAACCTGAGCCTCTGGCACCTCAAGTGGCTTTTTTGGATTATCCACAAGGGCTCATAATAACCAATAAAAAGTGCTTTTTAAATAATTTGAATAATTGCACTGAATTTCCAAAAACAAAATAAAACTCATACCAATAATAGTTTTTAAGATCTATTATTCTTGTCATTAAGTTATAAACTTTGTGCATTTTTTTGATTATTTTCCAAAAATCACAGCATCACATAGAACCGTGGTTCTCAATAATTCTCTGCCATTACCTCCCAAGGGAACATGGAATTTAAATACTACTCAGAACCTGATAATATTACAAACCCCTGGCACAAGCACTCAACATACAATCTCCTGATTATCAAAACAGATTAATAAAATGAGCTGTAACAACTTCAATTTCAAAGGTGTTGCAGCTCATTTTATTGTTTTAAGTCTTAACACTATTTCTAAGTTCAGTTTAAGTTCATTTCTATTTCTAAGTTCAGCATTTGAGTTTGTTAACTCAAATGCTAACATTTAATGAAGACTGCTCAGTCTGATTATCAGAAGAGAAAAGGTACAAGTAAATCACTGGGATGTGGCTTTTAAGATTAAACAATAACATTCAAAACTTTTTAAAACTGTAAACATTGGTTAATTGTCAGCTTCATCAGCGTGTTCCTTTTCAAAAAATATAGCCTATATATTATTTATCATTATTATTAAATCCCTTTCATTATTGAATTAATTCTGTTTAATTTTTTCCAAAATTCCACTTCTTCAATTTAGATTTTTCTGAATTACACTTTTTCCATTCAGACCATATTTATTAACCAAAAAGTGTGTAATTATGTAGTGAATGAAAATAATTTAAGAAATCAATAGCCAAAAAGACCCAACATTTACTGTTATTCACAAACATTTTTACAAATAACTGCACTGGGGTTCAAGCATTTCCCTGTCATTTTTAAAGAACTAAGACAAACAAAGAACTAAACAAAGAATCTAATTTTTTTCTCATTATATAAAATAAAATCTCCTTTTGAAAATGCTTTAGATGAAGTCCGCATTAAAACATGTCTCATAAAAAGACGTGGAAACAGTAAATCCTTGTGCTCACTCCCATAATGATCGGGACCTTTGTTCATGTTTATTTCCTAACTCGGTCCCAGACTCCACTGAACTACATGACATGTCAGTGTTTTTGTGTTTAGCTCTCATGTTGCTGCAGACCTTGCAGCCCGTGAGCTGACAGAACTTATAGAAGGGTTGTTTTCCGGATCCATAAACATCATTAGTCCTGACCCTTGCGCTACGCTTTGGGTTTTTTAAATTATTACTGGCCAGTTTATCCTGTCTGTGTGCAGAGGAGGGCCAACCCAAACCTCGCCAAACCAGGTAGCAACCAGAACAGGAGTTGCAACCGCCAAAACACTACAGGGACAGCGTTTAATTGTGTCCTCAATTTTGTTTGTTAAATTCAGAAATTCTGTCCACCTTTCCCACATTGTGAACTTCATACAGCCCTGCTACTCTGTCAGTCTGTACGTGTGTGTAGACTACTTTTGCTGGGTTGAAGAAGCAGCCTGTTGATTAGTTTGAGCACCGCTGCCACCTAGTGACTGGAGGCTTGCTTATTATTCAAGCATTAGTAAAGACAAAACTCCCCTTGCCTCTCACGACCCCCCGGCCATCTCACCCCCGCCCCACTATTTGAGCAGCACTGTCATAGAAAAAGATATATCTAACTTCTTTTCAGCTGTCCGGTAACATTTAGTTTCCGAAGTCACCTTGACAAAAATAGCCCCTATTCAGGTGGACAACATCCACTAAGTACACAAATCGAATCTGGCTGTGCATGCAAGTGTTGCCAGATTGTGCAGTGTTCTGGCAACCATGACCTTCACAAAACAACAGGTATGAGATAAACAATTACGATCCTCAGTGTTAATCACAGCCGTGCAAGGCACTTGGTTTTTGCAATGAACTGATCCAATTAATCACTTCACTTTCAAAATAAAATAAATAGGTGAAAGCAGATTTAATGGTTTTAATTCTTCTGAATGATGAGACTGAAATAATTAAATAAAAACCTTCAAACTGAAACCTATTTTTCTGTACCTGTACGTGGTGTTTGGCACATAGACATCCCGTGCAGGAAATTCCAGGATCTCTCTGGTGGGGCGCACCCTGCTGTCTGGGTAAGGTTTAACCTGCAGAAGGTCAGGAGTCAGGCAATAATGGGGGTTCTCTGGAGCTGGGGAGATGTCCAACTTTAACTGGGCTATGGTGGTCAAAGGTGAAAAAAAAAAAAAAAGCGTCTTTAAATAGGAAAAAACATTGTTCTGCTTTACAGTTTCCTTATCGTTATTCAAAAAAAGGTGATTCACTCAAGTGTTGATAGAACCTGTGATGGGTCTGAGCCTCCTCAGGACTGACGAAGGTCTTCTCATGTCAGCCAGAAACTTAAACAAATCTTCATCGCTGAGCCTATCTCCCTCCTTTTATTAAAAACGAAAACCAACAAAGGAATTTAAAATAGAAACCAAAACACCACAGTAAAATATGATGGCTTTTCTATATAAACTTGTACCTGTTTAAAGAAGTTAGTAATGGTAAGTGTTGCGGGCCTGAAACCTGTCAGACTGCATGATTCATCTCCACTGGTGGTCCTCTCTAGGGAACGCCTTCCCATGATGCTCGAGTTCCTCCGTTCTGACCATGAGCCTTTTCTCTCTTTAAACAGTAAATCAAAACAAAATCAAGATTCAAAAACCTTCTAACCGTAGCCATTTCTA
Organism: Valencia hispanica; assembly: GCA_963556495.2. Taxonomy (NCBI): domain Eukaryota; kingdom Metazoa; phylum Chordata; class Actinopteri; order Cyprinodontiformes; family Valenciidae; genus Valencia; species Valencia hispanica. Next base: position 48,648,709 of record OY747705.1, on the reverse strand, counting down.
ATCAACCCAGCAACAAAAAGCAGTTAGCAACATTTAAAGAAACCTTGCAGGACCAAAGGCTGAACAAACAACAAAAAGTAATACTCTAGGAATCAATATAGCCGCATGTTTTTTGGGGGGATGTTTACCATCTTTTAGATAAAGATTTTAAAGGGTGGGAAACTATTGACAGGTCCAAGAGGCTCATGCATGACTGCCAGCTCTCCTAACGCACTCTGTACCCAGATAAATGGATACAAACCCGTAAACATTTAGTGAAGCTAAAAAGATATACAGTCTTTGTTTTAATTTGTGTAAATGCTAATAAAAAAAGAAAAAAAAGAAAAAAAAAATGAAGGTCAGACCTGATAGGCTCATCTCTAATTCGGTATCTCTCTCCAGGCTGCCAGCACTGTTTACAATGTTCATCAGGTGAATGGCGGTCCATGCGAAAGGCATTCTGTAGCGGCCCAGACGCTGGCAGAATTGCTCTGACTGACTTCGAAGCTTCTCCAGCTTCTCTTTGTTCTATGACAAAAGCATATTAAATTAAGTATAATGTAATTTATTAATTTAAGCAACTGAAGCAACAATCAATAATCTTATTATTGCAATCTTGTCAAATACTGGTTCTCCAAATGCATCAAAACTGAATACTCCACGTATTTTGAGTTTGTAAATGCAGCAACATAATACGTGTTCTTTGACTTACTTTGTTTTAGGTTTAGGAAAAATCTGATAAAGGTTAAAAATATTTATCGTGACGCATATACAGGAATCATAATGAAAATCGATTTCTTTTTTGTTGGATTCAAAACTACCTCTATCAATGTACCTGCAACACCATTTTTCTTTCATGATCAATGCAATTGAGATTTAATTGTACAACTGAAGAAGTTTACATGATCTGAACAAGCAGGTCAGACCTCAAAGAAAACTAGAAACAGGTATAAACTCCAGTAACACCCTACCTGGTGCATCTCTCCTATTTATTATTTAAGTGATAAGTTGTTGTATTTTTTTTTTTTTTTATAAAATAGGTTTCATATCAAACCATCAGAAAATGTGGTTAAATATATGGTGTACCTGCACATCATGTCTTCAGATATTAAACTATGGGACGAAGATCTAATTCCCGTTAATCGTACCTTGGCAGCATCCGATTCTTTGAAGACCATGTAAGGCTCTGCACATTCTCCAATATCACCTTGCTGTAGTACCTTTTCTAACTGTTGATAAAAAAAACACTGATGTCAGTAACCAGGTTAACGTGAAGCAAGACAATCACATAGAACAAATACTGGTACTCCTAGTGCTAATACTTTATGCAACCTAAAACCATGGGGATAGCACTTCAGACAGTAAACTGTTCCTCTTTGCACAATCCCTCTAGATCACACAGTCCTGATTCCTCTCTGATTTTTGATTTTCTTCCTCTAACCTTGTTGCTGTTCTATAGGATGTAGGTCTGGGGACTAAAATGGCTATGGTAGAAAGTAAATTCTCTGGAGGACCAAATTTCCTCTTAACCTGCAAAAAGATCAAATGTGGCCACATTTACAGCTTTCTGACAAAGGGTAATAAGATTTGTACTCATAAATCTCTTGATATTTTGCAGAGTTCATGATATCATGCAATCTAAAATAGTTGCAGGGCCTTTAAAAGAGAAACAGGCCCACAGCACCACAGGCTATGCCATACCTAAGATTGGCATGACTTATTAGTCCATTCATCTAAGACAAAGCCATCACTTTAGCACTAAAGCTGCTTTTAGTTGTGATGGTAGGACAGAAAAGGTTTTAGACTGGCATCACTCATTATCAATCATTATCAAATATAAAAAATTTTTACTACATTTTTATCCAGAAGTGCCCATAAATGTTGCCTCCAACAGTATGATATAATAAACTACTAGCTTCCTTAGTCCAACTAAACTACCAGTTTTCTTAAACTTCTTTGTTATAAACTACTTACTAATGCACAAAAATAATTTTCATTCATTTTCTTATATTAACCCTCAACTACATAGACCACCTGGTTAGGTCGAATATATTGTTTGTGCCAACTCTGTTGCAATCAATCTAAAATATTACCCCCAATCTCCAGTCCCTAAGTATTAAAAGCAGTTAAGAATTCTTAAATTTATCACTGGTGCAAAGGAAATTACAGCAAAACTGCTTCACCTTGATTACCAGGAAGATGTCCTGCGAGGGGTAGGTGATAGAGAAAATGGCAGAGCGTGCCAGAGTGGAGATGGCCGCCGTCTGAATGTGTGGACGTAACATTCCTTTCATCTGCTCCGAATTTAAGTCGAAGAAAAAGTTTTCGGATATCTAAGGGAAACAGAAAACAGAGAAGTCATCATAATTAGAATATTTTAGGCAAATAAAAAATGCATACAAATGACAACAAATATATTGTCATACAATTAAAATATATCTTTTTAGCAAATGGCTGGGTAACTGCAATTTGATTTCTTGCTCACAGTTGCTGACAAACATGGTAGAATTTCATGAAAAATGAGCTCCCCGGTGAATCAATAGAGCCCAGAAGCGAGGCCATATATATGAGAGAGCTACATCTCAAGGCCACTGCTACCCTCTAGTGTTTGTTACTGTAGGTAACATAATTCCAGTGTATGATTTAACCACTGTAGATTCTTGAAACCTTAACAGAACACAGCATAAAATTTTACAGTCCACTCATCAGATTTCTTTTAGCCTCCCAACAGTTTTAATGGTTTGCAGAAGTGACCACACAACTCAGGGCCAGGAAAGGAACTGAGGAAAGCATAACAGCTTACCTTTCTCTTTTCCTTGACATCGTATAAGGCCAAAGTAGCAAATATGGGTTCAATTTCGATCTCAAACCTTCAAAAAGGGAGAGTAAAAACAAGCGAGTAAGCAAAAAGGAGCAGTTAAATACAACTATAGAGCTTTTCTTTCTTCCTGAAAAAGCATCTCCACCGCTTACTTCAAGGACAAGCATTTGACGAGTAGCCTTTGGCCAAAGTGCTCTTTAGGTACTTCAGGCACACAGTGGCGCTCAATGGGCTCCTCCTGTACATTCACAGCAAAAAGCACAGATGAACATCTGGAAATTTACTGACAATCAGCAGTCATTGAATTAAAATTAAATTCACTTTTGGATTGAGGGACGCACAAAATCGTCACTTAAGTCTCTTAAAGAAAAGATGTAAAGATGAGAATCAAAAATGCTGTTACCTCATCGAGGGCAGGGTGTAAAGCAAAGAGTTCACGATGGCGACTGGCCTTGCGCTGGTCCTCGTTGTGCCGATCAATCTCCTCGTTGGGAGCACGGTCGAGCAGGTGAGGGAGAAGAGCGTCCGGGAGGGAATTCTTCAAGTCAAAGATGCTGCAGGCCCAGCTGCCCCGCGGAGTGTCATCTATAGACATGGATCGCCGCTTCAGATCATCCTAAAAACCACAGTTGAAACCACAACTGAGGGGACCCCTTCACATGAATGCTGCATATCTAACTGTAAAGCTTCTCAACAATGGCTCGAAGGTAAAAACAAAGAGCATATTTAGGAAACATTTGTAGTTAAATATAAAGAACAAGACCAAACGCCAGGACAGGAAAGAACAAACGTATACCTGGTCGTCCTGATAGCTGCTGCTGTCCGGCATCTCATCAGCCTCAAACACTTGTTTAGGCAAACCTTTCTGACGCTCCTTCTGTTTGTCCAGAGTGTTGGGGTTAAAGCCTGTTCCAAGTTTATGGTATCTGAAAGAGAAAGCAGCCATTAACTTACACAGTAAATCACCTAATATTGAGAATGAAGTGGTGTAATGAGTTGATAAGGAAAGACTTACTTCCTGTTAACGATGGCCCATTCTTCTGTGTATGATCTGACACAGTCTTTGACATGAGTGTCAGTGTCCCTGCAAACAGACCAAATGAGTCTCATTTTATTACCAACTACATAGCTACAAGTGAATATACAGAATATGGGGCCTTTCTGAACCAGTTTAGTTTCTTGATAGAATTGGGAAAACAATTCAGAAAGTTCAAGTATGAACATTATTTATTTCAGTTTTAATCTATGTTAGCTAAACGTGAAAATTCCTCTTAACAAGAGCTGGTTCTACAACTATGGTTATTACTATTAACACGTGTAGCAACATGAGGCAGCAAGGATGGCACCCAGCAATTTTAAGAAAGATCTTTCACAAGTGATCAGATTAAGACTTCAAGATTAAACACAATTATGCATAAAATGACTTAAAGAGGGGAATTTTAAAGGGTTATTTTCTTTATAAATGTTTAAATACAATCTTCTATCCATTTATGTTAGTTATAAGAATCTATTGCTGTAAGCATAAAACACACTTTCAGCAAAAACGAATGTATATGATTTCAACACAACGTATGTTTTATCAGTTAGCGTTTTATTTAAGGCGCAGTCTTATTCAAATGATTAAAATAAATATCAGGCAAAGGCAACATTTTAAATTCTCACATAATTGTTAGTTTACTTCTGCTAATGGTGCTAAATCAGGGTATATGCAGGGATCTCAAAATAAATTTTTATACCTTTTCAAGACCTTTTCAAGTCCTAAAATAAAATTAAGACTTTATTACAAATCACTTATACATTTTTAAATGATTAATTATTATTAAACTAATTATTATATTATTTTGCTATAATGAATCGGGAAACATAGCCGAGAAAGTTAAATTTATTCCCTTGTAAGAGTTCAGCGAGTTACGGGTAACCTCAGCCTGCTGCGTTAGTGTGCCCGCTAGCGCCCCTCTGAGGTCAGACGGGGCTGAAGTCATTGCTTTGGAGGTGATCGTGTTGGGGAGTGGTGTTCTCACAGGTGTTGCAAGTGCCAACGTTGGTCCCGTTGTCACAGTAGCAGCTTTAGAACAGAAACTGGTGATTGATCGCTGCAGATGTTCATGGCGGCTAATGGAAGCGGTTTTATGGTTAGCTCTATAGATGTTGATGCCCTTTGAGGCAACACTAATCTCATTTTTTTTAAATGGCCACAGGCTTCAGTCACAGTCTAAACTCCTCAACTTCTATCCAAGAATCAGCCATTTTACACTTCCCCGTTTTTTTGGTAGTATTGCATCGCTTTGCTGCACTTCAGTATAAATTAGCAGGATACATCATGTCGGCATCAGCACGTCTGTACCAATAGTGTATAAAGTCACATGGTACGAAAACCCGAGCAAACAGCCGACATAAAAAAACAAAAAATTGAACGAAAACGTATTAGTTTACGTGCGTCTGTTTTTGATAGAAAAACTTATTTTAAAAACATGTCCATACTAACCAAATGTAAGACTTTATAAAATCGGTTTTTAACATTTTAAGGGTTTTAATTTTCTTTAAATCTATTTATAAACTTTTAATACTTTTCAAGACACCGCAGATACTCTGAAAATAATTATATTAACAGACCTTGTCAATTTAGTCCCACTCTATGATTTTTAAAACAAATGTGTAAAATATCTACCTAAAGAATAGAATAGAATAGAATTCCACTTTGACATTGCAAATGTCTCAAGTACAAGCAACGAAATGCAAAGGGAATACTACCGGTAATTGCAAATTTGGTGATTGACCTGCAAATGCGTTGCTAAATGGCTTTTATTTACCCTTCTTCTGGGACTGCTGGTACAACGGTGCGACATTCTCTGGCCGTGGAGGTGACCTCAATGTCATCAGGGGGAAACTCAATCAGATCTCTCAGGGGACCCGACTCAACGATGGGAGGGTGCGTGATTAGGTACTCCTCAAAGTCCACTGGCTCCACTGCTTCTGTGAGTGGAACCTGGTGGGCGAGAGAATGAGAAAACCTTAGAGGGGGGGGGAGTTTGAGAGAAGGAATTATAGTTTATTTTACACTCATATTGAGTGAAGGAACAACAAAATCTAAATTTAAGATAATTTTCTATTACTTTTGCTTAATTTCCACCATTTCTAGCTTATGGATCTGCTCCCTTAATAACAGAGAGGCACCATGAAATTAGTTTGATCTGCCCTGGCCATTTACCAGACGCTCGGAAAACGTAAAATTTTTTATTTTTTCAGACGAGATGCTCAGAAAACGTAAAAATTTCAATTTTTTCCGACTTTGGAACACACCATCCCAAACCCATTCCAGATCCAGGGAACAACAACACTCTGGTAACTAAAAGTGACTTTAAAAAGCCTGAAAGATAGCTATTTTCAGATGAAAAGAGAGGCTAATAGTTTTGTCCAAATAGGCTTACGTAGAAGGAAACATGGCGTCTAATGTGGCATTCCCCAGAGACTGGGACCCAAGCCCATGTATTTTAGACCCACTTTTTATGGTTACATGTTGCAAAGCCGCCAATATTTTTCAATGATTGGGCATCATTTTATTCATTTTCAACAACATTTCCATGGTTATTTCCAGAGATTAAAGGTAAAAACTACCTACTGTCATTTTAATTTCTGTTTGCAGTCAATTAACACTACCCCATTTATGAATAAGCTGTCAGAGCTTAGGTAAAGTGGCATTAAAGTTAATGCAGCAGCAATAATATCAAAGTTATTCAGAAGTTACTTTCTTAGGGATGTGCTATCTTGGGTGCCTCACGATTCGATTACGATTCGGGTGCTATGATTTGATCACTAATCGATCATTTTTGTTGTATATCTTCATTAATTCCATGGCTACTTTCTACTTTTAAATCCATTCATTTTCCAGTAATTGAAGCATACAAACAATGTTATGGCCTGTCTTTTATTTATGTGAAACCACAAATAAAACCAATGCATGTCCAAAATATGTTTTATAATCATATCAAGGCCATGTTTTTCCATGAAAGCTAAAGGAAATATGTGTTAGAACTAGAAGTATAATTTAGGGTGATTTTGATTTCCATAAAAGAGGACACTTGGCCCAAACCTTAAACACTTCGATCATGCTCTGTTTACTGAAAGAAGACTTTTGATTTGAACATATTTAAAGTGTTCCTGCTCTATGTGGTTGAAGAGAATAATTAAATAAACACCAGATCAGCTTTCAAAAGTCAATTGTTGCAGAAATGACTTAGAATAATTAATCTTCTACATTAGAAAATTAACCTAGAACAATAATACCTCACTTGTTAAATCATATAGGACAGAAATTACACAAAAATTGGAAATTACATTGGGAGAAAATAAGTAATATTTTATTTTCAAAGTAATAGTAACAACTAAAGTGCAAAATATTTGCTGCAGTTTGTAAGTTCCACGCTGCGTGGCTCAAACACTAGCTTCAGCCATAATGTTTCCGCCGGTCCGTCCTCTAAAAATGTCCAGCCGGCATGTCAGACTTTGATGTTTTTGTCATTTTCATTATTATGAAAAATAATCAATTTTGAACACTTTTGAATCGCTATCGGTATCATCCACTTGGGGCTGACTCCAAAAAGGAGCAAGTTCCCATTGACTCCCATGTTAAAAATGTCAAGTTCACAGCAAGTATAAACATGTTTACAGCCTGGTTCAATAAACTATTTTAGGTTTAATAGGTCAAGTTCACCATCATGACAACTCATCCATTTAGATGTAATTTAAACTTGCAATAATGAATAATAGGGGACGTGTCCTTTCGATTGACAGGTCAGATGAGCCATCAGCGCTAGCACTGGTGGCTAGTGCTAGTGGTAGCAGAGTCGCTCAACCGTGGTTTTCTTACTGAAAGCGCCCACTAACCTCCGTTAGCTTCAGTTAGCTCCAGGTTAGCTCGTAGCTACATCGGCTCAGAGTGTCAATCATCCGTCCCCACCCTCACAGCCCCACTCTCAGCTCCACCTATTTGCCCATTTTTTGTATTTTCCGGCCGTGACGAGACGCGTGACGCAGCCAAGATGGAGGAGGGAACCGCCCACTGGGCTTCAATTCAGCTCTTTAGAAACCTACGTGTGACGTCACGGAGCCTTCGTCCATCTTTATATGCAGTCGTTGATTGGCACACCACTACTCTTTATCATACTTGGTGAAAACAAAAATATCAGCAGTCAGATCTTTTACATAATCATAAAATTCACAGAAGTGTACCAACTACACAGTGTTACAATCTACTGTTTGTGTAGAAAAGCAAGCAGCTGAAGACAAACTGTGGGCCTGAATCCCTGGGAGCTGAGCTGGGTGGAAACGCCTTTCACTACTCACTGTGTTGCTTGATGTTGTCCCAACATTGAGGTTTTTGAAGAGCTGCGGGGAACCTCCATACTGACCAGCTATCTGCTTCCTGACCTCTGCTGCCACAGTCCTCCAGAGAAGAAGAGAGCAAAGAGGGTCAACATCAAAAATGTGGACTTATACTCAACCCTGACTATTAAGCAAGGAAGGAAGGAAGGAAGGAAGGAAGGAAGGAAGGAAGGAAGGAAGGAAGGAAGGAAGGAAGGAAGGAAGGAAGGAAGGAAGGAAGGAAGGAAGGAAGGAAGGAAGGAAGGAAGGAAGGAAGGAAGGAAGGAAGGAAGGACAGAAACCACTGAAACATTTGAGAATGAACTAAAGGTTTAAATGACTGAAGTTGTTTAGATATTTAAACTAATGAGTGTACAAGATGTACTTGAATGCACCATAAATTCCCTCTAGACAGAAGTGTGTTATCCCATCTCATGAGCTGTTCAGCATTTTGGACCGTTTAAACGCTGCAGGCAGCTGGATTTTGACCTTAGCTGTTTTCCTCCAGTACCAATGCGGTTTACATTCAGATTGACTTTGCTTCAGGTAAGTAATTCAGCAGAGCGAGCTACATAACTTATTGTTGTTGTGAAATGTGTACGCTGACATTAAATTTTGGTTCTGTCCCCCTTTCTTTCTCCTCTGTAGCAACATAAAAAAATCTTTATTATCGCTAATGGTAGAGATTAGTGATGGCCTGGAGTTTCCTTTGCTTCCTCACTTTTTAAAGCTGTGCAACATAATGTAGTTCTGCACATAAACATTCTCCATATTTCAGGTACAAAACAAGACTATTTATTTGGTGTATGTGCGTGCCAAACTGACAGGGCAGTACAGTATCCCATATTATCGATAGAAATAGGTTTACCGTTACACCCCTATACTGTACTATTTTCTTCCTTAGCAATAAAGATGAGATCACATTTAATTCAGTGATAACATAAATGGTCTGAGTTGTATATACTCCCTGAACAAATCAAACAATGGTACTTTTTTAAATATAGATTCAAAATTTCCGCAGTATTACATTGCAAAGGACTTTTTTGGAGTGTAAACACCATTAGCTATTACAATGGAAATGTCAGTTATTTAAACTTTGAATGATAATATATTCAGCCTGTTGGAATCTCTCTTCAGTAGATACCCACACAGGATAGATGATAGTAACCAAGATAATGAAGATCACAGAGAGTGGTCGAAGCATCGTAAAGACAAATGAGAGGAAGAGATGTTAGGAAAATGCGGAATTATGGAAACTGATATCTGCATTATATGATTTGCTAAAACTGTGCCAGCCATGTAACATATCAAAGCAAATTCAGAAATTATATGATTTTTTGGGGAAAAGACTTAAACTTTTAATAATGGGTAATATTTAATAGAGCAGTACAGAGAAGTTGTCTCAGGGATTGGAATCGGACGATTTTCAGGTGCATCTGCTCAACCTGTTAGAAACTCAAAAATACAATCAGTCAATGCACCATACTTAGCATTAACGACTCCACTCTTAAGGTGTGGAAGTTGTTAGTGACTAGGAATGTGTATGGGTAAAAATCTAGCAATACGATATGTGTCACGATACAGGGGAGACGATACGATATATTGCGATAACTGTAGAAAAACTATCACAACATTCTAAACACTCCAACCTGTTTCATACTTTAACACATCCAGTTTTACTACTAGATCTAGTTGATCCACTGGAACGAAGAAGGTGAAAACAGCCACAAACTACCAGACACACTTTTATATTTACTCCAAAAATGACTGTCATCAATAATGGTTCCACTCAAATCCTAAAAAAATTAATAAAATAAACATTTTAGGGGAATATTGACACAATATCGGTGTACCTATATTTTCTTACATCCTTATTACTGACCAAAGACAACTCAAAATCAGCTATTTTTAGTATCAGTGAGATGTTTAAATTTAAGTCAGGGCAAGCAAAGTTGTGTTAGAACCTATTTAAAAGAAAACTGTTTTTTACCACCCTTTGAAACATACCTGTGCTTCATTTTAGGCTGCAAAAGATTGAAGATTTTGCTGCACTAGTGGCCTTTATCAGACAGGAGACGGACAGAGGTAGAACGATGAAGAAATGCAGCAGGTCTCAAAGCTGAGAATCGAACCAAGACTTCACGCTCTGTATTGATGGTCAGAGTGTCACTCCCTCACCTCAGATCAGATCAGAAACCTTGGATTCATTTTTGACTCCACCCCCTCTTTCCAACCACACATAAGTCATATCGCTGAAACAGCCTTCTTTCACCTCCGAAATATTTCCCGTCTTCGCCCCACTCTGTCCATTTCTGCTGCAGAAACCCTCATCCACGCCTTCATCTCCTCCAGGATTGATTACTGCAATAGCCTCCTTTATGGTCTTCCTTCCACTCACCTAAAAAAAACTGCAATATGTACAGAACTCCAGTAGCTGCCTGGCTACTCACCCATACCCGCTCTAGAGATCACATAACTCCTGTCCTACAAAAGCTCCACTGGCTCCCTATTCAGCAGCGCATCCAGTTCATCCAATTCAAAGCTATCGCACCATCGCCCTTCCCGCTGTCTCCGATCCTTGGTCTCAAACCTCCTTTCTCAGACCACCAACTCGGAAACATCGCACCATTGGGGACAGCGCCCTTTGCCGTAGCCGGTCCCACCCTATCAAACTCCGTCCCCCCCCCACACACATCTGTGCCTCTGACTCGCTGCACACTCAGAAAACTGTGGAAAAAGTACCCCCGTTGTTTTTTTTTTATTGTTTCGTTTACTACATTGTTTTCTTCTTTGTAAATAGTCTTTGAGTGGTTGTGAAAAGCACTATATAAATCCTTATGTATTATTATTATTAACTCCAGATAGCTGCATCAAGGACTAATCGCCTCCGTATGTGGGAAACCCACTCGCCCTCTACACCCTGGGCTGACCTTTTGAAACAACAACGGGACGACTGAACAGAGCACAGCAGAGTGGCTCTGTTTTATATTCTTGAGTTTCTTCTTTTTTTTTTTTACTCTGCTGGTTCTGAAAATGTTGGCAGTCATGGTTATCTCAGAGTTAAGGCAAGGAGTCTACATTCTCCAGGATTACACAAAGACTGCCGGTTTAGTCATGCTAACCATGCAAACTGCACTTATTCCTAAAAATAACAAACTAAATACAGCGCAACTGCACTCAGACAGTGTCAAACTGCCTCTGCTCCAGACATAGTAATGATTCATGATTACCCTGTATTGACGGCTCAAAGCTGTAAAAGAAAAAAAAAAAAAAAAGCCCTGGACAGGAAATCTGCAAACAAATCAATTGAAATCATTCGATTTAGCTATAGCACATATATTAGCTATATGTGCTGGATATATTTTAAATGTTTTGAGAACAAAATCAATATCTTTCAAGAACATTGTTAAAATCAAAAGAGCTTTTTTTCATCTTAATGTAATCCAACTCAAACCAATGAAGTCCCTGAAGGTTTTGGTTGGTTAGCTGCCTCAAGTAAAACTGAAAGCAATTGGCTGTTATATTACAGATCTCACATTATAGCCCTATTTATTTTGAGGACTTTCTCTTGTCTGTGTCTGGTTTTTTTGTTTTGTTTTTCTTTCAGTGGGGACGCTTCCAACAAAATTATATGGTACACAGCCTGGTTATTCACACAACGTTCTGGTTGTTCAACAGCTCCTCCAGCTACACACTGGTCCCTTTAAATACCAGTAACCAACAAAACCACCCAGAGATAATTCCCTTGAACAAAAAAACAACAACAAAAAAACAAAAACACATCAGCCCAAAGTGTAAAAAATAAAATAAATGGGGCAAAGGAAAAAGACAGGCTAAGAAATGACTCATAAGACAAACAAGACCTGGATTTCTTTTTCTTTTTCCATTAAACTGTCCCATACACAATAATATATGCAGCATTTCTGCAGTTTCTATCCTAGAAGCAATATCCCAGTTCTATCCCTGGGAAGACTAGGTGTAGAAACTCTTTGCTCTAATTACTGGAAACAACCAAATCATATCTATTCCATCGTAGATGGAATGTAAACAACCAAGTGGTACTACAGAGCTTGACAAGGCTGCCAAACAGAAGTCCAAATAAGCAGAGGGTCACACAAAAACACCAGGATCCAACCCGCCGTTCTAACACGATTATGATCATGTTCTGTAGCTGCGATCCGGTGGCCTCTGTAGTGGAGTGCTGTCACGGCTGCAGAAAAGCAGAACTGACAAACACATCACGCAGTCCTCCCCTGTGCCTTAAACATTCGGCACTGCTCACCGCACGCAGATAACTAACTTGATTCAGTAAACACAAGCTTTGTGGCCACGACCTCAAGACATCACTAACAGCCTAGGAATAAAGTATGAATTCGCAGCAAACGGGGGTCACAAAGCAAGAAGTTCAAGCGGATGATATGTGCTTTTATAAGTGCAATTTCGGAAATGTGCCGCTCAAGGTGGCAGCATGTTGGAGTAGCTCTGTTACTTTCGTTCAGTTTGTTTTTCTTTCTAAAAACTTTTGTTCTTCCATTTCTGGCAGAAACGTTTTTTTTTTTTTAAACAACTGTTCTCTCTGGTTTTGAATGCTGTGCAGCTGGAAGGATTTTTAGCTGATACTTTTCCCCCCCGCTTTTGGACATTTGTTATGATGCATCCCCATGGCAACAAGGTGGTTTACAACTGGGAGCAGGTGATTAACATCATTGAAAAGGAGACGCCATGGTTACAGACCAGGAGCAAAGAGGAGAGAGAAAAGGAGGAAGTTCAAACCATCTCCATCAATCACAATGGGCAATGTGAGATCGTTGGCAAACAGGTTGGACGCTGAGGAACCCTCTGGAGATTAGTGTCCAAAAAAGTATTCTTCATAAAAATGAACAATATGGACAACCCTGAGCATCCTCTACATCAGACTGTCATACAACTACAGAGCGTCTTCAGTCAGAGGCTTCTTCACATCTGCAGAGTGCTACAGGAGATCATCCCTCCCCACAGCCATCAGCATCTACAATAAATCTTTAAAGAAACTTGGATAATGAGATACAACAACATTTAATTTACCTTTGGGATTATTTGAATTTGACTTGACTTGAAATTAACTTCAGGGAAACGATTTCAGTTTGCTTTTAAGCATGACACGATCAACAAAACTTCCACAAGCATCAACATGCCTTAAACAGAGAATCTCTTTTTTTTATTCCCTAAGATAAATAAGGTTGAGCATTTAAACAGCATCTGTTTATCTTTTATGACGCAGGAAAGGTAAAAAAAACAAAAACGGTTTTCTGTATTTTCGAACCTCTGCAATCAAGAAACAAGAAACTGAAAGGGGAAAAAATATGTTAGAAATAATAGCGGGTAGTTGTCACAAAAAAGACCCTCTGTCCCCTGATCTACAGTGCAATGCAATGTATTCGTACTCCTTGACACAACTGATGTTAAAATCACAAACCTCAATGTTTTGGGGGGAATTTTATGTGACAAATCAACATAAGAGTAAATGTGAAGTTGAAGGGAATGATAGTTGGTTTTCTCATTTAAAACAAAAATACAAATAAAAACCTGAAAACTGTAGCATGCCTTTGCATTCAACCCCCTTTTACTCTAATACCCCTAAATAAAATCCAGCACAAACCACTTCCGTGTGTAACATAATCTCCCTGTAACTACTGCTGATCTATGAATGCCTCAGAGTTTGTCGTTTTTTTATAGAGAATATTAGTGAACAAAGAGCACCATGAAGCCAAAGTACACACCATACAGCTCAAATCTAAAACTGTGAATATCTCAAACTTCATCTCATCCCAAGGGACTTTGTTCAATCCATCATCCCAAAACTAAGAGTATAGCACAACTGCAGACCTGCCAAGACATGGCTTTCTCTTTTTTTTTTTAACAACTAGTAGGTGTTTATTTTGTAATCTGCTGTACCGACATTATTAAAAACCTTCTGCATACTTGATTGATAAGTTGTTTTTTATATTATTATTCAGTGATAAGAAAATTACTGGAAGTTACTCTGGTCACAGTTTTGCATTAAAATCCTGATATTGTGAAGAGCTGCAGTAATTTTTTAACCTACAGCTGTGGTAATTGTGTAATAATTTATCTTTTTATTACTGTGTAATCAATATAGCACTGTATGCCTTTATTACATTTTGGTTTTATTGGGAGAACGTCAATACCAAACGTACATCATGACACAAAAGACAATTGATGATTTGATTCCTCTTTTTTTTAACAACACAGAGGATTGCCTTCTGTTAGAAAATCATGGTTGCTTCCAATTTCCTCATTCTTTATCAGATCTTGTACAGAATTCATAGAAAGCAAACAAGTGGGCGTATTCTCTTTAAACAATTGCGGAGTAACTCATCTGCCTGTGCACTAAGTCATGAGCAAAAAAGGATTAAATACGGTAATTTGGATTGCTTGCTAAAGTGTGGAATAGAAGGAATGGTGGCATTTGACAGCTTGCACAAAGCCCTTTGTTAAGGAGATTACATTGATCTGTCTGAGGAGCAGATAGCAGATTATCATAGTATTTGACTGCTCTTGAGAAGGGCATTTGTTTCAAGTCAAAGCTACACGTCTGTGATTTACAGACTTGTTAAACGCACACTTGCACAAAGTTCAGTCTCATCTCTATGAGCGTCGGCAGCGCTTACAGCAATAGCTTCCCATCTTTAGCTACTGTAGACGAGACAGCTAACTGTTCAGAATGAACGGTTTTCGTTTCATTATAGTTCAATCCTTCTCAGGTTGCGACAGCAATCGGAACCGATTTTCTCATGCCGAATGTATCCGCATACACATCAACGTCAACATTTTTGTTAGCATTTAGGGTAATCTGAATGTAGTAGCTGGCAGTACAACTGTCTGTCTTTCTGGGTGGGTCTGAGCATCTTTTTGCCACTGCAGCTAACGAGCGGTTAGCTAGGAGGAGCCAGGCTTATCGGGCCTCCTTTCGCAGGGTTTCCCCGCAGCGGTGGTCTGAGGAAGACCCACATGAAAGCGAAGAAGGAAAAAAAAAAAGGCGTACAGAAGTGTTCCTTGAAACAGCTCGTTTCAGAGTGTTCGGTCTTTACCTGCTGATTTTTTGGGCGAATGCGCGGCGTTCAGCCATGGCAGTGGCCGCTGATGTGCTTTTCACAAAATTCCCAGGCAGGCACTCTGCTCTTCACTCAGAAAAAAAAA
Organism: Valencia hispanica; assembly: GCA_963556495.2. NCBI lineage: Eukaryota > Metazoa > Chordata > Actinopteri > Cyprinodontiformes > Valenciidae > Valencia > Valencia hispanica. The sequence goes on along the minus strand of OY747705.1, from coordinate 48,633,348 downwards.
CACGGCCACAGGGACAACGGGGAGAATGGGATCATTACCGTAAAGGCTTCAGTACCACGCAACGGAACACACCCAAGAATGAGCTTTCGCACTTTTCTATTTGATTGTAGTATCAGTTGAACTAAAATCAGAATCTTAGCTATAAACGGAATTAGACGTTTAACATTTCCTGAAATAATTTTTGAATACGAAATTATTATTATTATTATTATAGTTGTTGTAAATAAAAATACTAGCGTAACTGAAACAACTGGCGTAATAATAAAAAATATAAATTTGCTTTGATAAATAAAATATACTACAACTGCTATTACTTTTCTACTACTAGTACAAATAATTTTAATAAATGTGTAAAAATAATAATATGTTTAAAACAATATACAAAACGAATAAATTAAATATAAAACACTGAAAATAGTACATTAAAATGTATAATTGTATAGGTAAGTTTACAATGATTTGAGAATAAAGAATGTGACTAAATGATGGATAAAACACTTAAGATAGTTCCAATCAGAAATTACACATGTGTTATTCTAATTAAAATTTTTACAGAATGGGGTTTCACTATCCTAATATCCTGTTCTTGCTCAGAAATCATTGGATAAGGTCATTGCAGACAGTTGGAACTTCCTTTATTTAATTCCTCAGCATAGCTGAAGAGACCAAGGTTCTGCATGGTGTTTACCAGTTCCCTGTACCAAGATTCCTGTCCACTGCAGCCACACCCAAAGCTGCAGAGTCAAATGAGCACGTTTGCTGATACTTTTAGGCCTATCTGAGTTGCACTGGAGGTTTAAACTGTGCATATTGAGTAAAATCGGGAAACACATCCCTTTTGACTTGTGAACTATGATATGTCCAATTTAACAAAACAAACAAAAAACCTGATGTTTAACACTAATATTTTTCTCTTTTTTTCACAAAGTCATGTATGTTAAACAACATAACTTGTTAAAATAGCAAGGTCTACTTATTAAACCACAAGTGAATAGACAATACCTACAAATCTCAGCAAGTGCACCTAAAAGAAAGTTAAATACATATACCAAAAAATTGTTTCTCTAATGAAAATATCCAGCATTACAAATAATATTACAAATTCATATTCTTGAAACAGCTAGCACTCTGTCTTCTTAAAAGGACCTTAATCTGATTGAAGCACAAACAACAGTAAATTTGTAATATTTTTTTGTTTACATTTCAAACTTAATCCAAAAGTGCTCCTCTTCATGGTCTGTGCACACATGACCTATTAGTGGTTGTAATTATGTGGCCGACTGTTATAACAAGGTGCCAACAGGTGATACTTCCCCGTGTGTTTTTATTCAGATTGTTCAGGAAATGCACAAATACAAATTTTATTCTAAAAATAGGAAAAAATGTAGTATATGTAATTTTTGCACACAACTGTTTACTTAATGTGGAAAAAGACACAAGTTACATGTCAGCAAAGCCTATAAATTCATTTAGGTATAGATTAAACTTAACCTTAAATCATATAGATATTTACTGTAAGCAAAAAATATGCAAGGTAAATATTTAAAAGTTTTTTTTCCTTCTTCATAAAATTTTGAATGTCAGCAAGATCCCAATTTTTACCCAAATTGAAATGCCTTAAACATAGATGCCAAAATAGATGATGAAAAAAATTATGGGTCCATAGTTTTAACTGGGATTTCATCCGGGGTCTTGGAATGGACTTTCTGGCTCAGGCTTGTGGTGTCCAAACGTTTTGCAACCTGGGCCAAAATCGCCCAATTAAAAGCAACCAAGGCTATTTATTTTCCAATTAACAATAATTGGAAAAAGAGTATTTCTAGAGTGAATTTTTAGAGTGAACGTTTTACATGCCCAGCAATAAATTAAATATGTAATATTTTAACAAAACAAAATAGAAAAGAACAAATTATTGTATGTCCAAAAAAGGGTTTCAGATGTTTTCCTCAATATACAAAAGTTATCCAGTTTTCTAACTCTTTGGGTAACATTTTCTGTTTTATTCATCTATTAAATGTTCTCAGTCTATTCCCAACAACAAAAATGAGAACTTTCTTCTAAAACACTTTTATCAATGGGTGTGCCCAAGTCTCTTTCTGAAAAAATACCATCGCTTGTTTTTGGCCTGGTTTACTATGATATTAAAATGAAAGGCTAAAAAAAGAAAAGGATTTTGTGTTGCATCAGACATGTCCATTTAGGAAGATATAATAAGGTCAGTGAAAATCCCATCCTATACATTACAAAAAGTGTCCATCTGCATCAGCTCCATTTGTTGAAGGGACAAATTTATAAGATTGATAAACTGCTGTCGGGAGCTACACAAAATGATTTCAAATGTCTCCCACTTTGGACCTCCGTGGCTTAGTATGAAACATTTTGTCTGAACCTCTAACAACCAATTTGATTAAAATCTGAGCAGATATAGACCGCCATTTCTTTTCTCTAAATTAGATTTTATATTTGTATGACAGGCAATTTTTATGTATCTCATTGATGATTGTAAAGCTTTTGATCATGTGAGTCATGAAGAGTTATTGTAAAGGTACATGTCAAAGGGTTTACCAAATATTTGGTAAATATTTGTCCTTTTCAGACACTTATCACTAAATACACATAAAGTAGGGTAACAGTGTGTCTCCCTTTTTTAAATAAGATTAGATTATGAAGAACTTTGATTCATTTTCTCTTTAAAGTCTTCATGAATGATTTAATACAGGTGAAACTCGAAAAGTTAGAATATTGTGCAAAAGTTCATTCATTTCAGTAATTCAACTTAAAAGGTAAAACTAATATATTATAAAGACTCATTACATGCAAAGCGAGAAATTTGAAGCCTTTATTTTTTATGATTTAGATGATTATGGCTAACAGCTTATGAAAACCCCAAATTCAAAATCTCAGAAAATTTGAATATTACATGAAATCAATAAAACAAGGATTTTAACTAGAGAAATGTTGGACCTCTGAAAAGTATAATCGTGCATATGTACTCAGCCCCTTTTTGCATCAATTACTTCCTCAATGCGGCGTGTCATGGATGCTATCAGCCTGTGGCACTGCTGAGGTGTTATGTAAGACCAGGAGTCTTCAATAGAGGTCTTCAGCTTTGCTGCATTGTTCAGTCTCATGTCTCTCATCTTTCTCTTAGCAATGCCCCAAATATTCTCTATGGGGTTCAGGTCAGGCCAGTGTACTGGTTAATCAAGCCCAGTAATCCCATGGTCGTTGAACCAGGTTTTGGTACTTATGGCAGTTTGGGCAGGTGCCAAATCCTGTCGGAAAATGAAGTCAGCATCTCCATAAAGCTTGTCTGCCGAAGGAAGCATGAAGTGCTCCTAAATGTCATGGTAGGTGGCTGTGTGGACTCTGGACTTAATAAAGTTACAAGTTTCACCTGTAGAGCTGATTAATGACTGTAGAACAGGATGTAGAGTTGTTGCCTGTTTTAGCTACTTGACGCAGGCAGATGATCTAGTTATAAATATTTTTTTGTCCACATAGTGCTGGCCTTTGACAGTTATTTGGCGTCTCCTCTTAATATTGCTTGGACTGTGGCATTTTAAAAATGCTAAATGTAACATTCTGATTAGAAGACATGGGGTGGGGTTAATCACAAAACTAGCATTTCTTGACTTATCTCTATCTCCTATTACTCTTATTTGCACCAGTGAAGATTGCAGTTTTGTAGAGAAAAAGCAGTGGGCCTATGTGGAAATTAATTGTACTCATTGTAGGATGGTGATATGACGTCATACCTATTTGTCATGCAATCTCATCTGTAGGTGCAGATCCAAGTGAACAGATACCGGAAACAACATAATTTAAAAATTCCCAGGTGAGGTTTAATTTTTAAATGTGGAACCAGTGGCATAGCCTGTATATGTCAAGTTGTTGTCATGGTTATTTTCGCCTTTATTTTCCTCCAATTGAGTAGATAAATCGATAAAGTAATAGGTAGTAGGTGTTTTATTCATAGCTGAAATAGACAAACGTTATTCAATTAGATATCAGAATCAGAATCAGAAAAGGTTTATTGCCAGATGTTGGGCGGGTTTACAACATTAGGAAATTGCGGTACTTTGTGCTAATATACTAGAACAAAAAGACAAACACTTAAATAAAAATAAAAATATAATATGCTAAACAGATTGATATTAAGAGATCTCTTATTATTTCTTGCACCGACATAGAGAAGTCAATAAACTATTTTATGACGAAAACACTGCATTTCACCCCTTACTTCTTTTAATAGCATGTGGCGCTTGTTTTGTTTACAAAGAAATACCAAAATAAATTGAAACACCTACATATAGAAAAGAAAGCGACACGAACTCCGCCCGGTTGAGCTATCTCGGTAAATTAATCGAGGCAACTCTCGTCCCTTCTCCACTGAAAAACCGCGATATCACCTGACTTCCCTGCCCGTACTTCCTCAAAGCGTAAACACTGTAACTCGCAGGAGAGTGCAGAGTTGTTCAGCAGGCTATGAAGGAAATATTGGATGTTTTATGACACCATGCCACGTTTGAACTTGAAGACAAAAATGAAGCGCGTCGGTGACAGGAAGACAGCCTTGTATTGATGAAGCGTTGAGGTAGCGATTTGTTTGCTGCAAACTGTGTCATTTTATGCTGTCCTTCAAAGTGAAGTGATACAGCTAAATGCTGTGTGTGTGTTTGTTTCTTTGCACAAAGGTCAGGTTTGGTGTTGCTGTGTGGGAATGGGTGCTTTCCCTCGTTGGTCCAAATGGAGAATAAAGGGAGCGACGAGGTGGAAAAATTGAAGAAAAAGTTTGAGTCAATGTGGAACAATGTGAAGTACAGTAAGTGATTTGCTGCTGGCTCGTACACCGAGGCTAATCTAATCTAATGTTTGCGTGCATCTATGCAGTGGTGCTGCAAATTATATTTCTTTATTTATTGTGAGCTTCTGACATATATAGAAATAAGTAGTTAATGAATACACTGATGCATCAATTGCAGTTTTCGTGAAACCGATTAATACGAGATTTCTCACTAATATTGCAAATATCGGCTAATTCTTTCTCAAATATTTTCATTAAATTAAAAGCATAGTGTGTGTTTTAGAAATAGCCATGTTAGCAAAAATTAATAGGGGGTGTAATTTAAAACATCAAGAGTTTTTATTATTATTACTATTACTATTATACCAAGATAATTTAGCTAGGTTGAGATGCATGCACCAGAAAGTGGAATCATGTAAAATTTCCTTGAATTTAGCCTTCCTTGGCTCTGATTGCTGCAATTTAACATCCCCCCGCCCCCAAATTAGTAGATATTTATATATTTTCTGTTGGTTTCAAAACGGCTACCTCTCTCAAAGAGTCTGCACTTCATTTATTCTTTCTATGCAATCATTAGATTGCATAGAAAGATTAGAAAACTGAAAATCAGTATTGTCTAGTAAAAGCCTGATTTGGACTATGGTTAGATTAAGCATGTTTTACAGCATTCAAAAGTCATGAAAAGAACATTTTGTAGAGGCTAAAAGAAAAGTTGTTCCAACATATTAAGTCAGTTTATTTTATTTTTTTATACAGATACTTGAAAACAACAAAGAACATTTTCATCAGGTTTAATAAAGTCCTGGGGAAAATCATGTACTTTTATTGTTGGTGCAAATATTCAAAGATTCATCATTGTGTAACCGGATCTGCGTTGTGCTGGTTATGAATGAAAGATTTTGCCGTGACACAGTTCGTCCTTGGAGATGGGACAGTTTCTCCATTTATTCTGACGAGAACAGTAAACAGGAAAACAACCACATTATGGACAGCCCGCTCCAAGTTCTCTCCCACAGGACAAGATCACAAAAAGGGTGTTAGCAAGCGACCATGTCGCACAGCTTTTAATATAAATGATGACCTTTATGCATTTAACATACCTGATGAGAACACTAAACAGGAAAACAACCACATTATGGACAGCCTGCTCCAAGTTCTATGCAAACAAAAGTATACAACAAAACTATATTCAGTCTTAATATTTACAGCTATAAATTCCCTTCAATGTTCACATTACGGAATGAATATATATGTTATGATGACGATTATAACAAAAATGCACTTAATAAATCTGTAACTAAACTGGATGTATCTTGATGAAAGATGAACAGCACCCACATCTCCCACAGGACAAGATCACAAAAGGGGAGAGACCAGGGGGCACAAACAATTGATCAAAATAAAACCACCGAAGAAGAAACAAAGAGGAGGGGCTCCTGATCTTAAAGTGCTATGCTTACAAAATTACAGTAGTTTCCATGACGTTTACAGTCAGGTATACAAAATATATTTGTTATAATTAAACAAAATGTGTTTTTTTACTAAGTACAAATACAACCCAGTTACAATAGCAATGTCCCTTTTTATTACTATATTTTTTGTTGAATTTTTAAATAACTAATCCTTGCCAAGATAACACAAGTTTACAGAGTTTTCTTTTAGTCACTGTATCATTTGAATCTGCAAAAGATACTCCCAAGAGGCAACTGGATACACCTCACCCAACTTTAAAAAAGATTTGGCTTTTTTAATAAGACTGAATATAGCCACTAAACTTTATAATTGTTCTCAATTTTCTCAAAGGAAAATACTTTTCTTCTAAAAAGACCTCCATTTGAAATTAAGTGCTGTAGGGTGTAACATATTTGGGAGAAAAAAATAGTAGGTTTACTCATAGATTTGTTGGGTTTTTAAATGATGCTCATTTTGTCAAAGATCAACTTATTCAAGTTGACAAATGTCATGAGCTGAGCTTGTTCTGCAGCTTTACTGTGACTGGAAGAAACTTCACATAATAAGGTGCCTAAATATAACTCTGGGAGTGAGCTGCAGTTGAGTCAGTACTGAAAATAGTTATTTTGGTCACACTGTTAAGATTGTTTGCTGAGAATAATTGTAACATTTTTCCCTCTGTCCCTGTTCACCTGAATTAAACTCAAAATTCAGTTCTTACAGAGCTTTTATGTCACATGAAATAATTTTAGTTGGCAGAGACTGAGTTGTTATAAAGCAGGTTTGCCACTTAGCTGAGTAAATACAATATGTTAGTCTCTTTTAGAATAAATCAGCCAAGCCCTGATACATTGTCCATTTATTATGTATTTTAGGTTGGGTTCTCAAGTCCAAGACCTCATTCAGTAGAAACTCCCCAGTGTTTCTTCTTGGGAAGTGCTACCATTTTAAGACAGAAGGTAAGTTACACAAGATCTTAAATGTGATATCGTAACTTACATAAACGTACACTGATTTTTGAAAATTGGACTTCATATTTATTCAGGTCATCTGAAACAAAAAATAATAATTTAAACACTTTCCCCAGATGACGAATGTCCTTCTGAAAACTGCCCTGAAGGCTTTGATGGCGACTTTGTGATGGGGAACGTAGAGGCTTTCCGAAAAGATTTTGCATCTCGTGTGTGGCTGACGTACCGGGAAGATATCCCTCCGCTGCCAGGCAGCACCCTGACCTCGGACTGTGGCTGGGGCTGCATGCTGAGGGCTGGACAGATGATGCTGGCCCAAGCTCTTGTTCTGCACTTCTTGGGCAGAGGTGAGCAGAGAAATTAAATTGAAGTTAAAACAATTTAGCTGTGATTGATTGTTCTTCACATTTTAAATAGGTAAACAAAGAAAAAGACTGTCAAAGTGGGACAGTTTTTTATCTCAGCATCAGTGCAAAGATTATATTTTTAAGCCATATATTAGCTGTTTAATTTTAGTTTTGAAAAATGAAAAATAATCTGAAATTCTTATTAAAAAGAAACATGCTCATTAGATGAATGTGTAAAGTATACATTTTTACCATATCTTGATTTCATTGTGTAAATAAACAGGGATATCATCACAACTTTGTGACACAAATAAGGTAAAGTATGATCTTAAATCAAACTCAGTTACAGTGTGCAGCAACTCTATGTTATGCATATTTCTAATATTGTAAGCAGGAACTACGACATATTTCATCAGTCTAAACCTGAAAGTGAAAGCAAGATTTAGTCTGAAGCACATTTCACCCTTTAAATGTCATTTTTAGCCCGCAACCCTATATTTCTACTCTAAAATATATTTAATTAATTATTGTTAATTGGCATAAAACATAGAAAAGGTATCATTTTGATGATCTTTCAGCTGGCAACACGTTATTTAACCCAAACCGATGCAATGAGTAGCTTCTCCTTTCTTAAACAACCATGTCAAAAGACATATCCTGTGGTCGTGTTAGGCCTGGTTCACACGGCAGGATTTTTAGGCCAATTCTTGTCCAGATTCTCCCCTTCCGACATGCCCCAATTATCAGGATAGCTCTTAAGATAATCCTATCAAATATTACTGCTGCGTGTGGTGTGTTCCGAGCGTTCTGGTGTGCTCGGAAGGATGTCGGGACTTGGTCTGTATAAGAAGGGTTAAATCTGTGGCATGCATCAAGCAGAGAAAACTTCTCACAATTTTTAAAAACATTAACATGTTTTTAAAAACCGGAACGAAAGTGGGGGACCTTCGTCTTAGACGAATAAATGTTAGGGGGAAAAAATCCTGAATGATTGTGATCAGCAATCACTGAAACGATTGGTGAAATCAGGAAAAAAAAAACAATAGAATTCAGGGCTATTGTTAATAGTGAAAGTGAAGTGTTTCCACATCACAATGCAAAGGGAACTCCACGGATTAGGACGAAACAGCTGTGTATCCATAAGAACAGAACAGATATAATAGATATAATAATCTGAATTCCAAAATTCTGTTTTAGATTGACTATATACAATCAAATAGCATATATGATAGCACATGATGGTGCATTGACAGAAAAAAATCAAGATGTGTTTCTGAATACATTAAAGTCATTTTTCAACAGGCTAACTTTTTCCTTTACAAACGTAAAACAATAATCTTTGTTGCAGGATTAATAATTGTTTAGATGAAGCTTGCATGCATATTGAGTTATGTATGATTTTTATAGTACAGATCAGAAAGAACAGATTATGTTCCCCTCTTCTTCAAGCAGTGTCCTGTTTCTCTGTGGGATATTTTAATTGTACATGTCATTTTAACATCCTGGATTAGGCACCAATGAATAGGGAATTGGGATAGGGCTAAGGTGATAATCTTATGAAATCTGATACGGTCTTAGTTGATGCAAAAGCATTATAACTAGAGAATTCTTCTACCGTCTCACAAAGGTACAATACTTTAAATGTCCATATAATGCCACGAGGTCCGACTAATGAAGTAATTTAAAAAACTTTTTTATTATTTGTTCTAAAATCTGCCACTAGTGAAATATTTCCCTATAAAGAGATGAAAGTCCACTTTAGGATATTTATGGATCAATTTCAGATTTGATTCACTTTGAATCAAGGTCATTATGTTACTGCTCCGGACTTGATTCTGGGTTATTTTATTGCCTGGGCTACTCCCATTCACTCTGCGTTCAGCTCCCACCCTGTTTGTAAGGTTAAAGTAGTATTAAAATGAAATACTGGAACTCTAAAACATCTAATTCAACCAAATGATGACTAATCTTTTTCTGTAAGGAACGGAATTCAGGCTTTTTAAGTCCAAGATAGCACCCATCCACTTTTTTGCCATTTTGAACCACTGGGCTCTTGAAGGTGTCATAGAATGCCTTTGGCAACAAAAAAATATATTTAAGAAGTTATTTGTTCCTAGTCCTTTAATAATTCTTAACCAGTGTAAATAATGAGATCCAATCATGGAACATAGTGTCACAATGTGTGCATAAACGCTTGAATGTTTTTGTTCTGGAGAGCCAAAGGACAATAAAGTTCTATTCTATTCTATCCAAGTCTATATTTTTAATAACTGTAAAAACTGAGGTTAGAGATGTAGAATGATCAGGTTTATTAAAAGTTTCGTTAAGGTCTTGCCAAAAAGGAATGTTTATTCCTTTTGCATTGAGGACAACAGTTTACACAATCTGTTTCTTTTTTCCTCATGTTTAAATTGTTTTGGCCAATAATATCAAGTTTACGTGTACCTTAAATGGCATCTTATATGCTGCAGAATAAGGAAACATTTGAGAGCTACTTGCAAGAGGAAAATGCAATGAATGCAATGAATGCATCTACAGCGGATGCTCAGGGTTATCCTTTTTTTTAAGTAGACCGTTTTCTCAATTAGAATCATAGGAGTTTTAATATGTTGGCCAAGATTATTTTGACTATATACAAAAATGGAAATCAATAATAAACAAGACACCTACAGTTTGTAATGTATTTATGAGGGTTATTTGAATTAACTAGCTTCAAATGTTTACAGAATAAAATTCACTTTATTTACATTATAAATAACCAGATGTTTGAGAGAACAAGAATATGAAGTGAAGTAATTTTTAATTAATATAAATGCATGTAATTGTTTTTCTAATTACACTAGGTATAGTTTCAATCCACTAACTAACTACCTTTAAGAGTACTCTGACCCAACCCTATTGATTTTTCTGCAGACTGGACTTGGCCAGAGGCACTCGCACTCCAGCCCTTAGATGCAGAAACACGGACCACCACAGCGGCTAAGCGGCTTGTTGCCTCTCTGGAAGCTTCCTTGCAGGGCACACCCAGGATCTCTGATAGTGGACCATCTCTTGCACCTCAAGCCCAGGCATCGGGATCAGCAGAAGAAGCAGATGCACATTTAAAGGAGATGTACCACAGAAATCTGGTGTCCTGGTTGGGGGACGTCTCCTCAGCTCCACTGGGCCTGCACAGACTAGTCCGTTTAGGATTGACAATGGGAAAACAGGCGGGGGACTGGTACGGCCCAGCTGTGGTAGCACACATCTTAAAGTAAGTTTGATCTTCAAGTACATACTATTTATGCACAGATAATTTGTATTAAGGTTTTTGCAGTTACAATTTAAAAATGTTAAAATATTCAGTTATAACTGTTATTCATGCGGTTTAAATTTCTGTCAATAAAATGTCCTAGAAAGTCTTGGTTTTCTTGGAGCATAGCACAACAGAGCAAAGCCTTTTTTCTAGAAAAAATTCTGACACAACCTAAATTAAAAACTCACCTTAAATGACTAGAACTGTTTAACATTTTCATCAGCAAATTAAAAACAAGACGAAAACGTTGGAGGGAGATGAAATGCATTCATCCATTGTCTATACCCGCTTACCTTTGCTGTGGGGCTGGTGCCCATCTACAGCAGTCGTTGGGCGAGAGGCATGGTACACCCTGGACAAGTCGCCAGTCCATTTTAGGACAAGATGAGATCAAATCCGATTTAATTTGTGTGGAAAGGCAGGATGTCATCTTCAACCAATGAGATTCAATCTTCTTGAGCAGCAGGAAATGCATGAACTGAAACAATTAGCAGCAACATGGTAGTTTCAGAAAACTGTTAATATTTTTTATATACAGTACTACTTTTATTGTTCAGGTAGAAAAGTTGTACATACATTTTTTTTCTAATGCTATATATGTAGATTTTGAAATCACTGTTGGATTACTGCTGTTTTTTGTCATAGTTTTTATTTCAATTAAGAAAATTGAGTATGTTTTGTATATAATGCACATGTATAAGGGACGTTTTTCTTTCCACTGTTGCTTGCTCAGTTCGAGGGATTGCAAAGTCAACGCCATTATGCAAATGATGGTCCACTGTATAATAATACTAATATAATTATTATAATAATATTAAACTAAACTTGACTTCATTGTTTGATAACTAGAATCAGTTTGGGTACATGAATGGATTGAATTTACTTCTTTTTTTCTTGTAAATTGACTTGATTACATATATTGTGAATCAGTACTATATACAGTGGGGCAAAAAAGTATTTGGCAGCCACCCATTGTGCAAGTTTTCCCACTTAAAAAGATGAGCTCTGTAATTTTCTGAGTGTGAGAATGTGAAAAAATTTCAGAAAATCACTTTGTATGATTTTTTTAAAGATACATTGTGTATTTTTGTGGGCTAATTCTTAGCAAAAACCCCTTTGTTCCTTCAAAAATATGTGCTCATTCATGTGTAATTACTTCCACCTACTAATGAAACATTCTCGTAAGTGTAGAATCTGCTATTCAGAATACATACGAGCGAGTCGCTCGAATGGGTGAATCCATGTTGAGCCTCCATCTTTGAAATGCATTCGCCAATGAAGGACATTCCTAGAAATTCTCGATCCGCCTTTCGCGCTTTGGCTACACTCAGTTGCACTGTGCCGAATGCCAGAGGGAGATTGTCTACTCGCGACACGGCAGACGTCTGACTATATAACTAAATGCAATGTAGTTTTCTAAAGTAACCTCATCACTGGAAGGAACACTGGACGAAGTCGTAGTACTGGAAGCCATGTTAACCTTGGCATGAAACGGCCAGCGTAGGAGTTAAAACGCGCTCAGAATGGGGGGGTGGGAGTATGGGCTAGAACGTAATATTGAGGTGGTTGTCATATTGAATTTCACCGCTGGATGGGAGATCTTACACAATGTAGCTTTAAAGAATTTAAAGCATCCTCCATATCCTGTTATCAACTTTTTACTTTCTTTAATATAGAAAGTACTCTTACATCAGTTCTTTTGTTCTTTCTGTGTTTCTGCTCTGTCTTCTCAAACCCCCAGACGGTCGTGGCAGATGGCCGCTCTTACTGAGCCAGGTTCTGCTGGAGGTTTCTTCCTGTTAAAGGGGAGTTTTTCCTCTCCACTGTCGCCACATGCTTGCTCAGTATGAGGGATTGCTGTGGTTGGAGTCTGCATCAACGGGGCGCAAGAGCCAGTCAATGACTCCATGCAAACTGCTGGGATTCCTTACATAGAAAAGTAGCTAAACCTTTAAACTGATTGGAATGTTTGTATTGAAATGACTTTTCTTGTAAAGTGCTTTGAGATGACCTCTGTTGTGAATCGGCGCTATATAAATAAACTGAATTGAAATGTTTCCTGTTGGTCTTCACCAGGGTTGGACACACTGTAGCTGATATTTTGGCCCATTCTTCCGTGCAGATCTTCTCTAGAACTGTGATGTTTTGGAGCTGTTGCTGGGCAACATGAACTTTCAACTCTCTCCACATATTCTCTATTGGATTGAGGTCTGGAGACTGGCTAGGTCACTCCAGAACCCTGAAATGCTTTTTACGTAGCCACTCCTCCGTTGCCTGAGCGGTGTGTTTGGGATTATTGTCATGCTGGAAGATCCAGCCATGTTTCTATTTTAATACTCTCACTGATGGAAGGAGGTTTTTGCCCAAAATCTTAACCATACATGGGCCCATTCATCCTTTCCTTAATACGAATCAGTCATCCTGTTCCCTTTGCAGAAAAGCAGCCCCAAAGCATAATGTTTCCACCGCCATGCTTCACAGTGGATATGGTGTTCTTGGGATGCAACTCAGCATTCTTCCCCCTCCAAATACACCGAGTGCCGTTTATACCAAAGAGTTCTATTTTGGTCTCATTTGACCACATGACATTCTCCCAATCCTCCTCTGGATCATCCAGATGGTCTCTGGCAAACTTTAGATGGGCCTGGACATGTACTGGCTTAAGCAGGGGGACTGCAGGATTTGAATCCATGACAATGTAGTGTGTTACCAGTAGTAAACATTCTTACTGTGGTCCCAGCTCTCTTCAGGTTATTGACGCGTTCTGGGCTGTTTCCTCACCATTCCCAAGATCATGTGTACCCCACGAGGTGAGATATTGCATGGAGTCCCAGCTCAAGAGATTTTCAGTGATCTTGCATTTATTCCATTTTCTAATAATTGCTCCAACAGTTGATCTCTTCTCACCAACCTGCTTGCATATTGTAGATTGGCTCATCCCAGTCTTGTGCAGGTGTACAATCTTGTCCCCAGTGTCCTTGGACAGCTTTCTGGTCTTGGCCATGGTGGAGGTTGGAGTCAGACTGTTTGAAGGTGTGGACAGGTGTCTCTTATACAGATAAATTCAAACAGGAGCCATTAATACAGGTAACTAGTGGGGGGTAGAAGAGCTTCTTAAAAAAGGAGTAATAGGTCTGTGAGGGTCAAAATTCTTGCTTGGTCGTAAATGCTAAATATTTATTTTCTGCACCATTATGCAAATAAATTCTTTAAAAATCATACAAAGTCATTTTCTGGATTTTTCTTTTACATTCTGTCTCACAGTTAAAGTGTAACCATGATGAAAATTACATACCCCATCCATCCATCCATCCATCCATCCATTTTCTTCCGCTTATCCGGGGTCGGGTCGCGGGGGCAGCAGCCTAAGCAAAGAGACCCAGACTTCCCTCTCCCCAGCCACTTGTTCCAGCTCCTCGGGAGGAACCCCAAGGCGCTCCCAGGCCAGCCGAGAAACATAGTCCCTCCAGCGTGTCCTGGGCCTTCCCCTGGGCCTCCTCCCGGTGAGACGTGCCTGAAACACCTCACCAGGGAGGCGTCCAGGAGGCATCCTGACCAGATGCCCGAGCCACCTCAACTGACTCCTCTCGATGTGGAGAAGCAGCGGCTCTACTCTGAGCCCCCTCCGGATGACTGAGCTTCTCACCCTATCTCTAAGGGAGAGCCCAGACACTCTGCGGAGGAAACTCATTTCAGCCGCTTGTATCCGTGATCTCGTTCTTTCGGTCACCACCCAGAGTTCGTGACCATAGATGAGGGTAGGAACGTAGATCGACCGGTAAATCGAGAGCTTCGCCTTTCGGCTCAGCTCTCTCTTCACCACGACAGACCGGTAGAGCGCCCGCATAACTGCAGATGCCCCACCAATCCGTCTATCGATCTCCCGCTCCATTTTTCCCTCACTCGTGAACAAGACCCCCAGATACTTAAACTCCTCCACTTGGGGAAGGACCCCATCCCCGACCCGGAGGAGGCACCCCACCCTTTTCCGGCTCAAGACCATGGCCTCGGATTTGGAGGTGCTGATTCTCATCCCAGCCGCTTCACACTCGGCTGCGAACAGCTCCAGCGAAAGCTGTAGATCACGCTCCGATGAAGCCAACAGGACCACATCATCTGCAAAAAGCAGAGACCCGACCCGAAAATTACATACCTCATCTTTTTAAGTTTTTTGCCCCACTGTAAATAAACTGAATAGAAATTGAAATTTTTAAAATTCAAATAGAAAAAAGTCCATTCTAGCCTAGAATAAATATTTCCCCTATGTGTAAAAAAGTTATTTGTCTTGAAGGACTTAAGGGACCATAAAAGCATTCTATTATGTTTTCTAATTTTAGTCTGCCACATTATTAAGACTAAGATAACTACACATTACTACATTATGTCTAAAACTAAATTACACTTTAATCAAAAGACTGAATCTAAAACTAATTTGAGAGGTGCTGTCAAAATTAACAACAAAAAAATTACTGTAGAAAAAACTATTAAAACTGTTCATTAGACTTCTACAGTTTTCACTCTCATACAGAGCAAACACAGTCTTTTTGTTTTAGAAATATTTCCAATCACAACAAACACTAAACTTTATGGTGTGGAACCTTATAAAGGCCCCACTCATCAGTCTTAATGAGGTAACACTGTTTTAAAATTACAGTTGGCAAGCTATGAGCGAAATATGTGTTAAGCAGCTCACTGCAGACTGGCTACCCGAGCAGACAGAATTATAAAGAACAGAACAGCAAAAAGGTGTAATATTTTATTCAATAAGCACTTAAATGATGGATGGATATATGCTGTTCTATTAGTTGTTACAATTAATGTTACTTTTCTAATTTTAAGTTATAGCAGACATGTTTTTTTCCAAAACGTTTTTATAAAAACCTTGATATAACTAAAAAAATCTCATACTGCCTTATGTCTAGTAGCTACCCTTAAATTGTAAGTCTTGCATTTTCCAGATATAGTAATTTAATTTTTGCAGTATATACAGTAACAATGTCACTGCGACACTGTCTTAAACCCAGGTTGTTCTATAGGTTTTAATGTGCTATTGACGTATTCACTGCTTAGGTTTTTGTTCAGTTACGTTAACTGGATCCAGCATTTATGAAAAAAATACTACATCTGCATTTTATGTCATAGAACAAATTTGTTTATGTTTCAGAGGCTTCCTTTTTTTGGATTCAAATGTGGAGCTATACTATTCATAAAAAGGTCCTTAAAAAACTTCACCAATCCAAAACAATGTTCCCTATTTCATAAAAATATTATGGCATGATAAAAAAAAAAAATCATCAGTTTCTTTCCTTTTCTTGCTTGGTTCTGTCTTCTTTACCAGTTTTTTTGTTTTGTTTTAGGAAAGCTGTCAAGGAAGCGACGGACCCTGCCTTGGCCGGTATAACTGCCTACGTCTCCCAGGACTGCACAGGTATAAAACATGATCCTGCCGATTATAGTACAGGAAACTGGGCACAGTGCCCAAGTCGACTGCTCTTTTATTCCTCCATCTTTCTGCTACTGTGAGACTCCAGCCGCTAAAAGTGGGTGACGGGAGTCTCAGAGTCTATTCCCCACAAGCATCACATCCATTTAGAATCTATAACATGCCGCCACGACCTCCTTCTAACCTTGATATCTCAGCTGATGTTTCATATTTGTCTTCTCAATAGCAGAAGACTGTTTGTCTGAGAGTTGTAGTTTTTTTTTTATGGTTAGTGTGTACTGTTGGTCAAAGTGGAAATATAACAAAGCTTTTGATTCATTCGAAAGTCAGTCAGCATGGACAGGGACATATATGAAATGTTACTTTTCTTTAATAATAATGCTTCTTCAAAGGGGGGGCAATTTTGATTTTCCTGCTTTTTATGTTTGTAAATTCAGACCATAATTGTTTCCTTGTTGGAACAGTTAATACACCATTTCAAAATGCTCCAGAGTCAGAACGGCTCCATCTGATGCGCCCTGACCAACTTTCTGATTAATTCAGTTTAAGGGGACAAATTTTACTTTTTTCATAATTTTGTGTTTTCCATTTGGGTCTCTGCTTCCTCTATAAACACTCCAAACATAAATAAAAACCATCCATCCATTTTCTTTCCAAATTCTTGCTGTCTGAAATCTTGGGTTTCTACAAGCCGTCTGAAAAAGTGCGTTATTGTGACATCACAACAAACTGAACATGACTTATTGAACCCTGCCCCTCACCTGTCAAACCTCACCCACAAATTCCAAATCCTTGCCATTCTCATGTGTGGCAAATCTGCAGCCTAGTAATAGATGGATGGGCGTGGTCTGCAACTGCCAATTTGCATAAAAGTGACAGAGCCCTCTGTTTTACATCTTGGATATTGCTTTTTCAATAAGTGTTTTTTCACTTGGTAGAACCTAACCTAACCCTTTTTTTCTTGTACATTTCTTTAGAACTTTTGTACAATTAACCAAGAGAACTGAAAGTTTGACTTTTTAAAAGTATACAGTTCTGAAATAAAAAATTGTAAGCATAAATTCATACAGTTGTATGCTATAATGATGATAATAATGTGAAGTGACCAAATGTTTTAAAAATATTTTTATAAAATAAGAAAAGACTCAAGTTCTAATAAACAGATGGAGACATAACTTCATCTAACCTTTCTGTTATGATCTTTTCTAGTGTACAGTGTGGATGTCATGGACTGCCACAAGGCGCCAAGAGCAGGTGAAACCTCAGATGAGACACCAGAGAGCCCTCCTGTTGCACAGAACAGCCAACCATCATCTGCCCCCACACTACTAGAGGACCGAGCCGTCATCATCCTCATCCCTGTGAGGCTGGGAGGAGAAAGGACAAACCCTGAGTATTTTGACTTTGCAAAGGTTAGAGATACACTGTACTCTTTAATTCTTTATGATCCTGAGACTCCGCAGGGTTTATATTAAGTCTAAGTAAATTGTTGTAAATGTTAGGTAGGCAGTGTTGGAAATCGAAGTTTCGAACATCTTTTTTACATTTGTTTAGAGGTTTACCAATCAGTTTTGCGGATGATTTTTGATCTCTCATTTGGTAAAGCTCTGACGTGTTGATACCGATTTAGGCTCAGTGCTAAACTTATTAAAAATAAGGAGAAAAATGCTAAAGCAGAGTTTGATACAATTTTGATCACATCAACATTCAAATGACAGGTCCAAACCAAGGAGGGTCTTCAAGGGAAAATAAAATATCACTTTGAAAGAGTTATATTTTATTTGTAGTTTGACTCCTTCTGGCTTCAATTATTTCTTAAAACATCAAACTAACAATGCTGTTGTCCTGCTATAGAAGTTGGGATCTCCCCAACATGTGCACACAAAAAGTGCAGAGCCAGCACTTTCTACAACAATGTAGTAAAGGTTTCCTCCTCAGACTTTGGTTCTCCATGAGTTCAACATTAATCCTCCATCCATATAACACAGATTCTATGTAACAAAATATCAATGTAAAATAGTGATTTTATTTTTGTGTTTTAGCAACTCTGCTTCTGAGGGTTACAATACAAATTGATCAATGACTAGTTCTCTATTTTAATTTGTGACTTTCAATCATAATTTAACTCACTAATTCCCTTAACAATTTAGACTCTGTACTTTAATTCAAATACCTTCTAGATAGGCACAGCTTGAAAGTCAAAAACATAACTTGACGTCTCATTCTCTGTTTCAAAGTAGTAGCCTGAATGAACAACAGACATGTTTCTGTCTAAAATCCAATTTCCTCTTAAGTATCTTCCTATGCCTTTTGTTCTTCCTTTGACTTTGTTTCTGGACATCACACTGATGCCAAAAATATAAACTTTAAGTCTGCTTCTCTATATAATGACGTAAACACTGAAGAGTGATGTTAATTCGACTTGTTAGCTCTCGTGTATAGTGCAGTAACTCAGCAGAAAAAGATCACTTTTAGAGTTTTTAACTGGGTTGTTACCAGTCAGACACAGTCAAACTGTAAAGAAGCCACTTGTTGTCACCAGGCGACGTCTCTTGACTAAAAGCAGATACTTGTTTCACAAGGTTACTTTCTATTCTTCAACTTAAATATGATCCAGAGATTGCTGTATTTCATCCATCAAAGTAATAAAAAACCATCTTGCATTTTATTAGATATAATGTGGTAAATTAAATTACCCCTGATCAGTGGTCAGGCCCAGTCAAACAGAAAATTTGCCTATTCCCGTCACAAGCTGATTTATTGGTTCATCTCTAGAGGTAATTTCATTGAAATGCAATACAGTAATGAACAGAATGAAATAATTTGAGCTTAAGTCGGACAAACCGTGTACTTCTCTGCTCATTTAGAGCATACTGAGTCTGGAGTACTGCATAGGCATCATCGGGGGGAAGCCCAAGCAGGCCTGCTACTTTGTCGGATTTCAAGGTTAGTACCAGCATAATGGAAAACAGAGAAAGACACATTCACATTGCTGTGAATAACAAATTATTTTTGCATAATATACCCTTTGTATGTGTAGAGACAAAGTAAGTTAATGTATTCATGTTTGTATGAGGAAAACGAAGAGGAGTGGAGATGAAACCGAGTGAACCGGGGCTTACTTTATTCTCTCTGACCCATCAAAACCTCGCCCATTTATCACAAGTAAACCTCCCAAGTTGTAAACCATAATTGATTTCCATAGGCGGCATGCATTAAATTTCATCCGGGCGCCCAAAGTGAGCCACTCTTCATCACCTTCAGCAGCCAGGAGAAACCTTCAGTTGTACATCTTGGCAGTCAATATTTACACATTTACATTTTACCCATTTGAAATGCAGTGTTGGATGATGTCTAAATGACAAGCAATACATTCTCCCTGCCAGTGCACAGCTCAGCACTGCATTCATCATATGCAAAACGGTCGAATATAATTGCGTGTTTGTAAAAGTAATTCCCCCACACAAAAATTAAATGACAACCTCTTTTCTTGTGGGTGTAAAAAATGTGCTTGTACAAACGCATCTGATTATACAGAATTTAATCCACCGTTGTGGATATTAAAAAGCAACAGCCTTCTTGAAAGCATATTTGACGCACACGACCCCAACAGTAGGTCCGGCGGGTGACTTTGAGCTGCTCTGCATAGATATTGAGGAGAAGCACGTTTTTTTCTGCAATAATCTGATGTTTTTGAATAACTTGTCTTTTGTTTTGTCCTTGCAGATGACAGCTTGATTTACATGGACCCTCATTACTGTCAGTCTTTTGTGAATGTCAGCACCAGCGATTTCCCTCTCCAGGTAACGTAAAATTACACAGACGAGCTGACTGAGTGCCCCAGTAAATGTGGATTTTATAGTTTCTGTTAGTACTTGTAGGTGTAAACCTTAAAGCAGCACTCAGCCCAATCACAGAGTCTACATTGGTTGATTTATTTGCTGCTCAGATAAGCGAAGCTGCCACCTTAGAGAAATACTGCAAGTGCGTGTTTTATCAGACTTAACTCAAATTTTATACATTCATTAGACATGGAGTGTTATATTTCAACTGTTTAATTCTATGGCTTCTGTTGATTATGGCTTAAAGCTAATGAAAACCCAAATTCACTTATTCAGAAAGGTAGAATATTACATATGACCAATAAAAAAGGTTTTGTTTTCTAGAAATCATGCCCTACTGAAAAGTATGTCCATATACTGTACAGTAGATGCACTGTGACTTGTTTGGGGCTCCTTAACATGAGCTACTGCATCAACTTAGTGCAATGCTGAGGTGTTGAGGAAGCCCAGGTTGCTTTAATGGCAGCCTTCAGCTCGTTTACATTGTTGGATCTGATGCCCCTCATCTTCCTACTAACAATAGTCTATTCGCTGGAAAATCCAGCTTTGTGAGACCATGGCCATCAATGCCGGTATTGGTTCTTTTATCAATGTGGACAGGTATATAATCCAGCTAGAAGATAAATCAGTATTTCCATCTAATTTATCAGCAGTGGGAACATTGAAGTCCTCTAAAATTACTTGGTAGAGTTTGGACTTGACAAAACAAAGCGGATCGACACCAACAGATGACATGATTGCCCAAATCATCACCCTGGACCTAAAGCAAATTTGGTTCTTTGCCTCTCCACTCTTCCTCCAGGCTCTATAACATATATTTCCAAATGAAATGCAAAATGTACTTTCATCTGAAAAGAGTGCTTTAGACAACTAGCAAAAATCTAGTCTCTTTTTTTTTTCTTTTCAGTCCAGGTAGGAGTGGCATAACTCAAGTGATGCAGTAGTTTTAGCCCATGTCCTGGTTACATTTGTGTGATGTATCCTAAAGCACTAACTGCTGCTGCAGTTCTTGCCATGTAAACCTCCCCAAAATCTTTAATAGACTTCTCTCTAGGACGTTTCACAGTCCTAGATGGACTGTGGTTATCCCCGTTGCTTGTGCACCTTTTTCTGCAAACCTTTTTTTTAAATTTCCTGATGTTATGGACCCGGAGACAGAAAATTAAGGGGAAGAAAGAAAGAAGATGAAGAAGAGAGGTTGGAAACAAAAAGTCATGAGAGAGGGTGAGTTGAAAATACAAGAGAGGAACGGGAACAAAGAAAACAAAGGAAAACATTGAAGTCTGCCTCCATGCCCACAGGACGGCAGAGAGAGGGGAAAAAACAAAACAAAACACGAAAACGGAACATCGACAAAACAAACCTAACATCGTGAGCTAAGAACTACACAACCACATCACACAAGAATGGATATAAAAAAGCAACAACAATGTCACAGAAAAACTCATGGTACCGATTAATCAAGCTCTAGTAATGATAACCTCAGCCCAAGAATATATCTTTAAACACCAGAGACCCCACATCAATGTGTGTGTGTTAGCATGCTGGTGCATATAAGGTTTCTCCATAAGAGTGTTTGATAGCTGGTGTGAGCAGGCATCAATCCGTCTCCCAGGAATCGATGCAGACATGAAGGAGATCGGAGCCAAGACGTCCAAAGGACCCCCAGAGCCCCAGGCGGACCCGGGCGGGGCCGACCGCATCCCCCAAGAGAGGAGCAAAGGAGAACCCCAGGGGAACGTCCAGCGGCTACCCTGCAGGGGCCCGGGGGGCAGCAGTGACGAGCCCACGGGCCCCACCGATAGCCGCAGCGGATGGACAGGTTCCTCAGGCCAAGCTCAGCCAGCACCTGGACACCAAGTTGTACCAGCTCCCGAGTACTGATCCCGCGCAACGCAGAGTGCCGAGACCAGGCATCCAACAAAGGCCAATGAACCGACCACGCACGGTGCGCACAGAATAGGTGATCGAATGAGCAGAGACGCTGGATCCGTATCCCGCCGAGCCACCGAGCAGGCACCACCCAACAATCCCAAACCTGGCACCCCTAAAAGAGGTGCCCCAACCAACCAAAGGAAGATATCGGCCCAGCGCATCGGCTAACCGAGACACCGACCGCCCCAGGCACGCACAAGGTCCGAACCGGATTGACCACCGACGCACCAGTAGGCAGGGGCATCCGTCACCGGTGGGGAGTGACGGGGGGGAAATAGGCCCCCCATTAAATGTAAGGCCTGAGGTGCGCCAGGCGAGAGGGCAGCCCAAGACCCAACCTGACAGGCAGACAAAGACATACAGACACAGTCATAAGTTCCCTCCCTCTTAAACACATACATTCTCACTAACTCACCAAGACACCCAAGAAATGACACTGTACCCTCACTCACACACCCCATACATTAGATTATATTAGTTGTATTAATGTACTTTTTAGTGACATTTCATTTAATGAGGCACCTGTATAGCAGCTTTTTATCCCTTCATGCTGTAGCATACATTGTAACAAAAGAAGAGCTACAAATGTATAGATGCTGTTGCAGATCAAGAAAAATGTTTTTTATTAAGTGAAAAGGTTGTCTTACTGTTTGCTGACTGTAGACTGGATTGTATGTTTGCTCCTTTATCTTGTTGAATGTGCCTAGATTTTTATTTTTCCTTTTATTTTTTTACATTTGCAAGTCATATCATTGCCCCTCACCAAAGAAGATGCCTTTCACCAAGATGGACCCAAGCTGCACTATTGGCTTTTATTCCAAAAGTGTTCAAGACTATAAGAGAATCAGAGAAGAGCTGTCCAAGGTAAGGAAACCTGCTCTAACACAGAACACCCTAAAATAACTTAATCAGTGAAGTGTTTGTGTTGGGTTTTTCTTTTGAATAAACAGTTCTACATTCATTTTCCAGGGATTTTGTCAGTCCTACATTAGCTGAGCAGTAGGTGGCAGCATTTAGCCATGAATCTAATTGAATTGTCATTGAGTCAATAAGCTCCACAGCTGTTTCCAAAGCAGTGTCTCTTCCTATATCTGTTAGTTTGTGCTCAAGTTACTTATTTTTCATTAAAATGACATACATTTGCATTAAGACAGTATCTTAAGAGTAGAAAATCAAAATAAAAGTTGTTGCTTTGTTTTTGTTCCAGTTGCTGCAGCCGTCACCAAAGGAGAAATATCCAGCGTTTACTTTTGTTCAAGGTCGCAGTGCAGATTATAACCTGTTGGAAGGCCTGAACACAGAGAAGCGGGAATGGCCCTTCATTCAGGATACCCGCAGAACCGTCACCACTGCCGGAGACTTTGTGCTGCTTTGACAGCCCAGTTTGATGGTACAAGGAATATTCTCTCATAACGATTCTAACTGCTTGAAATCTACTGCATCATGTCTGACAGTGTTAGGATTCAGGGGTTTAGTGACTCATTTACAACCACATTAATCCAAGTTTTACATCCTGGAAACATTGATACTGAACAAAACTCAGATTTACAGGTTTGGTCTGGCAATGTGAACAATGAATTATCTGTGGGAAGTTATTTGAAATAAAGTTGTGTTCTACTGAATTTAAATTCATAACTTTTTATTGTAGTAGAATTAACAAGAATTCTCTCTTTGGCAACACTATTTGTATTTTTGTAGTCAAGATATTTATTTAAGAATTAATTTAGAGATCATTTGTTGTCAGAAGTCTGGTCTCATTTGTAAAAAATAATTAGATGTAAAAACAATCCACATTTGGAAGGTCATAAAAAAACTTTTCAGTAGAAATAAGCACAGCCTGTACTTGGTTTGTTTTTTCTGCTTGTATTACAGTAGAATTGTTTTCACAAGTGTAGAGAATAAATTAACAGACGCAAGTGTTTTGAATTACAGCTATAAATCAAATATTGTTGTTTTTACAAATGAAACCCATGGTGTAGGATTTTGTTGTATTTTTTTAAAGAGATATTTGTATAACTATTACTAGGTCCCCATCTTTCAAGACCAACAGTATCATGCAGAAGTGTCTGAAATAAAGGCGGCAGCTCAAGTGGCAGTTTTCAGACTTTTGATAATGAAAACCACTTCAGTAAATACTAAGTCATGTTGTAGTAACTAAAAACAGTAGCACAACCGAAATTGGACTTGTTCAGTTAGTTGTGATTTATCAAGCAAAAACACAAAATTGTATCCATTGGCACTACATAATTAATTGAAGCATAATTATTATTTAGTTGCATTCTATTTTTTTATTTAGAAGTTGGAAAAATTCACAAAACGGTCCTAAAAATCAGAATTTCAAAGAGAATACTAACCGTGGCTTCAAAATTCAAAATGATCACCTTGCATATAAAATTTTGTAGTCGCAGCAGTAAAAAACTGTTTACCGAAAAATTGTATCTTATTAAATTTCTTAAACATGTAGTACTGTGCAACCTCTTCTATGAAGATGCTACTACAGTAAACAAAATGCAGAGAATCAACTTGTTAGGAGCAAACACCTGCTTTTCAAATTTGGAAATATAACATGGTTAGTCGGGTTTGATGTCATGCATGGATTTAGGCTTTGACTTTAGAAGTAAATTGACTACAGCATAAATAGCCAATGGTATTTGTTCCTGGCTCACTGTTGTCTAATTCATCACAGTTATTTACCTTGAAAGTTAAGTTAAGTTTTTCCTGAGAAGGCAGATTAATTTGCTTTATTTATTATTAGTATTATTATTATTATTATGAAAGGTATTAATTATTACTGTTATAAAAAATGGTACTTCTTTTGCAGTTTGAAAATCATGGATCTAGAGCGGCGGTTCCAAACTCTGTATACAACTAGGCCAGGGGTATAATGAAAAAACCGTATGCTATCAAGATTCAATTTAACTTTTATCTACTTGGTTTTTTAATCTCTTCTAGCTGTTATAGTAAAATACACTTTACCATGTGCTTTTTTCTTATTTAGGCTGACTTCTGAAAAGGATCTTAAGACCACACACTGAGCAATATATAACAAACAGTGAGGTACCGCTGATTTGGATTAATTATGCTGTGTTCTGGTTAAAGTAAACACCTCAAATATTATGGTTTCACTTTGTAAGAGGGACAAACATTTTTACTGCAGTTTTTGCAAACTTTTATATGCATGGCAGCCATATTGGCATTTGATGTCAGGGTTGGTTTTCTACTTGGGATTCTGGCTCTTGGGATGTTTTGAAAGATTTTTACTACTTACTAACAAACTTGGAAATATCAACTGCTAAGTAAAAATAGAATGCATAATTACTCAGCATCCTTCAAAAATAATATGAAAATATTATATTGAGTGCCAATGGATTATATTCAGGTTTGTTTTTTTTTGTTTTGTTTTTTTATTTTATGCCCTAGCACGACTAACTGAAAAAGTCCAAATCCTGTTGTACTGCTCTTTTAAAATATGTTACCATAGTGAGTACTTGGGAAAACTTGGTATTTACTAAGATAGGATGAACAGCGGTACTTGTACCATAGTTAAACAACCAGTTTGAGAACTTTGGGGTAAACACCTTAAATGATAAAAAGTAACCTTTTAAGATTCTATACTGTGAAAGTTTACTTAATCTAGATTAAACATTGAAACACATGAAGGAGAAAAGATGCATGCATTGAAGGAGGCTCTTCATAATTTAGCACAAAGTTCACTTAAAATTATACTAGAGCTTTATTCTTTTCCAGCAATAACATATCAAAGGCTTGTACGACACCATACGACCCAAAACAGAATGTGCTTTGACCTCTTCCTAACTGGAACATTGTTGATGAGTCATCTATTTATGAACAGCACATTTCTATCAGCATGAAACTAGCACTTAAATCAAAATCAGGAAATTGTAATGTACAGTAACTCTTTTTTATTTTTGCTGCATTTAGCAGCCCTGCTGTAAATATCTTTCAAATATTCCTTAATGCTTTTTCGCTTATTTTTCTCAATTCAAACAGTGATTAAGTGAAATTCAGTCACTGTGCAATAGATGAAAAATAATGTAAAACTAACATGAAGTACACAAGCTAATGTGTCAGACTCTAAACCTCAGTGTAGCTCTCTTATCAACTAATAAACACTATAAAATATTTTCATGATATTTCTTTACACAGAAACATGTTCATTTGTATAAATTAACTTCAGAAATGTTCAATAAAGTGTTTTTAAAAACTTGAGCAAAAGAGCTAAATAAAGTATTTTACTTGAATTAGTTTGCTTTTTTTGTTTTTGGAGAATCCAAAGCCACTCTGAAAAAAAAAAAGTTAAAAGAAAATGAAATGTTTGCTTCATGTTCAGGCCAGCATGCACACCTCACCGATGTGTTGAAATAAATTCAATGCCTTTTCTCTCCCAGTCAAATGTAGAAGATTAAAACTAATCGTACGTGCTAACCATCTCTACAGCCCATTAACCAGGAACCGGAAAAAATGTGACCCAGTGACACTGGCAGACACTGTGTTCCTCTGAGGAGGAAAAGAAAATATCCTTGTGTGCAAAGCTCTGTTGCCATAGATAATCTGTCTGATGCCCTGTTGCTGTTTTCCTTGTACAATGCAAATTCTTGTATTATGATGAGTTGTGCTTTTTAAAGCAAGGAAATGTCCCTTCTGTGGGAGAGTCGGGCCAAGGGTGAGGATAGATGGACAGGCAGATTAAGAGTGCCTCATTTGTTCTCACCCCGGGCACATAAAGGCATCGTTTAGATCCACTGCCTGATCATGTCTGTCTTTTTTTTCGGCCTAGCAACAGACTTTGCAGATGGAGCGGGAACATTAAATATCCAAAAGCAAAGCATCTACAGAGACATTCCTCTGTTTGGGAGATTGAAAGTGTGGACAGGAGGGGGACATCACAATAGGGATTTTTGTCCGAAACATGAAGGAGCATTTGTGCTCCAAGCTGCGGGGAGATCTGAGCGTTGACTTTGTTCGCTGTGTATTTACAGGGATTTATGAATATTTGATTAATGAGTAACCGAGGCAAGATAAATGCAATAAACAAGTAGTGGTTGTATAAAACAAGTCAGTTGCAAACATAGATTCTCCTACTGTCCAAATTCCTAAAATCTTGGTCGGATCCAAGCTAATTCTTGACAAGGAGGTAGTCTATGTTTATTAATTTTATAAATCAGTAAATTGGGAATTCATCAGGGGTAATCTAAAAGATTGGCATGAACTTGCAACTGGCATCTCAGTATATACTCTCAATATACTTGATAAGACAAATGGGACCAGTTCAAATGAATCCAGTTCATTCCAACTCTGATCATCCAGAGGAAGTTGCATGTAGTCGAATCCAAATTATAATACAATACAGTCTAAAATGTATGATTATTTTATGCCAAATGGTAAAACGTTGCCTAATGAAGTCCAGCCAGTTGTACTGAGAGTTTAACCTTGCAGCAGTCCCTCATTTAGATGAAACATATGATTACAGTGGTCAGGAATCAATATCTTTCTACAGTAAGAAACCTTCAGTGGTACCAGTAACCATTCCGGAAAGGGATACATCTAAAAAAAAAAAAGCATTGGGCCAGGGGTATGTTCTGTGGCAGAAACAACAAAAAGGTGTACACACATGTAAGGCAACAATACCTCCATCCATGACTTCATCCAACAAAGAGACACAGCTTAACATGTACGTGCTGAACCAGGAGTACTTTCTGCAGGACAGAGAACGGCGATTACCCAGAGGTAATAGCAAATGCTCCACCAATGACTCCATCCAGGAAACACAGGAGCATGGTGTAATTTCTAAAGATTGAAAAGAACATTGAGGTCTCTGGCAGTAGAGCCTCAAAGTGAAGTTGAGATCTGGGACCAACAATAATTAGCTGGGAATTTCAGTTTTGGTTGAGTTCTTAAACTCCTTAAGAAATACCAGAAATAAACCTATCAGGAAATTTAGTTACTTAAAAACGAAAAAAAACAGAACTCTTGTAAGTTATAGGTAGCAATGTATTAGAAAATTTGCATTAAAAAGTAAACCATTCGCAAATTAAAAATATGGGGCTGATTTGTCTGCCAGGCATATTAAAAGACCACAATTGGTACTATGAAATGAGCATGTAATGTGATGGTGCAAAATTTAGAAACCGCTTTAAAATCACCAATTACAAGTTGTGTTATTTCCATGTATTAAAGAGCAATGATCTTTAGGTGAACTTCTCAGATTCTCTTCGTTCCAGGATCCGACACTGATGGTTCGGATCACTCTGAGAACATCCAAGTGAATTAGATGCTACTAAAAAAGTAAAATCCAACGTGCATGTTCGTGAATGTGTGCCTATCAAGGAAAAAGTGATGTCTTTTTTCATTTTTCATCTCTAAGGAGCGTGTGAATTTATATGGATGAATGTGTAGTTTACACATGTACTGCTTGTGTGTTAGACATTCTAAATCTTAAGTGTCACACTCTCTCCCTGACTTCACACCAGGTGCAGGGGTGCTAGATTTATACCCAGTAGCCCTTGCCCACCCTTGTGGAATGCCATGCATCTTCAAACAGGTACTTCACTTTGAAATCTCATCTCAGCATGATCTCTAGGCGGCTAAATATACCCAGCTCCCGGATCCTGCAGCCGTCGGAGCGTAAATACCGCCTGCGCTGCATCAGACTGCGTTCAGCGTCTTAAGTCTGTCCGTGCAACTGTCCACTTGTCTCCACCCGTCTCTTGCAACGCGCTCCACCCCCCAAACACAAGCTCCTGGAGAAGTGCTGAGCCACTGCATGCCTAACACATCTCCTCTGGACTGAAGCCAGACAAATGTCATGATGCTGTGATTAATCAGCACCACACCAGACAGCTTTAAGGGCGTTCTACCCCGTGAACATGACCTACAGCACACAGGTCAAAGGTTCCTCACCTTTTTTCCCTCTCTGGTAAAAATGTGCTTTGTGGCATAACCAGAGCTGAATATTTGGATCATTTTGCACCTACAACAACCCCCCCCCAAAAAACAAAACTTGTATGTGGTTGGGGTCTGGGGGATACTTGTTTATGTTTTAACTTTAGATAACTTTGGATGGGAGCAAGGAATATGTGCGATCTTTTGCTGAGCTGACGAGTACTGTAATTTTTCAAAAGATCAGATAATTGATAATTATTATGATTAATTACCTGCAAAGGTAAAATAAATGTTAACAATAAAATAAAATAAACCTGACAAGACCAGCTATTGCAAGAATGAATTACATAAATTAATTTCAGTGCTGCTTTCACTTTTATTTTTCATAGTTTAATTATTTTTTTTACATTTTATAGCTCTCTTTTTCTCTGATTAATTCAATATTATTTAAAGAGAGCTGTGTTTAACCTGGTACTTTGAAATAAGATTTTTCAATTAAATTTAAGGGAATCTTGGAATTTTGTCCCATATAATCTTTGTCTAAACTGAATCATTTATTTGACATGTTACCTAAGGTCAGGTATTTTATATTTTCCCAAATAAAGAGGTGTAAATATATATTTCAAACAAAAAAAGTACATTGAATTATACTGTAACTATATATATATATATATATATATATATATATATATATATATATATATATATATATATATATATATATAAAATGTGCAATGTAAATTTAATGGGATTTAACAAACTATATAAATACAAACGAAGTTTTCCTTGTCATTTACGTATAATTGGATCTTTTTGCTCTACTTTATATTCTAAAAAAAATCTACTACTGTATTTAATATATGGGTTTGCAGACTTTTCCTATGTTACAACAGTAAGAGGCTTCCTAGAGGCCTGTAGCTAAACTTCACACCTACCGTTGGCTAACCTCACCAGGCTGTGACAACAAGAAGGGCACTGGAGTTAACATTTAGATAACGGATGTGTGTACCGCTTTCGATTTCCATTCCTGGTGACAGAGAATCTTGGGAACACATTATGGGCTGTGTGTAAGTGGAGGCTGTGCAATCCCATGTTTCCTGCATCTCAGGGGTGATGTGGAGGAACGTCGAAATTCCTCATTCTGCTGTTTTCTGAGGCATGGCCAGCCCTCTGTCAGCTTTTACTAACCGGATGCATCTGAAGCAGGCGTCGAGGCTGAAGGCGGGGGATATTGCCTGCTGTGTAGCTGTCGACTTGCTTCTTATTGCATGCCAGTGTTGAGCAGGGCAGCAAGTGTGTTGTGTGTATGTGTGAATGCCGGTGTTGGAGGTTAGGCGGTTGTCAACCTGTCTTTGTGTCTAAAATGCATGTCGCGGGACATGCTATGAATTTAGGAGAGTGTATCATCCTCCACAAACCCTCTGGACATGACTTACCTGACTTTTGGATTGCAACCTGCATCAGTCTCTGCCATGTAGTAGACAAGCTTTGCCTGGTTATCATTCCTTAACATACAGCCGGTTAATGACATACAGAGGCATGTGCATGTGGCATTATGTGTTGGGGACAGACAACCATAAATCAAGGGGAAAAAAGAGAGAGCTTCTGATGTAAGCTTTTTTTTCATTCAGTTTTTATTCGATTTTGTGTGTGCATATGTCAGTGTGTCTGTGAGAGTGTGATCTCTTCCATCCTGTTAAATTTGTGTCTTTGTGTGTTACTTTGTAATCTCATCTCCATCTAAAACTCCTGCAGGCCCCGTGCTTCATTACTACGCAGTTGCAATAAAACCCACAGTAATTAAAGGGGATCTGGTTGTAATTGCCTCAGTGAATCAACTTAATCAGCACCTGTGCTCACAGTCATCGTAATAGTCCAATCTAACCTTTTAATACCTCAGATTAGAACTGTAAAAAATTATACACATGATAATCATTCTGTATTTTGAAATTCTTGAGTGGACAATGATTCAACTATTGGCCAAGACAAATATTAAAATTTACCCTGCTGTGTGAGAATGTCTGTGCACTTTGAGGGCAAGGAGGAAATCTTGGTTTGAATTAACCTTTTGTTAAGGATTTTAGTTTATTAGTATAACACCACTAATCATTCACAAGGTAATTCAAAGTTGCTAATTGAGAGGCAATGGAACGTTGGGTAAGAACAAAACAGTGCATTTCAAATACAGTATCACATGAAAAATATTAACCAAAAACATGTGCCAAAACATGATACAAATTAAAAATGTAAGATAATCTAGAATGTTTCTGCAATAAAAAAAAAATGTTTTCAGTTGTGATTGAAAGGTGTCAACAATTTCTGCACACCTTACATTTTCAGAAAACTATTCCAAGAGCTCAGAGTCATAGGAACTAATTAATGTTTTGGCTTGATCTGATCTATTTTTTCCGGTGTTGACAGAACTCATAAAAATCGAACCTATGAAAAATAAAAGCATAGACCAGTGTTATGTTTTAACAGAAAACCATTTATGTTGACAGTGTTCTTAAAATGGTTGTAGGCTTTTTTTAGTAATAGTGGTAATGATAATAGTGGTTGTCAAAATTTAGTCCATTTCTACTCCTGGGTTTCTGGAATGCTTTGTGGTTTTTGGCCGCATTGAGTCTTGGTAAGTTATAAGTTCTAACCTTGCATTCCTCAGACCAAAAACAAAGACCTCTGGCTTTTCTGCGTTAAGCTGGAGGAAACCTATACCATCCGTTCATTGATACTATGAACAAACTTACATTGTAACTGTAGATTTGTTGATGCGTGTCCTTAGCATACATGCAGTAAGATATGCTGTAATACTTCATAACCTGAGCAAGGGGTAGCATATACACTGGGGGAAAACAGTATTTGGCTGCCACCGATTGTGCAAGTTGTCCAACTTAAAAAGGTAAAAGAGGTCTGTATTTTTATCATAGGTCACTTCAACTGTGAGCGACAGTATAAAAATAAATCCAGGAAATCACATTGTATGAGTTAAAAAAAAAAGAATTTATTTGTTTAATAGTGCAGAAAACAAGTATTTAGCACCTACAAACAAGCAAGAATTCTGGACCTCACAGACCAGTTGCATATTTTTTAAGAAGCTCTTCTATCCTCCACTCATGACCTGTATCAATGGGATCTTTTTAAACTCGCTATCTGTATAAAAGACATCTGTCCACACCTTCAAACAGTCAGACTCCAACGTTCACCATGGCTTAGACCAAAGAGCTGTCCAAGGACACTGGGGACAAGATTGAACACCTGCACAAGACTGGGATGAGCCAATCTACAATAAGCAAGAGAAGAGATCAACTGTTGGCGCAATTATTAGAAAATGGAATAAATACAAGATCACTGACAATCTCCCTCGACCTGGGACTTTATGCAAAATCTCACCTTGTGGGGTAAACACTTGACAACGGTGAGGAAACAGCAGAGAACGACACAGGGGGAACTGGTCAATGGCCTGAAGAAAGCTGGGGCCACAGTAAGAAAGGTTAATATTAGTAACAACAAGTCATCATGGATTAAATTCTGCAGCACTCACAAGGTCCCCCTGCTTAATGCAGCACATTTCTAGGCCTATCTAAAGTTTGCCAGAGACTATCTGGATAAACCAGATGAGGATTGGGAGAATGTCATGTGGTCAGACCAAAATAGAACTCTTTGGTATAAATCCCACTCTCCGTGTTTGGAGGAGGAAGAATGCTGAGTTGCATCCCAAGAACACCATACCCACTGTGAAGCACAGGGGTGGAAAAATCATGCTTTGGGGATGCTGCAAAGGGGACAGGACGTCTGATCCGTATTAAGGAAAGGATGAATGGGCCCATGTATGGTTAGATTTTAGACAATAACCTCCTTCCATCAGCAAAAGCATGATAATGATTCCAAACACACCGCTCAGGCAACAAAGGAGTGGCAATGTAAACAGCATTTCAAGGTTCTGGAGTGGTCAAGCCAGTCTCCAGACCTCAATCCAATAGAGAATCTGTGGAGGGAGTTGAAGGTCCGTGTTGCCCAGTGACAGACCCAAAACATCCCAGCGCTAGAGAAGGTCTCCATGGAAGAATGGGCCAAAATACCAGCTACTATGCCATTGCCAACTAAGGTTACATAAAGTATTGAGATTAACTTTTGTTATGGACCAAAAACTTATTTTCTGCACCATTATACCATTCAGTTCTTTAAAAATCATACAATGTGATTTCGTGGATTAAAAAAAAACATTTTGTCACAGATTAAGTGTACCTATGATGAAAATTACAGACCTCTCTCGTCTTTTTAAGTGGGACAACTTGCACAATCGGTGGCTGCCAAATTCTTTGCCTCACTGTAGCTAATGAATGAAAGTGGCTCCAGAATATAGACTTAAGGAACAGATTTTTTAAACTTTGCTCAGACTGTTAAAAGACACAAAGTAGGCCCACACTTTTAAGTAAGATCTTAACTAATTTAGTAAAGTACCAGATATAACCACTTTGCAGTCTATATTCTATGATTAACTGTGCCCGATGAACCCCTTACAACCGATAATACAAAGGTTTTAATAATTAAAAAGAATTCCAAATATTTCCTGTAGAATTGTTTTCCAAAATAACTCTGAAATTTGCATTTCATTTGCAATCTTATGGTTTTGGTATGGTGCTATATCCTATAGACTAGAGG
This sequence comes from Valencia hispanica, assembly GCA_963556495.2. Classification (NCBI taxonomy): domain Eukaryota; kingdom Metazoa; phylum Chordata; class Actinopteri; order Cyprinodontiformes; family Valenciidae; genus Valencia; species Valencia hispanica. Next base: position 48,599,691 of record OY747705.1, on the reverse strand, counting down.
ATATTTTGAAAGATTTAATGAGTTAAGTGATAGGCTATGAAGTCCCAATTAGGAAAAGGGGCCAAATCATTTACAATTTTTAAAGAAATAAATGAATTAACAGTGACCTAACATAATTTTATAGAGTTTTCTACAATGATTGTGCATTGGCTTTTTTGCTTGAACTTTTAATGTTCGTTTGGATAAAGACTTAACAGATCTTTCACCAACATTAAGTCTGTCCCCTGCTGGTAATACAATAAAACATATTTGAAATATTTGCCAAATAAAAAGTTGTATTTTATTCACTCTTTTTTTTTTACATGTTTCTTAAACTTCAAATATGGATCTAAAATCAGGTCAAGATATTCAAAGCCTTTAATAAAAATATCAACATTAGAAAGTTGAACCATTTAGAAAAGGACACACTTTGTGTTATTTACATTTAAACACATACAGGACTGCTCCAGCCGTTGTGTGATCCTTTCAAACACATTTGTTAGCTGGACCCCTGTAATTTAAGATGATTCAGCAAATCATTTGTATCCTCCAAATGATTATTTCCCAGATTAAATGAGTCACCCTAGTCTTTTGACCAATTCAAAGGGCCCTAAATTCCATCTCTACTTAAAAATAGGCAACTTAAATTCACAGTGCCACCCGCAAATGACAGATTCATTAAAAAGGTTGTTAAAAAATAACTAAATGTTTTTTGGTACATTACTTTTTTAAGTGATTGAATTAGTTACAATGCTATTACATTTTTTTAATGAAGTAACTAATTTTAAGTCATTTTCACCAGGTAAAATTTCTTTTTAATCACTTACCCAAAACTGATGGTATAAGATTTAAAAGTTACACTTTAGTCTCACTTACTGAGAGCACCTACTTTGACATGTTTGCTGTTTGCAAAATGCAAGCAGGACTTCCTACAGCTTTCAAAATGATCTGGATAAAGGCACAAAACCAAAAGTATCAGCGGATCGACAAAGCAGCTATGTAGTCTCAATTCTGATAATATTAAGAATAAACAAGAGGTAAAAGTATTATAATAGTGTTGCACAACAATTTAGATGTGAAACACCCAGTATACACTGTTCAACAAAAGGAAGAAGAAGAAAAAAAATCAGAGATAACGACACAGCTAAAATCATGAATAAATTAGCACGCCCATTACTCTCACACCACTGGGCCCATGGCCTCATTGAAATATAGGTCTTTTCAACACATATACCTAATATACTAAAAAAGAACATTTAAAATGATTCAGTGGCTTGTGTGAACACATTAATTTTCAGTACTAAAAATATATTTTTAAGCAGGTTTTGAGCCCTTCTTCCTTGTGTGGAATGCATAATGGATTCCTGTGTAATCCATTATGGCTCCTGAAGAAACGGGAGATAAAGAGTCATCGGCAGCACCCACCCGGGGTTGTTCTACTTTAAATGAAGTTTTAATAAAGAACGACAGAAAGGCTGTACAAGGTCAATTATCTGGCTTTGCCCACCCGCTGAAGCCCTTCTCAGATCGTTGTGCTTAGTGCACCATAATACCTGTCCGTCATAGCCTGCTGATCTACATGTAAAAATGTCACACGACCAGATGAAGGCTGAACCTATCTGTCCAAAACCTCTGTCAGAGTGCGTTTACTGTTGACTATTTTTCGTCCTGACTGGCACATAAGGTCGCCACTGTCACAGGCTGGCAAATCAGGAGAGCTGACTGTGGTCGATGTTCATTTGTCAGCGCTCTCGTTGAGGGGGATATCTCTTTATGCATCAAGGATACGTTAAAAGTCACTGGGGGCAGAAGTGGAGATATTAATTTTGTGTGTCTGGGTGCTCATTCAGCGTTGAAAGTTGAAAGGTCCCCCCTCCAACCCTTCTCAAGCTGTGAGGTGGATTTAATGTACACGGTGCTTATGAATATACTTATGTATTCATTTGAGCAATAATCGGCGGGCTGGGTTCCACACAGAAAAACAAACTGCCTAGCTTCCGGCAGCCATTTTAATTAAATGCCATGGATTGTCAAATTTATTGATCTCCCTCCCCTTCCCTGACACAACCCTGAAGGATGTCCTGTGCCATTTCCATATCTTTAGTGGGTTTTCCTGCTAATGTGAGATGAGGGATGAAAGGAGATGGGGGTCTGCTCGGCTAAATTAGGCCTGGCTCCCACAGCTTGGAGCGAAGGGAGGGAGGCGAGGTGAAAATGGATGTAGATAGGCTAAAGTGGGGTTGCACATGTCCTGAGGCGATAGCCTGCGAGCTGCAGCGAGGCCTCACTCTCAATCCTGCTCTCTCAGAGCAGATCTGTGTGCAGATGGGTGTCTGACAGGCCTACAGCTGTTCTCCTAATTGTTCATTAAGTGTTCTATTGATTCCCTTATTTCAAATACATGTGTCTTTCAGCCGCTGCTCTTCATGTGATGTGGCAGACATGCATACCACGCACACACATTCACACATGCACACTGACACGCACAATCCTGGCTAGGCCAAGATGACAGGGCTGGCTGATGCCGAAAATGTGAACTGCCACTTCTAATCCAGGATTCCTCTCTCAGTGGGGTCCGGCAGGGCCTGGGAAGCAGAACCTCATTCAACGTACCAGGCTTTTATTTTCCAAACTTTTAGCATCAATCAATTAAAGTGCTGGCAGCAGCGTAGAAAAAAAATGTTTAATTCCTTGTTAAGCGGCAGCAGCCTCAGATTACACCTGGCTGATAAGGGAGTTTTCGTGAGTCTATTAGGTCCTGTTACTCTTGCCTGATTACTCTGTGAGAGCACAAGCTTTATTTAGGTAAAAAATGATCAAGCAAGAAGAGGGAGAGAGGAGATGAGAAGATACAAGAGGAGACAAGAGGAGTCAAGAAGTTAGAGAGGGAAAAGGCTGCAGAAAAGATTAGAAAGTCAACAACACCTTCACGTTTGAGCAAGTTTTATCAGCTGGGGCAATCTTCAGCTCTCAGACTGATTCTCATTTAATCTGATTGCAGTGTTACAAAAAAAAAAAAAAGCTATGCTTAGGCAAGTGTTTTGGCATGAATGCTATCGGTCTGAAAAGAAATATAAATAGATTGTCTTAAGCAATATATGTGTCCATACTCTGGGTTGAATGCATGGAAGCATCTAATCTTTTTACTCAACCTTTGAGTTAACTATGCAGACCTTTAAATGCAGACCTTTAAATTTCCCAATGTAAAGTACTGGTGAAAAGTTCAGGTGGACTCATTATTAAAATGAGTGCTTAAAAGATGCATTTTAACTATAGCTTTTTCAGGTGGAATGATAACACAACAAACATCCATCCACTGTCTATACCTGTGTTACTGTCATAGAGACACACAGGACAAACAACCAACCAACTTTAAAGGGACAGTTTCTTCTGTATGTACCGTTCAAGTTGAGCCAACTAGAACATGTATAGATAAAGGCAATTTGTTTCAATGCTCTTGTGCTTTTATAGAAAGAATAGTATTATGTAGACTGGTCAAGAGACAAAGGGAGAAAAATCAGCAGGCAAACTGTAACTGTTTCTCTTTTTCCCACTTTGCTCTTAGCCTTACAATTTGGGTTTCAAATTGGACTTAGCGCTTCAGTGGGTCAAGTCATATACTTCCAGCCTGGGTGGTCGTCTCCATTTCCAGAGCGAGGAAATTCCATCGGCATTCCTGCGTTGAGTAGAGCGATAATGTTCTCTGTAAAACACAATCATTCACCTCCCTCCTCGCCTTTGTATAAGGCGCAAGGACCCCTCCAATCAATACTGGCTGGCTGGGTGACTTATCATCGCTGCCTGGATGCAATGCTGAAGAGAGTGCAGGGCACGAGACAGTGGCCTGCATCCTGATGCAGACATGAGCCAGCACCTGGTGACGATGTCAATGACCAATTTGTTATGAGACAGCAGTAAAAAAGATCTTCTGCTTCTATATCTAAAACATATACATTTGTTGAATAAATGTATGTGATGGCATTCATAAACAAAATAGTTTGTTTTAATTGGTCATAAAGGGTTTCTCAAAATTGTTATTTTTTTTCATAATGTTATATTACTGTGACCTTATTGTTTAAATGAGCATGTGGCAGAATGAAGAAACGAAACTCACAAGCGACGCGGCCAGAGCTGCAAGTAACTGCAGCCAGCCGCACGGGAGCGCGTACAAACGCTTCACAAAAAAACATACCTCTTCACAGTGACATTTCTTTTTCTTAGTGCCTCTTTTTAGTGGGCTGTGAGTCGTCCTTGGTCGTTTCCCAGTTGCAGAACAGAAGAATCCATTCTTACAATTACATCAATGGAGGTCTGCGACCATTTTTCTTCCTCTTTTTAAGCTGTCGAGAACGCGCAAGCCGTGTCAGTTGACGTCACATCCATAGGACAGCGCGGGATATTCCGTCCCCGAACTGCAGCACATTTTGCTGCACACAGCCAGTTTAAGAAAATGGAGCGATATGTGAGTGGGCTCATTCTTTTTGGTTTATAACGCTTCATCACCCAACAGCATTAAAAAACTGGACATGGATGTTTATTTTATTTATAAATCCTGCCCCCTGTTCCTTTAAATTAAGTGTGGATCATAAAGTAATTTTGCAGTGCTTTAAAGTACTTACAGAAAGAGCAAGAGAGAAAAAGAAATCTCTAATTCAACGGAAACAGCCTTACATATTAAAGGAAGAAAGTAATTAGAAAATATAAAAAAGTGCTTTAATTTGTGGCTCAATATATATCCGTGGTTGTTTTTTGTTCATGTTGGGGTTATTTGTTTATATGTATATGTGTTGTATGTATGTATGTATATATATATATATATATATATATATATATATATATATATATATATATATATATATATATATATATATATATATATATATATATATAGGCCATTTACCATATATGCAACTGAGTGTTGTTGGCTGGACAAGCAATCTTTCTTTCAACACAACAGAGTAGCTCAAGAACATCTACAAAAAGTCTCAGACATCAATACCTCGAATTACTCATTAAAAAACTTCTTATTAAAAAACAAGAGTAGGCAAACAGCTAATTAACACACACATACTGTACACATACACGTTTATTTCTCCACATAATTTCTGTCTGTCATGGTTCCCAGGTGTTTGTGTTTTGTTAGTTATTTTCCTTATTTAGTTATATTATCATGTTCAGTTATTCTTTGTTTCTACTAGTTATTTCTGCACTTTCTTGTTTCCATATTTCTCCTTGTTAGATGTTTTTCACCCTTTGCTACTTTCTATTTGTATTCCTCTTTAGATAGTGTCCTTATTTCTTTCTGTTCTCCACTGTTTCAGTTAGATTCCTCCCTTGACCTATTATCCTTTCTAGTTTCTTAGAGTCTTCTGTCTCCCAGCCATTTTACCTCCTGTCCCAGTTGATTACTTTCACCTGCTCTCTCCCACTCTCCTGCATCTGCTCTCACTAACTGGTCATTGGTCTTCTCAGTCACTTCCTCATTTCCTCCACAGTATATATTCACCTCTCCTTCAGTCACTACTTGCTGGTCCGTCGTCATTCTTTCCCTGTCTGATCCTGATTCCTGCCCAGTTCCTGTTGTTCCTCCCTCATCTCAGCATCTTTTGATTCTCTGAGTTCTGTAAGTTTTTGTTAATTATTAAATCATTTAAGTTTAATTGTTGCTGCCTTTGGGTCCTTTAAATATACCAAACATGACACTGTCATGTTGACAATAGGATAGCCCTTTGTGAATCAGCAGTATGAGGGGAATTGGAGGGTTTTTAACATTGCATCTCATCACATTGTGGTCCTGTTGGCTTCATCGGAGCGTGATCTACAGCTTTCGCTGGAGCTGTTCGCAGCCGAGTGTGAAGCGGCTGGGATGAGAATCAGCACCTCCAAATCCGAGGCCATGGTCTTGAGGGTGGGGTGCCTCCTCCGGGTCGGGGATGGGGTGCTTCCCCAAGTGGAGGAGTTTAAGTATCTGGGGGTCTTGTTCACGAGTGAGGGAAAAATGGAGCGGGAGATCGATAGACGGATTGGTGGGGCATCTGCAGTTATGCGGGCGCTCTACCGGTCTGTCGTGGTGAAGAGAGAGCTGAGCCGAAAGGCGAAGCTCTCGATTTACCGGTCGATCTACGTTCCTACCCTCATCTATGGTCACGAACTCTGGGTGGTGACCGAAAGAACGAGATCACGGATACAAGCGGCTGAAATGAGTTTCCTCCGCAGAGTGTCTGGGCTCTCCCTTAGAGATAGGGTGAGAAGCTCAGTCATCCGGAGGGGGCTCAGAGTAGAGCCGCTGCTTCTCCACATCGAGAGGAGTCAGTTGAGGTGGCTCGGGCATCTGGTCAGGATGCCTCCTGGACGCCTCCCTGGTGAGGTGTTTCAGGCACGTCTCACCGGGAGGAGGCCCAGGGGAAGGCCCAGGACACGCTGGAGGGACTATGTTTCTCGGCTGGCCTGGGAGCGCCTTGGGGTTCCTCCCGAGGAGCTGGAACAAGTGGCTGGGGAGAGGGAAGTCTGGGCCTCTTTGCTTAGGCTGCTGCCCCCGCGACCCGACCCCGGATAAGCGGAAGAAAATGGATGGATGGATGGATCTCATCACATCCCAACCCACCATAGACTTTCACTACCAGTCTCTGATTTCTGTTTTTCTTGACAGCAACACAGATTTTCTAAGAATAAAAGCATGGCTAGCATGGTCAAAAACCTGTTTCAATGTTCCGACAAGTCACTAAAGCTTGCATAGTTGTTTCAAAAGCAAGATCTAAATCCACTCAAGTTGGCTCATGCAAACAATGATTTTATGAGGAGCAGCTTGCTGAAGTGGTAGGTTAATATCAACGTGTTAAAGCTCTGATTTTGATGTGACTATTGATAATTCGACTTGTAGCATATTTCAATAAACTGCCAATGAATGGTCTACTACTTCTTCAGAAATGTAGCACTTTGTTTTAAATGTCTTCAGATTTTATAGCATTTCAGGTGCACTTCCCCAGACACTTTGGGATATTTACCATCAATATGTGTTCTTAGTCCTCTCGTGTCTCTATACCTTGCCAAAGTTAATCTCTACTTTAACTGTTTTTGAAGATTCAATAGATTCAACAGATTAATTTCAATCAATTTCCTTTTGATTGAAATTAATCTGCTGAATTTAAATTTTTTATTGATCCTGGTTCAAACATGTAGAGGAAACAACTAGAAATGGGCAACCAACGACACAAAATGTAGCAACACAGCCTATTGGGAAATGAAAATGTTGTGGTTGAATGCTGATATCTTTTGTTGACACCATTTTAGCAGTGGAACTGTAATATCTAGTACACAGCTAAGTGAAGGCCATAGATGTATCTTGTCCTTGTGTGCCTCTGCAGTTTTTAGACTTTCAAGGACTTTACTTCACATAGGCTCTACTGTCTCTTAGCTTTTGCTCAGGGTGTCATAAGCATGAGGTAAATGTTGCGATTTGGTGAAATCCCCATGCAAAACCGCAAACATTGCTACTAATGCCCGTGGCACACTTCATACTTTTCAAGATAAAGTATTATGACTACCTAAATAATCGCAGATGATCAGCTATAAAACTGACATTTTATTGGTGTACTCCTGACATGCGTTATTGTGGATTCTCTATCTTGTCTGTAGATACCTATCTAATGATTCAATCAGTTCTACATTGCCTTGCACAAGTATTTATACCCCTTCAGGTTTTCTGAATTTTGTCAGGTTACAACATTTTTATTAGAACAACACAAACTAGAGCATAGTTGTGAAACAGAAGAAAAATTATACAGAAAATGGTATTTAATATGCTTACAGAAAAATCTGAAAAGTGGTGTGCTAATGTATTCAGCCCACATAGTCTGATACCCCTAAACAGAACCCAGTACCACCATTTGTAACTGTAAACCTACCTACTGGCAAAGAAAGTACTAACCACAGAAGCAGCCAATAGACCCATGGTAACTTTGGAGGAGCTGCAGAGATCCACAGCTCAGGTGGGAGAATCTGTTATTAGTTGCACAATTCTGGCTTTTACGGTCAAGAACGAAGACATTGTTAAAACAAAGCCACAAAAAAGCCACAAACTGTCCATTAACCCTTTGGGAATATTATGTCTTTTTGGGTATGTCACCATCTACATTGTGCATTCACACAATCTGGTTATCTGGTAACTACACGTGTATGCAGTATTTTGGGAGGCATTTTTCCTACCTGCCCTGAAAAATAACTTTATTACCTCTACGCTAATTTGTAAACATTTTCGAGATGACCAACTGTCTGAAGACTCTCTTAAATTGCTTAAAACATTTCAACCCATTAATTGGAAAAAAAAGTTAATAGCCCACTACTAAATATGCATCTGAGATCATTAAATCTTGCCAAGCAAGGTGAACACATGTTTGAATAGTTGAGTCAATAGTTGATAAATACCTGCCTACCTTTTTTCCCCTTTACCATGCTGTGGTATCATTTCAGAAAGGAAAATAGTATTTCTTGTTTACTTTTTGGAGTGTTTGATTTATAGTATTGGGTTCCTTTTTTTTTTTTAACTACCGGGACAACATATCCAAGCGATTTACCTTTTAGGCTTAGGGCACTTGTAGACTAAAGATAAACCTGCTGATTTTTAAGTCAGCTGACTGTTTACTAACATTTCATTTTCGATGGGCCATCTAGTGAATAAATGGGTTGGAGGGATGCTGTTTGGAATTTACTTTAACTTTTCTGATGTCTGCTGCTGAGAGAGCCTGTTAATGGCCTCTAATTGGGTTAGTGAAGAGAACGTGTTGACATTTCCTATGTGCTCACAGTCCAAGGGTTTGCTTCAGCCATTATGCTAATTCAGCCATTATATATCTGGGGGTATTAATGAGACTGACACAAGTGGAGTTGCCGGATAAAAGACAGTGAAATGGTCTGTAAACAGACAGAATTGATTCCGAGGCCGAAGCAATTGTCACCAGCCTGCCCTGAGATGAACAGATTCCCTCCCCCTTTTCTTTTCAGCTTTGCTCTCCACCCATCCTCCTCTTCTTATTCTTCTTCCTCCCTGCACACCCCGTTTGCTCTTCCAGCCTTGTCCAGCCTTCCAAATAGTCTTTGACAGCATTCAGCAGAATCTGACAAGGCCATCAAAAAGGTACCCAAACACAGCGTGAAATACCGTTTGGTTACAAAAATGAGACTTGATCAGAATCAATACAGTTTACCCCTCTTGCCCAACACCAGAGCACATCCATCCACCAACACAGTATCAGTTACACGGTTACTACTGATTCAGGATAGCCAGCTCACTGTCATTAAGAAACAGGGCTTATGTTCAGGGCTCAGATGGGTCTTAAACCAGAATTGCACATTTATAATGTGTCTATTGTGTAAGAGATTTGTTAATTTTGACACAAATAGAATAACTCACTGGAAAAGGGCTAAGAAAGTTTTAAGAAGATTCACTGTTTAATGTAAACAGTTATATTAGCACTATGATGTTCACTCTTATTTGTAACTTGTGTGTTTTTGCTTTTGTCAGAGGTTTTTTATTGAATTCTCATTTTTATTTAACCATACAAAGAACAAACTTTACACAGAAACAACAGCACGGTTCTACACAGTAAAAACTGTCATGCGATCTGATAAATGAGAGAAAATGATTCCATATTTGGTTTGTTTTTACCTGGACATTATTTGCCTTAACAATTAGGCATTCAAATGAAGCACTCTCTGTCATAAATTTAATCCAGTCTGAGGTCCGTGGGGACTTTTCAAGTTCCTCAGAACAAGCCTTGCAGCCACTGTAAATTCAGCCGCCACAAGTCCTAACATTTCTTTTGTAAATCCAGGGGGCATGAGAGATTTATCTCCCAGCAGACACAGTTGAGGTGATCTAGATATGGATAGTCCAGTCCACTTTTCCAAATTTGTGATGACTTCTGTCCAAAAAGGAAGCACCAAAAGACATTCCCAGAAAACATGAAGATATGTACCAACATTGTTTCCACATTTCCAGTTATTTTGCTGTAAATCCATCTTAAACATTTTTGAGGGCTTATAATAATACCGGTATACAATTTTATGATTAATAAATTTACATCTAGCATCTCTAGTGGCTCAACCTATGTTTGAAATTACATTACTCCAAATATTTTTTTTATTTATTTATTTTTTTAAAAACTTTTATTCTTCCATTTCTGGTAGAAACATTGTTTTTGTGGACAACTGTTCTCTCTGGTTTTGAATGCTGTGCAGCTGGAAGGATTTTTGCTGATACTTTTTATTTTTGGACATTTGTTATGATGCATAACCATGGCAACAAGGTGGTTTACAACTGGCAGCAGCTGATTAACACCACAAAAGCTCAAATAATACCTCAACTACAGCCACAAAACCCTGATGAGTTGAAAAGAAGACGCCATAGATCCAGAGCATCCTCTACATCAGACTGTCATACAACTACAGAGCGTCTTCAGTCAGAGGCTTCTTCAGATCTGCAGAGCGCTACAAGAGATCATCCCTACCCACAGCAATCAGCATCTACAACAAATCTTTGAAGGAACTTGCATAATGAGTTACAACAACATTTAATTTCCCTTTGGGATTAATAAAGTAATTTTGAATATTGAATATTGAATATTGAATATCTTCACTGAGCACAACATTCAGATCCCTCTGTCATACAAATCTCAAACTGTCACAAAGCCCTTCTTGTTGGCTTAAAAGAGTTTTGTAAAATATTGATGCAGAGTGTAAATGACTAGACAAGTTAAACCAGTCCTTGATCATATTGTCTTTCCGCACCAGTTTTAGACCGAGGGCAGAGTTCACAATACTCCTGAGTTGTAAATACTTCCAAAAATCCCCTTTATCCATCATAGTGAAAGCTTCTTTTAAAAGACTAAATGGCAAAAATGTATCGTCCTTATTAAGATTCTCTATCTTCTGTACCCCCTTCTCAAGCCATTTACGCCACAAGAAGGGAGATTCTCCTACACGTATTACCAGATTATTCCAGACTGAGGAATAGCATTGTTTATAAGGGCATACTCTAATTATCTTATGTGCCTTGGTCCAGGACCACTTTGAATGCAGGAAAATTGGGTCTTGTTACAGTGTACCAATAGATCTTTGTGAGAGGAGCTGAATGACATTAAAAGGACCTGACAGAGCCTTCTCAATCTTAACCCACCTTAGATCCGAATCCGGTGTTTTCCAGTGTCTACTCAATTTACTAATTTTAAATGCTGCATTTCAATGTCGTATAACTCTAAATCTGGGATTGCCAGACCTCCAGTGTCTTTTAAGGTACATACATTTCTTAATCCAATTGTGGGCTTCTTACCATTCCACAAAAAAAGTCTTAATTAGCCCATTATATTGTTTCAAGAAGACATTACTAATAATTATTGATATCATCATAGATATGTAGTTAAATTGCAGAACAACAAGCATCTTAATAGTATTGATTTTTCACCACAATGTGAGATTCAGCACCTTCCACTGATCTAGTTTCACCTTCAGTTTTTCTAACAATGGGTCTATATTTATAGAGATGTTTGTTAAATCAGAGCATAACCTAATACTCAAATATTTCAACCCAACAGGGAGGGTTCCACCTGAATTGGAATGGAGAAATAGGAGTCCACAAGCACCCCTTTGACAGAGGCATTGCCTCTGAGTTCTGCCAGTTTATTTTATAGTCTGAGATCTTTGAAAAAGTGTCTATTGTGGATAGAATTTTGGGAATTGAATGGGAAGGATCCGCATTCAAAAACATCTTATGTTCATCTATTCCCTGCATAACTCATGTCCCTCTGTGACCTGACTGCTGCCGCTAAAGGCTCTAAGAATAATGCAAGTAGAAGAGGGCTGAGTCCCCCTGTCTTTTCCCTCTTTTCAGATTAAAAAGGTGAGATCATTTCATTGGTCAAAACAGCTGCTCTGGTGTCTGAGTAAATGACACTAATCCATTAATTCAAACCTTCACCAAATCTAAATGTCTTTAAAGTGTATTCAAGGAAATGCCACTCCACTCTATCAAATGCCTTATGGACATCCAATTATAGAGCTGCTACTGTTATCTCTATTTAACCATATTCAATTCAATTCAATTCAAAAATACTTTATTGATCCCAGAGGGAAATTAAGTGTTGGTATAGCTCATATAATCAATTCTTTAAGGAGTTGTTGTAGATAATGATGGCTGTGGGCAGGAAGGATTTCCTGTAGCGGTCTGTATTGCAGCGAAACTGAAGAAGCCTCCGACTGAACATGCTCTGTTGTTGTGTGACTGTCTCATGAAGAGGATGCTCAGGGTTGTCCATAATTTTTTTGATTTTATGAAGAATCCTTCTTTGCATTATCATCTCCAGATTTTCCACAGTTGTCCCAAGAACAGAACCAGCCTTCTTTATCAGGTTGTTGAGCCTTTTTAAATCCCTGGCTCTGATGCTGCTACCCAAACAGATGACGGCTGAAGAGATTACACTCTCCACAACAGACTTGTAGAAGATCTGCAGCATCTTGCTGCAAACCTTGAAGGACCTAAGCTTCCTCAAGAAGTACAGTCTGCTCTGTCCCTTCTTGTAGACGGCTTCACTGTTGCGCCTCCAGCCAAGTCTGTTGTCAAGGTGAACTCCGAGGTATTTATACTCCTCAACCACCTCCACTTCTTCTCCCATGATGGAAACAGTGTTTGACTTATCCCTGTTTCTTCTGAAATCTACAATCATCTCCTTTGTTTTGTTCACATTCAAGGTGAGACGATTGTTTCCACACCATGTCACAAAGCGGTCCACCAACTCTCTGTATTCAGCATCTTGTCCATCTCTGATACACCCGACAATTGCAGAGTCATCTGAGTATTTCTGCAGATGACAGGTCTCTGATTTGTACTGGAAGTCTGAGGTGTACAGAGTAAAAAGGAATGGTGAGCGTACGGTCCCCTGTGGCGCTCCTGTGCTGCTGATCACCTGGTTTGACACACAATTCTTCAGTCTCACAAATTGTGGTCTGTTGGTCAGGTAGTCATTGATCCAGGAGATTGTTGAGGGCTCCACCTGTGTCTTCAGGAGTTTCTGACAAAGCAAATCAGGCTGAATTGTGTTAAATGCACTAGAGAAATCAAAGAACATGATCCTCACAGTGCTGCCTGCTTTGTCCAGATGACAGTGGGTTGGTTGAAGTAGGTGGATGATGGCATCTTCAACTCCAACTCCACAGCGATAAGCAAACTGCAGTGGGTCCTGATACGTTCTTGTTTGCTTACTCAGGGGTGCCAACAGGAGTCTCTCCAGGACCTTCATGATGTGGGATGTCAGGGCAACGGGTCTATAGTCATTGATGACTGATGGGTGAGTTCTTTTGGGTACTGGAACAAGGCAGGATGTCTTCCACAACACTGGGACCTTCTCCTGAGTTAAGCTAAGGTTGAAGAGGTGCTGCAGAATCCCACAGAGCTGCTCTGCACAGGCCTTCAGGACTCTGGGGCTGACACCATCTGGACCTGCAGCCTTGTTCCGGTTTAGTTTCTCCAGCTGCCTCTTCACCTGACTTTTGGAGACAGACAAGTGGGAGGGGGAGGCAAAGGGGGTAGCAGCATTTCCTGACTTGGTTGAAGTCAAACTTGTGGAATTAGAAGAGTCCATGGCTGAGGTGAAGGATAAAACATCCGAGGTGTTACAGGAAAGCTGTTGATCAGAGGATAGTGGGATGTCTGTTTGGCTGGGAACAGGAGAGGGGGATGCTGAGCTAGTTCCTGAACTGAACCTGTTGAAGAATGTGTTCAGTTCATTGGCTCTGTCCAGACTTCCATCTATCCAATCTTTCCTGTCCTTAAAACCTGTGATCTTTCTCATTCCTGACCAGACATCCCTGATATTGTTCCTCTGTAGTTTGTTCTCCAGCTTCTTCCTGTATGCCTCCTTGCTGTCTCTGATCTTGACCTTAAGTTGCTTCTGTATACTCCTCAGTAATTCCCTGTCTCCCTCCCTGAAGGCTCTTTTTTTCTTGTTTAGCAGTTCCTTCAGGTCACTGGTGATCCAGGGTTTGTTATTAGGGAAGCATCTCACTGTTTTGGTGGGGATGATGTTGTCCACACAGAAGTTTATATAGTCAGTCACACACTCAGTCATGTCATTGATGTCCTCTCCATGTGCTTGGCAAAGAGTCATCCAGTCTGTGGTTGCAAAACAATCCTGCAGGGCTTCTTCAGCTTCCTGTGACCATTTTCTCACAGTTCGTTTTGTCACAGGTTGCCTCTGAACAAGTGGTTTATATTCTGAACAGAGAAAAACAAGATTGTGATCTGATTGTCCCAGAGGAGGTCTTGGTTTGGACGTGTATGAATCCTTTACATTTGCATAAAACAAATCCAAGGTCCTGTTTTCTCTTGTAGAGCAGCTGACAAATTGTTGAAATGTTGCAAGTGTAGTAGAGAGCGAGGCATGATTAAAATCACCAGATATTGCCACAAATGCATTGGGGTGCTGTGTCTGTAGCTTAGCAACAATGGAACTGATGACATCACATGCATTGTCGGCAACGGCTGAAGGTGGAATGTAAACAACTGCCAAAATTACACTGGTGAACTCTCTTGGCAAATAATATGGACGAAAACTCACTGCCAAGAGTTCGAGATCTGGGCTGCAGAGACGACACTTCACAGTAACATGTCCTGGATGACACCATCTGTTGTTGACAAGCACTGCTACTCCACCACCTTTCCTTTTTCTGCTCGTCTTCAGATCTCTGTCTGCTCATACAGTCAGGAAGCCTGGCAGACAGACGTTGGAGTCGGGGATATGATCCAGCAGCCACGTCTCCGTAAAACACATAACACTGCATTCACGGTACTCTGGCTGAGTCCTTGTAAGGGCTTGGAGTTCATTCATCTTGTTAGCCAGTGATCTTACGTTGCCCATTATGATCGATGGAAGCGATGGCTTGAACTTCCTCTTTCTCTGTCTCCTTTTCGCTCCTGCTCTGCATCCACGTCTCCTCCTTATCAACTCATCGGGGATTTGTGGTTTCAGTTGAGGTATTATTTCAGCTTTTGCGATGTTAATCAGCTGCTCCCGGCTGTAAACCACATTGTTGCCATGGTTACGCATCATAACAAATTGTCAAAAAGGGAAAAATTTACAGCAAAAATCCTTCCAGCTTCACAGCACCAAAAACTAGAAAGTATACAGGTCAAAAAAATGCAATCTTCTTTAAGAAAAAAGAGGAACCAATGTACAAAAAAACAAAACTTAATATGTAGCCAACAGAGCCTCTCCAACATGCAGCCACCCAGAGCAGCGCAATTCTAGAATGAATGAGTCTGAATGAATATGAGTCTACTACCATTATCTAAGGATGTTCTTCCTTTCACAAATCCCATCTGGTCTACCTTTACATGTTTTGACATCATCAACTGTCGAAACAAGTAAAGGTAAACAAAACCTTAACCTGTCGATAATAAAGAAGCTCAAAACATATAACCAGTAATATTGTCTTAAAATTCTGTGCAACAACATGGGATTTCTCTGGAAGATCTGGTAGAGTTTAAGGTAAAATGTGTTTACCAGCCTTTCTTATGATAGGTTCAGATTTAAAGTAATTTAACAATTTTACCAACAGTGTGTCATCACTGGAAGTAGTATTAACGTTTTGGAGTGGCAAGTGATGGCAAGGAGGAATTCCAACCACAAAGACTCATGACCTCAGATAAATCCCAAAGATACCAGTGTAAAACATCTTAAAAGCTGACCAGGAATTATAAGAAAGTCTTAATTGTTGTAGTGCCAATAAAAGCTTTTTCACAGATTTTTGAGAAGGATATACATTTTTTCTATGTGTTTTTGACATGATAGGTTTTAATGACTCTAATAGGCAACAGCTCCAGTCAGCAAACAAACAGGTTTGTAGTGAGAAAAGATTTATTGAATGGAGTAAGAAGGGAACCGGAGGGTCGTCTCGGGAGGAACCAGGGAATGAGCCCCGGACTAGAAAAGGGAACAGGTGAGAGGTTAAAGACGTCTTTGCATAATTGTGGAATCAGGAAAGATACTAAGGAGGATCTTACTTGTGGTGCGTTCCATTTGTCCACCGAACTCAGTTTGCAAGTCGGTTTCCAGAATTACGAACCAGAAGATGCAAATAGAACGCCCCCGAGGTCGTATATACAGGTCGTCAACTCGTCAAGGCTCAGAGGACCACGAGTTCAGTTCCAAAATGGCTACCACGAGCATCACACATAAGTAAACATTGTGGTTTTCTACTATTTTAAGCACTTTTGTCTTGTAACCAAATGTAGAAGTCGTACACATAGCAGTGTATGCGGTTACCTATAGGCATGTCGCTACAGTCTTATTACGTGCTAAATACCGCCTAATAAGTTATTTTGTAGCCTGTGCAGTTTAAATTGGCTAGAGACGCTCCATGTTGCTATGACAACAATGCCGAGTCGAGCTACGGAATTTTTGCTTAAACAGCGGTTAAAACATTAATAGACTACAATCAAATAAGATGAAACATGAACTTACATTCTCCGCTTGCTATCCTCTTCTTCCATATTTTGATCATGAACCACAAACTTTGATTGTTGCTCTCTGTACTCTTTCAGAGCTAGCGCAACAGCAAGTTTCCTGGAGGCATCCATCTTTTCTCTGACCTGTTGTGTTGTGTGCAAAACAGAACGGAAAAACCTCCTGTAACTTGTTTTCAAACACGGATGTGACGTCACACTCGAGTTGCAAGTTGTGCTTACAAGACAAATAGAACGGGGCATGAGTTTCTGGAGGGTTGTGGTGAAGGAAAGGGTAAGTTGGAATCCGTGTGCAGTGGTTGGCCTGGAGGTGGATGAGTACAAACTGTGTGTCTCTGCAGGTGGACAGATTGATGGAGTCCGGAGGATGACCAGGAGCGACGACAGAGGAGGTAAGTTTACCAGTTTCAGGTAATGACATCTTCAGGGCGACGGCCAAGAGAGTGAGTATGGTGAAGAGTTACCAGCGGGGAAACAGCGCAGAGGCTGACCAGGAGAGAACCCAAACTGAAGGGATATTCTTGTAGAAGGTTCCGGAGAGAAGTCACAGGATTTTCTGGAAGGATCTACAAGGAGAGCAAAGGGTGAGCAATGGAACTGGTTTCTTGAGAATAGTTCAACAAGGATTTCTCTAGAATAGGTTTTGGCCAAATACCAAAATTATGCAATGATGAGGCACCAAGCTGGAAATGGAGACAAAACTGGCTTTCTTATTGCACCAGTAAGGAACAGGTTCAAGAACCAACAATGGTTAAGCACTGGAACAACTGGGTTGGATCTCCTACCTGATACTCGAAACAAGACAAAGCATGTCCTTTTGAGCACCAAGTCTTTGAGGTTGGAAGGTGTCAAACACTTAATCTTTAGTTCACTCCACAGATTCTCTATCAGATTAAAATCAGGACTCTGTCAGGACCACCAAATTGGCAATATCACCCCAGTCTGATATGTGTAAATGTTTGTATATAACAATAAATATATAATAACGCGGCACTTCTTGAAGTCTAATTCAAAGCATAGGAGTATAATCCAGGTAAACCTTTAGGTTAAATGAACAAGTCAGTTTGTTGAGCTCAAATTGCCTTTGTTTTACTTTATTTACCCTAAAATCTAAAACTTAAATTATAATCTCAATTTGAAACTCCAAATATTGTGTTTATAAGAGCAACCTAATGCCACAAAGGAGATGACCATTGCATGTCAGGTTCATTTATCTGTGGACATCCTCACTGAGCAGGAGCTAGGCTATATAACAAAATTTGTGCTACAATACAGTAATTGAATTATATAACCACCAACTCTTTGTTCAGATATCTGCTGAAACTACAGAACAATTTTTTTAAATGCTGTCACTTCAACAATAATGAGGAATTCTAACTGTCTATTTTTCACTATATAAGCATTTGCAGTGCAGCAGGAGTGTATGTGTGGCTATCTCTCAATGGTGCAGCAGTGTACAGGGATATCGAATAAGACATTGCTTCATGGAGAGAAAATTTCACTTTTTCACTATTTTTTGCGAAGTGGTTTGAATATGAAGCAGAGGCTAATAAAAGATTGGCCTGTCATAATGAATCAAGAGAGCCTGTGTCAAGTAGGCAGTGTGAGTCCATTCTTTCACATATCCATCTACTGAACAAGACTCCCTGTGCCTACGTGGCTGGAGAAAAAAAAAGACCAGTTGACACCCTATTTGGCTGTCTCTCCACTGAAATTAACATTAAGCCTGGGAGAAAGGGAGACAGTGTTTGGCACAGCAAGGCTTCATTTTCTCCCGGAGTGAACACCAGGGCCCAAAGGGACACCAAGACAGATTTGCATGCCACTTGCTATTCTCTGCTACCTGCTGCAAATTTATTATTGTGGCAAGTTGCTTCCCCAACAGCAACTTAGAGGACTTTTCAAATCTAAAAGGTATCTGCAGGCGGTCAAGAGACATATAGAAATCCCTGGCGCACACACACAAAGATAGGGGAAAAACTGCATCAAAAAGTAATCATGGAGATCAGAATACAGCTGTCAGCAGTGCCAAACAGAGAGTGATGCCTCTGATGAAGTGTTGGACTGTTTAGGAAACAAAGAAACTTTCCACACAAAAGTTGGTTGCTTCAGATTAAGTCAAGTAGTAGAACTATAATTGTGGCTCAGAGGGCTAAGACATTTCCTTTGTAAAACTATTGATATCCCTTGAACTTTTTGTGATGTTATAAACACAAGATTCTGTTTATTTTAGTAGGATTTTGTGTATCAGACCAATGGTTTTCAATTATTTTCTGTCATGCCCCCCTAGGGAACATATATATTTTCACCCCCCCTGAATTTAAATATTATTCAGAACCTGATAATAATAATAATAATAATAATAATAATAATAATAATAATAATAATAATAATAATAATTAGGGATGTAAGAAAAAATTGATACACCGATATATCGCAATATTTTATTTCCTGATATTGTATCGATATTCAAAACAAAAATATAAATTTTCTTTTTTTAATGGAACCATTAATGCTGACAGTAATTTTTGTAGTAAAATTAAAAGCATGGTTGGTAGTTTGTGGCTGTTTTCACCTTCTTCGTTCCAGTGGATCAACTAAATTTACTAATAAAACTGGATGTGTTGAAGTATGAAACAGGTTGGAGCGTTTAGAATGCTGTGACAGTTTTCCTACTGTTAAATTGAGTTTTAAAAATCACAATATATCGTCTTACTCATAGTTTCGGGATTTATCGCGATATATCGTATTGTCTCCCCTGTATCAAATCCAATCAAATCAAACTTTATTTATAAAGCGCTTTTCATACAAGAAGTTGCATCACAAAGTGCTTTACAGATTAAAATGACCCCACATAAAACCACCTTCCCTTCCCTCCCCCACAGATTTAAAAGCATGGTCACAGTTATACCCCCCTCCCCCCAACCCATCTCTCATGCACACACACAGTTAAAAGAAAAAGTTAAAAAGGACATTGGGCCGAGTGTAGATGAACCATGCAAGGAAACGCCATCAGAGGAGCCATCTGCCCCGGCAGCGGTAGACTAACAGCAGCAGCCGAGGCACCAACACAGGGCACCCAGTGGAGGCAAGGCCAAGACCCCCACCTCCACCCAAGCTCCACCTGGAGAGCACCCAGGGAGCCACAGCCGACCACCGCTCCCAGGGCAGAGGGCTCCCACAGAGGAAACACTGGAACGGGGATTAAGATAAATTAAAGTATAAAAAGAAACGGTCAATTAATGTGCTAAGATTAAATGGTAAAACTGATAAAAATATAATCATATAAAACATGCAGAGCAATTAAACAAACAGTGATAAATAATAATCAGTTAAAAGCTAAGCTAAAAAGGTGAGTCTTGAGCCTGCACTTAAAAACATGAACGTTCTCTGCAGCCCTGAGGTCCTCTGGCAGCCTGTTCCAGAGGTGAGGGCCATAAAACTGGAAAGACGCCTCGCCATGCGTGTGTGTCCTGACTTTTGGGGTGACAAGGAGACGGCTGCAAGAGGAGCGCAGAGGCCACGAAGGTTTATATGGTAAAAGCAGTTCAGAGAGATAAGAAGGCCCAAGACCATTAAGACACTTAAAAACCATTAAAAGAACCTTAAAGTCGATCCTGAAATGTACGGGGAGCCAAATCAATGATTTTAAGAGCGGTGTAATGTGCTCCCGCCTCCTGGTCTTCGTCAGGACACGTGCTGCTGAATTTTGTAGTAGTTGTAAACCTGATATACTCTTTTTGGGAAGACCAGAAAGCGTTTTTGCCTATTAACATCCCTAATATTATTATTATTATTATTATTATTATTATTATTATTATTATTATTAATAATAATAATAATAATAATAATAACCTGTACAAACCCTTGGCACATTCTGCATACAATCTTTGATTATCGAAACAGATTAATAAAATGAGCTGCAATAACTTCAATTTTAAGTTCTTGCAGCTCATTTTATTGTTTTAAGTCTTAAGTCTCTCTTAAGTCTTAATTCAAATGGTAACATTTAATCAAGACTGCTCAGTCTGTGATCATCAGAAGAGAAAAGGCACAAATAATTCACTAAGATATGCCTTTTTAGACTAAACAATAACAATTAATACTCTGTTAAACTGTAAACATTGGTTACTTATTAGCTTCATCAGCTTATTCCTTTTCAAATTTATATAATAACTATTTATCATTATTATTAAATCCCTTTTATAATTTTCCCAGGTCAGTTTTTTTTTTTTTTTTTTTTTTTTTACAAAATTCCACTTCATCCCAAAAATCTTTTTATGAATTCCACTAGAAGATCCAGTTGGGGTAAACAATTTCAGTATTTAAATGTGCAAAACTGGTAAAGAAATACCTTAAAAGACTTGCAGTTGTAATTGCAGTGGTAGGTGGTTCAAGTTAGTATTGACTTAGGGCCTCTGAATACAAATGTATGCGAACCCTGGCAGATTTGCAGTTAAATATTTGCAGATTAATCTATTCATGGATTTTTTTTTTCTGTAGAACGTAACGCCAAATTATTTGAGGAACATCTGCCTATTACTGATTCTTTTCCATACAGCATATCTAAAATATTCATTAAAAATGCAACTTGTGAAGCTAAAATACCTCGGCATAATGCTACCTGACTGGCACTTGCAAAGCAGCCAATCTAGGAGCGCCATTCATTTTACTTTGCTTGCACCGCCAACAGCAGAGATAAAGAAAACCTATTCTCTCCAGAGAACAGTTGGGGACAGTAGTTCATGCCTTCATTACATCACGGTTGGACTACTGTAACTCTCTATATCTTGGACTCAGTCACTTACACGGTTGCAACTTGTACAAAATGCTGCTGCACGCCTCTTAACAGGAGCACGCAAAAGGGAACACATAACACCTATTCTGGCTTCCCTTCGCTGGTTGCTGGTGTATTTTAGAGTTCATTTGAATGGTTTTTAAGGTTTTAAATGGTCTTTCCCCACCTTATTTAATCGAGCTGCTTCATCAGTATACACCTGCCCGAGCACTCAGGTCAGCTGACCAACCTCTCCTGGTCACACCTAGCTCTAAACGGAAGCTTAGAGGGGACCGGGCTTTCTCTGTTGGTGCCCCTAAACTATGGAATGCCTTACCTTTGTGCATCAGACAGGGCCCTTCATTATCCATTTTTAAAACTAGCTTAAAAACCCATCTGTACTCATTAGCTTTCAACCCAAATTGAAACTTGATTTTATGTTGATTTTATGCTGTTTATTTTATGCTGTTTCCATGTTTATTTTAAACTATTTAATATTTGATCTTTTGCAGCTTTTGCTTTTAGCATTGCTAAACTGTGAACCAACTTTTAGATTGTGTTTTACAGGGTTGTTTTACACGTTTGAATTGCAAGACGACTAGACTTCCCACTAAATGACAGTCGCACCGTAATGGTTTGCACAACAAAACATCCCATTCACAGGAGTATTTATAAAGGTTAGGGAAATATGCTTTCACACAGAAATAGGGATAATCTTGCATTTCCTTTCTATTGTATTTAAATCACCTCTATTACTAAACCTGCAGCACTTTTTTTTTCTTTCTTGTGTTGTATTAAGAAAAATTTAATAGTAATCATTCAAAATCTGAATTGGCAATCAGACCTAAAAGAACAACAGAAATTGGTATTGGCCAGAAAAACCTGATTGGTGCATCTATAGATAAAACAGACCTGATGTTTGACTCCTTGAGCAGGGCATCTAACGACATCTACCACTATGAGCCTCTGTACTGAAGCATGCTTGAAGGTCATGAAATAACCGGATGAAGAAATATGGTTGAAGTCAAGGTCAGTGGCGCCAATTACCTTTCCTTTGTCCCCTACAAATGAGTATCGTTCACCTGATTATCTATTATCATGTTATTGGATGTAAATTTAACAAGCTGTTGAGAGGACTGGAAAATCAATACCTTTTAAATGCTGTTTATGCGTGATTAACGGTTAATATCCTCACAAATTATTTAATATAATAAGGTCATTTGTCTTTCACATGAGCCTGGAACCCTGCAAAGAATAATAGAATAATAAATGAGGACACTACTGAAGAGGAGATTTCTGATGCTTTCTCCAGCTCCATTTTATTACCCATATCCTCTTAACAGCTACAAAGCTGCACTATGGTTATTTTATGCAAGTCATAAAATTAGGCTGAGATGGAATTAGCAGACTCGGGGCTCTTTATAGGTCAAGCCGGTAGTTTATGAGCCCACGACTCCCTAGCACTATTGTCAGGAGACTAGTTAGAGGGGTCTTTAAGCATGATTTAATATGTCCCTGCCTTGGAAAATAGTTAAATAGCTAATTAAATGGAGGAGTTAATTTACATATTAATTGACCTTCCAGTAATATTTATATTGATGCCTACATGAGGATCCCTTGTCTTCATTGCCTTTCATCATAGTTGGTTTGAGCAAATATGGTGTAACTTTTTCTGTTTAAACTCAAGTTTCTTTTTATTGTCGCCAGAGAGGAGCTGTGTACTCCCTATCAGAGCCAGCTGGGGTTTTGTGCATGGAGGGCTCCTTTTGTTGGCGGATAATGGAGGAAGCCCCATAAACCGCGATGGCAAGTGCTCCGGGGGGCCAGTGGAGGAGCTGGAGGACGGTGCCTGTGTCAAAACTGCTCTTAATTATATCTCTAATCACCAGCCGGCCTGCCAACAGAAAAGGACCCGGGGGCTCGACATTAGCCCAACAGTTGTACAGAATTAGCACAACATTTCACCTGCTAAGCTTTTCCAAATAGGCACTGATGCAAAGACACAGACATGTGCACACACACCGCTCAGCCAAGCTGCCTCTTCAGAGACATAAATCTGTTTGTTTGCTACTCTCCACACCAGCCATTATGCTCCAGAAGAGATTTGTGCCGCATTTTCTATGATAATAATCTCTGTCCCTGATGCCGCCTCTGCATGCTGCATTGTCATGTTGATGTCCGCATGGCCGTCGAGGGGTAATGATGACATGGATCAACGATGATAGATTGGAAGCACATTGTTTGTTTTCGACAGGGGGCGCGTCCATTCTGCGTGCCGTGTTGTTAGCATGGTAAGTGTGTCTTCCAGCCTATTATCCGCCTGATCATTTGTCACAAGCCTGTCTTCACTTTGTCTCCCACATTCTTTCTGGATAATGACCCCTCAAATGAATCTGCATATGAGGCCTGCATTCAACAATAGCAGCCATGAATTGGCTTTATGAACTTGAAATGTTGCAACTTGCAGTAGTGTAGAAGTTGTGACTAAGAGATTTGCATGATTGATATTTTTTAAGGCAAAAATATTTAAACTTGTAAAATGACACACACTTAAGATGTGAAAAAGTTATTCATGGCTGTTATTGATCTTCCATTATCAGTCCCCTTGTGGCGTGATCTCCTGCTGATTTTGAAAATATGGCTGCCAGCCCGAACTCCCTGATCCAGTACCGAAAACCAGCAGCTGCCCAGCAGACCCATTCAGCCATCAGCAGCACCTCAGGGCCATCAGCACCCATCACTCATCGAGGCTAAATACCCTGTCAAAGGGTGCTGTGGCAGCAAATTGAATATTGTTATGATCCATAAAATTTTCTCATCAGTGCACTGTCCATGCTCCTGTTGTTAACATGTTGATGTGAAACCGAACAGCTTGCGAGAGAAGCTTCACATTAATTTTCTGGCAGAAAACAAAATAGAGCTCCAGCTAACACAAACATGCCTAAATCCCTTTACTGATTAAAATGTACTTAAATATCAGCAAAACGTAATGAACAAACAACGGAAAAAAGTCCAGTTTATTCATGTAGCCATTTCAAGGTAGCTAGCTACCTTACAAAATAAACAGAGCCAATTAATTTACATTTACATACATTCAAATTAGGTCAAAATTAGGATTTAACCCACTTTTAATACAGTTAGATAATCAAATTCTGATCCAGTCTCACACAGTTCAATTCAAATTTGAACCCAAAGATTTTCTAAGGTAAAGAGCTCACATTTTCTTCAGCTTTTGTTTTATATTTCCAGACAGTTTAAATACTTGTAAAGTACTTAAAGACATACCGGTAACTTTCCATTTCTTAGATATACATGTTTTTAATCTAAATCAATTTTCTTGCCTGAACTGGGATGGTATTTGCATTTAAACCGCTTCTTCTGACTATAGTGTGTGTCACTTCATACACTGCCACCTATTGAGCAACCAGTGCAAGCTTGAAAAATACATTCTTCAAACCTTGATGGGAATCAGACAGATATAGAGACCACCCAAAGAATACCTTGCCAGTCTAAGTATGAGACCCATACAGGTAAAAAAAAAAAATATTCGGACATCAATAAAAGCCATTAAGGACTAACACCATTAATAATAAGAAATTTATGGTGTCAAAAAAATTGCACTAATTCCTTTGCTCTAATTCCTGTGACTTGGATACCATGAAGTGGATACCATGCTTCACTGGCCATATTTTGACTGAAATATATATTTCTTTTCATCATAGTAGTAGTGTTAGAGAAAATATTTTAACAACAGTAGCTGTTTCGGCTGTGAAAAAGACAAAAAGGAACCAAATTTGTATTTTTTGTTATTTAATTCAGTTATGTGATTTAAAGTTAATTTGAATTTATTTTGTAAGCCTGAAGTGCTGTACATAATGTTAGGAGTATCAATTAGTATTAAGGTAGTGACAGTGCTGGAAGTGTCTCCGAAAAGGAAGAATCAGGATACACAAGATGTACACAGTAGCTGAATATGCAGAGGAAGCTCAAGATTTGACACTTTACAGAGTTCAAGGACAAAATAAATCATAATATCTGGGAGCTCAAAGAGAACCTAATTCAGTGTGAAAGTTTTCTTTTTGGGGCGTAGTTAGATTTGATTATCATTCACCAAGGACTTCGTTCTGGTTTAGTGCTATGAACAAATTTTTTTGTTGTTTTTGTGGTTGATGTTGGAAGACTCACTTCAACAGGGAGGGTCTGAGTAGTCAAGAACAAAGGGCTACATGAATTTATTTTTATTACGCCAAGCAACACTAAAATGGTAAAAGATGTCACATTATTTAATAGCAATACGTTCATAAAATCTAATAGTGTTTGTCACATACATTTTTCAAAATCTAAATCCATGTTGTTCGCAAGTGGACATTTGAAAAAACTCAAATGTTTAAAAAACACTTTCATGCCAAAGGAGAACGGAAAACACAAAAAAAATCTTGATTGAGGCTAACACCATCGTAACAAGATCATGGATGCATTCATGCATCTGGGAAATGCTATAGAATCCCCCGAAAATATTTCGGAATTGCAGCCCAATTCAAAAAACATCAGACATGTTTGGTTACAAGGCTGAAGCTACCAGCAGGACAGATAAAAAAACCAGCAACTGAACAACTAAAATCCCAACTTTTTCTTATGTGTTTTGTGTGCAGATTAATATCTAGGTTGCCCTCTTCTAAAGAAATATAAGCTCTGAAGCACCAGTTCTTGATATTTTTCCCAAAACTTGCTGTTGGTTTATTTTAAATGCTAAAAGTTAGCTGGAGGCTGGTTTTGTGCAAAGAGAGCCTGGGAGCTGCCAGCTGTGCAATAACCATAATCTACCCAGGCACTCCTTCCCATCCTATCCCTTCGCCAGAGTGCAGCATTTCCAACTGAATAACTCTATAAAATGGACACCTGCCACGAGACCCTGCATGCATCACCAGTGCAAGAGTGCCAAGCACAATCGCCCAGCAGTCACGGCCAGTTGCCTGCTGATATATCAGATGTGATCCCAGAGAAAGGGTTGAGTGCCCCCTACCAAATGTTAAAGTTATTTGTTCTTGTCATTAAACTAAACTTTATTGTGACCCTCTCTCGCTGTTATTGCACTACTAGCAATTCTGCTGGACTGAACTTTATCATTGCAGCTGTCTTTGAATCTCAGGGGCTCAACCACTGTAGATCACAGAGCTATAATTCCTTGTTGACCTCTTTGCTCTGATGGCCAAAGAGTATAGGGAAAAAAAAGAAATAAAAACGGTTAATAATTTAACAAATTGCTATTGGATTTGGAGTCTTATAAAATGAGTGAAGTTTATTTAAAAAAAATGCACCAATCCAGATGTCTGTACTGGTGTTCACAAATGACTGACTGATTAACTTTTTAAAAGGAAAAACCTTTGGAAGACCAAGAGACTGTGCAACACTAACACATACTTACAAGAGAAAAATGTATACTGATAACTTTTTTAAGCTATAAGAAAACCAATGTTTTCTTAACATATATATAATTAAATATGTTTGTAAATTAATTAATTGGTTTAATATAAATTTAAAAAAATCAACAATTCATGTAACAGGCTTTTTGTGATTGAATGTACTTCAGTTCCTTATTCAGCTAAGTTTTAGCTGAAAATATTTTGGGATCCTCTCTGCAAAAAGCTAGTAACCATCCCATTAATCAGTTGGCACAGGGAAAGTCATCATTATTCTTTTTATTATGGAAATTTATATAAAAGTCTTGGTTTTAACATTTAAAGCTGATAGTGGGAAATGAAGGGATGCTGATACTATTGTAATGAAAAGAGTTGTGATCCATGCATGTTTGCCTTGCCTCAGTGTGCTTTATCACCAACTATAAAGGCCTTCGCTCACTAGCTTTACGCCATCTTAAGAATGTTTCATTTGTCATCTATTTTTTTAAGGTTTCCACCCTCACTGACCCTAAATATGTTGCTCAGAGAAAAAGCATTTAAAACAATATTAGAAAGAAATATGTTATGCAAAAGTGTGTGTGGATCATTAAGAGGCTCAAACTGTTATACAAACATTAGCGTTCGAGAGGGACAATGCAATGTGGCGGTTTTTACAGCTGGTGTGATTCCGAGGGTTCCTGAAAGAGACAATGCGGTCATAGAAAATATAAACTGCTGATAAATGATGGGACATAAAACTGCAGCCCATGTCCTGTCAAGCTCGGGTGGCTTCCAAATTTAAACTGCCTTAATTTTCGCCTCCTGTGAATACTGCTAACATCCTCTTTCTCCTCTAGCATGAAGAAAGGGATATTTTTGCTGAAATTTAATGAGATAGTGTTACGCTTGATTTGTGCCGTTTTGCATTTTTAGACATAAATGTGTTGAAATTATGACACTATCTATGGTGAAACAATAAGTCTAAGCACAGGCATACAGTTGTGATTCAGCTAAATTGTCCAAAAGTGTTTCTTAGAAGCAAGACTCGGGAACATTTCCATCCATTTTTTTTGTCACCTAATATTTTAGGCCTGACAATCGTGAAACCTTTGTAGCAACTTTTTGCTATTTTAATGTCCATACAGTGCCTATAAAAAGTACTCACCCCCTGGGATGTTTTACCTTTTTATTGCTTTTACAACTCAATCACGATCAACAAGATTTGGGCTTTTTTGGCAAAAAATGACAAGAAAACCCCATTTAATGTCAAAGTGAAAACTGATTTAAACGAAATTACATTTAAATAAAAATATGTGGATGCATAAATGTTGATCTAGCTGCCCAGATGAAGAGGGCAGGTGAGCAAAAACCCTTTGCAAGTGAAAGAAAGTTAAAGCTTTACCTTCTAACTGGTCTCCAAAATCAATGGTTTTCCCAATACTGTAAAAAGGGCAAGTTTTTGCTCCTTGAAGATGATGGTACATAACTTGTCCATGGAACATAAATGTGTCCGCTGGTTAGGCAGGATGAATGGATGACGACATGCATGCCTTAATAAAATGGTTTTTAAGGCCTCATCCAGATCTTCTTACCAAGGAAGCATTATATTAAAGCCAGGCAAGAAGCTGGGCTTAGTAAATGTAATGGATTGACGACGAAGTTTAAAAGCACCAAGGGAGTAGGCCATTATGCAAAACAGGGCTCGCTCAAGTAATCGGAGCCTTGTCTCTCAGCTGCCAAAGACAAAGAACACATGCAGAGGCCTTGATTGCTTTGTAAGGAGCTCTCTGTGTAGCCATGATGGATTCTGGTATTTTGACTGTTAATATGTTTGAATGAAAATTATTTATACATTTTGGTGAGGCTGAGCGCCTTTCCCTGTGATTACTACATTTGAAAATGAGATCGGAGGAGCAGGAAATTTCCATGTCACGGAGGGCCTGATGTATTCTCAGATTATGGGCTGATTGCAGCTCAGATGAGCATCGGGTAGAATCATTTGCTGCGCCTGTGACAACTCCCCATTCCTGACAAGGCCTTTTAGTTTCCACGGTTATTGATGCATTCTGCACAAATACAACCCTTCGATGTTCCCTGCTGCCAGATTATAGGTATGAAAGAGAAGCGCTTTGTTTTGTGTGTGTGTGTGTGTGAGAATGGAATGAAAGCAGGTTGTTTAATGAAGTCAGTGGCAGGGAGACGAGCAGCAAGGAAAGCATCCTAAATGTTCTTTACCCAACAGCCTACAGAAGAACTGATCAAAAATGAATTGAGGAGTATCTGCGTATGGTAAAACCTGAGCAGACAATCAGATGTGCCGGTTCATTAGGGACAAGCATTATGAGAGGAACAGGAGCCTCAGCAAAAGGGATTCATAACATGTAAACAATAACGAGGTCAATGGAGGTTAAATATATGTGAAAGAGAACAAAATAGCTTTATGCACATATATACATGCACAGTTGTTCAGTTAATTTACAAATGACCTCATGTTAGTGCCCTTATCTAGCTAAGTTCCTTGCTACCAGTCCTGTTTTCCACTTTGATTCTGAATAACATCAGTAATCAGTTGTTCTCTACTTGTATCTTGGCTTTGTTTTTTCTCTTTAAGGTATGCATACTGACATGGGCGTAACAACCGCGGGGTACGCGTGGGACATGTCCCCCGCACTTATCGTGTCGGTGGCCTGCGTCCCCCGCACTTCTTTCCAGCCTTTAAAGCCGCCTTAACCGTTAGTATGCGGTATCGGATTTTTACAAACTGTCTTTGAATGCACCATAAGCTAACAGCCAATGGGTAATCGTCAAGTGCTGGAGAGAGCAGAGAGAGCAGCACAGCACAACATGTCTAACAAGCCAACCACAGCCAGCAAAAGGCAAAAAACTTTGGACAGTTTCTTCCATACAAGCTGTGTAAGTTGAGTTATGCTGTTGTGTGCCGATGAGATTAGCTAAACGATGTGTTAGATACCGGCAGGTATCATTTTCAAAATCATATTACTTGGTAACAATAGCACTTACATATTCTCACTGTCATGGAGGAAACTTCAGAGCAATTTCTTTTCAAAGAGATCACAGCCATGTCTCTACTCAAAAGGGTATAAGAACAGCTTTTTTTTAAATTATTCTTCGAAAAAAACTGTTTGAGAACAGCTTTAATTTTAATGTGGGTATGCGTTTTTAAAACATTTGGGGCGAAAACTACAAGAACGTTAATTAACAATACTAATGTTGGTGTTTAGTTAAGCTATGTTACCTTGCTAGATTATGCTTGTAATGAACCCAATTCTCTTCCATTTCCAAGTAGAGCCAGTGCTCACTATTGCTTTCCACATATTTGAAAGAAATCCTTTGTACACAATATTAGTGATATTATCAATCTTTAAAAGTGGTATTTATCAGTCTTTTATCAATCCACATTGTTTTTACCTTTATTTCCACAATATAAAGATCAGGGTTAGGGAGGAGGGATAACGCCAGAGGCCAGCAGCAGGGGAGAGGATGCAAGTTTTTTTTTTTTTTTTTTTACAGGTGAAGAGAAATTAAAATGGGCTAAGATAAGACATCAATTCCTAGGCTAAACTAAGCAGGTATCAGGACAGGGTTTTTAAAGATTTTTTAAAATTGCTGTGATTCCCACTTCAGAAATATCTTTTGTTTGTATTTTTATTTGTAGCTCAGGGAGAAACCCTTGTGACAGGGCAAAAACCAGGCTGCAGAACTGACAGTCAGGCAGAAACAGAAGACTGTTATATAGCAGGAGATTAATATTCTATAGCCGCTCTAAAGCCACATCAGCCAGATCCCAAGACCATTGTTTGCCAGAAGTTGACTGATAAAACTCTAAAATTTCAGAGAGAGTGGTATGAGAACTTCCCCTGGCTTCATTTCCTCCCAGGTGTTGAAGGAGTATTGTGCTTTTACTGTCACAAAGCTTTTTTTCAGAAAACATCCCAACTTGCTAAAAACAGAGAGCAAACATTAATTTCCACTGATTTTTTAAATCTGGAAGAAGGCCCTTGAAAGCTTTGCATTACAAAGTAGGTCAGAATGTAGCTTTGACAACACAAATCTATGAGACTAGATCCGTGGATGTGCAACTGTCTAATGTAAAGGCATCACAGTAAGAGGAAGCATGAACCTGTTTGTTAAAAAAAGTGCTGTACAGTTCTTGGCAAGGCAGGGTCTCTCTCTAAGAAGGCATGATGACGGCGAAGGAAATTTTGCTCACTTATTGAAATATAAATCTGAGGATGACCCCCAACTAAGGAAATGGTTAAGTTCCAAAGTTGACTACATAAGTCCCCAAATTCAAAATGAAATCCTAAATTTATTCTGCCACTCAATAGTGCATGGAATTGCAGAAAACATCAGGTCTCTTCCACAACTGCAGTTTTGTGATTGTGGTTCCCATTCATACCTCCACTGAGTTCCTCCAATTTCATGCATCTCACATGTCAGAGTGACTGCATGTCTCTCCCCTGTATACAACAGGCCCTTTGGGTTGCAGGATCACAATTGGCTTAGAAACTGTTAAACAACAAGACAAAACACAGTTTTCAATTGGAAAACTCTTTTCCTACTGAATATAAACATTTAAAAAATCACAACGTTATGTAAAGTAGTTTAGGTTCTGAGCTCCTAATCTCCATGATGAAGCTTTACTTCATCATGTCCAAGTATTCATTTGGACCATCCTGTCGTTATTATCTCTGTTGTCTAACTTGAAGACAGCAAATGTCTTTTCAAACAGCTGGCTGAATATTTCTTTACTAAAACTTGTCTTTGCTTTAAATAACAAAATCACAGTGAGAACTTAAAATATCCCAATTTGACTACAAACATGGAGTAGACATTTAGGAAGTGCATTTTTGCTGTTTATTTTACATTTAAAATGTCCCCTTCACTTCTGAGGTGATGGTTACGCCCTTGCATACTGACCCCCATCTATGCATGGATTTTTTTCATATATTTCTTCAGTCTAAAACAAAGCATGTTAACTTAACTGGAAACTCAAAAGTAACTAAAAATGTGAATGTAAGTATATCCCCTCATCAGTCTTTGTATTACCTCCTTGATTAATTGTGGACTTGTCCAGGATTATGCCTTTTACTTATTGCTCTGACTGTAGATATGGTTATGTTTAATAGAGTTGGTATTTTTTCCTGTGACAATTTCTTGATCTATGGAGATTAACACACATCTGAGTAAACATTTTTTTAATTAAAAATCAGAGTAGTGGCTTATAAAAAAGGATCTTTGTGTGAAAAAGTCATGAATAAGCTGACACACCAAGCTACTTAAAAATAGATGTAGCATGACTAAAAATGCTTCAATCGAACCTTTTTATAAATACATTGTTAAGGATTCAACTAATTGTCAACCGAGATACTTTATAAAAGATTTCCTAAAGTATCTACCCCGCTCACTTAATAAAGATACTCAAATTAAAAGGGACATTTTGAGTGTGAGCAACTTCTACTGCCAGAAATAAGAGAAAGAAAAATATTTTATTTTTAAGAGTTTACCAGGGATCTCCATAGTCATGGAGGGTATTTGTTGCATGTTAGGATATTTATTTAGCAAACAAAATATATTAAAAGCTGAAAAATAAAAAAAATAACATCCAACAACAGTAATGCCAAACACATTTATTTTCCACAGCCCAAAAAACAAATCAGACTTTGTAAAGCGTGTTTAGATTCTTCCACCTGAGCTCTGCAGCTCTTACGAAGGTACCATGGGTCTCTTGGAGGCTTCTCTGATTGATCCTGGTTACACAGACTAGAATATTTAATGTAACCAAAACTGGCTATTAATGCATCAAACAATAGCAGGAAGTAGATATTAAATGGAAAAATGCAAACCAGAATTTAAACACATAATCCAAACCTAAAATCAGGTTATTTGAGGAACATGCGGTTATCACATTAACATAAATACATAAATACGGTGATGCAGTCTTAATTTTTTAAAGGTCAATATTTAATTGGGCTAAATGCTAATATATAATTTTCCTTTCAGTTAGAGGTCTTTATAACTTCATTTTAATCCAAATTTGTTTTGTTTAAGGGACCCCTTAACTGTATTTTAGACGTATTTTGGACCAAAATAAAATGCTTTGCTTGAAAGCAACTCAGAAGATACTGGTTTATGACAACACATTCATGTGGCATCTTCTGTTTTTCCAGACTTAAACAGCACGTTTTGAACTGATAACTTTTGTTGTGATTTGTCACTATTTACATTCCATTTCAAAAGTATTAATATTGATGTGAAATTACTATCAAAGTTGACAAATATTTTACAAATAAAAATCTGATAAGTGTGGACTGCATATATATTTATCCCTTTGAATGAAAACTTTGTATAGGAAACTTCTGGGCATGACTCTACCTAACATGCAAATTCGGCAGACTGAAAATGTTGCTCATTCTTCCTTCAAAAGAACTCTAGCTTACTCAGATTGAACGGAAAGTGCCTGTAAATAACAATTGCATGTCTTGGCAAAGATTCTCAACTGGATATAGGCCTTGACTGTAACTGGGCCATACTAACACAATGATATATAGTGTAACCTCATCACATTATGGCTCTGATTGTACTGTATCCTTTTCTGTTGGAAGGAAATCCAGTATTACTTTGCTTTTAGTTCTATCTATTTTTCCATCCGCTCTGACCACCTTTCTTCATCCCTGCTAAGAAAAGCAAGCTTAGGCTTAACTGTATGATGCTGCCACCAACACCAGGTTTCATTATACGGATTGTGTGTTCAGGGTGTTGTTCAGTGTTTGTTTTACCCCAAACAGGGTTTTGCATATACAGTTAGACCAAAAATTATTTACACCCCTGGCAGATTTATTTTTTAAATTATTTTCATTCAACCAAGACGTTTGTGTACTGATAGAAAATAAGACAGGCATTTCTCAAAAGATAATAAAACATTGTAAAATAGGTATCGATTTAGAAAAAACACCAATTTTTTAATTTAAAAATGGTATGTTAAACAATATTTATACCCTTCTAAATGACCAATGAAAGAACTTTATTGGCATCGCAGCAATAAAAACACATTTTATAACTGCTTTCTAGCTTTTGGCATGTTTTCACAGGTATTTTGACAATTTATCTTTGGTGATGAGCTCCAAATCCCTTGAGGCTGGAAGACTCTGTGCCTTCACCCACATCTTTTGCTCGCTCCACAGATTCACAATCAGGCCATATTATGAATATTACTTTAGGTCAGAAGAAACATGTTGGTATTAAATTAAAAGATTACTTTAGAACTCAATCTGTCAGGGGTTTGAATAATTTTGTGCTTTCCTTTATTTTTGTCTCTTCTGACTTTAACACCTCCTTCCATATGTTTCTGGTGTTCCCCCTACCTGATTTGCAACAACAGCTTTCTTCTTCCAAAAAGAACAGATTTGTGGAATGCAGGACTAATAAATGCCCTTTCAACAGATTCTCCCTCCTGAACGGCATCCTCTGTAACTTCCAGCGTTACTATGGTCCTATTGGATGCGCCATGCTTTGGTAGGACTGAAGTTGTGCCACACTTTGCAATGTTCAGATGGTGAAATAAGCAGTCCAACCGGAAATTTGTAAACCTTGTGACAGTGTTTTAAACTTCTTCAAAACACTATCCCTGTTCCTCAGTCTTCATGATGCTTTTTGTTCACTAAAAAACCTTGGAGGCCTTCACAGGACCACTGTATTTAAACTGACTAACACGGACTCTACTCACAAAATTGATGGCTTATGAAGACAATTGGTTGCACTGGATTGAAAGATTTTAGAGTAAATAGGATGGCAGCAAATGTGGGACACCCTTTTTTGATTCTATTTATTGTAAAACAGTTTAAAATTTTTCTGCAAGACTGTATTGATGAACTATACCAACATTTAAATTAACTCAGTGGTTGTACAAAGTGCTTTATAATCTGTTTTTAAAAAGAAATACTGTACCTACATTAGTAGGTCACTTCAAAGACTTGTCATTTCCATGACTGACTGATCCATTTAAAGCAAAACAGTCCCCTGAGAGCGGTTACTCGATTCGGTGCACTGGTACTTCTGAAAACATGGCATGAGTTAATTTTTCTTTCATTATACCTTTCAACAATATTTAAGATTAAATTTAGGCTTCTGTTTTTTAAAATAATTAAAAAAAAACTATAACAGTATTCATAATTTAAATCAGTGAAAATCTTTTCTTGAAGAAAAATTGGTGAAGAATGGATAGGGGATCAATGTCACCTTTAAATAAAAGAAAAAATAAGTTAAGAAACAAATTGGACTCGCCACAAAGACAGATGCGCACACACTTGAATGTTCATGTTCAGTCAGCGCCCCCGGGCTTGCTTGGGTTCAGTTGTCTCATCTCCGTCCCTCGCTTTTGTGGCGTGATTTGAATACAAGCCTTGTTTTATGGAGGAAAGTAATTGGAAGTCTGTGATTTACTGCAGTGTATACAGGGATTGCATCCAACAAAATATCTGCAAGCAGGGAATAATCACTTTGCAGCCTGCTGCTGCATTTATCTGGACACAGGTATATTTTCACCACCGGGTGTTGACAGTGTTGACTATTAGCCAGCAAATAAATTATTCAGTACTTACAAGAGAGTGGGGGAAATGGGGAAAATCTCCTTTCCAGAGCTTACAACAGGACAAAGAGGTATGCGGTAGCAGAAAAAAAGGGACAGTCATTTTTTCTTCAATTACAAAAGGCAAATATTTATTATTTATAAGTACTTGCCTTGTATGGGTTTAAATGTTATTTATGAACCTGTTGCATAGTGATTTCCAATGTAACTCATTATTTTTAGCTGGAGGGTGTTGTAAAGGAGCAAGGATATGTTTAATGACACTCTGCTAGTCGGTGCAATTACACTGTAATCATTATGTAAAATGTCCTATTAATTAAACCAATTTCTGCTAGGGGAACATCTTTTCCGCAGGGCCTGCGCCTCATCTTTCAGACGCCTATCTGCGTCCTGTTTTTCACCAGGTCCTTATTATGTTGCAGCTTCACTGCATGCATATTTATAACAGGATTTTTTTATTGTCCCCAAGATTTCTGAACAGTTTTAGATTAATGAAGAAAATCTGCTACTGATGTGTGAAATGAAAGATAGATTGTTTCCATTGTTTCCAGGTTAACAACATTTGTATTTTGCAATGGCTTGACAATTTGACAAACACTAAACATGCAGAGAATATATCAATGTACCGTGCAGTAAATGTGTGCAAATGAGAATCAGACTATTTTATTGGTTTGTTTGTTTGTTTGTGTTTTCGATTCTGTCATCTTAATTTAAGGATGAGATGCAAAATAATTGCATTAGGAGAAGAATTCTGTGGCTGCTTAAAAACAGCGGCAACCGAAACAGAAATCCAAATTTGTTGTCTTTAGGAAAATGTTGGTGTAAGCAATCCCAGCAGGACGAAGCGGTTGACCCATCTGGCTCTTTATCTGCTGTTCTGGCAGTCCTAATGTTGCTGCCGTGACCAGGGGTCAACAGCACTTCCAATGCTCTTCAGACACAATCTGTTTTCTTTACTTCTTGGCACAAAGGAAACGATTAAGAAAACAATTCGATAGTGCGCAAGAACACACAGCAACATCTACATTGCAAATAGAGTAAGTGGGATGATTGCTATTCAGAAAGGATCATTTGAAATAGGCCCTCTCTTTGCAAGAGTGCTTATACAAGAGGTTCACTTTAGAATACAATGTTTGCAATGGAAATCTAAGAGAGAACTGATTTTGTGGCAATAGTGGATAACAAATAGCAAATAATTTCAGTACAGTGGATTTAAGGAAGAATTCATCTCAATAATTCCAATAAACAGCAATTCCTTAATAATGTGAAAAAGCAAAAAGTGAAAACTTTAAGGATTTGATTGTACTGTCTTCCTCCACTCATTTTCACTGTATAAACCTTTTTCTTTTATTGTCTGATATTGTCAAACAGAATTGTTCATGTTTTAGCTCATTTAGGATCACCAGATGTATTTTTGTGTGCTAAATTCCATAATTATGAGCAGGATAAAAAAATAAACCTTTTTCAAAATCAGACAGACACACAGATTAATTACTCACCTGAATCAACTTCAAGCCAAATGTTAATGTCAAGAGATACGGGAGAAAACATTTGCTGACGTCCAAATGGCTACTTGTAGCATCCAATCACTCCAAATCCTATAAACCGTAAGTACAAGTTGGAGGAATGTCAGCTGATGAGATGGGATTTTCCCAAGGCTTGGATGCTGAATTTAGGTACAGCTGGCACACTAGGTTGATGAAATATGAAAAGAACTCCAAAATAATTTCAAGCTGCTATACCAACTCAGCAAATTAAGCTTGCTTAAAGCATTTTTTTCATGCCTCTAAACAACTTTCTAACATAGCATAGCTATAAATATTTTGAGAGACAACCCCCCCGAAA
The DNA here is from genome assembly GCA_963556495.2 of Valencia hispanica. Lineage (NCBI taxonomy): Eukaryota > Metazoa > Chordata > Actinopteri > Cyprinodontiformes > Valenciidae > Valencia > Valencia hispanica. The sequence goes on along the minus strand of OY747705.1, from coordinate 48,562,570 downwards.
GAAATAATTAAGTGGTTCTGTCGCATTTGTCTAAAAACCTCAGCCAATGACATGGCTAGATCCAAAAGCAAGGATTGTAACATTCTCACCTGACAAGCGCACTTCGGCATATATGTGACTCCTCCTCTCATTAAGCGCTCCCACATTTAGACCAAACACCACTGGTCTGAGAGGTTTTCCGCTCAATAATCTCAGAGAAGGAGAAATAGCCGGCTGCTGTCATTTCAACTTTAGGACAAACTACCAGAGTCCCAAAAAAGAAAAACGCCATTTGAAGTTGCGGAAAACAAAAGACTGTTCACCAAACTGTAACTGGTGTTTTGCGCTCTCTCATTTACCGTGGCAATGCGAATTCCCCAAATCAGGGGGGCGTGGCCTAGGGATGATAATCAACAGGAGGGGTGAGAGTTCTGTGACTGTGCTTTTGTTGAAAAGCTAGCTTGCTCTGCAGATTTGTTTTATTTGCATTTATCTTCACAGTCTTATTCTAAAACTTTCTAATAATTAACATTGACCATTTTCAAGTGCCTATGTTGTTGTATGAGAAATCTATCCAGGGCCTTGTTATGCTACTTTATTCAATGAAAAAATCAACCAAATCTCCATTCAGTTCTACACTATATCATTCATTTTGTTTTCTTTTGATTGAAGACTAACCTGTAGGACTTGAGGTGACCCAAGTGGCTGGGGAGAGGGAAGTCTGGGCTTCTCTGCTCAAGCTGCTGCCCCCATGGCCCAACTTCGGATTAAGCAGAAGATAATGGAATGGATGTCAGACCTTAAGCCACTTTGTAACTAATTTGCCTGTCTGATTAGGGTCATTGCCTATTTGGGAGTTTAGAATTTCTTAGCTTATGTTTTGAGATGTTGCTTTAATATTTCTAATGGTCTTTCCTCACAATGCCATCTATTTTCTGAAATTCACCTGTCTCTATCGCAGAACATTTTCTGTGTTCATTTACCTTTGTTCCATTAGAAGAAAACAAACTCCATATCATGATGCTACTTCCTCCATGTTTTACCATGGGTATGGTATAATTTTGGTGATGGGCAGTGTTGTACAATGAAATCACTTTGATCCTTGGTAGACTTATTTTTTTTATCTTTTACATTGCAGTCTATATATAACACAAATGAAGAAAGACATTAGGTTTGGTCAGAGTCTTTAACTCTGAGGGTGTCTGGAAACTTTACCAGATGACCTTAACATTGCAGTTCATACTTTTGTGACCACAGACCATCTCCATTTATTAAGTTGTTACAGATGACCATCACAGCATGTCAACCATGCTTTCAAACTAACAAAGCTGGAAAAGACAAAGACCCATATCTTATCAGGCTGGACATCGAAAGCTCTCAGAGTGTGACTAAAGTGCTAAAAGACTGAGCAGCTTAAAAAGACAAGCTGTAAAATTCAAGACACCTGTTGCGATAGACAAAAGGGCTGATTGTCAGCATGAAGATTAAAAAGAAAATAATGAGGTGTCATTAAAAAGTTATTATTCTGACATTTCTAAAAGCATTTATTTATGAATATCTATGTGAACTGCCTCCTCAACAGCACTGAAACATTTCAAGTGGTGGAAAACATCTGATACAAACATATTTTTTCAATTTGTTCATTGCCAGTGTAGACATTTCAGTTTCAGGCAATGAATTGAGCAGTAGGAACTAGAGTAGCACATCTCAGATCCTTATTACAACAAGGAAAGGATGATCTCAACAAGAGAAAAAAATGTTAATGCTGTGTGCAGCAGAAAATCAATCCACTTTCAGGATTCAGGGTGAATTGTACAGGCAGATAAATGTGGTGCTTTTTCTCATCACAAATTTGATAACAAAGGATTTTCCATTAGCCTCTCAGGATAGGTGATGTTTATGGGTATGTTGGAATATAGCGAGACTCTGTTCTGCCTCTTGAATTTTTTGTTTTATGTATTTCTTGGGTTTTCATTGGATTTCTAAATCTGTATCCATTTACAATATATTAATAATCTCACAAAACATCAACCTTCAAGTTTCTTTGGTTATGATTAATTTTTTTCACCTAAGTAATCAGTTTATTTGTAAGGAAAACTGTAAATCTGGAGAAAGCACATTATTTGACATGCCAATGCATTTTGTACAACAGCCAGTGGATAAAGTGAATATTTGTCTCAGCACACTGTGTGTTCTTTGCACTCATCGGTTGCAGACTTTTAGTCATTCATCTTGTCTCAAGCATGAAAGGTATTGCAGTTGGCAAGATATACACTTAAGAGATACATGAAATATTATTTTCACAAAGGTGTTTGGACAACACTGCCAGAGCGATTATGAAGGTTTATGCAAAACTCAACACCCCACCAAAAACAATACGGTACATTGTGTAAATGCAAGACATCTTGGAAAACTTCTGATTGGCATTTTCAACAGCTAGAAAGAGTGAGGTTAAACTCTCACCTTGCGCCTTTTTGTGTTAGGTTTTCAGGCATCAGTTTTCTCCAGGTACTCATTCAGCCCCACCACAACCCTAAAGAAGATTAACCGTTATGTCAAAATGGATGAAAGAATGGTTGGTTGGAGATATGTCAGTCATCACTAGCCAGCTTATTTTCTGTCTTTCTGTTGTCTTTTTTTCAGTCATATTTGGGACCTTCATTTATCTGAAATTCCAGTGTGGGTTAAACATTAACTATAAAATACTTTGGGATACAGAAGGCACTAAATAATTGCTAAGTGCTCTTGTCCTGCTGCTCAAAAGCCAAGCCGAATCCACTACACCTCCATCACCCCGCTTGACAGATCGGGACCAGGTGCTTTATAATAATTTCGATGCGACTTTGCAGTCCTAAATTGCAACACCACTCATATCTTTCTGGACAGAGGAACCTTATAATCTGTCAAGACTTTAGAACAAGCCTTACTTTTTTTTTTTTTTTTTTAAATACAAAACAAAACAAAACAAAAAACTAATTCCGGTTTTTCTGACAAATATTGCGATTGTGATGTGATTTTCGATTTTTACTTTTGATACTTTTAAGTGCATAAAATTAAAATTATGAATGAAATATATTGTTACTTTTACAACACAGTCTTGTACAACTTGACAGACATGCGAACAATATACAATAACCTACAAAATATTCATGTGGCCAGGGCCCTCTTCTGGCTTCCTCTTCTGGCTTTTGTCTGCTGTTGAACCTGAAAAATCTGAATCTGAAAAAATATAAACTACATAGTGATTGAGGTAATGAGATTGTTCAATGCTTCGTGATTATTAAATACCTGAACCTAAATACCAAAGAATAAGACATAATGGAAATTAACTTAAAGAGGTAGCTTAATTTTTTTTATATTGACGAATCTTTGCCATTGAAAAATAGAAAATGAACTCATTAGATTTAGAATTAGAAAACAAAATCTTCTGCAGTCCACTGCCATTTACTAAACATGAAACTGTTATATTGCACACATTTTAAAATAAATGACAATAACAATTAAAAACAAGACCTTATCCAGCCTTCTGCAAGATAAGGCATAGTAACCTGACAGTAGGGTTGCCAACTCTCAGCAAAAAGAATAAGGAACCACCCTCCGCCTCATAATGCTTAATTGACTTTAATTTAATGCACGTGTAAAACAAATGCACAGAAATGAATTATTTTCCTACAATAATTAAATAGATTCAACATCTTTCTTTGACAGAACTGCAGACTGCACAGATGGTACCTTCCCGAAGGAAATAGTACTATAGCTTAGTAGGATACTGTATTAGACTTAATATTTGCTGTATACGATAAAGGATTTATGACCACTACATCCAATTGGTTGTAAGATTCAGATAATTATTTATTAAAAGCTAGACATTTTAAATGAGAATAAGAAAAGTATGTATTTGTGCCCCCCTTTTCCTGTAAAAAAAAAAAACATGAAAAAAAAAAACAAGCCTTACTTCTTTGTTATTAAACATTATAAGGGTGATGGAATCACACGTTTTTGTATTGCAGGGTCTGAAATTGAGATGAATTTCCTGAGACATCCTCCCTCAGTAATACTGGCAACTCTGAATATTTCTACATGGAAAGTATATTATAACCTTTCCTGGGCACCAATAGTTGCTTCTACATTGTTCTTGCTTACATTTTTACTTCTTGGCATTGTGTTAACATACATTTGTATGCTCCAGGGTGGCAACATGCCATAACGTATGCTTTTTGGAGGTGACCACACTTGCTGACTGTCAAATAATCATGTGCAATTAATTGGCAGTGCCTGGCTATGACTTTCCTTTCTAAATCCCATAGATGCAGCAAGTTGTGTGAAACGAAAGAGCTATGCACACTCAACTATTCCACTTTGGTTTATATAATGGGAAGATAACATTTTCTCTGTTATTTTGGCTCCTGAGGTTTAATTTAAAAAAATTTAGGAATTGGTAAAGAGCCAGTCATTTTTATTAAGTCTGGAAATTCTACAATCAAAGCGGGTATACTGTCTGTATACCAGGGCAAAAATATTGAGATAGAAGATGAGTCATAAGTAGTTCTCAGTACGATTTCTTCTTCGTTATAGTGTCACAAATATGTTCACGATAATAATATTTTAATATGTAAGTTATACATAGGCAATACATGCTCATCATTTCACATAAATTATTTCTTTGAGTAGTGTTCCAAAGCTCCAGAGCTTCTGCAGCTAATGATAATGATCACATAAGCAAGAGTTGGTGCCATGATTTGTATCACAGGTACAAATTTAAATATTTATATTGCATTTTTACTTGTGGCTCATAGATAGATAGCATGGTTGCATTTTAATCCATTACACTGCGGCAGGGTGTCAAATTAGACCGCTTCATTAATACACTATCCACAAGTGAGAGAATGAAAGTGGAGGAAAAAAAAGGAAGGAGGAGGAAGAGGAGGGGGGAAATGTACATCAGGGAGAGATTATTATTATTCCCTCTCTCAGAAATGAGAGCAAATTATAAGAACATACACCTCCTTCATCTGTTTGGATAAGTGGGGGTCCTGCGCCTGATGGATGACTCTGTTTACAAATGAGGGTGATAATGTTAAGCAGAGGAGCACTACATGCATTTCCCACCAATGTAGCTTTGCCTGGTCACACACAGCCAAACACACAGACACAACACACACACGGCGAAGAAGCAGACTGATGATAAGAGTCCCTCGGCCACCGGATAAGGCAATCTTCCCAGCAGGCAGCGGATTGATAGAGTCACTGCTCCCAGACGCAATTGCAATGCGGAGGAATAAAGTTTGACCTGCTGGTATCATCTGTGCTTACCAACCTGGTATGAATCTCTGAGGAAGGATGACCCGGGACACACTGCTTGCAGTTAAGCAGTTCACTGAACCTCCATTACAAGAAAATTGTGTGATTTCCTGAAGTGTAATATTTTAATTCACAGCTTAATATTAATATAATGATTTCCCTACAAGCATTACCTGTAAACTAGTCATCTGATTAAGCAATTTTTCTTTCTCGTTCTTAATTAACTTTTCAAAATAAAACAGCTGTTTTAATAAAGATAATTGTTAGAGTTAATACTGTCTAGTTCTTTCAGGATCTAGGTGTTATATCTTTATTTGTGTAAAGCTCTTTAATAAAAAATACTAAAATAACAAGATAATGGTTGTCTGTTCAGGTGATGACTACAAAAAGCTGATTCTACACATGTGGATATCGAACTCGGTCCTCACCTTTTTTTGTGGTTTAGGGAAAAGAAAATTACAATACCTGGCAAAAGTAGTCGTAGTTCTTGAACTCAAACCTGATCCTTCACTACAGTCTGAAGCTTCTAACAGGTTTTCTTTCAAGATATCCCTGTATTTAGCATTTATCTTCCCATCAACCTTAAACAGCTTCCCTTTCCCTATTGAAGAAAAGCATCTCTACAGCATGATGTTGCCACCACCATATTTGTATTGTGCCCAGGGCGATGTGCAGTGTTAGCTTTCTGTCACTCACAAGGACTAAAAAGTATAGGTGGTTTAAAAAGTAAGGTTTTGGTCTTTTTTGACCATACCATGTTTGCTGTGCCCTCTACATGCCTTATGGTAAATTGCAAGTGGGATTTCTTATGGTTCTCCTGTGACTTGCCTTAAGCTATAGTTTCAATAATAGTTTTTGTGATCTCTTCAGTTTTGTTAAGATTCAGAAAACTCCAATTTTGCAACTATGTTAATTATATGTTAATTAATCCTAAAGCCTGTTTTTAGTTATTCTTGCTATTTATTGTCCAGACTGTAAACAAATTGTAAGGTTTTTAGTTCTGCTTCATGTAAAAAACTTTGAATTTCTTGTGCCACAGATTCAATCCACAGCACCGTTTATGACACACTGATAAACAAATGGCATTGATGGTTTCATCAGAAACCAGACTCACAGTCTGAACTGAATGAACGGAACAAATCAGGTAGGAGAGAGCACTGGTGGAGAGAGGTTAAATGTCTGAATTCGAATGTGTTTGTCCCTCGAGCATGTTAAAGACCCCTTCTTTCAGGCTTCCCCCCATAACTCCACAGACCCCTAGCATGTCATCTTTCTCCGGGCTGTCATAGAAAATAGACAGATGAATCACTTCCTGATGTCACTGCGGTAGACTGGTGACAATCAGCGAAATGATAGTGTCTGCCTTCCTACACATATCTGTAATTGATAGCCCAAACCCCAAACACTCGCCTCTCTCCACTAGCTGTGATGAAACATTGGATTGAAATCATTCCCGATGAGGTGGGGTCTGGCCCATTTGTTATTTACTTCCAGCTTGCTTCAAAACAGCCCCCACCTCCTTCCAAAGCCCCTTACCACCACCTTGTCATCCCCCACCCCTCTCTCACCCCTGCTGGCAGGATTTTTGCCACAGGAACACATTATGGTAATCAGACAGAATGTGTGCACAGGAATCAATCAGCGGACAAGCCCATCGCAGGAATTATGACACAGCAAAGTCTGCTTGTAACTTTTGATTGATGGTCAGATCCCCACTGTTTGTCTGGATGGATTGGGAAGCAGGACAAGCTGACGGACCATAGAGAATTAACAGAGGTGGAGTTGGTATTCTTTGAACATCTGTGTAGTTGGTGAAGACTCCGCTTTTTGAGAGGTGTTGATCCAGGAAAAGCAAGGTTTAACCTATTTACTTGATAAAACACATTGAACCTGCTCAGAGGTGATGAATGTCATCTCAGATAACTCTCATCAGCATTATTGCCACCTTGGCAGTTCTTCCTGCCAGCCCTCTGCTTGCCTGATTTATAAAGTTGTTATGGCAATTCACTCTAATGTTATTTCCTGCCACATAAATACATATATCTCAGGTAGATCTTATGAGGCCCGTAATGGAGGAGTATCATGGCTTCTCTGGGTATCCTTTTGGCAGGAAATTATTGGTTGCTCTGCCAGAAAAAACATATTAGCATTAATCCTCAATGTAAAAGATCAATGACCATCTTACCAGCAGAAAGGCTTTTGATGTAACCTCTGTGGATCATTGCTTTTAATAAAGTTAAATTTTTAACCCTCTCATTGAAACTGTACACAGCTTGCTTGTTTAGTATGTGCGATAATAGTTTCCTTCTATATGAATTTAGAAAGTATAAAAGAAACAACATTGTGAGAATTAACACATAAGGATGAAAAGTATTATTTCTATCACCCAAAGTGGCTGGTGGAAGCACATTTCTTCCAGCCACAAAATGTTTTTACGGTCCACAATGTGTTCTAAATCCACTTTTTTAAATTCAAGTTTAATTTGTTTAATGTAAAATCTTTTAGTAATTTAATTCATTAAAAAGAACTAATGTAAATGGAATGTAATAATAAACCATACTTGTGTACTCTAGGGCTCATTATAGATTGTATAAATCCATTCATACATTATCTGTACCTGTCCATCCTATGCAGGGTTGTGGGGGGGCTGGTGCCTATCTCCAGCAGTCACGGAGCGAGAGGCGGAGTACACCCTGGACCTGGACTTTATAAATATATATATATATATATATATATATATATATATATATATATATATATATATATATATAAAGAAAGAAAATGTCAATAAAAGATATTCATGAAGGTAAAATATTTGAAGTACATGCTAGAAAACATGTTTATTTCTTGGAAAACTTCAACAAAATGTTTTTGACAGTGTTGTAGCATGCTTTTAAATCACTATTTCAGTATTGTTATACAACTTCTGGAGACATTAGGGTTTGCTTATCAGAGGGCCAAATTGTTTTAGGATTCCCTATTATGCCCTTTTCTAATGTTGCCATTAGCAATCAGCTCACTGAGAAAACAGGTTGGCGGGAGTTAGAGAAAAATCATTTGAACCTTTCGCCCTGTCATGGATCCCCTGTCGCCGAGGGGGGTCAGGGGTGCTGGTCAGGGTGACAGCTTTAGTCAATACTCAGGAGCTCGTGGAAGATCCAGCGATGTGGTGAGAATTTGGAGGGAGTCATGACAGGGGGAGCTGGAGTCGATTGCCCTCCTTGATAAGACAGCTTTAATGTGAAGTCTAAGGAACGAAGAGGGGACAAGGTGTGCATCTATGAATTTTTGTTTGTGTCAGATAAAAATCAGGGGTGGCGAGGTTGGAGTGATAGTTGCTGACTGTGCCAGCTCAGGCCAGAAGTCCACACTCACATGCAAACTAATGGCAGGCCGAATGGAGGTATTGAAAGGTGTGACAGCCTTGTCAAGCTGCTTCCCTTCCTGTCCTCTGCCGCTAACCTGGTCCCCCCCTTCATCCATTCAGAGGACATCGCACACAGAAGACTCATGCCTGAAATATTGAGTTATTGACACAATGTCTGTGTGTGACAGTGTGTGTGTGTCATCATACAGCTGAGAGAGTTATCAATACCATGGCTGTTTAACATAGAAGTGTTGTGGGGTTTTATGTGCACAATGTTTTATATGCATAGCCTACTCTATATTGCATATTAGTTGTCACTATGCAATATAGAGTTATTGATGTTACAGACTCAGGTTTTGGAAAGAAGCAACTGAATGCTCGTGTAGCATGCATGTTTCATGTACAAACACTTTCTGATTTCCAGACCACTTTAAATGGCTAGCAACATTTTATTATGCAAACTAAATAAACCTTTATTTTATCCTAAACAAAGCATATTCTCCCCAAATAATGATGCTTTTTTTGACATTCCAAACTGTTATTCTGCTGTCCTATTTATTATATTTTCTATGAAAGGCATCTGCAGCTGCGCTCGCTTATCAGACATAAAAAAAGAAAATATCTTTTTCAATTGCTTTGTTTTGTTCTTATTAAAATAATCCAAATTAACCCAATAGAACGTTCAGGACTGAATGGACATAATGTCAAAAATGTGAAAATAAAACAGCTTTTATCCTGTAAAATAATTGTTTGCAATAACTTTATTGTGAAAGCAACACGTATCTAGTGTTTTAATTTAAAAAATAACATGTTTGTTTTAAGTCATACTTATGTAAGGTGGAAATGGAAGAACCACTGTGATTGGCCAACTTCAGACTTTCTCTAAGTCAATGAGTGGATAACAGCAGGTAAATACCACATTGCCCAAAAGTCTGCATTTGGTTTATTGGTCCAAGTTGAGTGTTTCTCGACAGTGGTCCTTTTTACTGAACTGGCAGAAAGCTTTCATCAAAAAAAAAAAAAAAAACTGGGCATGACTGATTGTAATCCTCCAGACATCCAGGGCTTGTATCCAAAGAGGACACTACTACTGTCTTGTACCTAAAAATGACCATCATGGGGCAACTGAAGCAGTGCTGTTCAGATATATCTCTAGATAAAGGAGACAGTCAAGAAGAATACTGTATATCTGTTCCATGTCCACTCTCCTTTCACAAGTATTTGTATTAGCAGATTGCTGTGCCTTTAAACTATTTAGGAAAGCTGGTATGATGATGTTATGACTGTGTAAGCTTCTGATGGGTCAGTTCGCAACAACGGACTCCAAAAGCAACATAAAAAGCCAGATTACAGTTTACAAATGTGCTTAGTGACAGAAATCCAAGTTTTTAAAAGAATATCCCTAGATTTGATGAAAGAAAAACATGTTTTGCTGCGTGAGGAACTGGTGCACTTTGCAAAATAAATAACATCACAAGACTTAGATCATCCTGAGCTATCTCTGTAGTTATGCTACTATAGGCTTAGACTGCTGGAGAATAGACTGACCACTTTTCTTCACTCTGCTACTTTTCTCTTTTACTACTCTCCAGTTGATGATGATGATGAATACTTTATTGATCCCACGAGGGGAAATTCAGTTTCCAGTACAACCCATCCAAGACCATACAAACAGAAAAAACTGGAAAAAATGGCATCTTGGCCCTGCCCCCTACAGGGGACTGAGCCAAGGTTCCCAAAAAACCCCAGTACATAGAAGCACATATATTTCGATCACAACATATGAGAACACATCGAGGGGAGAGGAGGTGCGTGGATCCCCCGCACAACCGAGCCAGGTCGCAGCTAATCAGCGCGCCCATACAGGCCGCTGTCCAGAAGTTGGAGGGAGATTCAGGATACAGAGGACGTTGAACTCAAGGAGCACGTGCATGTCAGTGATTGTGGCGTGAACGTGCGTCCTTGAATGCTCCCCTAGTTTAAACCCAGTGTCTGTCGCCAAGATGTGATATATGACCTCAAGGAGTGCTGAATCCAGGGAGCTCGCAGGCCCATGTAAGGCAGGGGTGGGGGAGGAACAGAGTGTCCTTCTACACCAAACATCCAAGGGAGTTTGAGATGTCTGACTTTCCAAGGCCAGCATCAGAGAGCAAATTCAGATTGCAGAAAATTGTTTTGATTCAGGCTGGAGCTTGTTGCGTCAGCCTTAAAGTCTGCAAAGTCTTCCAATGGTCTCAATGGCGACTCCAAACAGGCGAATCAGGGTTTCGTTTCCATCCAGCCGGCTGAGAATTTCTCCAAGTTGTTTCCTTGCCCCACATGAGTTGTATTATTTGCTGTTATTTCAACTGTTAACTTTGTTTTTTTTCTCAGTCTTTTTCACTCCGTGGAAGCTACACCTGGTCTGCCATCCTGCTTAGCTACAATACCCTGTTGGACGGGGGGCATCGACTGGGATGATGCTCGCAGTAACTGAGCATCCCCGTGTCCTGTTATCAACTTTTTACTTTCTTTATTATAGAAAGTACTCTTACATCAGTTCTTCTGTTCTTTCTGTGTCTCTACTCTGTCTTCTCAAACCTCCCAGACGGTCATGGCAGATGGCCACTCGTACAGAGCCAGGTTCTGCTGGAGGTTTCTTCTTTTTAAAGGGGAGTTTTCCTTTCCACTGTCACTACATGCTTGCTCAGTATGAGGGATTGCTGAGGTTGGAGTCTGCATAAATGAGGCACAACCTCAGGTCAATGACTAAACAATCTGCTGGGATTCCTTAAATAGAAAACAATCTAAAACTTTAAACTGATAAAAATGTTTGTATGATTGTATTGAAATGACTTCTCTTGTAAAGTGCCTTGAGATGATATCTGTTGTGAATCGGCGCTGTATAACTAAACTGAATTGAAAACACAGTTATGTGGGGTAGTTAAAGGAATCCCGCATAAATGGGAAAAAGAAAAAGATCAAAGAAAGCCCTGGCACAAATGATCACTGATCCTACGCAGAAATGAAAATATGAATGTTACCAAGGTGGCCTTTACAAACTTCAGTTACATTTTTTATGTCCTGTGGAATGGGCCACATTCCAGCAAACTATTGTGAAACGCTTGTGAAAGGATACCAGAAACATCTGATCCATGTCATACAGTTTAAATGTTTGTACTGCTAAATCCTAAGGAAACATGTAAATGTCTGAATTTGAAGAAAACCCCAAAATAAAAAAATAAAAACCCAACCTCATTATTTTAGCATTTAGCAATCAGAAATACTAGCCTAACTGGCCTACAACAGGTAAAGTTTAGTTGGATTTAATGTTAGACAGTGAGAAAAAAAAAGATTTTTGCCTTTTTATACAGTGTATGTGAACATCTAGTTTGAATTGCATTTTCATTTGATCTGTGCTAAACTGTGAGATTTCCCATGCCTATTCTTCCAATAAAATGTCATGAAATTCTAGACTTAAGACTTCATTTTTAGGCCCAACACATTAAACCTGGCCCCCTCTCTCAAATTCCACCAAATCTGTATTGAATCTGCTTTAACTAGTTGTGATGTACTTAACAAGAATAGGGGCCCCAAATCAAATTCTGCTCATGGCCCCCCACAACCTTGGGCCAGTCCTGCATTTAAAGCTTCGTCCACACGTGTGGCCGGTCATCCACATGAAAACACAGAAAATGCGATTCTTTCTAAAACCTCTGACCAAAGTGAAGGTTTGCGAATTCTACTTTTTTGCCTGTGGACAGAAATAACCAGGGTTTTAGGTTTAGCAACATCACAGTCTACGACAAAAATGCTCCGACGTCACATGTACGTCCCGTGTTTGCACTCAGATAAAGCATTTATGCCATCAGAGCTGTGTTGGCATTATTTATTGTCCAAGCACTTTTGCTTGCTTGGTTTTACAAGCTTAATTACTGTGCTATGCTGTCTAGAATTTAGAAAGTAGAAAGTTATTTCAGTACTGCCAACTACAGGTTTGGCATGTCTATGAATGTGCTTAACAATACACTTATGCAGATAGGTGTGTGTGTTTAAAAAATAAAGAGGTGGTGAGGAAATGCGATTTTAAATTCCCCCGGCTTCATGTGTACATGGCCTAAGTCTAGTTTAAATCCTCCTGAAAAGATTAAAAGATCATCTTTAGGTATAGTTAGCTTTACTGAAAACTGATTGGATTGATTTGATTTTAATAACAAGTAAGAAGGTTGAGTTATTGACATTAAAATCCTTCAAAGTGGCAGATTAATTGGAAGTCAGGTAAAAGTAGCACCAATTTGTTCTTGTCTACTCAGCTAAAATGGATGAAAAAAAAATCAAAACTTTTCTCCAAAGACATCCAAGGACTTTGAAGATTTATGTCACTAAAGGGAATCTGTGAGCAGATGTGTTAACATTATAGGCTGATTTTATATGTACACAATTGATGACATTTGGGTGATAACATTTGTGTGCGGGCAAAGGAAAATGATGAAAAGAGGAATAAAAGAGATGCCAGTGGGTAATAGAAAAATCCAGAAGAGTGATGTCAGGTATGGATGTGTGATATAAAGACATTTTTTTCCTGGTCTATTTCAGCCAGACAGTAGGGGGCTATTTGGAATGGAGGAAAGTAATAACCTCCATTTGTTCCCCCTTGTCCCTCAGCTTATGAAAAACGCCTTTACAACTTGCTTTAGCTTAACTGGGTTTTCAGGGGGATTTTCGAAGTTTGGCAACTTGTCACTAGAATTGAAGAAGGTGGAAATATGATGCTCAGGTCATGGCTTTTCCTGGAACTTCGATTTGTTGCTTTGCTACAAAGGGGATTTGGGCTATTAATAAAGCCCATGGTGGTCTCTGCGCGGTGGTTATTGTTTTGTGCTGCTGCTGTCAAGGAAAATAAAGAACAATTCTCTTCTTTAAAAAAGTTTGAAAATATAATTCTATTTGATTGATTAAATTTTCTGTAAGAAAAAGAAAAACAACGGAATCTGTTTCTTTTCTATTTGCCGCTCCCCAAGCCTCTGCAAACCTCGATCAGCTCAGCTCAGCTACCCGCTTCCCCATCACTATCAATTGTCTTTGAACAGCTTCGATCATCACCTCAATTATCTGTTGTCCTGCCCACCTGATGGGTTTTTTGCCAACTATAACTTCTCGGTGGATGGACAGGGAATAATGACAGCTGAGGCCTGCACTAAGGCAGCCGGGTGGAATACAAACAGGCTGAATGAATGTAGACGTGTCTCTCCACTACACACACACAGAAACACACATGCTGGCACAAACACACTTAGAAAAGATACAACAAAACATGAAGAAACACACGTACGACTTCGCAGACACACTAGACACTCACACAGTCCACAGATGTTGACGCAAACACACATCCACACAAACCTAGATCCCACCTCCCACTGTAGAAAAGCCATTTACTGACCGAGCGGCGAGATGTCAAGCTCTAAAGTGAATCTAAGAACGTGCCTGATGTGTTCTCTCTCTCCACTCTCGTTCTGTCTCCCTCACTCTTTTCGAGGCTGAGAGAAACTCATTTATCCTGCAAATCCAAATACACAAGCAGAGTGGGGAAATGTATTCATACCACAGGTGATCTTATTATGGGAGCGGTAAACTGAGCAATGAGAACATCATCCACTGCAAAATAACACCTAAACACACATCAACATAGGTGGAAAAAAGTAATATCATCTGCATAATCAGAGAAGCAGTCAGAAAGCGTCATCTGGAAAATGGAATGCATCCAAAAGTTCAGTTCCAGAGCATTCCTCTGTTTATGCGCAGTAGTCATTCAATTTAAAAACGAGTGCAGAATCAGCATGCTAGGGGTGCCTTGCCTATTAGTAAAACAATAGACACAGAGAGACATTACATATATACAATACAAAACACGCATTTAGTGTTGGATACAAAAAAGATCCACATGAAATTATATATGAAGAGAAACAGCTTGATACATAGTGACAAACCAACATAGTAGGAAATCTACAGCCATTTGCTTGAATTATTGTTGATGCTCAGCTTTTCCTAATTGATCAAAGATACTAGATCAAAGTAGCCTGGCTTTCACCAGACTATGTTCAAGATTGAACTTAGTCTGGGGAGTCTGCCATGTAGTTTCTACTGCACAAGAGGTGTGACCAACGGGCATAGTTCAAATGACTCTGTACGCAATTGGATAGAGCATTCACCAATCAGACCATCGATCCAGGTGACGTACTTTGCAGACCGACGCGAAACTCCAGGCAGGAAACTTGTCAACAAACGTGGATAGTTTGTAGGACTGCGGTCTGCAGAAGCAGCAATGGCAGAGAACTTTTAAATATTTTAAAACAGCAGCGACAGCAGCGTCAACGGATAGCTGTGCTCTGGTGGCTGCCATGACCAATGTAAACAACAACCTGCTTGTCGACTTTTCCGTCGCTTCTCTGACATCATCGTTTTGAACCCACCAATAGCGGGCAAGGCAGATAAGCCCAGTTGTGATTGGTTCCAGAAAAACTGGATAGGCTGTAGCAGTAGTTTAATGTGTGGGTTTCCAGACTGATCTGCAGGGCAGAATCAAACTGCTGTCAGATCAGGCTGGCGAAAGCCAGGCTATGATCAAAGCAGACTGACTACCAAATACTCCATGAAGTGTAATTTTTTCATATTCTGAATGTGTACTTTAAAATACCTTTACACCTGCTCTATTAGCATTCAGCCCTATGTTGCAACCAACATAAGAAGAAAACACCAGGTCAAGTTTATATATAGAGCGCTTTAAAAAACAGCATGATGGGTGACCAAAGCGCTGTACAGAAAGCTGATCATAACGTACAACATCACATACCCAATATAGAATAAAACTAGGAAAAGTACAGTCCGAATACAAATCATCAGTAAACAGGTCTCTTTCTTTATTATTCATTGTCAGTGAAAGAAGATGATGGATCCTAGAGTTTTGGTTTGTTCCATTGTATATGGTTATTGTTCTGGTTATAGTTTTCATCTTCTCTCTTTGCATGTCTGGGTTTTCTCAGGGTACTCTGGTTTTTTTCCCAAAAAATCTAAAAACATGCATGCAAAGTTTATTAGGAACTCTAATTTAACCTTAGGTGACTATGTGTCTCTTTGTAGGCCCCGTGGATCCTGGTTCGAAAATGACTTGTGTTGTGCAACAATAGGTTTGGTTTTGCAGTGAATAACTAATAATTGCCAAGACAGTCATTAATAGTTAAAAATGAATGTTTTCTCTTAAATTGACACGATTCCATCTTTTAGGAGTCATGAATGCGTTTTGAAAAAAACCCAGCTACGTGTGCACATAGCCTAAGCTTTATTGACAAACTAAACCAAAGGTTTCAGCCATTAATATTATAACATGTCATAAAATGTTGAAAAGATTAAAATGCATCAAGATAACCCTTTAATTTTAATTACTAACAATTAAAAAATATATAATATACTGGTTAATATGACTTTTCTTTGTATTTACTGATGTTACTCAGTTCTCTTGATTTGTTTCTCTGTTTTACAAACTTATTCATGATAAAAAGAGGTCTTTGAAAAATGAATTAATTTAATTCTTAGTTAAAATTAGTTCATTGAAGAATAACAAAATGACCGGGGAGGCACTTAAAATATATATTTTTTCGTTTTATGATATTTATCGATAATTATCGATATCGATCAATATGACTATTCCCTATGCTCTTTTTCTATATCGCCCAGCCCTAGTAATGCCTCTGGGAAATCCAACCAGATACCTGAGCTATTAGCATTTTCCTCTTTGTTCCCATCTATAAACATTTTTGTTGTCCTGAAGGGTCATCTCTGTATACTTCCATCTCTCCTTCCGTTGTAATAAATGAGTGTAATTACCAGGCCTGATTGGTTGGAAGGTCATTGGGAATCCTGTAATTTTTCACTTATGTTAAGCTTGTGTTTGTGATGAATGTACCCAACCTTTCTGCATCCCACCTTAGATTACTTTAAGCAAAAAATGCATCCACAAATTAAGCTGTTCATTGAACACTGTTCCTGACTGGCCATGAGTAAGTTTATACAGATAAACAAATGGAAAGAAGTGGTGTGGTGGTTTTTAAACCCTGGCCCACTACAAAAGAGGGATTTTTGTTTCTTAATGTTTGCTTCAGTTTCTCTTAAACAGTTTAGAATGGTTTAAATTATAACAATTTAATTGTGAATTGATCAGCAGTGTGTATTTTTATAGTTAAAAGTAAAGAGATTTCAAAAATGTTATTGTGTTGAAGATTGTCAAATGTATAAGAAGACAAATTAAAGCATTATTGAATAACAATATAAGCATACAAATAAAAAAACATATCGCTAAATTACAACCAGATTTAATACACATATTATGAACCTTTACAATAATACTGATAATGGAGGAGAGTCTGTATTGCTTGGTGCAGGTTGTGGTCTTTCTGTTTCATGACCTACACTGTCCACTGTCCCAAGATATCCCAAAGTGTCTGGGGGAGTGCACCTGAAATTCTATAAAATCTGAAAAAATTCAAAACAAAGCACTGAGTTTGTAAAGGAGTAGTAGACCTTTCACTGGCAGTTTTCTGAACTATGCTACGAGTCATTATGAATGAGTCATCTCAAATCAAAGCTTTAACCTGTTGACATTAACCTACCACTTCAGCAAGCTGCCCCTCATAAAAACATTTTCTGTCGATTCAGATCTAACTTTTGATACAAAAACACCTATGCAAGCTTTGGTGACTTGTCTGAACATTGAAGTAGCTGTTTTAACCATGCTAGCCATGCTTTCATTCTTAGAAAATCTGTGTTGCTGTCATGAAAAACAGAAATCAGAGACTGGTACTGAAAGTCCTTGGTGGGTTGGGATGTGACGAGATCTCTTTGCATACAATGTTAAAAACCCTCTAATTCCCCTCATACTGCTCATATTGTCTCACAAATCTATCCTATTCTTGTCAACATGACAGAAATTGAGTGGAGAAATAAGAATGTGTACAGTATGTGTGTGTTAACTAGCTATTTTGCCCACTAATGTTTTTGAATATGAAGGTGAGTAAATTGAGATATAGATGTCTGAGACTTTTTCTTTTTTTACAAGTTCTTGAGCTACTCAGTTGTGTTGAAAGACTAACTGCTTGTTAAATCAACAATACTGAATTGCATGTTGTTGGCTTGGTCCTTTACAATTCCGGGCCAGCATTTGTATAGTTTTTTTCAGTCAGATGACCACAAAGTGCTTTACGCTACATTCAGTCATTCACCCATTCACCCACACATTCACACTGGTGGTGTCGAGCTACACAACTGTCCTGGGGCTGACAGAAGCGAGGCTGCCACACACACACACACACACACACACACACACCCACACAGGTGCCACCGAGACCTCTGGTTTCCACCAGAAAAGAAGGAATCAACCAACGACGAGATGGAGGGAGCAGGGGTTCGATCTGGCAACCCACCAGTTACAGGACAAACTCCTACCACCTGAGTCAAGGTCGCCCATTAAAGACCCACTCCGATGAAAATCATGTTTTTCTAGGTGTTAACATGTTCTTGTGGCATTTTTCTGATGCTAGAGGACATATCTCGAGAAAATAAAGCTCAAAGATGTATTTCTGAGTATTTCTGCATTCAAATGGCTGTGAATCAGTAGCAGATGTTAAAATGCCGGCTAAAATAGACTGGAGTTGTTACGTAGTAACTCCAATGGGCGGAGCCACAAGCTCCTACTCCGCTCCCCTCCGCCCCACAGATTCTGAGGAGTAGAGAAGACGATGGCGGATCAACACGAACACCTATGTGCTGTAGCGGGTTGCAATACATTGCTGAATAAAACAGCCGGTTTCTTTAAATCTACTGCCTTGTGCTCTAACTCCCTGGTACTACTAGATGTCTACAACATATAGCTTCAATACTGGCATCATTTGTGGGTATGTTTCGGAGAAAAAAAAGGTTTGAAACCAGACATCAGCTGTCAGCGCGCCCAGCTGCTGAACGCGAGCGGGAGAGGACAGAGCTCTCAGAAAAGGGGGTGGAGGGGAGCGGGTCTCCGTCAGTCCCAGAAACGTAATTTTGGCTAAAAACGGCATAATCATAATTTAAAGACAACTGAGAATGTTTAAAATATAGCTAAAAATATGATCGGAGTGGGACTTTAACCATAACCATCAAAGAAGCCCCTACCAGAGAAGATACAAAAGATTTGTAAGCACTTTTGTAGATTTAGCGGTTGTTAGAGATTCTAAAATTAACATCTTCCCATTGAAGCGAAAGCTACGATTGTTTCACTGTTTATTTATAAGTACAGTGTATCTCTAGTTTAAAATCTAAACTTATTAGACAAATAAAACCTGCACATAATAATTCTACATGGAATATATTTTTAAAACAATATTTTAAAATCCTTTATTCTATTTGTAAGAACACCAAAAAGAAGCATTTGCAATGTTTATTTTTTTCATAGTCTGGCTTGTTTGAGTGGTGTTTGTCTGTTTTCCTTCCCTCACCTTCCTGTGAGCTCCTCCAAGGGGGCATCGCCAGAGGTAGAAGCTGTCAATCACCGTTGAGGGCGGAACTACGTGCTCGTTTACCTGTGCACCTGGTTTCCATCTGTGATCAGTGAGCTTTATTAGGAGCTGGATGCCAGACATCCAGTGACTGAGTGTAAACCTTCTACAGCAGCGGTCCTCACCTTTTTTCCTTGAGGACCCCCATGCCTCTGTCCAAGAGAAGCCGAGGCCCCCCAACTTCTACTCGCATACAAGCATTAAAACTTAATTTACACTTCTCTGTCAGTGGAGATGGGTGACACGCAGGGCCATCATACATCGAAGCAATGGCTCTCCGATAGGCACGCAAGGACGCACAGAGTAGATCCCAGTTTTTTAACTATCCGTCAAACGCCACGGAGAATGCACGTCTGTAATTGGTCAGCCCAACATCATTTTAGCAGAACTGTGCTCTATAGTCCATGTAATTAGTAGTCAATGCAGCTTTTGGGCACTAGAGGCTTTATATTACAGGGGCAGTTTATCCAATATGGTCTGTTGGTGATTTTGAACACCAGTTGTAGAGAACGACAAAACAAGCCGCTGTGTTTGTTTGTTTACATGTGTTTTTAGAGTATTCTATGAGCTGCACTTTCCAGCTTTCCAGCCCAATCAAAACTTGCTCTCTGTCGGTCGTTGCTCCTTCAGTGGATCTGCATTTACAAGCTGAAGTAAAAACTGTCGTCGACCAGAGATGTCATTGCAATGGTAGGCAGACCTGCCAGAAAAGGTTGGAACCCCCTGCTGTCCTGATGGGGAATTGCTTCGCAACACTGGAGAAGTATAAAAGGAAAACGTCTCCCTCAATATGTGTCCGTGTCAGTGCAAACTTGCAGACGGAGAAGTATAAACTAGGCTTTACAGTGATTAGGTACAACTTTTATTTGCCAAAATAAACAGCAATTGTAGGTTTTTGTTCTTATTTTTCTTGATTTACACTGTAGCCTGAATAAACTTTTTTTTTTACATAAATGTAATATTTACAAATATATTTTTGCTAACCTCTCAACTTCAACACAGAAAATTATGTGGACCCCCTGCAATCTCCAGGGAACCTCTTGGGGCTTCCCGGACACCAGGTTGGGAACCACTGTTCCACATCCCTCCGAGTCTTCTGAATGTGTTACTTACCTTTGTGCTTACCCGATTGTAACTTCTGTGCTCTTTCCAAGGTCCTTTTCTGATCCTTTCCCAAGAATCCTCAGTGATATGTCATCAGCATCACTGGTCCTGGAAACCCGTTCCACATCTTCACCAGTCAACCTCCAGCTCACTCTCACAAGCCGTGCTCTCTGCCTGTTCGCCTTCCAACATCCTCCTCTGCCGCACTACCCACCTGAACTCTCTCTCTCTTCTAACACCTATGAAAACCTCCGGACTCCACTCCCCTCTCAGGCTCCACTTCTCCACAACCACAGTAAGATCATTCCTGTCATTATTATCGATCCTCCTAATAATATTATACTCACCTTCTGGACTTGCCTCTCTCCAGGGCTGTTCCTCCTGGTTCCTCCCGTGAAGTTCCTAGTTCCTGTTCATCTCCATCAAATCAACAATTTCAATTAACATTTTGCTGTAAATCTGCTCCGGACTTTGTATTGTGTTCTCCATGTGCGTCAGGAAACTTACAGACAATCTGATTACTTTAGCTACAGGACCACCTTAGAACAAGACAAGAACGGAAACCACATAGTATAGAGCAACTGGTTCTTTAAAATATAGTTTGTAATTTGTGAAACCTTTACTCTATTTGTGTAAAAAAAAAAAACGGGGATTTCTAATTTTCCAAAAATGTTGCTAAAATCTCTTATTCTTGTGAACCCAGTACTACTGTATATTGTATTGTCTTGTGCTTGGAACTGGATGTGTCCTCATACCCATATTGGTGAGTCAGTTAAGTGGGACACATTCTTGGTATTATACTGTATTAACCATACAATACTTACAGAATGTTGTATTATTTTAATGGATTTAAAAAGTATAGTTTTCAAGCACCTAATTAAAAACAGTTTTTAATTAAGTTGGGTAAAACTATCTAAACCTGAATTTAACTTTTTGCCTACAATAAAAATATAGCTATGAGCTAAAAGTGTAAACCAAACCCACATAAAAGCAAAGATTTTACACATTGTTTGAGAAATAATTGGATCTTTCATCTATTTAGGTTTGAATGTATTGACTAAATACTGAATTAATATCCACACATGTACACTGTTCATGATGCTCATGTATTATTGTAGTAAGAACATGTCTTGTTTCTTCTAAAAGCTTAATTTTTTTCAGTTACCTTAGTAAAACAGCACACATTCAATTGAACAAGAGAATATGTTTTTGTTTGGACATTAACAAGCCTTTTTGGTCATTCCCCCCCGCTTTCTAAACTTTTCTTACCATCTCTTTGACTAATAATCTGAGAGAGAGTTGGGTTTTGGTTTCTCCTCTGTTGGATGAATTAGTGCCCTGTCAGAGGTGCTTCTGCTGCAAGGTGTTGGCAGCTGCCCCACTCACTCCACGGCCTATCAGCCTCTCACCCAGCTGTCCATGAAGGAGCTATAGAAGGACAAAGGGCTCATTGGAAAGAAAGAAAGAACAGCTAAGCCAAAAGGTGGAGAGATGTGGTAATGAACACGAAAGAGAGATGAGTTCTTGATTGGATAAAATAAGTGCAGCAGCATGGTTGAAGAAAAGAGGGATGAAAAATGGAGGAGATAATCCACCCAGGAGACCTGTGGCTGAAAGCCAGTGGATGGATGCAGAGGCCATGTTCTCCTTGTCTTCCTCTTTGTCTCTTTCCTTGTTTCTTGCTCTCCACCTGTTTCCCTAACAATTGCCTTCCTGGTTGACTCCTGGGCTTTCGCTTCTCTTTCTCTCTCTTTTACTCTCTCTTTTCTTCCACAATCAGCCCACTGACAGGCGGACTGGGGCCATGATGGACGATGCCCTCTCCGAGTCCGACAACATTTTCTCTCAGTCCCCAAAGCAAGATCGGGCAGTATCAGTTGTAGATCGGCGTTGGCCCCTTTCAGTGTTTGTGAGGTCCAATTGCTGTGTTCAGTCACCCCTCTCATGACCCCCATATCAGCTGCGCAGGGTTTGTGCAAACTGGAGCTGACCACACGGCCCTGCCTTCTCAAAATCTGCACAGTGGCCATGCCACAGTGAGCGGGCAACATTTAACCATTGTTTCTTTCTGTTTGTCACAAGGAGCTAAATAGATTTACATGTTCAAAAGCAGAATTGAAACTGATTAATAATGACATTAAATAATGTCATATGATTATTTTGTCATTGCATGTATATCTTTATTCTTTTTGTAATATCGATCTGTTTTAAGAATACATTGAATGGTTTTTAGCATGGGATGAATATCAATGAAGCAATTAGTTGTAATGTTTTAACTTCTTATTGCAAAAAAAAAGTCATTTTTGTAATGGTAACATAAAATAAGATTAGTTTCAGAAATTAAATTTTAATAGAGTCATACAGAAAATATCCGCTGAAATATCATAAAGCCTTTTATGAAAGAAAACTGAAAATGGGGAAATACTTTAATGTATAAAAGTATATTTTATGTGTCTGTCCATAAGTTGTTGTTTTCCAAGTGAAGTTTTAGTTTATTTGTACTTTAACTATGCTATACTATTTTACCTTTATTTAGACTTGAACAAACTTCACCTGACCTTTATGTCTGCAACATATTTATCAGGGATGTTCCGATCTCAAGATCGGATCAGGCGATATTTTCCCATCTTTCAGTGATCGGAGATCGGCTATATTAGCAGACGACTCCTGCCGATTTTTCGAAAGTACCTCCTAGTTACCTTTGACAGTGATTGCGCAATAATTCAAACCTCCATAGCTGTGCAAACAAGAACTCTTAATTACCACAAATCCGAATAGCAGATTAAACACAGTTGTAATATGGGTAGACTTCAACAAATATGCTTAAAACTACATACTACTTTAAACTACACAATAAAGGCATAGAAACTCACCTTCTGGAATTTACACGCAACAGAAATCCGAAATAAACAGATAAAAACTTCTCTCGCTGGCAGTGAGGAGGAGGAAAAAGGCCAGACGCTGAAAAGCGCCTGTGGTGCGTTCAAGTAGCGTCGGAAATCTATGCTGAGTTCAGGAGCATAGGATATTTCAGCTTATTGTGAAAATACCAATAATAATACTGCAACTTACAAATGTAGAACAATGTGGGCTTTCTAACACGTATTTACTCAAAAATGTAGAGTGAATGCGATCCAATGAAATGTAGGGCAGAATTGTGCACGCCAGCGTATAGCTAACCGGAAAACCTTTTTTAAAATATATATAATACTGTACCAAGTAAGTGTTTTGCGTTTTACTTTTGTCTGAAATATTAAACTGAAGTTGACCTTTAATTCTCTGTAAGATTTTGATTTCGGGATTTACAACAATAATGGTAATGCTTATTGATGAACTTAGTCTTATAAAGAAGTTGAGTGACTTGCTAAAAACATATTTCAGTTTTACACATTTCAATACTAAAGTCAAAATATCAGATTACGACTCGAAATTGGATCGGATTTGAGGTTAAAAAATCGGATCGGGACATTCCTATTATTGATGTACAAATATGTATTAGATTGACAGCTGGTTTAAATTATCTTAATGTATATTAATAATTTGTCTCATAATCTTATTTAAATCGATCCCAGGGAACAAATCCATCAAATGTTAAAAAGTAGTAAAGTGATTCAGAATATTCATCAAAATTAAGATTTAGTCCTTCAAACACATTGATAACACAAAATCAAAGATTTTGTTTATTATTAATTACCACGAATAAATGAAAAAAGTTAAACAAAAGTACTAACACTAATTCTGCAGACTATGTTTATCAAAATTTAGAAGAAATTATTTGTGTAAGAATTGAACAGCAAAATACTGTCTACGTTAATTAAAGGTCTAATGCTTATCAAAGTCTTCTTAATCTTACTTTAGAGTTTAAAGTGTTTACAGCCTGGAGTTCTCAAACTGAAAGAGTAACTAAACCCCAAAACAACTTTTTTTTGCTTCTAAACTGTATAAATGGGTCTTTACCAATGCAATCTTTCAGTTTCTGGGGATTTTTTTTACATTTTTGTGTAAACTTGTTGAATTCTACATTTTTTGGTCTAAAAACGTCTTAGTGCTGCCCCCTTAGGGTTGAACGGCGGCTACTGCATTTGAATTTTGTGATTGGTGGAGAGCGGTACATCTCTACGTCACAGGCACTGACTGTGTCACAGCAGCCATGGTCTCTCAGACACGCCCCGTGGGTTTGGGTATAAAACTATCGGACATACCGCCCCATGGCGAGTTTGGAGTTGGATTGCGTTTTTCAGGTTACCATTATTATCACATTAGCACTTAGTTAGCATAGCTAACATACTTTTTTGAACGTTAGCCTATATTAGCATTACCACTCAGTAGCAGCGCCAGCGCCATAGCTGTCAAGTATCCCGTTTTGGCCAGGAAAGTAACGTGTTTTATCCCGCTTTCCCGCCGTCCTCCCGTATTATTATTTTCCCGTAAATCTCCCGTATTATATATATCTTTAAAATTCCTCTGCCTCTCCAAACTGATCTCTGGAACAGTAGGAGGCGATAATGCTCCTTTAAGCTGGTTGCCAACCGCCGTTAAACAAGAAGAATGAAGAAGAAGAAGCCTCGCGAGAACCGCCACATACAGTTGCCCCTGTGGCAGTTGTCGCGAGATTTGTGCAGATAGCGGGAACATAACAGAAATAGCAAACGAGAGAGATGGATGAAAGTGAAGAAGGAATTCCTGCCAAAAAATCAAAGGTTTGTAAATATCAAAAAAGTGTTAAAGAATGCAAAATCTGCAACAAACTTGTATAATAGGGTGACCATACGTCCTCTTTTGCCCGGACATTTACTCCTTTTTGGCCATAAAATTATGTCCGGGGGGATTTATTTAAATAGAAAATGTCCGGGTTTACCCTCATATTGCACCTGGTTTACCTTACTTTAAAAGCTGCCCACAAAATAAATGAAAAGTTGCGCTGCATGCTTGTAATGTGCCACTACAATGCCGAAAGTGTAGTTTCACAGACGAATTGTAGAAAAAATACCCAATGATCAGTCATGGTCGTCAGAGCCGTTTTTACCGGGGCAGCGGAGCTCAGGTGAGCAGCACACCTGAGTTAACACAATCTGCGCTGCTACAGCAGGTTAGGATTCATTTCGCGACGACACAGATTAATTATTATCCGAAGTTCAAAGTTATCACGGACAATCATTTGACTCGGACGTCGCGGTAAAAAGCAGTTCTACTTTGGATCAATATTTGATCCCTTCCCCAGTAATCAATCTGGACATATTTAGTATCAGTGGATTGCTCGGGATCTCAGGATTATAAATTTGCTACTGTCATCGCTCTATCTGAAAAACTGAACGCAACAGATCTAGAAAACTGCAATCATAACATCAAGTGATCTTGGGTAAAAATAGATCAAATAAAAAGGAGACTATTCCAATTTTTAAGCATAATAAATTATGAAAGCCAGAGTCTGATTATTATGATCTAGATTGGTGCATATGAGTCAGATTTAATGTTTTAAAATAAACTAAATTATCTTGAAAACTTGCTATAGTTTATAATGGTGATAATGTAATAATGATAAATTACTTAATCTAATGCATCAACTAGAAAATAACGTTTTCAAGTCGCACCATCCAGCCTGCATGTTATAAGATACAGAAGAAGTTCTCTGTCAGACAGCAGGTAAAACACTAAACATGACTCAGTGATTTACTGAAGAATAAATTCCTACATCATTTTTAAAAACATATTTGCTGAAACACGTTTCCAACAATCCTTAATAATGATATTTTTCTGCAAATATGAATTAACATTCTTTGGTCTATTTGATTTATTATGCTGGTTTTTCAAAGCAGTCCTTCAAATTCATGTGAGAGATGGAAATGACATCTGACTGTATTTACCTCATCAATCTAATATTTGAGTATTTTCTAACCTGAATCCATATTGATTTATAGATTTGATTCGGGGGGTAGTCACGCCCATACAGAGGGTGTCGTCTTTTTGGATTCTCAGAATATGGTCACCCTCTTGTATAATGAGTCACTAATGAATGTCAGAGAGCCACAAGAGTGAACATGATATTAAAAGAAAATGTAAATGTTTAACTTAAAGACAAGCATTGTGAAATAAACTGTAAGTATGAAATGTGTTAAATAGCATATGAACTAAAAAATGTAAAATCAATGAATGTGCTTGATTTACCCTTTTGTGTTTTCATTTAGGCTGTATTATAACATAGTGTTCACAGCACTTCAATGTCAACATAGGTAGGCCTATCAGATTCTGAAGGAGATCCGCTGGCTCAGGGCGCCGAGCCAGCGCCGGCCTTGGGCGGCGCTACCTGAGGCAGAGGGAGACAGGATGGGTCCAGTCTCTGAGTGGTAATGCTAACATAGGCTAACGTCAAAACAGATGAACGTCGATCGGATCGATCAGTCGCAAAACTGCCTACGTTGCTTTGGTAACTGTCCATGTTTCAGTGTCACATTAAGCGAGGTGTCACTGTCCTCCTGAACACACTGCCACGTCCCCCCCCCCCCCTCCGCTCATCCTCCACACTTGACCATACCCCTCCATGCTTCCTAGCACCGCCCACTTTGTAGAATTTTCAAATGTTGTCTGGGGGCGGGGTAATGATTTTTCATGGGGTTCAGTTCCACTTTAACACTATTTTAGAGGAAATTGTCTGGGAGAAAAAAAAAATGAAACTCAAAGTTACCCAAATATCTAGATGTTCAATAAACTGGAGCAGAACATTTGGGATAGAACAGAGAAACACAATGCCTACTATGGGTCAGATGAAACTGTTTACTGTCTCTGAACCACTGTTTATATGCTACATGCTCCTGCCAGCACCTTTCCAAGGAGTCCAGGAACTTACCCAAGGACTTGTGACGATATGCACCCCCATCCTGCACAGATCAACGTATAGTGTAGCATGCGTGGATGTATACTTTTGCTTTATCAGTCTCTTTCTAAGATGGAGAAACTTTCATATTTCAGCACCATTAGTTGTTCTATCTGCTTGGAGGTCACTTCTACAAAGGCAAGTGAGGCTGGCCTCTCCTGATACAGGGCTTCAGGAAGTCAGATAGCAAAATCATCACTTTGGATTCAAAACAGGGCACTGACCTTAACTAAGGTAAATGAGGCATGCAGTGCTTTAAATGTTGTTCTGGGTTCTTTACTTATCTCCTGGATGGGTTATCTATGAGCTTTTGAAACATTTCTGGTAGACTGACCACTTCTGGGAAGGTTTCACCACTGTTTCATGATTTCTCTTTTAATTTGTTCTCACTGTGGTTTACTGGAGTCTCAAATCCTTAAAAATGTATTTGCAACCCTTTTCCATTCTGATACTTATCAATGACTTTATTTCTTTCCTGTCCTTACAATAGTAAATAAAGTAATTTTTAAATTTTTAGCCTTCTTCATGTTGTCAGAGTGTGATTTTCTGATCCTACAAGTCTAGCAAGAATTAGACCTGGGTTTAGCGAATATAAATGAAAAAAAGCGGTTAATCAGTTATTTCATGATTTAACAAGGAGGAGAATTAACTTTCTCTGATATTAAAATTTCTTTGATGATCTGAAGTACTGAAATATTTAAATGAAACAAAAGAGAAAAAAATGAATACATCCTTAATGGGCTAAATACCTAGATGAAATTTAAATAAATTGTTTAAAATATATAAACTCTGAAGTTATTGCAAATATGTTTTCTATATGTATTCATTTTTATTTATTAATAAGAATCAACTTATGAATCGTTAAAAATAATCTGATTCATTAAATTTGAAAATAAAAATAAAAGAGATACTTTAAAATGTATTACCAGATATTCAGACAGAACTTCCTTGGGATGTAATGTATCAGGGTTAAAAAATAGTGTTTTAAAATTCATGGATGCCATTTACATAGGATAGGAGATTGCTTTTTTCTTTTATCTGTAAGTGGTCAATGAAAGGTTCAAAGGTACTTGAAAAAAGCTGATGTGAGTGAAACATCTGATTTGAGGTTTTCTTGGTCACTCCTGATAAATATTTTGTCAAAAGCATCTAACAAACAGTTCAGTTCTTCTGTTTAAAAGTTCAAGTGCCTTTAATTATGTCAAACAAACAAAGATTG
The DNA here is from genome assembly GCA_963556495.2 of Valencia hispanica. Classification (NCBI taxonomy): domain Eukaryota; kingdom Metazoa; phylum Chordata; class Actinopteri; order Cyprinodontiformes; family Valenciidae; genus Valencia; species Valencia hispanica. The sequence goes on along the minus strand of OY747705.1, from coordinate 48,534,170 downwards.
TGAAATATATTTAAAATAATAATTTAAAAAAACCCAGTTGTGTGGAAATTTCAATATTTTTGCCCGACATGGTTTGTGAGATAGAAAAAATAAAAAAAGGAGGATCACCACAACTTCATTCAATCTCATTAATTTGATAATGCTTAATCAATGAGCCCAGCAGAGTCAAAAGGTCTAGTTCATGCATTGATTACTGTCTTTCAATTCTTCCTCAACAATAAGCTGGGGGGAGGCAACCCATCATTAATGTCCTGAAAATGCTTTAATCTGGGCTTCCTGAAGCATCGTTATGTTGCAAAGATTGGATTTTGGTTGTTAAAGGGGAGACTTGTTATTGCTGTAATACATAGCTGCCCACCCCCCATACTTACACTCTCATTGTGCTGGTAAACCCATAGCTGCCCACCAACTTCTCCAATCCTCACGCTACCCAATTCCCAGCCTTAATCCAATTTGTTCAGTCCCCACTGTCTTCTGCTGGCACAAAATTAAAGGCTCGCTCCCACAAAAACACCTCACATTTCCAAGGTATTGGCTGGCCTGCAAGACTAGAAACTTCATTTATTCTGGCTAACTTCTCAATTATCTTCCCAGAAGTGGAGACGTGTAAAAAGTACAAAAATCAATAGGATTCCATTCCCCTTGTATTGGAAAGGGGAAAATTAATGAGATAAGACACTCTCTTAATCAGAAATAAATGTTTTAATTCAGATAATGACATAGTTTTCCCTTGCAGAAGGATGACAAATGCCGAGGTGCTCGGAGCCCCACCAAGAAGCTGTTTCAATTTTATTGTAAATATAAAAGGTATTGATTTGAGAGATGTACAAACCCTATTGCTTACAAAAGCCATTCAGGGGAACTGGGAAAACTATTAAGCGCTGGGTCAGAAATCAATAAACAACACTAAGAGGTGGCTGTGCCTGCCCTCTCTGGTAGATCTCTGGAAAGCCAAACGGCAGAGTTAGTGACAGACAGCTTGGCGGGAGAGCAATGTTTTAAGGATGATAGGGTCAGCTGGTTAATGTGGTGAGGGCCCTGACAGGTTGGTGGCCCACCTCGGAGCTGGAGGCCTGACAAGCTGCCATTTAAAGAGACACTGACTCATCAACCTGTCGCTACAGTTAGTGTTTCACCGTGGTGGGCCTCAGCTGACAAGAGCCATCCTGCTCATTCAATCTTTTTTACTTAGTTTCTCTCTAATTTGCTTCTGTTCTCTTTGTTCATCTTTCTTTCCTAATTTCCCATCCTTTTATTCTATCCCTTTCTTTCCACCACTATTCCACAAGCATGATGTAATTGTATTTGCCTCCCTCAGGTTCTTTGCATCTACTTTAGATCAGACGGGGAGCAGTTACTTATGCATGTCTGATGTCGGAATAAACCACTAAGTCAGGAGAAGGTGTTTGCTTTAGGTTAGATGCATAAAGTCAATATGCTGATGGCACAGAGTTCTGCTGCATCAGTACAGATAAAGACTACTGTAACACAGGGTCCAGACATCAACTTAGAGAATTTCTGTTAATATTTTTACCGGATGTTAAAAAGTTAATATATGTACAAATATGGTTTGTTTGTTTTTTGCTTGTGCGGACTGACTGGGTTATCACCAACATCTGGTAAGAATTTCTTGCCAATTGCACCTTTACAAGTACATTTATATATGGAGATGTGTTTAATACTTCTTATTCATGTACAGTGGCTTGCAAAAGTATTCCGCCCCCTTGAACTTTTCCACATTTTGTCACATTACAGCCACAAACATGAATCAATTTTATTGGAATTCCACCTGAAAGACCAATACACAGTGGTGTACACGTGAGAAGTGGAACGAAAATCATACATGATTCCAAACAATTTTTACAAATAAATAACTGAAAAGTGGGGTGGGCGTAATTATTCAGCCCCCTTTGGTCTGAGTGCAGTCAGTTGCCCATAGACATTGCCTGATGAGTGCTAATGACTAAATAGAGTGCACCTGTGTGTAATCTAATGTCAGTACAAATACAGCTGCCCTGTGACGGCCTCAGAGGTTGTCTAAGAGAATGTTGGGAGCAACAACACCATGAAGTCCAAAGAACACACCAGACAGGTCAGGGATAAAGTTATTGAGAAATTTAAAACAGGCTTAGGCTACAAAAACATTTCCCAAGCCTTGAACATCCCACGGAGCACTGTTCAAGCGATCAATCAGAAATGGAAGGAGTATGGCACAACTGTAAACCTACCAAGACAAGGCCGTCCACCTAAACTCCCAGGCCGAACAAGGAGACCGCTGATCAGAAATGCATCCAAGAGGCCCATGGTGACTCTGGACGAGCTGCAAAGATCTACAGCTCAGGTGGGGGAATCTGTCCATAGGACAACTATTAGTCGTGCACTGCACAAAGTTGGCCTTTAGGGAAGAGTGGTGTAATGTGACAAAATGTGGAAAAGTTCAAGGGGGCCGAATACTTTGCAAGCCACTGTATATGTGTCCCCATTAAGGGTAACCTCAGGATTCCTACACTTCTTTCATGTCAGAATTCTTTGTTAAAATGTTAACATTGTCTAGACTCAAATTAGCAGAGTTCTCAGTCAATTTTTGTCGCATTTTTTGATAGCATAAATACACCTAATCAGAAACCTTTTGCAGAAAGTTTCATAATGGGCATTCTTTACATACAGAATGTGTAAAGAGCAAGAGACTGTTAGTGAGATAAATGATGATGAATGGATGGGACAGCAACAGCTCTAAAAAAATTTGATCACATGTCAGTAAAAATCAAGCCTGGTTCTGCTTTGCTCTCGATGAAGACTTTTAAAATATAAAGACATAAAAAAGGGGGGATGTTTTTCTTTTTTGTAAAGATGAATACAGGTGAAACTTGAAAAACTAGAATATTGTGCAAAAGTTCATTTATTTCAGTACTCAATTTAAAAGGTGAAACTAATACATGATATAGACTCATTAAATGCTAAGAGAGATATTTCAAGCCTTTATTTGTTATAATTTTGATGATTATGGCCTACAGCTTATGAAAACTCCAAATTCAAAATCTCAGAAAATTTGAATATTGTGAAAAAGCGCAACACTCTAATAAGCTAATTAATCCAAAAACACCTACAAAAGGTTCCTGAGGCTTTAAATGGTCTCTCAGTCTGGTTCAGTAGGAATCACAATCATAGGGAAGACTGCTGACCTGACAGTTGTGCAGAAAACCATCATTGACACCCTCCATAAGGAGGGAAAGCCTCACAAGATAATTGCAAAAGAAGTTAGATGTTCCCAAAGTGCTGTATCAAAGCACATTGATAGAAGGTTATGTGGAAGGGAAAAATGTGGAAGATAAAGGTGCAGAAGGAGCAGGGATGACCACAGCCTGGAGAGGATTGTCAGGAAAAGGCCATTCAGAACTGTTTGGGGACCTTCAGAAAGATTGGACTGAGGCTGGCAAGAGAAAGATGAGACAAATGAGGTGGAACAATGCAGAAGAGCTGAAGGCCGCAATTGAAGCATACTGGTCTTCCATAACACCTCAACAGTACCACAACAGGCTGACAGGATCCATGGCACGCCGCATTGAGGCAGTAATTGATGCAAAAGGGGCCCAAACCAAGTACTGAGTACATATGCATGATTATACTTTTCAGAGGTCCCACATTTCTCTATTTAAAATCTTTGTTTTTTTGATTTTGGGTAAAATTCAAATTTTCTGCGATTTTGAATTTGGGGTTTTCATAAACTGTAAGCCATGATCATCAAAATTATGACAAAAGACGATTGAAACATCTCACTTTGCATGTGATGAGTCTGTATGTTATATTAGCTACACCTTCTAAGTTGAATTACTGAAGTTTTGCACGATATTCTATTTTTTTCGAGTTTCACCTGTATATAGTGTTTTTACAAAAGAGGAAGACGATGTTGAATTATTGCAAATATAAATAATATCCATCTGGCCACTCTGGCTGTTTAGTCTAGAGGCATAGATGCTTTTGTCTAAAAAGATAAACTCAAGACCTGCTTAGGTAGATGAAAAAAACAGGCTGAAACTATGGTCCATCTCTTGTAAAAAAAAAACAACCTAAACAGCCCACTAATTAAAAAACATTAAAAAACATCCTTTAATGTTTCTTATGCACAAGGTAAAGAGTAGTGCTTGGACATACATTTGTTGTATACTCTGTTTTATTTATTTCTATCCAGACCTGGAAAATATGTCAATTTCATACTTTTCCAGATGGTATATCAAACTTTTAAATGACTAAAATAAAAAGATTTTTATGAGTGCCAAAATAACCTGACCAAATAAAAACCTTAGAATGCCCCATATTGATAAATCAAAGTGAATTTGACAGATGGACTCTGAAAGACCAATAGGCAGAGGTTATGTCAGAGTCGAGAGGTGATGGTGGGTGTGAGGGATGGATTTGTGTTGACTTACGAGGAAGAAAAGGAAAAACTTTGGTTTCCTGATCAGTAATTATGGGGGAAAAAAACTGGTGACGGACCAGCAAGTCAGGTCAGATGACTTAACCCAAGATCTATGCGCGCTATTGGAATGTTAGAAGGTCAGAAATCCTTGATAACCATTCACCTGCTTCCAAGCCAGAAAGCAGGATTTTGTCCTGTGGATAAAAAATTATGCTGTATCATTACCATCATGACAAATTTTAGCTTTACATATAATTTGGAAGCATGACAAGACAAATGAGGAATAAGACAAGGTTACATGTGTCTGACTCCATGACCGAGGAAGATGTGACACATCGTTGACCGTTGAGCCACTGGGAGGCTACAGTAAAGCTTTCCTAACAAACATTGTAAATTGATAAATCATTGAAAGACGCAGAGGGACTGTATCTGCAGGAAGATGCTAAGCAGGCTTAAGAGGGGATCAGTCTGTAAGTATTGCCATCTTCAGCAAGCGACATTTGCTACATCCGCCAGACAGATAGATAGATAAATAAATCTCGGTGTCTGTGTCTGTATACAAATGAGTGAGCCTGTAACTGAGCTGAAGGCAGCGGTTGAGAGTCCGAATGGAAAAAAGGGAGGAAAAGGTAGGGAAGGGAATGTCAGCGAAAATCCCCCTTATCTCCTCCAACGTTGAGTATGACGATGATGAGATTTAGGAAGGGTCAACGGCACCTATCAGTATGTGAAGTGTTTAGTGGGAGTGTTTCTCCACCCCCCTCCTTTTTGAGTGTCATCCCATGTCACTCTCATCTCCCCAAGCTGATGATGAGGGGGCTGAGGGGGCCCGAAGTGCAGGCTGCCTCCCCGGTTGTGGGTCATTTGACCTCCCTGTGTAATTCCTGCCTAATGCCCCTCGTACGAACAAAGCCTGTATCCCTGGCACACTATGACCTCACTTGACCCCCGCAGCCCAACACAATGCAATTGGCCGTGTCATTATATCAGGGTCGCTCTTGTCCCATCTCTCCCTACATACAACGCAGGACTGTATAAATTGATTTCCAGCTGCCAGTGAAGCACCTTTGCATCTCTTCCCGTCAGAGAGGGGGGAAAATGAGAAAAAAAATGACAAGGCAGAAAAGGTCGTCTGATATCTTATGATGATATCCAGGGAAAAATGGGTCTAAACAGTCAGGGAAAAAATATTTATCTACAGCTCCATCTGAATTTACATTTAACTCCAGCACCAGCAGGAAAATGGTGTTTATCCACAGGGGCTTTAGCAGACTGCTACCTACAAACCAATGCAAGTAAAACTAGGATACCGGGAATACATTTGAATACAATTTAGGGTCCATGTTGTTCTTTCATGGGCATTGATATTTCTTCATTCAATTGTTTATTTTACCTACCAACTACATTTAGCAACATCCAATAATTCTAAGCCAAAAAGCTATTTTGAGAGCTTTTAGCAATAATTTCACCTAAAAATATACATGTTTGCAGGTACAAACCTTAAACATTTTGGTTTTATTTAACAGCAGAACAAACTCCCCATTTTTCATGCCTCTGATGTATTCGGTGGCCGCAAGTAGTTCATAACTCAGACTGAAGAACACGACCACTTTACCCACTTTGTTGTCAGACCAAAGAGAAGACCTTGCGCGGCATGGCACGGCGCAGCGTGCGGCTCGCGGGACAGACAATTTATGATCCAGTGACACCAGCAGAGGGGGTGATTTATAGTTTAATTTGCTGTGGTAATGGACAGAAGATAATAACATGTAAAATATTAATCAATGTGTAGCAACAGCAGACATCATTTGCTAAGCTTGTTATCTGCTGGTCTGCCCCTGACAGTGAACAATTAAAGTGACACGAGAAAAACAAGGAGTTGAGCATGCATACAAGGGCCGAACCCCATAGGGCAGAGGGGGATGGTTAGAGTCTGGGTCAAGACGAGTGGTCCTCCTGTTGGATTCTGTATCACACGTCGTTCTGGTATGGTAAACAGCTGCTTGACCCTTTTTGTCATCTGTGAAATAAACTGAAAAAGGTTAACATGTTGTATTAGTGTTTTTTTTTTACTTAAAAAAATAATTTGTAAAACTTCGACACAGTTCCAGTCAGTGATGTATATGCAGTAATCGTGGGGATGAATGTCACGTTAATTTGGGCTTTATAATGATGCAGAACGGATCTTTTTCCACAGTTTGTTGATTATTGAAAAAAAACTGGACAAGAAGTGTGTCCACAAAACTGAAATTATTGTAGATTTGAGAATGTGTAAAGCAAAAGAGAAGCATCTCCTTCATAACTGAGACTTTCAAGCATTAGTAAACTTTGCAGCTGGTCACATGGAGCCCAATGCTATCAGGAGAAAAGATTTATGGCCGGAAAAGACAAATTTTGAGCTATTTTGCCACGATGACTGGGAGACTGAGAACACTGTACCGCCGATTGAGTGGTGGTGGCATTGTCGTGCTGTGGGGCTGTTTCACTGCCAATGGCACTGGTGCATTGCACAAAGCAGTGGAATAATGTGAACAGAAGACTTCTTTAAACTTTTTTAAGCTATGCCTCAAATCAACAGTTAGAAGATTGAAACCCAGACACAAAGTAGTCCAACAGGACAACAATCCCAAACTAGCGAAGGACTAGCAAATAAAACTTTTCAAATGGTACTGTTTTAAAACATTTTTTTTGTGTTTTTACTATACTGCTTGAGTTTTGTAAAGTCCTCTTAATGAGATAATGGCGAAATTGGACTGGAGTTTTCTCTAACTCAATAGTTGACAATAGGTGCGTTTACATGTGCAAAATGTCTTTAACCTGATCATAGATTGGATTAGAATTTGACTCTGTACATGGTCCCTAAAATGTATCCGATTACGACAAGCGTTGACATCCATCACACATTCGATTGGAATAAATAATTTTGACATGTGCAAAACTATCTAACATACCGAAAATGGCCGTAAACGTAGCAGACTTCCATTATAAGCAAACATGGCTACTTGCGTTTAAAAAGGAGCGGTGCGATGTTCTTCAGAGCGTGCTTTTATTTTTTCTGGTCATGGTTTTACATCTACAAGCCTTTATTGTTGTGTACACAAATTCTAATCCGAATCCCTTTATTGTTTTACACAGACGTAAGGTACGTGTAAGCATGGCGCAACAGACATGTGCAGTGATGACCCACTTTTGGAAGAAGTGTTTACATGCACAGCGATCAGAATAACAATCGGCATAACCCGCCTGTCTTAACCGGAAGGAAATGTTGATCCGAATGAGTGTGATAGGGTCAGAGTATTTCAAATGGCATATTTACATTAAGCATTTTTTTTCCGATCAGGCTTTTAATCCATTTACTTGTGTCCATATAAACATAGTTACTGTTGCAACACTACCTCTATCCCACATGTTGTGATCTGGCAGTTAGGTTGGCAAAAAAACAACCTATTACACTTTTTCCACACTTAAAAAAAGCAAATAAAGCTGAGTGGAAATCTTTTTTGTGGGGAGAAATTGGCAGAATCGTCAGCAAAGTTGCACCTAAAAAGCATGGTCTTCCTATGCATGCTTAGGTTCTCTCTGGGTGCTCCTACTTCCTCCCACAGTCAAGAAACATGCATGTTAGTTTAATCTTAAATTAAGTTGGTGATCATTCTCAATCATCCAGGTCATAATGATCTAAAAAAAGTTAATAACTGGACTTTTTTGAATCAAAGAAGTCCAGTTTTTAACCTTTTTTAAATCTTAAATTAACCAAAGAAGTAAGCATGAGTGTATGTGTGTGTGTGTTTCCATGTGTTGCCTTGTGATGGACTAGCAACCTATCTGGGGTGTGCTCTACCTCTTGCCCAATGACCGATGGACATGGGTCCCTGCAAGGATAAGCAGGTATAGACAATGGATGGAAAGATGTTTTAAATCTACAGGTGACAAGCTACAAGTGACATGTCTCTTACACAGTTGATGGCAAGTGACAAATAAATGTCATAAATCATACAATTATAAGCAATTCTGCATTTTATTTCAACTTTCAAAATTTGTGGACTTCAACAATAGCATTTTTACTCCACAATATCATACCCTAAATATCTTGTGTGGACACATGCCTAACCCAAACAGATATTCAAACCGGTTTTGCAGTTGATAAAACAGACTAACGTTTCCCTGTTGAAAATACATGAGCTATGTGTAAATTCTAGGTTTGCTCCAGAAAATCAATACATTTTAAGGAACTCAACCATTTCTGATAAAGGAAGTGGTCAAATTATCGGCCAGAATTATGCAAAACAATTGGTGGCTACAAAAACTGTAAAGCATTTTTCAAAATATTATTGGGGGTATAAGCATACATTTGAGCCTACATGTTTATATTATGTACTTGGATGGATTGTAATTCTATACGTAAACTTATGATCAGAACAGCATATAATAAAAAAAAACTTTGAAATTGGTGAACTAGGTATACTATAGTCACGCTCCCCTCTGCATAGAAGGAATATTCAAATTTAGGAAAAAAAAGCTTCTCGCTGATTTTTGCTTGAAATGTCTTTCCTTATAAGGCAAGAGGTAGAATGAAGTGCAGTAACCACTGAGCAGATTATCTGATATCAGGTCCCAGCCAGTTGACCTTTTGTTTTTGCGGTTTCATGTCAGGTGGTCACAAAGCTGACAAATGAGCTCTCCGAGGTGCATGGTCCAGAGTCTTGTGCGTTTTGAGTGATTTCTGCATAATTAACGTGCAGGGGTTTAGCCCCGGTGATGAAGTGTGTGTATGATTAGGGCTGTTAAGGAGATTCATCTCACCTTGTTGGAGCTTTGGTGAGATAACAGTAAAATTCCTTCTTCGCTACAGTAAAAAAGGAGTAAATTATGGTTTATCTTCTTGCTTAATGCTAAATAGTTACTAGAAAATGTCCGGCTTGCAAAGGAATATTTAAAAAAATAAAAATATTTAAACAATAAATATGGGAAAACATTTGCTAAGCCTAAAAAGATAGATATCCAGCAGAAATAAAGTTGCATTTTTATTTCATATTCTTTTGTAATGTAAAGGAAAATAAACCCTTCACAATATGAGTAGTGTATGTTTCTGGTAGGTTTATTCTCAAAATGGAGGAATACATCTCCCCACCCCCCCTCCCCAACAACAATTCCCTCATGTATCCATGTGCGTTGTCCGTGGGGTTGGGGGTGGCAGACAGTTTTTGGCATTAGATGTATGTAAGGTCATAGTGGGAGATGAGCCCCTGGACCACAGGAGCACCTTAACAAGAAACCCCTCTCAAAAATTCAATTACAGCACACACCGAAATTAATAAATCCCCTTTTTTTTCTGTTGGTAGGAACAAAAATTTGTCAACCTGTCCATTTTCCTCGCATCTCCCCCTGACCCTGGTCAATTACATTGCTTGTAAATAGTTTTTATACATGTTCAAATAATTGCTCATCCTAATGTGCAGTGATCTGTATTCGTCATGCTCCGTGGCGCCGAGCCCATCACTCGACTCCGCCACCCGGAGCCATTTTGCTGCCGCGGCTGTAAGTGAAATTGAAATTGAAGTTATAATTGATATCGGGGCCCATCACCATAATGGGTTCATCATAGCGCCATCTAAAATATTAATTTTCTAATTATGGATAAATGATCAGACAAGCTGAGCCGGCACTGGCTGCGGAGCCCCTGGGAGCTGGAGCGATGCGGATGGGAGGACAGGGCCTTGTAAAACCCACAAATCTTCTCTAATCCTCTCCCGCACAGCGCCTCGGCTCCATTCCCCCCATAATGGATAAATAATAGTTAAGAATCAGGCTGTTAAGCTCAATTTTCTCCCAATGTGCTCTCTCTTTCTTTCTTTCTTCCTTTTTATTCTCTTCCTTTTTATGTTTGTATGAGCTGCCAGTGCATTGTTCGAGTGCCTTGGCTGATCCTTTTCTCAGATTTTCCCACTCTACCTTCTGTCTTTCCAGATCCTTCAACCAAATTTTACCACATACACACACACCCACACACGCACCCCCCCCCCCCCACACACACACACATAGGGTGGTGGTGTCAGTGGGGGGGCCCTGCAATACAATTTAATTACGATCACTTACCAAACCAATGAGGCTACTTAACTATACATCTATTTACACAGCAGAAACAAACGGTTTTGCTCTACACAACGAGGTTCCGTTTAACTCAGCAATTATAGGCATATTAAAAAAAATCCTTAAGTCAGTTTAATATCATAGCTGCTAAATTTTCATATTTATTCACAAATGCAGACTGAGCTGTTAAAATTAACCTTTTCACTTGGCAGGTGAGAGGCGATGGGAAATGTCCCTTTTATGCGGATATTTAGAAAAGGACAGCTCACGCACATCTAGGAATTAAATATGCTTTGGCAGAACGTAAATTTCCGTTTTATGTGGCAATACTTTCTGCTAATTGTTTCCCTGCACCTTGATCCCATAATTAGGCCTTTACTGATTACCTAATTACCCAGCAGCAGAAGGGCAGGTTGACGGCAACATTTCAGCCATCGTTCAAAGGCTCATTATCCCTCTGAAAGTCACTCTCTCCACCTCTGCTCCCCCTTCATTCCTACCTCATCTTCTCTCCTCTCATTCCTCCATTCCTTATCCTCTGCTTGCATCACATCGCTTTCCACTTCCACAATGCACTGAGGGTAGCAGGGAGGAGGTACACAATGTGGACAACGATGCTCTGCCACCCTTCTGCATTTGTCAAGCTGTCCGTTACAATGGCAAGTTTTCCACATCGCAACTGCCCCACTGACAGGCAAGTTTATATCGCAATAGGAAGCTGAATGTTGAGTGGTGCTGTGTAGCGATGAGATGAGGGAGGGAAATGTTCGGGTAACATGCAAAAAAAGTGGGACTGAGGGGGGGACAGAAGGTGGGAAATGTAGGGAGAAAGAGCTAAAGGGGGAATGAAAGAGGTAATTTATAGGTGGTGGGTTTGATTTGCTCTGGCGCTCTTGTCTCACGGCAAGATATATTTCAGTAGTGGCTTGGAGGATGGAGGGGAGCAGGGAGGGGAGGACTCTGCTCAGGCTCTTCCACTGCCTCAGGCCCCTCGTGGGCTTGCTCAGGTGCAGAGAGCTATTCTCATTACACTGCACAGTGGGGCCTCTAGACATGGCACTGCTAAGAGCCCCAGGGACAACCCCATACCTTGCTGCTCCTACATCCTTCGTTCAATCCTTTCCCTGTTTCCCTGTCCCCCCTTAACCGCTCTGTCTTCACCAGGGCATCCCTTCCCAGCAGGTCGGGCCAAAAAAACCAAGCACTGGGCACTTTTGTGTCACCAAAGCCATTTGACTCCATGCAGGACAACATGGTTAATCGCTAATCCAATTTTGGGGCCTCTGTGTCGGCAAAGGATTTTCTGTTCTCTTGTCACACTTCATTAGGGACCATTAAAGGCCATCTTACTTTTTTGTCTGCGGGTTAATGTTCTCAGTGACACATTGAACACCTTGGGGGCAGTTAGAGGAGACAGTAGAGGGGGCTAGAGAGATGTATGGAGCTGGAACAGCAACTTTTTTTATTTAATCATTTTGGATTTTTGTCAGTTTAGAGGAAACTTGTGTAGCCTTTGTTGCCCTTTATTTGAGGCTCAGTTGAAGCTAGGTAAAGTAATTTGGGTGTATCTTATAAAAATATTAATTTCATTGAGAAGTTGATTTATTTGAATAATTACATTTAAAAAGGAAAATGTATATATTATGTATATTCCCTACACACGTTAATATATGTCAAATGTTTATTTCAGGTATCTGTGATTGCTGCACAATCAAGCAGGGATATAAATGGTCATTAAGCCTTTTATTAATGCTTTTGGCAGTGTGGGGAGGTTTCAAGTCCAACTGAAAAATAAAATCAGCATCTCCAATAAAGCTTATATTAGAGGAAGGCAAGAAGTGCTCTAAACTTTCCTGGTAGTTGGCTATCTCTACTGTACTTTGGACTTGATGAAACACAATGGAGCAACACCAACAACCCCAAATCACCCCTGACTGTGGAAACTTCCCACTGGACCTCAAAACTGAATTGGGAGTATCAATCCAGTTTTCAGAACTGAACAAGCCTCTTAGATGAGAGACAAAACGTATTCAAAACAGCAAGAAAAGTCCAGTTGCCTTCATTTAAACTCTCAACAATATCATGTCCTGGATGATTGTGAATCTACACCAACATTAGAGAAGACTTAAAGATCTCTCTATGTGCAATCAATCTATACACGATGTGATTTGTTTTTTGAATTTGAGTACTAATATAAATATATTTTTGATGGCATTCTAGTTTATTAAGGTGCACCTGTACATAATGTCATTGAAGCCATGTTTCTACTTTTAAGGCTTCGTTTGAAAAGGAAGCTTTCCTTGAAGCTGGTTTGCACTCTTTTTATCTGGACTAAATCTACAAAACACTTCCCATTTTCTTCGGTCTGTGTCTCACTTCTCATTTTGTTACCAGCCTGGTATCCCAGCACAGGCTGTTTATCCTCTGCGACCATACCATAGAATCTAAATGGCATGAAAAGAGCCACACAGGGCTTTGGCTTACAAGGCAGGGCGTCCTATTATCCCTACGGACATCTCATTTAGGGGGACTCATGTAGAGAACCCGAGCACCGACTTGCATGGCTTAGCATCTTTGACAGGAACATGTCCCTCTGAATGCTGCTTTAGTGATGCTTATTCAAAGAGCAGTCAGGCGTGCAGAGAGGGGAGGATATATATTTACAGAGACATACTCACCAAAAGCTTTGTTTTTTTATGGGGGGGATTTAGTTCAACAGTAATATGAGACTTTGTAAATATAGGAAGATTATGATCAAAATACAAAACAAAAAACAAAAAACCATGTTAATGTGACCATAAAAAAACACTTGCAGCTGCAAAACATCTATATGAATGACAACCTGACAGCAAAAAGTCTGTATAGAACGCCCCAAAAATACTATAGTAAAACTTTATTCTTGAAAGCCTCAAGAGTTGCACAGTATATTGAATACCAGTTGTCATTGCATTATAAATGTTGAGAATATTGCAACAGTAAAGCACCCTCTAATTTGATAAATTTAACGTTATATGTTTTCCTGATAGTATGCAGGCATATAGGCTACTAGCGTTTCAATTAAAAGGACTCACCCATACAGCTAAAACAAAATGTCAACATTTATTCAGAATTACTTATTGGGAAATAATTTGTAATCAATATTTCTGAGTACAAATTTTGCAAATTTAAGAGGCATTTCAAACAATTATATTTTGAATGAGTCAAATAAATGTTAAATAAATTCTGGTCAGTATCATTTTAGTCAAATTTATTTTTTGATTACTCAAATAAATTAATTTCTAATTTTCTGTTTTATCTTGACTAAAAGTCAAGACACAGCTAACATTTACCAATTTATATTGTATTAGTCCAACTCCAGTACAAAACAGGGTTAGGTTTATTCATTAATTTAAAAGTTGCAAGGGCAGTTCTAATATTATCAAAAGATAATGTTTCACAACTGCAGTTGTTATATGCACAAATGTTTTATGGATGCTGATAAACCCCTCTATCACAGACACCTAAGTTTGCACGTCCTTTGCATAAGAATCATGACTAGCAAGAACCTTTTACTGTTTCTGTCATTGAGTTATTTGATTTAGACAGCATGGTAAAAAGAAACTAAAATAATAGTAATTAATTTAAAAATAATCTTGAACTAGTAGTATTTCAAAACTTTGTCAAAGCTTTTTAAGACTAGTTCCGATTTTCATTTGATCGCTTTCTACTAATGTAGAACAGCTGACACGTCCTCATTAGCTATGGCTGCCTCAGAAGTAAGAGTAGCTTTATTTCAAATATTGTCTTACTAATAGTGCTGTCCCTAAATTAGCTTCAGTTGGATTCAGACAGATAATTCTGTCCAAAACAGAAACTTTCACAAATACAAACTCCTTATGAAAGTTGCTGACTTTCACTAAGTTCATTTGCATACACCAACCCATCTAGGCTAATAAGAAGTGTTTTGTATTGTTGTGTGGAAGGACCCAGGTGCAGGCAGAAGGCAAGTGGGCTCATATGAAGCAATATTATGAAAACAAAGTCAAACATAGAAAAAGCTGGAAGCATCTTTAAGGAGAAAACAGCAAGGAGGAAAACCCCTAAAAAGGCATGGAGGGAAACCTGAAAGTCCAGCAAGGAGTGGTTGACAAAAGGGAGGCCAAATACCCAGAAGATGATTACAGGAGAGGGAACAGGTGAGTATGATTAAATCAATGTGGAAGAGCTGTGGAGGAACATAAGTTGATTGAACTGAGAAAAAACAGACATACAACAGCTGAAACACACAACTTAGCAATGAAAGATCATTAAACACCAGTGGTGACAGAAAGCAAAAGAAAGAAAGAAAGAAAGAAAGAAAGAAAAACAGCACATAAGAGTAAGCAGATTGCTCAAATAAAACAAGAACTGAAAACAGAACTCAAATCGGCACAAAACCTAAGGTACAGTTGTGGCCAAAAGTTTTGAGAATGACACAAATATAAGTTTTCACAAAATTTGCTGCAAAACTACTTTTAGATCTTTGTTTCAGTTGTTTCTGTGATGTACTGAAATATAATTACAAGCACTTTATACGTTTCAAAGGCTTTTATTGACAATTACAAGACATTTATGCAAAGAGTCAGTATTTGCAGTGTTGGCCCTTCTTTTTCAGGACCTCTGCAATTCGACTGGGCATGCTCTCAATCAACTTCTGGGCCAAATCCTGACTGATAGCAACCCATTCTCTCATAATCACTTCTTGGAGTTTGTCAGAATTAGTGGGTTTTTGTTTGTCCACCCGCCTCTTCAGGACTGACCACAAGTTCTAAATGGGATTAAGATCTGGGGAGTTTCCAGGCCATGGACCCAAAATGTCAACGTTTTGGTCCCCGAGCCACTTAGTTATCACTTTTGCCTTATGGCACGGTGCTCCATCATGCTGGAAAATGCATTGTTCTTCCACAAACTGTCATTGGATTGTTGGAAGAAGTTGCTGTTGGAGGGTGTTTTGGCACCATTCTATATTCTTGGCTGTGTTTTTGTGCAAAATTGTAAGTGAGCCCACTCCCTTGAATGAGAAGCAACCCCACACATGAATGGTCTCAGGATGCTTTACTGTTGGCATGACAGAGGACTGATGGTTGCGCTCACCTTTTCTTCTCCGGACAAGCCTTTTTCCAGATGCCCCAAACAATCGGAAAGAGGCTTCATCGGAGAATATGACTTTGCCCCAGTCCTCAGCAGTCCATTCACCATACTTTCTGCAGAAGATCAATCTGTCCCTGATGTTTTTTTGGAGAGAGGTGGCTTTTTTCCTGCCCTTCTTGACACCAGGCCATCTTCCAAAAATCTTCGCCTCACTGTGCGTGCAGATGCGCTCACACCTGCCTGCTGCCATTCCTGAGCAAGCTCTGCACTGGTGGCACTCCGATCCCGCAGCTGAATCCTCTTTAGGAGACGATCCTGGCGCTTGCTGGACTTTCTTGGATGCCCTGAAGCCTTCTTAGCAAGAATTGAACCTCTTTCCTTGAAGTTCTTGATAATCCTATAAATTGTTGATTTAGGTGCAATTTTAGTAGCCACAATATCCTTGTCTGTGAAGCCATTTTTATGCAACGCAATGATGGCTGCATGCGTTTCTTTGCAGGTCACCATGGTTAACAATGGAAGAACAATGATTTCAAGCATCACCCTCCTTTTAACATGTCAAGTCTGCCATTCTAACCCAATCAACCTGACATAATGATCTCCAGCCTTGTGCTCGTCAATATTCTCACCTGAGTTAAAAAACTTAAGCAGCAACTTTTCCAATTTCCAATATTTATGTAATTCTCAAAACTTTTGGCCACGACTGTACATATCAAACCATACTAAAGCGTGTTTATGAATTTTGCCATTCCTGAAATGACACAACACCTGACCAACAGGAATAATGATTGACTAAATCAACATTAGATCATTATTAAATTTCAATCAAAATGTTTAGGTAGGTTCTTATTGACACGGTAATAATGTTAGAATTTAAACATTGTTGAACATTACATTTAGAAACTAACATGCTTGATCACAATGCTTCTAATCGCTAATATATTACATAATCCACAAATCCTTTTTGTTCTGTATACTACTTTTCTCAGATTTATGATTGTTTTATAATAGCCAGAATTTTATTGTAAGATGCTAACTGTAGTTCTTGTATACATGTTTGGAATGTAAATCAAAAAGTTTAGTGAAACTGAATTTAATGAAAATATAGGTATTGTTGTTAGGTGTGGAGAATTGGGAATATTGCATTAAAGATAATCATAATTTCAGGAGTTGTAAATTTACACTGGCTTTGTTTAATGAAATTAACAAAATAAATTAAATAAATAGCTATATTTTGAAAGGTAAAGCTTGACGCTTTTGTTTATGTAGTATATTTAACTCCAGCTCAGTTTACACTTGCATGCATACAGTATATGCTCCCAATACCTATTTCTATTTCCATTTCCACCAGCTTGCTTTCTTGTTTACCTTTCAGTCTTCACACTTTTAACTCCCTGTCTTTTCTGTGTCCATATCCCGCGAATCCAGCTTCACTACACAACAGTCTTGCACTACTTTACCACTCCACCTCATTACATGTGTAAATAAAGACGAATGACTGGCAATATTCTCACAAATTTGTTTCCCATTAGAAAGGGGTCAATGGTAATTGTGGCTGGCGCCAAGCTCTCCCGAGTGTGCGTACAGTTACATTCATATTACAGTTAATGAACAAGGGGATAACAAATTGTCCTGTAACACCTCCACCCCCTTCTGGAGCCCCACTGGACATTCATCTCAGTGGTCAACTGTGCTAGCAGTAGTGAAAGTAAAGGAGATCCCATCTGGGCTGATTCCTCCCTCTGTTCTCTTTCTATTGCTCTATTACTCCTGAGTGGGCCACACAGTCCATTTAGCCTATGCCGGCCCCAGGCGGTGTGTCTTTGTGTGTTGAATTCAATGTGATAAATGTGAGAACCTGCACGTGTGCAATCTACTCTGTGTACGTAAAATAATTAAATATGTACCAGTGTTATTTGAATGCATGAAAGTGTGTGTTTATCTTGTCTGATATGCAACCATATTAAAGAATATGTAAAAATGTTTGGGTGCCTTCTTTGTTTTTGTCCCTTAGTAATGGTATTAAAAACTGGTTTTTATATATATATATATATATATATATATATATATATATATATATATATATATATATATATATATATATATATTCACAAGATTACGTTTTTTTTGTTTTTTTTTACATTTAGTCTTCCTTGTTTTAGTAGATGTTCGTGTTCTTGCTTGGTTATTTTTTCTAACTTACTTTTTTCAGTCGCTGTGCTTCTTGCTCAGGCATTCTTTCCATTAGTTCAGTTCATTAGCATCAGTGTCATAGCTCTTTTTTCAACTGATTCAGCCTTTTATGGTAAGTTTAGATACCTGCTTCTCTAGGGTCCATAGGATTACATGTGTTGTGCCCCAGGGTTCAATTTTAGGCCCAGTGCTTTTTAACTTTTATGTGCTCCCTCTTGGTAGAGTCATCAGAAGAGATGGAGTTAATTTTCACAGTTATAATGACGATACACAGTTGTACATCTCCATGTCTCCTGATGACACACAACCAATGGATGCACTTTTTAACTGAGAGAGAGAAACTTTTATCAGAACTACAATCACTGTCTTTAATCCTACTTTACAAGTGAAGAACCTGGGCATGATTTTTGACTCTGAGCTGATTTTTGTCCCTCACATTAAAAACATTACTAAAATAGGTTTTTAACATTACCAGAGTCCGCCCCATTCTCTCTCGGGCCAATACGGAGACGCTGATGCATGCTTTTATCTCCAGCAGAATTGATTACTGTAATGCCCTGCTTTCTGGTCTTCCCAAAAAGAGTAAATCAGGTCTACAACATACAGCAGCGCGTGTCCTGACAAAGACCAGAAGGCGGGAACACATTACACCTGTTTTAAACTCATTGCATTGGCTCCCCGTATGTTTTAGGAACGAGTTTAAGGTTCTTTTAATGGTTTTTAAGTGTCTTATTGGTCTTGGGCCTTCTCATCTTTCAGAACTGCTTTTACCATATGAACCATGGCGATCTCTGCGCTCCTCTGGCAGCCCTCTCCCTGTCATCTCGAAAGTCAGGACACACACTCATGGTTAGGCGTCTTTCCAGCTTCAATCAGATCAATCTATTTATTTATTAATTTGTGTATTTTACCATGTTAGCCTGTTGTTTTACACGGATAATAAAAACATAGACACATCGTTCCAGTGTTTCCTCTATGGGAGCCCTCTGCCCCGGGAGTGGTGGTCAGCTGTGGCTGCCTGGGTGCTCTCCAGGTGGTGCTTGGGTGGAGGTCAGGATCCTGGCCTCCTCTCCTCTGGACGCCTTGGGTCAGTGCCTCGGCTGCTGCTGTTGATCCACTGCCACCTGTGCAGATGGCTCCCTGGATGGCATTTCCTTACCTAACCTGGCTCATCTGTACTCGGCCCACTGCCCATCTTATTTTCTATTTTAATATCCTTTTAATGTGGCTCCTGAATTTGTCCGCACATGGGGATAGGATTGGGGGGAGGGGGAGTATAATTGTGTTCATGCTTAAACTTGTGGGGGGTGGATGGGTGGGGGGATTTTTATTCTGTAAAGCACTTTGAACAGAATTTTTTTAAATATGAAAAGAGCTTTATAAATAAAGTTTATTATTATTGTTATTATTATTATTCCACTCTGCTTTTCAGGCTAACTTTTATCTTGTTCCACTAATCACTCTGCTAGTTAGATACAGTCGGGCAAAAACGTATTTAAAGCAGATCGCGTTTGGTCATACCTTGCTGCTTTCTCCGGCTTTTCTCCCCTAAATCATGTCACTTTGTTCCACTGTTAATCCTGTAATTTTAGGATCAAAAGATTTTTCATACAATCAAAAAGAATTATGGACAACCTTTAGCATCCTCCTCACAAGATTATCCTACAACAAGTTTCTTCAGTTGGAGGCTTCTTCAGTTTTGCTGCAAAACAGACTGCTACAGCAAATTCTTCCTGTCCACAGCCATCATGATCTACAACAATTAATTTACCTCTGGGAACAATAAAGTATTAGTATAACTGAATTGAATTTAAATGATTCCTTTCCACTTCAAGTTATCTGCGTTTGGTTCCTACCTGCTCCCCATCATGACAGATTGTGCAAGTTGCCCCACTTAAAAAAATAAGAGGTCTGTAATTTTCATCACTTTTGGAGTGGCCAAGCCAGTCTCTAGACCTTAATCCAATAGAGAATCTGTGGAGGAAGTTGAAGGTCCGTAATGCCCAGCAACAGCTCCAAAACATCGCAACTCTAGAGAAGATCTGCATGGAGGAATGGGCCAAAATAGCAGCTACAGTGTGTGCAAACCTGGTGAAGACCTACAGGAAACATTTGACGTCTGTCATTGCCAACCACGGTTACGATACAAAGAATTGAGGTGAACTTTTGTTATTGACCAAATACTCATTTTCTGCATCATTATACAAATAAATTATTTTAAAAAATGATACAATGTGATTTCCTGACTTGTAGTGGCATCAGCCATCTTTTATGGTGTTGTATGTTGGGACAGCAGTTTATCTACACCTGAGAGTAAGAGGTTGGATAAGCTCATCAGGAAGACTAGCTTTGTCCTAAGGTGCCCCCTGGATCCAGTGCAGGTAGTGGGAAACAGAAGGACTCTGGTCAAAATAACATCACTGATGGACAGAGTTTCCCACCCCGTGCATCAATATGTTGCTGAGCTGCAGAGCTCTTTCAGTGACAGACTGCTGCATCCTAGGTGCATGAAGTAGCGTTTTCGCAGGTCCTTCCTCCCTGGAGCTGTTGGACTCTACACCAGAACTGCTCCCAACATACTCAATAATGTTTACACCCCTGTTGTAATTTGCACTGTTTGACTCATTTATTTAAAATTTCTGAGGCTGCTATTTGCACATCTGTTTTTCTCCATTTACATTCTGTTAACTTCTTGTAAATAATATGCTTTCTTGTTTTACTTTTCGTTGCACAACTACACATGCACATTCTGTAAATATTCACTGTTTAATGCAATATGTTTAATGCAATATTTCAATTGCATTTAGGAAATACTTGCAAGTAAGGAAATAGCTACAAGAAAATACAGTTCAATAAAAAAAAAAATCGTAAACAACTGTCACAGGGCAAAAAAACAAGGCAGGAGGAGCTCACTGCGGACAGCGAACAGGATCATGGGTGTCTGATAAAAATGAATGGTGCAAAGTTGGGAAAAACTATATAGCTAACAAAGAAATTACACCGGTTTTTACTTTGCAAGTTTAGAAAAAAGTATAATAAGAACCAACATTTTAAATCAGAACACAAGGTGTGAACGGTTTTAATTTATTTTTTGTCAAAAAATGGTGGTGCTAAAACAAGAGTTTGCTCTCCCATCGGGGAGCATTTGCTTCACTTGTTCCATATTTCAGGTGCTTATGAAAAATAAGGTAAGTGAAGGTAAAAATAAAATCTCCAAAACTCACTGTTGAAGAAGTGCAGCAAAGAGTGGCATCTTGTGGTCACAAAGTTTCCCTAACAACTATTTATTTTAACATGTCTTTAGCAGGAATGCCAACAACTTCACTCTCTGGTATATATATATTTTCTTAGAACACCATGTTGAATATATGAACAAATCTTTTCCAAGTTACTTTTTTACAACTACTCACATTTCTGCTTAGTAATTAATTGTGAGAAATTGTATGTTCATTTCTACAAAGATGTGACTGATTATGATTTATCACTGGATCTTCTACCAGGGGCTTCCCGCTGTATTTTAATCACCGCTAGCAACACGAGCACCCACAAACCTGAAATAAACTTGGTGATCTTCCATATTCAATAAATACAACTCTACTGTCAACACCCTGAACCTAACACCCTAATGACACTCAACGCATGGGTGAATAAACAAACATTAAAAGCCAGAAAAACAGAGCAATGTCATCAAGTGTTCTGTTTTTCTTTTCATTTCACTAAAAACCATTAAGATTGATAACTGCTGATGTTGGAAACCCTGTGAAGAAAAAGGTTTGTCTGTTTTTGTATGCTCCTTCAGGCCTCCATGAGCCATTAGGGAGGCTGAGGATGAATGAATGAGCACAGCACCTAGAGAGAGTTCAGGAATGGTTTCTTCAGCTCCCACCTTATTGATTTCTGCAGGAAATATAGAACTCTGGGCACGAAGGAAGGAGAGGGAGGACCACACTGATATTAAGTCGTTTTCCCATCTTCTCCAAAAATCTTTAATCAAAGTTTAAGTGAAATACTAACATGCCACCTGACGTGACCTTTCAGGCCCATTATGAATCACCAGTTTTTGAGTCGAGGGGGCTAAGAGAGGTTAGAGACATTTCCTAATCACAAATTGCTGTGAGAAAAAGAACAAGTTCAGCGGCAAAGTTAAATAGCCACCGAAGGGCTTGTTTGCTGTTGACCTTTGACAAATGCTAGACAACAAATCTATGTTTAAAGCACTCGCCTGACTGGATTCCTTTATAGCCCTAAGTGACTCCTGGGAAGGGCAAAGCCTTAAAAAGTGACTCCAGCCAAAGCAAAGAGAGCCCTGTTCCAAAACAATGGAAAATACAATGCTCTTCTTGAACAAATATGGCTCTATGAAGGATGATTTACTATATGATGAAGGGATGCATGTCTACAGGGGGGAGGCTAACAGGACGATTTGTGAGCATACGAGTGCCTGGCATGTAATGACAAATATGAAATCAATATACCGACCTTAATTTGCCCAAAGCATAACTGTGATGTAGTACACAGTGTTTCGATTAAACGAAGTATTAAAAGATGGTGTCTGTGCCCCGCGAGGGCATGAAGGCCATGCCCTTTTGAACTCTGCCGCTCACAGCGAGCGTGGCAGCCATAAAAGGAACAACCAGCCCTGTTTGGTCATTGAATAGGTTCCTTATGGCTGATGGGTAATAATGTCACGCCTCAAGACGTTTTTTAAAACGAGCTGGCAAATGATAGCCACCAATGTGTTCCGCAACACCGGCAACATTATGGCAGCAGAGGAGAAAATATAATAGCTTAAATATGCTATGAATAACAAAAGCTGTCAATACTCACCTCTAGAAGAAAATGCTGATCAGACATAGTTCTGTATGAAGCGTGTTTATGTGTGTGGGGAGATTTATTGGATGTGACCCTTAATATAGGAGTGCATGTGTGAAAAGAGGTATCATAGTTTTGTGTGTGTATGTTCCGTATATATCTCCCAGATTCAGTACCATCTGGGAATTCAGATTTTTGCCGTAAAACATTTTCAAATGTTTCCATTTAAGAAAGCAAGGCTAAATGTTTATATAGCATACGCAAGATATAGCTTGTGTTTTAAGGGTAGTTTTAATGGAAAAATCAAATGTGACCACGCATGTAATGTTTTATTATTAGGATAGTGCAAAAGGATGCTGATCCACTTAATTCATTACCTGTGAAGGTCTCTATGGCTGAATGCAAGGATATTGTCTTGAACTATGGTTCTCAAACTTGTAGCACAAGTATTCGGTTTTGCTTGGGCTGCTTTAAGTGCTACTCAGAATAAATGCTATCAGTCATTTGCAAGGTAAATATGAAGGAATTAACTATTATGTAGGGCTACTACACACCAACCAAACTTCACAACAAAGAAGTGTACTGTAGAAAATGTCAAGAACTCCCTATATAAACTGAAGCAGATCCAAGGGTTGGCTTTGGCCATCACTTAGCTTAACATGCAAAGCAGATGTATTAGATTATGGGGTTTACTGGCAAACTTTTCTATTGGGAGTCTGACCTCTTGGAGGAAACTGTTACTTTTTAATACCTGAAACTTTGAAACTTCCATTCATGAGTTAAAATTCAAATCATAATGAAAAACACATTCCTGAACCAATAATGGAGTGCAATTGGATAATATTTAATGACATAAACTGTAGTGTTTTGCGATGTTGGTTCTTCAAAAACCTAAATTTACAAAGATTGTATTTTTTATACATTAAATGTCTGAGAATCAATAGTCCTGGATCTAATATTGCATGTCCTGTTGGTCTTTAACAAGTCAGATAACTTACAAACCAATCAGATCAATTTATGACTTCACATGAAAAGTTTTGAGTCGAGTCTAAAATAAATGCAGCCATGGAAAAATACAACATGCTTTTCACGTTTTACAGGAATTATTTTGTATTTCTATTACATTCAACTTATGATTTGTCTACCTTAGGGACTAAATGTGGAAATTAGCCTGTGGCTATAATCCTCACTTGTGAGAATAATCTCCCTGTGCATAGTGTTGAACAAATAACATTAAACATTACAGGACAAGCAAAGCCTTAAAAGCAAACTTTGGCTATATCAAATAGAGAATAGACATTTTATTAAGTAAACAAGAAGTGCCATTATAGTAAAGACAAAACACCAAAACCAGGTGCTTTTTTAGGTTGTGGCAGTGAGCCTGATAATAAATTTAGATGATTTGTGGAACGTTAAATCTAAGCTGATGTTTTAATCTTGCAAAATGTACACCGATCTAAGGGTGAAAAGCATGAAAAAAATTAAACTGATAAAGTTATAGTCAGTCTTAAAGTTGTGCAAAGGCAAGTTTCATTTAAAATTATTCATGATGAAATACAAAAAGAGACAAAACAAACCTGCAGCCAGTAATGTTCAGCAAGCTTCATTCAAAGTTTACCATTGTGATTAATTATAATTTGATAACTTTGATACATTGACATCAAATTTCCTGGTTAAAAAAAGGTAATTTACAATTGTATTTAAATATATATATATATATATATATATATATATATATATATATATATATATATATATATATATTTATTAAATTTTTTTTGGGATAGTGAAAAAGAACTTGAGGACTCTTAAATAGAGTTGGCTTGTAACTGAGTAACTCAGAGCACCATTTAAGCCGGACACCACTGAGTTCATCATAAAGCTTCTAAATGAGTCCATCTTGTTAGGGCCGGCCCTTGGGCTGTGAGCAGCCATGGGCAAAATGGCTCTCACAATGGAGCCATTCGGTTCGGGCTTAGTGCTTAAAACAACACGCCACTCAATGATCCCAATGATCTTCCACGAAAACAATGCCAGAGCACATCAGTCAGGCCTGTGTAGGAGGCCGGGTGGCGAGGAGACAATGACACCTCCCGTGCTGCTGTTCCACAGGGAATGTCTTCCCAAAGGAATGTCTCTTTTTAGTGTCTGGACTCCAGAAGGACAGCTCCATCTGGGTAGGGGGTAGGTTTTCTCAGCTTAAAAACATTTTGAATTTTTGTTATTATATTTTGTTTTTGTTCCAGATAAATGCAAGCTTTGGTTATTCTCTCGTTTGATCTGTTAGCAATTTGTACAGTTTGAAAAAAAAATCAGAGCTGTAAAATTTCCATAAAATATTCTAATAAACCATAATCCAAGTCACATAATAATATGAAATACAGATTTTGCTATATAATGATTAAAACTAATTAACTAATTAAACAAATTAATTTTGTGTGTATTTCTAGATTTTTTTTAATGCAATGTTTTAAAATGTATTTCAAAATCATTTAAAATCCATTATTCCTTAAAAATACAATTATGGAATTTCTGAATAAAAAAAATTTCTAACAAGTTCAGAGTATTGATCTTTTTCTCTGTCTTGGGGGTTGAAAAGGTTAAAAATTAGAGGTCTTGGGACTAACTAGAACTGAGGTAGACAGGAATGAATCAGAACCCCCTTCCTTAAACCATAAATACCACAAGGCCTGCAGCATATTACTCAGTGCCAATCTTTGTTCTTTACAGCTTCACGCCAATCAGCACTTAATTTAAAACTTGCATTCCTCTAATTATCACACACCGCTGGATACAGATGAGAAGGTACAGAGTCTGCTCTGTAAGTCTCATGCTTTACCTACCCACTGAAATATACACATCTGTCAACACATTTCTTTTTCATATTATCCTTTGAGATTTTTATTTAAAATTGGAGTAAGTAAATCAATTAAGACACCCTATCAGCCTTTTTTGTAGCCTTATAATGGCTTGTAAAGAGTAAAGGGAAACATTGCTCCATCAGGATATGAAGAAACAGTTTGTCCAGTAAACTGGATGTGTTAAATGTTTGTTCATTCATCACATCAAACAATTACATTGGGACAGGATTAGCTCTATTAGAGTAAAAAAGGGCAAGTATTTAAATAGAGGAAATCACAAACAGATTTTTCTTCTTGTATTTAAATCTTAACAGAAGCTTATACATTAAATAGCTCTGGATGCTTAAATTGTTACATGATTCCAGAAGAACCACGCACCACAATCTACATGATAAATGCACGAATCAGAATTTAAATTTAGTTTTTATAATGTCTTTGGCTTTTTTAAGACAAAAGGAAAAACAGTCATTTATCTGAGCTCATTTTGCTCCTTCGCCTGCTGTTATTAAAGGAGTCTTCGGTGGAGCCTAAAGTAAATGATTCTGCCTCTATCACAGGCGCTTACGCACATCAGATGATGCGTCTGCTGATAGCTTTGTAATGGACTTTTCCTGTTCATTAACTGAGTTATAGCACTTGGATTTTATGCTTTGTGGTTCTAAATTGAATAATACATCTCCAATGTTTAAAGTAATATTAATATTTTCAAAATCAATGTTAGTAAAATTTTATGTACACAGTTGTATTTGTTGATGGCCAGCCTCCTGCAAATAAAGAGGAGATTTATGAAGGCCACTGTCGTCTGTTTCTCTCTCTCTCTCTCTCTTTGTAGTATTATCACAAGAGAAATGCTGACCATAAAAAAATTTAATTAAAATTTTAATTAACACAGGTAATCAATAGGGTGTAACATAACATCTCGCATATTCTCGGTGGCATGAAAGAAAATGCAATCAAACAAATTCAGAGGGACCAAATATGATGATTTTATAGGCCAATAAGTCCAAGGTAAGTATGGCAGCGCTGGTAGAAAATCTTACCGTGTTATTTTTTAACCACATAGTGTTTGTTGATGGGCAGCAGTCAAAGTATCATCTTTATTCTAGATTTCTTTTAATTGGGGACTGAACATGAAACAGTTACCCTGCCTTTCCACTGGACGCGTAAGCAGCACGTTACAGGAGCAGCACGTTTTGCTTGCGTATTCTGCTGCTTGGCCCTTTCCACCGGGTGCGTATGAGATGCATAGCAGCAGGGAAGCAGCTGTCACCGAGAGAGCGCGAAATCACGCGAGATTAGCAAAATAACGCGTGGTTTCGTCAGTAAACACAACAACCATAGACATATATAAACGTCTATGACAACAATAACCAGGAAAAGACAACAACGTGGCTCCAAAAGGTTTGTGTTTTATGTTATGTCCGTTTTATATTGCCCAATAAGTTTATGTTATGTCAGGGAATATCCAAAATCGCTCATCTGTGTGATGACACGCAAATGAGACCCTCGCGCGAGGTACTGACTTCTCACCGGGCCGCACAGCTAGTGACTTTTTTTAAAGTAAAGTAACCGCAAAGCAGCACGTTTCTTTTATTTTGAAAATTTCCGGTGCCAAGCCGTTATATTTCCTGTCTTCCCCTATCCAAAATGTAGAAATTTACGTGTTTCAGAGGCGTACCGCGTAGAAAATAAGACTGCCGCGTATATTTACAAAAGTGCCGCGACATGACGCCTCTGAGACGCGGCAGACTCGTGGTGCTTTCGCCTCCGGTGGAAAGGCCTCTATTGACTACAGTGGTGGCTATCAGCTGCGTATGACGTGCTGGTCCTATAACGTGCTGCTTATGCGTCCGGTGGAAAGGAGGGGTTAGAGTTACGATTGGCCCTTTAGCCAAAAACTAATTTGCTGGTCCAGTCCCTGGTTTGGCTTTTGAAAAGTTGCAGCCATCTTTTATATATATATATATATATATAATTATATATATATATATATATATATATATATATATATATATATATATATATATATATATATATATATATATATATAATTATATCATCCAGCCATGACCCATAGACAGCGCTCAGTCCTAGGGCTGGAGTCTACAGTTGTCTTTCAAACTGTCTCTGCACGCTAGGACAGCTCTAGGGCCAATTAAAGCAACTAACAACGTGAAGTATTCATAGGAACGGAAATCACTCCACGGGGCAGTCAAAACAAAGGACTTAAGTGACTCAGTTTGCTCATCTTTCAAAGAAAAGTCCAAGTCTAAATCATCCGAAGTTGATGCCAAAGCCCTTTCAAATGAGCGCCATTCCTGAGCCACTGCCAGCATTGTTGTCTTGCTCCATCGCAACTCTGCTGTCATCGTAAAAAAAAAAAGCTCCGTCGTAGTGGCGCTTAGTCTGCCCAACATCTCTCTACAAACATAGAGTGCTGTGATTGGCCTGGCCTATGCTTAGCCAAGCCAATAGTAGACCTGCTGAGGCTACAATGGAGCATGGCTAGGCCAGCCTGCAGAGCAAATATATTTTTGACTCGATTTCTTTGCTACACTTAACTAATATGACTTTCAAATTTAAGTTAGGAATCCAAAGCAACACCCACATATTTAAACTAATCAACTTTTAGAATTTTCCCTTGAGCAATAATAAGAATAAAATGACTGACTTTGATTGTGATTGGGAAAGACACTGAGACAATCTGATTGAATTCCACCAATTGTGTCTGGAGGAATAGGGCCAAATTCCAGCAAACCATTGTGAGAAGCTTGTGAGAAGACACTGAAAATGTTTGACCTGAGTCATACAGTTCAAATGCATTGCTACCAAAAACTGAGGAATGTGTATAAACTTCAGATTTTGAAGACATTAACACATAAATCTCTGACATATTTTGTCTTTTATTATAGCATTTAACAAATAGAAATAATTTTCATAATTCAAACTGAAGGTTGGTTCTGATTTCACTTTAGACAGAGAGGGAAAAAAAGGTGTTATTTTATTGGGTGTATGTAAACTTTTCGTTTTAACTATATAGAGTTGTGTTAGGATCATCTGCATAAGTTTGCCCCAAAACATCTTTCCAACTTTCGGATAGGTCATCAACAAACAACAAAAGCGCAGTGGTTCAAAAATGGAACCTTGTGATAAAACTATTTTACAGATTTTAAAGGTTTATGTTTTATTGTTAATAATAATAAACACATTGCCCCCTGTTTTCGTACATCACAAGGGAATCAATAAAAAGTTGTTTTAATGTATATTTTTGGTCCAGGATTCCTCTAGCAACTATTTACTGTAATTATCTTTAGGTAAAGATAATTTGATGTTTTTTTTCAGAGTTTTAATTGAAATATTGTGAAATATTTGCAATGAAACAAAAACTGTTTTGGTGGAAAAACTCATACTTTTCAAGGCAATGTCTACTGTTTTGTTAGCCATTTTACAATTATTTGAATATGGTGCATAAAATAGTGACTGGTCTATGGTGAATACTTGCTCAGAATCACCAGACTTCAGAATTTTACATATAGATTCTGTTTTCAGGCCAGTGTAAGACATTACATTCAAAGGAAACTAAGGTATTCCCAATTTTCAAAGGACAGGATTATTAAGTGAGTAATCAAGTTTTGCGGTAAAAGAGGTAAGCATTTGTTTTAAACTTTCAGTCTTGAAAGTTTGAGCCTTTCATCCAAGCTTTTTATTTATTTTAATTATCTGTATTTTCTGAATTATCATCAATTTTATTAAGATTAGAGATGGTTTAATTCTCAAAGGAAAGCACAGCTTCTACTTCTCTTTCCCCAGTGTCAAATCCGGTAACCGACAAACTGATTTTTTTACTGCTCTTATCTTATAAATATTTAGGATTGCCTCAGTGAAACGATGCAAACACAAATGAAATGTATTTAATGGGCATCCTGTCCATTGGAGGAGTTTCAATAGGGCACCGCTGAAGTGTGAAATAGCTACAACGGGCAACATAACACTCACATGGTGTCTCTCATGCTCTCTGTGTTACGCTCCCAAACACCCACGTACACACAAGGGAGGAAGAAAAAGCACCTAATATTTTCTGTCGGCGGGATTGTGCATACCCCCAACCTTCAAATAATTTACTGCTGTGTGTCTACTGAGTGTCTGGAGCAAAAGTGCCACTAAATCTCAGCCCTCAAAGTCAAACGTCAGGTAAACCACAGAGAAATAATGTTTATTTTCTCTCAGCCCTGGCCCTGTTCTTAACCATGCTGTCAGTACATTGGTGGCTTGTACAGTATATCTCACAAATTCTCTCCTGATGTGAAGAAGTACACACAATACATTGTATGATATATAACTTGTACATCCTGACAATAACTTTTATCTTGTTAGCGGTCATGGTAACTTAACAATTTGAATTACTGGATGGATTAGTAATACATATGCCAAAAATAATTGTTTAGATGTGAAAGTTTCTCCATAAAAGGATAGCAAGAGTTCACTGTTTCATCATTAAAAAAGGATGAGGATCACTGCAGTACTAACAATTTAAGGAAAAGTCTAAAAAAGATAAAAGTTTATGCTAGTCTTACGTCTTCAATTGCTTGCTAACACATAGCAAACCAGGACAAATCCGCTAGTTGATACGCATTTAGGCATGTCAGTTAGTTAAACTCCAACTCGAACCTCAGAATGGAAAACAAAAGACATTTAGGTGACTATAAAGGTGGAATGAAACCTACTTTTCCTTTCAGCGTCCCCCACAGGGATCCTAAATGGAAAAATGGTGATTGTTTAGATGAATTGATAAATATGGCATGGTTGTTGGTGTCAAATGTGCTGGTTTGAATATTTCAGAAACTTCTACTGGGTTGTTTCTCAAGTTTGCAGAGGATGGTCTAGAATAAATACATTGTTGATGTCAGAGCACACAGACTTGTGAAAATGGGACAGTAACAGATCAGCTGCAATATTCAAATGTTAAGGTCAGAATTTAGCATAATTACATGAAATCATCCATTCATCCGGGCTTGTATCAGTTCTTCAGGCTGCTGGTGGTTGTATGATGGTGTGGGGGCAGCATTGGTTTCACACCACAGCCCACCTGAGTATTGTTGCTTTCTATGTCCAACCTTTTATGACCACAGTATATCCATCCTTTGATGGCTACTCTCAGCAGGATAATGCAAAATGTCACAAAGCCAAAATAATCTCACATTGGTTTCTGGAACAAGACAATGTGTTCACTGCACTCCAAGCGCCTCCACAGTCCACAGATCTCAATCCAACAAAGCAACTTTGGAATGTGGTGGAATGGGAGATTTGCAATGTTGATGTGCAGCCAACAAATTCCAATACCTGCATGATGTCATCATGTCAATGTGGATAAAAACATCGTAGCAAAATTCATGACAACCTGATAACCTCTGGATCAATTCACCTGTATGCCAGTTAGCCCCAGTTTGCAACAAGGTCTGTCAGATTCTTTCCTACTTCCATTTTGTACCCATAAAAATAATTTTGTTCCTATGTAATTAACCCCTTCTATGTCTGTTTTTTTTTTTTTTGGTGGTTAGATTTTAATGAATTATGGAAGCAATAATAAAATTGCTCAAATCCCATTCATGCGTTGCTTCCTGCAGATGTTATATAACGCCACTTATACATTAATTGTTTTTTTGACTTCTGTTGACAGTCATGAAACATAAGATTGAGACCCCTGATTAAACCAAAATAAGTCTGAGTCAACTCCTGTCGCTATCGTTGTCTACGTTTCATATGTATCATTTATGGTAGTCATGTAACTATAAACAGAGGACTAGAAACTTACTGTAAAAGTTAAAGCAGGCTCAAAAACATCTCCTGGTGCATACCCAATGATGTATGACTGGTATGAAACATCCCATGTGGCACAAAACAACCAAAACAGCAAAACCCCAAAATGTCATAGGGGTGAAATTATCAGGACCCTTCACAAAACCATGCACACTGTATGCTTTAAAACCAATATAGAAATAATAAAGAGTTTAAATATTCAAGAGGAACAGCAGAAGGTAAAAGAACCTCAGAAACCAGACCCCCTCTGATGTCATAAATACTTGTTTCCCCCCTCAAAGATTCCCAAAGAGGCATTTTCTAATAACTAATCATTTCTTTCACACTATGCTTTTTAATCTGGCTGTGCTTGACAGGGCCCATCCTTTTCGCTGAAGCCAAAGACCACTTAGAGGCCAGCCCAATGAGGCCCCATAGCCCTGTGGTCTGACTGGGGTGATTTGTCAGGCACCTCGTATGTACCTTTGTTGGTCACACCAATGAATTTATCCAAAGGTAAATGGAGATAGCCAATGTTGGCTGCAAGGCCCGTGCTCTGATTACCTGCGCTTTCTTCAAGTTGCATTGATAGATGCTGCTTGTGTTTATCTATTTACAATGCTACTAAATCTGTGAATGTGATACGGGGAGAAGGGGTATGACTCTGAGCGAGAGAGCGGTTGCAAAACCAGCATGGTTTGATTTATGCTATGCTATGCAGAGCGATAGAGAGGCAGCACAGATGAAGGGTCTGGGATGAAAAAGCTCGGTGGGGCAAAGGTTGTTGTTTTGCATCAGGGTTGGAAGGGCACAAGGATGAATCTCATGCATTTCTTACTCCCTGTTGATGTCCACCATGCCAGAAGAATAACAAACATGTTACGAAAGGAAAGAGAGGGAGCCTTTCAGGACCACAGAAGGCAAACAGAAAATATTTCTATGACAACAACAAAGTGCCAGTCCAATACTCACTATGAGCATCTTTCCTTAAAATTAATCATAAATGATAATGGGTAATTAAATTCAACCAAGAACAATTGCTTCGACCTATCTAGTTTTCTTCATGGTTGTGTTTTTTCTTGTTTTCTTCCATGATTTAATTTTCTTTGTCAGGTTTTGATTAAATCATTTTAGTTTTTTCTGTATTACCATATTACTAAATAGTATCTCACAAAAGTAAGTACACACTTCACATTTTTGTTATATATTTTTTTACATATCTTTTTAGACGGAGACATTTTCCGTTTATACTTCTCCGTTGTTGTGTCAGTGTTGCAAAGCAATTCTCCACCAGGACAGCAGGGGGGGCAGACCTTTTCTATCGGGTCTGCCTAGCATTGCAGTGACGTTTCTGGTCGAAGAAAGTTTATCTACTTCAGCTTGTAAACGCACATTCACTCAAGGAGAAATGGCCGACAGAGCGAGTTTTCATTGAGCTGGAAAGGTTTTTACTAGAAGTTCAGCTCATAGAACACTCTAAAAACGCATGAAAACAAACAAACACAGCGCTCTGTTTTGTTGTTCTCTACACCTCCTGTTGTTCAAAATCACCAAAAGACCATATTAGATGAACTGGCCTTGCAATATAAAGCATCTAGTGCTCTAAACCTGCAATGACTACTAATTACATCAACTATAGAGCACCACTCTGTTGAAATGATCTTGGGCTGATGTTGAGCTGACCAATTACAGGTGTGCGCTCTTTGTTTCGTTCGATGGATAGTTAGAACATTGGGCTCTACTCTGTGCATCCTTGCGTAGGTCACGGAGAGACCTTGCGTCGACGGATAATGGTGTTGCGTCTATCTGTTCCGACGTAGATGGAGAAGTAAAAACTAGGCTTTAGTCAACAGAATTGAATGTGATGTAAATTAAGTTTTTCAACCACCTTCTGGCAAAAATCATTGGCTTCCCCCTGAAAAACAGATTTTTCTGACCAATACAGACATCTTTTATCTGCAACAAAACTACACCCCATAGTTTGGTAAACATCCTTTCTCTCGTATTTCCAATAATACCAAAAATATAATTTTTCTAGTCATGTGGGCTAAACAGAGACCAAAGTCTGCTCCTTTTAACAATAAGTGAGATTTTCTAACATTATAGCATACAGCTAGCAGACTTGGCACTAACCTTTTGTAGCATTAGTTAAAAGATGCTAGCTATAATGTGATATTTTATATAGGCAAGACAATTTTATTTGTGTAGGACACTTTCAACAACAAGATAATTCAAGGTGCTTTACATGATTAGGAGTAAAAGCAGGGGTGAAAGTAAGCCGTACCGTTAAAAGTTTCTGTGGTGGTACGCAGTACCAGGAAGATGGGAGAGCGGCTGCCTGTCTTAAAGCCCTCATTCAGAACCAGTCTATTTAAAAATCCCTTTTTAACTCATACTGAATTGTTTCTGAATTGTTATTTTGTTTTTTAACCATACAGAACAGCTCAGAAAAGAAACTTCTTATGAGCTAATGCCGGTGTCGTGCGAAGGTAGTTATCCCCGTCATAAACTGTATCCCGCTGCGTCGGGAGCGCGCACGTAGAAGGAAATGCTGTTCCATTTGACTCCGCCACGATCACAACCAGCAACACGTTGAACTACTGATGTTTTATCTTTGAAAAAGTGAAAACCAAGTGTCTTTACTTCATCGTTCTGTTTGTGGGTTACCACATAAATAAATAGATTTATTTTTCTAACGTACGTGGTGTCGCACGGTTGGCTTAATAAGAAACTCAATATAATTACACTCAATATAAATTGTTCTCGGCAAGTAAACGATTCTTTCAAAATCTCCTATAAAAATACTAGTTTTAAATCCTCGGCAAGGATTTAAAACTACTTTCACCCCTGGGTAAAAGTAAGACACAGCCACAGACAGCATACATGAATTTAGGATAAATTTAAAAAAGCAATAAAGTAGGAAGCACACACAAAAAATGTGTGATACATGAAAACATTACTCAAAGGCAGCTCTAAATAGATGGGGTTTTAGCCGTGATTTAAAAGAACTCAGTGTTTCTGCAGCTTTGCAGTGGAAGTTTGTTCCAGATTAGAGGAGCATAGAAACTGAAAGGCGCTTCCCTTTGTTTGGTTCTAATTCTAGGGATGTTGAGTAGACTGGAATTAGAGGGTCTGAGTGGTCTGGGGCGTTGGTATAGTGACAGTAGATCTTCAACATACTTTGGTGCTAAGCCATTCAATGATTTATAAACTAGTAAAAGTATTTTTAAGTCTATTCTCTAAGCTACAGGGAGCCAGTTTAAGGACTTTAGAACTGGGGTGATGTGCTCTACTTTCCTGGTTCTAGTGAGGACACGAGCAGCAGCGCTCTGGATCAGCTGCAGCTGTCTAATTGACTTTTTAGGCAGACCTGTGAGGACGCTGTTGTAGTAATCAGTCCGACTAAAGATGAACACATGGATGAGTTTTTCGAGGTCCTGTTGCGACATTAGTCCTTTAATCTTGGAAATGTTCTTCAGCTGATAGAAGGGTGATAGCAGACCGACAACGTAAGTTCTCTGTAAATACTTGATGCTGTGATTGTATATTTCTGGTCATAGAGACAGTAACTAGTATTTTTATACATCCAAGGAAAGACCTCAGTGGCTGAAACATCTGTGAATTCCAAAGTTTTAGATGTCTTCAGAGAGTAGTTAACCAGAAAACGAGACTTAAAATCTTCAGCTGCAGGACACTGTGTGTAAGTGGCTCTTCAAAAAATATATAGAGATAAGAAAATCCAACTGCTAGAGGATGTCTTTGAGATATTTATAGAAATATTGTTTTCCATGATGCCACTATAACTTTAGAGATAATTTGAGAGAATTCTACTTATCTTTCTTCAGCTACGACAATGTCCAAAAGAAACTTCTGCTTTTGTTCGAAGTTTATAAGAACTACGCGATTAAATCACATTTTGTTGATGAGTGACATTATTATCAGCAGCTACTCCATTCCCCAGTCGTCTTCTCAACTGGCCTGACTACTTTAAACCAGCAGCTCCTTTCACAGCATCGTGTCCTCCACTATACACACCCATAAACCATAACAATCCCCCTTTTGCCCCAACCTCTTGGAAAGCTTACATACGGTTTCTCATTGTTTCCTCAGCCTATTGAGCTAAAGATAACTGTGTGATGTTAGAGAGCTGAGTGATTATACATCAGTAAAATCACAGGGGGTATATATCACTGCCACGGGGACACACCCACTGGAATGAATTGGGTCAAATGAGAGCAGTGCATCAGGCAGGGCTCACTGACAGTTACTAATGCACCTCCTATGGCCACTAATAGGAGTCTACAAATTGCTAGAGGTTTGTAAACTTTGGCTGTTTGGGGCAGAAGCATTCAGGGTTTGCAGGTAGCTTAGCTGTTGTGGTGTAAGATTGTGACTAAATCAACACTTCAGAGGTATGCTTGATTGAAGAGGGTGGACTAAAACAAGCAATTGGGAAGTTCATCCTATTAAATGATGAAAAAACTATAAGGCAGGTAAAAGGGCTTAAGACAGAAAATAGAAACAATGTGGGGTGCTTTTAATGAAAGACAACACTGACAATGTTATTGTCTGTTATAAAACTTTCCTTAAGAAGTAATGCTGAAGGTGTGGTGGAGTCTGATAATACATCAATCAGAATTCAGAAATTTGACTAAATTCCCACCGGAAAGAGCACAAATGAAATGTTAATCTTAAAAATAAGTATTTTCTGTAAAATCAAAAATGCTGCATGCATGTTTCATTTTTTTCTTTGATTTCCGTTGTTGTATAAATCACAACCAGCCAATTTTCCACTCATCATTTTTAAGACCCTCATAAGACTAGAGCAGTGCCAATACTGTGTTCAGAGAAAAGAAAGATGACGGTGACTAATTGTAAATAAATACAGAGTGTACATTTTATATCCAGTCTGGGAGTGTTAGGCAATGAGGCAATACTTATATTTCCTATCAATCCATTCATTATCTTATACTTACTGAAAATAAAGCCAATGAAAGTAACAAGTTCCAGGAGGGAAAAGCAGACATCAGTCTTCTTAGCGACACTGCTTAATTTATTCTGGCCAATCCCAATGCATTCTCCAGCCCTCCAGCTAGTTGTGGGTCTGGTACAGGATCTCCTCCCAGTGGGATGTACCTGGAAATCCTCCAAAAGTAGGTACCCAGCTGTGATCTTAAGCAAATGACCTCTCCTCACTCCTTTTGAGCTCCTCGCAGATGACGGTTCCTTTTCAACTTATTTCTAAGAACATGCTACCACCCTATGGAAGAAGCTTTTTTTTAGCTGCTTGCACTCAGAATATTCTTTCGGTCATAATCCACATCTTATGATGATAAGCAAGGTTAAAAAAAAAGTGTAGCTTTTTGGCCCACTTCTCTCTTCGCCAGGACAGAAAAGTGCCAATATCACTGCAGATAGGTTTCCAATCCATCTAACCATCTTGTAACCATCATTCATGAACAAGACATCAAAAAACTTCAACTCCTCAGAGCTAACCAATAGAGAGCAATTCACTTTTTTTTCAGCTAAAAACCATGGCCTCAGACTGAAAGGAGCTCTCATTGTGGCCACTTCACACTCAGGTGTGGACCAATGCATAATACTTACCCAACAGTAGCGGAGAAATATTCAGCTAGTTACATCCTTTTACCTGATTATTCTGAAAGTAGCTGCTACTTGTCTCTCCCTTAAATAACATTGTATCAGCAATTAAAAAAATATGTACAGACTGATGGAGACTAGTAAATGACTATTAGACTCACAACCAAACAATCAAGTTGAATTCTGTGTGTTGATACTATTTATTAGAATTCAACATCAGTAGACCTATAAAAGGCCTATAGAAGATACCCACAAAAGCATCAACATGTACATGCACTTATATTTGATTAAGAATTCAAGAACCCACTTAAGTGTGCCTGACATCAAGTTACTATTTCAAGATGCATTAAAGCACTCCCAGGAATAAAGATTTGTCTATTAGCATAACTGAGTGTGTTAGGATAAAAGAAGGGCGTTCAGAATCACACCTGTCTGTTGCAGTTTGCACTGAGGCGAAGGGAGGCACAACAGGCATGCAGTGTCTGTACACGGCCATGCACCTGGAGAAAAACACACATACATAGAATACCAACACATAGAGGTGAGGTTGTGAATGTTGTGCAGCTGTTTCCGCTGCAGCCAGACACAGCATCATATACAACATTTTAAGTATTCCATATTAACAAACCTAAATTTGTTAGATCACAGTAACACATTCACTCGAGGCCCAACATTGAGTGGGAGAAGGATTTTATAGTACTGACTTTAAATGTTCAATTTTAGAAATTTTTAGAAATGTAAACACATTGTAAAAACAAGGAGAGTTTACCTTAAGACTCACAAGTAAACGTTAACTACTTTGTACTTTTGATAAGTATAAGAAATAAAACCTCGAAACCTTGCTTCAATACTTTTGAGACTATAGGATTTTAATTATGATCGCTTGCTACTTCAGATGATGCATAAGTGAAATCTCAGGTAAGAATATTAAAGAGTCCTCCTTAGAAATGTACCAATGATGTGAGACTTGGCCTATGACTTCTTTGCAGTGAGCTCCAAAGCCTTTGTGTGTGTGTGTGTGCTTGTGCATGCGTGGGTGTGTGTGTGTATGTGTGTGTGTGGCTACGTGAACTGAGATATGTACAACACCTGTGTCCACTGAGCTTCAGATGTCCTAAAGATCTGCAAGAAAACTCTCCTCCCTTTCCTCTCTCAATTTATCTCATAGCCTGATTTCACACATAGGCACATGCAGTCACTCCTACATGCACATACAAAAAATGTCCTACTTCATGCACATTAAAGTGAAGTCCACACTTTTGCTGCCTCTCTCACACACTCACCTTCTTGCTCTCTGCAGGAATATGACATGTTATTAATTGCCATCATTACTGACAACATCTTGCCCAAGATGCGGGCTTTTCTCTGGGGGTGTAAAGCCTAGCATTGATGCACAGGGAAAAAAGAAAGAGACACAGAAAGGAAAAGGACACTCTGAAAGAATGACTGAGTGATGGAGAAAAAAGAGAAAAGGGGGGCAATGCTTCACGCAGTGCAATGCAACACTCTGCCCAAAAGGGATTGTGGGACGCTGAATAATTTATCAGAAAACATTTTTCTTGGTCCTTTTCACAGACCAACAAATCCTCCCTGGGCTCTCTTTACAGGGGGATCGAAATAATGCTCTCTGTGTGTGAGTGTGGGTGAATCTGAACACTTTAGTCACATGTTCTTATTCAGACAACAACTTTGGTTAAGATACAACTGCACAGATGTTCAAATGGATCAACATGTTCCAAATATCCTTGGTAACAGAGCAAACCTGGCAAATTGAGTTTTTATGTTGCCAAAATGTTATTGGAGAGAGAATGTCCTGATTTCAGAGTCATCTTATCATCACATTTTCGGCAGGGAATTAAGATGATAATTTATAAATGAAGATTTTATTAAAGTACTAACCATGCTTAATTTATTTACAGAAATCTCGGAATCTCATAATACGCTGTGGCTCATCTATAGTCCCTCTGCACAGAAAGAGTAAAGCTGATTAAAACTTCGCAGGAGAATATTATTGTCAACAGCAACCTGGCATCAGCTCACCCAGTCCATTCATCTGTAGCGGCAGAGAAAACAGTTACATGAACTGTCACACCCAACTCTACTGTTAATTTAAGGTAATTAGTGAGCGAGCGATTCCCAATACATCATGGTGGAACTGGCAGACTCCACAATATTTCACAGCCAATCTGTTACCTCTGCTGCCCCGCCTTTCTACCCCCACCCTCCCTAACCATTCGCCTGTTGTTTCCAGAAACCAGAAAAGAAAAAAACACAGGAATCCAACCAGACATGCAGATTCAGAAAGACTGGTATTTTCCGAGCAGAAAAGGTTTGCATTTGTAATATAAGAACAAAGACATTAACTGTTTAACAGTTTAGCTCCCTGGGATAATTGTATTGTACTGCTTGGTTTTAGACAATGATCGAAGGATGGATGGATGGATGGATGGATGGATGGATGGATGGATGGATTGATGGATGGATGGATGGACGGATGGATAATGGTTTTGGACAATTACATCTTAGATTTTTAAAATTCTTTTATTAGTAGGACTGGAACTTTAAAGCATCAATTTCAAAATAAACATAAATGGATGCATTCAAAAAAATTAACAGATTTAATCACACTATGAAATGTCAACCTGTATGGTAACTGAACTAGAAAGAGAATAGGATGAAAGTAACATTAAATAAGTCTGCATGTTTTGCCACTGAAAATACCCTAATAGGTTAAGTCAAAGGTGCTTTCCATAAAGAATGCACTG
Organism: Valencia hispanica; assembly: GCA_963556495.2. Lineage (NCBI taxonomy): Eukaryota > Metazoa > Chordata > Actinopteri > Cyprinodontiformes > Valenciidae > Valencia > Valencia hispanica. Next base: position 48,494,526 of record OY747705.1, on the reverse strand, counting down.
AAGCTTTACAGAATTGTATTTTTTAATGTGACACAGGTGCAGCAGCTGAGTTTAGGGAAACTGGAGGGTGAAAGGGAGATCAGAGTCTACCCAGGGAATGATTTCAGGGGAAGCAGCTCAAAATATTAATTCTGATATTGTTAATGGATGTGTTGTGAAGAATAATATAGATGTGAACACATGTTGATCTAATAAATCTATATTGTGAAGCAAAAACCCTTATTTGGGCTGAATTGGACATTTTTTTAGAAAAATACTCTGAAGGCTTCACAAAACAGTGTGTTGTCGTACAGTAGTTTAAACATGTAACATTATGATGAGATGATTTTAATAATAATAGGTTGTGATATAAAGCTGGCCCGTCTTAGGCATGAAATTCCAGGGCTGAAAATGAGTTCCACTCTGGCCCTGAATAAGAATACTTAGAATAGACGTTGGTGAGAAAAATTAGCGTTAGTGACAGTACAATGTGCATATCAGTTTTACGTCATTCTAGAGAGGAAAAAAGGAACAAGCAGTTGTAGCTGTTGAGATTTCCCCCACATTATGATTTGGAGAGACAGATGAGAAAATCCATGAGAGGAAGCAGAAAAACCCACATCTGAAAGTTGTTTTAACATGCAGAAAGGTGGCAAAATAACAGCTGCGTGCACCAAGGCATCCAGTTCATTTCTGACAAAACAAACAGATCTCACATGTGTACGAAACATACCATTGCTCAGCCACAAAGTCTTTCAACTCCCAGAGTTCAAAGACAATCTGGAAAGCAGGTACATTTGGTTTACTTTTTCCTGTCTGAAAGTGTTTGTTTTCAGTTTTTTTATTCCTTAGTTTGTGTTTGAGTCAATAAGCATTCACACAACTGCAAAAACTGTTGATAAATAGTGCCGTAATCTTATTTAAACAGTTTCTAGCCTAAATAAGACATAAACACCCGGAAATGATCCTGTGCAGCAGTGGTACAGTTACAGTGTAATCAAAGTATGAATTTATTCAGACATATGGATGCTACTGCATTACTTCAGTGTTGACTAATCATAAAGTGTAATTTGCAATACCAATCTTTATGTAACAGATACAGACCTCCGTGTATACTGTCAGTCTAAAACATATCTCAATATTTCTTCTTGATGGATAGAACCAATATTAAGCTTGTATTCTGGTACTGTATTAGGTATTTAATACTTCTCAGCTGGTCTTATGAACCTTGTATTTGTAGATGCATCCTGTTTTCACGAGTTCACAACATTAGCATGATTTGTTGCAAACCTGTTCAACGTGACACATTTTTTGCTCATGATTAAAATCTTTTTTAAGTTATAGTACTTGATGTTAACATTGTATCTGCATCTGACATAAATAAAAACCTCGCACATACACACATATATACACAAATTTGTATATATGCAACTTTAGATTTTTTTTCCATTTTTTGTTTTAGACAGATACTGCAGGATCTCCGTTTTCTAAAGCAATTCAGGAATGTATTTATTGAGGATTTAAAATAAATGTAAACATGATGTGAAACAAAAGCTTATTTCTACAGGTCATTGACGAAAGGCAGAAGAGTCTCGTACCTCATAAATTTGAAAATGTCTACAAGAAAATAGCGCTTCTTCTAAATTTGACCATGTTTACAGTGCGAGTATTATTAAAAAAAAATTTAATGCATGGAAGTGTGAAAAACAATACTGGATGAGGACCCAAGTTAATCTTGCCTCCAAGCACTTTTAGGAGAATGGTAAAAGTGGATCTATAAGATAAATAAATGTGGAATGGCCTTAAGGTCCCTATCCGCTAATTTTTTTTTCTCGTTCTAAAAAAACCCCCGTAAACACGGTGTTGTCTCAAGAAATATCTGCGTCCACACGAAACCACTGAAACCGTCTGAAAACGGTGTAGTATATATCCCAGACCAGTGTGGGGCGCTATAATTCTGCCACAGAGATACACTATACATGGAGAAGAAGACTTTGAGCATGCTCATAACCTTGTGCGCTGTATACGAACCAAGAAGAATACATTTATAACAAAGCAACAGATTTTGCTGTAATGAAGCTGGTAGGCTTAGTAGGTTCTGAAGCACAAACAAAATCATGTAATCCGCCATTATTGTTGTTGCAGTTACGTGTGACGCACCCGAAACGTGATGTGATTACATTATCATTTCACAAAATCTACAGATTGGCTGTACACACGAAACCGCAAGGGTGTCGTTTTCAGGTTTATCCACTTTGGGACCCGGTTAAAAAAAATAGCGGTTTCAGTCTCCGAAAACGATGGATCCGTGTGGACAAAACGCTAATACGATAAAAAATGTATACGTATACAGTGTAACGCGTCTCCGTGTGGGCGGGCCCTGAGTGAATACATTTGCTTTGAATGGCCTGTGCTTCTGCTCACTTCTGCATATATGCAACAAAGATGACATTAAGCTGTTTTCATGTAAGTTAATCATACTCCTGAATCCATAAATGACATTGAATGGTTGGTTCCCTTCTGATATATACAATGCTCTTGTAATGTAAAGGTTTTGTCAGTGAAACATTTCTCATCTGAAATTATAATTTCCACATGTCTTTATCTAAAAAAATGAAATGTACTTTCTCTTTCTATTCTTCTCTCTGTTCTCTGAGATAATTAGATTTTTAAATTGATTAGGGTTTTTTCATTCTGTTTACTCTGTTGAGGCTGTACAGTGGCACAGTTGGTAGCACTGTTGCTCAAATGTGGTTCAAATCCCAGCCTGGGGTCTTTCTGCATGCAGTTTGCAGGCTCTCCCTGTGTATGCGTGGGTTCTTTCCAGGTACTCTGGCTTCCTCCCACAGTCCAATAACATGACTGTTAGGTGAATTGGTTTCTCTAAATTGCCCCCTAGGTATGAGTGTGTGTGTGTGTGTGTGCATGGTTGTTTGTCCTGTGTTGCCCTGTGATGGACTGGTGACCAGTCCAGGGTGTACCCTGCCTCTCGCCCAATGACAGCTGGAGATAGGCACCAGCAGAATGATGGGTACAGAAAATGGATGGATGGATGTTTACTCTGTTTTTGTTTATTTCCAATCCTCAGATGACTCTTTTTTTTTGGGGGGGGGGGGGGCTTTATTATCTTTGTGGTGGGAGGCCTTCAAAGGACTCTGATTTTGTTGGTAAATGGTGGTGTGTGTTTGTGTATGAGTGTGTAATCAAGTCTACCTTACTGTGTGGTGAACAAACACAAACAGGAAGAAGACCATAAACACTCAGCCTCTTTTGCATCTTTATGTTATGAGTCAGAGGCAAACAAGGGGTACTTTTGAGGACGGCTTCCCAGGGAGGACATCGTATTTGTATAAAAATGGGGGTCTCGATCCGGAAATTTTGATAGGACAGAAACAATAGAAGAAGACATATTGGTGCATAATCAGTATGCTCCTTTTTGGCTTTGACTTTATTCAGTTGTCTGACTTGATGCCTAAAGGATATGTGGTGCAAGTTAAGACTGTTTGAGAGTTCCAGACCTTTCTACTTTAACACAGACCACAGTCATGTTCCTGTGCCTCTTAGCTTTCTCTTAAAGACAGGCATTGCTGTCCGTGCGACCTTGGGACAGCTAGTGGGCCTCTCAGAGCCTTGGTGTTAAAGCTGCCTTTCGTCCAGTTTACACTGCCCTGCTAAAGTGTCTACCGTATACCTGTTAAAACCTTTTCCAATTTTGTCACTTTACAACCGCAGGGTTTAGTGCATTTATTAGCATTTTAAGTTATAGACCAATATGAATTATTGCTTAATTGTGAATTGGAAGTAAGATAGCAGATTACTGGTCTCTTAATTTTTCTTTGCAAATATAAATCTGACGAGACTAACAGGCATTTGTATTTAGGCCCCTGAGTTGATACCTTGGCCCCAAGTCTTCAGTTGCCTGTAACAGGTTTTCTTCTAGGATTTTCATGTGTTTACCACCATCCAACCACTTATGACCTTTGACCAACTTTATTGTCCCTGCTGGTAAAAAAATCAATTCTATGTTATGGTGCTGCTACCACCTGGTTTAATGGTGGGGGTGGTTTTCAAGGTGATGTGTAGTGTTGGCACACATGGCATTTTACATGTAGGCCAAAATGTAAAATTTTGGTGTCTTGTGAACTGAGCACTTTCTACCACAGAGTAAGAAATAATCATGTTTGGGAGGATGCCAATGATTTTATTTTTAATAGAATAAATTTTATTCATGAAGAATCCCATGAAGCCATTACTGCTGAGAGATTGTGGAATAGCTGGCTCCACATAGCTTTGCCTGTGTAAGTTTGGCATGTGTACTAAAATGAAACCTAGGATGATGAAAAATATGATGTTCTAGCTTGTTGAAGGGTCTTTTTATACGGCAGTAGACTAGAAGAATCTCATCCGGAGTTACGTTGTACCTGCTGGGTGCTTCTCTTAATTTTTGCTCCTTTTGCCTGGCCTTTAAGTTTTGGCAACCTCTATATCTTGGTAGACTTGCATTTCTGCCATATATTTTCCATTATCAGATGAGGGAATGAAAAGCACTGAGTGAGATATTTAAAGCTTGAGATCTTGTTTTATCCCTTAGCCCGGTTTAATCTTCTCAACATCTCAACAACTTTATCCCTGGCCTGTCTGGTTTCCTTCTTAGTCTTTATGATGCAGTTTTTTCACAAAAAAAGTAGTTTCACTTTTTCGCTAATAACCCTGAGGGTTGTGCATAACAGCTTTATGTTTTCTAGTGATTTTAAATTTCACAATGATGGGCTCTAAATATTAGATGACTTCTGCAAGCCATGAATGCAAGCCACCAGAAGTAAGGGGGCTAAAACAAATGGTCATCACTGAGAATTTAGCTTTTTTTAGCTTTTTCTTCAGTTACGAACCACTTTGTGTTGTTTGTCATATTAAATTTTGACACAGTTTAAAATGTTTAATTTTTGCTTGCTATATTATTAGCTGTTGTTGCCAAACTGGGTACAAAATATTTGTCATAAAGGTAACATGAAGGCCATGAAGAGCAACAGCTCCTTGGCAGGCCCCATGTATGAAAGGATGTGAGATGATTAGATTCTGGGTTTTTTATCAACAGCATCTCTGTTGACAAAACGCAGAGGGATGGAGCAATTTTAATGTGATTTGTTTTTCCTCTGCTACCCTATATGGGTCCTTTATCTTTGCATTGTCTCTATATGTGAAAAAGCATGAATGCTACTTGAGGAGACATGCAACATCCAGGATGTTTTGATTGTTCCACTGTCTTCTTTCACACATTTTTTTCCTGTCTGTATGGCTGCACAGTCTGGGCTTCTGGGCCTGGCAGATGAGCAGAGCCTCTAGCCGGCAGGAGCAGCAGCAGCCGTGAGCATTTATCAAAGCTGTGCTCCGTAATGACCACTCAGCAGTGGGGAAATTGAGCTGACCCTGAGGCCAAAGCTGTTAGAGGGGACTGGTGGGAAGGCCAGTGGGGTCAGGCCATCCTTGTCCCACCCACTTAGTGGGCAGTTAGCGCTGAACCATTAGTTTACTGTTTGGAGGCCTCACAGCAATCCCCTGCACAGTATAGTTTCACATAGTGTGAACAACAGCCCTTCTTCCAAATCTAAAATCCTTCAATGTTTACCTGACACAAGTTGTGAAAAGGAAAAGAGTCAAAGAAACCAGAGAGATAAACTTTACTGGCTGCCAGTGAATTCTTAGACGAGGAACAATCAGAAACTATTTCTGTTGTTATGTGTGCCATGAAAGAAAGTCCAGACATTATGTGGAGAGTAATAGTTAAATTTTTTGCAGAAAATCTGGAGTACACATCAAAATAAAACAGATTTAGGTTTAGAATAAAACCTATGAAACATTTTTAAGTGTTACTTTTTGTTATGTTAAGGAGACAACTGAGTGTTTGTGGAAATATTTTTAATTGATCTGCCTGAGTTCAGACTGAAATTCACAAATTGTGTTTATAGAGAGCCTGGAGGAGAATAGATTTAGTTAAAAAGGAGAGCCCTTTGATTTTAAGTATAATTTAAAAAGAGGTAAATGAAACAGATTTGAAATCTTATTTCTCATTTTCTTTTCCTCCGGGTAGTTTCAGTCTTCTTTTATAAAGAATGTAATACTCTGTAGAGTAAATAAACTTAGATTTTTCTCGGTCCTCTTGTTAATTTTATTTTAAATGATTTACATCCTGTGGTGTCTCTTCCACACCTTGTCACAGGGATCTGATTGTCACATCTGCACCCTTTTACTCATTACTCCCCGCAGTATAATTCAGCTGGGTTTTCTTTTTTCACAGTTCATTTATCAGCCGTATCATAATAATGTGGGCTATTTAATGATACAATAGAACAGTTCTTATTGTAGGCTTTAAAATAACTTCTGTGTTTCACTTTTTTGCACATTTTGTCTAATTCAAATGGTTAATTCTACATATAAGCGTGAATATACCTATATCCCCATAAATATTTTGTCGCACAGCCTGTGGGTACCACATAGCCATATGTAGCCATTAAAAATGTCCTCGAAAACTTCTTAAAGTATTTGGCCACTTTTCTGGCAGTATTTTAAAAGCTCATCAAATTGCTCTGTTTCCTTGCATATACTATGCTTTTAAGCATAGCCAACATTTTCAATGGTAATAAGGTCGGAATTATTCCAGAAATGTAATGTTAATCTGCTTTATCTAATCCAAAAACATTTTTGATATATGTATCATATATACTTGTTATATGATCATTGTCCTGTCTTAACACCCAACTATAGTATTTATGAGTGTTTTAACAATCCGACCCAAACTGTCACCCTCAAATAAAACAGAATTGCTTAGGGTGTTCAGCCACAACCTAGTAGCAACCAAGGACAGAACATATGTTTAATGACATCCTATTTCTCAGACTTTGAAGAGTACCAACCAAGAAAAATAATATTTTCTATAACCTATACGTTCCAACTCTGCTGAACTTTGCAGCTACCCAATTGTTGAAGCCAGATGCCTTTAAGGAGATAGTTATGAAATGTGTAGATCAAACAAAGTTTCAACAATTTGGTCAGGATGACGGGGGGTGGGGGGGGGGTGGGGGGAAATGATGGAGGGGTCAAGACTGGGCTTTCAAACATTGGAACCCTGTGGTAGCATCGTGCTGAGGGTCTGTTTTGCTGCCAGTGGTGCTGGTATCTTGCACAAATAACTAAAAGTGAGTTAGCATGTATATATTGATCATGTTTGGAATAAAGAATAAAAATTTTTGTGAATTCAAACGTCAGTGGTCAGTTGTTTTTTAAACATACTGAAAGTATGCCACTTTTACCATTGAAGCCTTATGAACCTTTTATTATCTGTGATCCCTTTGTTTTCTTTTTGTATATTAAAAAAGGTTATTAGCCATCTTGCTCTCAACCCTCACCTTTGTTTTATGACATCTATGTACATTAATATTCCAGGAATTCTATGTAATTATTTAAAAGTCAGCTTAATTGTTATAATGGAAGAAGGCCAATCAATTTAACCCAAACTTCATGAATATAATCTACCTTGGTTGAGGCAATTGCATCTCTTTTTGGTGGTCCTTACAAATACATCTTCTACTGCACAGAAATCACTCTTAATTATATTTGTGGTTTGATGAAATTCAGGTTGGAATTATTTTCTGTTTAATTTGCTAAAATCTGAATATGTCAGACAACCTTTTCACTATGGTAAAAATGGTACCAGGTGGTTGTGAGTTGATTTGTCTGTGTTGTTCTGTATCCAGAATTTTGTGTAAATTTACCAAAGAGTCAGTTGACACCAATAACCTGGTCACATTACATGGGGTTTACAAGCTGTAAACCATCCAAGTCCAATCACCAAAATTGTTCAAGGCGTTGTCCTTCATGCACACCTCATTGTTTTCGGATTGGCTAACAGAACCCTGAGATTACCCACTTTGTCATGAATAGATGGTATATTCTACAAGAAATAATAAACATAAGTATAACTCTTATATCTTTACATTTCATTTTATTTATACAGTGTCAATTAAACATAGGTGTCATCTCCTTTCATTTTGCAAAACATACAGGTCAAGTTTATATCAAGAATAATATAGTCAAAACAAACCAGTATCATTTAGATATATTCAGATTGAATTACATACATTCAAAGTAAATCATAATTACAACACCATGCGTTGAAATTCAGTTTATTTTTAACTTCTAGCAAAGCTAAGGAGGGCATGTTTCCTCACTAAGGTTTAGGTGTTTAGGTTCGTAGTTGACTAAATGCAAGGTGCTCTGGTCTCCAGGCTGGTTAAGAAGTCCAAATTGTCAACTCTACACCACCATGCTTGACAGTTGGTGTAGAATGTTTGTGTAATATCCTGTGAAGTTTATGCTAAGCATCTCTACTTTGGTCTCAGCTATCCAAATGTCATTGTTTCAAAACTCTCACGGTTTAGTCCGGTGCAACTTTGCAAACCTGCTACCATAATTTCCAAAACCTTCTGTAAAGGTTTGTTATTATTTACTAACATTTGTAGCTTCTATATTTATGCTGCAGCATCAGCATGAGAACTCCCTCATTGGGTCACCTGGGGCTGCCGTCTCCACCTCATAACAGACCCACCTTACCTTTGTTCCTTGGGGAGCTCCTCTCTGTACCCTTTTGTTTGTTTGGTGCATGCAACTCTTGCCTTAGCATATTGCTCAAGCATCCACACACAAGCATTTACATTACTGATTTACTGACTTCCATATCCCATAGATTTTCTTTGGGTTTTCTTTTATTAGCTAAAATAAATATAATTTAATGTATTTTACCAGTGTTTCTCAATCTATTGTTGGCTGTTGAGCCAGGTCATACCAAATTTGAACAAGTCATACATTTTCAGCATTTCTCTAAACCTTGACATTTAATCCTGGTGAAGTAGGTCTATAGTCAGTTATGTACGTCTTTTTCTTTTGCAATTCCTAACCATTGGTTTGTTCCTAGAGTAAACTGCTCGGATGTTGAATGGCAGTAACTATTGCTTCCCTGAGCTCATTACTGCTGTCTTTCCTTCCTAGAAGGTATGTTAATACACATCTACATGTTCCAGACAAGCAAACTACCAAAACTCCTGTTTAACAGAGGCGGTTACAATGGGTTATGATCAGGTTTAATGCCATTTTAGTTTCAGCACATTGATGCCATATTTTTCTCCTAAATGCCATGGATCTGAACTGTATTCCCATGACTGTGTCCAGTCTCACACACTCATTCACACATTCTCAAACAAACTGGACATTCTTTCAATGAACTCAGATTGTGATTAGCGTTCCAGCAGACTTTTTGACTAAATTGACAAAAATTATATTCTTTTATAATCATCGCCATGCCATTTACTTTCTCACATAAACACAGCTTTCTCATGATTAGACATAGAGTAAATTAGTTGTGCATAATCATTCAGTTTTGAAATACCTTTAACTTTTGTTCCTGTCTGTTTGGCAAAGGTTCCGGGGAGGAAAGTAGAGACAGTAAAATAATTCTATAATTATTATAAATGCAATACATCCACACATCTACAAAGCAAAGTGTGATCATCTTTACTTGCACATTTGACCTTTGTTGGTCTTGTGACAGACACTGTGGAGACATGATAATTGCAGGAGCTTGTTAACATTGGAAAGTCACATTGAGACAGATTACGGCCGTTAGTTAGCGTTATTTAACCCAGCTATGTCTTCAGGCACTTGCTGATAAAAGTCCATGGACGCTACAGTGGCAAAAACCCCACAGGGGAGCTGCACACATAGGCAATCAATATGGACACAGATGGGAAGAGAGATAGGATTGGAGAGCAAAAAAAAAAAAAAGAGCTGGAATAGTCATTCTTGCTTGAGAGACGCTCCCTTGAAAGCCATGAAATAAAAATTTGAACTTTAAAATTGATAAGGATTGATTTTGCTGACATGAGATCATAACATACACCTCTTTGGAGACCAGCAGCGTGAGGGCTTACAGATGTGTAGCGCATAAAGGAGAATGGGGAAGACGTAAATCTGACTACAGCAAAGCAATTAGCCTTTTACCGTGGAAAAGATATGGAGAATCTTTACTGTTTCATCAAACGGCATTAGGCATGCTCTGAGCCTGGGGGGGATCTTACGGAAGACAAATGTTAGAATAAACTTGTTTGGACAGATGGATTGGGTGGAATTCTTCACAAAGTTCACTATTTTTCCTCACAAATCCATACAGATCAGGGGTAAATGTTTACTTCATTATGCGGCTTCTATTAGCTGTCACACAGTGTTTGAGCAACAATTACAGACACAAGCTCACTCAAGCACTCACTTCAAACAACGTTTTTAACAATGTTTTCAAAGACAAATCGGTGTCAGATATGTTTTGGGAAAGATTTTCTCAGTAGCTGAATTAGAGATAAAGAGTCTGTGGAAAAAAGGAGAATTACATCCATATAACAAAGGAATATCCTCAGTGATTTAATAGCAATACATTTGTTAGCCCCGTCTTCTTATTGTAAATTAGAAACCAACATTGTTTGTATTGTCATTCCACTAAAACACTGAAGATCAATCTCCAGTGCAAATTAATTCTTATTCAAATTAGCACTGTGAAATACAAAACATTATTAGAGAAATAACTTGGCTTCAATTCTAATTGATTAGGATGAATGAACATGGAGGTCTTCATCAAAGCTAACATTGTAGGCTAACATTGTACTGTATGCTGGTGAACAGATGGTGAGTCATAAATCCTCGCACAGGCTCTGTGACACATATTAGCATGTAGTTAGTGGCGCGCAGCTTGGCAGCCATTTAGGTAATATCTCCATCAGATGACTTTGGAAATGGTGATGGAGTGAGTTTGGGAGATTTTAATGATTTTCATGAGTGTATTATGCTTTGTTATGTGGAGCACTGGCTCTGCATGTGTTGACAAATATGCTCATCACTTCCTCGTGGACTGCACCAACACCTTGTGTGACATCGTTTTCATGAAGTGAATTTGACCTATGATTTCTGTGATTTTACCTAGCAAGACTTCAGCCATTTCTCATTTCTGTGTACTTTGCTTTCAATGTGCGACGTTGTCCTGCAATATAGGGAAATACTTTAGTAGAGACATTTTAATTTCTACCTTCTGTCCAATACTAGGAAAGTCAAGCCCAAAATCATTGATACCCTGGCAGATTTAGAATTATTTGTATTGAGTAATACACTGCACTGCTGCCCGGTAGGAAAAAAAAGGGTCCTGGGTTCGAATGTCGTCCTGGGGTTTTCTGCATGGAGTTTGCACGTTCTCCCTGTGCATGTGTGGGTTCTCTCCAGCTACTCCAGCTTCCGCCTTCCTTGGGTTAATTGGTCTCTTTAAATTGTCCTTATGCATGAGTGTGCATGTGCATGGTCATTTGTCCTGTGTGTTTCCATGTTGCCCTGCGTGATAGACTGGCAATATTTCCCGAGTGTGCATCACCTCTAGCACAATGACTGCTGGAGATAAGCACCAACCCCCCCCCGCAACCCTGCAAGGACAAGCGGGTATAGACAACGGATGGATGGATGGATGTTCTCATCAAGTGGCCAAAAATATAGCAACGCCCTCATACCAAATATAGACAACACTGAAAAAGATTTGCTAGATGGTTTCTTTCACCCAGATGCTGGGTTTGTGCTGTTAGGAAAAGTAAAATAATTTTAACCAAACAGTGGGTATTGGATTGCTTCTCAAAGGGGAACAGAGGAAGAAGAGTCATTCTGCTGAGAGCACCAATCTGATCAGATTTCTTGCAACCTACTCCACGGAATGAAAAAAAACATTGTGAGATGCTAATATATGTGGGTTGTGTTTATAACTTTAATTAACATTAGAGAAAAGGTTTGTTAACTTAAGGTAACATTTGCATTTTTTCTGCTAAGTATCTAGAAAATGTTAGTGCTAGCTATGTTCAACATTGACAATTTGATCAACGAATTTGGACACACCCAACCAATGCTTGACACACTGAATCAAACGTTCATAGTTTTAGGTTAGTTTGACTAACCAAAATTACTTATATCTCCTAAATGTCTGAATAATGAGAAATAATTTGGCATTAGTTGCTTCAAATTCTGATTCACACACTCACAAAGATTACTATGCCTTTAAAATATTTGGATTGCCCACATTAATTTGGTGCAAGGCTAAAACTCAATAAGTGAAACATAATCAAAGTTAAACATAATCAAAGAATCATTAAATAAAAATTAACCCCATCGTCGTCATCATCGTCGTCGTCGTCATCATCATCATCATCATCATCATCATCATCATCATCATCATCATCATCATCATCATCATCATCATCATCATCATCATCATCATCATCATCTCAATCCCTCAGTTACACCAGCTGTGTCGAGAAGAATGGGCCAAAATTTCAAAAAAATACTTCTGTGTTTAAATGTAGGTGGGGTTTTTTACCCCATTGTATGCAAATATCGGATTTACAATAAATGTGCAATGAAGCATCCATTGAATTGATTTGAGCAGAATTAAAAAACAAGTCTGAGCTTAACTTTTTCATACAGATATTAATTGCAAAAGAGCAATGATATTGATACAAAACAATGCAAATTCCTTTTTTTGTGTGCAGATACTGGAGGGTGCACACAGCCAAAAAAAAGGGAGCTTGGGGCAGGTGCTAGGTCCAAAAATATCAGCAGGTGAAAAAAGAAGGAGGCTTGCACACTGCTAACAAAAAAGACTAAACTTTATTAGATAGCAACGTTTCGACCCTTCTGGGCCTTTCTCAAGCTTAAAAGCAAATGCAGGAAAGCAACAAATAAAAAGGCACAGATAGGCTCATCTGCCCAGCTGGTTCAATCAAGACCTAATCAGACCAATTGGCAGACTGAGTCAACCTGTTGCCCTATTCCCATGACACACCTCCAAACCAATTGACACACACATACCTCTCCCCCAAAAAGAACAAATAAACAGATAAATAACATAGAAATGACATTTGGAAATAGATCAAGCAAAACTACTGAAAAGGTTTTAGGTCAAAGTCTAGATTTAGACCCCTGGGAGACAATGTATTAAGGTTAAAAATTTAGTATGCCTCTCTTCTTAGAAGAATACTATTGAGATCACCCCCTCTCCCAGGGGCTTTTAAATGCTCAATACCAAATTATCTCAGAGTTGAGGGGTTGTGCTTTAAGGTGTTAAAATGCACAGCTACAGGACTCTGTTGATCATTGGTGCGAATGCTGCTTCTGTGCTCTGATATTCTGGTTTTAAAGGCATCGTGTGGTTTTACCAATGTATGCCAAGCCATAAGGGCACTTCATCATATAGATTACATTTTTGGTTGTACATGAAATAATTCCCTTAATATTGATTTTCTTACCAGAATGGGGATGTGTAAAAAAGTTGCATTTAAAGGTAAAGTTGCATTGTGCACAGTTGCCACATTTATAATTCCCTGCCGGGATAGTTGCAAGGAAATGGGAAGGTTGTGATTGAGTTGGTGGAACATCAGCTCTAATAATGTGGTCCCGAATGTTTCTGGCACGTTTATCTACAAGATATGGGGGTTCATTGAAGACTGATTTTAGACTAGGGTCAGACTTAAGAATATGCCAGTGCTGTTGTACTATGCCCTGAAAAGTTTTTGCCAAAGGAGAGTATTGTATTACGCATAGAGGGCCTCCCTTATTATGCTCAGTTCTTCTCCTATTGAGGCATTCCTCTTGGCTTGTAGTGTTAAACCTATGGATGGCACTTTGAATCAAATTTTCATGATATTGCCTTTCCCTAAATCTTTGTGCCATATCATTACTATGTTCGGTATAAGCAGCATCAGAGCTGCAGATGTGGCGCAGTCTATTAAACTGGCTAATGGGAAGGCTCCTTTTAAGAGAGGTTGGGTGAAAACTTTTACCATGCAGAATAGTGTTTCTATCTGTTGGTATTCTGTACAAATCAGTACCTAGTTTGTCATGTTCTTTAATTATTAAAATATCCAGAAAATTAATCTGTAAGAAGTCAAAGTTTAATGTAAATTTTAAATGGCAACTACTGGCATTCAAAAAGGTAACAAAGTCCTGTAGTTGATCTTGTGTTCCTGACCACAAAAGAAAAATATCATGAATGTTACGTCGCCAAAGAGCTATGTAATCATAGAATTTGTTTGATGCATTGAGGACAAATTCTTGTTCAAAATGTTAAGTTGTCTGTTGATCTCAATGTCCTAATCATGCATATTCATCACTACTATCGAGCCGCCTTTATCAGCAGGCTTAAGAATGAGAGTTTTATCCTCACTGAGCTCAGATAGGGCTTTCCTCTGATCTAGTGGCAGAATATTGTGAACCTTATACTCTCTTTTAATAGAGAAAATTTTTGACATCCCTTTCAACCAGGCAGCAGTAGGTCTCGAGAGAGGCATTTCTATTTCTTGGAGGGACAAATGTAGACTTTTTCTTAAAAGATTTTCCTATGACTGTGTTGGCTTCAGGCTGTGTGTTCACAACCGATAGCTCTGAAATATTTTAATTTACATTAGATAATCCTACATTTGGCCTGGTTGAAAAAAATTCTTTAACACGTAGAGTTCTAAAAAACTTTTGAAAATCAACATAAGCATTAAAGTCATTACAGTACATGGTAGGACCAAAAGACAAACCTTTACTTAAGGCTTCAACACAACTTGGAGACAGGTCTTTGCTGGAAAGATTGACCACATTCAGAGTTTCCTGGTTCCGGCCGGACCTGACCGGGTATCGTCTGGTCCCATCTTGGGCTCTTGCGTTTCCCCCTCCTGCATTTCCTTTGTTTCTTGATCTATTTGTCATCTGTCCCTCTTTTTGTCTGTTGATGGGTCTTTCTTCGAAAAAAGATGAAGTGGTAGATGAGGAGGTGCTGAGGTTGGTCTCAGAGTCGGTCTCCATGGGTTGGCGTCTGTAGCGGGAAGAGGCAGCACTGGCACCATAACCTTCTCGGCGGGGTGGATTTCTCCAGGCATAGACAAACCCCTTGTGGTAGTCCTCAGCATCTCGCTCAAACTTTTTCTTCTTAATTGCTTTGATGTCTGATTCAAGCTTCGTTTTAAACTGGTCACAGTCAGCAAAAAGTTCTTTGAGTTTTTCTTTATTCAATGTCTCTCTGTTCATCTTATCTTGAACATCTTTTACCTCATTGCGTACTTGAGCAAGTTGTTCGGAAAGTTCTTTTATCAGTAGTACCATGAGGTCAAAGGAGCACTTGTTAATAATTTCACACCATTTCTCACAAAATGCAGGATTATTGAGGCCAATGGTTGGAGATTTTTGAATCCGAAGGCCACGGGGAATCCTTTTCTGTCTTAGGTAGTCACTTAAAGTCACTGCATATAGAAACAGTCTTGTCTCACGGTTGTAGAGGTTTTTGAGGACTTTTCTGCTGTCCTCCATGTCCACATCCAAGGTTGTAGTTCAAATTTCAATTTCCTTTGTTTTGCCATCCATGCAAGTTTTTGCCAGATATCAGTTAAATTCCCTTTAATAATTAAGAAATATGTAAAGTACATTTTTCACTTCAAGTCATTTTTTAATAGTAGGGCACAAGTGTAATTCTGTTTTTCCATAGGCCTGAAATATTTCTAGTGTCTTACTTATTTAGATGTCACATTACTCGGATGCCATCAGCTCCAGTGTCACAGCCCATCATTTGGTTTATGGTGGGAGACCTCTCCTTTGGTTTATTCTTGGTTTATGACTTTTGCATTACATTGGAGTACTTTGCCATCTCATATTAGAACAATCAACTCCTTTTTAATGACTCTAAAGAATTGTATGGTTATAAAACAAAGAAATGCACTGCAACAAAATCAGAAGAAATGCTGTAAACGTTGAACATGAAGGGTAAACCACTCGCCGGCATGGATTGGATTGCACTGCGAGCTAATGGTGAAAGGGCAGCCACAGTGAGAAAGAGCCAAAGAAAGTGAAAACTATGTGAGAAAACTTCTGAGTGTGTGAGTGCTTGCACGAGTGTGCTCATCAGCATGTATATGTGGGGTTAATTGTGGTTCAGGCGTAAGGAACAGCTGAGAGACCTCATATATGGTACCAGGGAACAAGCATGGTGACAGGCGATTTGACAACACAACCTGTTTTATGGTGACAAGTGTCTGTGTGTGTGTGGCTCATAGAGAGAGAGACTGACTCAGGGCAAAGGAAAGTGTGAGAAAGAAGAGTCTGCAAAAGAAAGGCAGGTGAGCTGTAAAGTGCCAGTATAACCACCCAGGATGTTCACATGACTCCTTTAAGAATAGCAGAGTCTTGTAAGCAATTTCTGTAAAGGAGTTGCTGATGGAGTGAAATGTGTTACTATGCATGCATAGGTGAACATCAGTGTGCTTCTAATTCTTATAGATTAAAGAGAAAAATAAAACCTGAACTTTTCCTTCAATTGTCAGTGAGACTTAGTAGGAAGAACTCTGGTTTAGGTGTGATATACAGAAGAAGGTAACAAAACATGTGTTTGCATGACTGTGTGTGCTGCTCTTAGTCAAGCTATGTGCATGTGCTTTGGCACAAGGTTCAAATCATCAAAGCAGCTCTCTTCAGCTCGGTTTTCAGCGAACAGCTAAAGGTTACACTTCTGTGTTGGTACTTACAGTAACATAGTGAGGGTGCTTTACACAGGATCATTACCACTACTCCAGTCATCCGTGAGTCACACGAAGTCAGTGAAGTCGGTGTAGTCCAAAAGCACTATTTAAAACATTTAGCTTTTTTGCTCTGCAGAAAACATGGATTATGTTATGCATACATTTTGTGGAAAGAGGTCGCTTTTATTAATCGTAAATATTATCACTAACAGCTGTGTTTCTCTCCTAGCATTTTAAAATAAAAATGTATCTTGCATCAGTGTATTCCAAGCACATACTGCTTATTAATACAAAGCTAAAATGTTATATTGTTTTAGTTTCTCTCTAGTCAATACTTATCAAATAAACATTAGGGTAGAGACCTTATACAAAATAGAGCATAGTAGGGACAAGGATGCATTGTTGTGTCGTGTGAATTTGTATTCAATCCTCTTTACTTTGATACCCCTAACCAATGGGCAGCTAATTACTTTCAGATTTATACACAATAATAAACAAAATCCACTTATGTGTATTTTATTCTTTCTATAAATCCAGATGTTCTGCGAAGGCCTAAGATGTTTCTTAGAAAACATCTGTGTGCAACCAGCATCATGAAGTACAAGGAACACAACTTCTTCTATCCACTTTAAAGCCTCGTTTATAAATGCACATTATAACAACACGCATCAACACCATACTGGAGCGGGAGGATGGAGGCTAGGGGTCTTTTCCCACCCCTGTTCGCTACGGGCCATCAGGGGTTGGGTTCCGGAGGAGGACAGGCGGTCTGGTCGGGGTCCTGGGCTGTCGGGCTGCTTTGCCACTGTGGGGCCCTTGGCGGTCTGCTTGTCTCCGTCCTAGAAGGTAAGGGGTCCACCTCCCGGGTCCGGGGGCTGGTGGCTCTACTGGGGCATCGGTACCTGGACCTGGGAGCATAAAGTGTGCATGGGGTGTGTGAGTGAGGGTACAGCGTCATTTTTTTGGGTGTCTTGGTGAATCAGTGAGAATGTATGGGTTTAAGAGGGAGGGAACGTATGACTGTGTCTGTATGTCTTTGTCTACCTGTCAGGTTGGATCTTGGTCTGCCCCCTCGCCTGGCGCACCTCAGGCCTTACACTTAATGGGGGGCCTATTTCCCCTCTATCACTCCCCGCCGGTGACGGGGGCCCCTGCCTGCCGGTGCGCCGGTGGTCAATCCGGTTCGGACCTGGTGCGTGCCTGGCCCGGCCTGGGGGGGCCGGTGTGTCGGTCGGCCGATGCGCTGTGCCGATATCTTCCTTTGGTTGGTTGGGGCACCTCTTTTAGAGGTGCCAGGTTTGGGATTGTTGGGTGGTGCCTGCTCGGTGGCTCGGCGGGATGCGGATCCGGCGTCTCTGCTCGTTTGATCACCTGTTCTGTGCGCACCGTGCGTGGCCGGTTCATTGGCGGGTTGGACCGGCCCTGGCCCTCGTTGAATGCCTGGTCTCGGCGCCCTGCGTTGTGCGGGATCAGGACCCGGGAGCTGGTACAACTTGGCGTCCAGATGCTGGCTGAGCCCGGCCTGGGGATGCTGTCCGTCCCCTGCGGCTATTGGTGGGGCGCTGGGATGTTGGCGGTGGGGATTGGCCTAGGTGGAGGCGTGGCGTGGCGGCCGGCGGCCGGCCGCGGCCCCTGCAGTGTCGGGCGCCCCTCGTCGGCCGGTCCCTTGTCGGGTCCCTGCTGGGGGGTGGGGTGCCCCTGGGCCCCGGCTCCCCCGGTCCGTTGACCGGCCCGCCCCGGTGCGGCCGGTTGCCGGCGGAGCCCGTGGGCTCGTCACTGCTGCCCCCCGGGCCCCTGTATAGTGGCCGCTGGATGTTCCCCTGGGGTTCTCCTTTGCTCCTCTCTTGGGGGATGCGGTCGGCCCCGCCCGGGTCCGCCTGGGGCTCTGGCGGTCCTTTGGACGTCTTTGCTCCGATCTCCTTCATGTCTGCATCGATTTCTGGGAGACGGATTGATGTCTGCTCACACCAACTATCGAACACTCTTATGGAGAAACCTTATATGCACCAGCATGCTAACACACACACATTGATGTGGGGTCTCTGGTGTTTAAAGGATATATTCTTGGGCTGAGGTTATCATTACTAGAGCTTGATTAATCGGTACCATGAGTTTTTCTGTGACATTGTTGTTGTATTTTTATATCTATTTTTGTGTGATGTGGTTGTGTAATTCTTAGTTCACAATGTTTGGTTGGTTTTGTCGATGTTCCTTTTTCGTGTTTTGTTTTGTTTTTCCCCCTCTCTCTGCCGTCCTGTGGGTATGGAGGCAGACTTCAATGTCTTCCTGTGTTTTCTTAGTTCCCCTTCCTCTCTTGTATTTTCAACTCACCCTCTCTCATGACATTTTGTTTCCTACCTCTCTTCTTCATCTTCCTTCTTTCTTCTCCTTATTTTTCCGTCTCCGTGTCCATAACATCAGGAAATAAAAACCCCAACAATTTAAAAAAAAAAAAAAATAATAATAATAATAAAAAAAAAATAATAAAGCCTCGTTTCCACTGAGCGGAAGGGTGCATCTCAGTCCGGTCCGCAATTGCCTAATTCTGACTTTTCATGGGAGCGTTTCTACTTCCTACTGAACTCCCCTTGGGCAGGCGGGGTTTACCCTGAATGCTTGAGTGGCGTCATACTGGAGGGATGAGGAAGTGGGTGACGCGCAAAAAACACTGAAGAAGAGGAGGAAGAAACAACAACAATGGAGTCCATTCAGCAGCTCATGGTTGTCTTTCTTGCTTTTTTCTTTTTTTCTTTACACAAATACGACCGCTGTGTTTAATAAAAGGCTCCGTGCGTGAAGTGAGGAGAGGAACAACGGAAAAGAGGAGTTCCACAACAGACCAAACTCTACTGCTGGTTGAAGCAATCTTCTTCGAAGTTTGGTCTGGAATATCTATATTTAGGTTTTGCCAGAAAAAAGAAAAAAAGAAAAAAAATGAAGCTCTATAATACAGCCACATTCACCCGGATATGCTTTCACAAACCGGCACACAATCATACACAGACATATAGATCTGCAGGCAACTTGGGGCACATTGACCAGGGGAGCATCAACAAATCAAAGCTAAAACTTTCTGATTGCATAAAAACTAGTCTAGTCACTGAGCCACAAGTGCTCCAAAAGCCAAATGCTGCATAGCACAACAAAGATAAATACTGACAGGAACATATTACCTGTCAAGGAGATTCTACTTGTAATGTTTTCACTGACAATATAAAGGTAGCAGTTAGATTGGACAATTTACAGGAGTTAAAAATCTAACTAAGAAAGCATAACTTTAAGACAAGTGACAATTAAAAAATCACATTTGCTATTTTAGATTTTATCATACTATTTTGGTAATCCACTTCTTTTTGCTTTTGTAGTTATAATGTCAAACTTGACTGCGAAATCTAAAAATATAAACATGGGTTTAGGCAGTCTGCTTGATCAAACAAATCAATTATAGACAACTAATTTGGTCATGGCCACACAAGAAAATACCTAATTTAAACTATCAGCAGCAAAACCTCAGAAAATCTTCTTTAATTTCAGCTTCAAAATATCAGTATGTCATCCTGAAAAAACAACTTGCAATCCCGATGTGTGTTTTGACCAGAAATAGAGCCTGTGTGACCTATCATAGGGTCACCAGCCACGCTTTGAAAGACGCTGACTGTCAGTGGCTTTGAGACCGTTTTAACTGCTCTTTCATGCAACTGAAGGTTCCAGTGTGCAGAGGATGCAGGTCAGAGGTTAAAATACAGCCGTGCAAACCTGCATGTTCACAGTCAAATGTATAATTCAACTTGAATTAACATTGTAGAACAATCTACACTCCTGAGAGGAATTTTAACATTAGGGTCTTCCAAAAATCTTTTTGTTGTGGTACATAAAAATATTATTTTTTATGCAAAGTTATTTAAGGAGACAACACAGGCAATACACTAATGAAAAAAGTTGGGAATTTTAAGATTGTTAAACAATTTTTTCAAGACAGTGTGTTTTCTATTTGGGATATTTTTTACCTTATATGTATTCTTGTATTATCGTGACTGAATTTTAAAGAGATTCATCGCGGGAATAAAGAAATGCTTTATGATTTTACTATAATAAGACAATGAGAAATACTTTAGTTAATGTAGTTTACACTGACACCTCACTAAAAGCACAGACTGACAGTAAGCAACTGCCGCCGACTGGATTGAAAGCAACATCGTTGTGGTATGCGTCCCAGCATGCTGAGCCACCAGGACGCCAGATCGCGGTCTTTGAAGCTGCTGCGGGTTCCCTGAGGCCAAAGGAGCAGTAACCGGGGGTGTATCAAATGTGTTAGAGCTGCCCTACTAATAAGATAAGTGGGCCAATGCTAGCACTAGAGGTTTGCCACTCATCTCAATCTGTCGTGTTTAACAGTCTCACAGGACCTGCTCTCCAATTTAAATACAGGACGGCTGTTGATGGAGTGAAGGAGCAAGGAGTTGGTGTTAGTATCTGAGTGGGACTCAAAGCAGTGAGAGTGTGTGTTAGTGGGGAGTGAGCGTAGGTGAAAGCAATCTAAGACGCTGGCGAAGTCTTATGGAACATAAGTTGACACTAGAAAAATACAGCTGCCAATAAATCTCTGACAACAGTCGCGGACTCGCATTTCACTCCATGATTTATCAGTTGTTCTTTTTAGACTTGCCATTTAGAATCCATGCAACAATCTCTGCAGGTCATTTGTGCTGTCTGTGATAAAATCATTAATATTACACAAACTCAGCGAGAAGAAAGATTTACCTTTTTAAAGTTGGATGCATTCAGAGCTGTTTTTATTACTCGTCATGTTCTTTATTCCATCTCCGACAAATGCTTCGCTCGCAAAGTAATAAATTGTCTCAACTAATCAATGATTAATTTTGGGGTGTTTATATTTAACCACTGATGCACCAGGCAGCTGCATTGAAAATGCCAAGTGTCTGCTTGAAAACTAAGACTAATTGAAATATGTGTGTTTTAAGGTGAGAGCTATTACTCTCATTCAGTCTGTATTGATCTGGAGTTCAAGTGCTGATGAGTTCCTCACAGCGTTTGCCCTCCTGGGAAGGAGCTTCTAAGACATAACATCTGTTTTCTTTGATAAACTTCATTCTTAAATCAGGCCATGTGATGTGCCTTAATAGTTCACTATGCTACATATATTTTATAAATATTCAGTAAAGAAAAGGCTTTTTATATAAGCAAATATACCATTATTTTTGAAAAACAGAATTTGGAGACTCTGAACGTGCTTTGCTTTTATTGAATGAATTCTGGTAACAAACCATGAGTTGATGCATCATTACTCTAATTATATTCTGGCTCTTCTATTACATCATTCATGACAGAAACAACTTCGTAGGCAAACAACAGGTGTTTGGACCCAAGCAACAAGAAAACAGGAATCAAAACATTAGCCCACTAAAGCCTGAACTATGAAGAAAAAACAAAAAACTTTGGAATCTGGAGTGCCTATTTAATCTAAAAGAAACAAAATATTGCTTTACCTATATGTTTAATCATTTTTATCCGTTTTGCTACATCAAGTGTTTCGTGCAACTTTAGCTTGTTCATCTGAATACCCATAAAATATAGAACATTCATATATTTTTAAACACTGACTTTCCTTTAAATTTGTCCTAAAGCTTTTTCAAACACACAAATTAAATGTTTTCCATTGCACAACAACGCTATATTTTAGATACATTGAAATTGAACTCTAATAATGAGAACGACACTAATGACAACCCATCAGTTAAACTGGCCTGCCGTAATGTACAGTAAGCGTTCCTTTATTTTTTTCTTTATTTTGCATTGCGGTAAGCCTGAAGACAACTCATGTCTTTGTTCACGCAAAGATGGACCTTGTATTTGTCACATTAAACATAAGTTAAGCGATCGCCTGTGCAGTGCTCATCTTCATAACTATGTGAGTTTTCCTCAGCAGAGATTGCAGTAGAAGTTCAGTCCTCATACTCCTCATCCTATGAGTCCATCTTGCTTTAAATTTGGTTACGATTTGTGTGTGTGTGTGTGTGTGTGTGTGTGCGTGTGCGTCCGTGCGTTCAAATATTTCTGGAAACTTTTATATTTTATAAAACATCTCTTTTGTTGATATAACACAAAAAAAATTTCCCTATGGGTTTGCTAAACAATATTATATAGCCTAAAACAGTTGTGCCTCACAAAATGCAGTTTTATCTGAAAGTAGCATAGTTCACAAAAGTAGAATAACATGAAAGGTTTACATTAGATTTACATGACAGTAGGACATTTATTTTATTACGCTTTTAAGCTGATGCTGATGTGCTTTTTGGACACTTAACAGAAAGCTACATACATTTCTATTATCGTGGCATGATTCAGCTTTTATAGAGTATTTTTGATTTCTGTGTTAAAAATTGTTTTGGTACCCAAGGTAAAAATGTTAAAAAAAAGGCCTTAAAGTTAATTATTCTCTTATTCCAATAGAAAACACTCAAAGTGACATTTTTCTATGCTAAATACCACATGGAAGTTCTCAACACCTTCAAATTCCGGCCATCACACTCTCCTCCTCACTGAGACAACCTAGACACCACTGTGCAAGTCTGAGGAAGCTGGGTCTTAATCGTTAGGGCCTCGATTACAAATATTATTAATCTTAGCAAAAGACAGAGCTCCCGCTGGTGTCTGTTTTTCTCATTAGCTGCTGTGGTGTAGCCGCCAGAGGACAAGACAGAAGGGCTGAAGAGAGACAGGGACAGCAGTTTGTAGAGATAGGAACGTGCTTGTGTAAGTGTCTACCCTCTAAATCTTGTCCCACCCCGTCTTCCCTTAAATATCCTGTCGCCTTCGGTGTTTCTTTCTTGCTGTTCCTTGGTATCTTGAATCTGTGCTCTTTGCAAAACCTTAAGAACCTAATCGTCTCAAATTCAGCCCACAGAAATAATTAAGGGGTTGTATGCCGCCAAAAATAAGAGTGTGTGTATTTTTGAAGAGGGGAGTGGACATATGTTTGGAGTCTTGAGATGCCGGGATGCCTCCAGCTAGGTTCAACTTGTTAGGAAAACTGAGTATTGGCTTACACTTCCGATGACATGACGGCAGTATCAGTGGTCGGGGTGTTTTAGTTGTCAGCCACCTCTCAGCTGACCCCTCCCGAAGGGATGTGCATGTTTACAGAGGTGTCCTCACAAACATTTTCCCAGCTCAGCACAACAGACCAGAGGCATTGGCATGAATATGTGTTTAAAGTTTTCTTTCATTTTGTTTGTTAGGAAATACAAATAGTGCAGCCACACACAGTTTACTAAGTATAAGATCAAATTAAGTGTATGTTGTCGAAAGATTGTGGCAAATTTGAAGATTCTGAAAAGGTCAACTAATATACCACAAACAGAAATTTGGTAACAAAAGCTTTTCGAGGTACTAGTGAGATGTCTAAATCTTACTGTTTTATGTTAAACATCACAGATCTGTTTCACGTTATAGCACCTGGAGTAGTTTGTGATGTGATCTGCAACATGAATCCAGCTACAGTAGCTTTCAAATACTGCAATAGTGTTATAAAGAAAGCAAACCTTTTTTTAAATGAGGCCGAAATGGAAGAAAGAGTGTGTGGAAAATATAGGAACACTCTTCCAAACAAGCCATACAATGCCTTCCAAATATATTTATACATCTTGACTTTTTTTCACATTTACATTAAAGCCTCAAACTAAAATCTAATCCACTAATACTTTGTGTGATAGACCAACACAAGGTAGTTCATAAAATAGAAAAAGTTTGTAAATAAAGTTTGTAAAATACAGGAAAACTATTCCTTGTTTTTAGCGTTTTCCAAATAAAGGTCTAAAAGGTGTGACATACAATTTATATTTAGTCTCCCTTAGTTCGTGGAACCACTTTTCAGCATTTGTGAGCATCAGTTTTCTAGTTTTGCCACAGTTACTGAATTGCATTTAAATCTAGACTTTGACTGGATCATTCTAACACATGAATATACGTTGATCTAAACATTTCCATTGTAACCCCTGGTGTATACTTAGGATTGTTGCCCTGCTTGAGTGTCAAAGTCTGCTCCAATATCAGGTCTTTTGCAGCCTTTAACAGGTTTTATTCCAGGAATACCTTGTTTTTACCTCTATCTGACATCCCACCAACTCTGATCAGGTTCTCTGTCCGTACTGAAGAAAAACCTCCTCAACGCATGATAATACCAATGTGTTTCATTGTGGGGATTTCTTCTGCTTTACAATTTTGTGCTACTTTATGTCAACGTCTGATTTAAATACCAATTAAAATAAATGTAAATTTGTGGTTGGAATGTGGCCAAATTTGAAAAAATTCAAGGGGTTCATAAAAAAAAACATTTCTGGTTCTTGAAGCCTTTTGTCAAGTAACTTGTACACATTTGGAATCTTCAAGAGCATTTTTTGTCTTAAAGTTTAACACTGTTATTGATTTGGCTCAAAGAGCCATAAATCTTAGGTTTTCACTTTAAATTTTAAGGTTATAAGACTGCACACTGTCAGAAAAGTTCCTTAGAAACTACACAAACAGACAAAATGGTTGAATGCCAGTTTGGTAATACATTTAAATTAAAGTATAAAAAAGCAATTGAGTGTGTGTTCATGCTCAAAATATGTTGATCAGTGAATTTAAAAATGTAGTTAAAGCAGAAAACACACAAAATATATTCCAGTTTAAGTTTAAGTGCCTAGTTTAGTGCTTTCAATCTGGAGCATGCATACAAAAACAAGGAAATGTTTCAAGAGAAACAAGTTTTCCACCAATTTCAGATCATTAACTGGAGGTATAGGTAATATGGAACTTATTAATTGTTCATTTTAGATCCATGTTCACTTAAATGAAATACAGAGGACTCAAAGATGAACAGTGAATGGATAAACAGATGTATTACAGACTTAAGAAACAAATGTACTCGTAGTTCATAAGCATGCAGACTGGTGAGCAAGCGTCCTTTTGTTGGAGGGAAAATGGGAAGTGTGAAGGACGTGACGAGAGAGATAAGTGTCCTCCAGGGCCCTGAGGTTACCTTAATGGTGTCATACATCACCACTCACAAAGCCATGCAGAGCAAAGTTGTCAATGCATGAATGCTGCACTATTACTATCAGCCATTTTAATCATGGCAGCTGTCACTGCGCTAATCAACACCATAACTTCACACTGGAAATCACTCAGAAAAACCTCTCTCATGTTGCTGCGTACTAAGAACTGTATACAACGCAGGTAGTAAGTTATCCAGAGGGGTCTTTGGGCTGGATGTTGTCCACTTTGCTGAGGGGCTGTGACTTTGTAGCGCATCATTGGTCTTGTTTAATGGGGGCTTGGCTTCTCTTAAGGAGTTGATGTGACAATGCTAAATGCTGCCTTTATGAACATGCTAAAAGGATTTACTTTACTGTCAGCAGTACCCCATCCACAAAACACACACACAGCCAGACCATGTAATGGTGTCACCTAAAAATACCCTGAAGAACAAATGCTTCTTGCTGGAACATGTTCCTCATTGTGCACAAAGGCAGATGGTAAACGTCATGATTTCATTTGTGTCTCCCTTTATGTCCTTTAAAAAAGGACTTGTTAAAAGTGTTTTTGACTCAAAAGTTTCTTAAAATAGTAAAAAAATAAAATAAAGCAGATTGTAAACCTGTAAAAACAGCAAAATACTGAAATATCATAAAATATAATTTTCAACAGTAAATTATAATGAGCACCCTTTTTTTTGTTTTAGCTTAAACTTCATTAACTTGGTTACTTTTTATACCTCAACAAAAGAAGAACCATCTTTTGCATGCCACAATAACCAAAAATAAATAAATTGCACTGTTACATCGGAAAAACTGACAGTAAAAGTTCCAGCCCCCCAGAAACAATTGCAACACAATACTAGTGTAAAAGGTCTTCAGTGAGTTCCCTTAACCCATGGCCAGATGTATTTTGTCTTATTTTGTACCTGATAGTTATCTATTAGTATTTTATGGTTTTACTCTGTCAGTAGAGTTGTGATTGTGTTATACTGTAAGTAATGAACAAAATCCACAGTATACAGTGGAACCTCACCTATTAGCATTTCAGTATTCATGGGTTCATGGATTTTCTGTGGAATGTAACTCAAAATTACTTGCACAAAATTGGCCAAATTGTTTTTTTTTCTAAAATGTTCAAAATAAAATGCAGCTTGAGAAGCTGGTATACCTAGCTGCAATGCTGCTTGGCTGACATTTGCAAAGCAGCCAATCCAGGCTCTTTGGCGAAATAAGGAAGGCTGTAGATGTCAGCTTCTGCAGTACTGCTAAGACGGTTTCTACTGTGTGTATTAATGCATATTAAGGTACATTTGGTGTTTGAATTTTTAAAATAGGCAGTTACAAGAGTTTTTAGAGGGGTCTCAAATATTCACAGATTTTAACTACTCGTATTTCTGGTCCCTAAATCCCTGGTTTCACTGTAATCTAAAACAGTTTATGTAATTGTTGTTGTTTTTTTAAGTAACCTTTTTTTGTGTCCCCTGACAGTTTTCAGACTGTCTTCTAAAGGTTTTGTTCGTGTCTTCTATTCTAAATTGCCCTTAGGTTATGAGTGCAGGGTTGTTTGTCAGGTGTATCTCTGCGTCACCCAGTGACCCCTGGAGATGGGCACCAGTCCCCTATGCAACCCTGTACAGAGAGGCGTCTAAAGACAATGGATGGCTGGATGAATAGTCGATGCTGTATAGTCAAATTCTTTTGAGTCGATGCACTTTTTGCATGCACTGATTTACAAAGTCAGACATTGGAAACATTATAATTAATAAATTAACTATAGATACATGATTGTTCTGGGGGGGGGGGGGGGGGGGGGTTGGTATAGAGACAATGGCTCTTCAACATACTTTGGTGCTAAGCTATTCAACGATTTTTAAAATAGTCAAAGTATTTTGAAGTCTATTCCCTAAGCTACAGGGAGCCAGTGTAAGGACTTTAGAACTGGGGTGATGTGCTCTACTTTATTTGTTTCTAGTGAGGACCTGAGCAGCAGTGTTCTGGATCAGCTGCACCAGTTTGATTGACTTTTTAGGCAGACCTGTGAAGACACTCAGTGAGTTTACTTGCAGCA
Source organism: Valencia hispanica (assembly GCA_963556495.2). NCBI lineage: Eukaryota > Metazoa > Chordata > Actinopteri > Cyprinodontiformes > Valenciidae > Valencia > Valencia hispanica. Next base: position 48,466,822 of record OY747705.1, on the reverse strand, counting down.
AGGGAAAGCCGAATTAATGCCTTAGTCCGACTGAAAACAGACTTTTGAAATGCATATACACACCTTAATCTGACTGAAGTCGAACCAAACTGGAGTTAGAGTAATTGAGCTAAGGCACCTGGATAATGCGATTGGAAAATTGACTTTCTCTGCATGCCACTCCAATCCAATCTGCCAAGCTTTTCACAGGAAGTGACGAGACTGTGGAAGTGGGAATAACAACACCGGTACACAACAACACAGCAGCAACAAGCGTAACACAATCAAACAGTACAATATTTCTGTTCTGGAGTGTTGTTGTCGTCCATGTCTTCGCTCATTGTGCATACCCTGCTTTTACTCCGTTTGCTTCACTGTTCTCAGCATTTGTTTACTAGTGTGATGCTCTAGGCCACTGGAAAAATCCAATGTGAAAAGGCGCATGGAGCCGCCTAGCGTCGTGGAGTCCAACGTACTTCTTTTAATAATTCGATTTTCTATGTGACATGTAAACTGGGATAAAGGCTCCCATTCTGGCTAAGCTATTAGTCAGATTTTGCTAAAAGCTCAATTTAGATGGGCATGTAAATGTACTGACTGTTGCAGTAATCAATCAGACTAAACAAAAACGCATTGGGAATTTGAGGTTCTGTTGCGACATTAGTCCTTTAATCCTAGAAATGTTTTTCAGGTGATAGAAAGCTGTCCTTGTTATCTCTTTTATGTGACCTTGTAGGTTCAGGTCTGAGTTAATTATTACATGTAGATTTCGGGCCTGATCAGTAGTTTATAGCTGTGTTAACTGGAGCTGTGTGCTGACTTTTGAGCGTTCCTCTTCAGGCCTTAATCTTCAGTTTTGTTTCTGTTCAGCTAGAAAAAGTTATGGCACATCCATTAATTTGCTTAATGCATTTACTTAATGCATTTGGATGGGTTCAAAGTCACCTACTGACATTGTAATTTAATGCTGAGTATGAACTGTATAGTTATGTTAGCTAATCTTATTGGTTGTTATGATCTGGCCAAGCGTTTGCATGTAGATATTAAATAGGATGGGCCCCAGGATTGAGCCCTGGGGCACCCCACTGAGGATTTACTTGTTGAATTAACCCGTTTAACTTGGAGAAAGCAACAGTATTGGGCAAGACTTTAATTGTTAGTTTTTAACAGGTTAAAAATTAAAAAGGTTTGTGAATATTTCTTATGTATTCAATTCAATTCAACTCAATTCAATTCAATTCAGTTTATTTATATAGCGCCAATTCACAACAGATGTCAACTCAAGGCACTTAACAAGAAGTCATTTCAATACATTTATACAAACATTCCAATCAGTTAAAAAGTTTCCTATTTAAGGAATCCCAGCAGATTGCGTCAGTCATTGGCGTGAGGTTGGGCCCCGTTGATGCAGACTTTCCAACCACAGCAATCCTTCAGCAATCCCTCATACTGAGCAAGCATGTAGCGACGCTGGAGAGGAAAAACTCCCCTTTAACAGGAAGAAACCTCCAACAGAACCAGGCTCAGTAGGAGCGGCCATCTGCCACGACCATCTGGGGGTTTGAGAAGACAGAGCAGAGACACAGAAGGAACAGAAGATCTGATATAAGAGAACTTTCTATGTTACAGAAAGTAAAAAGTTGATAACAGGACACAGTGGATGTTCAGCCACTGGGAGGATCATCCCAGTCGAGGCCCCCCGTCCAACAGGGCATTGCAGCCAAGCAGGATACCAGACCAGGTATATCTTCTATGGAGAGAAAAACACTGAGAGAAAACAAAGTTAACAGTCGAAATAACAGAATGTATTGTAATACAACTGGAGAGTCATAGTAGAAAAGGAAGTAGCAGAGTGGAGAAAATTGGTAAGTCTGTCCTCCAGCAGTCTAAGCCTATAGCAGCATAACTACAGAGATAGCTCAGGATGACCTTAGCCACTCTAACTATAAGCTTTATCAAAAAGGAAAGTTTTAAGCCTGGCCTTAAAAGTAAACAGAGTGTCTGCCTCACGGACTGAAACTGGGAGCTGGTTCCACAGGAGAGGAGCCTGATAACTAAAAGATCTGCCTCCCATTCTACTTTTAGAAATCCTAGGAACTACAAGTAAACCTGCAGTCTGAGAGCGAAGTGCTCTGTTAGGAACATATGGAACAATTAGATCTCTGATGTATGATGGAGCTTGATTATTAAGGGCTTTGTATGTAAGAAGAAGGATCTTAAGTTCTATTCTGGATTTAACAGGGAGCCAATGAAGGGAAGCTAAAACAGGAGAAATGTGATCTCTCTTTTTAATATTCATCAGAACTCTTGCGGCCGCATTTTGGATCAACTGAAGGCTTTTAATGGCATTTTGTTGACTTCCTGATAGTAAAGAATTACAGTAGTCCAGCCTTGAGGTAACAAATGCACGGACTAGTTTCTCAGCATCACTCCTGGACAGGATGTTTCTAATTTTAGCAATATTCCGGAGGTGAAAGAAAGAAATCCTAGAAACCTGTTTAATATGGGATTTAAATGTCAAGTCTCGGTCAAAAATAACGCCGAGGTTCTTTACGTTATTACTGGGGGCCAATTTAATGCCATCCAGATGAAGTGATTGACTAATTAGTTTCTGTTTAAGAACTTCTGGTCCAAAGACAGCAACTTCTGTTTTGTCAGAATTTAAAAGCAAAAAGTTTAGGGTCATCCATGTTTTTATGTCTTCCAGACATGCCTGTAATCTACCTAACTGACTGGGTTCATCGGGATTTATGGATAAATATAGTTGTGTATCATCTGCATAGCTGTGGAAATTTATCCCATGTCATCTTGATCAAGGGAAGGTTTCTTGAGTAAAGGTTTAATTACAGCTATTTTAAATTCCTGTGGTACGTATCCGTGGGGCCAGGAACCAAATGGAACACTTCTTTAAATAATTTGGTTGGAATTGGGTCCAACATACAAGTTGAAGGTTTAGATGAGGCTAATATTTTTGATAATTTCGAAAGCTCGACTGAATCAAAACAACCTAAGCACAACTGAGGTTCTACAGTTCTTTCCAATACTGCCTCATTAACTGAGGAAGAAGTAATCATGTTTGGGAGGATGCCAATGATTTTATTTTTAATAGAATTAATTTTATTTATGAAGAATCCCATAAAATCATCACTGCTAAGAGCTGGGGGAATAGTTGGCTCAACAGAGCTATGACTCTGTGTAAGTTTGGCAACTGTACTAAAAAGAAACCTATGATTGTTTTTATTCGCCTCTATTAATGATGAAAAATATGCTGTTCTAGCTTGTAGAAGGGTCTTTTTATACAGCAGTAGACTGTTATTCCAGGTTAAATAGGAATCCTCTAGGTGTGTAGAGCGCCATTTTCTCTCCAACTTCCTAGTATTCTGCTTTAAAGTACGCAACTCTGCGTTAAACCAAGGAGTCAGCCTCCTATGGCTAGCCACTTTCTTTTTTAAGGGGGCTACACTATCTAATGCCAAACTCAATGAGGATGTAACGCTGTGAACCAGACCATCAATTTCTGAAGGGTTGGAGATAGAATTGCTGACATCCACTGTGTTACCCTGAGACACTAAGGAAAGTAAGAATGGAACAGATTCTTTAAAAATTGTTACAGCATTGTCTGATAAAGCTCTACTATAATGAAATTTTCTTTCAGATTTAAGATGGTCAGTTAAAGTAAATTCAAAAGTTATTAAGAAGTGGTCAGACAGGACCGGGTTGTGTGGGTGGACTGTTATTTCCTCACACTCAATACCGTATGTCAGTACAAGGTCCAAAGTGTGTTTACCCGAGTGGGTCAATCCCTGTACTTTTTGAGTAAAGCCAATTGAGTCTAAAAGAGCATTAAAGGCTGCATCACTTTCAGCATCCACATGAATATTAAAGTCCCCTACTATAATAACCCTATCAGTATTTAATACTAAATCAGATAAAAAATGTGAGATCTGATCCAAGAATTGAGAGTAAGGGCCTGGTGGACGATACAAAACCACAAACAAAAATGGTCTTAATGTTTTGCAACTTGGATGAGGAAAATTAAGGGTTTGATGGTCAAAAGAACTGTAGCTATCAATTGGTCTGGGACTAATTAGTAAATCAGAAAAGTCAGTATTTCTAGGAATGTGAAAATTTAAATGACTGGAAGGAGTTGACTCATTTATACTGACATAATCCTCCTGCTGCAACTAGGTTTCTGTGAGACAAAGGAAATCAATGTGATTATCACCAATCAAGTCATTTACTAACAAAGTCTTTGAGGAGAGAGATCTTATGTTTAATAAACCACATTTATTTTTCTGTTCAATCAAAGTTGTATTTATTTTTATGAGATTTCCATAATTTGCTTTTGTTGGCTTAACTTTTAATCCATTTAATTTTGGCCGTGGGCAAGACACTGTTTCTATAGGGTAATGGGTGGGTAACAGTACAGAAGCAGCAGAGAGGTGGGTTAAACTACGACTCTGCTTCCTGGTCTGGACCCTGGGTTGTCAGTGTTTTGGAGGACTAATAAATTCGGCCATATTCCTAGAAAGAAGAGCTGCTCCATCCAAAGTGGGATTGATGCAGTTTCTCCGAATCAGACCAGAGAGAATGTATGGAGAGAACTAAAGTTAATACTGGCATTTCCTTAAAAAGATATTTTTTTATAAATCTCAACTTTGAGTGAGTTGTAAGGGATATGATTCTGTCTTAATCCTTATCAAGTTTTCTCATTTCAAAGTCAGTGAAACGAACTTTTGTTTGAATCCTTTTGACCATCATCGGTTATATCTGCTCTGCTAACCCAATCATTAAGAAGTCTCTGTCGGAGATTCAGCTGCAGTTTTAATGCTTAAGTGCGAGATGCCATATTTGAACATCGCAGCAGATATGGAGAGTTTAGCTGTACTAGCTGTACTCCTGAAACTTGTGTTGACTAATGAGACACATCGTTATCATCTACTCGTTTGAAGTGATGTGTTCAGGAGAGATGAAGCAATGGCAAACTTGCACATGTGCACAACTGAACAGTGATTTACACATCGTTTATTTAGAAAATTCAGTCATTTTGCCTTTAAGATCTTTGGCACTTTCACACTTTGCGAACATAAATTGCAATAATCACAGTTTTTTTCCACAAGCATACAATTATTTTACACAGCAAAAGACTGTCAGCATATCAAAAGCTCCCTTTTCCCCAGAGGTGTCTTGCACTCCACTTCCTACTAGGCAACTATTAGAACCTCATTTTAAAGCAGAATGATGGACCTTCTCACAGGGTTATCTGGCCTACCTTTTAATCATAAATGAGCCCCCTTCCGCTCCTTCCTCCTTATCCTCACCGCTCACGTCCCCACTCCCCAACCCTTCTGAGGGTTAGGGCAAGTGCTGTCTCAGCATTCTCCCACTTTCTCCCCAGACTCCTCAACCCTTTCCTTCTGTCTTTTACAGCCCATCGCTGATCAGAAGCATCAGTTCCACAGGCTTAGCTCCTCCATCGCCACTTAGGAGCGACAGGTGAGAGTATAGTTTTAAGGGTGTAAAGAAGAAAGTGGAGGGTCACTGTCAATGACAGGGGCCCTCAAAAGGCCTCTTGAAAGTTTTTAGAGTGGAGGAACTTAGACTCATAAAGTTGTGAAACTCTCTTAAAACATTGTCTTTATCCAGGAGCAAAAAAAAGCCCTTTATTTCGACACCTTATTATCTCCGCACTCAAAACTTGTTTTACTATTTTACAGCACAACAAGGTGATTAATTTTGTTAAAAAATTTTACAAAGCAGCCTTGAAAAATATGATGATGCTTTCTTACCTGCAGGCTTCAGAAGTGATTCTGGGTCTTCATTGCTATTCACACACAAACCAGCACCTCAGTGCCCCCTTGCCTTCAGTCACTGTCTGTCCTGCAGGGGGTAAACGTCAAACTCTCCAAATTAGATGAAACATTATGGGAAATATTATGAGGCAGCCTGCTGCTGTGATGGCTAGGGGCTTCTGGTTAATTGAGTTGTTACCCATGCTGCATACTGAACAGGACATGCACATGGCAGACAAGTCTGTTGGCACACTTTATTTTTCATCTTAATTGTTTAATGTCTGCGGCCAAGACAGAAAAAAGGGAAAAAAATGGTAGACATAGGTAGATTGCCTTGCATTAGTATGCTACAACGAATAACCTTGGTGTATTTTATTGGGATATCATGGGAAAGGCCAACACAAAATAGAGGAAATGTATTACTGTACAGTTGAAGCAAGTGAATTGACAGCCTTTATTTGTACAAATAAAAATGGGGTGCATTTGTATCAATACTTTTTAGAACCACATTTTGGTGAACACTGCAAATACGTTGGGGTGTGTTTTTAGCAGCTTTGTCAGATAAATATTGTGTTCTTTTTTTCTCTTAAATATACCTCAAACTCATACAGATTAAATAGAGTGTCTGTAAAAAGCTGTTTTAATTTTTTTTCACAAATTCTCAACTGGATTTAGAACCAAACTTTGACTGGGTCATTCTAATACATGAGGATACTTTGTAGAGCTTCAACAATAGATCATCTTTTTTTGTTGGTTTCTCTTTTTTTTGATCACGAAACAATATAAAACAATATAAAACAATATAAAAAATAAAAACAAAATTCCAGCAAAAAAATAAAACACTCAAAAAATGTTTTCTTTTTTTATGTATAGATCTTGTTGGCACTAGTGGCCTTTTATTTTATTGTGGATTGACAGGAAAGGGGAAAGATATACGGCACAGGTTCCGAGGTCGAGAACCGCGATGAGGACTGTAGCCTCTGCATATGGGGAGCCCAGGCTACCTCTTCGCCACACAACACCCTACACACAAAAATATTTAACTAACAATGTATAATACATAAAATAATTACATCATTGTTTTAATCCTTTCATGTTGAAAAGGAGTTGGAAAAAGCATACTCTTATTTAATTTAAGCAATTTGTACTGTAACTTGTATAAACTTTAGTGACGCTGTTGACTATAAAAAATTGTCAGTGCAAGACTTCGTACATCATGTTTTCAGCCCGACTTGGCATGCTTAGAATCCCAAAAAAGTAGGTTCTAAAAAGAGACTGGTACCATGTAGCCATTCTAGTGGAAAACCCTCCTAACTGCATTGAGCCGAGTCATGTTGTGTAGGCGCTAGTGGAAAAGGGCCATTTGGTTGTGGGGGCAAAATAATCTCTATTGTCTGCCAGGACTGACTCTCAGCAAGCTCAAAGCAGGTTGATAAACAAAGCTCTCATTTAATGACAACAGTATTTGCAATATATACACTTCTTAAGTCTAGGTATATAATTTGATCCTCCTCAAATCTTGCCAATGACCCTCACAGGGTCTGAAGTTCAGAGACAGCACAGCTAAATGGACTTTAGCCACTGGTAGTTTTCTTTTCACAATCAGTAACGCTCAAAACAAGACAAAAAATGTAGTATTGCTGGGTACCAAGTTGTAGAGTGGCGATCCGTAGCTGGAGACCTCAAATGTGGGCTTTTTAATCTAATAGAATTGTATGTACCATAAACCACCAATCAGATTTTCAATTTCAGAGGGTTGGGTTATGGGCATTGTGTTTCTAACTGTCACAACAATACAACAAGGCATGACATTAAATATACATTTTCAATTCAGTCAGTTAATTTACATAATCTCAAGGCACTTTACAAGAAAAGTAATTTCAATTCAGTTGTGCATACATTCCAAATAATCCTTCAATTCATTGTTCTAATAAGTTTTCTATTTTAGGAATCCCAGCAGATTGCATCAAGTCATTGACTTGCAGCATTCCCTTGTCATGAACGAACATTTAGCAACAGTAGGTAGTCGACGGCGTTTGTGTCATTGACTTGACGGCAATCCCTCATACTAAACAAGGATGTAGCGACAGTGGAGTGGAAAACCTACCCTTTAACTGGAAGAAACCTCCAACAGAACCTGGCTCAGTACGAGTGGCCATCTGCTACAACCAACTGGGGGTTCGAGAAGAATTAATATTACCACAATATTGCCACAATGCTGGACTTATGAATGAAGATCACGCCTTGGTGCAACAGAGGGTGATGTTATAATGATATACGGAATGTGCGCTCCGGACAGTCAACAGTATTTAAAATGCAAGTGAATATTATGAGTCCATTTAATATTTGTAAACTGTATCGGCTGAAATGGCAAACTGGAGTGATGCAGAGGTCTGGGAGCTTCTGGCCTTTAGAGCAGAAGACCAGATTGCCAGACAGTTCACGGGGACTGTGAAGGACAGCCACCTTTTGGAGCAGTTCACAAAAAGACTTGAGGAGCGGGGCTTCAGTCGAGATAAAAAACAAGTTACGCCAGAGCTATATTTTCTGTTTAAAACGGACTCCTCCATCTCATGGTTTATATGCTACCCTGCACGTTGACACCTGATCAATAAATTGGCACCACAGGCTGACCAATTATGAATGGCGGCATTGTCTTTTGAAACTGCCGATACAATAATTTGGTTTGAATATTTTGAGGTAAACTGTACTTTATCAAGAGCATTTTCAAAGTCCAAACCCAACTTTAGTGCTGTGCTTTCAAGAATTTTCCCTCTAGACTCTTCTCTAAAACTGACATACACAAATCTTTTGTCCACAATACAAGTCAGAAAAGGAAGACGGAACCAAAATGTGAAAGATGTTAGAAAAAACTAAAAGAAGTACATTTGATCATTGTTGCAACCAAATTAATAAGTAACATTTAGTCATTAATATCAAATCATATATTTATCCCCGAGTTTATAGATTTGCATTAAGAGAAGCCTATTAGTAATGTGGTTCATCTTTAATTTGGATCATTGCCAACAAGTAATAAACTTATGCAAATATGTTCCACTGGGGAATTTTCTGATGATTACTATATGCAGATTCAGCTTAATCTCTTCAACTGGGCCTGAAATGAGAAAAAAGCAGAGACTTCCATACATTCTTCAGGGCTATGCCATGTTTAGATGAGCCAATCTATGTATATTTTATGTCATCAAAAAAAAAGGGTTTACATTTGACTACCAAAGGTCTATTTGTTTCCTTTGTGGTTTATAAAATAGGGAACATTAATGGACTATCCTCTAAACTGTCCGGATCATAACTTAAATGATATGCTGTAAGAAGAAACAGAATCATGGATGGGTGGAATGGGGAGCGGATCGAAAAACAGTAATCATGTTCAAACAACAACAACAACAACAACAAAAACATAAAAAAAAAAAAAAAAAAAACTTCATTCTGCAGCTCTTTTTAGTGTCCTTTGTCCATAATTTAGGTGTAAAAAATGTAACAGATTTACAGAATAAAATGTGTCTTTAAAGTCGAACTTTACTTTTGCTTTATATTTTTTCTAACATGCATCACTGTATTTTCAGCCTCATTCCCACAGGATGAGGACTCTGCTTTCTACGACTCATACATCATAACCTATACATTATGATTGCCCTCACTATGAAAGAGATCATAATGCTGCTATGTTCTTGCTTTTCACCACATATTTCCATTTTCCCCCCCACTTGGATGTTTTGTTGCCAACTCATTATGTGCAATATCTGGAAACCACAATAACCTTAGCAGCTACCACAATCTCAGACCCCACACTGACACCTTAAAGATCACACTACCATATGGCTTCAAACCTACAAATAACTTCTGGACTCTCCAAGACCTTGTCAATTTTTATTTAATTTAATTTCCACAAACATATTTGTGTTTTCTGCACCGTCATCCTCAGTTTCAGTTTTACACTGAAAGAGTGAAAACTATCAGCCTTTAGAATAGAATATAATTATCCTTTATGTCCCTCAAGGAGGAAATTCAGCTGTAACAGCAACAAAGTGACAAGTTATATACAGTAATCATTTAGATACACAAGAATAGTATGAAAAAACCGAATTGAGATTAAGATATGTACATTAAGAACAAAATTACAAAACCAAAGTACTGTGCAGTTATTACAATTAAAGTGGCATCATCAGATTTGGATGTGCAACTGAGTAGGATCATAAAAAAAAATATTTACAGAATGTGCATGTGTTACACCAGCTTAATAGCAGCATGAGAGTGTGACACTGGAGAAGTTTCTTTTGCAGTGTGTTAAAAATTTGAGTGCATTCTTTCAGTGTATGCAAAAATATCTGTGCAGCTCTAATCAGATGGAATCATATGAATAAAATTCAAAATGGAAATGGGACGAACTCGTTTTAAGCCTTTCTGGTAGTGTGGGTCTCTTAAAGGGATTTTACAATACAAGTTTTATTCACTCATCTCCACATTCAAGCCCACACATATAAGTTGATCAACATGTGTCTTAGGAAAGCTGTAACCACGCCAGTTGTGTGTTACGACTTGCTTAGCATGGTGCGCTCATTTGGTTTTTTAAACACTGTCTTTTTATTAAGATTTTCTTGTTTTCCTCTACATGCACACTAATAAACATGGTTACAGAGGAATTGAACATCTGGTGTAATTAAGCCACATTCTAAAGATTAAGAAAAATAAATAAATAAAAAAACTTTTAGCAAATTAAAACAGCCCCTTCAAAACAATCCCATTCATCCCTGCCCAGGGTCCTCACACCAGCCCCTCCCACTGGTAAAAAGGGATAGCACTCCCCAGTAAAAGTAAACCCACCTGAACCATCACTAAGTCTACACATTTTGAAAAGCGCCAAGGAAAAGACCTCAAATGCTTTGAAATTTCCCAAAACAGTGTTGAAGAGAGCATCTTTTCAAATTTAAGACAACACATAAGATCCAATAACCACTGTTTATGAGTTGGGGGAGCCGCACCTCTCCACCGGGTCAAAATTCCCCGCCTCGCCAACAGGGAGCAGAACGACAGCACCCATTTTTTAGAAGCTGGTAGACGCAACCCCTCCTCAATGATGCCAAAGAAAGCCAATAAGGGACTGGGCACCACTGTAGCTTTGAGAATCTTAGTGTGTGAAAAATCCCTGTTCAAAATTGAGCAAGGATGGGACATGACCAATACATATGAACCAGTTTTGCCTCAGCAGTCTTACATTTATCACAGTATTGAGAAATTTCATTATATATATGAACTAGTCTGGCTTTGGAAAGGTAGGCTCCATGCACGACTTTAAACTAAATAAGACAGGGGCACGTGCACAGAGATGATGTGTTAACCAGTTTAAGTATTGAGGCCCATGTTTCACCAGATATGGTCATGTCCAAGTCCTCCTCCCGCACCGTTTTGAGTTTGAGGGAGTCTGTTTAAGGTTTAGCATTTTATTGTAAAGCCAGGAAATTAGCCCTCTATGGGTTGGGTTTAATAATAGGATGATTTCTAACAATGTAGGCTCTGGCAGAGAAAGTGAGCCTGGAAGCTGAGACTGAATAGAACTTCTGGTCTGCAAATATATAAAGAAGTGGGACCGTGGTAAACTGTATTTATTGCTGAGTTGCTCAAAATATGCTAATATACCCTCTATGAAGAGGTCATTGAAGTACAGTAAATAAATCCACTCATGTGCCACTCTAAAAACACCCCATCCTGGATGGATGGTTTGAAAAGATGGTTAAATGCAATGGGCTTAGAGGGGGAAAATTGGGAAGTTTGAAATATTTCCTGAATTGGCCCCATATTTTCAATGCATGCAGTGTAGGGATCTTGAAAGCGGGGAGCAGAGAACAGCCGGTATAGATCTATTCTTTTTGCTGTGCAATTCCATAGTCACCCAATTGGGGCAATCTGTCAGGGGTGTGTGTAGAGTATGGACCCAAATCCAGACGCTGAGGAAGTGCAGGATGTTTATTTAAAGGTGGAGGAGGTGATGATGATGGTGGTGGGGAAGACGGCAGGTACGGAGACACTGGACATCGGGCAGGAACGGAGAGGCAGGAAGACGACACACCATGGGACACAACGCTAATGATCCGGCACTGAGTGGAGAGAAGTGATGGGTTTTAAAGGCAGGAGGTGAGTAGGATCAGGTGTGAATGATTTGGGAGACACAGGTGAGGACAATGAGGAGGAGGAAATAGGGCAGCGTGACACAATCGCTCCGGATATGATAGAAGAACCAAAACACCAAACCTGTAAGGTTAGCAGCCCAGTAATAGAGACGAAAATTAGGGAGGGCAAGGCACCCATCTTCTTTGGGCTTTTGAAGATGTCTTATTGAGCCTAAGGCGTTTACACTACCAGATGTAAGATGAAAGAACCGAGTCCAGCTCATCAAAAAACGTATTAGGAATAAAAATGGGTGGTGCCTGAAAAAGATATAAAAAATTTGGGTTATATAGTCATTTTGATAGAGTTTATACGTCCAACCAGAGACATAGAAAATGCTGTCCACGATGTAAGGGATCGCTTCACTTGGCTTAACATATTAATTAAATTCTTTTTGAGTAGGTCTTTGTGTTTTTTTGACAATGTAATACACAGAAATGTGAATTTTTGTCTTTCAACCCTCAAGTGTAGGTTGGCAAAATCAAAATATTCTCACTTTTAGAAATGTTCAGTTTATATCCAGAAATCTGACCTAATGGTTGAAGCATATTAAGTGCAAAGGACAGTGAGGTTGATGGGTTGGAAATAAAGAGTAAGAAATAATCTGCATAAAGCGATACCTTATGTACCAGGTTCTTTCTCCAAACTCAACCCAATCGAAGGCTTTTCCAGCATCAAGGGAGAATACACACTCACCAGAGCCCACAGAACTGGAATAAACAATTTTTAGCAATCTTCGTATATTGAAATAGGAATGGTGACCTTTAATGAACCCTGACTGGTCTTTTGAGAGAACAGATGGCAAAACCACTTCTAATCTACGAGCAAGAATCTTGGCTAATATTTTGGAGTCTGTGTTTAACAGGGAAAAAGGTCTGTATGAGCCACACTCGGTTGGATCTTTCCCTTTTTGTACGAAAAGTGTGATACAAGCCTCAAAGAATGACTGAGGGAGAGGTCCTTGTTTAAGGCAGTCTGTAAGGGTTTGACAAAGTTGAGCAGAAAGTAAGGTAGAAAACCTATTTTAAAATTCTGAGGGGAGACCATCTGGTCCTGAGTGCTTGCCAGATTGCATTGAAGCTATACCTAAGGAGACTTCTGACTGGGAGATGGGTTCGTCCAAATTAGAGAAGGGTTAAGTTTAGCTAAATAGCTATGTTGGAATAAGTTATTCTGTTCATGACAGACCGTTTTTTTAATTTTGGAGAATAAGCAATGATCTGACCTCTAATATAAGCCTTATAGGCAACCCATACAGTAATCCTTTAACTCTCCTGGGAGGAGTTCGGTTTAGTTTAGCTAATCATAAATACATTTTTGGAAGTGTTCATCTGACAACAGAGTTGAGTTGAGATTCCATGGTCCAATTCTTGGGGGAGATAAGGAAAAGATATGGACATGGTAAGTGGGGTGTGATCTGAGATGACTATGCTCTGGTAAACACAAGAACGAATCTGCTGCAGGTATTTAATGTCAGTAATGAAGTAATTTGTGAATAAGTCTGATGCAGATGTGAAAAATATGAGTACCCACATCCCACCCCTTTGTTTTAAATGCACATTATAACAACACGCATCAACACCATACTCGAGCAGGAGGATGGAGGCTAAGGGTCTTCTCAAAACTCTCTTCGCTACGGGCCATCAGGGGTTGGGGTCCGGAGGAGGAACAGGTGGTCTGGTCGGGGTCCTAGGCTGTCGGGCTGCTTCGCCACTGTGGGGCCCTTGGCGGTCTGCTTGTCTCTGTCCTAGAAGGTAGGGGGTCCATCTCCTGGGTCCGGGGGCTGGTTGCTCTACTGGGACATCGGTACCTGGACCTGGGAGCATAAAGTGTGCATGGGGTGTGTGAGTGAGGGTACAGCGTCATTTCTTGGGTGTCTTGGTGAGTCAGTGAGAATGTATGTGTTTAAGAGGGAGGGAACGTGTGACTGTGTCTGTATGTCTTTGTCTGCCTGTCAGGTTGGGTCTTGGGCTGCCCTCTCGCCTGGCGCACCTCAGGCCTTGCATTTAATGGGGGGCCTATTTCCCCTCCGTCACTCCCCGCCAGTGACGGGGGCCCCTGCCTGCTGGTGTATCGGTGGTCAATCCGGTTCGGACCTGGTGCGTGCCTGGCCGGGCCTGGGGGGCCGGTGTGTTGGTCGGCCGATGCGCAGGGCTGATAACTTCCTTTGGTTGGTTGGGGCACCTCTTTCAGGGGTGCCAGGTTTGGGATTGTTGGGTGGTGCCTGTTCTGTGGCTCGGCAGGATACAGTTTCAGAGTCTCTGCTCGTTCGATCAACTGTTCTGTGCGCACCGTGCATGGTCGGTTCATTGGCGGGTTGGACCGGCCCTGGCCTTTGTTGGATGCCTGGTCTCGGCGCTCTACATTGCGCGGGATCAGGACTCGGGAGCTGGTACAACTTGGTGTCCAGGTGCTGGCTGAGCTTCGCCTGGGGATGCCATCCGTCCGCTGCTGCTATGGGTGGGGCGCTGGGATGTTGGCGGCAGCGATTGGCCTAGGGTGGCGGTGGCGTGTGGTGCGGTGCCAGGGGCCCCTCGTCAGCTGGTCCCTTGTCGGGTCCCTGCTGGGGGGTGGGGCGCCCCTGGGCCCTGGCTCTCCCGGTCCATGAACCGGCCAACCCTGGTGGGCTCGTCACTGGGGAATGCGTTCGGCCCCGCCCGGGTCCGCCTGGGGCTCTGGGGGTCCTTTGGACGTCTTGGCGCCGATCTCCTTTATGTCTGCATCGATTCCTGGGAGACGGATTGATGCCTGCTCACACCAGCTATCGAACACTCTTATGGAGAAACCTTATATGCACCAGCATGCTAACACACACACATAGATGTGGGGTCTCTGGTGTTTAAGGATATATTCTTGGGCTGAGGTTATCATTACTAGAGCTTGATTAATCGGTACCATGAGTTTTTCTGTGACATTGTTGTTGTATTTTTATATCCATTCTTGTGTGATGTGGTTGTGTAGTTCTTAGTTCACGATGTTAGGTTTGTTTTGTCAATGTTCCTTTTTCGTGTTTGGTTTTGTTTTTTCCCCTTTCTCTGCCGTCCTGTGGGTATGGAGGCAGACTTCAATGTCTTCCTGTGTTTTCTTTGTTCCCCTTCCTCTCTTGTATTTTCAACTCACCCTCTCTCATGACATTTTGTTTCCTACCTCTCTTCATCTTCTTTCTTTCTTCCCCTTAATTTTCCGTCTCCGTGTCCATAACATCTGGAAATAAAACCCCCAGCAATTCATAATAAAGATTTTTCACACATATATCAAGTGGAGTACTATAGCAAAAGCTGTACTGCTCCGCTTGTGAAAGTAAATCTGTTGGACTTCTACTTGGTACTACACCAATTCTGAGAAAAATACATTTTAACCCCACATCTATGTTAATAACTTCTGAGGCATGTTATGATGGCCACTTTGTCTACAATGAAAGAGAAAAATGTTAAGATTGAAACTGAATTTAAAACTATATGAAAGAGTGCCATACAAAGAGCCTTACATTTTTAACAGATGTAATATCAGCGTGTAGTCAAATATGCATTAATGAAGCTATCTTTCCTTTCCCAAAGTCCAATCCGAGCCAACAAGATATTTGACTGTTTCAAAAATGAAAGCCATTATGAACAAACGTGTTCTTTTCACCTTGCATCCAAAGTCATAATTTAAGTGGTAGCTTTGCTCGTTTATGAGGTCTCCAGAGGTTTCGGGAGCCTCTTAGTAAACTGTTGAGCCTCCTCCATTGAGCCAAATAGCTTTTTGGTACCGTTAGACTGCATTATGCGAAGCAGGACTGGGAAGAGAAGAGCCGTTTTCAGGCCCTGCTTGTAGAGCTCTATCGTGATGCTGGCTGAGGACATCTGGGCTGTAATCCTCCATGATGCAGCACTTTACCGATACGCACAGTCCCCACCTCATGGATGCTCTGTCACAGCTACCACCACATCCCATCCAGAATTATACATTGTCAATGTACAGTGTACATTGTTCCAAACATTTACATGATGACAGTAAATAAACAACTTTACCACTGCAAATTGGTGAAACTCATGAGCCTGTTTCAAAAGACATACCGTGGCGGCATATTACCCTCCATACAACAGAGCGTCAGCAACTGTTTGGGGCGGCTCACGAAAAACTCAATGAGCGGGGATTCAATCAGGATAAAAACAAGTTAAAAGGAACTACATATAAAAAATGTATTTGATTGTACTTAAAGTAGAACAATTCACCTGCTGTGGCCCCTCTCATAACTTCCTCCTGGTCTGCCTGGAACTGAAATCCTCACCCATTTCTGTGTAATCAAATAGTGGGATTGCTGGAGAGGTTATCGTCATGAGGTTTTGGATTTTTGCATCAGACAGATGACTTCTCATGGGGGTTTAGATGTTGTTCTGGAGGCTGGATCTGCAGTCCGCTGCCACAGGAGATTGGAATTAGCTGCCACTTCAGCCAAAGATTTTTTTCAATTCAAGTGATCAGAAGTCAGAAAGACTTTTTGAACGAGCCGTTTCCTGACCCACAGCTGTAGCAAATGCGCCACTTCTGCGCAATGCAACCGGCGTCTGTGATCAGCTGCACCAGTCACAGACACTGTCATCTCCCATTTAACGAGATGCATCGAGTATGGTGTCCAAGTCTGAGATGATGCTCAGATGGGAATCTTTTTTAAAAATTTATTTAGTTACCTGTACTCTGTGGGTAAAGTTGAAAGTGTCTGCATGTCTTCACCAAGTAGTTAGGGGCTAGGAGCTGTCCAGCGCCATATGGGGCTGGAGCCATTCAGCCAACCCCATAGCTCTTGCCAGTAATATGGATGAAAGATGTCCAAGAACCAGCAGTAGTGGCACCTGAGAACATGTCAGTGGCTGACAGGGACGGCACAGAAGTGGAAGAGAGAATAGGTCAAATGAAAAGTCTTAGTCCCCCCACACCCCCTTTATCCCGCCATTGCATAATCTTTTGTGAAGTTTGCGCCAAATTGCCGCAAAAGGCTAACAACTTATGAATGAGAAAACGCTCCCTGATGCCACCTCAGCTTTGCGGCAAATTGGCACCACTGTTTTTTGAAACAGGCTGCCTAGATGAACTTGTCAAACCCTGCAAAGACCATCCATGTTTTGGCTAACTCTTAATCTGATGTGAACAAGGGTTTAGAGCAACAACAAAACATGTTAACATTTTTAAGTAAAGTGCAATATAATTTACTCTGCAAATAAATATATACGTTTTAAATAATTAAATGTATGATCTTAAATCTATTTTTAGTCATACATGTGAGATCTCTTTCAAAACTAATACATCCAAACTTGGTTTACCTTAAAAATCTTTAAAACCTCTTTAGTAAATTGTTGCCCTTCATGGGGATCTCTTATTGCATCACTGTCAAACCTGTTCTGTTGAATTTTATACATGTTCAGTTTATCTTAAATTTAAGATAAAACTGATAACTTGCAAATGTCCTGGTAGAGATCCAGCAAACTTCAGGCAGCTACTTCATCAATGGTGGATCAGTGTCCTTCGTTGGCAGAGTACATCAATTCAGAGGGGACATCGATCACAGCCGCCTCTTGTCACATTGACCAGCTCATTAGCTGAAGTTAATCTACACTGAAAGAGCTCTGAGCCCTGTGGGTCAGTTTTGAGCTCTGCATGAGGTTAGCTCAAGGATCAGAATAGGTGGGATGCAAAGGGACAAGAAAAAAAACGATATCATTCATAAGATGCGTTTTGTTCCAAATGCTAATTTGCTAAATTATTTTAATTGTTCTATCAACAAAAACAGCATATACTATTTAAGGTTAAATTTGTCAAAATGTGATGAAATAAAAAGAAGTTAGACTTGTATAGTTATACTTAA
Source organism: Valencia hispanica (assembly GCA_963556495.2). Classification (NCBI taxonomy): domain Eukaryota; kingdom Metazoa; phylum Chordata; class Actinopteri; order Cyprinodontiformes; family Valenciidae; genus Valencia; species Valencia hispanica. Next base: position 48,449,023 of record OY747705.1, on the reverse strand, counting down.
GTCTGTATGATCATTAAAGTAATTTTCAAGTTGAATTTATATATTAACTTGATATGGAACAAAAATCAGCAAATAATATATTTCTTCTTCAGCTGCTCAAAATGAAGCCTGAGCAAAATATTATAAGTAGCTTGTTAAGAGCTGCATTTCCTTTGTCAATGGATAGCACTGATTTTATTTATCAATGTGTTTCTTTTAAGCAATACCTCCAAGATGTTTAAAGATATAACATCTTTTTTCATTTTTATTGTCTCCAATAGCTGTGTGTGTGTAATGGCCCTTCTAGGTTAAAACAATGCTTCCTCCCACTGATGTAAACATCCATTCTCCAGAGTAAACCAGAGAGCCCCAGCTGAGTGCTCGCCTTGTCAAGTCGGCCTACTCTCAGATGAGGGCCACATTGTGACCATTGTCTGGCAAAGTAGTGGTTTCTGACAGGAAAAACAGGGGGAAACTTGTGTAAACAAGCTACAGCTTTAACATCTCAATGTCACTGCATGTGCTGTTCCTGCTGGCATCATGCATTCTCACCTGGGCAAACTTCGGTACTCAGCTCTCCCCAGCCCCCCAACAAATAAACTGTTTACTCCAGCATTCAAATAATATGGCATTGACTGTTTTATCACCTCATTTCTTTTTATATACCTAAATTGGTCATTTAAATGTTTCTTTCTTTTTATGTGATGCATCATATTTTAATGAATTAGGTGTAATTAATGTCTTGTCTATATTTCTTTGTTTTTCTGCAGAGCACTTTGACTTCCAGTGTATGAAAGCTGCTCCACAAATGTCCCTGCCTCTTTTAGAGCCTGCATCAAAAGATGTACAAGTTAAACATTAATTTGTCATGTAAAACTTGCAAAAAAGTTATTTCATAGTAGATCATAATAAAAAAATGCCACAGTTGGGGAAATGAATTCAATTTAACTTAGTGCAGTGGTTGTTTATCTCTACATCTATATGTTTAAAATGCTTAGATTGCCAATGTTTCCAGCATCGTACATACTAGCAAATTTTTCCTTAAGGTCAGACCATACAATGCTTGAAAGACATAAAGAATAGGTTGTGTTTATGTTATTTATATGGGCTATCACTTGGGTGGATATTCTGAACGTCACAGAGTAATTGTACCCCCTACTTTAATTGTGGCCCAATTTGCTTAAACCTTGATCAGGATCTGGTAGCTTGTTGTGAAGTTTGCTGAGCAGACCAAAGTGACAGTGACCTTTAACACAGTTTTATCACATCTTTCACTTCAATTATCCTAGTTATTGTATGGGAAAAAAGACATCTATGTTTTACATATGCAAAATACATATGAAAACATATGACCACATGTGAATAAGATTATACATAGGCTACATAAAACCCATAGCATAACATGATACCGTTGTAAATTTCCATGTCAGCCCAATGGGGAGCCTAAGTCACTCCCGTCTATTTCTGTTCCATTGGACCTCTGTCAAAAAAATGAAGTAAATGGAGCAATAAAAGTTATTTTCTGATCCTGTTTGAAATGTTCTATGGATTCAACATACGATGTCCGGCAATTTTAAAGACACATTTTGATGCAGAGAAAGCTCTAATATTTGACAGGTGGCAAAAGTTACTTTAGGTTTTGTGTGAAAATGTTGTGGACTACAATTGAAGAAGAAGAAGAAAAATTGCTGTCAGTTTAGCGAGCTTCGCATCCTTCTCCCAGGACAAAGGAATGAGCATTAAACCTGGAGAAAACCACTATAAATCTAGCCATGAGGATAGTGGCTGCTATGCTGGGGGAAAAAATAGTCAGTCGAGTGACCGCCAGCATGGGGGACAAGGTCACAAGGTCTCGGTGAGTATTTCAAGTGCTAGCTAGTGCTAGCTAACATGACGTCATATATGCGACTTCTAATTTGTAGTCATTTTAAATAGAAATTTTTCAAGCAAATAAATCACAAATCACATGACAAACAGTTGAAACGCACATCATTAGTTATCATTTCAATTGAGGTACAGCATATATGTGAGGCAAAGCGGACCAGAAAATAACTTTTATTGCTCCATTGACCATTGACCATTGCTCCATTTCATTCATTTCTTTTTCAGCCAGGGGACACATGGGCCAACCGGAAGGGGAGGAGAATTAGGCTCCCCATTGATTGCATATGATGGAGCTATGAAACCCAAAACGTGCATGTGATGTGCATGTGAAACTCATGAAATTTATTTAGTGCCCTTAGAACTGTGTGTGATGAGCATGTGAAGCTCATTGATTACATACGAGCTCCATATGCAATCTATGGAATAAAATTATATTTTTGTAAACACCCATGTAAAATCCAATATTATATGTGATGAACATGTGAAATCCATCCATTGCATGTGATGTGCATGTGAAACTCAGAATAAAGTGATATGTGAATTACAATCTGAGATACCCAGGATTACATGTGATTCAAATGTGAAACCCAGAATTTGCACGTTATATAATGTAACACCTATGAAATTAAATGTAATGTACATGTTAAACTATTGGGATTACATGAAACATGCAAATCCCATGTGAAACCCCCTGGATTACATGAGATACACATGTGAAGTCAACAAACTGCATGTGATGTTTCCCATGTAAGATAATGATATATAAGATGATACCCATGTGTAGCCTTAATGATATGCACATGTATGCATGTCTATCTGAAACCTCTGTAATCAAGATAACTTTTGGTGTCAGCTGTTTTTATGAAAAAACAAAAACATAATTGAATGTAATTTGGTTACGTGGTAAATACTTGTTTATTGATGCTCTCATATAACATGTTTGGCATTTGAATTAAAGATTAACAGCAGTACCATTACATCTTCATTGAGAATTATTAAAGCACTACTGATGAGAGATTCTGCATATTAATGTAAATAATGTTTGTGTATCTGTGCATTGTCATTTTATATATATATATATATATTATGGTGCTTGTTTTAAGACCTTTATTATGCATTATTTTTCCTTGTGAAGCTCCATTGTCCACACTCAAATCATCTTGTGTATTACATCTGTAAGGGAGGTAGGAGAGCAGCTTCCCCTAATTTCCCTCTCTTCCCACACCCCGCTGATCATTGCCCCATAATGGTCAAAAGAGAGAATGCTAATAAAAAAGAAGGTCCATTCCTGCTGAACTGACCCCCCACTGCAGCTGTAGATTGTAAGACTCGCCCCTCACCCCTCTGTTACTTCAACTTTGCGACTCTGTAAGATGTGCTAGGTGGTAACAAAGCATGATAACAAGGCAGCTTTTGTTTTTAATTCGGCAAACAGGAAGTTTCTACCCTGGAGGCTAAAGTGAAGACGACACCAACAGAAGTGGTCACCATCTTTAAATCCCCTTTAGTAGTGTGACCCCTGACCCAGTCTCAGAAAAGGTCAGGCAAAACTTATTTCACAATGAATAAACTGGCCTCTTTTAGAAAATGGCATTTTGACTGGACATCTATTAACAGTTTGTGAAATTATAACAACAAATTTCTAATGCATTTTAACAGGGTTTTGTGTGACAGACCAACACAAATTAGCATATAATTTTAAACACAACATGCAGGGTAATAAACAAGTCAAGGAACACAGCAGACAATTCTGGGATAAACATTTGGATAAGTGTAAGGTTAAAAAGCGAACTTTAATGTGTAATTAAGCTCAGTTCAACCGATTGTTCAAAAATGGAAACTGTATGGCACAACTCCACACAGAGACATGGTTGTCCACCTAAACCGACGAGGCGAGCAAGGAGAGCATTATGGTGCGTTTCATAAATAGCTGGAACTAGGGAATTCCGACTTCCGAATCGAAAAAAAATCAGCTGGAACGTCCCCCCAAAGTCAAACTTCTCACTCTGAAAGTTGGAGATTTTTGAGCCGATTTCCAGTTTCAATATGGGCGCCAATCATATCAACAAATAGAAACCTAAGCATCGCTATATTGTAATCCCGACATGTCAGACTACTTTAACTGGAACGCTATTTACTCGGGTGTGACTTCAAACCCTGCTCTAATTTCTGAGTTTTGACTCAAGACTATAATGCAATAACAATGTGTTTATGCACGTAAAGACTGGAGTCATTTTTGAATTTTCAGAAATAAAGATCTGAAAAGCAATGAAAATAATAAGGTTTTCAAGATGACCAAATAAAAATCTAAATGAAATGAAACTCAATATCCAAGGGTTTGAAACAGACTTCATACTACTGTAGGATTGATAAAGTTTCTATGTAAATTAAATACAAAAGCAATACTATACTCTGGATAAAGTTGTAATCAAAAATCTGTTGCTGTGAGGATTGACATATCGAATCGTGTCATGCAACTTAGAGATTTGCAAAAGGCACAAACAAAACGAGGAGGCTTTTATTTGGAACCATGGAAGCTTTTTGGAGCAATGCAGTTTTACAAAAACACTTAAACTACTATCCCTAATGATGCCTCATCATTTAAGCAGAATCCAACCATCATGTAAACCAAGAGAGGAAAGCAGAAGAAGCACATTAATGTTTTCCACTCAGTAATGAAAGCCAAATTCACCAGGGCACTTGGATGTAATATAAAGACTGTAGGCATTAAAAAGCCATCGGGGTGTCTGGTGCGTTAACAAATGCTATGATTATTCCAACCTGCCTTCCTGTGACAGCACTTAAACATCTTTCAATTAGGTTCCCATGAAAGATACTCAAAGTCAGGTCTCTGTGTCACGTACCACCACTCCCACTGTGTTCACCGTGAATCTGCACACCTTTCACTCATCATGATGTGTCAACTGTTTGTTGGACAGGGAGCAAAGATGGCCAGCACTTTGACCTAAGCCAAACAGGCAATGGCGAAGTAGACACACAAGCTTCATTGTTTGTTGGTTGGATCAATGACAAAACACCTTAGGGGCTTTTTTGTGAACTTTAGCACCATAGCTGGGTGTGTTGGGTTTGTGGCCCAAAATCGGGATTTCAGGTAAGAAAAAAAAAGATAAGAGCAGGTCTGATTGCTCTATGCCAGTTCTTCCAAAATCTTTCACTGCATTTGTGTCGTTGACTTCACAGCAATCCCTTATACTGAGGAAGCATGTAGCAACAGTGGAGAAGATAAACTCTCCTTTAAAGCTGCAGTCCGGGGTATTTGAGGGAGATAGATTTTTTGAATCTGACGTACCAAGGCCCCTCCCAAAACACTGCCCCCCTTCAATCCCCTCCCTCCAGCCCTACCACAGCAGTTGTGCACGTACATCACCTGAGGCGACACAGTGAGTCAAAAAAGTAAGCAGCAAGCACTATTGAGCACCACCCGTTCCTAGCACTGGTCATCCCAAATTTTTCCTTAAGTTCAGCTGATACAATGTTTAAAGAGAGCAATACAAGCAGCAGTAACATCTCAGGGTCAGCATGTTAAATATAACATTTTATAATAGTAGCCTACAATTAGAAAAAGAACAATTATTTGAACAATTGTTGGTCATTTGGAAGGATCATCAGGAGAATCCCTGACCATAGATATTATGCTCACAAAATTGCTTGTTAATAAACCAGAACTCTGGGATATCTGTTAGACAGAGTGGTCCAAAGTAAAGCTGTTTGGTTACACACCAGCAAACACATCAAACATGGTGGAGGAGGGGTGATGACTTAGGTTTGCTTTGAAGTCACAGGACCTGGGAAACTTGTGGTTGTTGGGTCAACCATGAATAACTCTAAGTATTGCAGAGTGAAATGTGAAGCCATCTGCCCAATACCAGAAGGGTGTTTGGTCAATGATCTCAAATTTAGTGGTGATTCTGCAACAAAACTGCTAAATTCTTTCACACTGATTTAAAAGTCTGCTTCGATTTCAACATAACCATTTCAAGTTAAAAGTGGTTAAGCAACCTCTTGAATCAGAGGGTGCATCTACTTTTTTAACAAAGCTAAAAGTTCCCGAGAGTTTACTTTTAATTCAACAGAAAACACGGTTTGCCCTTAGTTGTTTTAACAAATGGTTCTGTCATGCTGTTACAGAAAACATGTAGTTCATCAAGCTAGTCAGTATTACGAACAGTCACCAACTTTTAAGATTTTCTATGCATAAATATTTGTTAAGGCAGTTGCCATTTTTTCAAGTCAAATTAATACCAGATGGAATATTGGGGTTACTTTAATTACTTTTTAGGAAAAACAAAAGCAAAATAAATTCAAATAATCTTGGTATATTTGTGGTAATTTCTAGTAAATATGCAATCAGAAGGTATTATGATTAGGAGAGGACTGCGTGACATTACAAACATGACATAGGAAGTTCAGGTGTTTTGAATTCCTACATCAGGTGACTCTTATATATAAGATAAAGTTAAATATATATATTTTTAGATAAAGTTAAATAATTACAGCTAAAATGTTGCAACAAAAAGCAAAGACATTTAATTTCTTTTAGTGCCTCATTCACCTCACTAAGAGCACCAGCTCTGAAATTGTAATACAGTTGAAGCTTTCTCTCAGATTTTTAAGCCCTAATCAAATCTTAAACTTATTAAATTGTTTTAAGTTGATTTATGCACTTTGCAAAACATGTGACAAGCCCACAAGTGATAACCAACCTTGCTTCAAACCACACTTCTCAACTTCGTCAACATCACAGAGCAGGCTCACGCTAATCCAATTGATCATCATCTACCAATCAGTGCATGTGGTTAAATTTAAGTCTAAATCCAATATATGCGGTATTTTCTCAAGAAATTAGTCTCTTTAAAGTGAAAGCGCATCTTAAAGTGGCACAAATTCAGGTGGGAGCACTCCCAAGTTAGAGAGGCAAGTAGTTTCATAGCTAATTTGTTTAGTACTGTTACCAATTATGAAACATCCAAACGGCTTTCTGTGTAATAAATCTAGATACTGGTATCAGAAAATGTGAAGGAAGGGGTCTCAGACATGCAGTTGTGCAAAAATATTATGGGACAATTCAAGATTTTCTGAATAAAAAAAACAAAACAGATATGAGGGTATTAACCATTTACAGGTTAATTTTTCACTTGCATTAAGTGTATTGAAATTCAAGGTGGAAGACATTTTTGTGAGAATTGCAGACGCTCCTAATCTGAACTATCCCTTTAACCTCCTTCCGCTGTGAATTAATTTTGAAAAAAGAAAAGAAAACTAAATTTGTTTAATTTTGGCTTTTCAACCATTGTTGCAAGTCCTTATTGTGATACCCATAAGATTTACTTTCACGTTGCCATTTGAACTATAAGCATATTACAGACTACATTTATAAAAATGTATTTTTCCATACTCTTCAACAACAACTGTCACCATGGATATTAAATCATGGGAGTGGTAACATATTGCTCTTCATCCACAACGTTAGGAAACATAGAAAAATGTATGGCTTAATTCAATCATAAGTCAGCTGAAACGGAGGCATTTTTAGGATATCAAATAAAAACCATGTGCTTCTCATCTGTGAACTTTCTAGCAGACATAATTACAGAATTAAGTCAGTGTATATGTTTTTTCCTACTTTAAAGATTTGTGTCACAACCTGAGGCATTGGACCACACAGAACTTTCTGGGTTTCTCCATGCATAATTCTGTTCACGCTGCACCTCAGATCTCAGTAACATTGTACTGCTCATGTTATTAACTCATCTGCTTTAACTCAGTATCTTATTCATAAAGCCAAAGCAGTTATACTTTGCCTTTCAACAGGATTTATGAAATGTATTTATTTTTTCTCTCTCTTTTTATGAATTGCTGGGGGTTTTATTTCCTGATGTTGTGGACACGGAGACGGAAAATTAAGGGGAAGAAAGGAAGAAGCTCAAGAAGAGAGGTAGGAAACAAAAAGTCATGAGAGAGGGTGAGTTGAAAATACAAGAGAGGAAAGGGAACAAAGAAAACACAAGAAAACATTGAAGTCTGCCTCCATACCCACAGGACGGCAGAGAGAGGGGAAAAAACAAAACAAAACACGAAAAAGGAACATCGACATAACAAACCTAACATCGTGAACTAAGAACTACACAACCACATCACACAAGAATGGATATAAAAATACAACAACAATGTCACAGAAAAACTCATGGTACCGATTAATCAAGCTCTAGTAATGATAACCTCAGCCCAAGAATATTTCCTCAAACACCAAAGACCCCACATCTATGTCTGTGTGTGAGCATGCTGGTGCATATAAGGTTTCTCCATAAAAGTGTTGGATAGCTGGTGTGAGCAGGCAAGCAATCCCCACCGCCAACATCCCAGAGCCCCACCCCTGCCCCACGTCGGGGCGCCCCACCGGTAGCCGCAGCGGATGGATAGCATCCCCAGGCCAAGCTCAGCCAGCACCTGGACACCAAGTTGTACCAGCTCCTGAGTCCTGATCCCGCGCAACGCAGAGCGCCGAGATCAGGCATCCAATAAAGGCCAGGGCCGGTCCAACCCACCAATGAACCGACCACGCACGGTGCGCACAGAACAGGTGATCGAACGAGCAGAGACGCTGGATCCGTGTCCCACCGAGCAGGCACCACCCAACAATCCCAAACCTGGCACCCCTAAAAGAGGTGCCCCAACCAACCAAAGGAAGATATCGGCCCAGCACATCGGCCGACCGACACCCCGGCCCTCCCCGGCCAGGCACGCACCAGGTCCGAACCGGATTGACCACCGACGCACCAGTAGGCAGGGGCATCCGTCACCGGCGGGGAGTGACGGAGGGGAAATAGGCCCCCCATTAAATGTAATTTATGAAATTTTTAAGCTTTTAAAAATTACAACCGCAATGTACTTCATTAGAATTTTATGCGATAGGGGGAAGAAAAAGGATATAAAAACCTTAAAAGTGTGGCATTCATTTAGATTCAGCCTGCTTTGTTCTCATACTGTACCTCTAAATAAAATCCAGGGCAGCAAATGTACAATACTTTAGATATCACCTAATTTGTAAATAAAGTTTCCCAATAGATACATTTTTATTGGCATGACTAAGGTTGTTCTGTGAAGGACCCTGATGTTTGTTTTACAGTATTAAACATACAGCTTTAGGTATATTAAGGAACAGGACTAGTAGGTTACAGATACAGTTATGTAGATGAAATCAAATTCAAAAATGCTTTATTGATCACAGAGGGAAATTAGGTGTTGTTTTAGCTCATCCTATTCAAGTTTCTTCAAGGAATTGTTGTGAACGCTGAAGGCTTTGGGCAGGAAGGATTTCCTGTAGCAGTTTGTGTTACAACAAAACTGAAGAAGCCTCCAACTGAAGACACTCTGTTGTTGCGTGACAGTCTCATGAAGAAGATTCTCAGGGTTGTCCATAATGTTCTTGATTTTATGAAGATTCAAAAAAATAAAATAAAATCAAGGTTAAGAGATAAAATAATATCCCAAGCTTTGGAAAAATAGAGCAATATTCAATGTATCCTTTGAAAATCAGAAGTTTATGGCACCACTACAAATCCAGCAGGACATGATTGTTTACCTAAATTGACACTCCCAGCAAGAGCAAGGCTATTATTGAAAGAAAGCAAAATGAAATCAAATTTGCATTTTGCCACAAACCATTGAACCTAGCAAACAGAGGACAGTGTTCTGGTCAGATTGGGTCATAATGGAAGATTTTCGCCTTCATAAAAAAGCTGTTTAGGGAAAACTAGCACTGCCCATTACTCTGAACACACCATCACTAGGGTGAAATGTGATGGTGACTTCAAAAACTGGCTTCAAACCGGCCCAAACCTGGCTGAAATCGTCTTGAACACATGAAATTGACAGTTTTCTTCCTCTAAAATCAAGCAATGATTCATGTAAATGTGGGCAAACTGCCATAGAGTATAGAAACAGAATTTAGGCAGCTCAATTTCATGTGCAAAATATCCCTTCGCAAAGATATTGAGAAATAGAAAGAAATGTAATTTCACGTCTTTTGGGGGTGCAAAACTGTGCTATCTTTGAGTGAATCAAGCTATGATTATCATTTATATTATTATATTTATAAAGTTTGTTTAGAGGTTTAGAGTTCCTCACGGTAAAAGTCATGTCCTAGCACCTACCCTGTGCTTTCTCTACTTCATCTCTGTCGGCACTTGCCTCCCTGCCTGCACTCAGGTTCTGTCAGAGGTGACAGAGGTGGCAGTGTTGAAACAGACTAGTGGCCTTCCTTCTAAATATCTTATTGTTAGCTTCAATATTAACTGCATTGTGATACCCTTATTTGGAAGTCACGTTGGATAAAAGTGTCTGTCAAATGCGTAAACGTAAACACATAAATTCAGCTGTGCACCAGCAGATACACTTAAAGCTGTTGAGATTCCTTGTTTCTGCTTGAAACAACTGTTTCAAAATCAGTAGATTAACACCCGTGCCTAAATGGCCTACTTAAACAGTCCTTCAGAAACCAAATCACAAAGGTGCTCAGAAGCTATACATTAATTTGCAACATGGGCACTGTGCCAAACTGGCTTGACAGAATAACCAAACATTTCCTGGTGGATGAGAGCTTCTAAATGTGTTGTGACAGCCAGAAGTGTTTCTTGCAAAACACCAAGCACACAGAAGACAACAGAGAAGCACACATTCAGGAGATATACTTTACGCCGTGACAAATGTGTATAGACACCTGTGGTGCACAGACATGCACACCTGTTCTGATGGTCTCAAGTCTCACATCCCTCAGTGCTTATTTTCTCTTTGTGTGTAAAGAAATTAGAGAGAAGACAATGAAAAATGTTCGCTGCTCAGAGCTGTATTGGATTAAGCTAATCGAATTTGAAGAAATTTTTTTGCAGAACATCTCCGTAAAACACATCTATTATGAAGATGTATTAGCAATTAAATTTATCTGAGTTTTAATTTTCTGCTTTTCTTTCTCTGTCTCAATTTTGTCATTTCATCGCCATGCGCTCAGAGATGCTACTTTGAGTTATCAAACTCTTTTCATTTTAAACAACTTGCTAATTTACAACAATATACATAAATAGTCCAAAGGTCACAAAATAGGCAGCGTTTCAAATCTTGCACATATGTGCATTCTATATGGAAAATAGATTTCTCTATATCTCACTGAACTTGTTTTGAGGAAGCAGTGTTTTACAGTAATTAAATAACTAACAGGATGCTTCAGTGCTACTGAAACAATCTTCGCCCTGCAGCGGGCAAAAGGCTCATTTTGATTGGCAGCTAGGATACTCCCTATCTATTAACGCATTCAAGACAAGCGGGAAATGGGAAGTTTTGGACTAACAATAAGTAAGTGTCAACACAGAGAGGACAGTGTTGTCATGAAGACAGCTACAGGAAACTGAACATTTGCATTGAGCTGCTCTTTTGGCTCTGGAGACCTTGACCTCTTCTTAGGTCAGAAGCTTCACACGTCCCAGCTGCATTGAATGGATCTTAAACTCAGCTGGATGAGAACTTGTCTGTTCTTCAGGTACAGCGCTTTGTAAAAAGTATTCATACAAATGTAACTTTTTCACGTTATGTGCTTGACCAACACAAAGTGGTGCATAAGTGTAAAACATGGGGAAACAGACAGATAGTTTTCTTATAAAAAAAAAGTGTAAAGCTCCGCTTTACTTTGAGACTCTGAAATAATATCCAGTGCAACCATTTGCCCTCAGAAGAAGAACTCTTCCTTACTGTAAACATGGCTGTGACATCATCATGCTCTGGAAATGCTTTTCTTCAAAAAGGCCAAGCAAACTGATGGAAGATAGATTAAGCTAAATACTGAGTAATACTGGAAGAAGGCCTATTAGAGGCGGCAAAAGAAACTAAGCTCTAGGTTGGCTTTTCAGCAGGACAACAAAACCTTCTTCCAGTGCAACAGTTGAATGGTTTACATACAAACACTTGTGTTAAACTGGGTCAGTCAAAGTCCAGACCAAAATGTATCTGAGGATTTATAGGAAGACTTGAAAATGTGTATTCACAGACTGTTTCCATTTAATCTGACTGAGTTTGAGATTTTTTGCACAGAAGGATGGGCAAAACCTTCAGTTTTCACAGCTGTACCTGCAGCAAAAGATTGTTCAGTGTATTTTTTAAATACATGTATAAAATACAAAGTATATAAAAATTGTGTTGTGTGTACAAATGCAATTTTATTACAACATTTTGAAAACCATGTAACCTTTTTCTTTTTACTGTAGTTATAGGTAATTTTGTGTGGGTCTATGACATAAAATCCCACCTATATTCAATGATTGTTACAAAAGGTTTAAAGGTGCCTTGCAAAATTATTCACACTTTTGCAAGGCACTGTAAATTCCAATAGTGTTTAGGGAGAGGCCTGTTATTGTTGTAGGAACACAGCGCTCACACCCACATCCATCAAAAAATTATTTGTGTGGTACATTGTGAGAAAATTCATTCCATCTGCAGTGTCCTGACCTCTGTTACACCAACACATCTGGGATAAAGTGACAGCTTTTAAGGCAAACCACCATAATCCTCCTATGGTTGAACAAGACCAAATCCCCGGAGGAATGCTCTAAATGTTATGGAAAATCTCCCCAAGAAGGAGAGGAGATCAACTCTGACATATGAATGTAACATTTGCTGGGAAGAATATGGTCTTTAATATGTAATATAGATAATTTTATATGCAACAATTTTCTCATTTCTATCAAGGGAACCGAACCGTTCTTTGCTTTCGTTTTATTTTCTGTTTATCTCCACTGACTTGCTGAGCAATCCATCATCCCTTTGGCTTTCAGTTTGCTTTAAACACAAGACTAAGAGGAACAAAACGCCAATGTTCTTTTAACTACCTTTAAGGCAAACTACTAATTTTTTGATTTGTAGTCACTATATTGCTAACAGGCCTTGTTCCTCTACCGTTGCCTCTTTGAGCAGCTCACAAGGAAAACCAGCCGCAGTCTGTAAAGAAAGTGTCAGAAACAAGGGCAGCATTTCGAAAAAGACTTGATCAACACGTAAGTGGGCTGAACATTTGCAATAACAGTGCTAATCTATGCAAACTTTCCCTAGCCTTGTTGCAACGTTGAATGCCTGACCGGCCATGCAAAGGCGTATGGTAAAATACACTCTGTAAAAATGGGACAAAGACGGACTTCTCGTCCGGCCTACAAAGGATTCCAAGTTTCGCCATCCTGCCCAGCTGCCTAGAATAGACAACACAGACTCTTTTGTCAGGGTGAGTCAATCTGTGTGGGTGCGAATGCATTAGCCCTTCACAACAGAATCCTGCCCTGGACTCCCCCGCTTTTGCTTTTAAATATTCTGTGATGGGTTCCTGCGGTCACATTTAGATCACTTCCGGAAGATGGGTAGCTCTAACAGAGAATGAATGGTGACTATTGATGCACAGCATAATTAAACATGGACCTGCATGTTGGGGAGCACACACCCTCAAAGGGCAGTATGACAAACATGTTTTTCGGGGCTTGGTGACAAAGAATGTGTTTTGATGTGACTGGGCATAAACCCTGATGCGGGTCATGCAATGAGGTTATCGTTGCTGTGCGTGGGCCTTCAGTAGCTCTGTTTGTCCATATCTGCACTTTGCTGTTTACCATCTGACTAATAGATGCCTCCATGTGTGCCTGTGTATATTTATGTGTGGGTGGCAATACTGGCAGGAACAGACTCATTTTCAACAGTATATAGTCTGTGTGTGTGTGTCTGTTTTTGTCACTGAAGCCCGGGGAAAGGAATGGACCTCAGCAGCACACTCACACAGCATCAGTCCTCTCTGAAGTCATCTTTTCCAACAGTAAGCAGACAACTGGTAATTATCACACACACACACGTGAGCTATGATGAAGGTCTATTATGTACCAAACACAGTTAAATAATTTTTTTAGTGGCCAGCAGGGACCAAATGGACTGTTCTTTCTTGCAGAATCTCTAGAATTACAATAAAAAAAAAGATCAGTCCGCACAATTTGGGTTGCATTACATATTGTGAATGGAGATTCTGCTTTTTGTTGGGTTTTTCATGGTGTGGGTCAAGGTTTTGTAGAAATTTTCAGAAAAGTGTCAACGCAACAATCTTCAGTCTGTAGAAGCCCAAAAAGCAATAACTACTAGTATAGAAGTAAACTTTAGGAAAATTAAAAACAATAAATGCATCTTTAAATAGGTCATGTGATTTCAGAAACATATAGTGCTATTTTAGCTCAACTCATTCAGACTTGGTGTGATACAGCGTGTTGTAAAAGCATGCATACCCTTGAACTTGAACAGCATGCTAAAGATCAAAGAGCAAAGCAGAAGACGGGTATAAAACAATATTCCAAGATTTGAGCGTCTCTTAGAACACCTTTTAGTCCATTAATCCGAAAATGGAAAGGGTATGTGTCATGTTTTTGGTGGATTCAAGGACCCAAAAGCACAAAGTAAAAATTTTAATGATTTAATTGCAAAAAAAAAGAAGAAAAAAAAAAGAAACAAGAACTTACAAAACTCAGGAGGACCAACAAATGCAGCGACGGGGAAACCAGGAACCAGACAGGAAAGTTTGACAACGGACCAGCGAGTAGTGACAGCACAAGAGCTGTTTAAATACTGAGGAGGGACTGAAGAACTGACAGAGAAACCTGAGGACTAATTAGTGGGAAGCAGTTAAAGGTGAGGTCAATAAGTGAAACTGGGTCAGGAGCAGAGTGGCAGGGAGAAAACAGGAAAGGGAAGAAACTAATATGTCTAAGAAGAAATCTAAGGGGAAACTTAAGGGAACCCTGGAGAACAAAAGGAAATAAAAACTGGAAGATGAAATAAATTAGGAAACTACCCAATGAGAAATAAACCTGCAAGAAAAGTGTTTCTAAGAAATGGACTAAGAAGAGAAATTAAGTATAACAGAACTAACCGGGACAAGCCGATTAAACATCGCTGCAGTCCTGGGGAAGCTTCTACACCTGGCATACAGCAAGTCCTGGATGGCGAACAATCCTCTGCCAAGCGCAAACATCCGGCTGCAGACCCGCTGCCCACCACACTCACCATCCGGCACTCTATCATCAGAAACGTGAGGATGAGAGGAGCCCTTACACTGCGTTTCCCTGGAGCCACTGTCACGGACATTACCGAACAGATCCTGCAGCTCATTGATCATCACAAATCTGTGAGTAAAGTTGTGATTCATGCTGGCACCAATGACATTTATAAACAGCAGACTGAGCTCCTGAAGCGTGATTTTATTCACCTTTTTAATCTTCTAGAAAACACACTTCTCTGTTTTTATTTCTGGCCCCACTCCCACTATCGGCAGAGGAATTGGCCGTTTTAGCAGACTTTTATCCCTTAATACTTGGCTCTCCTCCATCACCGCCATTCACAATATTGGTTTTATGGACAATTTTAACATTTATTGGGGCAGGAAGCACCTGTTTGGACCAGATGGGCTCCATCTAAATAGACAAGGCACTCGTACACTGACATTGAGCCTGGCATGTCCACGTCCCCCCCCCCCTGTCAACTACACTGGCCACAGCTGCCCCTGCCCTCTCTGATTCCTCCGCCACATCCTGATGTGCAAATGGTCCCTGCTCCTATGAACTCACCCCTGATTTTAACAGTAACTCACATACTGGACTTGGACCTTGCTCTACATCATTCATACCTGTTATCAGCAGAGAGAGGACTAAAAATCATAAACCGAACAAATGCAATCCAAATAATCTCAAAAAGTTGCTAAAAGCCCCACTTTCAGTAAATCATACAGTCCCTTAATCTCCAATCACTATTAATATGGCACTTTTTAATATTCGCTCTCTGCTGAAAAAAACTTTCATAATAAATGATCTGATTTTAGACCATGATCTTCATTGTTTATTTTTAACAGAAACTTGGCCGAGTGCAGATGCCCCTGTTGTTCTTACAGAGGCCTCCCCACCCAATTTTAACTTCACTTATTCTACGAGGAGTAGCAAAAGGGGAGGCGGAACTGCTTTTATAAGTTCATCAACAACTTTCTGCCAAACCTGTTTTATTTGATAACTATTTTACTTTTGAATATAATGCAAATGTTTTTAGCACTCCTCAGATTTTATGTGTCACAATTTATAGGCCTCCTAAAAAGAGTGCACTTTTTATTCAAGAATTTTCAGAGTTTTTCTCAATTTTGCTCCTTTGAAAGGATCATTTTAGCTGGTGATTTTAATCTACATATAGATAACCTTTTAGATCCTTTATCAACAGATTTTTTAAACATCCTGACTTATATGGATTTTAGCCAACATGTCATGCAGCCGACTCACAACAAAGGACACACCCTGGACTTGGTCGTCACGCATGGCCTGTCCACCCGTGTGTCCTCTGTTGTTGACTTGGCTGTCTCTGACCACTACTGTGTGTTTTTTAACATCACCAGTTTTATTCAGCAGGAGACCTCTGTGAGAACTGTCAGGAAGCGTCATATAACGCCTGAAGTGGCTGCAGGTTTTCTGGAAATTTTTTAAAAGAATCCTCCTATCATTTTACCTGCCCCCTGTGATTTTATTGTCAAGGATTTTAACAGCAGGCTTCAGTCCACTCTTGACCGGCTTGCTCCACTACAAGTTAAAAGTTTAAAATCTAATGCTGCAACGCCGTGGAAAAATGAAAACCTTTGAAAAATGAAGAGAAATTGTAGGGCGGCAGAGAGAAAATGGAGGAAAAGTAAAACCACAATAAACCATCAAATATACACAGATCTTCTCAAATTATACAACAATGCAGTAAGAAATTCAAGAAATTCATACCTCTCCAAAATCATCTCGGAACATAAAAATAATTCCAAAATCCTTTTTTCCCACCATTGATAAACGTTTTAACAAAGCTACTACTGCATTTCCCAAAACCCCCTCGAACACTCTTTGTGAGGAGTTCGCAGACCACTTCAGAGTGAAGGTAGACACCATCAGATGTAAGATTTTATCTTCTCAGAGTAACATGGTTTTAGACAAATCTGAGTGTGTGTCTTTACCAGAGGAAACGCTGGACAGTTTTGTCCTGGTAGAAGCTGGGACTCTTGATAAAGTTTTCTCCTCAGTGAGGCCCACCACATGTGTTTTGGACCCGATTCCCACTTCCTTTTTTAAGCAATTTTATGGATCTTTTAGAGATGAGATTTTAACCATGATGAATTGCTCCCTTCAGACGGGGGTCTTTCCTGCCGCCTTTAAAGGGGCGGTAGTGAGGCCCCTGTTGAAAAAGAGCAATTTAGATTTTGATGATTTTAACAATTTTAGACCGGTATCTAACTTACCTTTTTTAAGCAAAATTTTAGAAAAAATTGTTTTAATTCAACTTAATGATTTTATTAATGAGCACAATGTCCTGTAGAAATTTCAGTCTGGTTTTAGGGTGAACCACAGCACAGAGACGGCCCTTCTAAAGATTTTAAATGATTTTAGATTAAACTATGATGCACAGAGGGTGACAGGGTTGGTTCTACTAGATCTAAGCGATGCCTTCGATACAGTAGACCACACTATTCTTTTAACCCGTTTAAAACAGATTAGCCTCTCTGGTGCTGTTCACAAATGGTTCACATCCTATCTCACAGACAGGACTTTTATGGTAAGTTTAGATACCTGCTCCTCTAGGGTCCATAGGATTACATGTGGTGTGCCCCAGGGTTGGATTTTAGGCCCAGTGCTTTTTAACCTGTATATGCTCCCTCTTGGCAGCGTCATCAGAAGACATGGAGTCAACTTTCACAGTTATGCTGATGATACACAGCTGTACATCTCCATGTCTCCCGATGACACACGGCCAATGGATGCACTTTTTAACTGCATTTTAGACATTCAATCCTGGATGGCAGAAAACTTTCTCCAGCTCAACCAGGACAAAACTGAAGTTTTAGTCATTGGTCCTGAGGCTCAGAGAGAGAAACTTTTACTAAAACTACAATCACTGTCTTTTAATCCCTCTTTACAAGTGAAGAACCTGGGCGTGATTTTTGACTCTGAGCTGACTTTTATTCCTCACATAAAAAATATTACTAAAATAGGTTTTTATCAACTAAAGGACATCGCCAGAGTCCGCCCCATTCTCTCTCGGGCCAATACGGAGACACTGATGCATGCTTTTATCTCCAGTAGAATTGATTACTGTAATGCCCTGCTTTCTGGTCTTCCCAAAAAGAGTATATCAGGTTTACAACTACTACAAAATTCAGCAGCACGTGTCCTGGCGAAGACCAGGAGGCAGGAGCACATTACACCGGTCTTAAAATCATTGCATTGGCTCCCCGTACATTTCAGGATCGACTAAGGTTCTTTTAATGGTTTTTAAGTGTCTTAATGGTCTTGGGCCTTCTTATCTCTCTGAACTGCTTTTACCATATAAACCTTCGCGGTCTCTACGCTCCTCTGGCAGCCGTCTCCTTGTCACCCCAAAAGTCAGGACACACACGCATGGCGAGGCGTCTTTCCAGTTTTATTGCCCTCACCTCTGGAACAGGCTGCCAGAGGACCTCAGGGGTGCAGAGAACGTTCATATTTTTAAGAGCCGGCTCAAGACTCACCTTTTTAGCCTAGCTTTTAACTGATTATTATTTATTACCGTCTGTTTAATTGCTCTCCATGTTTTATATGATTATATTTTTATCCGTTTTACTATTTAATCTTAGCACATTAATTTACTGTTTATTTTTATACTTTAATTTATCTTAATCCCCGTTCCAGTGTTTCCTCTGTGGGAGCCCTCTGCCCTGGGAGCGGTGGTCGGCTGTGGCTCCCTGGGTGCTCTCCAGGTGGAGCTTGGGTGGAGGTGGGGGTCTTGGCCTTGCCTCCACTGGGTGCCCTGTGTCGGTGCCTCGGCTTCTGCTGTTAATCTACCGCTGTCGGGGCAGATGGCTCCTCTGACGGCGTTTCCTTGCATGGTTCATCTACACTCGGCCAAATGTCCTTTTTTACTTTTTCTTTTAACTGTGTGTGCGCATGGGAGTTGGGTTGGGGGGTGGGGGGTATAACTGTGACCATGCTTTTAAATCTGTGGGGGAGGGAAGGGAAGGTGGTTTTATGTGGGGTCATGGGGGCAACTTCTTGTATGAAAAGCGCTTTATAAAGTTTAATTTGATTTGATCAAAAGAGAAACAAATAAACACACAAAAGCAGGTAAAACGTCTAAAAGCGGGACGTGAAAAAATGGAAGGGAGGAAGTGCCAAAACAACACCAAGGAATAAACTGAAATGACAAGGTGAACTGATTAAGGAAATGAAATGAAACTCAACACAAATACCCAAGGAACCTAACAGTAGGATGCAACTGCAAATCTCCCAAGACATGGCCCATCTTAGCCAATAGGCTGGCTAAAGAAACCATTATTCACTGAAGCGCACCAGAGGTCCATTGTAACTCTGGAAGAGCTGTAGAGATCCATAGTTAAATCAGGTGAATCTGGGGACATGAGGGGGGTAAGCAGGGGCACAGCTTTTGGCCAACATTCAAAATTCCGTCAGTGACAGAAAACTCATTATGTTGTGGTGAGGCTTTTCTTTATGGAACGCCAAAATGCTAAAAATTTAATTAATAAACAAAACCTTGTAAAATAAATAGCTACATGAATAAATAATAGACAAATATATAATGTGACAATAAAATTGTGAAAAAAAACTGGATTCATATAAAATTCTTAGCTCAGTTTGAAATCATTTCCATTTTCTTTTAAAAATGTATGTATTAATAAAAAAAACATTAGCTGTATATTTTTTTTCCTAATAATTGATTTGAACTTTTAGCCATTTGTATTTAATTACATCAGTTTTTATTCCAAAACGTCTTTTTCACAAAGTCAGCTTTTATTTCATAATATTTTTCCCAGTGGCTTATTTATTTAAAATGTTTTAACTGAACAAGTTCATCTGCCAATCAGGGCCAGCGGGTGGGACATGCATGCTCATTGGCTGGTGCCAGCATCAATCTTCCTGGATAGCCGGTCTCACCATAGACATATATTAAGAGTGGACTTCGCATCGACCACTACTGCCTATAGGCGCTGATGAGCCGTGGCGCTGCCATCTTGGACCGGTATCCCTCGCTCCACTTTGTAATCTGTTTGGCAGATGCAATGAAGTGTCCGCGTGTTTATTTAATCATAACTCGCGAAATACTAAACTGATTTTCACACATTTTTTTGTCTGCAAACGTCAAATATTTTGTTATGATACAGGAGAAATGGTTCGGCCTATTTCTACAATCATAGTTGGCGTAACAGTAATAGAATATTCTGACTGGGGCCTGCAAAAGCAATGCAGGGAGAAGCAGTGTAGTGCATTGCAAAGCAAAATTTTATGTCGCAGTCACAGGCACATATGTCACTCTACTAAAATGATTTTCAGTCATGTGAAAGCCTCGGATGTTAACATTCACACAATCTTTCAAAAATGTCTCTATGTCTCACCGTTTTCTGTCAATGCTCTCCAGAGTGCACAGATGTCGAACAATTCCAACCAGACTCTAGAAGATTCTCCTATACCTTAACATGGAGAATTCTGTGATTTTCTGAAGCTGAGCCTTGTTGCAAGTCATCTCTCTCTCGTTCGTTCTTGGACTGTGAACGAGGTAGACAGTTGTACTTTTACATGATCGGAGACGAAACATAACTCTTATTGACGCCTCAAGAATTTTTCCGACAGCATGTACAGACCCCTTCTTTGAGTCCAAATTTGGCTTAGAGGGAGAGATTAAGGGTGCTTTCACACCTGCAGCATTTTATTTGATTAAAACGAACTCAACTACGGTTCGTTTGCTAGTACGGTTCATTTGAGTCTGTGTGAATGCGGACCAGTGAGATTTGACCGAGACCCACCTTTTGAGGTGGTCTCGGTCCGCTTCCAAACAGACTCTGGTGCGGTTCACTTCAGGTGTCAATACGAACCAGCCTCGGTTTGGTCCAACTTCCTAATAAAATCCCTTTTTGTTCTATCTAGGCATCCGTAGCGCGCTGTGCTTTGCACTGTGGAAGGGAGGCACAGTTTCTTTGTTGTAACTTGTTAGCATTAGCGCCAACAACGAATCGTGGTAAACGTGGAGTCGGGAGGAAGTCAAGTGCTTCATCGAGGTTTGGTCAATGAATTATGTAAATATAATATATTACGACCACCACAACAAGAAGACAAGCACAATCCATCTGTATATCTAGAGCTAAGTCTTTTTATTTCCAGGAGTTTCACCGCGTCTGCCGCTGGACCAATATGGAATGACTGACGTCATGCATCCGTGTCCTGTTTGTCTTTTTCTTGGACTTTCTTTTGGCAATTCTTGCTGCAGCGCCACCATAGGCAAGGGGGATATACAACATATAAAAGGTTTAGTTTGTTTGTCAAAAGTGCAATGTGAACACGAACCGCACCAGCTCAAAGTTGCAACAATGTTGTAAACTTGGTCCAGCGGACTAACAGCTGTGAAAGCAATCTAAGTGACATGTCACACACAGACTGCTCACAGTCTTGCTGTTGCTTGGCAACAGCACATCTGCTCTTCTGAGGAGAACAAAAGGTCACTTAAAGGAGCCGTATGTAAGATTGTGGCCAAAACTGGTACTGAAATCACTTTCAAATTACTGTAGAGCGGTGTATCCCCTCCCAACTCGAGGTTGCCAGATAGGCTGTGTCATGCTGCCCTAATCACCCTCTCCTCATCATTGTCCTCACCTGTGTCTCTCCCATCAACCAAACTCGATCCTCCTTACCTTCTGCCCTTATAACCCGTCACTTCCCCTTACTCAGCGCCCGATCATTGCATTGTTAATGTCCCCATGGTGTGTTTCCCTGCCGTCTCCTTCCTGCTCGATGTCCCATCTTCCTGATCCTGCCGTCACAATCATCATCAATGCCACCACAAACAGCACCTCAATAAACAAACTTGCACTTTCAACTGGGGTCTGCGTTTGGGTCAATGCAGCACACCGCATTCCCCTGACAGAATGATCCGGCCTTAAAGATGGACCCAGCACTCGCCAAGGAGATCGCCGCCCTGCAGAAGGACGTCTGGGTAAACCTTTCCAGGATCTCCGTCTCCCCTCACCTTCCGCTACGCATCTCCGGAGCTGAGGAGATTCTCCAAATTCTTCCTCAGTTCTGGAATGTGTTCTCCGCCCAGGATCTCACTGCGCTGCGGCACGAGGCGGAGAGGGTTCACCAGGAAGCGTGGGAGCAGATCCTCGGTCCACCCTCTCCGTGTCCACCATCTGGCCGCCTGTGGGGATCCAGCTGCACCGAAAAAACAATGGATTGGCAATCATACTAGAGCACAATCATTTTGCTTGTTGACTGCAGTGATAGGCTGCTATGACCCTAAACAGGATGAATGAGGAGGAGTAAGAGAAGCAAGCACTTTAAAACAGCAACTTTGATGTAGGCTGCTATTGTTGCAGAACTTTATTTTGCTTTGCTAAATTTAGCGGCTTATGAGTTTTCAGTATCTCAAGATCCTTTTATAGTTTGCTGGAAAATATGTAATTGTCCAGCAAAACCGAACACTTTTTCAAATCACCCCCTTTCCTCACACACACAAATCTCCTGGCCTTCCTTATTTATACACACATATGCAGACAGTCGATCAACACAAGTACATTGCATAGACACAGCTTGGCCCATTAGCTGTGACATGTGATGTTTCGACAGGGCAAATGAAGCTCAACAATTGATGTCAGAGCCTTACAAATTAAACAAATGGGGGACCGCCATGGTGTATTAGGCACACCAAACCCCCTGATGAACACAGGCAAGGCACACGCCAGCAGGACAACATTGTATCGCTCTCCACTCCTCCCCTAAACAAGGCTTTGAGAATGTGAGTGACAATGACCCCCCCACACACACACTCATTTTTGTAGTAGGGAGAACCTTCATTGACTTACGTTCATTTTAGTGATTGTATTATGCCTAACGCAGAGACATTTCCTAATCTAAACTAAAATCTAATTCACACCATACCTCTCAAACCAACCAGGAGAGGTCAGTGACATTGTCTGAAACTGAGAACCCAGCAAAATGTTCTCACATTGGATTAAATGGTCCTAAAACTTAAAAAGGGTGAAGAATGGTCCTCAGTCTGAATTCTAGACAGGAGTGCACATGTGCACACACACGCATACGCACACACACACACAGAGTTAGGTGCAAAATTAAACTAACCGCACATTGATTCCCAATTGAGTCCTTTGACAAGCAAATAAACAGGACCGATTCTGGAGATCAATGTGATTGATATGTCATTCAGTTGTTGATGTAGCATTTGCCTGTAGTGTATGTACACAGACTAGGAAATGCCTGTAGGTCAAAGAAAAGAGGTCAATGAGTGAGTATTAGGCAGGCAAAGTACTCAGCAGTATTTAGTTGTGTTATATTGGCATAATATTTCAAATAGAATAATTTAGAATTTGTATTTGTTTTCTTACCAATACAAGTTTAGTTAGAGGCACTGGAAGCTGAATTTGATTTGGATAGAAAACTCAATATTCGGAATAATTTCACGAGTATAGATTGAGTATTAAAATGAATTGCTTTGAAAAATAATGCAAATAATGTAAACATGAAGCTAAGTATTGTTTGTGAACAAAAAGAGGTCAGCATTTAAAACAAAAATGTTGAGTAATGTACATTTAACTTTCATTTTGTATGGTGGTCATATTTTACAGTTAAGTATAAAATTATTCATGCTCCTGGCAGATTTAGATGTAAAATTATTCTTATGAAGCAAGAAATTTGCTTCTTTGGATAGGGAGAGAGACAGTCTCTCATGAGAAGAAAACATTCTAGAAGAATTACAACTTTAAATGAGTGTCAATTCTTCTAAAAAGTACGTTTTTTATGAAAAATAGAATTTCAAGAGTCAATTTCACCCTTCTCAACAATCAATGGAAAAATATTTGACAGTACAGCAATTAAACCCTTACTGTAACTGCCGACGAGCTCTTTATATATTTCCACTGATATTTTACCCTTGGTGATGAGCTCCAAGTCTTTGAGTTTGGAAGGCCTCCTTGCCATCACCATAATCTTTAGCTCCAGATCTATGTTGGGTCTCTGGCACGGCCTTTACAAATTTTAAAATTACATCCAGACATACCTGCTTTAAATTCTGTACTTTCCAATTCATGCAGGCGCAAACTTGTCTGGTCTATAGATAGATAATCACCACTGGCAACAGTATGATCAAATACAGTAAAATGAGTAACTCTTCATATTTCACTATAGTATATACAATTAATTATGTTCTGTCATGTTTTCAAAGAGACTCTAGTGAAGACACAACCCACGCACAGCAGAAAATCAAATAAAAAAGAGTTTTAATAGAATTTTTTTGTCTTTATCCAGCATGGAAGAAGAGAGGAGAGAAGCTTCTGATACTGCTACCCCAACAGATGATGGCTGAAGAGATTACACTCTCAATAGACGACGGAAGCTCAGGATAGCCTGATTACCCCTCCACAGAGTTTAACCATCTGGCGTCTGCTCCAGGTAACCGCTCCTCTTTTAAGCTGCCTCCTTAATTGGCCTTGATCAGAACCAGCTGGCGCAGCACCTGCCTGCCACACCCTGAAAGGGAAAGGTTAGGAGACACACAAATCTGCACACACCCACACAGAACCTAACATGTTGCAGTTAGCATTAATCGAAGACAACTCCAAACAAGAGGGGTTTTAGACTTGATTTTAAAAAACTCAATGTTTCAGCCTTTTTTCAGTTTTCTGGAAGTTTGTTCCAGATTAGAGGAGCATATGAACTGAATACTGCTTCTCCATGTTTGGTTCAGATTCTGAGGGTGCAGGGTAGACTTCAACTAGAAGACCTGAGTGCTCTGGAAGGTTGATACAACAACAGATCGTTAATGCATTTTGGTGCTAAGCCACTGAGTGATTTATCAACTAACAAAAGTATTTTAAAGTATATTCTCTGAGATACAAGGGGCCAGTGTAAGGACTTTAGAATTGGTGTGATGTGCTCTATTTTCTTTGTTTTAGTGAGGACGCAAAAAGAGAGAATATTTAACACAGTGACAATAATTACAACAATGAACACCAGAAAATGAACTGAAAAGGGCAAGACCTTACTTCCTTAATTAACCCCAAGAACTGTTAGAACTCAGTATATCAAAACACCAACAGTTTTTTATCGTTGAACTTATATCAATCCAGTTTTGGTTGATATGTTACGGCTGATCTCCTCAAAAAGAGAGAAAAAAACTCCCATAGCATTACTGTTTAAAAATGTTATCACTGAAACAACATAGGAAGAACCCTACAATGTCAACCTGGTGTATTATAATCATATACCCAAGTAAAACATTTGTATATAAGTGTTAGGGAGGTTTGCATGCTTGCAATCAAACTAGTCATTTGTTTATTTTTAAGAAAGTCTTAAAATTGTTATACAATAAGTCTCGTATTTTGGAAGAACCTTTTATTACATATTGGCAAAACACTATTAAAAAAATCGAAATACATTTTAATTATACTAGTGGAAAATGATTTATCATTGGTTCTTCTTTAAGAAACAAACTGTTGTAAATCGAATGCAAGAATACATTATTTTTTACAATAAAAAGCTATAATTTATGCTAAGATCTGCAGCGGGACTGATAACAGTTTAACAACTTTAAAGTAATAAATAATTATAATTTATAGTCGAAATTCATATTTATACACCAAATGTAAATGGGCAGAAATTAGGTTGTATTGCAAGAACACAAATTATTGATCGAAGCTGGTAGGTAGCATTTGCTAATTACACCCCTACGGTTTTCTACATTCAGTAATCGTCTAAGAGACATTTAGGGACATTTTTACTCAATATATATGTTTAAGTACCAGAATCAGTGATGTATCAACTTCTTGTAGCTCTAAGTAGAATACTACTAGGGATTCCTAGGGACAGTGATAAAGCCAGAAAAAGGGGTTCACCCATACTCCTAACCAACTAAACTTCCTGTTAACATAATTGTCTGATAATTAAAATCTTAATTAAACAATATTTAACATAATCGAACACTTGCCACATAGCAAACAGGCTCCTTTGGACAATCAACTTTATTGCTGGAAAACTGTGGGCCTCAAAGTGCCGAAATACTGAAAAAGCGGTACATATGGAAATCAAGCCCAATTTAAAAAAAAGTCTATATCCCGCAATTGACTGGGTCCAATGGATTTACTGCAAAAGCTCTACAGTCCAAGACACTGGTGTATTTTTTAAGTCATACCTTCCCTAAACAAAAGTATTTAGATGAAGAAAAATGGATTGTTCACATGATCAATATTAGCTGGGAGTCATCATCTTAAGGCTGTGTGATGTGTATACAGGCTGTGCAGATTGTTTACTATATCACATGATTATGCATGTGTGTATCTGTCGGAGAATTTGTTAATCCATACGCAAACACACTGTCCATCGACAGACTTTCCGAGGGGTGAAACGTCCTGGGAGCGATGGGGATGAGTCACGATCAGGAGCGCCACGATTCACAGCACCTGCACACACTACGTGCCAGATGCAATCACATCCAATCAAACTCAATCCCCCACACACACACATACCCACACCAACAAAATACAGAGAGTTAACAGCTGTGGGGGAGCAGAAAAAAAAAGTCCAATGATGCCCCTCACTCTCACCAGTAACAGATGTAATGGTTTACAACAGACACTTGTAAAGAATACGAAGCAGCTACAGAAACACACATGCTTGCAAACACAATCACACATATACACAGGTGTGGCAGGTCCATTTTGTTTTCACTAACCCCCATACCCTTTGTACAATCCCCAGCAAATAGGACTGATGCTACCCGGCAGATATAGGTGTTCACTTTCTTGTTTGGCTTTGTAAAAACATGCTGTAATGGCAGTGAGAAATTGTGTTGGGAATAAATGCATCACCTCTATTTGGGAGGGATGGTTCATCATAAGCCATCAGCCTGTATAGGTGTTTGTGTGAGTGTGTGAGTGAATGTGTGTGTCTCTGCGTAAAGGAGGAGAGGAGAGAGATGGAATACCTAAAAGGGGTTAAGTGCCAGGGTTAGCCATCCAAGGAGCATTAAATGAAGGCTCTCACTTTGATGGACACCGGCACCAGGATCCCTGATGTCCCAAAATATTAGGTTTCTCTTCTAATAATGTTGGAAATATTGCCTACTGTCATGATTAATCTGGCCGGCTGCTGGAGCTGATTGCAGGTGACGCGGTCACAGCACAGTGCCTGTGTTAGTTTCCACACACCGTCAGCTTCGCTCCACACAGAGCCGCGGCCAGCAGCGGGGCTGATAGCAGCCATTGCAGCTGCCGCTAATGCAATGTGACAGCAGAGAAGGAAACCTTTATTTTAATTCAAACAACAAAAGCCAAACAGCCAAACTTATCTGCGGGCCCAACATTTTCCCCTCGACACAACCACTTCTTTTCATTGGTCTTTTTTTCATCATTTTTTCTAAATGGGTGAGGTAAACCTTTTGGAAGCAAGTATTTGCTTGAACTTTATCTGGCAACAGATGAGATGAAGAAAGTATTTCAGTGGAGATATTTTCAGATGAGGGGGAAAGCACAAAAACATTTGTCAACTCAAAAGCTTGAATTATTGCACATACTTGGGTCAGTTTCACATGTCACTTAGAAATCTCATTGTCGAGACACTAAACAAGACCCCCATTATCCGACAAGCTTGAAAAACAACGTTAGCCCTCCTCATAATCAAATCTGTGGATCCCAAAAGGCCAACAGACCCTGCCACTTGGAATTCTTTGCATTGGCCATGGTCAGGATGTGCCGTTTGGCCCCAACAATGGCAACATTGATTTTAGCGTTATGAGAATTTTGGTTGAGCTGTAAAAACTGGGATAGGGGGGAAACACCGATCGTTGCCTTTCCCAGGAGGGTGTGTGTGGTGTTGAGGGGGGAAGGTGAGTCACTCTTGGGCTCCAGGGCTCTGACCCACTGAACCTCTGGCCTAATTCAATCAGCCCAGCATCATTAGTCCACCATTATCAGACATTATCTCCCAGGCTAAGCAGGATAGTTATCTCGTGGCACTGTTGAGGGAAAAAAAGGCGCAAACAACCACTTCCTGTCCCCACTCTGCCTCCATTTTTGTGAGCCTGTGGAATAAAATTGCAGAGGCTAATTGTTTTGTCACAATTGTGCCTTGTATACATGCTTCATTTCGACAGTGTGCAAGATGGTTTTCTAGAGGAACTGATGTTACATTGATGCCTTGTTGCTATGGGCTCAGGCCGTGGTAAAAAGGCACGACCTTCCTGTTTTCAAGCGCAGTAACTTACTGAGTTGATACAAATTACCCTACTTTTCTTTTTACCGATTTAGCTGCTACTCAGTGGGCAGGGGTCAAACTGAGCTCTTTCATATGGGGCATCTTTTGAAGTGGCTGCAGACTACTGTGAGACTTAGGCACCAAGAGGAGGGACTGGGAAGGGGGGGAGCCTTGAACAATGGGGTCTCCTCAGAAAAGCCTTCAAATCTATGTGGCTAACTTCAAACAGAGCCCCCGGTGTCAACGCCTGTGTTGTGGCTGGAGCTGAACATGCTGTTTCCTTGGATATAAATGTTTTATTAGAAGGCACACCTCCTCAAGATCACCCTGCTGGAGTCAGAGGTAGAAAGAACAAGGAGCTACTGTGAGTCCCTATGAGTGACATTAAACATAATGCTCTTTTCTGTTCTTCTCATTCAGCCAACGTGGACTTTCTTTTCTTGATAAAATGTCAAAGAAAGTTTATTTAGATTTCAAATGTAACTACTCAAACTACTCAATTTTATTTTTTCTAACTTAACTGTATATTTTTAGTTACAGGAAGACAGACACTTTTTAAAAAATGCTGTAACAAGCCCCATTTACAGCTTGTCACAAGTCATGTAGGGAAGCTGTCCTCAATTTTTTATTTTTTATTTTTTTGTGCCACAGACCGGTTTAATATCTAAAAATATTTTACATTTGGGTAATGCACATGCACAGCACATGTACATTATTAAAGTTGTAAATTTTTGATATTTGAACCAAGATATTTTCTGACATTGGAAAGTCTAAAATAAAACTGGAGAGAAAAAAATTGTTGAGATTTTAAATCAGCTATGTCCAAAAGAAAATGACAGCCCTATAAGATTTATGTGTTAAATTTACAAGATGTATATCTGGATAATTTCAAAAATGTACGTGGTACATGCAGCTCTTTTCTGGGATCAGAACAACTTTTCCTGGGTTCAAACTTGCCATGTGTGTCTTGAGAAGACAACACACCATTACAAACAGTATTTTCTGTTAAAAAAGTAGCTATTGAAACAGCATACCTCTTTATAAACTGTATTTTCTATGAAGCAGAGACCTGTCAAAACAGCATGTGTCACAAACATTGGTAGCCTATGCTGTTTCGATAAAGTAGGCTAAACTGACAGACCGCACTACAAAAATCAACTTCCGGTATGCAATTATGACAGGGTATGCCACATCGACAGAAGACCTGCCTTTAAGGTGTGGCAGAAAAAATGCAACACAATTAAAAGATGCAATCAGCATTAAAAAACAGGGTTACTTTAAAATAAGATTTACTACAATAACAAATATAAAGTGTATGAAAAATACAAGTCACCACAACACTGAATTAGTGGCTGAATCACTGTAACGAGACTGAACGGAGTTTTAAAGGTTTCATTAGAAATCTGGTTGTCGCATATTATACAGAGCGGGGGCCTGGTGCTTGGAAATCTTCTATCACGATATAGCCATTCTTTAAGTTGGACTTGTATTGTCTGTTACATGTACTTTTCTTTTTCTTGGAAATCTTAGGCATTTCTTCTTACTCTTCACATTACTTGACCTTTTCCTTTTTGCAAAGAAAGAGACCTGTTTTTTATTCATTTTGTTAGCATGTGGGTTTGTTTTTAGTGATGACATATCATCTGACCAAGTTACAGGCCTCTATATGCATCCAAAGTGAGGCATACTCTGGATGTAAAGGAGTGAATCCGCTAATTTTTCAAAAATAAAACATTGTTTAGACTAGGACAATAAATAAAACGACAACACTAAGTTATTCATTTTTTTCTGCATGGCCCAGAGCCTGGTACCTAATGACCCATGAACTGGCCGGGGTTGGGAACCTCTGATATACAGTAGGGATATATATATATATATATATATATATATATATATATATATGTATATATATATAGCTGCCAGTCTTTTAGGGTATGTCTCTACCAGCTTTGCACATCTAGAGACTGAAATTCTTGCTCATTCTTCTTTGCAAAACAGCTCCAGCTCAGTCAGATTAGATGGACAGCGTTTGTGAACAGCAGTTTTCAGATCTTGCCACAGATTCTTGATTGGATTGAGATCTGGACTTTGACTGGGCCATTCTAACACATGGATATGTTTTGTTTTAAACCATTCCATTGTTGCCCTGGCTTTATGTTTAAGGTCGTTGTCCTGCTGGAAGGTGAACCTCCGCCCCAGTCTCAAGTCTTTTGCACACTCCAAGAGGTTTTCTTCCAAGATTGCCCTGTATTTGGCTCCATCCATCTTCCCATCAACTCTGACCAGCTTCCCTGTCCCTGCTGAAGAGAAGCACCCCCAGAGCATGATGCTGCCACCACCATATTTGACAGTGGGGATGGTGTGTTCAGAGTGATATGCAGTGTTAGTTTTCAACCACACATAGCGTTTTGCATTTTGGCCAAAAAGTTCCATTTTGGTCTCATCTGACCAGAGCACCTTCTTCCACATGTTTGCTGTGTCCCCCACATGGCTTGTGGCAAACTGCAAACAGGACTTCTTATGGTTTTCTTTTAACAATGCCTTTCTTCTTGCCACTCTTCCATAAAGGCCAACTTTTTGCAGTGCACGACTAATAGTTGTCCTATGGACAGATTCCCCCACCTGAGCTGTAGATCTCTGCAGCTCGTCCAGAGTCACCATGGGTCTCATGGCTGCATTTCTGATCAGCGCTCTCCTTGTTCGGTCTGTGAGTTTAGGTGGACGGCCTTGTCTTGGTAGGTCTACAGTTGTGCCATACTCCTTCTATTTCTGAATGATCACTTGAACAGTGCTCTGTGGGATGTTCAAGGCTTGGGAAATCTTTTTGTAGCCTAAGCCTGCTTTAAATTTCTCAATAACTTTATCCCTGACCTGTCTGGTGTGTTCTTTGGACTTCATGGTGTTGTTGCTCCCAACATTCTCTTAGACAACCTCTGAGGCCGTCACAGGGCAGCTGTATTTGTACTGACATTAGATTACACACAGGTGCACTCTATTTAGTCATTAGCACTCATCAGACAATGTCTATAGGCAACTGACTGCACTCAGACCAAAGGGGGCTGAATAATTACGCACACCCCACTTTTCAGTTATTTATTTGTAAAAAAAAATTTGGAATCATGTATGATTTTCGTTCCACTTCTCACGTGTACACCACTTTGTATTGGTCTTTCACGTGGAATTCCAAAAAAATTGATTCATGTTTGTGGCTGTAATGTGACAAAATGTGGAAAAGTTCAAGGGGGTCGAATACTTTTGCAAGCCACTGTATATAGCACATCAAAAGGAAAATTGAAAAAATAACTTTAAATAAAGGATAGAAACTGATTTGAATTTCATTGAGTGAAATCAGTATTTGAACCCCTACCAACCATTAAGAGTTCTGGCTCTGGTTAGACACCCCTACTCAATTAGTCACCCTCATTAAAGACACCTGTCTTAACTAGTCACCTGTAGAAAAGACACCTGTCCACAGAATCAATCAATCAAGCAGACTCCAAACTCTCCAACATGGGAAAGACCAAAGAGTTGACCAAGGATGTCAGAGACAAAATTGTAGACCTGCACAAGGCTGGAATGGGCTACAAAACCATTAGAAAGAAGCTGGGAGAGAAGGTGACAACTGTTGGTGCAGTTTTTCGAAAATGGAAGGAGCACAAAATGACCATCAATCGATCTCGGTCTGGGGCTCCACGCAAGATCCCACCTCGTGGGGTGTCAATGATTCTGAGAAAGGTGAGAAATCATCCTAGAACCACATGGGAGGCGTTAGTCAATGACCTCAAAGTAGCTGGGACCACAGTCACCAAGAAAACCATTGGAAACACATACCGCAATGGATTAAAATCCTGCAGAGCTCGCAAGGTCCCCCTGCTCAAGAAGGCACATGTGTAGGTCCGTCTGAAGTTTGCCAACAAACACCTGAGTGATTCAGAGAGTGACTGGGAGAAAGTGCTGTGGTCAGATGAGACAAAAATTGAGCTCTTTGGCATTAACTCAACTCGCTGTGTTTGTAGGAAGAAAAATGCTGCCTATGACCCCCCAAAACACCGTCCCCACCGTCAAACATGGAGGTTGAAACATTTTCCATTTTGGGTGTTTTTCTGCTAAGGGCACAGGACAACTTCACCGCATCAACAGGAAAATGGACCGAGCCATGTATCGTATAATCCTGAGCGACAACCTCCTTTCTTCTGCCAGGAAACTGAAATTGGGTCGTGGATGGGTGTTCCAGCACGACAATGACCCAAAAGATACAGTAAAGGCAACAAAGGAGTTGCTCAAGAAGAAGCACATTAAGGTCATGGAGTGGCCTAGTCAGTCTCCGGACCTTAATCCAATAGAAAACTTATGGAGGGAGCTGAAGCTCAAAGGTGCACAGAGACAGCCTCGAAACCTTATTGATTTAGAAATGATCTGCAAAGAGGAGTGGACCAAAATTCCTCCTAAAATGTGTACTAACTTGGTCATCAATTACAAGAGACGTTTGACGTCTGTGCTTGCAAACAAGGGTTTTGCCACTAAGTATAGTCTTTTTTTGTTAGAAGGTTCAAATACTTATTTCACTCAATGAAATGCATATCAGTTTCTATCTTTTAGTTAAAGTTATTTTTTCAATTTTCCTTTTGATGTGCTATCTGTCACTGTCAAAATGAACCTACCATTAAAATGATACTGTTCTGAGACTTTTCATTTCTTTGTCATTGGACAAACGTACAAAATCAGCGAGGGGTCAAATAATTATTTCCCATATATATATATATATATATATATATATATATACACACACACACACACACATATACACACACACACACACACACGTCTTGCTATCCTTGTGTTGACATTGTATTGACTTCCATTGATTTTACTATGCCTAACCCAGACACTTTCCCTAAACCTAACCATTACTGATACATGCCTAACCCTAACCTTAACCTAAACCTAATTCACACCATACCTCTAAACCTAACTAGTAGAGTTTAATAGCTAGTTAAACATTGTGGGGACCAGGTAAAATGTCCTCACAACTACAAATGTCCCCACAAGGGTGGTGGGCTGTCAAAGGTTGGTCCTCACAAGTATAGCTATACATGTACACACACACACACACACACACGCACGCACGTCTTGCTATCCTTGTGTTGACATTGTATTGACTTCCATTGATTTTACTGTGCCTAACCCAGACACTTTCCCTAAACCTAACCATTACTGATACATGCCTAACCCTATGCTTAACCTAATTCACACCATACCTCTAAACCTAACTAGTAGAGTTTAATAGCTAGTTAAACATTGTGGGGACCAGGCAAAATGTCCTCACAACTACAAATGTCCACACAAGGGTGGTGGGCTGTCAAAGGTTGGTCCTCACAAGTATAGTTATACATGTACATATACACACACACACACACACACACACACACACACACACACACACACACACACACACACACACACACACACACACACACACACACACACACACACACACACACACGTCTTGCTATCCTTGTGTTGACATTGTATTGACTTCCATTGATTTTACTATGCCTAACCCAGACACTTTCCCTAAACCTAACCATTACTGATACATGCCTAACCCTAACCTAATTCACACCATACCTCTAAACCTAACTAGTAGAGTTTAATAGCTAGTTAAACATTGTGGGGAGCAGGCAAAATGTCCTCACAACTACAAATGTCCACACAAGGGTGGTGGGCTGTCAAAGGTTGGTCCTCACAAGTATAGCTATACACACACACAGACACACACACTAGGGCTGTCAAACGGTTGGAAACTTTAATCTAGTTAATCACAGGGTAGCTGTGAATTAATCACGATTAATTAAAATTCCTAAATATAACTGAGAAAGTAAAAGTGTAAATAAAGGACATAACTGGAGGTGTTGCTCTTTTTTTTAAGAGAATACAGGAGAGATTCATGGAACTTTTGTTTTGAATTCCACTGTTACATTTACATGTGGCCTTTTAAGCCTATTAATCTTTTAGCCAGTTGCTCAGGCAAACTAACTTTCTGACTGTTAGGCTGACTGTTTCTTATTCATTTTGGATGACCCTGAGCGTTCTCCTCATGGAACTATCCTACAACAACAGAGTGTCTTCAGTCAGAGGCTTCTACAGTTTTACTGCAACACAGACTGCTACAGGAGATTATTCAGGATCCACAACAACTCCTTGAAGAATTAAATAGTATGAGCTACAACAACACTTAATTTCTCTCTGGGATCAATAAAGTATTTTTGAATTAAATTTTTCTGAATTTTAAAGGGATTATTTGTTTATCAACACCGCAATGCATACGCAAATGGTGTGACACAGAACCTTTACATTACTCCCCGGTTCCCACTGTTATCATTGGCAGTAATCTTGCACCTCCAGTGTTGTTTAGCTATGTTAGCTTGTATGTTAGCCACCCACGGTGTCCCTGACGTGAAGTGATCGCTGCAGATTGTTTCAGATTTCTTATCGTCTACTCGTTCCAGTTGCTTCTTCTGAACGCTTGCAACCAACGACGTCTTTTGTTTGCCTTGAAAGAGGCGAGTTGATGGAATGCACGTTTGTTGTTTTTATCAAAACGACCAACAGCACAAGAAACCAAGCGCGTCTTTCTGCAGAGTAGGGAGTGACCTAGACCGATAATCCCTATGGTCCACGACTGAGAAGAGACGTTCACATGGAACCACAGATACAGTTTGGGTCTGCCATGCTGTTTACGTGACGAGCAAGCTCTGAAAGCATGCCGGTTTGAATTGTAGGATAAACAGGGCAGGTCATTTTGTGCATGTGCTTATTGCGTTAAAAATATTGTGTTAATTCCACAATTCGACCTGCGTTAACACGTTATTTTTGACAGCCCTAATATATATATACATATATATATATATGTATATATATATATATATATATATATTTTTTTTTTATTTTTATTTATTTTTTTAAAGCCATCCATTCTTTTTTCACATCCTGATATGCACTACTTTGTGTTTGAATGTCATGTTGTAAATTGGTTTTGCAATGCACCTATACTTAAAAATTGACTAATGAAAGACATTGCAGGCTTTTTTTGCAAATAATTCAACCCAACTGTAACTTTGTCACACTCAGACAAATAACACAATTTCGAAAAAATATACATAATTCATCACTATTCTGTGTGGCCTCCCATTGCCGACTCCTGTGATGTATCAGAGGAAGATAAATGTGGGAGCTTAGCCCTTTGAGATCCAGATGGTACCTTCCCAACAATAAGATTTGGGCTTTCACTTGGAAAATTATCTTTTTTCTTCGTCTGACATGTATCATCATCAACCCGATAATGAGATGCCCTGAAATTAAAATCTCAGAAATATAGTTTCTGTCTGTCCTGATGATTCTAAAGTGTTTCAAATTCAATTCAATTCAAAATTACTTTATTAATCCCAAAGGGAAATTAAATGTTGTTGTAACTCATTATGCAAGTTCCTTCAAAGATTTGTTGTAGATGCTGATGGCTGTGGGTAGGGATGATCTCTTGTAGAGCTCTGTAGATCTGAAGAAGCCTCTGACTGAAGACGCTCTGTAGTTGTATGACAGTCTGATGTAGAGGATGCTCTGGATCTATTGGCGTCTTCTTTTCAACTCATCAGGGTTTTGTGGCTGTAGTTGAGGTATTA
Organism: Valencia hispanica; assembly: GCA_963556495.2. NCBI lineage: Eukaryota > Metazoa > Chordata > Actinopteri > Cyprinodontiformes > Valenciidae > Valencia > Valencia hispanica. The sequence continues at coordinate 48,413,139 of OY747705.1, read as the reverse complement.
TTTGAGCTTTTGTGATGTTAATCAGCTGCTGCCAGTTGTAAACCACCTTGTTGCCATGGTTATGCATCATAACAAAAGTCCAAAAATAAAAAGTATCAGCAAAAATCCTTCCAGTTGCACAGCATTCAAAACCAGAGAGAACAGTTGTCCACAAAAACAGTTTCTACCAGAAATGGAAGAATTAAAGTTTTAAAAAAGAAAAAAATATGAACCAAAGTAACAGAGCTACTCCAACATGCTGCCACCTTGAGCGGCGCAATTCCGGAATAATCCACTGTCTTTATGACTTTAAGAAACTGACAGAAAATGTGATGAAAATTTTTTTTCTATAAGATGCTAAATCATTCTTTAAGGTAGCATTAAAACAATGTGAATTTATTTCCAAGAAACTGCCAGTACTCTGCATGATTGTGGCCTACTGTATGCCATTTATCAAAATGTTTTCCTGCACAAATTTAATTAGTAAGGAAAGGAATGTGAGGCATTAGATTTTTTTGTTACATTTTTATTTGCTTTGATCCTCCTAACAGTGTGTCCCTGTCTCTTGGCTTTGCTATTGCTCAGTTGACGTTAGGCAACCTGTCTGCCAAGCTATAACGTTAATCAGAACCTCACATAGCCCCTGTTACACATCAGAATTTCGGTTTTATGAAATTATATCACATGATGCAGCCAGTCTAAAAATTCTGACAAATTACTGCTTCCCTAACATAACACGCCTACACATAGCAGGTCTTTACTTTAGCAAAACCCTTTTCAAATTTTGCTCTCCATTCAAAAAGGACCTGTTTCTGGGCCTCCATTACGTATTCCTGACTGAACGTCACAGAGCGGGGAAGAGGTTTTAATTTGTTGACTATTGCTGCCGATCTCCTTTAAACTGCTTTTAATTGATAACGGCAAAGGAGAGCGGTGAACTTTAAATAGACATTCTAATTATCGGCTTTAAGAAGCAGGGGCTTTTTGGGAAATGTTATGGCATTTGGAATGGGATTAATGGTCGAGAGAGGCGCTGGCCACCCTGCAGCTAAATGACATTAAAGAGGGAGATGAGTGGTGCTGCTGAAGGGAGAAAACCCACTAGTTACAGGAGCCAGGACGCCCACTGCCTTGGGCACGCACACTGTGGGGTAACATGCAGGGGGGAGGAGAAGGGAAATGGGGTTACATTATCTCCACACCATGGATAGAGATGTTCTGGCACAGTTAGGCCTATTGTTCACTAATGTGATACTCATACTGATGAAGAAAGGGCATTGTAATTTAGTATTTTATATATGGAGGTATATTTTGTTCCTTAGCCCAAATTGCTATGTATAGTTGGTTGGAAGATTGTATTAGAGTGTACAGTCCCGAATCAAGTTCTTGTTATTGACAGAGTTCAAAAATTGTTCTTTGCTCAGCTGAAGAGTTGTTCTGTAAATCAAGTCTGCATGACAAAAACAGATGTTTATGAGTGAATACAAGTATAGTAGGAGCAAGATTTCAACTGATACTGCAGACAAACATCCCTTCATTCATCTTTCTAGTTTATGACAGTTGGAATTTCCTTTGCTGATTTGTTCCCTAGCAAGTCTTTCATGCAGGGAAAATTTGTGAAATTGCTTGCTGGATGTTGGCACTTACCTGCAAATACTGTCATGAAATAATAGTGTTCTTAGAATCTTGATTTCGCGTTGAGGCTTCAGAGCTGGATTTGGTTTGGGGTTCAAACTAGTTTGCAGTTATCTTAAAATATACTTGCAAATATGTATTAAGTGTACATGAACACATAAAATTTAACCTTTCACATGTAGTTCTTCAAAAAAGTATTTCCCTCTGACAGATTCCTATTTTTACTTGATCTTTTCAGATCAAAATAGAAAATAAAACCAATTTTCAAATGATAATTTCATTTATTAATGGAGGAAGCTATCCAAACCAACCCTGCCCTCTGTGAGAATATTAGAAAATAAACCTTGAAGAATTCACAAAAATGCCAAAACCTTTCCAATGAAAATTAACAGAGGAATTAACATAGTATGGGATCAAATGCAGAGAGAAGGCAGGAGGTTGAAAGATTATACTATAAGAAAAAAGCAAAAACTCAAAAGAATACACTATGGACACCACACAAAAGGAACACAAGTTCAATGAAGCATGCTGGAGGTAATATTCTTCTGAAAGACAGACATTTAAGCTGGATTGTTGATTACTGAACAAGGAGCAGGTGGGGAGGCAAGAGGCAAAAAACTGAAGTTGAACTGATGTGAGAAATGGCTAAAAGAACACACAGGGAACAAGAAAGCAAAATAAAGCAGAAGATAAAATCAAACTCTCGAAGATCATGACAAAAAAAAATATATTTTTTATAGCTTGTGAGACGTATTGGTCTGTGGACCTACATTTAACATAGCTCACTGATGCAGTTAATATATTTTAAATACATCCAAAACATTAAATATTTCCATTTATGAAAGGTCATTAGCTTTTCTCATAAAACGTGCACCAGGTCCTAAATGTGAAGAAAGTGGTGGTTGATAACGTATTGTGTTAAATTGAGGAAAAATTTATTATCTTATACATCCAATGCAATAGTGCTAAATTAAAATTATCTAAATTTGAAGTTAAACTTTTAATCTCAGATCTTGGCAACTAAGATTTCTTATTCATTCTTAACTGGGCTAATAGGGTGTAAATTAACCCTTCTTTAGTTAGGACTTAATGAAGACCTCAAACACTATAACAGGCCTAACTAATTCAGCCTGCGTGGGCCTCAGTGGTCTTGCTGTGTGTTCTAGACAGAAATCCTAATCCCCTGTGGTGTTAGACTGGATGCCTTGGGTCTGAAAGAGCTGCAGACTGGCCAGCATGTCTGATGATCAGCTGAGGGCCTGACTATAGGGGACTGAGCCAGAGCCTCAGGGTTAAGAATGATGAAAGGATCGGCGGTAAACAAGGCAGTAAAGTGACACTGGATCACATAAAAGACACTCATGTAGCTGTTGAGAGGCCATGTTAACCTATATTAATGTACATAAATAATCAATTTCCTTGTGATTCAGCTAAAACAAAATTGACTGTTGGATGATTTTTTTCCTTCATGCCCAATGAGCAGTTTATCACAAAGTTAAAGAGAATCTAAACATTTAATTAAAATTGCACACAATCAGGATTACAATTGTTAACACCAAGGAAACACCATTCGCTGATTATTTCATTAAGTTAAAACAAAACACAATTATGCTAAAATACTATAAGCTATTGCGTTAAGTAAATTGCTTTAAAAATAAAATGATTTGTCATAAAGGTTTACTGTTCTGGTGAGTTTAAATAAGAGGTTCCACAGCCTAGTGCTTTATAGTAAATTTGGGGGGGGTGGTTACAAATGCCCTTTTTGATTAGTCAGCTCTCAGAAATAGAACACCTTGATTCGGGTACAGGTAATTGAATATCCTGTGTGTTTTCTCACTTTGGCTTACTACACAGTGTGGCCTAGATCAAAGCGGACTTCTACAGTCTTAAAAATCTCAAAGATCAGTTTATCCATCCATTTGCTGCACCCGGTTATCCATGTGGGGTCATAGTGTGACGGGGCACAGAACCACCAACCATGCATGCACACACACACACACACTCATACCTAAAGGCAGTTTAGATGCCGGATTTAGACTTAAGACTCACACATGCATTGGGAGAACATGCAAACGTCATGCAGAAAGACCCTAGATGGGGATTAAAACCCAGGACCATCTTCCTGTTGGGCTTCCTGTTACCGATTACACTACTCTTGGACTGCGGGCCAATTTATGTGGACAATATTATGAGCCTTTAAACCATTGTCATTTACATAAAAGACTATGATTTACATGGGACATGAAAAGTGTCATAATGTTGCTTTTACAGAGACTAATATTGGCAAAAACTTCAGACACTCAAAAAGTCTTTAACAGGATTTATTAATGACACTGAAAATTCGGCTGGATCAGGGAACTCAGGACAGAAGCTCAGGACCAAGGCTGCGGACTGGAAACTAACTACTTGTTTCTGGAGGAGGTTCAAGCCAGTGGCTGACCAGGGACGTCCACTGAAGAGGGAACAAGTAGGTGGTAAATAACAGGCTTTGTGTGTGGAGTCTGCTTTCAGTCTTTAACAGGTGAGAGTGGATCTTACTTGCAAGTTGAGGTGCTGATGACTTGGAGGAGGTATGTAGGAATCAGAAAGCTGTGGTTAGCTGGGGATGTGTGGTTGGTGGTTCTGATGCTCTTTTGTCTTGTCTCTGCAGGCAGTTTAAGTATTGGAGGGTGGACCAGCAGCAGCTCCAGGATGAATCCGGAGAAGGTGAGTATGGGTTGCTCCTTACCAAATCAGACCATCGTGGAGGCTGACCGAGGCAGAATCCAGACCAGAGTCACGGAATACTAGAGCTCGGAAGGCGGTGTGTAACCAGGAGGTAAACTGGAGCAGGTCTTCAAGGAAGAATGAAAAAGGTAAGCAGAAAGCTTGACTTATGATCACACCTACATACATGGAAGATCTCAGGATGAAGTTTGGCCTTAATACCACACTGAGGAGTAACAGTTCTCCATTTTATCCAGCTCAACTAATGATTGCTGATTGAGCACACCTGTGTGGCAGCTACTAGTCTCACACTGCAGAGAAAAAGTAAGCAGAGGAAAACACACCCATGCACCCAGCTACTGAATCCCAGCAGAAGGTGTTAGACGGTGCAGCCCTAATCATTCTGTGTGAAACAAGGACAGAACATTTGAACGGTTTTCGGTCATACGAACTTTCTTATATAAAAGGAAAGCAGTGCAAGGGGAAAAAAACTAAACAAAAAGCATTTTTAATAACAGCTTCAATAATTTTGACTTTCAATATTTGAAAATCAAAATAATTTTGACTTTCAATATCGTTTTCCCTTTATATATTGGACAGGTACTCCGTTCATTTCTCAGTATGTTTCACACAGTAAGCTCTATAAAGGTGCACTGCCTCCAACATCAATTGGAAGTAGTGTTTGAATAAACTGGTGTAACATGGGTAGGGTACGCTTTGGTCTCTGCTTCTCTCAGAGGAGCCGTTACCTTCAGCTTTTGAAACCAACTAATCTGGACTTTTACTGAATGAGGCAATGAGAATTATCTGCTGCAGGAAATATGTTACTTTCATGTTAGAGTTAAAGCTTCATGACCCACATCCAGAACACCACTAGAGAGATCAGTTAATGTTTTAAGGTTTTTATTGAAACATTGATTCTGAGAGGATGATGAAGGACATGGAAGCCGGAAACACGGCACAGGGAAATGGAGGTGAGAGGAACTGCGGAAGAAGTCCAAAGGTGAGATTGAATCCTGAGAAAAATTGTAATTGTTGGGAACTCAGGTGAGGCTTAACCTGTAGATGGTAGGGTGAACGCCAGGGAGAGTGAGCTAAGAGTCTGGATGTCTGCGGGAGCTTCCTGCTGAGTTTCTGGAGATGTGGAGATGGTGGAGTCCAAGAGCAAGTTTGGAGCACAAAGGGCAGGCAGGCAAAGCATGGGGATGGAGCACGGAGGAGGTTGGAGGCAGTCAGACATGGAAACATACCAGGGCTTCCTGAGAAGCTGGAGATCGGATCACTGGGAGGTTAAGAGGAAAATCTTAGAAGGAGCCTGAAGATGAATTAGGAGATAGTCACTAGGGCACACTTAGGAACATTAGACGTAGCACAGAGGCCTTGATGTTTTAACAGACTAACTATCAGGCATTGAAGATCTGACAGCCAGATCCTTAATTCTCCAACCAGTGATGAGCTCAATGAGCTCCGCCCCAGTCTTGATGGACAGGTCCTCAGCTCAGCCAGGACCTCTGGTGAAAATCTCCAGAACAGTGGAGAAATGTGAAGGAAGCAGCCAGACAAAACAAGCATGAACAAAACACACACAAACACCCCAGACTCCTAACAATTACCTGCTATTTACCTTTTAATAGAATCTCGGAACTATGCCTTTAGCCACTGGACTTTTGAACATAATTTTTAATTTTATGTTTTTACAAAGTAGAAACTGAAAGTTGTGAACATCCATGATTAATATTATGGGAGATATGCAGAGATTTAAAAGCTTTCTAAAGACAATCGCATTCCAAAGTATGACTAATGTGTATTGTTTTTGCTCTTTATATATCTTAAAGAATACAACTTACATTATTTCCAACAAATTGTTGTTCTTATATCCCAGGATTTTTAGGCAACAAATTCAACAACAACAAAGCAAACTGTAACTTATAGCTGAAACATAATCAGAATTTGAACTTAAATCCATCAAAATAATTTTAATTGGATTTTTGTTCTAGGTATAAACTGGACCTTTATGTCTTATTAAGTAACTTTAGATTACATTTGTTGTGAACTGGCACAACATAAATAAACAGGATTTTACCAGAGCTGAAATCAGATTTATATTATAAATCCAGTCTTCCATGTAATATATTTTTTAGGACTCTAAAACAGACCTGACCAATAAGTGGTCCATTCATAGGAACCTTAATCAAGGGTCCAGACTTGGCATGTGGACCTCTCTTTGGCCCCCAGGCTGGAGGATGAGACCTGGGGAGAGTTGAGATGAGGCTGTCACTCTTCCTACAGATCCATCATTATCACTAATCCAGTCACAGCACTGGGATCAGCACCAGGCCCATTCATCTAGAACCGTCATTAAAGAGCTAAATGAGAGCTGCCTCTGCTAATGAGGTAATGAGAATTGGTGTGTGTGTGTGTGTGTGTGTGTGTGTGTGTGTGGGTGTGTGCATGTGTGTGTGGGTGTGTGGATGTGTGTGTGTGTGGGGGGGGGTGTGTACATGTATAGCTATACTTGTGTGGACCAACCTTTGACAGGCCACCAGCATTGTGTGGACATTTGTAGTTGTGAGGACATTTTGCCTGATCCACACAATGTTTAACAAGCTATTAAACTTTACTAGTTAGGTTTAGAGGTATGGTGTGAATTAGATTTAGGTTAAGGTTAGGGTTAGGCATGTATCACTAATAGGTTTAGGGAAAGTGTCTGGGTTAGGCATATTAAAATCAATGGAAGTCAATACAATGTCAACACAAGTATAGCAAGAAGTGTGTGTGTGTGTGTATGTGTGCATGTATAGCTATACTTGTGAGGACCAACCTTTGACAGCCCAACACCCTTGTGTGGACATTTGTAGTGGGTGTGTGTGTGCGTGCGTGTGTGGGGAGGTGACAGCAAAAGACAGACAGCAAAAGAGAAACTGCAAGGAGACAGATTTAAATCAGAAAAAAGAAGGATAAAGTGAGGAGTCATATAGGAAACAGATGACAGTACAGGACAGACACTAATTTCAACCCTTTTCTGCAAAAAACAGCCCTTCCATGAGAGAAACCTTATCATTGAGCCACCTCAACCAGCTCTGTTTACTGCTCTCTAAACAAAAGCCAGTGTTGTACTTGTTTGTGATCACTCTTTAATTCGACACAGCCTTGGGTGCCTGGACGCAACTGTTTTCTTCTAGTAATTGCAGTACCACCAGGATAAACATTATTGTCCTCACAGTTTTCCTCCAGCCCAAAACAAAGCGTGACTGAAGCCGTGTGAAGTGGGGATATCGGTCTTTGGTGTGTGACATAAATCAATTATTTATGCGTATGAAGGTTCAAAATGTTTATCTTCCTCCATGTTATGCGAGGCCAAGGGCTCGGAAAACAAATAGATGTCTGTATCAAAGGAGCACGAAGGTAAACAGCTGATGTTAAAGACAATGTGCAAGCGTCACCAGAGGTGGGAGAAGTTTGGGAATAGTCTCTCTGATTGGTGAAAGCACATCAAACAAATGGCACTAAACCATTTAATGATTTTCATAGTTTTTTTATACTAACATAACTCAAAGAGAAGTGAAAATCTCAAATGATTAAAGGTTCACTTTATATATGACACTGTATTTTTCTGATCAAGTTGAGATCATATGATAGATGAAGTCAAACTTAAAAAAGGATGATGACCCAAAGTGGAACCTAGATAGACTTCCACATAAATTACTACATTAAGATAAAAGATAAGTTAGATATGTCTCCCAACTATGTAAGTTGAAAACTTGTTTGTAAATGATCAGTTGTGGAATGAACACTCAAATCAAAGACTCTGCTAGGTGCTCAAAAAGTACTATTCTGGTCAAAATACATTTTTGCAACAACACTAAAAAAGGTATTTATTTCTAGCAACTCCAAAAGTAACTGAGCAATTTGAAAACCATGGAAATTTCTTCTTCCTTATTTTACCTATAAGGCATTACACAAGTTACAAGCCTTTTGTATCCTGCCAGTGTTGTTGCCATGTTGTCAAGTTCTAAAAACCTTCTTAAGCTATTTTACGCTGCTTAGTTTGAAAAGAGAATTTTTTTATTTTCAGGTGGACAGAGAAAAATGATCCGTTTCTACTACACGAGTTCAGGGACACTTCTTTGAGGGGGAAGGTGACTGGGCTAAATACACTGGCTTGGTCCTCTCAGTTGTCGTTTCTCCGTACAAAATTGTCCCTTTAAGGAATTTGGTAAGATGTCAGCATAACGCTACCATTTCGCCAGTGAGTGGTGTCAATGTTCAGAGCCAAAAGGTGCCCACAGAAAAGAAAATAACGAGAGATCGACAGTGGAAGAAGCGGGGATGGTTGCCGCGTTTCTGTTTGCTATGTAATTATACACAGCAATGGTCAGGACATTTGTCGTAGCTTTTCTTATAGTCTTTTCCTTCTTTTTAAAATATTTTTATCCCATGGTTTTTTCCCATTATTTATCACCCAGTGCTCCTACCCTAGGGGTCCAGTCCTGGGGTTCCGCTCTCCCTCTGCCCCACACTGAAACCCAAGCCTCCTTAATGCTTGGGGAGTGAGCAGGCCCTTCTTTTCACCTGATGGGACAGGGTTTCCCCGGCTAGACGAAGCGCATGGAAGGATCACGTTATTCCAGCCAGATCCTCCCCAACCCTTCAGGCACCCCGGCCGGCCAGAAGGAGGCAGTATACAGCCCCAGGACTAGTGCATGTTTTTGTGGGAGTAGCTCACATTAGCTGCTCAAGGGAACATGGGGAGAACATGCAAACTCCACAGAAAGGCCCTTTCGCCAACCCCATCCAGAGTGTGGGGGCCTATGATGCAGAGAAACAAACACACCTTCAGCACCCCACCCCGGCGGTAATCGAACCCAGGAACTTCTAGCTGTGAGGTGAGCTGTGCTGCGCCACCGTGCTCCCTCTATAGTCTCTTCCTTCTATTCTGCTTCGCCAGCAATTCATCCAATTTTATAAATGCTGGTTGTATGGCAATGTCTGCTAATAACATTTCGCACTGAATTACAACCAATCGGCATGACCACAAGTCCCATCCAGCAACTCTACCGGACAATTTCCGTACCCACGGCAGATACTCGTTTGGTTCCTGAAATGGTCCAAAAAGTGGCCCTTTTGTGCCAGCCCGATGAAATGGAGACACATGCCAGTTCTGATAGTGGAAATGGGCCTAGAATGTTACATTTAAATGGTAGAGTCAGAGGACCACAAAGTGCTTTACACTACATTCAGTCATTCACCCACACATTCACACGCTGATAGTGGTAAGCTACATTGTAGCCACAGCTGCCATGCTGACAGAAGCAAGGCTGCCGTACACACAGGTGCCACCGAGCCCTCTGACCACCATCAGCAAGCAAAGTGGGTGAAGTGTCTTGCCCAAGGACACAACGTCGGAGACAAACGGGGCATCCATCCATCCATCCATTTTCTGTACCTATCCATCCTATGCAGTGGTGCCTATCTCCAGAAGTGAGGCAAAAGGCAGGGTACACCCTGGACAGGTCATCAGTCCATCGCAGGGCAACACAGAGACATACAGGACAAACAACCACTCATACCTAAGGGCAAATTAGAGAAACCAATTCACCTAACAGTCATGTTTTTGGTCTGTGGGAGGAAGCCAGAGTACCCGGAGAGAACCCACCCATGCACATGGAGAACACGTAAACTCCATGCAGAAAGACCCCAGGCTGGATTCAAGCCCAGGACATTCTTGCTGCAAGGCAACAGTGCTACCAACTGCGCCACTGTGCAGCAATCAATCAATATTAAATCCAATATTTGTTTCCCTGCTGATTAAAGCAAAGGCACTTCTTTTTGAGTTTCCCCTCTAAGCTGAGGGTTTTAGACCAATCGTCTTCCTACAAATTCATTTCTCACATCTTCAATCATGTTGGCAGCAAAATTAAAAGCTTCTTGTTCTTCTCGCTGCTTGCTGTGTCCACCTGGTTTAGTTACCTGTGCAACAAGGTAACCAAACCGTTACCCAGAGTGAAATTAGGTTACTGTGGGGCGAAGAGAAGGCAGCAATACCAAGAATTAAACTCTCACCCATTACATTCAGTGCGCAGCAGTTTAGGCATGTGCATTTACATTTTTCCAAATATACTGAATTTCTATGAGTGATTCCATTTAGAGAGGAGTGGCTCCAAATGTATTTCTGTTCAGAATGTTACAAAAAGTGTATTTAATAAAACCTTAATTGAAAAACAACGGAACGGCTGATTGTGATTTCTTTGTTTCATCCTTTTTCATCCTGTTTCATCCTTTCAACATTTTTAGGTTTTCTGACTATAAAAGTTTTTTGTCCTTAAACTACTTTATAGCTTTAATTTTTCACATTTTGTTCTTTTTAATCTTTGATAGTCATTCTTAAATATTTATTCATTAAAAAAACAGGTGATGACAGCTTCCTCTAACTTTGTTTCAGGGATCATGCGTGCATGCATGCAACAGTGATCATGCCCTTCTTATCCTCTCACCTGGCTCCTGTCATCTCATGTCAGCTAAATGAAAAGAGGACTTGACCTTCTGCTTCATTGCCATGCTAAGTGTTTACAAATTGTTTCAGATTCACTTGTGGGGGATGCTGCGGAGGCAGCGAGTGGTCAGAATTGGTTGCCGTACAAATTCTGCTGAGCGCTGCATGACACACCACCCTTATGGTGTTGCACATTGCCCTCCATTAATAAACAAATGAAGGGATCACCCCGGAGGTCAGCAGAGCTCAGCTGGTCCATTTGCCACGGCGATGCCTTGGCTCACGGGGTTCCAAAATGGCCACCCGCCGTGTCTGCCTGTCAGACGGCTGCTAACCTTGTCTTTGGTGATGGGCAGAAGGGCAGGAGGAGGGGTGACAGAGGGGGGTTGGGTGGGGACTTGCACCCTCCCACTTTTTTTCCCCAAATGCTGATTAGTATGAGTGACAAAGTGGTGCAGAGAGTCCACTCAGGCCTTCATAATAAATCTATCAGGGAGTAATAGAATTCCATCAATCCTTGCTGCTCAGTCTTATTCCTGCCCTCCCTCCTGCTCCCCACCCCTCGAGGGGTCACCATGTCTGTGTGGTGTTGGTGGGAATGTGAGGAGGGGGGGGCAATCCGCTGGGATTGTACAACTGTTATTATTCAATTACGCTCCCTTTTCTTCTCAGTTAAAAGACCATGATATCATTATCACTTAATGAATATATATAATTGGATCTTAGCTGACGCTTCCTCTTGCTCTGATGAATACCATTCACTATTCATTCGGGCCCCTGCTCATCCTCCATTACAGCCACCGACAATGATGATGGTGATCATCACCGCATTGTCAACAGAAGGAAATTTTAATATTTTTTTCTAGGTTCTTTGAATTTTTAAAAGTTCAATGAAAAGTATTATAACAATTAAACCTGGACGTGTCTGAATAAGCTTTGTGTAAAAGCTGTAGTCATGCTCACTGATCTAAAGACATTGAAACAAATTGTAAATACATCAGACTATTTTACTATTTGAGCCTTGACTTATGTTTTTCCCCTGGCTTTGATCTGAAAATAATCAAACCCAAATGACATAAAATTTGCCCACCACAAAACACAAAGCCACTGTAAACTTTTTAATTTCTTCATTTCCGGACCCAAGTGTAGATAGAAGGCAGGCAGGTAAAAATAAACAATTTTACTTAAAGGAAATTCAAAACTTTATAAAAACTTGGAGAGTCCGGAATAATAAACCAAGAGAGAAACACAAAGAAAAAGGCAGGTGACAATAAAAGGATGACGTGACAATGAATGATAAACCAAATAATATTGATACTGGGCAGCTTGATCACTGGAATACTAGACAGGTGAGTTAACCAGCAGATGGGAGACAGATATGTAGTGCAGTGAGCTGAAGGAAGGTTGTTGGTAGGTCAGGGAACACACAAAACCATCCCTAACAAGACACTAGCGGAAGTAGACACTAGATGCAAACCGAGAAAAACCGAGAAACTCATATTTTACTGAGAACCACGAGGTGATAAAGAAACAGGACTTTAAAGAAAGTAAGATATATAAAGAACAACTGTGACTAAAAACTATAACTCAGAAAAGAAAATAAGCACATAGGAAATCCTAAAGTGCAAAACAAAAGCACGAGTCTCAAAACTAAGGAATTAACTGAATATGAAACGCAAAGAGTTACAAGTCCTAAAATAAAGCAAAACACAACACAAAAGTCCCAACAATTATAACATACTAACTTACTATAACATACATTAGGTCCTGCACGCTTGTTCTTATTAGTGTGACCTGCTTTTGCAGACCGTTAGCATTCATACACAATAAGAATTGCTATCTACCGTATTCAAAATACAGACGGCTTTAAAACAGATGGTTCAAACACAGAAAACTAATTGTATAAGTCGTTTTTGAAGCCACCTTCTTAGTATGTCAAAATACTAAATTAGATGATCACTGCGGTGACCAATCCATAAAATAGTATCAATTCTCCAAAAGGTTATTGATTTCTAATTCAGCAAATGATTTAATGAAACATTACTTCCTCCAAAGAGTGTTTATGTTTTCACGTCTGCTTTGCATTGTGAATTGGTTGTTTGAACAGAAACCAAAAGATGCTAATTAGACTTGAACTACTTACAATCAGTTTAAGACTAACTTAGCTTCACTCCCAAAACTAAAAAATACAAGCCTTATTCTTTAAGCATACATATTCATACTGGACTGTAACATCCCGATCAATTTATTGCTTATTGTTTCTACTTCTTTATATATTTGTCCATTTTGCTGTTTTATTTTTGGTAGTTAGTTTTAATATTCATTTTTCTTCGACTTAGTAGTTAAGTTGTGTGTTACTGACTTAGAGAGTTTGTTGATTAAAGTATTTTGACTGGAAAGTTGAATTCTAGTTCAACTAGCTGATCAGCTAGCAGCAGCTGCATTGGGTGTGGCTAGCAGCTAATTGTGGGTATGTGGCTAGCAACAGTTAGACTAGCAGCAGGACTCTGAGAGCCAGGTCCTCTCCCCGCACCAGTCCTGGACAAACAGGCAGCTTTTGGCTCAGCAGCATCGGCTATGCAGCTCTCTTCTCTTACAGCAGGACAGCAGGGCCTCAGTTACAAAGAGAGGCTGTCTCTCTCTTTGTTGGAATCTGTAATTAAAAGATTCCTTCTGCAGAGCTTTGAACAAGTCAGGTTCAAGACTTATTCCATCGGCCAGAATAGTTACCTGATCCACAGTCAGCAGACTGTACATGTATTTTTGGATCTAAGGAGCTTCTCCCAGAATCCTGCTCCAACCCTTGCCTGCGAAGGTGGAAATTGCGCGCTGATCTCCCCTTTGTCGCCGGTCTGACCACAGTGACGAAAGAGGCCAAAGTCATGCTGGAGCATAGGCTATATAGGGGTCATGATGTCACACATTCAAACAGTGAAGTTCCTCCTCTTCCTGTAAAAACTGAAGGTTGGTTTAATGCAGTGCATTGTCGGATTAATAGGTTTTACAGCAGGAGGTCTGTCTCTGTAGTCCAGGTCTGTTATTGTGGCTGATGGCCCGACATATTGAAACAATCGGAGCAAGTGATGCGGGATGAGGACCAGAGTGGACTGGAATGGCCAGGTTTAATTTTTAAATACCATCAAAAAATTCACCAGCCACTTCATTTGGTTCACCTTGCTGGTGCTGAATTGGACCCCTGTTTGTCTATGGTTTCATCCACCCTAATTCCTCATGGCAATTTGTCGTCTCCACATTAATAATGTGAATTTCTCATTCTACCATATCCCACAGATGCTTTTTCATATTGAGATTGGAGGTAACTGTGGAGTTAGACCACAATTTAGTCAGTGGCATGTTCAAAAGATCTGAAACACATGTTCAAGAGACCTGAAACACTGAGTTCCTTTAAATCAAGGCTAAAACCCATCTGTTTAGAGCTGCATTTGATTGATAAATTACCTAAACATCTTTAATTCTAGTCTTGATTTCAGATTTTCATTACTTCTCTTAAATTTATCACTGCAATATCTTTTTTTGTTCATGTATTGTGTTGTTTTTATCATGTAAAGCACTTTGAACTGCATTGTTGCCGGAATGTGCTACACAAACAAACTTGACTTGAATTCACTAATGTAGCTTTGGATGAAATTATCTGATTAGAAGAGATTAGACGTTCCCTTTATTTCCACTGGGGAAATTTAGGTTTAACAGCAGCAAAGGAACAGATTCATACAAAGATAAAGAAAATAAATTGAATTAAGAATACTGTACAGTAAGGCAAAATTACAACTCTGAAATACGTTGAAAGTTATAAAAATATAGCATTCTCCGGTTCAAGAAATGTGCAGCTGAGCATAATACATTTAAAATACTTCAAAAATGTGCATGTTTATTTATGGATTAAACAACTGATTATTTTCTACACCCATGCTCTCACATTACTGATCATAAAGACCACACACCAGAAAAACTTTGTGCCCATCTCCCTCCTTTGGCATTTTGTGACAAGCAGACATTCATTACTATTGTGTTTTGTCTGTCAAATATGTATGTAGTGAAGAGGGAGATCTTATAACATTAAATTGTTATCTGGGATTTTATGTAAACGCTCTTTTATGAATTCATGTTATGTGAATGGCTCTGTGAAATGTAGACATTGAATATGTTCTACACAAAATAACTATGTAAAAAATAAAAACAAATACAAAACATTTTATTTAAAAAAATGCTGGCTGTGCGGCCATTACAGCCAGGAGAGAAAGGCTTCAGAGGAGAGCGCTTTTCTCATTTTATCTTTGTAATCCTCTATCTTCACTGCTGCCTCCTCCGGTAAGTGTCTCACCAGTGCCTCCTCAATCATTTTCATTTCACTATCCAAAAAGAACAAACACAGATTAGATGTTGCAGTGCACATTGAAATATGTCCATCATCAATTCTTAGCACAATAATCTTACCATGGTTCATACTTTGGCCCCGTTCTGAATTTGACAAGGGCTTCTTGTAACGGCAGGTGAAATGTCTCAGCCAGGGTGTGAACTGTCACCTAGATAAGATTTACATTTGTTAAATTCAACAACAAAAACAAATTCTGAAACAAATTACACATTTGAGTGTTTTCCCCTCGTACACCACTGGAGCTCTATTGACATCTACAAGAATCGTAGGATGTAGCTGAAAGCAGACATAAACATACATTTGTGCTCAAAAACACAAAGGTCATGATATTACTGTGACAAAAAAACATGTTGATGGCACATGGTATGACTCTCAGGAGAAACCCATACAAATAGCTTTCTCTGCAACGTATTAGTTGACTTCATTAAACATTTCGTGGCCTATTCATCTGTTCAGGGTGATGTGCATTTACTCATTAATACACTGTAACTTGTGTGACTGATAAAAAAAACAAAAAAAAAACACGTTGTCACTTACTGTTTGCGTACGGTCAGCCATTTTTCTTCCAGTTATCAACAGCCTAATCTTGCGTGATTTAACATAATTTCCCGTTGTGTAGTAGGCGTGTCGTGAAGTGACGTCACTTCAAGACACGCCTACTTCACTACACGCCTCTGTCTTGCAGGCTGCAGACAGACCCTTCTCGAGGTCAACAGTGACTCGGCGGGAAGGGAAGAGCACAAGCAGCTACAGCTGTCGGCACCTTCACCAGGAAGTAGTATGTAAAATAAGTAGCCTAGTTATCTTTGTGGTAACTTTTAACATCCAAAAATCTTTGAGATCATTTGTTGACGCTGTTTTTTTTCTGTCACATGTTAATGTACTGTTTAAACTTGTGCACTCAAAATAGTGTTCCCTGAATGTTAAAGTTAGCTTAGCGTTAACAGTAAGGACAGCTCAAATACCGACGAGTTTGTGTGACAACTTATTACCGCCAGTTCATGCGGTAGAAAAGTGGTTCAACTGCTGTCGGGGGCAAAGGAGTGTAGCAAGCGCTGCCGCTCTGGAGGTGTTCATGTCGTTGGTGCCGCGAGCTGCGCGCTTCCCTCCACTCGACCGCTCCATGCCCACTCTCTTTCCCCCTCTCACTTTGTTTACGCTTGTTTACATGCCAGTTTTATGGTAACACGGACGTCATTTCGGTTCTATTACCATTTTTTTAACTATATTTTTGGGCTGAGTTTTTGAGCTAACAGTTTTCTCGTTTTCTATTTTTACAGATCCTTGTGTTGTGAGGATGCTGTGGAAGTGTAAGTATTGTGAGTTTATGTGTGAGAAAAGGGGTTACCTTTTAAAACATTATCGGTTAAAACATGGAAACTATGATAGAACTGTCCCATTTCCCTGCTTACACCAAGAATGTGTGTGCACATTCACTCAAGGTCCACTTAGCAAGATTCACCAGAAAACCCAGGGTCCACAACCAAGATATACTGCACAAGTAACCTTTCAGTGTCAGTCATGTGATTTTTCTGCGCCCTGCACAGAAGCAGTCTTTCTTGCTCACCTGCGCAGAACACATTTGAAGGTAAACCACAGAGTTCAGTGTCCATTTAATGGCTGTAACTTTCACACCCATGTGTATTCTACATTTAATGCACACAGAAGTAAGGAACACAGAACACACAACTGGAAAATGTTCAGGCCGGAAATTGTTGCTGGTAGTGTAACTAATGAAATGGCACAAGAGCATCATCATGAGCCTCCAAATGACACCTCTGAATCAGAAGACAGTGATTATTCTACCATTGATGATCTTCATGATCTAGAGAAACAGCTGGAGCACAATCTTGCAGCTCTTTTTCTAAAGATGCAAACAGTGCTACACATTCCAGAAAATACGGTACAAGAAGTTATACAGCAGCTATTTCAGATGTGTGAACTAGCCCAGCCACTGCTACATAATGCAGTCAAGGATATTCTCAAACAACATACAGATGTAGAAGACTCAGTTGTGGAAGAGTTAGTTAGGGCTGCCGCAAAGAGCAATGTGATCATGAAATTCTGTGGCAAAGATGGCCCCTTATCAACAACAAAAAGGAGAGCAGCATATGTAAATAAAAACTTTACAGAGGTTAAACCAGTGGAGTACCTTATTGAAAGAGGAAAAAAATGTAGTGCTGTATATGTACCTTTGCATTCAATGCTACAGAAGATGTTGAATAGAGCAGACATTTTGGATAAAGCTCTTTCCATCCAAAAGCATGTGCAACATGAGTACAGTTCATACAGAGATGGTACGTACTGCAATGAGAATGACCTTCTTAAAGGGGAGGAATTCAAAATCGCTGTTGGACTGTATACAGATGATTTTGAAGTGTCCAACCCTTTGGGAACATCTAGAAAGAAACATAAAATGAGTGCAGTGTATTGGATGACAGCTAATTTATCATCAAAATACAGATCCACACTCCACTCTATTCAGCTTGCTGTTTTGTGTAAAGCCTCTCATGTAAAAGAATTTGGCTATGCCAAAATTCTCCACCCACTCATTCGTGATCTAGCTTATTTGGAGCAACATGGTGTGTATGTTGAGAAGTTGGGATAATATGTCAAAGGTACAGTTTTATATGTGGCAGCAGATAACCTGGCTGGTCCTTCTCTGGCAGGATTCTTCGAAAGCTTTACGGTGGACAGATTCTGCAAGTTCTGCATGGCAACAAGAGGCGAGATGCAAGCCAAGGAAGTAAATTCAGGTGCTTTTGAACCCCGCACTATAGACTCTCACAACAAGCAGGTGCAGGAGGTAAAGCAGGATCCCACTATGGCAAAACGATATGGTGTTAAATAGAGTGTGTATTGACTGAGGGTCTGGAGCACTTTTCTGTTGTCCATGGGTACCCCCCTGACATCCTCCATGACCTTTTGGAAGGGATTGTTCCTGTTGAGCTATCGCTCTGCATTTCAGACATGATTGCTAGAAAATATTTCACCATAGAAACACTGAACCATGCCATGAAAACTTTTCAATATGCCTTTGATGACAAAACGGACCAGCCTCAGCCAATTGCCCATGGCTTCTCTTCCAAAGGGACCATAGGTGGCAATGGCCATGAGAACTGGGCCCTAATCAGGCTGCTCCCACTTATCATTGGCCATAATGTCCCTGAGGGAGACAATGCATGGAACATTCTGCTGCTCCTAAAAGACATTGTTGAGTTGGCTGTCGCAACAAAGCACACTGAAGAGTCGGTACATTTCCTTGACTGCAAAGTGTCAGAACACAGAGACTTGTTGCAAACAACATTTCCAGATTTTAGATTACGGCCGAAACATCACTACCTCGAACATTATCCCGGGATGATCAAAGCATTTGGTCCCCTTTCAGATGTTTGGACAATGCGATTTGAGGGGAAACACAAATTCTTCAAACGGGTCATTCGTAATGCCCACAACTTCAAAAATGTAGCTCTTACATTGGCTGTTAAGCATCAGAAAATGATGGCTTACTGTTTGGACACAAGTTCATTTTTTAAGCCATCAGTTGAAATGGACAAGGTCACTACAGCATCAATCACATCTTATCCTGATGATGTCCAGCAGGTTTTCTGCCAAAGAGTTCCTCAGCTTATATCAGTCCTTGTTGCATTATCAGTCTCTGTAGATGGAGTTACATATTGTTCTGACATGATAGTCTCTGTTGGTTCATGCGCTGGCCTCCCTTCATTTAGGCAGATCAAACAGATAGTTGCACTCAACACCGAGATCCTGTTTGTTTGCAGTGAGATGACTGCTTGGTACCACAAGCATCTGAGATCTTTCGAGCTCATCTGTGACAGCAGTAACCCCTCTCTGGGTGTGGTGCAGCTGAAAGAGCTAAATGATGTCTTCCCTCTTTCAGCATACAGATATGGTGAAAATTTAGTAGTGACCCTCAAGCATTATATTTTGTGTTAAGAAGCAACAATCTGATTATTGCAATCCGTCTGGACTGTAATGGAAGTTTTTGTTTGTCTCATTTTAGAGCTCATGTTGAAGTATGTAATAATACAATTTGAGAAGTTTTTTTTTTTCTTTTTAAATATATGTATGACTTTTTTTTGTAAATGTTTTATTGAGAAGGGGGTTTCTTGTGAATTAAGGTCTTTGCACACCGGGTCCGTTTTTTTCGTGCAATTAATTCGCACTACAGTATTTTCTTTCGAATCAATGTCAAGTCAATGGGGACGTGCACACCACTGACGAAATTCCATCCTGCGATTTTGCGAGTTTTATTTTTTCAGATTGAGGTTGATTTTTTAAAAACTCGTATCCGACAGATAAACACTTGACCAATCAGAGGCATGGTGATGGCGTCATCAGACCCGAGAGTCACGAACTGAAGTGTCACTTTCATTGAAGTAACAAATTTTTTTCTTCATCATGGCTGAGCGTCTGATCCTTTTTGTGTCCCAGCACCCCTGTCTCTTTAATAAAAAAGAGAAAAACTACAAGGACAACGATTATAAGGATAATGTGTGGCGATCCATTGCCGAAGAACTTGGATATGAAGATGGTAAGTAAATCAATGTGTAAAAATAGCTGTGCAGCCATCAGCTCTCGATACGTCATGACTTGACACCTCTTGGAAATTCAAGCAGAAATGTACACAAAAGTTTACAAAACTTGAACGTTGATCAAACACATAGTCACAAATCCATAACATCTTAAACGAGATGCGGTAACTTATTATCCTGGAGTGCGTGAAATCGTCTTTTGCGCTAGATGTGATTTGTTTTCTCACAGTTGAAATGCTCGTCAATGGTTTGGGTACATGTTAAATAGGACAATTTACGTTTGGTTTATTGTTGTGTATGTTATGATTGATTACAGAGGAATATCATATTTGTTAACTACAGCCGCGATGTTCTCATCACAACATTCCCTTCCCGGTGTTCTGTGTTGTTGATAAGGGATGTGCGGAATGTTTTTTTAATAGAATATTTAGAATTTATTCGCAATTTCGCAGCGCGTCTGGTGTGCATACACAACACGTCGATTTTCGGCCTCCGATTTTTTGCAATTTCGTGTCGGTTATTCGCATCGGACCCGGTGTGCAAAGACCTTTAGACTTAAAAAAATGGAAGTACCACTTTCATCTCAGGGGACATCACATGTTGCTCTTGTAAATTTCATATAGAATGCCCACACACACACACACAAACAATGAAGTATCTGTATTTCATCTCTGCACATGAAGAAATTTGGTCTAGCAGCAACATTACCATGAAAGGTAGATGATGGAAAGACCCCGTAGCTCCTGGATTGCTTTTATTACAATGTGACTTCTGGTTGGCGTGAGTGTGGATAATCCCAGAGGACATCAGGAGAAAAGCAGGGTTGGAGGGAGGGCTTAGATCACTGCAGTCATGACAGTAATGACCATCAATATCATTACAATCTGTTGGGGAAAAAAGGAAAGAATGGATAAAGATGGTGAGGAGCAGCATTAAAAACATTGATTTAGCATTTGTCCACTTCATTTGAAGTGAGACAATGGGGCAACAGGGAGTGAAGGGGCTGGGGCTTTTCAAGGAGCCAAAATCAGGGAGTGTTTAGCCACCTCCCATTCAGATGTTGCCCTCCTGTTGGAAACCAAAAGCAACTGTCCCTCCCCTCCGCATTGTGGAGGGTAAATGTGGCATGGCAGGGGCTGAGCGTGTCTGTGTAAATCAGACACGGGAGAGCGTGTGAGGCGCTGGGAGCGTGTGCATGTGTGTGCTGTCCTGCTCACACATAATACAGGCCTGATCATTCGTTGTCATTAATCCTGCTTAAAGAAGACAGTGTTGGCAGAGTTGCAGCGCCCCAATCCAGCTGCTCTCCCCACTGAGACACGTTAGACACCCCCAATACACACCCTCCCATCATCCCACCCGTCATCCGCTTATCCACAGCCCTCTGTCTCCACATTCCCTACCATTTCCCACACAAGTCCGTTTCCCATCTCAAATCCCCCCCCTCTGCACCCCAAACCAAGAGACCCAGTCTTTCTCAGTCACCCATCTTTGCCATACATCACTCCAAATTAAATTTACATTAGGCCTTCCTCTATCAGAGAAGCCAAAAGAAAGGCAGGGGGAATGAGATCGAGGGGCTGACATCATTCCCCGGCAGCAGAAACACATAACCGTCATCCATTAAACCCCCTTTTATACACACGTCTCAGGATTTTACAAAAGTTCATGCATACCTAAGTGCAAGTTTGTGTTAAAAATTAAACGCTCTTTTAGGAGGACAAAGGAGTTTCTGAACTGTTGACTTTGAGAGGGGCTTTATTACCCCTAACTATGAATGTCTAGCATGGCAATAGGCAGCACCCATCTTTTCCTCACTTCTCACTTTCTTCTTTTTGTTTCCACCTTTTGCTCCTGCTGGCTCTTCTGTTGGGCCAAATTATTTTTCTCAGTGTTGTGTTAGCCAGCTTTGGGGTAATCTCAACCCCTACAGTACAATAATATTGGACCTACACTGCCTTTCAAGAGTATTACCACATTTTGAAACAGACCAACAAAAAGTGATGAATAATCGGAAAGTTAAAGGAAAATAATATCTGGTTTTCAAATATCTCTAGAAATAAAATTATAGACACTGTTTTGTCCATTTGTGTTTAATGCCCCACAAACCTTTGAAAACTATGCTTTATTAGGCTTCATGATTATATTGTTTATTTGTGTCTTTTAAGATCTAAATAAAATAAGTTAAGTTTAAGTTTTTGGTTTCAATGTAACAAAATTAAAAAACAAGCCTGGACAAAGCAACACAGATGTGGAATAACCAGTTGTGGTTTCTAGCACAGAAAGCCAGAGTGGACATGTACAAAATCAGCAACCCAGTCTTAAATTTTAAAAAAATCATAGAAGTGACATTGTATGATTTTTAAAGAATTTATTTGTATAATGGTGCAGAAAATAAGTATTTGGTCAACAACAAAAGTACCTCAGTACTTTGTAATGTAACCTTTTTTGGCAATGACAGAGGTCTTCACCAGGTTTGCACACAGTGTAGCATTTTGTAGTATTTTGGCCCATTCTTTCATGCAGATCTTCTCTAGACCTATGATGTTTTGGGGCTCTCGCTGGGCAGCATTGACATTCAACTCCTTCCACAGATTCTCTATTGGATTGAGGTCTGGAGACTAGCTAGACCTCTCCAGAACCTTGAAATGCTTTTTACGTAGCCACTCCTTTGTTGCCTAGGTGGATCATTGTCATGCTGTCATCCAGCCATGATTCATCTTCTATGCTCTCACTGATGGAAATAGGTTTTTGCCCAAAATCTCACAATACATGACCCCATTCGTCCATTCCTTAATAAGGATCCGTCATTCTGTCCCCTTTGCATAAAATCAGCCCCAAAGTTCTTAGGATGCAACTCAGCATTCTTCCCCATCCAAAGACGATGAGTGGTGTTTATACTAAGGAGTTCTATTTGTGGTCTCATCTGAGTACATGACATTCTCACAATCCTTCTCTGGATCATCCAGATGGTCTCTGGCAAACTTAAAACAGGCCTGGACATGTGCTGGCTTTAGCACGGGGACCTTTTCAGCCCTGCAGGGCTATATATATATAGCAGCAGCAGTATTCGGCCCCCTTGAACCTTTCCACATTTTGTCACATTACAGCCAAAAGCATGAATCAATTTTATTGGAATTCCACGTGAAAGACCAAAACAAAGTGGTGTACACGTGAGAAGTGGAACGAAAATCATACATGATTCCAAACATTTTTTACAAATAAATAACTGAAAAGTGGGGTGTGCGTAATTATTCAGCCCCCTGAATCAATACTTTGTAGAACCACCTTTTGCTGCAATTACAGCTGCCAGTCTTTTAGGGTATGTCTCTACCAGCTTTGCACATCTACAGACTGAAATTCTTGCCCATTCTTCTTTGCAAAACAGGTCCAGCTCAGTCAGATTAGATGGACAGCATTTGTGAACAGCAGTTTTCAGATCTTGCCATCTCGATTGGATTTAGATCTGGACTTTGACTGGGCCATTCTAATACATGGATATGTTTTGTTTTAAACCATTCCATTGTTGCCCTGGCTTTATGTTTAAGGTCGTTGTCCTGCTGGAAGGTGAACCTCCGCCCCAGTCTCAAGTCTTTTGCACACTCCAAGAGGTTTTCTTCCAAGATTGCCCTGTATTTGGCTCCATCCATCTTCCCATCAACTCTGACCAGCTTCCCTGTCCCTGCTGAAGAGAACCACCCCCAGAGCACGATGCTGCCACCACCATATTTGACAGTGGGGATGGTGAGTTCAGAGTGATGTGCAGTGTTAGTTTTCGCCACACATAGCGTTTTGCATTTTGGCCAAAAAGTTCCATTTTGGTCTCATCTGACCAGAGCACCTTCTTCCACATGTTTGCTGTGTCCCCCACATGGCTTGTGGCAAACTGCAAACGGGACTTCTTATGGTTTTCTTTTAACAATGGCTTTCTTCTTGCCACTCTTCCATAAAGGCCAACTTTGTGCAGTGCACGACTAATAGATTCCCCCACCTGAGCTGTAGATCTCTGCTGCTCGTCCAGAGTCACCATTGGCCTCTTGGCTGCATTTCTGATCAGTGCTCTCCTTGTTCGGCCTGTGAGTTTAGGTGGACGGCCTTGTCTTGGTAGGTTTACAGTTGTGCCATACTCCTTCCATTTCTGAATCATCACTTGAACAGCGCTCCGTGGGATGTTCAAGGCTTGGGAAATCTTTTTGTAGCCCAAGCCTGCTTTAAGTTTCTCAATAACTTTATCCCTGACCTGTCTGGTGTGTTCTTTGGACTTCATGGTGTTGTTGCTCCCAACATTCTCTTAGACAACCTCTGAGGCCGTCACAGGGCAGCTGTATTTGTACTGACATTAGATTACACACAGGTGCACTCTATTTAGTCATTAGCACTCATCAGGCAATGTCTATGGGCAACTGACTGCACTCAGACGAAAGGGGGCTGAATAATTACGCACACCCCACTTTTCAGTTATTTATTTGTAAAACATGTTTGGAATCATGTATGATTTTCGTTCCACTTCTCACGTTTACACTTCTCATTTCATTCACTTTGATTCCATCCAGAATATAAGCACTTAAAATTGGCTGTCCATGGGGTGTCGCATGGCGTAGTGGTTAGAGCGGACGCCCCATGTGCAGAGACTTCAGTCCTCAACGCGGCAGTCCCTGGTTCGAGTGCCGTTCTGGGCGACTTTTGCCGCATGTCTTCCCCCACCTCTCTCCCCCTTCATAAACGCTGTCCACTGTCAATAAAGGCCACTCAGGCCCAAAAACCTTTAAAAAAAATAAAAAATTGGCTGTCCATAATAAACATAAAGAGCCTCACAAGAACAAAAACGCATGCTAAAGCATCTTAGTGCTGCATTTCATTCTTACTCTGATGCACGAGTTTGCTGTCGTACTTTTTGGTGATGGAACGTCATGTTCTCCATCTTGCTACGTCCTGTTGTGACAGATTGTGTAGTGCATTGTCACATTGCATTACACTGCAGCATGTCGTGTCGAGTCTTCTCGTCTCAGTCAATATCTGTGATGCATTAGGACAGAGAGTTATCTCCCCCTACCATTGGGGATATATTTGCACCGGAGCGCCTGGAAAGCAGCTGGAGTGAACCAGCTCAGTAAAGGCACCTGAGTGCTGGGCGCTTACTCTTTAATTGCTTCATTATCGTCTATGCTAATCCCTCTATAATTTCGACACTCTCATTTCGACACTAATTTGTGCCGGTCCCTCTCCAGCTTTCTTCTCTCAGAGTCTGCGGCGCTATGGCACATATTTGCTTTCCAAGGCAACGATAACAATTAATGCAGCAGTTGGCGGCGCTTGTTTCCTATAAACTTGTTGAAGCCAACCAAACAAGAGACTGCTGATAAACAGGCTCAGGAGCCAAGGCACAGAGCTTCACAGCACCATTTGTCTCTCTAATTATACTTTAATTACAACTGTGTATGCTAATACACTAAACATTTGCATAGAACATTCAGACAACTTTCTGCGTCCTCTTCAGGAGTGCTGTAGAAGGAGGAGAGAATAGCAGCAGCAGAGCGTATTGGAGGAGGCCCACACTGTGTTAAATTACACATGGGAGTTGTTTAGAATTCAAAACAAGGCCGCAGCACTCTCTAACAAACTGTTTATGTTATATTGTTGTGTAACAGCAAAATCTGAGTGATCACAAAATTAGGTTGCAATTCATTTCAACTGTAAAAGCTTCTAAAACATTTTCAAAGCTGTTTTTAAATGATGTTGACAAAGATATGATGTGCAATTGTTTCTGTCCCAAAGTATTAGCTAAAGATTTGATTTCCTCTGCAGCAGGATGAACCTCTGTGTTATTTTTGACCACGATATGTAATTTGAACCCCATATTAAAATGGTTTCCAGGATTTCTTTCTTTCACTTCCAGAATATTGCCATAATTAGAAATATCCTGTCCAGGAATTATGCTGTTACTTCAAGGCTGGACTTGTGATGTAATTCTTTACAATCAGGAAATCCACAAAATGCAGTTAAAAGTTTTTAGCTGATCCAAAACGCTGCAGCAAGAGTTCTGATTAAAATTAGAAAAATACATAATTTTTCTCCTTTTTTAGCATCCTTCTTTGGTTCCCTGTTAAATCCAAAATAGAATTTAAAATGCTCCTTCTTACATATCCTTGGCAATCAAGCTCCATCATTAATCAGCGTTCTGATTGTTCTATATGTTCCCAACAGAGTGCTTTGCTCTCAGACTGGTGGTTCCTGTAGAATTTCTAACAGTAGAATGGCAGGCATATGTTTTAGTTATCAGGTTCCTCTCCTGTGGAACCAGCCCCCCATGAGGCAGACACCCTGTTTATTTTTAAAACGAGGCTCAAAACCTTCCTTTTTGATAAAGCTTATGGTTAGAGTGGCTTAGGTCATCCTGCTCTATCTCTGAAGGTATGCTGCTACGCTCATTTTGACTTTCTTGGATGGGGACATCGGCTGAGCTACCACTGCCAACAACTTAACATTCTCCTATTATAGATGATGCACTTGGTCTTTCAGTGTTTAACCTTATCTCCTTCTTAGAAATAGCTATTGGTTTCGCTCCTCTCCAGGAAGTGCAGACTTAAAACAGGAGAGCTGAATCCTAGACGTTTCAGTAAGACAAAACCTGAGAACCAAGCAGAAAGCCTCTCTTGTCAAGTCAGACTGATCTCCTCGATTAGAATCTGTTGTAAAAAAATGTTTTTATTTGCATCACACACCTTGCTAGTTTTGTGTATTTTTGTCTTAAGCTGTGCAATGTGCATTATTTTTCTCAACACCTTGGATATGTGTCCACTGTCACTGGACCATTTCCCTCCTTCACAGACAAAATATCTGGAGCCAGAACAGAAGCAGTTTCCAAGTGACTTTTATGTGGATATACTAGTGTTGGAGCAAGAAAAGCACTTCGAGTTGAGATAAGGTGACCAAACCAGCATTTTGTAATAGTACCCATTTTTTTGTGTGTGTTTTGTTTACATAATGTGACTTATTATAAAAGGTATTTATCTATTAACATTTGTATAGTTCAACATGACACATCTACACTACCATATTTTGTGTAACCTGAAGGGTTCAATACTGAAAACTCAAATAGCTTTGGTTTGTTAGGTGGGGAAAAGACAATATTGTTGTGACTTTTTATGCTTCATATACCCACTCTCTTTGATGAGGAAGTAGAGATATTCATTAAAAGGGCCATGGTTGTAATTCTGTACACTACAGTTAACAAGTCATTTTACAATAAGAGCAGTTTAAAAACAATATGAATCTTTTGAATAAGTCACATGATTGTCTTAAGCAGATCTATTGACGAGGAAAATCCTGATTTTCTATAATTCTGGTCTTTTCTATTTTAATAAATCACTTTCTTGCCCCTCAAAGCAAGGCATTCAACTAAACCACTAATTTAAATGTATCATCAACTTATTATCATATAAACGACTCAATATCTTGCATGTGATCAAGCCCTCCAAATGCCACCAAATGCTATGAAACTCCCATTTACAGATAAGTAACCCAGACAGCCTCAGTGAATAATTACTTACTGAGACATTTTTGATCAAATAAAGGCATGTATTGGCTATAAGGAGATAGACCTCTGACAGTTAAGGGTACAAGCAGAGGTGAGGATGATGTGGTGGCAGATCAGTGTTCTTACATTGACAGGAAAAGTGAAATTGCTGAGGTGGTAAAGGCAACACATGGCCTATTCATTTGTAATTAGGTGGGGTTGTCATACTCTGCAGGATGATCTCATAGGCAGCAATTGACTCAGCCCTTCATTAAGAGTACAGTCACATGACTTTTTGTTTCTGGTTTAAAAAATGGATGATAAAAATCCTGACATTATACAGGAAATTGATGAGTGTATCTGTTTGTGTTTTACTTACATATATCAGTTGAATATGCCTTTTCATCTCAGTGCATATTTATCAGTCATCTGCACCAAGCAAGCAAAGTCAAATTACAGCTTTTTAAACGAACTCCCGATTTTTATGCAAGATGTCAGCATGAGCTATTCTCCAACCTACAAATTATTGACAAAAAACGTCAAACAGGGTGAGATAAGTTCATTTTAAAAAGCTAGATTTTAGATTGAAACGGACATTTTAGTCTTCAGTTTTAAATTACCCATTCAAAATTTACACATTGGCCTATTATTAATGTAAAAATGAAGCTCAAGTTTGAAACAAACTGTAATCCCCAACTTTTCCAACTTATCTAGTTATATGCATGTAATATTTAGATAAATATATTTTCTTTTTGCATTTGGATTAATCAGCAAAGTGACACAGTGGACATATTTGGTTCCAAACTCAGTCTTTTGACCTATTTTGCATTGTTCTTTAATCCAATCCTTATATCATGTCTTTTACACACTTCATGTTTAAAATAATCTTCAATAAACCAATCTTGTCTAACTACAAAATATACAGATTAAAAAAACTAAATTTTTATTTTGCATATGTTTATTTAGTGAGATCAAAAAAGTTATGAGAAAATGTTTCTTTTTACAAAATCACTTTCACCAGCACCACTAAAAATTCCTATAAAACAAACAGAACGGAAGCATTTTTTCTTATTTAAAACACTATGAAAATTATCCGCCCCTTTTATATTTCTTCTATTTTTGCTTTTGTCAGTAATTTTAATATCAAACACAGATAACCTACGTGAATGGTTTAATCTATTAAAGAAAAAGCCAATCTTACCTATCTGACAAGCCTATATGAAAAAGTTATAGCACTCCATGTTAATCCATACATTAACTATGATTAACCACATTTTTAGTTGAATATTTCTAGGCACAGCCAGGCATGATTTGGCTAGACCTCTAGAATGAATAAATCTGTCGAACAGAACCTATGGGACAAGAAGACGTTGACAAACAGATTTCAATACCTACACAACATGCCATGATCTAAACATTTTTATAAGAAGATAAGAAACCAAGTCTGGAAAGTGATACCCCTGCTTTCCACCGGACGTGTAAGAGGCGCGTAATGTAATAGATGCGTTTTACTCGCGAGTTCAGCAGCGCCTCCCTTCCCACCGGGTGCGTTTTAGACGTGTATTACTCTCGAGTGTAAAGTGTTCCACCCAGCTTGTCTCGGAAGATCACGAAATCACAGGAGAATTGAAATTGCATCACTTAAAGGGTAGTATGCAAAAAAGAAAAATTGAGTCAACAAGTAGCATAAACTAACCGTCCACTCCCAAAACTGCAGATATTTCTGTCCATGTCTTCGCCTATTCTAGTGTCCTTGTAAAAATGATCACTGGTATCAGATAAAATGGCTGATTTTCCACTTCAGGGGTTAAATTCTCATTGTCTATGATAAAAACCAACAAATTAGCTTCACAGACTGACTGACTTCAACGGCGAGTCACAGGTAGTGATACTTTGTTTTGTTTTTTTCATAGTTAAGCAATCTGAATGTGTCTTTTATTTTGAAAATTTCTGGATTCTATTCACTGCTTCCTTGTCTGATTGCCTGTCTGGCCCAATCTAAACTTAAGAGCTTGACGCATTCTAGAAGCATAGAGCATAAAAAATAGACCTGCCACGTAAATTTAGGAGAGGGTTGCAACACAACGCTTCTGAGATGCGTCCGATTCGCGCTGCTTCGCGCGTGGTCCCATTGACTACGATGGCGATTATCAGCTGTGCAATATGCTTAGTAGACGTTACACGCCGCTTACGCATCCGGTGGAAAGCAGGGGTTAGAAAGCCATTTCTGAAGTTTTGATTCTTCAGCAAACCACAATGAGAACCAATGGGCACGTTTCCACAATCGAAATTCAGGGTAATTTTACCGGATCTTCATCTGACAGGCTAGATCTGTTGGCCTGGGCCTCTCAGCCATACAAAATTGGGCCTTTGAGGAATTTGCTAAGACGTTCATATATCACGACCTTTTTGGCAGCGAGTGGTGTTACTGATCAGTGCCAAAAGGCGCCTACAGCAGCAGAAATAAGATCGACAATGGAAGAAGCAGGGATGATTGCTGTGTTTCTGTATGCTATGTTGTTATAAACCGGTTCGCCAGCAACTCTTCCAGTTTTAAAAAGCCGCTTATGTGGCGACATCTGCTGATATCATTTCAACAAATCATCATGACTCAACCATAACTCCCACCCAGCAACTCTACCGGGCCATTTCCGAGTACATACCCCAAGGCTGGTACTTGGTTGGTTCCAAAAATAGCCCCAAAAACAGCCCTGTCAGGCCACGCGCACCACATACAGGTCTGGTAAATTACTCTGAAGTTCCGGAAACATGCCTATTGTCCTGTAATGGAGAAAACATGGAAAAGCAGGGTTACTTCCCCTGAGCAGTCAGCTTGCTGTATTTCTCCAAAGGTTCCTCTAAGATTTTAGCTCTTTTCACCAAATATCTTCAAATTATCTATGTAACAAACTTGTTTACTTAACTCCTAACTAGATAAATATGAGAACATGCCAAACAATTGTGTCTGGCTTTATGTTTTGTTCTCGTCATAATAATTGAGATACCAACAGAGAGGAGAGCAAGAAAATCAGCAGTGAAAACAGGACAGATCATGTTTTACTCGCAGATCATTTATCTGACTGAAGGCAGTGAAATAACAGGTGAAATTGAAGAAAAAAATAAGAAAAATCTTGTCTTCCCCGCCAATCTTTCAACCTCTCTGAACTCATCCATCTTGGATGTGCCTCTTAATTTGGTTCTGCTGAAGAGTGGCCAACAGAGACCTTCAGCCATTGGAAACAAATGACCTGGGCAGGTAGGGGCAACAACTCATGGCTTGCTGTGCAACACAACTCAAAATATGGGGTTTACTTTGTGTTAATTGCAGATTTGAAACCTTATTGGTGGGCTAAGCCCTTCTGTAAAAATGTTTTTACCCACCAGAACAGAATTACACTGACTCCCTAATTGAAGATGTAATCAAACGATCCACTTAAGATCTAAACTCAAACCTGAGGTGTGGTTTTGACAAATATAGTCAGAAAACAGCCATTTTAAGTTGTTTTGCATACATAATAACATTTTACATACAGTCAAACCAGATGTTTAAATACACAAAGACACATAAAGAGAACGAGAGACTTTTTATGAAAATCAGAAATCTGCATGCATGTCCTCAATATTTGGTAGAATTGCCTTTAAACTGTATGAATTGAGACAGCTGTTTTGTGTATGCTTCCACAAGCTGCCAGAATATTTTACTGGATTTTAGGCAATTCCTCCTGACAGAACTGGTAAAGGCTGCCTTGTTCAAATACACCTTTTTAGCTCTGCCCACAAATTTTCTATAGATATAAGATCAGAACTTTGTGATGGCTGCTCCAAAACATTGACTTTGTTATCCTTAAAGGTCTCATTTATTCGGGGGGGTTTCAATAAATTTGCTGTGGTCTCTAGTATGAATGAACATATTATGAGTCGCTCCTGTTTCAGGAGGTTAAAGTTTGTCAGAAGAGGGGATGGGGGAAAACTACAGGATTACAAGTCTTACTCATTAATATTCATCAAATGCAAATGTCTTGCATCTGCTTGGCTAATAGCAATGTGACTTTTATACTGCCTTTGAACAAATAACTAAACTAACTGTTTTTCCAAAGACAAATTACATGGGTGAAAATGTAACGTTCATATGATATTTCCACAAATAACACAACCCTGAATATGTTCTACTAGCAGAGACACACTCTGCGCTCTGCTGACTGCAACATGAATACAGCATTCCCGTGGGCAGTTGCAAGCCAAGGTAGGCAAGACTATGAATTATAATTATCTCTGTGACGTAGAAGAGAATGTTTTTTTTTTGACTCTCGTTTTTGCATATTTCCTTTCTGTGGCTAATGTAGGCAATGGGGGTTGGAGAAAATGTCCATGTGCAGCATGCATATGCAACAAAAATGCATACTGCACCGATTGTATTTCAAAAAGAACAAGTATTACATTGTTTCTCAGTGAACGAGACCTTTAAGCCACTTTATATCTAGTTTGGCATTACACCCAATGGTCGCGTTTCCACTATTAGAACTTCAGGCTAATTTAACTAGATGTTTTTCTGATGGGGAAATCTGTTGGTCCGCTCCTCTCATGTCTCCATGCACAATCGGCCCTTTAAGGAATCAGCTAAAGACATCCGCATATCAAAACTGTTTCAGCAGCAATTAGCATCACTGATCAACGCAAAACGGTGTCCATAGCAGCAGAAATAGCAAGAGATCAAAATGGAAGAAGCAGGGCTTGTTGCTGCGTTTCTGTTTGCTGTTGTTATAAACTGCTTCTCCAGCAACTCTTCTTATATTTACAACAGACATTGTTTTGCAACGTCTGCTTATTTCCCTCTGAATTACAACAAATTAGCGCGACGTAACCACAGCTCTTGTGAGCGACTCGATAGGGCCCTTCTGAGCACATATCCCCAGATTGGCACTCAGTTGGTTCCTGAATTGGCCCCGAAAGCGACCCTATCAGCCCAGAAGGTCTGGTCAAATTACCCTGAAGTTCCAATAGTGGAAGCACGTCTATTGTCCATTTGAAAAACCCATTTACTGTATGTCCATGCTTGTGTCTCAATATGACATTAATGCCCATGTTTAGCTATGTAAACCTCTGACTGGACATGTAAACATGAAAAATGAAGTGATGTAAAACCACTAAACATTTTTTTGACTAATAAATTATGACCCATTTTATGTTAATTCAATTTTTAATCTTTATCGTAACAGGCAGAACCAGTTTGAATCTCTAAACTGAATACCCTTGTTTGTATGTATAAATCATACAATGTATGACTGAAAATAAACAAAGAATGTAATTTTGACAAATCCCACATGTTTTCACTGATGATAGACTATGACAGACACGCAGCCAAGACAGGACAAGGGCTGTGGTCGGGTCTCATTAAAGTAACTTCTGTGTTGTGAAGTGAAAAACAAAGTGGCCACATGGTGACATTTGTGACTTTATCGATGTCAACCTAATTTTACTGTGAAACCAGATGCCCTGTGTCATTCTCATGTGAGAGTTGTGTAAGAGGCCTAGAATACATTGGGGAGATGATACCCCACAGACACATGTACACACAAAAACAAAATGCAATCCACTGTATAAGACATATAGAAATGATCAAATTAATACAGCAACAATCTGACTTGCAGTTGCATGAGATGACATAATTCTTATA
This sequence comes from Valencia hispanica, assembly GCA_963556495.2. Lineage (NCBI taxonomy): Eukaryota > Metazoa > Chordata > Actinopteri > Cyprinodontiformes > Valenciidae > Valencia > Valencia hispanica. The sequence continues at coordinate 48,380,184 of OY747705.1, read as the reverse complement.
AAGGCATGTTGATGGAGCTCCCTCCATTGCAACAACAGTGACAAAAACCTGACAGGGACAAGCACAGTGCAAACTTTGTAACTCATAGGGATCATTGCACAGATGCCTCTGAATGGACCCTGTCAGTGTTTTTGGAGTGAAGATGAATGGGTCCCCAGCAGACGTTACACAAGGAGGATGACTACCAGAGGCCATTCCTCTGGTTGTGTGACTCCAGTTTTGAATGGCATAGAGCCCAACTGGTGCCAGAGTTCAAATTTTACACATGGAGTGCCTTGCAAAAGTATCAGTACCCTGTGAATTTATTTTACACTTTTGTCACATCACAGCCACAAACCTTAATGTACTTTAATAGAAACTTTGTGTAACAGTCCAACAAAAGTGGTGCAGGATTGTGAAGTTTAGAAAAAAATGATACATGCTTTTTGTTGTTCTTTTTTTGCAAATAAAAACCTGAAAACTATAATGTGCTTCATGTCTTTTAGGGTAGATGTGAAATACTTGATAGATAGATAGATAGATAGATAGATAGATAGATAGATAGATAGATAGATAGATAGATAGATAGATAGATAGATAGATAGATAGATAGATAGATAGATAGATAGATGGACGGACGGACAAGCATCTACTGATGATCTTAATCATGTGATAGCCCTGTTGGAGAAAGTTCTGGAGGGACAGCCTCAACAAGCAAATCTACCTGCTAAAGAAGATCTCAGGGCTCACCGGAGCCAAGCACACAAAGTCATGCCCTGTGTCATTTGTGGTGACACTTCCACCTATAACCACTGTAGAGTCAAACAGGTGTGTTTCATCTGCCATGCTGCTGACCACACACAGGCTCTGTGTCCCAAGGCCGTGTCCACCAGAGCAACGGGGCCTGAATCAGCTGAAACTAGAAGCTGGGAAACTAGATAGCCTACATGTGGAGGGGGTAAGTGTTAGGCCTGAAATTGTCCCCCAGGAGACTGATTTTGATGATTTGGAGTCTGTATACCAGACCGTTTGTGAGGAACGACAGCTGGAACGTCGACCTATTCTTCAGAACAACCAAAGGCTAAAACAGCATTATGAACTGTTCTATGAAAATGTGACTTTGGGTGGTAAAGTCTCAGTTAAAGCAATACTTGATTGTGGCTCCATGGCCTGCACCCTCAGCACTAATATGATGGCCCAACTATTGCATCATGATGTATTACCGACCTCCACTTTGTGGTTTTGCCTATGCTGGTGGTTGCAGGACAGAGTGAGGACCTTATAATAGGCAGCAACCTTATGATGTTGTGATCCCCGGGTGTTTGTCTTTTGTTAGTGATTTTCCTTATTTAGTTCTATTTTCATGTTTAGCTATTCTTAGTCTTTCTTGTGATTTCTGTACTTTCTGGTTTCCCCGTAGTCTTGTCTTTAGTTAGTTTCTTAAGATCCTTCTAGTTTACCAGTTTTCTGTCTCCCAGCCATTTCACCTCCTGTCCCAGCTAATCACTTCCACCTGCTCACTCCCCCTCAGCTGCAACCGCTTCCCTTAATTGGTCCTGCTCCTTCTCTGCTTCACTCTTCACTCTCCTCCCTCAGTATAAATATGGCCCTCTTTCAGTCACAACTTGCTGGTTCGTCCGTCTTTCTTCCCCGCCTGATTTCTGCCTTCCTTGTAGCCCGTCTGGTTCCTGTTTTTTCCCTGTTGCTGCCTGTACCCTCCTGAGTTATGTAAGTTCCCTGTGTTTTTCATTAAATCGTTTTTGTATTTACTCTGCTGATTTTGGGTCCAGTGTAAACTGCAAAACATGACATATGAGGCATCTGGTTAACCACCTGAGGGAAGAAGGAAATTTAGAAGATGAAAACAGCAAGACCCTGAAGAACTGTCTAATAGAAATCTATTGAGCTCAATGTCAGGAGTGGTGGTTCCAGAGAATGTTGGTGATATATGATGAACTGTCAAGTTAAAGAGCGCTGTAACATTGGAGCTACTGAGGAGGCAAGGCAATTTTATTTGCATAGCACACTTTCAACAACAGGGTAATTCAAGGAGCACCTAGTTTGGGACAGGATGCAGCTATTGAATAGTGAGGAGGTGGATGGTGCTGTGGTAATAGAACCCACAGGTGTGAGGCCAAGGTCAGTTATGGTTGGGAGAACTGTGGCAAATCTGAACAGTGATGGGTGGCTCCCTGTTATGGTGTTAAACCCCTTTGACAAACCAATTACCCTTAAGCGGAACATTAAGTTGGCTGATGTGTTTCCCTGTGCAGCAGTGGAGATGTTGAGCATTTTCAGGGCTCAGAAGTTCCTCAAAATCCTGTTATCTTGATGTCTTGTTTTTTGCCCAATCTGAAGTTGGCACCAAAGAAGTGCCATTTTCTGAGCCAGTCTGTGAAATTCCAGGGACACATCGTTGATGCCGATGGAATAAGGTTGGACTCTGACAAAATAGCATCCATTATGTCCCTTTCAGAAGCTGACCTTATGGAGGAGGGTTCAAGTGTTCCGTCTCAACATGGTGATGTTCTGCTAACAATGTATTAAAAACTGTTCATCCATTGCGAAACCTCTGCTCCGGCTGACATCTGGGGATAAGGGCCCTCGCGGTCCAGGGAGAAGGCCCCGGCTGGCGGGTGCAAAGCTGTATGATGAGGATTGGACAGATGAATGCAGGACAGCTTTCTATGAGCTGAAGCAGGCTTTGTTGGATCAAGTGCTCCTGGCCCACCCAAACTTTGAGGAGCCATTACTACTCTCTGTTGATGCCTCCAGGGGGTGCCTTGCAGCGTTGTTGCAGATTCCTGGTGGGGCTTCTACATCAAAACTGATCACCTTTGCCAGTAAGACACTCAGTCATGCACAGTCCAAGTACCCGGCACATAGGCTGGAGTTCTTTGCTGTGTGCGATAAGTTTCATCACTGGCTGAGGGGTCATCACTTTACAGTATGAAGAGATAATTCAATTTTTCAATTCAATTCTCAGGCTCCTCTCCTGTGGAACCAGCTCCCAGTTTTAGTCCGTGAGGCAGACTCTTTGTTTACTTTTAAGCCCAGGCTTAAAACTTTCCTTTTTGATAAAGCTTATAGTTAGAGTGGCTTAGGTCATCCTGAGCTATCTCTGGAGTTATGCTGCTATAGGCTTAGACTGCTGGAGGACAGACTTACCAATTTTCTTCACTCTGCTACTTCCTTTTCTACTACTACTCCAGTTGCATTACAGTACATTCTGTTATTTCGACTGTTAACTTTGTTTTCTCTCAGTGTTTTTCTCTCCATAGAAGATATACCTGGTCTGGTATCCTGCTTGGCTGCAATGGCCTGTTGGACGGGGGGGGCATGTCTGGGAGACCTAAAATCCCAGATGACTCTAAACTTTCTGCTTTTATATACTGACAAAACAGAATGTGTCAGAAGTTGTCATCTTTGGAGCAGAAGCTCTGAAAAAAAAACTGTTTAGTCAATCACTTCATCTGGATGGCATTAATTTGGCCTTTGGTAATAAAGTAAAGAACTTCTGTCATTTTTGACCAAAACATGACATTCAAATCCTATATTAAACAGGTTTCTAGGATTTCCTTCTTTCATCTCTGGAATATTGTTAAAATTAGAAACATCCTGTCAACGAGAAACTAGTCCATGCATTTGTTACTTCAAGGCTGGACTACTGTAATTATTCACTATCAGCTAGTCCACAAAATCTAATTAAAAACTTTCAGTTGATCCAAAATGCTGCAGCAAGAATTCTAATCAATATTAAAAAGAGATATCACATTTCTCCTGTTTTAGTCTCCTTTCATTGGCTCCCTGTTAAATCCAGTATATAATTTAAGATCCTCCTTCTTACATATAAAGCTGTTAAGAATCAAGCTCCACCATATATCAGAGTGGAAATGCACATATATATCTGATTGTTCTATATGTCCGGCTGATGTTATACGCCCCTTTGCGATCTCTCAGGTCAGTGGAGAGTGGTCTGCGTGTGGTTCCTCAGACCAAACAAAGTCTAAGAGGAGACAGAGCTGTTATTGGCCTCTGTCATTGGTCCTAAACTGTGGAATGATCTGCCCCTGAATGTAAAACAGGCTGATTCACTTATTGTGTTTAAATCTTGTCTTAAGACTCACCTTTACTCCCTCACTTTTAACAAGAATTGTCAGATTTTACTTTTAATACTGTTTTTTTTTTTTACCACTGTACTGTTTGTTTTAAGCTTGTATGTGCTCTACAGCACTTTGGTCAACATGGTTTTTTTTCTAGTGCTTTATAGAGAAACTGGATTGGTTCCTGAAAGAGCACTTTGCTTTCAGACTACAGGTTTACTTGTGATTCCTAGCATTTCTAAAAGTAAAATGGGAGGCAGATCTTTTAGTTATCAGGCGCATCTCATGTGGAATCAGCTCCCAGTTTTAGTCTGTGAGGCAGAGACCCTGTCTACTTTTAAGACGAGGCTTCCTTTTTGTTAACACTTATAGTTAGTCATCCAGAGCTACTAAGCCTGTTTCAAAAGACACACCGTGGCGACATATCAGGGTAATATTGCCAGCATGGTGTGTCCTTTTAAATGTGCCGTGGCAGCATGGCGAGGGAAGAATATTGCGATATTTGTGCCGGCAAGCTTGATAGTATTGTTACCGCAATATTAAAACAATATTGCCGCAACGCTGGAATTTTGAATGAAGATTATGTCTTTGCGCAACAGAGGGGGAAGGACAGCCACCTTTTGGAGCGGCTCGCAAAGAAACTTAAAGAGCAGGGTTCCATTTGGGATTAAAAAAAACAAGGATTAAAAAATATTATACGAAGCAGAGGTCGTGCTAGACATTGTTGTTCGTCAATTTGACCGACTGGGTCAAAGTCTAGTCATGATCTATTCTTTCCTGTCAACTTAAAAATTATAACACATTCAACAGCATTTACTTTTTATTTATTTTAAATGATATAAGATACGAACAAGCTGAACAGAGAACTACAAATAAAAAATGAATTAAATCAGATGATCTACTTGAAACTTTTTTTTTTTTTTTTTTTTTTTTTTTTCCATTAAGTTACCTGTACTCTGTGTGTAAAGTAGAAAATGTCTCCACGTCTGTACCACATGGTCAGAGGTTAGGAGCTGCGCAGTACCATTTGGGTTTATATGCAACCCTGCATGTTGACAGTCAGGACACGACTCCTACACCTCACTTTGTCCCGTCATTGTGTAATCCTTTGTGAAAAACACCTGCTCACGCCAAATTGCCACCACAGGCTGACCACTTATGAATGACCAAAGGGTTCACTGATGGCGACATTGTCTATGAAACAGGCTTTTGCATATTAATGTTGATATAGGCTTACCCCTGGTTCACACAGACTGCAGAAGTGCTGTGAAGCAGCGTGCTCACAAAAATCACGCACTATCCGCTGCCCCCCTGTTCACACCAGAAGAGTATTTCTCCGCCGCGGTTGACAAGCTCTTCTGCTCAGCTGTTTTTCAGAGCTGTTTTTTTTTCATTATGGGTAAGTAAATAACCTCATAAAGTGTGTTTCTGTGTGTGTGTGTTTGTTTATTTCGAGCTCTGTAGTCTGTTTAGATACACAAATATGATCGCATTTGTGAATTTTATTTTGAAAAATTGCTTTTATTTTGAAAATTGACCGGATTGTCTGTGTTTTGGTGTGACTTCCTGCCAGATGCGGATCACTTGAGGCTCGCGCAAAAAAATAGACCAGACGCCGAAAGGATCGCTTGCCGCTCGTAGAGCATCGCGGCGCTTTGCGTCTGCTGTGAACTACACCAACGGTTAACAAGGGCGCCGAACGGAAGCGGTCTCCGTTCTGCGCCGCTTCTGCATCCGGTGTGAACCAGGGCTGACGGTGCGTTCACACTGAACGTGTTTGTAGCGTCAAGGGCGTCAGGTTTACACATAAAGTCAATGCAGAGTTTCTGCATCACGTCACGGGCGTTTTTGCGTCGCATAAACGCATTTCTGCCTGATTCACGCGTCAAATATGCGCGTCATTTTATGTGGTGCATTTTGTGCATTCGCGCGTGACGCGGGTTTTTGCGTCTGCCGCTGAAGTTGTTAATTTCACTTTTGAAAGTTTTCACGTTACTGCCTCTGTGAACTTGTGCATGGTAGGCGACTCTCCACAGTAAATAGAGAATGGAGACTTTCTTCCAACGCTAGATCGACAGCTGACATCTTGCAAAAACACCGTCTGGCACTAGCTCCTCCCACAAGTTGTGTATTTCTGGCTTGACGCGTGTCAAAATGGTATATTTTGACGCGCTTCCAATTTGCTTTGGACGCGCGTCGAGTTGCGAATGTTCAAGCGTCAAACTTTGGCGCGTTTTTGACGCTTTGGTTTGAACGCACCGTTAGACCGTTGGAGGACAGACTCACTACTTTTCTTCACTCTGCTACTTTTCTCTTTTGACTACTCTCCAAATGCATTACCTGCTGTTATTTTAACTATGAACTTTGTTTTCTCTCAGCGTTTTTCTCTCCATGGAAGCTACACCTGGTCTGGGATCCTGCTCAGCTGTGATGCCTTGTTGGAGGTGATGATGCGCCCAGTAACTGAACGTTCTCCATGTCCTGTTATCAACTTTTTACATTCTTTAACATAGAAAGTACTCTTACATCAACTCTTTTGTTCTTTCTGTGTCTGTGCTCTGTCTTCTTAAACCCCCAGTCGGTGGTGTCAGATGGACGCTTTTACTGAGCCAGGTTCTGCTGGAGGTTTCTTCCTGTTAAAGGGGCATTTTATTCTCTCCACCGTCGCTACATGCTTTCTCAGTATGAGGGATTGGTGTGAAGTCAACAACAGAACACAGGCGACTGTCTGCTGTTGCTACATGTTCGTCCGGGAGGAGTGAATGCTGCAAGTCAATGACTAGATGCAATCTGCTGGGTTTAGTTAGACAGAAAACCTTTAAACGAATTAGACTAATTAACTGAAGGATTAAGTGGAATGTATGTACAATTGAACTGAAATGACATTTATTTTAAAGTCCCTTGAGATGATGTGCTGTGAATAGGCAATATATAAACTGAACTGGTTGTAAAATTAAACATTTTGCTTTTTTTTTTTTTATCCACCTCCCAATGTGTTTCTGTGTTTTGATTACATTTACACCATGATTATGTAACTTCCACATGCTTGCTGTGTCCGCTGGATTGTGGCAAAACATAGAAGGACTTACTTTATTATGGCTTCCTTTCAACAATTTAACAATCCTCAGATGTTAAGTTCACAGCAGTAGTTATCTTGTAGGCAGATTCAACCACCTGAGCTAAGAATCTCTGCAGCTCCTCCACAGTCGCCATGGGCCTGTTGGCTGCTTTTACCTTACTCCTTAGCCAGTGATAAATAAGTATGTTTACAAATTGAACATATCATTTTAAAATGCCCCTGATCTGCAGACACAACAGGGAACCACTCATGTGAAATGATCATTTTGAGCCACAGCTGCTGACCTCTTAGATGTTACTGGCTACAAAGATAATCACAATCAGGTGACTTTGGTTTTAGGCTAATACAATTTGTAGTAATGAGACGCATCTTTGAAATGGATCAAATGTTTACAAAGCAATTAATCTGATAAAATAGGGGGAATCATGGGATGATAGGAAAAGGTCATAGATTGTGAGCACACTGAACTCATTGTACACACTTCTGAGTCAGATATGTGACGTTTGTACTTATCAGTCATTAAATTGAGTGGAGATAAAACAGAGTGCTTTTGGCTTTTTAGTGTGCCCCTGAAAAAGGAGAGAATATTTAAACCTTCTGGTATGACAATTTCATAGATTTTGCTTTCTTCATTACATGAACACCATTTGAATCCGTTTGGAAGCACACAGTTCAAAATACTATACTGCAATTTGGAAGCATTTTAAACCCATTTTCAATCTTCAAAGCACATCGTTCCTTTAATAAAGATTAGTCATTAGTGAAAATACATACGTATAGTGACTCGGTGACTCACTCAGATTTGACCCTTTCTACATATTTGGTTACAGTACGTTCACTAAAGCATCGAGAAGACCTTCAACATATCTTTAATTTGAGTTTAAATAATCATTCATCCTGCACACAATGTTTGTGAGATCTTGCAAACATGCAATGGGTATGAAGTATTCTGATGAGGAAATATTTTTGAATGACTCTTAATACAGGGTTAAGTACGATGATCTCATTCTACTGCTTTAGATGGTTAATCTGTGATCAGTTATAAGCCTCAAATGCAGTGTTTACCGTTGAATGTATATTTGTCTTTTTCTAATTAAAATATCACATATTTGTAATCTCAAATAAGAGACTTCTGCTTCCAGCCAGAAAGTTTTATTTTTTTTATCCAGTATTTTGGATCTGCCTCTTTTCTAAAACAAGTGTTTGAAAGTTAGTGGATCCTATTTTCAACTCGGCCGTCTAGTGTGCAACAAACAGAAACTTTTTCTTTGCAGTGGTGATCAGTGCCTGATCATATCACTATGGGCAACTTCTGTAAACCTTCAAACATAGAATAAGAGAAGACTTTTGTCATTGTTTTGTCCTGTTCTCCTAAACTTTTCCAATTGATTTAAGCCAGGTAAAAATAACAAAATAAAAATAAAAATTGCATTAAACCATCCTTAAATTTCAAGGACAATGACGAGGGACTTTTTTTATAAAGTTAGACTTTTATCAAATACTTGAAGCATTCTCTTTTAGTGTTAGTTTTCTCCATGTTTTGTTTTTGTTTCTTTTCATTGAAGGACTTTTTTTTTAATAGTTTTATGATCTACATATCTAATTTATTCCTCCTTAAGCTTCCTGTTAAAGAGAACGTATTCCTTTAGATAGTTTTTTGATTTGATTAGAGACTGATACTGTAAGACAAATAATAGATTTTATCATTTAGTCTTCATAAATTCTTAACTCAATTAGAGCCAACCCGATTCATGGAATAAATGCTTTTGGAATGACAAAAAAACAGTTAGTTTCAGTTTATTTATATAAAACGGATTCAAAATAAATGTCATAAAAAAGTGTATAATCAAATTAGTCTAATCATACAAAAAAAATCCCCACTCAATCACATACATACCAGTTTGATCCTATGAAACAGTGTAGTCAGGTCCAGTTTATTATGGCAATTTGTAAAAAATCCCATCTGTGGAAACTCACCCTATTGTATCAAGTAATTTATTTTGCAACTGTCTGTCAAATGGAGCATGCATGTGGCAACATGTGGAAGCGAACGACTGTCTTTGGATCACAAGAAGCCTCCACCAGAAACAGGTTCAGTGTGAGAAGCCATCAACACGATGACCAGTTATAAGAAAAACATGCCAGACAATGCCCTACCAGCACAAATAAGGGAAACGCAACTGGGATCTTAACTGGAAGCATGTGATTTTGTTAGAGGGCAGCAATAAAGTCTCAAGGTGAAAATTGAAGTGAAATAAAGGAAGAATATGTGGACAAACACCTCATGTCCGCTGTTAAGTACATCGAGTCTGTAAGATTGTAGGAGGAGCTGTTTCTACACCAAGGCCCTTCAGAACCTTGTTAGAGAACAGAACATCCCAAACTCTAAATATCAGGACATTTTAAATAAAAAAATCTGGTGGAACCTATCAGTAAACTGGAATCACTGAGTCTTTCATCAGGGTACTGATCAACCATATATAGCCAAATCACCACAGAAATTGTTCACCAGACACAAAATCAATCAGCTTCAATGTCTAATTTCAGTCCCCAGGCGAAGACAGACTGTGCAGAAAGGAATAGTCAAAGACACCTCTGTCTGTATGTTTAAACCTTTTCAACTGTATAAAATAGGAAAACGCATACATAGGAAAATGTACTTGAATTTACTCGAATGTAGTTAATGCAAATAGGATCAGCTTTGATGAACTGATGGCCTAAAAACACATATTGCAAAATAACTGGGGCTTTCAAAATGAACGCATTAAAGCAGGTCAATTAATTTGTAGAAATAACGCAATTCATTTTTTAACACATTGATGCATGCACAGAATGACCCAACCTGTTCCCACAATTCAACCCGTGCTCATTTCAGTGTAAATCTAAACAACATGGCAGACCAGAACTATCTCCACAAATACATGTGAAAGTCTGTTCTCAGTCACAAGCCATATACTGTAGAGGGATTATTGGTCTATGTCCCTCCCTGCTCTACTGCGCATGTCTGCAGAAAGAGACGCGATCATTTTAGTTGTGCTTATGGTTACACAAATCGCTCTGATGAAAACAACAAAACGTGCAAGTTCTATAGAATTCCATCAACCCGCACCCATTTCAAGGCAAACAAAAGCTTTGGGTTTAAGCTATCAGAAGACACAATTGGAATGAGCAGATGATTAAAAATGCAACAATCTGCAGCGATCACTTCATAACACACAAGCTAAAATCGCTAACCAACACCCTCAACTGTAAGATAACCACAAATAATACCAATGGGAACCAGAACTATTTCAGTCATATTTAGGAATGTTGATTAATTGTGATTAATTCACAGCTACCCTATGATTAATTAAATTACAAATTCTAATCATTTGACAGCCTTAAAAATAACTGAGTAAAACAAAAATAATAAATACATAATGCTTTATGACAAATAGGGCATCATACATCATTTTTTTGGTTAGAAAAACAGCATCAAAATCATGAAGTCTGCTATGCTTCTACTGTGATGATGACACAAAATTATCTTTTTCTCACAAGAACATAAAAACAGACCCTAAAATATTTGGGATGAGAACAGATCATTTATTCACAGAACCCCTGGTTGTCTAAAGTCTGATTATTCTCTGTGTTAGCTATTGTTAATTGTTAACCGGGCATAAAAAAGCTCTCATAGTTTCCCTCTCTTTGTATTCACTTGACATTCCTGGTGGGGAAAATCCAGAATTCCTAATGAAGTGCAAAACATTACACATGCAAAGAGAAATTTTGGATGGCTTGCAGCTAGTTTCACAGTATTTCCCCTGCATGGATCTGTACTGACCACGCCAATGCCAAAAGAGCATGAAACACATGCTACAAAACTTGAAATGTATGCTACTTCCTCAATATTATCCTTTGACTGGCTTGCTTTGTCTCAAATGTGTTTCCAAACCATGTACACAGATGAATGAACCAGCAAAGGAATTCCTGCCAAAACTCAATGAAATGGCTTGTGCAGGGCAAATTTAATATGTGGTTTTCGACAGACAATGCAAGGGTTTGAGCAGATCAACCATGCCCTGAAGCTGGGTGATGAAGAAGAGCAACACCGAGGAGAATGGGTCCTTTGTGAGGCCCCAAAAGTTGGGTGACTTGTTGTAGGAAGCAGCTAAACCTGACCTAGGAAAATCAGTCTGCATAGAGGAAGAATGGTATGCAATTATTAGAAAAGTACAATATATTTGAAATAGCCAGGGAGTAGAGGAAAACTCATCTACAGTATTTAAGTGCCTTGCACAATCATTTATATGACACTTTTTTGTATTTTGTCATGTTACAGTCACAAGCTTTAGTGTGTTTTAGGGGATTTTATGGAACAGATCAACAAAACATAGAGCCTGATTGTGAAGTCAAGACTTTTCCACAAAATAATCTGAAAAAGTCTGAAAATATGGCATGTAGTTTTTACATGCCATCAGTTGTCTTTACCCTGATACCTCTAAGTAAAATCCAGTTATCAATCACCTTCAGAAGTCATTTAATTAGTAAACCAGGTAAACCTCAGTATAAATCCTGCTGTTAAGTGAAGGTTTTGAAGCTTTGTTAGAGAACATTAGAGAAGAAGCAGGATTATAAAGACTAAGGAACATAGCAGACAGCTCTGGGGGAAAGTTGTTCAGAATCAAACAGTATCACCAACTTTGAATATCTCATGGAACACAATTCAATCCATCATCTAAAAATGAAACGCATATAGAATAATTTGAAAACTGCCGAAACATCGAGCTAAAAACGACAGACCAGAAAAAGAGATCATTAATCAGAAAAGAAGACGAAGAAGAAGGCGTCAATTTTACTCTGCAGGAGTTGCAGAGATCAATAGCTCAGGTTGGAGAATCTCTCAACAAAAGAGCTGTTAGTCATGCACTCTGAAAGCCTTGACTTTTATGGAAGAATGGCAAGAAGAAAGTTAGACTCAAGCCATTCAGATGAAATAGAAAACAAAAAATAAAGGTCTTCTGGTCGTATGAGATGAAAGTGTAACTTTATGCCCTACCTCTTAAGCGCTATGTGTCAGAGAACGTTAACATTCCATGTTATCCTGGTCATACCTACAGTGAAGCATGGTACTGGCAGCATCATAATGTAGAAAATATGTTCCTCAGTGCAGCAAGGATGCCTCTTAAGAACATATGTTGAGCAAAACAGATGACAATCCTGCAAGAAAAAGTAGCGTCTGCGAAGCGTAATACGCAGCTGATGGCCGCCATTATAACCAATGGGACCGTTTCCATCTGGCTCAAAGCAGTGCAAATCGGGCGCATCTCACAAGCGTTGTGTCACGGCCCCCTCCTAAATTTACGTGACGGGTCTATTTTCTATACGCTACGCTTCTAAAACACGTCAAGCTCAGCAGTTTAGATCGGGCCAGACAGGAAATCAGACCCGGAAGCAGTGAAAATAATCCGGATATTTTCCAAATAAAAAACTTGCAGATTTCCGATTGCTTAACTGCAAAAAAAACAAAAAACAAAACATGACTACATGTGACACCAGGACTCAACTGGATGGTGAGTTTATGCTACTTACTAACAATTACATTTCCCCCCTGCATACTACTCTTTAAGTTATGCAATTGCAATTCTCCTGTGATTTTGTGTTCTCCTTGGACCAGCTGGGTGGAATGCTTTAACAAGTGATACGTGTGGGAAGGGACGCGCTGCTGAATTCGCGAGTAAAACGCGTCTATTACGTTACGCGCAGCTTACGGATCTGGTGGAAACCAGGGGTTAGTGTGTGCAAAAGACTTGAAATTGGGAAGGAGGTTCACCTTTCGGCAGGAACAAGACACTAAATATACAACTAGAGCTACAAAATAATACATTTCCATGTCTTAGATTTATCAATTAAAATCAACAAGAAAATGGGGCAAAAATTGCAGATTAATATTCACATTCACTGTCAATTCAAACACTGACCTTGAGCTAATTTGGAAGAAAATAATCTGGATTTTAGTGTCTACACATGCAAAGTACTGTAGGTTGACACACAACCTAAAGATTTGCATCTCCAATTGTGGTAAAAGCTGCTTCTACAAAGTATTGACTCTGGGGAGTGAACAAAAATGCATAGCACAAGTTTTCAGAGTGTGCACCAACTTCTGTTGTTCTGCCACATAAAATTCCGACTAAATACAGTAAGGTATGTAGTCATAATATGATTGAGACATGAAAAGGTTTAGGGAATCCTTTGGAAAAGCACTATAGGTGCTATATTACATTTCACTGAAATAGCTTTTTATCAACTAATTGTTTCTACATTTGGGACTTTCACCTGTTAATTCATCATTCATGTCCTAATTATAATTTCATTAAAAAAGCTTTAAATATGCTTCAGTCTTTTCGAGCTGCTTACACCATTACACAACCTGACTCAACAACCTGAGGAAGTTTTGAAGTGCATAAATATGTTCTATCAAGCCATCCAGGTTATCCAGGTGTCAGAGCACAGGTGTCTATTAACAACTAAAAACACGAAAAGTGAAGAAATACATTTATTTTCTGCTCAGAAAATGCAAAATTTCTGCCTAAATGTTTTTGTTTTGATATTTCCTATATTTATTTTTGTTAATTTCAATACACCAACAAGCCCATTTAGGAAATCACTATTAAATGCTGCTGCTGGGCGCAGAATAACCAGCCGCTTTACTGATTGCATTTTCGCACATTAAGCTCTTTTGTAAACATTTGACAACATTCAAAGCAGGCGTTAGAATTTTCCAAATGGCATTAGGCCCTACTAACATGAGTCATCTGACAGGAATACCTCTAATTACTAGAATAGATTGTTTTTGTGCAGAATTCTAACATGATAATTCAATTTGCTGTTCTTAGCTACTTTTTCAAGTCCAGTCACATGGCCCCATTAGTCATTTAAGTTGCCTTTAGTTCTCAAGTTAGGGCATTACTGACCAAGAAGAAGTCAGCCAAATAACTATTTACTGCATCACTTTGATTGTAACATGTTTAAATGGCACAATTGACTGTGACAAGCTGTTTCCTTGAGCCTAAAACTACAGGGTGAAAATAAGCCAGAAACCAAGGTCTATTTTCATAAAGCTTTTTGGGACAACAAAATATTGGTATGGGCAAAATTATTTGCATTTTCAAAGAACTCTGTCAGGTCATGATCAGATCCTAGTAAAGAGAAAACTAATTAATGTCTTTTTCAGTAATCAAAACAACTCCTGTTTAGAAAAATCTGAATCAGTCTAAAAAAAAATGTAAATTTCTATCAATATGGACAGGTAATATAACTTGCATACGGAAAATTATGCAATCATGTTGTGGCTTATCTCTTCTGTCAGCAAACAGCAGAAATTCAAAAATGACTGTAAATTCTTTTGTCTTACCTTCACACAACAGAACCCTTCGCACCTTACTTTCAACACAAGGTTACTGATCAATCTTTTCAGACTAAAACCTCCTATTTGGTGTTCTTAATTTTCCTGATGGTGGTTTTATAAACATACAAACTTCTCCAGTGCCCGCTTAAGGTCTTCACTCCCCGATTAAGAGCACTGCATCATCTGCAAAAGTTAAGATCCAGATCTAATGACAACTTAATTGGAAACAATTCAAGCCCATTTTCCAAATATAAAGATGACAGTGAGACTTGATTACAAAACACGGAAAGTAAAACAGCAAATGGAAAGAGACTTTAATAAACAAAGCCCTCATTCCATTTCCATACACAGATCGAATTGCTATTGCTTGCAGAAAAACTTTTTTCTGACTCAACAACTCCACCAATTGTGTGAACTTCTATGAATTCCCCATAATCATTGCCTGGGTAAAGAGCTGATTGAGTCTTCTGCAACCTAGACTAAAATGTGCACTGTTACTAATAAATCACAGATTTCACTTTTTGCCAGGTTTGATAAAGTGGCTTGTCAGTTACCAACTTCCGGTAGTCTTTTGACGTGTGCGCTGGGCGGGCAGGCTGTTGTAGCTCTGGTGGCTTTTATTTGACAACTGACTGACAGAAAAGATTACTTAGAAAGAGAAGGAAAACACATCTAGTAAAAGCCCTTGGCCGAGAGTTTACAGCCTAACTGAAGACTAGCAACCAATATTTTACCACAATGTTAGCACATTAGTGCAATTCACTTTATTTATATAGCGCCAATTCAAAATATGTCATCTCAATGCACTTTACCAGAAAAGTCATTTCACTTCAATCGTACACATAGTCAAATGAATATTCAGTTCATTATTCCAATCAGTTTAAACGTTTTCTATCTAAGGAAACCCAGCAGATGGCATCAAGGCATTGAATTGCAGCATTCACTCCTGGACCAACATATAACAACAGTAGACAGTTGCCTCAGTTGTGTCATTGACTTCACAGCAATCCTTCATACTGAGCAAGCATGTCATGACTAGGGTTGAGAATTTAATGTTTACTGCCCATTTTAGCCCTCAGAGTATCTACATTGAACTTTTAAGATTAAAGCAGCATATGTTTCTTTCTGCTGGGTCATCATCAGAATCATATGTTATAATATGTCTTGTTTATTATATTTAACCACAGTAAATATTATTGACAAATAATTTAAGGGTGATGGTGAGGGTCTAATATCAGATATATACCCCCATCAGTTTAATATATTATTCTTATATTATTAAATTATATATTATTATTTAGTATTGGGATAAATTTTAAATTAAATTCATTTTTTGCCACTCATTGAACTACTCAGGAATTGATAAGGAAATGGATCAATAGGCAGAATCGACAATGGCATTGATATTGATAAAAACTTCTATTCCCATCCCTAGTGGCAAAAGTGGAAGGGAAAAACTCCGCTTTAACAGGAAGAAACCTCCAGTAGAACCGGGCTCAGTACGAGAGGCCATCTGCCACGATCGACTGAGGCTTTGAAAAGACAGAGCAGAGGCATCATGACTGTAGTCAGTGAAAATAATAGCCCTTTTCCACTAAGGCGGAGCTGGAGCTCCCGTGGCTCCCGTGCTGACTATGCTACGGTGTATTCGTTTTCGATTCCCGCGAACACCAGCTCCGTGAGCCAGAAACAGGTGCTACTCTGGCACCAGTCTTGTGGGGGGCCAAAGCGGAGCTATCCTAGCACTCACTACGTCATGAGGGAAGGGGGAGGAATTTACAGCCTACACAATAGAGGACCGCTATATTTAAATCCAGATTGCTGGGAATGTTTTTTTTTGTTGTTGTTGAAAACATGGATAGCATCTAGACTAAGCAGCAGTGGTCGCAGGAGGACGTTGCCTTGTCGACAGTAACTGCAACAGCGATGCCTTTTGCCGCTGTATCGCAACAAATGCTTGTAAAGCGACGATTAGCATCTGCACTCCAACGAGGTCATCCATCTTTGTTGTTATGGTTTTTCTTCTTCTGCGTCTGCTTTATTTCTGGCTTGCGGCTTCCCGCGTGATTTCTGAAGTGACGTTTCGATGACGCAGCGCCGTAGCTCATGGTGGCTCCAAGTTGGCCCCTTGTTATGGAAAACGAAGGAGGTTTTGTGAAAGCTCTGGCTCCAGCCCCAGCTCCAGCTCCGAACAGGCTCTCGGTTCTTTGCAATGGAAAAGGGCTATAAGTGATTTTCAGAGGCTCTTAATTTTGGACATTCTGTTGATTGTGTGTTCACCTGATTTGCATGGCGCAATCAAATCTGCCCAGTATTTAAACTCCTTAGTTTCTTTCTCCCGCTACAAAATTCTGGAATCTCGGTCCAACAGTCTCGCACAGAAGCCACAGGACAACGCTACTCCGTCAGCCAAAAGGCGCCTAACGGCTAGACCACCCCATTCATAGTTTGATGAAGATTGTTTGGCTTTAAAGCACACTGAATCTACACCTGCTTTTTCTGCTCTGAGGAAGAAAAAACAAAAGAAACTGCAACCCAAAAAAAGAGATATCACTCCCCCTGTAATACCGCAGAGAAACAGATTCGCAGCCCACAGTTACCCGAAAGATGACACAGCCCCTGGGACCAGTCAAGGTCACCAGGAGAAATCCATCCACATGAAGCGGACACATAAGTATAAACCCACCCAGCAAAAGTTATCATCAGAAATGATGGATCAATTAATGGTATCAATGTTTTTTATAGCCAGAACACTAGTGTTATCAGCTGCCCCAAGAATACAGTGAGAGAAATATCAGAAAAAATCCAGACAATGTTACAACAACACCCTAAACTGGAAAAGCTTGTTATCCACGCAGGTGCAACTGATGTAGCCAAGAAACAGTCAGAGATTCTGAACATAGACTTTTCTGATCTGCTACCGAGACTTGATGGACTTAACATAAACATCTTTATCAGCGAACCACTCCCTGAAGGAAATGATGAAAGGTACAGTAGACTTTGCATGCTCCATAAATGGTTGAAGAGAAAATCTGTTGAAAAATCAATCCCATTTATTAATAACTTTAAAATATTTTGATGTGCCAAACACTTGTTCAAGGTAAACCAACGTTATCTTAACAGAGCTAGACTAAGACACTTGATCTCAAATATTTTCTGTTATCTGAATAAACACTTGATAAAGCAACCGAGAGCTAACCTCGAAGCATGACTCGTGGATACTATCAGAGAACAAACTCTTCCCCACACAGACCAAGTCATGATGACATCACCAGTACAGTACAGATGCAAGATCCTCAGAGATTGACAAAGAACACTTTCCACATCACAAGCAAGGACGTGCATCACTCAGCAAAGCGTTCTTTAAGTATTCCAATGTCATCAGACTCATCGACACCTAATGACTCGCTGTTTAGAGACTTCTCTGATAGACTGAAAGCACAAATTAGAATTGGGTCACAACTAACACAATAATTTAAGTCATTATAAACAGAAGAAAACTAAAAAAACTAAAGCCAAACACTCTTATATTAAATCAAATATCAAATTGATCACCTGTCAGAAAGTTCAGCTACCCATCATCAAACCACTTAAGTTAGCTTTATTAAATATAAGGTCTTTATCAGGAAAGTCATTCCTAATCAATGAATTCATCACTGAACATAATATACACGCCCCTTTTTTATCAAAAACCTGGCTAGACGTAAATAATGAAACATCTGCGTTGATAGAAGCTACTCTTCCAAATTTCAATTTTTTAAGCGAGAGCAGGAAACACAGACGAGGTGGAGGCGTAGCCACAATCTTTCATAATTCAATTCACTTTAAAAAGGTATACCGGGCACATTTGACTCTTTTGAATACCTAGCCACCCAGACAAATGAGCCTAACAAAGCTCTATTTTCTAATTTATATAATACCCCAAAACTTAACTCTAACTTCTTTAATGATTTCAGCGACCTTCTTTCCGTAATATGTTTCAATTATGACCAATTAATCATTGTAGGGGACTTCAACATCCATACTGACAACCCCCAGGATGGACTAGCAAAAACATTAAGTGACACTCTTCATAACTTCGACCTGACCCAGCATGTCAAACAACCATCACACAATCGAGGACATACTCTGGATTTAATTATCAGCAAAGGTTTAAATATATCTGACATCTTGGTAATTGATATTGTATTATCTGACCATTTCTGTTTTGAAAGTACCATCTCTACTAAACTAAACTCACCAAAAAAAGAAACGCCCCTTTTTCAGGACTGTCTATTTCAACAATAATGTTGTAAAAATCCAAATAACTTTACAGATCTTCATTGTAAAGGGTTTAAACAATGTTTTCCATGCATGTTCAATTAACCATAATCAATTAATTAACATGCACCTGTGGAATGGTCATTAAGACCTTAACAGCTTACAGAAAGTTGTCATTTAAGGTCACAGTTCTAAAAATGCAGGACACTAAAGAGACTTGTCTGCCGACTTTGAAAAACACCCAAAGAAAGATGCCCAGGGTCCCTGCTCATCTGCGTGAACATGCATTAGGCATGCTGCAGGGAGGCGTGAGGACTGCTGATGTGGTTAGGGAAATAAATTGCCATGTCCACACTGGGCGACGCCTAAGACAGCGCTACAGGACAGCTGATCATCCTCACAGTGGAAGACCACGTGTAACAACACCTGCACAGGATCGGTACATCCGAATATCACACCTGCGTGACAGGTACAGGATTGCCACAACAACTGCCCGAGTCACACCAGGAACACACAATCCCTCACATCGCCATCGGACTGACCTTGTTGTCATTGCAGGCAATCTCAATGCCTTGTGATACAGGGAAGACATCCTCCTCCCTCATGTGGTACCCTTTATGCATGCTCACCCGGACATGATCCTCCAGCAGGACAATGCCACCAGCAATACTGTTCGTTCTGTGTGTGAGTTTCTGCATGACAGCAATGTCAGTGTTCTGCCATGGCCAGCGAAGAGCCCGGATCTCAATCCCATTGAGCACGTCTGGGACCTGTGGGATCGCAGGGTGAGGACTAGGGCCATTCCCCCCAGAAATGTCCAGGAACTTGCAAGTGCCTTGGTGGAAGAGTGGGGTAACATCTCACAGCAAGATGGCATGCTACTTCAAGCAGCTGGTGGCCACACCAGATACTGACTGGTACTTTTGATGTTGAGCCTCCCTTCATTCAAGGACACATTATTCTATTTCTGTTAGTCACATGTCTGTGAAAATTTTTTAGTTTATGTCTTATGGTGTTGACTCTTTTAGTGTTCCTACAAATATTTACACACATTAAGTTTACTGAAAGTAAAAACAGTTGAAAGTCAGAGGACGTTTCTTTTTTTGCTGAGTTTATCTAGCCACAGTGAGACAACTATAATAAAGCGTTTTTTCGGGGACAGTTCAGTTGAAACTTTAAACGTATTTACCCTCCCACCACATCCCCCTCATCTCCCAACTCCAGCTCAATAAATAAGCTGGTAGATAATTTCCTCTCGAAAATCTCAGACATAATTGATTCCACTGCTCCAAGTAAAGTGAAAGTAGTCTTAGGTAGAAATAAGTCTCCATGGACAAGTACTACACTGGTACATAGTGAAAAAAGGCAGTGACAAAGAGCCGAGAGAAAATGGCGGTAAACCCGACTCCAGGTTCACTGTGAGATCTACAGAGAACTGAACAGATATAAATTAACTTTAAAAGATGCTAGGGAAACTTTCTTCTCTGAAATAATTAACTGAAACACTAATAATGCACGGACTCTGTTTGGAACAGTGGAAAGACTACCTAATCCTCCAGTGACAGTAGCGCCTGAACTAAATTCTACCAGGGCCTGCAATGAATTTGCCAGCTTTTTCACTGAAAAGATTCAAACAATTAGAAGGTCGGTCTGTACTGCAGTACCGAACCCACTACCAATGTTATACCCAATTAACACCAATGTAGAGAAAATGTCATAATTCCATGAATTAAACCAAAACAAAACTTTAAGAACTCATTGACTAATTAAGCTCCTCTTCTTGCTGTCTTGATCTCCTTCCCACAGCTTTCCTTAAGAAAGTTTTCCCTGGCACTGGGTCTGATCTGATTCAAATAGTGAACTCATCGCTCCTGTCAGGTGTCTTCCCCCAGGCATTAAAAACAGCAGTTATAAAACCACTGCTAAAGAACAATAATCTGGACATGTTAATGTAGAACTAAAGGCCAATCCCTAATCTTCTATTCATCAGTAAGATTATTGAAAAAGCTGTGTTTCAGCAGTTAAATAGCTTCTTAACAATGACCAGCCGCTTTGATGTTTTTCAGTCTGGTTTCCATGCCCACCACATCACTGAGACTGCCCTTGTCAAAGTTTTCAATGACATCCGCATAAATACAGACTGTGGTAGAACCACAGTGCTGGTACTTTTGGACCTCAGTGCAGCATTTGACACTGTTGATCATTATATAATATTGAAACAACTGGAGTGCTGGGTCGGACTCTAGTACAGTACTTGGCTGGTTCAAGACTTACCTAGAGAACATGGAATTTTTTGTTTCAATAGGAAACTTTTCATCAGAATAAATAGAAATCACATGTGGGGTGCCCCAGGGCTCCATCATGGGACCCCTCTTATTTAATATCTATATGCTCCCACTAGCCCAG
Organism: Valencia hispanica; assembly: GCA_963556495.2. Taxonomy (NCBI): domain Eukaryota; kingdom Metazoa; phylum Chordata; class Actinopteri; order Cyprinodontiformes; family Valenciidae; genus Valencia; species Valencia hispanica. Next base: position 48,358,970 of record OY747705.1, on the reverse strand, counting down.
ATTATAACAACCAATAAGATTAACTACCAGAACTATGCAGATGATACTCAGCTCTACATTACGATGTCACCAGGTGACTCTGAACCCATCCAAACCCTAAGCAAATGCATCGAGCAAATCAAAGGATGGATGTGCCATAACTTTCTCCAGCTGAACAGAAACAAACAGAAGTAATTACTTTTGGACCTAAAGAGGAACGATCAAGAGTCAGCATAAAGCTTCAGTTAACACAGCTAGAAAATACCGATCAGGCCCGAAATTTAGGTTTAGTAATAGACTCAGACATGAACCTCCAGGGTCACATAAAGGCCTGTTACAGCATGTCCAAATGATGATATGACCAAGTGGTCAGAAAATTATAATCTGTCAGAGCCTTCTGCCAGGTATCACCAGACTTCCCCGTCATCGTGCTCCAAAACCCACGTCAGATTTCACCTTCATGAACAGGAACTGTTTTTCTTCAGATCCCTTGAAATGTCCCTGCTGGAGCATGGATCTAGCCAAAGATTACCTCCTTCTCCCTACATGTGGCATCCCAAGATCTCCAAAGATGAGAGATGAGCCATCAGTGTTATGCTAAATGAGTTACCCAAAATTTGTTAAAGTCTCTTTATATGAAAATTCTTATTTTGCAAATGTATTCATTTTCAAAGCTTTAAAATAATCAATGATTAGTTATCGATTTAAATGTTCATCGTTTACTGTGGTTAGCTCAGAATGTGAATCTTTTATTTAATTGCATGTTAATTTTTTTTTTCAAAAAACAGTAACATAAAACTAGTTTAAAGTGATTAGTCTTAATGTTGAGTCTAAATTAGTCCTAATCCTGAAAGGATATACAGACATCTTCTGCTGTTTGCCTTTTACCTTAATATCGCTGAATGCAGCTTAACCACACTGCGCTCCAGTTAAGGAGTCACACATGCAGCAATGTTTCCAGGATGCCCCTAAAATCTCCTGACAGTGCCTTCCATACTTAAAGTTGTGATAATCCAGAGGTTGCTTTGAGAAATAATCTACTTTACCATCCTGCAACAGATGCTACTTGTTCTGCACAGTCTAAATGTCCCATGCTTATTCCCACAGAATCTTGTCACTGATTACAAATAAAGATAATAAAGAGACATCAGCTCCACAGTATTAAATTTTGCATCAAGATTTATGTTTACGGAGTCTGTAGAGATATTTATCTGGTCACAGTGGCCCAAGCTGTGCATACAGAGGGTTTGTATAAAAGGGCTTGATTTGGTAGGTTATAGTTTACCTGTTGGGGAGAGTTTGTATGTTTGCAGTCACATATGTTTGGCCTCAGAGGGACACGGTAGTTAGGTGCGGCAGGTAGACGATGACGTCACACGCTGCTTTACCCCACGGACGTAGTTTTTCGCTGCAGCACTAGCATTCAGTGCAGGTTGAGGTTCGGCTACGTTGGTAAATGAGCCCGTGAGCGGCTTAAAGAGACATTTATAGGAGTGTCCGTGCGTCTATTATACGGGCGCTCGGGGTTGCAGAAAGTGTTAGTTATAATGTATGGTTGGATGTTAGCTTGTTAGCTGGTAATGAATATGTAGACTATAACTTCCCTTATATTTGGGGAATGTTCCTGTCATATAAGTATGATAGTTTATTTCTTGCTGGTTCTTATAGATGTGCATCTGATATTTCAATTGTTAGTTTGAACAAATGTATTTGTCTGATAGATTCCAGTTTGTTCATCTAAATGATAAATCATCTTCACTCTCAAGGGTTACTTGTGGAGTTCCACAGGGTTCTGTCCTTGGACCAATTCTTTTCACCATATATATGCTTCCAATTGGTAGAATCATTAGACAGCATGGGATAAATTTCCACAGCTATGCCGATGATACACAACTATATTTATCCATAAATCCTGATGAACCCAGTCAGTTAGGTAGATTACAGGCATGTCTGGAAGACATAAAAGCATGGATGACCCTAAACTTTTTGCTTTTAAATTCTGACAAGACAGAAGTTGCTGTCTTTGGACCAGAAGTTCTTAAACAGAAACTGATTAGTCAATCACTTCATCTGGATGGCATTAAATTGGCCCCCAGTAATAACGTAAAGAACCTCGGCGTTATTTTTGACCAAGACTTGACATTTAAATCCCATATTAAACAGGTTTCTAGGATTTCTTTCTTTCACCTCCGGAATATTGCTAAAATTAGAAACATCCTTTTCCAGGAGTGATGCTGAGAAACTAGTCCATGCATTTGTTACCTCAAGGCTGGACTACTGTAATTCTTTACTATCAGGAAGTCCACAAAATGCCATTAAAAGCCTTCAGTTGACCCAAAATGCGGCAGCAAGAGTTCTGATGAATATTAAAAAGAGAGATCACATTTCTCCTGTTTTAGCTTCCATTCATTGGCTCCCTGTTAAATCCAGAATAGAATTTAAGATCCTTCTTCTTACATACAAAGCCCTTAATAACCAAGCTCCATCATACATCAGAGATCTAATTGTTCCATATTTTCCTAAAAGAGCACTTCGCTCTCAGACTGCAGGTTTACTTGTAGTTCCTAGGATCTCTAAAAGTAGAATGGGAGGCAGATCTTTTAGTTATCAGGCTCCTCTCCTGTGGAACCAGCTCCCAGCTTTAGTCCGTGAGGCAGACACTCTGTTTACTTTTAAGGCCAGGCTTAAAACTTTCCTTTTTGATAAAGCTTATAGTTAGAGTGGCTTAGGTCATCCTGAGCTATCTCTGTAGTTATGCTGCTATAGGCTTAGACTGCTGGAGGACAGACTTACCAATTTTCTTCACTCTGCTACTTCCTTTTCTCCTACTACTCTCCAGTTGTATTACAGTACATTCTGTTATTTCGACTGTTAACTTTGTTTTCTCTCAGTGTTTTTCTCCCCATAGAAGATATACCTGGTCTGGTATCCTGCTTGGCTGCAATGCCCTGTTGGACGGGGGGCATCGACTGGGATGATCCTCTCAGTAACTGAACATCCGCTGTGTCCTGTTATCAACTTTTTACTTTCCGTAACATAGAAATTACTCTTATACCAGATCTTCTGTTCCTTCTGTGTTCTGCTCTGTCTTCTCAAACCCCCAGACGGTCGTGGCAGATGGCCGCTCCTACTGAGCCTGGTTCTGTTGGAGGTTTCTTCCTGTTAAAGGGGAGTTTTTCCTCTCCACTGTCGCTACATGCTTGCTCAGTATGAGGGATTGCTGAAGGATTGCTGTGGTTGAAAATCTGCCCAACCTCACGCCAATGACTGACGCAATCTACTGGGATTCCTTAAATAGGAAACTTTTTAACTGATTGGAATGTTTGTATAAATGTATTGAAATAACTTCTTGTTAAGTGCCTTGAGATGACATCTGTTGTGAATTGGCGCTATATAAATAAACTGAAAAAAACTGAATGTATCAGAAATAATCAGAGACTTATTCAGCATGTTTGTAAGAAGGGTATTATTTTCTATGCAGTACAGGTAGTAGACATGTCTTGGAATATTAGAATATTCAGTTTGGTATGTTTATTTACAGGAAACCACGTATACTCCTACAACCTCTTCCCTGTACTGCTTCAGTTAAGCAAATCTGCCTCAGTGTTGGATCTTGTACTCAAACTATATAAAGAAAAGGAGTTCAAACAACCAAGTCAAGCCTGGTTATTCATCTGTCACCTGCTCATTGAGACTGTCATTGGTTATCCCTCATCCAGACCTAAATAGTGTTCTGGTCGACACTCGTGGTTGAAAGTAGATATAAACTTGACATCAGCAGGTCCTACACCTATCTCCACCTTATCTACACAACAGGGTTGATGGTACATTTTGACACCCATTCATAGGCAGATGAAGGATGGATTTTATTTTAACATCCAGCAACACTCCAAGCATTGTGGACGCCATGAAACATATTCCAAACAGACCCCCACACACTTTGCATCACAGCCAGCTCTGAGTCACCCTGACATCTAAGCTGATAAAACCCCATCTCTGCTTCCTTTGACAACAGTATCTGCTTGTAATCTGCCTGGTCAAACTGTCTCAGAGCATGAGTGGCAATGCGGTCTCAGTCTGTGGTGGCGGGTGAAACCATCCCATTGTGTGGAAGCTCTGGACCAGCCGAGGTGTCCTCTCAGTCACATCAAAAGAGCTTCCTCTGGCACTGTGGAGGAGCCCATCGCCCCTGGACCTACTCGTTATTACATGCGAGGGGGGACTTGTGATCTTTTTAATTATTCTGCACTTCATTTCTATCCCCCATTCAAAAACGCAACATGAGAATTGATTGCCTCACAGATCCATCTTTATAATCTCCCCCCAGGTCCATAAATTATCCAACTTTGGGGCAGAGAAGAGGACCTGTGCAGAGTCAGGCAGTTCCTTTTCACAGCATAGCAGAGCAACGTTGTGCAGAGTGCCGTTGGTAGCCAAGTGGAATGAGGGGGGTGCAACACTGAATGGGACTGCTCTTTTGCTCGTGAGGGGAAAAAAAAGTACACTTGTTATCTTGTGAACCCTCAAACATGTAAGATAGGAATCTCTTGAATGTCAGCGACAGAAATGGAATTAACAAGAGATCTTTTTATTGTCGCAGAAGGTCATTAGGCTGCCAATCTGGGTAATTATGGAAATGATCTCCCCAGCTCTTTGGAATGTTTTCCTGCTTCCATAAGGACTTGAAAGTGTCCAATCAGCCTCTCTCGTGGGAAAGTTCAGCCATAACTGCAAGTGTACCAGCAAAATCAAATTAAGCAAAGAGATTTCATTAGTATTTATAGCCCCGAGGCATTTGTAAAAGTATGGCTCAGTGGAGTGATGTGGAACTGTTGAGGGGAGAATTATTGCCAAATGACAAAGGCCATACCTAGAAGACATACACATGGATAATGAATAGGAGGCATTGATTGCATCTGCAATGGGGATTCTTGAGAGATTGTAAAATATTGATGCTTGTGTAGCTGACTTTAGACTTCAAGCTTGGGTTTTAGGGTGCTAACTTTCTTTGAGTGTTAACCTTGTTTACATTCTTAACTTTACTATCTATATATCTTGCATTTCAATAAGTATATCAGCTAAATAAGTGGTCGGAGCTATAAGATGATACTAAGTAAAAGGTCTGAAATAAAGTATTGCCCAATGCAATTTAAGCCCGTTCATATGTATTGTTCTGGCCATTAGTTAGTGTCATTATAATAAATTTTTGATTATATAAATGAACAAAAGCATTTCAAATAATTGGAATAGTAGCGGTTGCTATTTGTTTTAACAATTAAAAAGGAAAAAATCATGCTTAAATGCAAGCTAAAATAAAAGTATTCATGAATAACATGTACAGGGGATATCTTGAGGAACCAGTTCCAGTACATCACACTTTAATGAATGAAATTAGGTCTAGCGAGTATGCACAGATGCAAAGAACATAAATACATTTCATTCTGTGGTGTTAATTAATAGTGTCTTGAAAAGTATTTAAAACCCTTTAAACTTTTCGAGATTATGTTATTGGGGCAAAACTAACACATGGAAGAAGGTACTCTGGTCAGATGTAACAAAGTGTTTGGTCTTCATGCAAAACACCATGTGTGGTGGAAAACGGACAGTCTGGACTGAAGACATCATGCCCACCATAAAACATGGTGGTGGCAGCATCATATGTTTTTGGCAAGACAAGGAAACTGGTCAGAGTTGTTAGGAAGATGGATGGTGCTAAATATACGGCCCATTCAAGAAAAAAACCTGAGGCTGCAAAACTCTTGAGACTGTGATGAAGGATTAACTTCCAGCCAGACAACAATCCAAAATATACAGTTAAAATATACAGAGCTGCAATAGAACGGTTTAAAGTATTTTTATCTGATAGAATGACTAAAACTATTTCAGAATCTCTGTCAGTGCTTGAGCACTGGTGCTCATTCAATGTGACTGAGCTTGAAATATTTTGTAAAAGGGTGATTCTAAAACGTATTCACACAGTATGCAGGCACCACTTTCATATTATTTTTCATTTCTAAACAAAATATATAAAGCAATGAAAAAAATGAAAATCAAGTATCATTTTTCTTCTCCTTCACAACCCCACTCTATTTTGTGTTGGCCTGTCATAGTTCTTGACAACTGAACAATTTCTTATTGACGTTTGTAGTAATGCAGATTAACCATATTATTCCTCAAATGAATATTTTCCCTACAGATAAATTATAATGAAGTGCAGATCTCTGAGTTAAAGAGAGGATACAAACAATAAATACAATCATTTTCACCCTTATTGTCCCATATTGCCCAAAATGATGTGCATATGACTATTGTTATTGCATTATGTGTCATAATTCAAATGGAAAACCAGAACAAATCAGCATATGAAATATCAGCTAGCCTTACAAGACACTGTGGGATGGCAATGCACCTCTTTAAAGCATATCACATTTTAGACTGATGCCATTTTTGCCATTATCTCATTATGCTAAACAAGCGCATTTGGTCTGGATATATTTCATAAATAAAAAATTACAGTCCAGGACAATTCTAAATAGGACACTTTGAAGAGAAAAATGTCATTTCTTGAGCACATTTTTATATTTACCATGGAAATAAACTCAACAAAATGAAAAGGGTCTGTGTCAAATGTATTCACCTATTGTGTAAAATAAAGGCACTTCATTGCTGTGCTCTGTGAAATGAAACTAGAGTGATGTGCAATAAAGTGTACCACCTGATTTGAATCATTGAGTCTATTCAGTCTACTTAACCTCTGTGTAATTGACAATTTAGAGGTGCTATCCCTAATTTCAAGAGACAGCACCATGACTTTGATAAGGATGTGCACTTCCCCATTGCAATAACAGACAAGGACACTTTTATAAAGCAAATAAGAGATCGTGTGGAAAGTGTTGCTTTAGATCTAATAACAAAAGCCTCCATGAAAATATGATTACTTGTAATGCGAGAACAGTAGTCTATTTATTGAGATATTGCTGCTTTTGGCATAATTTCACCAAACAATGAAACCTCTACATCCAAACTTGTTTCCCTGCCAAGCCCAAACCTTTTGCCTCTTCCTCATCTTCTGCAATAATTGGGTTCGACAAGAGGTAAAGTGTCTCAGAGTGGAACCTGACAGATTAGGTGAAGGAACATTATTATGGGTACAGGGCAGGCAAATGCAGAAGGTAATTTACTGTGATGTTATATATAAGTGTATGCATCAATAGGCAGAGGATATTGAGTTCAAGGGTCATGCTGAATCAAAGTTCCCTTTCAACCTGGTTGATATGCAAACATGAATGTCTGCAGGGTTTACATTTTCATGCGGTAACCTTCTTGAGGAAGAGCGCTTGTTGGGGTTGTTTCTTTCTTCTTTTTTGTACAAATAAACTCTCCTCCTAATGTCGTTTTAAGATTAACCAACTTTTCGTGATTTGGTGCGAAAATAAGCAACATATTCATAATTTTATGTAATAATTCGACTCTTTTTTTAAATTAAGAAATCATATAAGCAATTTATGTTGTTGATCGATCAGTCTCGGCTGTGTTATTAAGACGGGGATTTGCGATCTTTTCACGCACGCCGCGTGTTGGCGCAAAAGCCGGACTGCGCGTGTTTTGACTGCGAGTAAAAGGCCAGCGGCCGGGCCAGTTCGCAGCTGCTTGCGGCCTTAATCGACCTCATGCGTGCGCTCACACAACAACGACAATATTCCGATCACTTTCAGCTATACCTTTTGAATGACAAAGAGCTACAAACTGAATGACACTGCGAGTATTTAACAAGTGCACATTAGCATGATAATGCCCGGCTGCGTTTAGCTGGAGGTGTCATTTTCCCACCAGCAGCAGCAGTGGCAACAGCAGATGAAAATCCTCAAAGTTTGATGCAGGTCTGTCCCCTCCCAGTGGTCTTCTCGCTGCCGGGGTTTGTCCTGGTGGGGTGGTCCAACGATGGACAAGTAAAACTAAACAACTAAAAGGCAGACAAATAAATTGACTGGCGTTGAAATTAAATTATTTTAATGAAAATCAAATCCAAAAGATGATTTACTTTTCCTTCAAGAGTGATCTTTTTAAAGTTCATACAAATGTAGACTATATTTGACAGATTAAAAAACTTTACTTTTTTTTTTTATTTGTATCGCATTTCAGAAGTCTATAGGATCAAAATGACACACAAATTAATGTATGAAATATTTATCTTTTTACGTATGCATGCAATTACAGAAGCATGACATGATGTATACAGAATTTGTGAAAGCTTTGTTATTTTATTGGTATGAGTGATCTGGGGTCCTTCAAACATTAAAATATAAATTGTAGGCTGGCCCTTTAAATCAAGCCACTGAAAGACTACATTTATTGAAGAGGATAAAAAAAATTGTACCAGCCAATTATCTAAAAACGCATTTCAAAAGCATGTGGACAGAAAAAAAAATATTTTGTTTATATTAACTTTAACCCAAAACACAAATACGCTTAGTAAACAAAAATTAAAAAGAAAAGGAGCACATGAGTCCTGCATCGGGAGCAGAGAATACAGATCTGCTGCGTTTTACAAGATATCGACAACAAACATTTGAAAAGATGGGCCTTCCCAACAAACACCGCGTGGCTCAACGTCAGGCCCTCCATCGGTTCTCCGATGCGAGGGTCGCACATCCAGCAGGAGGAGGGCTTAAAGATGAGCTCCGTCATTTTGTTTGACTCACAGCCTGATGGAGTAGACTCTGTGGGAGAAGCTGAAAATTGTGATTTCCCAAAAAATCAAAGAGGGGAGAGTGGGGTTGGGGTACCATACCTTCATCTCTCAGACTGGGATCCACAAAATCCACATTGCCCGGATGCGAAACGTTCAATTTATGGGACAAAAACAAATTCCATCATATGTCTCTTCCATTTTTTTGTTAGCAGCAGTTTGAGATTTTTGTTTGTTATTAAAACTGACAGGGTGAAGATTTTGCTGCTGGTGTAAAATAATTAGCATAATTACAGACGCGCCAACAATGCATTGATTTATCATATCTGTGTAATATAGCGGCATCCCTCAGATGGACTCTGACCTAATTAATTGAGCTGAATACGTCCAGGAATGTCGTGTATTTTGCATATTATGAAAAAAAAATGGCAGAACCCTCTTAGTGAATATAGAAAAACGTTGTTTAAATGTGCACAAAATAATTTAGCAAACAAGCTTTTAAGATTTGTGTTTGTGTTGCTGACTCTCCTTTTTAAAACTGTCATAGGCTATTCATCCCCAAAGCAGCTAAAGATTTGCAAAAAAATAAATAAATTAGAATGAGCTCTTTTTAACCTTTATTGAGCCTAAAATTCCTCTGAGCAAACACTGAGTTGCTATAGCTTCTGCAGGTGACCCTGACCTCTGATTCCAGCTCCGCAGATATGACCTAAAGGGGAGAGGGAAAATATATTCATCAAAGTTCACCAGAGCATCACATTATTATTATGATCACAATTATTTGTTATACCAGCGACCTTGGTGGTAGTTTTTCCAACGCTGTTTCCATCACCTGAGCTGCTGCTGCATCTCCTGTGTGTCCCTCCCAACGGTTTCATTGAGGAGCAAGATGGCTTATTATACTAAAAGGTTTTTGTCGCGCTAAGCCGTGCATGTGTGCTTAAAACGCACATTTCATTAACAAACTGCGGAGGTATATAAGCGGATTCATGAGGCTTCAAAAGATCACTGGAAGGACGGGTTTAGAAGACCCCCCCCTCCCTCACTCTGTGCTGTGGCAGTGAGCTTTTATCAGTGGGTAGATATACACTGCCTGTCATATATATATATATATATATATATATATATATATATATATATATATATATATATATATATATATATATATATATATATATATATATATATATATACAGAGCCAAGCCAAGATTTTATATGGCCCGGGGCCCCTTAGTGCCCCAATTCACCTTATTTATTGAATAACTGAAGTTTGAAAAGAGGGAAAGATTGGACTGAAGGGTTATTAATTCGTTGATCGGCATGCATGAATTTAGACTAAGCTGCAAGTACAACAGAAATTATTATTATTAGCAACATTTAATTAAACTATCAACTTAATTGCGTGATGCCTTATGCTGAAATAACTAGCTATCTGATTATAACTAGTGCTATTGTTGGTTATGTTCAAAGTTGAATAAATATATATTTTTTATTTTGTTATATTCTGATTTTTATTTTAATTACACAAAGTGATTAAATAGGCCCACCTGCAAATCCTTTATCTAACTATATTTTATTTAAAGCCTTGCGATATTATAAAGTTCTGCAGTGTTACTAAAAGCATTAACACGTGCTAAAAAAAACAGAACAAAAAAACATGTTCTTTGAAATATTTTCGGAAAAAGAATAGATCTTAAATCTGCTTCAATTTCATTTAGAAAAGCAGCAACCAAATGAGCGATTTCTTAAACTCACACACGCGCGCCGCTGATGAGCAGGATGAAAGTTGACGCGGACTCCGGTTTCATCTGCTAAGTAGTCCGTATTGACGGACCTTCGGATCTCAGGTCAGCGGAAGATTAAACGCAAGGCCAGGCTAATCGGAAGTCGTGTTTCCGTTCCTTTGACCCGTACGCCCGTTATTAATGATAGCGTCTGATTAATCCCGCTTTTATCCCGCACTGCAGCCAAGGTGTCACAGCGAGACGCGTCTCTGTGCACTGCTGCTATATGATCAGATGTCCACTGAGCAACAGCCAAAGGAAGAAGAAAAAAGGGAAAAACATTTTTTTATTATTTTTGATTTATTCTGTTTTCTAATTTAAACTCTGTAAATAATTAACACGAATTGGTAAACAAAAGCGAATTGGACTTATTAATAATTATAATGATAATAATTCTAAAAATTATCAATCAAATGAACAATTTAGGTCAATCCTGTGTAAGCATAACTAACTTAAAACAGAATTTAGGCAAAATAAAAGGATTCTGTTATTTTTACATTCCTTTTATATTAATTGAAAATAACAAGTTCCCTAATTTTAATTACAGATAAATCCCCTTAATCTCCCTTTGCGGTAAAAACAAAAACAAAAATCTATTTTTTTTTTATTTCCAGTTCTATACCTTTCTCTTTAGCATGCAAACTCTGCGTCAATTATTCTAAATATTAGCGCCGAAACAAAAAGATCTCGTTGTTTTCCCAAACCCAACCATCAAGCCTTTAGCGCTCAGCTCCAAGACTGTGAATAAAAAATGCCTCCTTTGCATTCACCCGCTGCCTACATTTCCTAGTTTTTTTTCAAATGCAAACACATACAATGATCAGGGTCGTTTGCACCTCTTCCAAACTCTTAAGGATATGCGTTCCTCTCCCCCAACATTCATGGTCGATGCTGCAGCAGCTGCTTCTTCACGCTCTTCCCGCTAATCCTGCAGGAGTAAAAACACTTGGAAGTGATGTTTTGTATTCGCACATGATATTTTCTCAGCGGGATCCATAATACTGCAAACATAAAGTGGCACATCACAGCCTCACAACGGACGAAAAAAAAAAGAAGAAGAAGCAGCAGTAATATGCACAGTTTAAAAAAATAAACCTCCTCATGCACAATTTCACAGTTTAAAAGGTAAAACACACTCAAAACTCAGTCAAGCAGATTCCTTAAACTTAGCTGTCGCTGTTACCGCTCTGCAGCTGTCAACACAGTTCGAATTAGCAAAAGTTAAAGGTTGTTTTTGCGTTAGAGCGCATCAGATCTTTCAATCATGCTGGCCAATTTCACCCCCCCCCCCCCTCCTCATCCTCATCCTCCGCAACCGTTAAATGGTCTATGACGGACGAACACAGAAGATCAGCGGAAAGCAGCGCTGCTGATGTCCCATTGTTGACAAATCAACGAAACAACTCCAGTTTGCATGGTTTAACGGAGAGCGGAGAGGCTTTGGAAGCGAAGGAGAGATGAGAGGTGTGTGTGTGTGTGTGTGGGGGGGGGGGGGGGGGGGGTGTGGCGTCACCGAACCACGTGTCCAGCTCCGATAGTATATCTTATAGAAGGGGGAAAGTAATTTATCAGTCAGTCCGGTTAAAAAGCTCCGGCCTTTTTTCTAAAAGCGGTATGTGTCATTTCGACTCGGCTTGCCAAATATCGCTGGTTTAGGACGCGGGCAGAGGAGAGACGCCAGAGCGCAAAAGACAAAAAAAAAAAAAGTTGCGCTTTCTCTCCAAACAACTTCTGAGGCAATACGCACCGCTCTGCAGGCCTGTTAACTTACAGAGCGGGGAATATTTCTTGAAGTTTGAAGTTTTGCACACCTCTAGATCGTTGGAGCGCCGATTTTTGCCCAGCAGAGCCCCGGAGTGCGCGCCCTGGCCGATGCACAGCTGTTTTCACTGCTCTTGGTTGGTTTTTTTTCCTCCTCATATTTTTCACAATCAAGTGTGAGTAAGCTGTGAGATGACCCTCTCTGGAGGCAGCGATCGAGCCAGCGACATGTCCGGCCAAACTGTGCTCACAGCCGAGGACGTGGATATCGATGTGGTGGGCGAAGGAGACGATGAGGGCATGGAGAGGGTGGACAGCGACTGCGACAGCCCGGGGGGAGGCAGCATCCTGCACGGCTTTCGAGGAGAACCGGCCGACGATGACTTGGAGGACGAGATCGAGGTGGAGAAGGAGGAGATGAGGTCCGGAGGAGGGAGCCCGTGCTGTGAGAGCTCCGGGGAAGGAGAGCTGGGCGCAGGGAAAGGAGAGGGACACGACCAGAGCGCGGCCCCGGGAGGAGCGATCCAAAAGCCCAAAAGCAGTTTGGTGAAACCGCCTTACTCCTACATCGCCCTCATCACCATGGCTATCCTCCAGAGCCCGCAGAAAAAGCTCACCCTCAGCGGGATCTGCGAGTTCATCAGCAACCGCTTCCCGTATTACCGGGAGAAGTTCCCGGCGTGGCAGAACTCCATCCGGCACAACTTGTCTCTAAACGACTGCTTCGTGAAAATCCCCCGGGAGCCCGGAAACCCCGGAAAGGGCAACTACTGGACCCTGGACCCGGCTTCAGAGGACATGTTCGACAACGGCAGCTTCCTCAGGAGGAGGAAAAGGTTCAAGAGAGTTCAGCCGGACGTGCTCAGGGATCAGACCGCACTCATGATGCAGAGTTTCGGGGCGTACAGCCTCGGAGGCCCCTACGGGAGGCACTACGGTATCCACCCGGCTGCGTATTCCCACCCGGCGGCTTTGCAGTACCCGTACATCCCACCTGTGGGTCCCATGCTCCCGCCGGGTGTCCCCCTGTTGCCCTCGGCGGAGCTCAACAGAAAGGCGTTCAACGCTCAGCTGAGCCCGAGCCTCCAGCTGCATCTCAACAGCCTGAGCACGGCGTCCATGATCAAATCCGAGCCGTCAAACAGGCCGTCCTTCAGCATAGAGAACATCATCGGGGTGTCCAGCTCGTCGTCCGTCACGCCGGGCGCCGCCCAGGCTTTCCTGCGGCCTCCGGTCACCGTTCAGTCGGCGCTGCTGAGCGCGCAGTCCCTCTCCCTGACCCGGACCTCGGCCGCGATCGCTCCCATCCTCAGCGTCCCTTCAAATATTATTTCTGGACACGTTTTACCGTCAGCGACGGCGGCAGCGGTGTCCAAATGGCCCGCACAGTGACTCACAACCAAGAAAGAAAAACTCTTATTTTTTTTATAGAGACTTTATCACTGGGAGGCGTGATGAGCACAAATCAATAGGCAGCACTGGACTGTAAAGCCATGAAAAAGACTCTTGAAATACAGAGAAATAAGACAAATGAAAATAAAAGGAAAGTATTTCTGTACAGGTAAAATTTGTAAATATTTGTAAAAACAAACAAAAAAAGAATAATTTTACCCGTTTGACTTTTATCTGTCCTTTGTTCCTGTTTTAGAACTGTGATAATTATTTTTGATTTTTTTTCTATTGGAGGCTCGACTTTACACATTTCATACAAGACACGAACAAGTGCAAAACGACTGTTTATAATAATAATAATTAATAATAATAATAATAATAATAAAAACAAATATATGTAATTCTATGTAGTTATTTGGTGTTGTAAACTGAAATTATTTGTAAATAAATTTATGAAAAAGATAAAACTATTTTCATTTTTTTAAAACATTTTACAAATATTTGACATATGTTCGAAGAAATTCGTATGAGAGATTATAATTAAATAACAACACAGAAAAATGTGTAATTTTGACCAAATATTGGGAATAAATATTCGTTTCCGTTTTGGTTTATTAAAAAAACTATTTGCAGTAAATTTACCAGCATAGCCTATATACTTTTTATAAATCAATATTTGTAACTAATATTTTATTTTCCATGTTCGTTAAGACTCATTATGGTCATAATGTATAATTTACCAGCTGATACTGGAGAATAGCAACAATGGCACAACTCTTTTTATCAAAGTTGTCAGCCCCAATTTTTTTTCACAGCTTGTAGACTTACTGCACTTTTAACGCTTCAGTTAATTTTTCAACTATATATATTTTAAAATGTTATCAATTTATTTGACAAAAGCCGCAATAAGTCTATTCAATTATTCAGATGTGTCATAGAAAAGGATTAATATATTATTAGCCAAATAATTTTGGCGCCAAAAATCAATAATCAGCCAATACAAAATAAAGTAAAATCAATATATATATATATATATATTTTTTTATCAGCATTTAAAACAGCAGAATATGTGTTGGATATCATTTTATAACACATAAGTAGCCTATATGGAACAAAAAGGGGTTTTCCAGTTTTCCAGCCAACGATCATCGGCCGTGGTCACAGTTTAGACACATTTTCATCTCCCATCACATCACAGTCGGATCATCTTACAGAATATTCTGCGGCTTGGCCACCATAAAGGTAACAGTTTCGCAGTTGTGTCTGGCTAATCGCTTTTACACAAACAGCAAATGGCGAGTGTGTGTGTGTGTGTGTGTGTGTGTGTGTGTGTGTGTGTGTGTGTGTGTGTGTGTGTGTGTGTGTGTGTGTGTGTGTGTGTGTGTGTGCATGTGTGTGTGTGTGTGTGTGTGTGTGTGTGAGAGAGAGAGAGGGGGCTTTTCAGGCGCTATATTTATCCGATCCCCATGGGAAAAGGGAAAGGACTTCTCTTTCTGCCTCCGTTCCCCCACAGACAGCCAAGATGGTGCTGCTGATGAAAAGGGTTTCATCAAATTATTTATTCTGACGGGATTCATTCACTCGCTTTGGTCACATTTATGCATGTGGCAATATAGAAAATACACATAGTGTTTGTCTTGTGGCTTCCTATTGGCTGCTCATCGATTGGAATCACCGTAAGCTTCACAAAACAATCAAGGTGGAAACAGGGAAGAGTCATAGGCTACGCGTGTTCTCTTGAATATTTTACCCTTTGATGGTAATTCCTAGAACTTAACCATAAAATAACGAATTTGTAAAGAACTAGAAGAAGAAAATTATGATGTTTATTTCAGGGTCTTAAAACGTATAGATTTCGAAAATTTAGTTAAAGATGAACGTAAAGTAGCTCATTGGGTTTTTTTGTTAGTTTTTTATTTAAGATGTTAACTCTTTGACAACAATACAGATTTTTATACAATCGCAACAAGTCTAGGTTTAGCTCTATTTTATCTGTGGTTTTGAGACACGCGAGAGAAAAGGCGTATTGTTGCTTGTAAAGCAAACTCAGCCTCTGAAGTGAGAAAAATAAAACCCTAATATTCAGATGGGGGGAGAATGCCCGCAGGACAAGTTGAACGCATAGTCAATCTTTTAAGTTGGACGTCGCTCTGGTGATGCAGAAGGCTGGAAACACTTTAAAACAGAGGTTTAAGCCCCTAGAGGGCGCTGATCAGCACCTGGAGCTTCTAATTAAGGAAATAACAGAGATGTTTGTGTAATCTTATCTAATATTGCTTTAACCCTCCAATCCATGTAATTAATCTTTTATGCTACTCGAATACGAAAGACATAAAATAATGCCAACCAATCCCTTACATTAATCAAATGTAGTTATTGAGGAACATAATTTTAGGTGGTAAACCAACACAAAGTAGGCTATAGTGTGTAGTTGTGAATAGGAACAGAAATGATGCAGGGATTTTTACATTTTTTTTTACTAATAAAAATCTAAAAAGGTTGGTGTGCATTTGTATTCTGACACCTCTATATAAAATACAGTACGACTAGCTGTCTCCAGAGCTGAGCAAGTAGAATAATAACTATCAACTATGCTTTCTACAAATTTGGCTTTTATGAAAGAGTGGCAAGAAAAAATATTTTCAAGACAACAATTTTATGGTGAAACATGGTAGTGGCAGCATCATACTGTAGGGGTGCTTTTCTTTAGCAGAGACAGAGAAGCAGGTCGGAGGATGTTAGAGGTGGCAGAAGATTTTAGACGGAGAAAGAGGTTCTCTTTGCAGCAGAACAACTAAATATACAACCAGCTCTTTAATGGAATGTGGCAGATCAGGGTTCTCCAAAGTGCAGCCTGGGGCCATTTGTGGCCCTCAGAATGATTTTGAGCAATCTCCCCCACCTCCAGATTCAATTTAAGAATGGTTTGAATTTGATTGACCAGCATAGGCAGTTCATAAATTGCAGCAATCACCTTTGAAAAAACAGTGAGCCATATCCTGTTGTTGTCGCTAAGATTAGCCAATGACAATTGACCCTTAAATATCAAAAATTATATACCTGTCTTTTTAACAAGTGCAAGAACCTTTTTATATTTTGGATCTAACATTAAGTATTTCAATCCACGGATACATTTCTATCAAAATCAGACTACTTTGTTAATTCCTTAAGTATTCCATGTTTAGTTTATTGCTGAACACGTAAAAGTGTGTGTGGAAGACAAGGTGGGGGGTCATAATAAAATAAGCATTTATATTTAAAATAAAATTTTCTTTGAGTACTTTTAACTTCACAATTTCCGCTAACATTGCAAAAAGTTTGGACACCACTGGTATAGATCAAAGCATTTGTTAGAATGTTAGAATGGCCCAGTCAAAAACCAGATCTACATCCGATTGAAAATTGCAGATGCTCCCCATTGTGATCTTGGTTTTACAGAGATAAAAGTAGGGAAGTAAAATATCTCAGTTTCTAAACCCCAAAATACTTTTTCAATTGTAAACATAGCTAAAGGTGGTTCAAAAGTATTGACTCAGACAAATATACAAATGCACACTTTTCATACTTTTCTTTGTAAAAATAAATAAATACATGCATTGAATAAATGCATTGAGGTTTTTGGTAGTAACAGGACATAGTGTGTAAAGTTCAAAGGGTATGAATGCTTTGCAAGGTTTTATACCTATAACATCAATTTTGGATGATATTTGACATTGCTCCACCACAAGGTAGGAACATTCCATGAGCAAAAACAGATCTTTACTTTAATAAGGTAAAGTCAATCTTATGCTACAATATGCTTCTAATTAGTTATTGTATGTTGATCAGAATCTGACAAGCCTTTTGGATTACACGCCCAGAAATACAATCTGAATAACCACTGATACAGCTGCACATCAAACCCTAAGGCAAACAATGATGTTGAAACCTTTACGTTTGACTAAACATACAATTACTTCTACTGCCACTGTTTAACAACCTGTGGTGAACCTTTTAATAATACCTGCTTAACAAATAGTTTATGGGCCCGAACTTTCCTGTTTGCTTTTTAAATGCTCAATGTTGTCATTTTAGAAAATCTTTTGACCTGCCACATTGGCATAAGTGTTTGTTTGTTTGTTTTTTATATGGAAATGGATGTCAGCTGTATATTAACTGGGACACCAATGAATTAAAAGAGTTATGAAGACTGGATCAGAACCACATTCTGTTTTAAAACTAGGAGTATCAAGAATTAGACTACATTTCTAAAACATTCAAGCTAAAAAAATTTAGCTGCAAACTGATTGTGCTATTTGTTTTTAACAATTATCATATTTACCCTGCAAAGTAGGCGTGGGCTTGTATGAGATTATTACAGTGTAACTTTTAGAAAAATGTAATGATTACATGGTATTAGCACAACATTTTAAAAAAGCATAACAAAATCTAAGATTGTTTTTATTTTTAAACAAAAATGCTAAAATTGTTCCAACTTCTGCTAAAAATACAGCATATTTCAAGATACAGTTAACTCTTATTATTTTTTCTGTCAGATTTATCTTAGAAGTAATTACAATTTCTTTCTGACTAGATGCATAATTTACCTTTTGGAACGACCGCCCCAGAATCCCTACTTGAATCTGAGAGAGAACCTAGGAAGGGAGCTAAAGATGAGGGTGATGGCGAGGAGGTCTTCCAGTCTCAAAGACTTTCAGCCCATTACCAAAGTACCAGTAGAAACATGCAAAATGCTGTTCAGCAATTATAAGAAGGGCTTGACTGCTGGAATGCCAATAAACATTTTCTCACTGATTATTAGGAATTGTATAAACAGTTTTTGACATTCCCATTTTTGTTACAGTACAAACAGATACATTATTCCTTTTATAAATAATATCCATTTCATTTTTACTATCTATTTAGAGCTGCTTGTCTCATTTCCTACGAAAAATGAACTAATTATAAAACTAAATCTCTTTAATTTTGGGTTTAGCTATATATAATCCTTTTCTATACATGTGTTTAAATTCAGTTTAAATTCATTTTATTTATGTAGTACAAATTTACAATGAATGTCATTTCAAGGCACTTTACAAGACAAATAAATCCAGTTTATATAGTAACATATATTATTAAATCAACTTGATCATATTGATGGATTCACATTCAATCACAAACATTCCACTGTAGTTACAGCATAATGCAGTCAAATTCAGTTCATTATGAAAATTGGTATAGTGTTTTCTATCTAATGAAACCCATACAGAGTGAAAAACCTTGCAGCAACCAGACCACCTGAATAAAAAAGGTGGTGACAGCAGACTTGATTGCATAGAATTGTTACTTTTGGAGCAATACCTCATATTAAGTATACATGTGGCGACAGTGAAAAGAAACACGAGTAGCACTACTTCAACCCATTTTTACTCAAGTAAAAGTAAAAAGCAGCCATCCAAAAAGTTACTCAAGTAAGAGTTAAAAATAATATTTGGCGAAAAGACTACTTCAGTACTGAGTAACATCTGATTTAATTTGTTTTAATGGTGTCATCAGACAGACAAAAATATAATCTTATGGGCAAATTCTGGTATTTTGAAGACCAACATTTTAAAAATAATATAACAAAATAATAAAATAAAATAAATTTAAGCAGAAGAAACACTTTTCTGAGTCAGTTTTATTTTCAAGATAATACCAATACTTAGAGTAGGTAATGTACGTATATATATTTTAGAACAAGGTATGATGTTTACTGTATATTCACTTGACCTCGATATGCAACAAGCTCAACAAATTACATTAGAAAAACAAGGTTTTGTTTAGAAGCAGGTGATCTTTTTTAATAAACTGTAGGTGTATGTCTTTGTCTGTTGGATTAAAAAAACATGTTTCTTCCTCATTCAGTGAATTTATTCACAGTGGGTAGAGCATCTAGAAATTTTACTCAAGCAAGAGTAGCGATACTTCATAATAATATTACTCAAGTAAAAGTAAAATGTAGGGTGTAGTACAGTTACTCTTAAAAGTAATTTTTTTCCAAAAACTTACTCGAGTAAATGTAACTGAGTAAATATAATTAGTTACTTCCCATATCTGTTAATTAGTCAGGTAATCTGCTCCACTCATACAATAAAATGAGTTTAAGCTGTATGAAGGCTGTGGTGGTTTTGAAATAGTGACTTTAAAAAAAACTAAATACAAGTAGCCCACCCATGGCAATACTGGAGTGCAAATAGCAAAACCTTGGCCTATGTCATCCTCCACCAGACAATACCGTCCTTTTCTGGGCAGAGAACACAGACAGTAAACGTAGATACATCAGTTGCTGAATATTTAAAAAGGCATAGAGATGGAGCAATAAATGACAAAGTAAAGCTGGCGTGGCCAGACATTAATAACTAATAGGTAGCACTGAGTTATAGGCTGCTGCCGTCGGAATGAAAGTATCATTGCAAATCACCAGTTGTGCGAGGTTATTATTATTTATGCATAATTGATGGCGGAACCACAAGGAACATGTCACACCCAACAAATCCTAACACCTTGGGAACAAGGATGATGGTGTCAACAGAAGAAAAGGTCACACGGAGGAGGAAATGGCCCTGCGGGCTGGGATTTACATTGTGAGGGGAAGATGTACGGTAACATAGCGCCTGTGTACAGAGGGCGTCTGATACTAAACATACAAGGTGGCTAATATTGTCACTGTAATATAACATAATAACCATTCATCTGAAGATGTTTACATTTTAGCCACTGGGACAATATGTATGCAAAGATTTAGTTAAGAATTTTAAGTGTAAGCCATAATTATAACTATGTTCTTACTGATTTATTTATTGTCCACTTTCATTAATCAACACAGAGTCAAAATCATACTGAAGTCTCAAATATATACATACACCCCAACTAATGTTGTCTTAAATTCCCTTTAATAACTTGCACAGAAACCATCCACTTCTGGCTGGATATTTTGCCAGTCTTCTTGACAAAATTGGTGGACATATTTTAAATTGTTAGCTTTAAAGCTTTGACCCAGTTTTTAAGCATAGTGACCACACTTTTTAGTAAACCTGAGGTTTGGCCTTTGAGAAGAACATTCTAGAATTTTAATGTTAGCTTGATTCATTCATCCCAAAGCCAGTTTAAATGTGTGTTTAGGATTATTGCCCTGTTAAAACCCCCAACTCTGTTAAAATTATCTGGCTATTGGGCGAAGTTAACATTAAATAACGTTAAAGAGTTATTTGTCCTTCCATCCATCCATCCACCCATTCATCCATCCATCCATCCATCCATCCATCCATCCATCCGTCCATCCACTTTCTTCTGCTTTTCCGGGGTCGGGTCATGGGGGCAGCAGCTTAAGCAGAGAGACCCAGACTTCCCTCTCCCCAGCCACTTGGGCCAGCTCCTTGGGAGGAATCCCAAGGCGTTCCCAGGCCATCCGAGAAACATAGTCTCTTCAACGTGTCCCAGGTCTTCCTCTGGGCCTCCTCCCAGTGGGATGTGCCTGGAACACCTCACCAGGGAGGCGTCGAGGAGGCATTCTGACCAGATGCCAAAGCTGCCTCAACTGACTCCTCTCGATGGGGAAGAGCAGCCGCCTCAAAAATGGAGGAACATGGCCCGGGACATGTTCGAAGTTCTGCCAGAGGTGAGAGTCCAAGATCCTTCTGACAGAGATTCTGCTAGATGTTCCCAGCAGAACCTTGGGTCTGCCGGGACTCCCCCGCCATCGGAGCCAACTCATCACCAGGTAGTGGTCAGTGGACAGCTCCACCCTTCTCTTCACCCAAGTGTCCAAAACATGCAGCAACAGATCAGATAAAACGACAACAAAGTCGATCTTTGAGCTGCGGCCTAAGGTGTCCTGATTGTCCCTCCTAATTATTCTATCCACTTAATGCAATACACCAATATCTATATTGTTTTGTTTGAGTATAACATATTTCTCCTGATGGCATTAAGCTTGCTAATAAGGACAGCTTCAAATTTGTCCTTGACCATTCTGATCAACTTTCTTTTTGTCTGAAGGGTCTGATATTTAGGCAAGGCAAGGCCATTATATTTGTATGGCACACTTTAAAAAAATACTCATCTGTTTAGAGCTGCCTTTTTGCAATGTTTACATGTATCATATGTTTTGTGTGTGCCTCTTGCTTTATTGTTGTTTTTACTTCATATGCTTTGCCTGTGTTTTACTACTATTTTTATTTTACCCCCTAATCATGTAAAGCACATTGATTTACCTTGTTGTTGACAGTGTGCTATACAAATCAAATTGCCTTGCCTTGCCTTGCCTTGCCTTGCCTTGCCTTGCCTTGCCTTGCCTTGCCTTGCCTTGCCTTGCCTTGCCTTGCCTTGCCTTGCCTTGCCTTGCCTTGCCTTTCAACAACATGGTAATTCAAGGTGCTTTACATGATTAGGAGATGAAGTAAAACAGTAAAGTAAACAGTATAAAGCATACACAGAACATGTGACATGTAAAAGTACATAAAGCATGAAAAACACACAAACTATATGATATATGAAAACATTATTCCAAGACAGCTGTAAACTGATGGGTTTTTAGCCTTGATTTATAGGAACTCAGTTATTCAGTAGCTTTGCAGTCGTCTGTAAGTTTGTTTAGACCTTTGACACAAATAGGTGTTCAAGCAGGATTGTAATGCCATACTCACATTACACATTGATGTATATATTTAAATGTGTATGTGTAATTATGACCATCTGTGAATGAAAGAAAATCCCAAATAAATCAAAAATCGCTCACTGAGTTAAAAATATGAATTTTTTTAAAAGTGTGATATGTCTCCGTGGTAGATCAGTCCCACCAGTTATTGACACTATAGTCCTCAAGGCAACTGTCTGGGGTTCGATTGCCAACCCTGAACCTTTTAGAGCATGTCCTTCTCTCTCTGCTCCTCTTCCTATCCAGCTGCTGATGAATGGAGGGCACAAAAATCTCTAGATAAAAATAGCGTCTTAAATCTGCTATAAAACAGATCACACAAATCATTACCAGACAAAATACAAGGATTAATCAAATTTAGGAAATTATGATTAATTGGTCATCGGTATTTTATAGTTTTTGACAAGACACTATTATTAAAAATTCAAAAGAAGAAAGCTAACTGCCCAAATCAAATTTTCTACATCAGATTTTGCAATTCTCTCTGATTATGACTGGGGGAATAAGCTTGAGTTATGTAAAAGTTTTAGTGGACGGTAAACTAAACCATATCCTTAAAACAGATGTGCCAAAAACATCTGCCGATTTGTTAAATTTTAACACAAGCTGAAACTGTACTTGACAACTTATTTTTATTTTTTTTTAAAGTTAACTCATACATGTGGTCAACTTTTGTTCCAATTTAATGCATTGTGTGTTGAAATTGTGACGTATGATTAGTAGTTGTCTTCAAGAAGCGGGTCTAAAGATG
Source organism: Valencia hispanica (assembly GCA_963556495.2). Taxonomy (NCBI): domain Eukaryota; kingdom Metazoa; phylum Chordata; class Actinopteri; order Cyprinodontiformes; family Valenciidae; genus Valencia; species Valencia hispanica. The sequence continues at coordinate 48,335,937 of OY747705.1, read as the reverse complement.
GTTCAGGGAATAAGGCTCTGTAGACATGACTTAAGCTGAGCAGCGAAGGATTTTATTTAAAACTGCAGCTATCAGACTATCAGAACAACCAAATTTTGAGTAAATCTAGGCCCAATTGTAAAAATCCCCTGTCGATCTTTAGACACATTTTTTATAGTCCTCTAGATGGCACATATACAGTAGGCCTACCATATTATCATATGTTCAAAGTCTTACTTTGAACACTTTCCATATCTGGTCTTCTTTCGCTCTTGTCCTCAACCATCTCCACATGGTGCTGGCATTCATACCCTTCCCCTTTTGATCAGTCCCAGTGTAAGACCTCTGGTTAGAAACATGCAGACCACATTTTCCGGATTTCAAATAACTGTTGCAGGTTGTTTTTTTACTATTTACTGTTTGTTGGTGTATCACATAAAATCCTAATAAAAATATATTAAAGTATTTAGTTACACATGGCATGATGTGAAAAGTTCAAGTGGTATGCGTACTTTTGCAAGGCAGTTATTGTTTTCATTCAACTTATCTGAAAGTATAGGTAGATACTCAAGTTTATTGATTCTTAGTTAACTCACCAGACTGAATTTAAGTTTACTTACAAGCAAACATTTAAAACCAATAATTTATTCATTTTGTTTTGTTTCACAATTTTCCTGTAGTTTCCTGTTTATTGAGAAGTTATGTCATACATTCAGCATAGCAACAATATCAGAATTCAATTTCCTGCACACTTGGCTAGAGAAATGTGTACTTGAATGAATGAATGAATGAATGTTGGAGTATTTAAAATTACTATAGATCCCGTATTGTTGAATGGTGCATTCACGCTATACGGGGGGGCAGAAGGGATAAACTTTTTTATCTATCCTGGTTAAATTAATATGCCAAAGGTATTTAAAGGCTTTTACTCTAAAACCACCTCCCACTTTTTCTATCCTAGAAATCTGCGAAAAATCACATGGTTATTTTTTTATTTTTGCCTTAACATTTGAGCGACAAATTCATTCACGGCTGTTAATTCCAGATTTTAAAACGCATCATCATGCTTCATGGCCACGTCAGAACCCTCTGACCAATGACCGCGTGAAACGAAGCCTTGGTATATGACGTATACGGAAAATGTGCTGCAAAAGAGTCTGAATGAAGCTGTTATTGTCGCTTGTTTCTGAAACAAAGTCTCGTTTTTACCGCTAAGAGTTATGGAAACGTGGAGTTTAGTATCAATCAGCGTTTTACTCGCTGTTGTGGTGAGATGGGGCGTGTCGTTAAACTCATATTCAGGTAGGAGGAGTGCGAAGCTGCCTGTTAACTACACAAACAGTTGGCTGGGTTGTTTCAGTCCAGCTACTTCGATTGTTCTATAAACTATATCCAGGAAGATGTGCAGTATATGAGTTTTTTTTACTAAGAGTATACTAACTGGCTTACATTGCTGTCTATTATTTATTTTTAATTGCTTCCATTCACCACAAGTGGCTTAGCTTCAGCTGAAAGCACAATGATTTCTGTCCAGGTGCAGGGAAGCCTCCCATGTTTGGTGACTATGAAGCCCAAAGACACTGGCAAGAAGTGACCTACAATCTCCCCATACAACAATGGCAAGTTTAAAACAGTCCTGGTGGTCATCGAATCAGAACCCTGATTTGCTCAAGTCAAACCCTTTTTCCCTTGATAACATTTTTGATTTTCTTCAGGTATTTTAACACCTCTGACAATGACTTAAACTACTGGGGTCTTGACTACCCCCCTCTCACCGCCTACCACAGCTGGCTCTGTGCTTATGTGTGAGTAATCTCAATCTTCTATGCATAGGAAATTTAATATAATTTTCAGGTTTTTGTTTTGAAACATTTTATTGATTTTACAAATCAATCATGATCAACAAGATATTTTAAGCCCTTAAATTTAAATTTTTTTTTTTTTTTACTGATTTCTACAAAATAATCCAAATTATGAACATGTAACACAAATTAAGTGAATATACAGTGAGGAACATAAGTATTTGAACACTCTTTGATTTTGCAAGTTCTCCCACTTAGAAATTATGGAGGGGTCTGAAATTCACATTGTAGGTGCATTTCCACTGAGAGACAGCATTTTTTTTTAAAATCAGGAAATCACATTGTCTGATTTTTAAAGAATGTATTTGCATTTTATTGCTGCATATAAGTATTTGAACACCCGGCAATCAGCAAGAATTCTGGCTCTCAAAGACCTGTTACTCTGCCTTTAAAAAGTCTACCTCTACTCCACTTATTCATCTAAATTAGTAGCACCTGTCTGGGCTCGTTAAAGACACCCTCCACCCCACAGTCAGTCAGACTCCAACTACTACCGCGGGCAAGACCAAAGAGATGTTAAAAGACAGCAGAGACAAAATTGTAGACCTCCACAAGGCTGGAAAGGGCTACGGGGCAATTGCCAAGCAGCTTGGTGAAAATAGATCAACTGATGGAGCAATTGTTAGAAAATGGAAGAGGCTAAAGAGGACTGTCAGTCTCTCTCAGACTGGGGCTCCATGCAAGATCTCACCCCGTGGGCTATCACTGATGATAAGAAAGGTGAGGAATCAGCCCAGAACTACACAGGAGGAGCTGGACAATGACATCAATCAATAAATAAAATTTTATTTATAAAAGTGCTTTACAACATTCCTAGATTGCGCAAAGCGCTGGACAGTGATAAAAGCAGGAATAGATGAAAACAAAAAAATAAATAATATATATATATATATATATATATAATTGTTTTTTTATTACACTTGTAAAAGCAAGTCATGTCATTTTAGAATTGACACCATTCTTAAGTATCAAATGCTTCAATTTCGCCTTAAATAAGGATAGGGCCATGATGGAGTGTAATTCAAGAGCCAGAGAGTTCCAACGTTTTGGCCCCACCACTGCGAAAGCATGATCCCCACACTATTTGTATCTGGACCATGGGACCACCAGCAGGTGTTGATCAGAGGAGCGTAGAGTTCTGCTGGGCAGATGAGCTGTCAACATGTTACCCAGATATAATGGTGCAAGGCCATGGATGGCACAAAAAACAAAACAGTAAAATTTTGAACTGGATTCTGAACTGAACGGGGAGCCAGTGTGAAGAGTACAGAACAGGAGTGATATGGTCACGTTTACGGATGCCAGCGAGGAGCCGGACAACAGCACTCTGCACAAGCTGTAGACGGCGCAGAGAGTCCTGATTTAAACCAGTATACAGAGCATTGCAATAGTCCAAGCATGAACTGACAAAGGCATTTATTGTTTTTTTTCCAAGTCACTAGAGCTGAGAAAATGTTTGACTTTAGCCAACAGGCAGGGCTGGAAGAAGCTTGCTCTAATCACAGAATCTTTTTATGAAATTTGAGATGACTGTATCCCGATACAAGGTAGATGATACGACATATTGCGATACTATGAGTAAGACTTTATATTGTGATTTTTAAAACTGAATTTAACTGTAGGAAAACTGCCACAGCATTCTAAACACTCCAACCTGTTTCATAGTTAACACATCCAGTTTTATTACTAGATCAAGTTGTTCCACTGTAATGAAGGTGGTGGAAAAAAGATCACAAATTACCAGTCATATTTTTTTCATTTTACTTCAAAAATAACTGTCTTCATTAACGGTTCCCTTCAAATTCCCCCCCAAAAAATTTAAAACTCGATACACTGCTTTTGAATATCGATATAATATCTTGACACAAAATGTTGTGATATCGATGTATCAATATTTTCTTACATCCCAAATGGGCATGATGTTTTCTTCTATTTCTTCGTAGTCAATTTAATGGAATTCCAGGGGATATTCAGTGCCTTAGAGATTTGTTTATATCCATCCACTGACTTATACTTTTCAACAACCCTTTATCTGATTGGTTTGGAGTGTTCTTTTGTCTCCATGCTGTAGTGATAGCCAGGAATACTGATTAATCCGTAAATGGACCTTTCAGACACAGGTGGCTTTATACTACAATCTCTTGAGACACACTCGCTGCACTCAGGCGATCTCCATTGCACTTATTGTGAGACTACTAGCACCAATTGGCTGGACCTCTGATGAATTAGATCGGTCACTTTGAAAGGGGTGAATATTTATGCAGTTGCTTGTTTTATGTTACATATTTGTATTTTATTGTCTATATTTAGTAGAGATCAGTTTGCCCTTTGACATTAGTTTTATAGTAATTTGTATTTTTGTCAAAAAAGCCATCTTTGGTTTATCATGATTCGTAAAAGCAATAAAACTGGGATATTATAGGCACTGTATTCGCAAAGAAGTTGATACATAATCAGTTCTCACTGTGTTGCTGTGTGTAAATATATGGGATTTAATATGCCTATATGTCTCATTGAAACGGTTAATGTTCAAGTTCAAGCATTGTGTCATTGTTATTTTTCTGTTTTTTATGGAAAAACAAACGTGTACTTAATGTACCACGTTGAAGAAAAGTACACTTTAAAATATGTAAAACATATGATAAAAATGTATTGCCAACAAACTCAAATATACTATATGGTACATATTTCGCAGATTTAAAAAAAGCCCAACAAACTCTTTAAATTGCTTTCTATATTGAAAAAGTTATCAAACAAAAAATGTTTGCTTCAAACTACACAAAGTTTTTTTTTAAAGGGTAGCAAATTTTTAATTTCATTAGTTATTTTTAAACTGGTCAAAAAAACATCAATTCTGAGTGTATAGGTATCCCCTTGAAATATTGACAACCTGTCAGTGATTTAGGTTCATTGAGTCAGAAATGAATAAAATGGTGCAACAATAAAATATATACTACCATAGGTCACCTGTTTATTAACGCACAGACAGAATCTGAACATTATGATTATAGCATCGTGTGTTGTATCCATGTGTAATGTTAGCTGAGTATTGTTCATTTTATCTTTTTTTTTTTTCTTTTAATTTCTGTTTGCAGAGCGAATATTGTAAACCCTGAATGGGTTGAGCTGCACAGATCCAGAGGCTATGAAAGTCCTGCCCACAAGTTGTTCATGAGAACAACAGGTATAGTTGCATCAAAAGCCTGCATATGTAAATCTACTGCAACTTTCCTATACCAATTATATCTTTAAATAGTTGTTTTGACATTACAGACAAAAGTATTTTTAAAATCAAAAGTATAATTTTATTGAAAACCTTCCTTTGTCATAATTTCTTGTACCTATTAAATAGATATGCCAGGATGTGTACATTTGAGTTTATAGGGTTGTATTTTGTTTGCAATTGTACATTTTTTTTCAATTTTTGTTTTGTGTGTTTTAGCGTTTTCTATTTTTTACACTTCAAACAAATTGTATAGACCTGAGGTTTTGGTGTTTTTTAGCTAAAGTGATATCTTTCTTTGAGGACACTAACAGCTTTAAATTAACTTTATTTGTTGCTGGTTTATACAATTGTTAATTTTGTTGTTTTCTGTCTTTTAGTCCTGATGACAGATGTGTTGATATACATTCCTGCAGTTGTTTTATACTGTTTATACCTGACTGATGGCTCTGCTAAAAGAAGGGTAATGGTTATACTAAAATTTCTATATAGCAATTTACTCTAAAGACCCAAATGTAGTCATTTGTTCTTTGAACTTATCTTTCTAGGTTTCCGTTCTTCTCAGCATTCTTCTTTACCCGGGACTAATTCTCATCGACTACGGCCATTTTCAGTATCCTTTATATGCATGTGTATTTTTATGTAAATTTCTTTTGTAAATGTAACAAACGTCACCTGGTTGATGCACGAAGAGGAATCCATCAATGGCTGCCACCCGATTTCTGAGTTTGCAGAAAATAAATAATGCTTTCAAACATGGAAGTGTTATTCATGTATTTTCATCAATCAACAAAAAAGCAGTGAATTGACTAAAGAGAAATCTAAATCAAATAAATAGTTGGTGTGACCACCCTTTGCCTTCATAACCGCATCAATTCTTTAAGGTACACTTGCACTCAGTTTTTGAAGGAACTTGGCTGGTAGGTTGTTCCAAACATCTTGGAGAACTAACCACAGATCTTTTGTGGATGTAGGCTTCCTCACATCCTTCCGTCTCTTCATGTAATCCCAGACAAACTCGATGATGTTGAGATCAGAGCTTTGTGGGGGCCACACCATCACTTCCAGGACTTCTTGTTCTTTTTCACGCTGAATATGGTACTTAATGACTTTGGCTGTGTGTTTGGGGTCGTTTTCCTGCTCCAGAATACATTTGGAGCCAATCATACGCCTCCTGATGGCATTGCATGGTGGATAAGTATCTGCCTGTATTTCTCAGCATTGTGAGGACCATTAATCCTGACCAAATATCCAACTCCATTTGAAGAAATGCAGCTCCAAACGTTCAAAGAACCTCCACCATGCTTCACTTTTGCCTGTAGACATTCATTATTGTACCACTTTCCAGCCCTTCGAAGAACAAACTGCTTTCTGCTACATCCAAATATTTCAAATTTTGACTTCTCAGTCCAGAGCACCTGCTGCCATTTTTCTGCACCCCAGTTCCTATGTTTTCATGCATACTTGAGTCACTTAGCCTTATTTCCACACCAGAGGTATGGCTTTTTGCTTGCAACTCTTCCACGAAGACCACTGCTGGCCAGGCTTCTCCAGACAGTAGATGGGTGTACCTGGGTCTCTTTGGTTTCTACCAGTTCTGAGCTGATGGCACTGCTGGACATCTTCCGATTTCAAAGGGCAATAAGCTTGATGTGTCTTTCATCTGCTGCACTAAGTTTCCTTGGCCGACCACTGCGTCTACGATCCTTGATGTTCCCCGTTTCGTTTTTCTTCAAAAGACATTGCTGAGTTCTGCAGTATAACAGTATAACTACCTTGTGTCTTGTTGCTCAATGTTGCCATGACATGAAGTTATTTCCACAACCTCATCTTGGTAGCAGAGTTTGGCTGTTCCTCACCCAGTTTTAAGCCTCTTACACCGCTGTTTTAGTTAATGACTGTGTTTCAACCTACATGTGACATTGATTATCATTAGCACCATTTTGGTCTAATTGGTCGATCATACACCTGACTATAATCCTACAAAATCCCCGACTTTGTGCAAGTGTACAAATAAGAATTGATGCCGGTTTGAAGGCAAAAATTAGTAACATTAAATATTGATTTCATTTAGATTTATCTTTTGTTTACTCACTTTGCATTTTGTAAATTGATACAAATAAACAATCATTATTTATATTTCTGAAAGCACTCTTTTACAGCATTTTTTCCTACCCGCCTAAAACTTTTACACAGTACAATATGTCTGAAGGAGAATGTATGAAGCAAACTCTGAAACGTAATCATGCCTACAGTGAAACATTTTTTCCTCTGGTGCTAGAAACCTATTTTATGTGAAAGGAAAAGATGCACTAAGTCAAACATTAGGAAATTCCTGAAAAATATTCCTTCCTGTCTCTGAGAAAGTTGAAGCTTTTGTCATTGAACCTTCAAATAGGATAAGGAAACGGAGTTTACCTCTAGTCCACTAGGGCTTGGTTTCAGAAGAATCTTGGAAGATTTTAAAGCAGCCATCGTGCACGGCTGACTAGAGCTGGGCTGAGATTCCTCAGGAAGGCTTCCTGCTATACATTATAAGCAGGTCATAACTAAAGGGTGCTTACGTATGTTCTAAAGATGATTATCATGAAGGGGTTTAATAATTTTAAGGCTGCAGTAGTCATTGTTTTGGGTTTAATTTGGAGAAAACACTTTTGATAATAGCTGTGTTAAGATATTTAAATAGTTCTTGGATAGGATTAAACTTTAATAATCCCAGAAGGAAAAAAAAGTTTTTGTTTGTTGCAAACAGCTGTTAGTTTGTATATTTAGATAATATACCTCATTTGTAGTGGGGTTTGAATAACGTTAGGTGCAGCTGTTGGACAATTTTGGCTACATTATGTGGCCCATATTTTCTTATAGTCTATACAATTTCATATTTCTTAAAAATTTCTTAGAATTTGAACTCTCTCCACCTTTTTGCTTTCCCTTTTTCTTTCTTGTTTAGATTTTAGAAAGGAAGCCTGTGAAACTAGTAATTTGTGAATACCTTGACTGAATCGGGTATAATGGAGTGAGCCTGGGCTTTACCCTGTGGGGGGTTCTGGGGCTGGGGCTGGGCTGGGACTCGTTGGGCTCCATGGCCTTCTCCCTAGCTCTAAACTACAAACAGATGGAGTTGTACCATGCGCTGCCCTTCTTCTGTTACCTTCTTGGAAAGTGCACCAAAGCTGGGCTAACTGGGCGTGGGTAAGCATCATTGCTTTACTTCTGCAGTTTTTTATTTTTCATATTATTATTATTATAATTGGTAGCAAAGTTGTCTTGAAGCAAGAAGGTGCTGGTTTACCATCCTGACTTGGGGTCTTACTGGATGAAGTTTGTCATGTATGGGTTGCGACTGGGTACTTTATCTTCCTCCTACAGCCCAAAAGCTTGACTATTATGTAAAGTAGATACTCTAAATTGTTAGATATGAATGTGTTGCGAAGGTATTCAACGTGTTTTTCAGTGCTACCCTGTTGACTGGTGAACCATCCTGGTTGTACCCTGCCTCTCCACCAATGACCGCTGGAGAAGGGCTCTACCACAATGATGGAACTCGGAAAATTCCTACTTCCGAGTAAAAAAATTAACTAGACTTTTTGTCTTTTTGAGATTCCTGCATTTTACCTTTATTACATTGAAAAGAAAATAATGCTTCCGGTTACAAGACGAACTCCTAACTCCTGAGCCACAATCGTCCCCATCTTACCTAAGGAGTGAACTCTTATTTTTACTGGTAAATGTTCTAATTCAGATGAGAAATTATTTCTATTATTAAATAATTGATTTCCAGAGATTTTAGTCGTTTTTGTACTTGTGGAAGTCTATCTTAAGTTTAACTGTTCATGCTAACCACATGGAGAATGCACACTTTTTTCAAAATCAAACATCTTGGCCCAGTCCTTCAAGTGCTTCAGGACTGGGTCTGTAGTTTTCATCATAGGCACACTTCAACTGGGAGAGAAATACAGGAAATCACATTGTATGATTTTTAAAGAATTTATTTGTATAATGGTGCAGAAAAAAATATTTGGTCAATAACAATAGTTCACCTCAATCTAACCTTGGTTGACAATGACTGAGGTCAAACGTTGCCTGTAGGTCTTTACCAGGTTTGCACACACTGAAGCTGGTATTTTGGCCCATTCTTCAATGCAGATCTTCTCTAAAGCTGTGATGTTTTGGTGCTGTTGCTGGGCAACACAGACTTTCAACTCTCTCCACAGATTCTCTATTGGATTGAGGTCTGGAGACTGGCTTGGCCACTCCATAACCTTGAAATGCTTTTTACATAGCCACTCCTTTGTTGCCCGGGAGTGTGTTTGGGATCATTGTCATGCTGGAAGGGCCAGATATGTTTCATCTTCAATGCTTTCACTGATGGAAGGAGGTTTTTGCCCAAAATCTCACAATAAATGGCCCCATTCATCCTTTCCTTAATGCGGATCAGTAGTTCTGGTCTCGGGTGGTCTCTGGCAAACTTTACACTGGCCTGGACATGAACTGGCTTCAGCAGGGGAACCTTTCAAGGGCAGAAGGATTTCAGTCCATGACGTTGTAGTGTGTTACCCCTCCTTTCCACCGGACGCGTAAGCGGCACGTTACAGAAGCAGGACGTTTCACTTGTGTATTCTGCTGCTTGGCCCTTTCCACCGGGTGCGTATGAGGTGCATAGCAGCAGGGACGCAGCTGTCACAGAGAGAGCACGAAATCATGCGAGATTAGCAAAATCACGCCTGGTTTCGTCAGTAAACACAACAACCATAGACATATATAAACGTCTATGACAATGATAACCAGGAAAAGACAACAACATTGCTCCAAAAGGTTTGTGTTGTATGTTATGTCCGTTTTATATTGGCCAATAAGTTTATTGTTATGTCAGGGAATATCCAAAATCGCTCATTTGTGTGATGACACACAAATGAGACCCTCCCGCGAGGTACTGGTTTCTCACCGGCCGCACAGGTAGTGACTTTTTTTTAAGTAAAGCAACCACAAAGCAGCACGTTTCTTTAATTTTGAAAATTTCCGGTGCCGAGCCGTAGATTTCCTGTCTCCCTTATCCAAAATGTAGAAATTTACGTGTTTCAGAGGCGTGCTGCGTAGAAAATAGGACTGCCGCGTATATTTAGAAAAGTGCTGCGACATGTCGCTCCTCAGACGTGGCAGACTCGTGCTGCTTTCGCCTCCGGTGGAAAGGCCTCTATTGACTACAGTGGTGGCTATCAGCTGCGTATGACGTGCTGCTCCTGTAAAGTGCTGCTTACGCGTCCGGTGGAAAGGAGGGGTTACTAATGGTAACCTTTGCTACTGTGGTCACAGCTCTCTTCAGGTCATAGACCAGTTCCCTCCTGTGTAGTTCTGAGCTGTTTCCTCACCGTTCTCAAGATAATGTGTAATCCACGAGGTGAGAGCAGGTGTACAATCACCCTGGTGTCCTTAGACAGCTCTCTAGTCTTGGCCATGGTGGAGGTTGGAGTCTGACTGTTTGAATGTGTGGACAGGTGTCTCTTATACAGATACCAGGTTCAAGCAGGTGCCATTAATACAGGTAACGGGTGTAGGATAGAAGAGCTTCTTAAAGAAGTAACAAGTCTATGATGGCCAAAATTATTGTTTGCACCATTATACAAATACATTCTTTAAAAATCATGCAATGTGATTTCCTTGATTTTTATTTTTTTTATTTTTTAGATTTTTTTTATGTTTTGTCACTCACAGTTGAAGTGTACCTATGATTTAAAAATTGCAGACCGCTATCATCTTTTTAAGTTGGACAACTTGCACAATCGGTGGTTGCCAAATGCTTTTTTTGCCCCACTGTAACTCCATTAAGCTGGGATGCGATTTGCATTCAGCTTCCTAACCACATTATCTGGGTGTCTTGGCTCAATTCAGAGTGGACCAGTTTGGATAGACTTCAGCGGGGCTAAAGTGTTTAAATGCATTTTAAAAGTCCAAAATCAGTCGGACTAAGGGAATAATTCGGTTTTCTCTTACTGCATGTAAAAACAGAGTATTGCTCTAGTTATTCAAAAGAGTTTAACATAGGGTGCTCCAGAATAAACAGTTTTTAGCTCAACTGTAATTTGGATGTTTGCAGATGAAAAAATGATCACCAGATACTGTGAATACTGTGAATTACATTTGTCCATTTGTTCTGTAAAAAATAATGGTGAGCTTGTAGATGCAAAGAATACAGTGCGGACTATATTTCAGAGGTGACGCCATTCTGATGTAGGCCTGTCTTACTGATGATGGATAGTGTAACTTGGAGGTGGTCAGCATTATCTCAAACTTGAACAGAATTACCTGTTTATTACCTAAAGTCAAATCCAAAGCTTGGTGTGAAATGGGTAAACCAAACTCTAAAAATTAGGGCTGGATAAAAATATCAATTCAGCAATGCATTGCAATTATTTGTTTCTCAATTCAATATCGATTCATCAAATCCTATGAATCTATTCAGCCCACCGGCCAGTGGCGGCGCTGTGGACAACCCTCTAGTGAGAGCGTTCAGCGATGTACAAGATGCGAATTACCAAAACAGCAAGGTGGCGGACAGCAGCTGTGCTCCATTCAAGCCTGCACCACCAACGTTAAAAGCTGATGTTTGGCTCATTTATTTAAAAATATACTCGGGTACCTAATTACTTGTGTATTTGCTTATTATTGAATCGATTTTGAAGCTAATAAATCAATATCGTATTGAATCGAAATCGAATCGAAGCCTCAAGAATCGAAATCGAATTGTGAAATTCCTAACAATACCGAGCCTTACTAAAAATACTAAAACAAAGGCTGTCTAGAAGCTACAGAGCTCTCAACACTTTTTTTTTGCATTAAAATGCTCCAAAGCTTTGGAAACCCGTTCATGATGCCATGCTTTGTAAAAAGGTTCTCTTGGAAGTAAAACAAGGTCTGCAGCATCACACATCCTCCATGTGCTTAAGCAAAGGCAGGAGATTTTTCTCACTCTTAGCTGTCCTTTATTTCATGGCAGACCCACCTGAAGTGTTTGTTCCAGAAAAGCTCAATCAAGCCAATAAAAAAGTTGAGCAAATTCAATATATTTTAGTTTGTTTACAATATTTACAGAACACCAATATAGGGGGGGATTGCAAAAATGGATTTGTTGGGAACTATTAAATCATACATGTAGCAATGTAATATTTTTGTCAAATAGATATTAAGTCTATTAAATATTCATACATCTGTCCTATGTCAAAAAGTAGTTATTGTAGGGTTTTTTTCCCCAGTATATGTGTTCTGCTCTGTTATTTTGTTCAACTTTGTTACTATGCCCAAACTCCACCAAGGAAACTCCAATCTATAAGGATATTTGAATTGATCCCTATGACAACATGGTTTTTGAAGAGTGCATTTGTTGATTACATTGTTTTGTCAGTGTGCATGAATGTGTCAGCTGCAAGCCCACACTCGTAATGTGAGCCTGTAAGAGAGCAGTGTCTTCCTGAGAGTCACAGAATGACTGAGGTAATCAGATTGGATGCTATTACCAGTGTGTCTAGTGTCTGTTTATCTAGTAACAATGTACCAAGGGCATTTAGTAGCAAATGGAGTGCCGGATTAGGCCCCTGGGAAGATATGTCCAGATGACACTCTCGCCATGCCCAAACTCCTCAGCTATGCCTGTGTGTGCAACTTAACCAGCAGCTTCACAGTTACAGCTGACAAGCTACTCTGACCCCCACTGGGGAGTTTCAGCTGATGCATGGCTTTCACTGCATTCCTCAGCAGGGGGGTCAAAACCCAAATTTAGGACTTGCAGACAGTTTGTGCTAATTGTCTAGGGAAACCCTGCAGAAACAGACATGTTCAAACAAGACGACAAGATCTGTGTTCTCTGTTTACACCAGAGTTATTTCGTTGTTTTTTTTATTTGTATAACGTTTTATTACCCAGGTAAATATCTTCTTTGTCTTGCATGTAGGTTTTTCCTGTTGGTGAAAATTGCTGCCACAGTGTTGGTGACTTTTGCCCTCTGCTGGTTGCCCTTCCTACCTGACCCCAGTCAGGCCTTGCAGGTGGTCAGGAGGATCTTTCCCGTGGCTCGTGGCTTGTTTGAGGTACAGTGCAGTACGTTGAATCTAAACTCACCACTGAAAACAAATATAATTCATTAAAATAGCAGTCTACCACTAACTAATTTAAAAGGCTTTACATAAAAATAAGGAAAGGTTCAAACAAAGACATCACAATAATCAAAACTATATTTTTTTAATTAGTTTTTCTGTATTTTGTGGAAGACCTTTATTTTGGGTATGTTTTAAGGGTGGTAGCGTGTATACAGGTCCTTCTCAAAAAATTAGCATATTGTGATAAAGTTCATTATTTTCCATAATGTAATGATAAAAATTAAACTTTCATATATTTTAGATTCATTGCACACCAACTGAAATATTTCAGGTCTTTAATTGTTTTAAAACTGATTTTGGCATACAGCTCATGAAAACCCAAAATTCCTATCTCAAAAAATTAGCATATTTCATCCGACCAATAAAAGAAAAGTGTTTTTAATACAAAAAAGTCAACCTTCTAATAATTATGTTCAGTTATGCACTCAATACTTGGTCGGGAATCCTTTTGCAGAAATGACTGCTTCAATGCGGCGTGGCATGGAGGCAATCAGCCTGTGGCACTGCTGAGGTGTTATGGAGGCCCAGGATGCTTCGATAGCGGCCTTAAGCTCATCCAGAGTGTTGGGTCTTGCGTCTCTCAACTTCCTCTTCACAATATCCCACAGATTCTCTATGGGGATCAGGTCAGGAGAGTTGGCAGGCCAATTGAGCACAGTAATACCATGGTCAGTAAACCATTTACCAGTGGTTTTGGCACTGTGAGCAGGTGCCAGGTCGTGCTGAAAAATGAAATCTTCATCTCCATAAAGCTTTTCAGCAGATGGAAGCATGAAGTGCTCCAAAATCTCCTGATAGCTAGCTGCATTGACCCTGCCCTTGATAAAACACAGTGGACCAACACCAGCAGCTGACATGGCACCCCAGACCATCACTGACTGTGGGTACTTGACACTGGACTTTAGGCATTTTGGCATTTCCTTCTCCCCAGTCTTCCTCCAGACTCTGGCACCTTGATTTCCGAATTACATGCAAAATTTGCTTTCATCCGAAAAAAGTACTTTGGACCACTGAGCAACAGTCCAGTGCTGCTTCTCTGTAGCCCAGGTCAGGCGCTTCTGCCGCTGTTTCTGGTTCAAAAGTGGCTTGTAGCCCATTTCCTGCACACGCCTGTGCACGGTGGCTCTAGATGTTTCTACTCCAGACTCAGTCCACTGCTTCCGCAGGTCCCCCAAGGTCTGGAATCGGTCCTTCTCCACAATCTTCCTCAGGGTCCGGTCACCTCTTCTCGTTGTGCAGCGCCTATTTGTTCAGAAATTTCTTTCTGTGTCTTACCCTCTTGCTTGAGGGTGTCAATGATGGCCTTCTGGGCAGGAGTCAGGTCGGCAGTCTTACCCATGATTGCGGTTTTGCGTAATGAACCAGGCTGGGAGTTTTTAAAAGCCTCAGGAATCTTTTGCAGGTGTTTAGAGTTAATTAGTTTATTCAAATGATTAGGTTAATAGCTCGTTTAGAGAACCTTTTCATGATATGCAAATTTTTTGAGATAGGAATTTTGGGTTTTCATGAGCTGTATGCCAAAATCATCAGTTTTAAAACAATAAAAGACCTGAAATATTTCAGTTGGTGTGCAATGAATCTAAAATATATGCAAGTTTAATTTTTATCATTACATTATGGAAAATAATGAACTTTATCACAATATGCAAATTTTTTTAGAAGGACCTGTATTTAGTAATAAACATTGTGTGGATTATGAAATTTAGGTCTATATTTATTATTGACACCTAGGGTTTTATTTTATGCAGTTGCAATTCTATGCAACCTTGAGTTTTTGGGACCAAAAACAATAAATTATGTCTTCTCTCCAATAAGCTGGAGGAAATTCTAAATCATCCAATCAGTGGTATGGACACACTTAATGACTTTTAGAGACTATGGTCATGTAAGACAGAAAAATTTTAATTTTTGTATTATTATCATGCAAAGGGTAGAGCCATTGTACAACTACAACTTTTTAATATGAGCACAGGGGAACATTTAGACACTGCATAAAAGTGGCCCAAAAATAGAGCCTTGAGGAACCACAAATTTGATGTTTGGTCAGATTTATAATTACTATAACCCCATCTTAGGGAACTTGGTGAATTTATAATGAATAGGACTCCCCATGTCAAGAGTTTTTGTTGTTAATGGCCATCCAAGTTTTTAAGAAAAAAGGCATTTGTACAGACCAAATTACAGTCTGATTATAATCTAATTTAACTGCTATTAATGTACATTTAATCAACAATGACTCTCAAGACACTACAGTTCTTTCGGCAGCTAATTATTTTCTCTAGAGGTGTTTAGCTAGGGACCCTTATTCGACTTTAAGATGAGCATAGCTAGGTTAAAAAAGCTAATTAATTATCTGATGGCACAGTTTTTAAAATCTGCTTTATCTGTTTTTTCCAAAATATATTTGACTCGGCGCATTTTGCACCTACACTCCTCAAATGTCTGCATTGACAATATTTTTATCCGGAGCAATTTACTAAAATGCTAGGCTAACAATAACATGTTTCCTGTCTGTTTTAATATGATTCTCTGATAATTTGGCTCATAACAGATGTCATTGCAGTTAAAGTTTATTGTGTGGACAAAGCAAAAAGAAAATGTTATTCTCTTGCATAAATACTTTGGTATGGACGTAGTAGGGTTTTAATGACTGTTGTGTTCAGTGCAGCTGTCTCTCCGATAATAAGAGCTGACTGGATATCTGAGCGTGCAGGCTGAGCAGGCCACATGACATAGACGGACAGAAAGCCACAGCAACCAATACAATCTCTCTTACTGTGAAGAGCATTGTAAAGGGGGAAAACACTTTTGTTAGGATAAACCCAGATTTAATCAATAAAATAATGTGCCCAGTTTGTAATACAGTTATGCAGACTTCCCATAGAAAACAGAATGTTTATATTGAAAGATTATATTATTTTGTGGTATTTTTTTCAATCTGTCCTAAAAGTGGCAATAAAAAGTGATTAGGTTTTTTTTTTTTTTTGGTCAGAGCCTTGGAAAAACTAATTCTGCTCTTAAAGGGGGGGGTATTATGAAAAATGGACTTTCTGTAGCTTTATATCCTGAGAACCTGTCTTTCCCTCATTAAAAACATGCCTGAAGTGTTGCTCTGACCCATTCACTCATGTTAGATTAATCTTTGAGTCTCTGCTGGTAGTTCTCGGGGTTGCCAAAACGCCTGCTCCCACCTATCCCCGCCTTTTCCACCCATCTCCTCCTCCGACCTTACGTACTCAGCCGAGAGCCTCGCCCCTTCAGAGCTCCCCTACCCCTCCCCACCTCACACAACTCCGGCTGAGTCCCAGGTGTAGTAATTATAACACACCAGCTGCAGCTGCGCGTCTTTTGTGGGATTCTTTCCAGACTCCGCGCATGCTGTGATGATGCACAGTATGTGACGAACTGAAGGGGGATTGTCAGAAAGAGTAGGAGGGTCTTAGAGAGGCACAGGCGAAAATCAAGGCGTCCAATATGGAAGTAAATTTCTTTAAGGTGGATTTGGATATATGACGGACTATTAAAAGACTTAAGGTGACAATTTAATTGGGAGTGTGCTATAGAAGGGTAATATGTGCCTGGAAGAAGCATAATACCCCCCCCTTTAAAGTAAAACTTACCCATTTATTAAATATTCTTTTTTTGATTGCTTACAAAGATGCTTACAAAGACTCATCAGTGCACAAAATAGTTTAAACAGCAAAAGTAACGATCCCAACCACAAAGTAGATTTTTGGGCCATGCAGCGAGTTTACCATTATAGGGAAAAAATATATATTTTTCCTAATAACAAAAAAATTCCAATATTTGTTCCTCCCTATTGCACAATGTGGTTAACAGTCAAAATCACTGAAGGTAGACAGGTATTGGGAACTTACTTTTGTTAGGTATCTGTTAAAAACGCTGTGATCAGGACCCTGTCCAACGTCTGGGATCAGATCAGGACATCCCTAATAATAATTTCAGTGTGACATTTATTAAGTCAATTGACTAATTCACAGGAAATATTTCACCTTTTTCCTTAGAGTGATGTTTCTGAAAACTTGATGCTGCTTCACAATGTAGACCACAAGGAATGATTTTAAACTGATTTAGTTCAGGAAATTCCCCTGGATATTCTTGATTTTTCTGTGTAGGAATTTGTTCGATGAGTCAGGATTTGCAGTTTTAAACCCTTTGGCATTTAACAATTAAAGCTTATTTTATAACAGTTTGACACCAAGTAATAGCAACAAAGCTGTGACTGATGCCTTCATTGACGTCATACTTTTTCCATACCTCGTTCCCTACACGATATTCCTGACTTCTAGCGTAGTGAATAGCCTTCCAGCCTTTCCAGTGCTTAGCTGGCTGGAAACCGATACCCTGCCGGATCAAAGAAAACAGTGGAATAAAATGGTGAAAGGTTGGGAGATCAGTTTCACCCTATCCCTAGGAGGTGTTGGGATTCATGATGTACAGTAGGAGGATGCAGATAAATCTAACTAATTTATGGCCGGATTGTTTTCAGCACTTCATAGCTCAGCCATGTTCCAGCCATATGGACCGATGAGAGGGGCGAGTGATACACTTAAAGGCGTATCAGAGAACATCGGACAGCTGGTGTCCCTCTACTGACTACATCTTTGGAAAGAAAAAAAAATACAAAAACATGTGTTCTTGACTGTTTTAGACACTTATGTTTGTCGTACTGTGTCTGCTCAATTGTATTGGGAGTCACTAGCAAATGGTATTTTAAAAAGAAGAGGGATGATTGGGGAAAAAAAAGGACAACTTGAGAAGCTTCCGAAATTAAAGTGTTGAAAGCTGTAGTGGAAGAAGCGGGGTTAAAGTGACTGTGTATGCTTCTGTTTGAATGTTTAGGTGACAGCTCAGAGGCTGAGGTTTGCAGCTCTAATTTCTGATACCCTGTAACCCTGAAGTTTCCTGTCCTGGTCCCCGAGGTGGCACCTACGACAAGGTGTTAAAGATGTGTGGCATAACTAGATGTTCCTCTGTAGGAGCAGGATGCATCGAGGCAGTGTTAGTTCAACAGAATGATTCAAACATACAACTTGGGCTTTGATGACTGCATGAAAGGCTTTCTGTTGCAACTGAAATCATGCGCTAAAAGCAGAAGGCCTGAGCGTGTCGCTGGGGGAGAAGGCAACCGCTGACCAGCAGTCCTGTCGACTTCTGGGAGGGGGCAGTTGTAAGTTTACCCACTGAGCTGCATTCTGCTGTCTCATGTTGCTGCCTGCTCACAAAAATGGCACCAAACGCTCCTCGCTGCGAAAATCCTTTCTGGCTTCGAGACTCACATTTGCCAGTGGGCTTCTGCCTTCAACTTTGTGTCCAGAAACATTCCCGCTGTGGTTATTTGATGTCAAGAAGGAGAGAAAAAAAAGGAAAGGATGGGGCTGTGAAAATACAACCCTGGACAATTTGGTGCTACTCAAGACGCTACCATTAAGATCCATACAGTTGTGGAGTAAAGCAGCTGTAGCACAGTGAGGAGGCCAGAAATAGATTTTCTTGATAGGATCCGAGGAATTATTAAGTTGATCTTGACAGGTGTGATATCATGGGTTCGCTGGTGGCTCAGATTTTATTTTAAGTGATCCCTTAGCGTCCACTTAAGCGCTTGACCTCCTCATTTGATCTAAACTACAACTACCACACAGCTATCATGAAATTTGTAGCATACCTCATCTCTGACAATAATTTTATTTAGTGTTAACACTGAACTATATTAATGTTTAAATAATCACACACATTTTTTTATGAATCTATCCAAAATCTGTCTGATGGATTAATTCTTCATCTTCTCATAGAATGATCTTTATTACAAATTTTAAGAAGATATCAAATTAATTAGGCATGCCTAAAGGATATTGGAAAAAATACTTGGATCTGATATCTGTCTATTTACACTGTAGTCTATTTTCTCAAATTTGCAAAGCAGAAAAAAAACGAAATACAATTTGGAAACGACAAATATATCACTATATCTAGTCTACTGTTAAAGGAGAAAGAGAAGGAAACATCAGAAAAACATTTGTTCAGTATTTTCTAAGCTGATTAATGTCTAACTTTTGTCAATTTGTCTCTCAGGGTTAATTTTGGATTCTAAAACCTTCTAATTTAAGGCAGGAAAAAGGGGAAAAGGATGCAAAGTTTCATGTAAAGCTTCATCAGCTTCCAGCACTGCCACTACAGAAAGCGTTTAGTACCTTACTGCAGTCCAGAATCAGCTTTATGCTCACTTCCAGAACTGACATGGATTTATATCGATCCTGCTCCCATAGTTTGATTTCAAAGTTTAGCTGAGGTGGAAATATCAACATAGCAGCTATGGTTTTGGGTGAATTGTCAACTATAGACTGGTAGGCTGTTTGTTCTGGTTATGTGTTCGAATGCCTTAATGGATGCACACTTTGGATTTGAGATCAGGTGACACAAATGAAAAAAAAAAAAAATCTTTGCTGGAACTTCACACAAAAATTAGACACGAAAAGCTGCCGTTTGTTTGAAATTGAAATATTTCTTGCACACAAATCTCAACAAGCTGATCAGACTTAACATTCACTTGGTCCAACAAATCTTCTTGTCGGTTCTAGTTGCCTTGTGTCTCTGGACTAAGAATTCATCTGCCTCGTGAGCTGGCAGCTTTAGGGATGAAGTTGTCACAAGGGTTGATGAGCCAATCAGAGAACCAACTGATAATATGTGAACTACAATACATTAATGTTCAGCCAAGGGGTAAAAAATTGAGACTAGAGAGAGAGCAAGAATGTAAAGAATATATATTCTGTTAGATAAAACTATCTTCTGACTGGAGACATTTTCACCATTTAAGGTATAATCATTCTAGTTAATAAAGAAACAGCTAACATTTATAGTTTAGCACAAACGGTATTTAAAGTAAACTAATCATGGAGTACTTAGCAGGCTTTTCTGAATTTCTAAAGTAGCAAAATAATTTCATTCATATTTGAAGGACATTTGAAGGCTAAATCTGTGGTCCTCTAAGAATATTTTGAAGGAACTTTGTGACAGCCAGTTAAGGTAAGTAAAACGTCAGAATTCAGTGCTAAGATTTTTGACCATGAGCATAAATTGATTGATTGATAAATGTGTACTATTTTGCTGAATTGGTAGTGTCGCATGTTTGAAATTTGAAATTTTCAACTTTTTGAAGTTTTTATGAATAGATTATGGTGTGTAGTAAAATTATTTTCTGAATAATGCACACCTTTTCGTCTTTCCTGGTTTAAATCAATTTTAAAATAAAGATGATTATTTTAGCTACAATGTGTTAAGGTTACACTGTGAACACAATCATTAGCATTCATTTTGTAGAAGAAAATTATTGTGCACAAATAATCCAAAATATTATGTAATGCTAAAACTGAAAATGTACAAATAGTAAAGTAACAGTTCCACTTCATTACAATTTGTTCCAAATGGTAATCTGAAATAATATCGCAACTCAAACATATGTTCCTACTGTTTTTCTTTTCTGCTCCTGTGTGTGTGTGCGTGCGTTTGTGTGTGTGTGTCTAGGATAAGGTGGCCAACACATGGTGCAGCCTGAACACCCTGATAAAGATCAGATCCATTCTGACGGGCGACTCTCAGCTTTACCTCAGGTAATCCTTTTATCTGTGAAACGACTTGAATTTTGTTCCACTGTTGTCCTCCTGATACCTCTTTGTTTTTACGCTGTCATTGTTCAACGTATCTCACAGATCCTTTTTGTCTTTTTTTTCTTGTATTTTTTTCCTTTTACGGGAAAGCAAAGCTTGCTCTTGGCAATAAAAGATGTGATTGAGAGGATCAAAAAACAAAAGATAATCCCAGAAGCAAAGTATTCACGAGAAACTTTGAACAACAAATTGAATTTGTTTTTCTAAATGTGGCACCAAGATGTTGAAGTACCAAAGGGTTATTATAAAAACAATGACTAATTGTGATTCAAAAGCTCTCGTGAATTATGTTTTTGCTAGAAGCTGAAACCCTGTGCACTTGGTTTAAAGAACTCGGTCCAACAGTTATGACATGGTGGAACCTGCTTAAATAACCAAGCTGGCTAATTTTAGGAGTCTTGTGTTTGCAGCACGGACACATTTCTGTCAGACTGCTAAGACCAGGGATCAAGTTGAACCTCTTTTGTTGTTGTGTATTTGAATCAAATGAAAAACTCTTGTGTGTTTCTTGGCAAATACATTGGATTGCTAAACCTATTTGTTTTTAGCTGCTGAGTTTGGGTCTCTTTTTATTTCAGTAACCTATTATATGTAGTATGAACACATTGTTTCCCTCTCACATAACTAACCGCTGACCCCTCTTCACATTTCTACACATTCACTCTGACACATAAGTCTGTCTCTTCTGGTCCCTGCATCCCCAGCAGGTGACAATTGAGGGGTTAAACTAATGCCGACTAACCTTTGAGAACCATTAATATTTGGTCCATTCCTACATGTGGAGAGGCCTTAGTTTCAGAGCAGGTGCTGTCCTAGAAAGAGATGCACACAATGTTCTGCACAAGAGTGTTTTGTGTGTTTTATTATGTTTGTTTCATATTTTACAATTTCAAAATAATTTTTCTATTTCATGTCTTTCAGTTTTGCTTTCACTCTATTAGCGGCACTACCGTCCTCTATCAGACTGCTGATAAAGCCCACCTTCTGGTACTTTAAACTAGCTTTGGTGAGTATAACAGTACTGTCTCTTGCAAAAGTATTTATACCTCTTCCATGTTACAACACCAAACTTCAATGTATTTTACTGGGGTTTTGTAGGAGAACATCAATGAAGAAACACTATCGTGCGCATGTCAAAGATAATGTGGAGGGGCTTTAAAGCAGAGTTAGGTTATAAACCAAAATCCCAAGCTTTGTCCATGTCACACAGCACTGTTCAGCCCTTTATCCTAAACCTGAAACAGTAGGGCACAGCTCCAAACCTGCAAAGACAGTCACCTAACCTGAAAAGCCGTGAAGGGAGTTCATTAATCAGAGTGGTAGCCAAGAGGCCCAGGGCAACTTTGGAGGAGCTGCAGAGAGCCACCACTCAGGTGGGAGAATCTGTTTGACAGACAAATCATTTGTTTGTTTTTTTACAAGCTGCCCATAAAAGAAAGGGTCAAGAAGAAATGTATTGTCGACAGAAGCCAAAAGAGCTTCCAGAAAGCTTTAGATTATGGTGCTATAGTTGGATGAACGCAAAGTTGAATTTCATCTTTCATAAACAAAATGGTGTGGGTGCTGATAAACTCGGCACATCCCCTTGAACCAACTGTCTCTGCGGTGACCGATGGTGGTGGTATCATCACGCTTGGGGATGTTCTTTTTCATCATGGACAGAGAAGCTCCTTCTGGAAAGAAAACAGGTGGCACTCAAAGTCCAGGAATAAATCAAGAATGAAAATATGTGGTAAAACTTGAATACTGTTTTTTTGGGGTTTTTTTCAGTTGCTCTCCATCCAATCTGACTGAGTTTGAGCTGCTTTGCATTATAAAAAGCAAATATTTAAGTCTTTGTGTGCAAACCTGGTGGAAGAACACCTCTAAAGACTTGTAGTAATTGCATTAGTTGCTGTGGAGGATTGATTCAGGGGTGCTAAATATATATCCATGGCACACTTTTCAGATTTTATTTGTAAAATTATTTTATATCATGTAATATTTTCCTTTCGAATTACGTACACCTATCTGTGGTCTACCAAATGAAATTCCTATAACATTGAGATAAGAACACTTTTGCAAGGCATATATCTATATCATTTTTATACAATGTTTCGCCATTTTATTCCCTTTGTACATGTTTTTGATTCTGTGTTTTAATAACTCTGTTCTCAGGTCAACTCATCTCTGGCCTTTTTCCTTTTCTCCTATCAAGTTCATGAGAAGTCCATCCTGTTGGCTGCCCTGTAAGTTTGGATTGTTGATCCTAAGTAATAACTTGCTGATGTTTATCTTTTTGTATTTACAATGTTTGCGTTGGTTAGCACCCTTACCTCACAGGAGGAAGGTCCTTGGTTAAAATCCAAGTTACACCAGTGCCTTTCTGAGAGGAGTTTGCCTTCTTTTCTCACCTATCCCTGGCATTTCTGTTTTGGAAAATTAATCAATGAACGTTTTTTACAAAGCATCCATTTTAGTATGTGTGTGTTCTTGCTAAAAGTGAGATCATCCCCATGCTGCTGTCATAATCCCTCAACAATCACCTGGATCAATGATTACCTTACAAACAGACCACAGTTTGTGAAACTGAAGAATTGTGTGTCAAACCAGGTGTTCAGCAGCACAGGAGCGCCACAGGGAACCGTACTCTCACCATTCCTTTTCACTCTGTACACCTCAGACTTCCCGTACAAATCAGAGACCTGTCACCTGCAGAAATACTCAGATGACTCTGCAATTGTCTGGTGTATTAGAGATGGACACAAAGCTGAATACAGAGAGCTGGTGAACCGCTTTGTGACATGGTGTGGAAACAATTGTCTTACTTTGAATGTGAATAAAACAAAGGAGATGATTGTAGATTTCAGAAGAAACAGGGATAAGTCAAACACTGTTTCCATCATGGGAGAAGAAGTGTAGGTGGTTGAGGAGTATAAATACCTTGGAGTTCACCTGGACAACAGACTGGACTGGAGACTGAACAGTGAAACCATCTACAAGAAGGGACAGAGCAGACTGTATTTCTTGAGGAAGCTTAGGTCCTTCAAGGTTTGCAGCAAGATCCTGCACATCTTCTACAAGTCTGTTGTGGAGAGTGTAATCTCTTCAGCAATCATCTGTTGGTGTAGCAGCATCAGAGCTAGGGACTTAAAAAGGCTCAACAACCTGATAAAGAAGGCTGGTTCTGTTGTAGGCACTTCTTTGGAACCTCTGGAGATGATGATGCAAAGAAGGATTCTTCATAAAATCAAAAAAATTTATGGACGACCCGGAGCATCCTCTTCATGAGACTGTCATACAACAACAGAGTGTCTTCAGTCAGAGGCTTCTTTAGTTTCGTTGCAATACAGACCACTACAGGAAATCCTACCCACAGCCATAATTATCTACAACAACTCCTTAAATAATTAATTTTATGAGCTACAACAACACTTAATTTCCATCTGGGATCAATAAAGTATTTTTGAATTGAGTTGAATAAACCTTCAGTGTTACGTTCTATTTATGCCCAGACTTGCTAGGTTATCCACCCCCTGCCTTTATGCTGCTAGTACAAGCAACCAATGTCATGAAATGCATTGTGTAATTTTAGAGGTGGCTCATACGATTCTCTAAATGTGCGTTGTGAATTATAATTTACGCTTGTACGTATAAAGCTGTAGAAGGAGAGTGAAACCTGGGATAGACTTGGCAGGGAGGGATTTAGTTCCTGGATCTGGGCTCATCTATTAATCTAGATAAGTGTAGATTGTTGCTTTATTAACTATTGAGTTTTATCTCCCACCTGTCCCCCTGATTTAATCAACAATGCATGTCCAGAGATTGGGAGAGAATAGTAGGCAGCAGCTTGGGGTGTTGTTTGCGCAGGATCAATTATTGGGCTGTAACAGGATCACCAAAGAGAGCTGACTGTAATTATGGGCTCAGGGACCGTTGGAAAGTTCCTCCATTGGGGAACAGTGTCAAACTGATGCTGGTAGCCTGCTTCAGTTATTAACAGGTTTATATACAGACACACAGATTTTAACTTTATTGCCACATCTTTTTTTAAGTTTAATGCGCAATTTAATAAGTAATCTGCAGTCTTGTTACTGCTGACACGTGATTTTTTTTATGGCATGTATCTTATTTAGCTACTTATTTTAGATCTAGCTTATCTTTTTAGTGTTAATGTTAAAATGGGTCATTTGAAAATCCGCTTAGAACTGTGTACTTTCGTTTCTGTTCTTTTCAGCCCAGTCTGCCTCCTCCTGAATGACTTTCCACTTATGAGTATTTGGTTCCTGCAGGCCTCAACATTCAGGTAAAGAAACTTCCAACAGCAGAAAACAAACTAGACATCAAAGCTGCATGTCATTTTTGCTGTTACCTTTTTATTGTTTACTGCGTAGTTTATGAAAATGGTAAATGGACTACATTTTTATAGCACTTTTCTGGTCATACTGACCATTCAAAGCTCTTTACACTAGAACTCTTTACAATGGAGCCACGTCCACCCAGTGTGGAGAAGCTGTGAGACTTGAGGGACTGTTTTTCCTTCCAAAAGGTCACAGAATCTTGTTTAAGTGAATTATTTGAAATTGTAAAATTATTATTAAAAATAAATAAAAATTATACCTGAAAATTAGGTGATGTAGCAAGATATTGATCCAAAAATTATGGCCAAAATAATGCAGAAATGCTTCAGAAGACACATTTATCTTTTTGTTCTCCTAGATTTTATTTTTTATTTTTTCATTTTAAATCATGGTTTTTATTCCTGTACTTTTGCTTTTCCTCTACCCTGCTGTAATGCTTTTGGTGTTTTATGTAAAGCACTTTGAATTGTCTTGTAACATGAATTGTGCTATACAAATAAACTTGCCTTGCCTAGCCTTGCCTGGAACAGTGGCAAATAAGGTTGCTTGTTGTATAAACTCCAGGGATACCACTAAGCAGTAACTGTGACTTTGTAATGTAACAAATGTTTTTTAACGTAGGTTACTTTTCATAATAAATGAGTGAACTCAAGTTGAGATGCGAGATTGTGTTATAGAATCAGATCAGAATCAGAATCAGATTTATTGCCAAGTAATTTACATTACAAGCAATTGTCGTGATTTAAAGGTGCTGACATAGAAACAAGAAACAAACATAAGCATGAGAAATAAAACCTTGGCATAATAAACTTTTAACCATAAAGAAGAAAGAGAAGAGAAGTAAGAGATTAATTTTTAACACTGTTAGTAAGTGCCAGAAGTGCTGAAAGTGCTGAAAATAATTAAATTGGACTATATGTAATTAGTCTCCAATCCGAGTCCCTGATTTGTATAACATTTACTGTTTCTGATGTGATATGCACATGTCCTGTAAAGAGCAAACGCAATAACCTTAAAAAAGCTAGCTGATGTAGCCCTAGATGAGATCAACATGAATAGGAAAAGAAAAATGGCAATGCAAATGCTGCATCTAACTTTCACCAGCTGTTGGTAAATTCTTCCGGCAGCACTAATTGTTGTGCGTGTGGTTTAGTATAAGGATATGTGGGGCTTACACGACATACTCTGCATGCCTGGTGTCCGAGTGTGCTGAGTAGGAACAGGAGGTCAGTCTGGAACTGTTCTTAGTCTGTAGAGATAATGTGAAAGCTCAGGTCAAACTGTACCCTTTCATTTTTTTAAAATACATCTTTTGTTTACATAATTGGCTGATGGAATGCTCGAACAGTGGCCATTTTGTGGGTGAATGAACCCAGTCTGCTCGCGTCGAGGAAGTATGTATTTCTTAAATGTTAAACATTTAGCTGCTGAATGGAACTTCTTAGCTTGAATAAGTAGTTTGTTGTGCAGAGAGGTTTTTCTAAGCAGGGTGTTGTGTGTTAACTGTGAGCCAACTGTTGTTCTTGCCTCTGCCCCACTGCTAAACCGAGATGAGCCCTTCATGAATGTCATAACCATCTCTCCTCAGGGGACGTGTTGCTCATAAAGGCCTGCAGGATAAAACTTGTTTCATTTGCTGTAGCTTTTCTTTAGCCAGTGTTGCTGAACTGCATCATGTTCTGTTGGAAATGGTCAAGTTTTGTGAATATATGTTGTGCAATATATGCACTGAATACTTAAAGTGTTTGTATATTGATGCATCAGACTTCAAGTTGTGCATAGTATTTTAAACATAATGTCAATAATACCAACTGTCTGTTTGATTCCTGGCCAGGAAAAGGCTAAAATAAAAATACCTCATTGTTTCTTTCCTTCTGTCAAGCATGCTTCCTCTTTTCCTGAAAGACGGCCTGCTGATGCCCTACGCTGTGACCTCAGTGGGGTATCTCTTCCTCACTGTCTACTTATTGTCCGCTCTGGATGACTGTTCAGAGGACGAGTTAAAACTTGGGACCTGTGGCAAGCTGTCTGGCTTTCTATCCAAAAGGTTCCTGGCCCGTATAATGAGATGGAAGGTGAGCCTATGATTGCAAAAACCCATGCATTTCTATTGATCTGACCACAGTGGAGAAAATGTACCAAGGAAAACATGAGGTGCAATAAGTGAAATA
This sequence comes from Valencia hispanica, assembly GCA_963556495.2. NCBI lineage: Eukaryota > Metazoa > Chordata > Actinopteri > Cyprinodontiformes > Valenciidae > Valencia > Valencia hispanica. Next base: position 48,308,524 of record OY747705.1, on the reverse strand, counting down.
ATTTGCCGAGGTGAAAATAACCCTCAACGTTGTACTAGCAAACACTATCACTAACGCATTATGTTCATCTTTTCCAATCTTTTTATTTTTTTATTTTTTTTTTTATTTTTTTTTTACAACCATTAAAAATAATGGAGAGGTACAGAAAAACAACAATGTGTGTTGACCCAATTTGGACATTTTTTACTTTAATCATTCCTGGCCTATTGGAAACTCAAAATTTTGATCTTGCGGATCATTGTAGCACCCTACATAGCAGTTTCAATATAAAATTGAAGAAACCACAGAGTTGAAAGGTGCTTGTAAAAATGAAACTGCTTTTGTCCGTTTTAAGACACTATGTAAACAATGAAAGAGAACAAAAATGTATTTAGATAAGTGGAAGGCTGAGCTTATTACAGCAGAGTTGCTGATTTATTCTTTTGAGCTTTCAGTCTCTTTATGTACTGGAATTTGCTGGATTTAAAATATAGGCTGCCTTTTGGAATTTTCAGAGCTGTGGTAATAGTCTAAATTCTCTACAAATACACATGGAGATTGCTGTTTTAGTAATACTGTTATGCTAATCATGCTAATTGCTAATTGAATATTCTAAAAACAATTTAAAATGTAAATTCCACAGTCCTCTCTCACAATCTGCTCCTAATATAAATAAACGGTGACTACTCAGAGCAGGAAGGTGAAAAAATATATTTTTTTTGAATGCTGTAGATTCCTCTATTATAGTATTTAAAGAGAATTTTGTATCAAAAGGTCAAAGCTTTACAAAAACCAGTAATTGAAAATCAGAATTAACGAGGTTGTGATTGGTGCATCTCTTGAACAGTAAGGTCTACTGCTGGCGAGCTTTGCAGTCCTGTCATCTAGAAGATGCATCTGTTTATAAGCTGGGATAATTGATCATTTATTAGCTTTTTGTGGGTGTCTTCTTTTGTATGCATATTTTGATCTTCAGCTAAGCCAGGCTGCCATGGACTACATATACACTGCTACTGGAAAAAGAAGTGCTAATATTACTAATCTCATGTTACATTATGCAAACGCCCTGTCTGCATTGCTGAAAGACACTCAGTTTGGTATGACGGATGCTTGAAGTAGCTGACATCTCAGGGGAGTTGGATACGTTTCCAGATTAATTTAGCTTATAAATATATTACCACTAGGGTGCACCCTAGACATGCATAGAACATTCAGCCCAAGATGGTTAGGGGATCATTCAGCACAGAAAGAGACACTGAAAGAAATTAAGTCATAACTCTACATACTTTCTTTAAGCATGTTTTTACACTCATGGATACAGTTTTTAGCTATACCAACATTTATTACAAAATGAAAAAACTAACGGCTACTTTAATTCAATTCAGTTTATTTATATAGCGCCAATTCACAACAGATGTCATCTCAAGGCACTTAACAAGAAGTCATTTCAATACATTTATACAAACATTCCAATCAGTTAAAAAATTTCCTATTTAAGGAATCCCAGCAGATTGCGTCAGTCATTGGCGTGAGGTTGGGCCCCGTTGATGCAGACTTTCCAACCACAGCAATCCTTCAGCAATCCCTCATGCTGAGCAAGCATGTAGCGACGGTGGAGAGGAAAAACTCCCCTTTAACAGGAAGAAACCTCCAACAGAACCAGGCTCAGTAGGAGCGGCCATCTGCCACGACCGCCTGGGGGTTTGAGAAGACAGAGCAGAAACACAGAAGGAACAGAAGATCTGATATAAGAGAACTTTCTATGTTACAGAAAGTAAAAAGTTAATAACAGGACACAGTGGATGTTCAGTTACTGGGAGGATCATCCCAGTCGATGCCCCCCGTCCAACAGGGCATTGCAGCCAAGCAGGATACCAGACCAGGTATATCTTCTATGGAGAGAAAAACACTGAGAGAAAACAAAGTTAACAGTCGAAATAACAGAATGAACTGTAATACAACTGGAGAGTCGTAGGAGAAAAGGAAGTAGCAGAGTGAAGAAAATTGGTAAGTCTGTCCTCCAGCAGTCTAAGCCTATAGCAGCATAACTACAGAGATAGCTCAGGATGACCTTAGCCACTCTAACTATAAGCTTTATCAAAAAGGAAAGTTTTAAGCCTGGCCTTAAAAGTAAACCGAGTGTCTGCCTCACGGACTAAAGCTGGGAGCTGGTTCCACAGGAGAGGAGCCTGATAACTAAAAGATCTGCCTCCCATTCTACTTTTAGAGATCCTAGGAACTACAAGTAAACCTGCAGTCTGAGAGCGAAGTGCTCTGTTAGGAACATAAGGAACAATTAGATCTCTGATGTATGATGGAGCTTGATTATTAAGGGCTTTGTATGTAAGAAGGAGGATCTTAAATTCTATTTTGGATTTAACAGGGAGCCAACGAAGGGAAGCTAAAACAGGAGAAATGTGATCTCTCTTTTTAATATTCATCAGAACTCTTGCTGCCGCATTTTGGATCAACTGAAGGCTTTTAATGGCATTTTGTGGACTACCTGATAGTAAAGAATTACAGTAGTCCAGCCTTGAGGTAACAAATGCATGGACTAGTTTCTCAGCATCACTCCTGGACAGGATGTTTCTCATTTTAGCAATATTCCGGAGGTGAAAGAAAGAAATCCTAGAAACCTGTTTAATATGGGATTTAAATGTCAAGTCTCGGTCAAAAATAACGCCGAGGTTCTTTACGTTATTACTGGGGGCCAATTTAATGCCATCCAGATGAAGTGATTGACTAATCAGTTTCTGTTTAAGAACTTCTGGTCCAAAGACAGCAACTTCTGTCTTGTCAGAATTTAAAAGCAAAAAGTTTAGGGTCATCCATGCTTTTATGTCTTCCAGACATGCCTGTAATCTACCTAACTGACTGGGTTCATCAGGATTTATGGATAAATATAGTTGTGTATCATCGGCATAGCTGTGGAAATTTATCCCATGCTGTCTAATGATTCTACCAATTGGGAGCATATATATGGTGAACAGAATTGGTCCAAGCACAGAACCCTGTGGAACTCCACAAGTAACTCTTGAGAGTGAAGAAGATTTATCATTTAGATGAACAAACTGGAATCTATCAGACAAATATGATTTAAACCAGCCTAGTGCTGTTCCTTTGATCCCTGCAACATGTTCAAGCCTTTCTAAGAGAATATTATGATCGACTGTGTCAAAAGCAGCACTGAGATCTAACAAAACCAGAACAGACACAAGTCCATTATCTGAGGCCATGAGAATATCATTAGTAACCTTCACCAGTGCTGTTTCAGTGCTATGATGAGCTCTAAAACCTGACTGAAACTCTTCAAACAGCTCGTTATTGTTTAGACAATTGCTGTACTTTGTTACAACGATTCTACTTTAAAGATACTTTTTTGTTTTGCAAATCTTTGTTGTACCTGCCAGCTTGGTCAAATAAAAAATAAAAATTAAGTCTTTTTTTTTATTTTATCATCATTCTGTATGGTTGAAATTTCATTGGCAGACTGAACAAAGATCATGAAGATTGTTTTTTTACTTTTATAACTTTATAACAGGATTGTAGTGCAGCCTACAAACAGTAAATAGGCATGGATATAAAACAAGAACTTAACCTTTAAAAAAAAGGTTTCTATATATGGCTACAGTAACATTTAAACTGGCTTGGCTGTAAAAAGCAGGGTGCTGATTTGAGGATCCCAGGTGCCTTGTATTTCTAAAGTGGCTCTAGACCTAAATTGCAATGTTGTTAGAAGATATATCCAACTGTATAAATAAATATCATCTGCTGGTGTAAGCTTTGTAAGCTGTCCCTGGACGACCGCTGCTGCCAGCCTTAGAATTATTTATCGCTTATTTGAGTTTCCACAGCATCTGAAGTGGCTTTGCAGCCAACTCCTTAGCGACAGCGGTACCAGTAGGGTGTCAGAGATTAAGAGAAGGTGTCTTTTTATAGGACATGTCATTAACACAGGTTTGCCTAGACATATTTATTTACACAAGCAGCATAAATAGTGAGCCCCGACGATGGAGATATGGTTTCATGTGTTTTGGGCAGTGGAAAAGAGAGGGTATGAGATTTTTTCTACGTAATAATTCTAGACTTATTTTTTGGTTCATGAAGCACAAACAGACACAGAAGTACTCGTACTCTTACAGTCCTGTCTTAGTAACTCTGTAAGACGATAAAAAAAATGGTTGGCAAAAAGATTGTAATTAGTGCTATGATTATAGTTATACATGGTTTTTCTTTTAGCAGTTTAATGCCATTCACTCAATTCTACATTTTAAAAGTTTTCCTGAAGCTGTTAAAAAAATTTATTCATCAGTTTTCCATTGTTTCCACTAAGAGAAATGCCAACAATTTCTTCATCAACTGCGGTGAGCAACCAAATCATTGTTTCATGTTCCTCAAATTGCTCATCACTGACATGGCTTTTATCTTTATAAGATTCATTTTAATCATGAAAATGAGATTAAAATGGGAGATGGTAAAATTGACACAGAAGTCTTATTAACAGACATCAAGTACAGTGTTACTCAGAGATGTGTTCATAAACAGTTATTTATGAGTAAAGGTAGCAGACAAACACTGCATTCAGCACAAAACAAAACTTTCCGTGGCATTGTCTTTTCGGTCTGCTCATTTATAACACATGGTTGACGTCTCATTAGCTGCTCATCATTCTTGGTGTTTGTGTTAATGTGGTACCCAATAAAATCTTGCAAAAACATCCAAATCTTCCGTTCATGTCACCTAACTTGATAGCCTTCCAAAGTTTAGACCAATTCAGCCTTTGAAAACTTTAGAACAATTTTTTAAAATCTAGGTCATTTTACAGTGAAACTGTAACTGCTTTAACTATTGTTTAAAAAAAGAAAGACGATAAGTTCATATAGAATTTTGTATAAACTAAAAACCCTGATGTTGATGGAATAGTTGACATCGATGATATTGACCAGTTGCAGCAGATCCACATGTATTGATGGAGACGTTTTCCTTTTATACTTCTCCGTCGTTGTGTTGGTGTTGCAAAGCAATTCTCCTCCAGGACAGCAGGGGGAGCAGATCTTTTCTGGAGGGTCTGCCTACCATTGCAACGATGTGTCTGGTCAATGACAACTCATTTTCTTCAGCTTGTAAACGCATTTTCACTCAAGGAGCAATGGCCGACAGAGTGAGTTTTGATTGAGTTGGAAAGGTTTTTACTAGAAGTGCAGCTCAGAGAATACTCTAAAAACGCATGTAAACAAACACAATGGTCTGTTTTGTTGTTCTACACCTCCTGGTGTTTGAAATCTTCAAAAGATTATATTGAATCAACTGGCCTTGCAAAATAAAGCATCTAATGCCCAAAAGCTGCATTGACTACCAATTACATCGACTATGGAGCACAGTTGAGGGGAAATTATCTGGGGCTGATGCTGGGCTGACCAATCAGACGTGCGCTCTCCGTTGTGTTTGACGGATAGTTAAAAAATTGGGCTCTAATTCATGTGTCCTTGAGTGAGAGATGGAGAGCCCTTGCATCGACGGATAATGGCACTGCATGTCTCCACACCTCTGCAGATGGAGAAGTATAAACTAGACTTTACTCATGCTATGGGAAAATTGAAACCAGTGACTCTGACCAATGCAACGGGAATCCATAGTTCTGTATAAGTTGTGTAGCTTTCTACCTTGGTTTTTAGTGTTTACCATGATGCATGCAATAGAAACAGAGGGGACTTTACAAGTTCCTGAAGTAAAACCGACACCTAATATTTACCTTTGATTTAACAACCCTGAGCTATATAGCTCTAAAGTCCTCCATCTTAATTTGACCCCTACTGTATCCTTGTGCAAGCCTTGTAACATTTGGTTCTCATTTCATGTTTTTGACACAGCCATTCTGCCTTTATCATTGATAGTTCTTCATCAGCATGGCTCTCATGGCTGTTTTGAGCATCCTGAGTGTAGTTTTGGCCCCACCGCCACATCTACCTGACCTGTTTCCTGTCCTGGTCTCAACGACTGCCTTCCTGCACTTCTTGGGAGTGTTTCTACATTTCAATATTGTTCAGATCAGTGAACCGCCCAGCAACAAGAGCAAAAAGAAAAACAACTAAGTTTTGTTTTTTTTCTTCTCCAGGAAACTCAGCGTTACACTTTGGGGTACATTGGGTCTGACCATTTATACTGTACATGAGGCTTTGATGACATTGTCTGTCGAATAGAAAAACAGAACTGGTTCTTATGAAAGGCATCTGTATTAACGGCTGATCGAAGAAAGTTGTAGATCAAATGAAAGGAAAGAGTATTTGTATTCTTTCTGTGTGGACCAAAGATGCATTTGAAATATTTTTGATCAATTATTTTATAATAAGGGAAACAGCATAATTTGTAGTTATATCTAGACTGCAGAATACCTGCCTGTGTAAATCTTTATTTTGACACTTTCAATGCCATGTTAAGAACTTATAATAATTATTGTTGAAAACATAAAAGATGTTGATTTAATTATGCTGTTACTGTTCATTTTGTTTTTTCTCTTGGCTTCTGTAGGGATTGTGATGACTGCATGTTGACCAGTTTTGTATTAATGAAAACTTTAGTTTTCTACTGTGCATTTCTATTCATCATTAAAGTTATTTTGTACAAACTTAGTTTTCATAAAAATGAATTCTTTTTCTCACTGTGCCGACGTGAACATCATTTTTAGTGGCACATTATTAAATAATTAAATTCAAACCAGCTTCAAATAAATTGTCTACATTAGCCAAGTAGTCTGCTAAAATCACCCTCAAAGCCGTGGTGGAGACGGAGCTCATAATTAGACGGAAATTATATCTTTCCAAGCTTTTATTCAACATCATTAAATATTAATTATGAGCTCTTGATGCTACAAGGGTCTTCAACAAAAGACCTGCACATTTAAAACAAAACCAGAGAACGGCGAGGCCTTAAAAGGTTTGATGAAAGGTGACATATCCGAGCATAATGCTATAAAGTTGAAATACCACACAAAAAGGTACAAGCAATTTCTTTCTCCAATCTCTGTGCGAGTTAATGACGGGCATAAAAAAATCCATTACAACTATAAATGTTATCGGGTCAGCGATGGGACATGTGGATGGAGTGACCAGCCGGCTGCTGGTAATGTGCTGCAGGGACAAATAGAAAGCCTACATCTGAGTTGACTGTTGCACCAGAGACAGGAACACAGGAGAAAACTTATGCACATGTAAAAAGTTTAAAAGGATAAATTACGGACCTTTTTTTTAATTGATGTAAAATATAACAAAGCAAAAATCCCAGCTGTAACTAATGAGGCTATAATGAAACTATCAAGATTTTCAAATCCAGATTAGATTACTTTTTAGATTCTCAATGAACATCCATAATTAAAAAATATTTTTTCTTTATTAAATCTTATTTTATATCACTGCATCATTTGTTTTGAACATTGATTTAACTTTAGACCTCCAATATACGTTAGACACTCCTAATCCGATAAAAATCGTATTGATTCTTAAATAAATTGAAGACACCAGTTGTTCATATTACACATCTCACTATGTTCCTTGTTATAAACATTTCTGGGTGAGTGGTTTCAGTTGGTAAAACATTAAATGTATCCTATAGATATTTTTTTTAATTTTGAACCACAGTAAAAAAATAAGGTCTCCTTTACCCCACCTAGTTATAAGATGACTATTCAGAACAATCTGGAAATGCTGTATTGCTAATACGTACCTCTCCTCTAGGTTCGTTATCCACTAGCTGACATTTACCTTATTAAAAGAAGAGGATGTAGTTTCATAAATCAACTTACATCAAAAACCACATGTTATCAAGTGTAAGTTATTCAAGCCACCACGGGTCCCTCAATCAGCTGCAAAGGGAGGCCTGTATCAAAACATTAGCTTTATTTATGGGCGTGCTTGCTTTGTCCTTCACGTGGCCTCTAAGGGCGATAAAGTGAGAGTTACACGATCCACCTTGGGCAGAAATAGGAAATGTTGCTGTGAATGCCAGCTGTTGCTTAGGTCAACTGGGGCAGCGAGAGGCCTCGGCCTTCCCAGGCAGACGCTGCCAAATAAAGAGCCTACAGTGCTGTGTAAGACAGTTTCCCCTCACTGCACATTTCCTCTCCAATGTTCACAGGTGGGGGAGGATGCTGCAGCTTTAGTCATAAAGGGGATCAGGGTTGCCATCTTAAAGAACATTATTTGCACAGCGTACCTGCATTGTGTTTAATGTAGAACCAACATTTGTCAGCTGCCAGATTGAAACTGTGGTAGAAGGGGGTCTAGCGTGTCACACTGTTCTCTCCTGCCATATTCAGACACCTCTCTCAGAAACGAATGACATCCTCCATGACTGTTCAACTCCAAGACTGACAGCACAGATTCCTCATTCATCTTCTGCCTTATCTCCTCGGGATCATTCGCACAAGTGCTAAAGAGCAATTTCATTACCTGTCAACAGCCGAGATCCATCGCTAACAAAAGCCAGGGGAATTTGTGAGAGAAAAACATGATTCTAACCCCTCTGGCAACAAATGATATTCCACACGTGCTGCAGTCACTGTCAGGTCTGACGGTTTATGAAAAAAGGAGGCTTTTTTGCATAAAACTAGCCAATGTACAAACATTGCAGTGCTAGGTTCTGTCAGTTATTACATTTCATTCATAATTAGTCAAAGAGGATTATTATACCAGCTAGCCCTCCTACTGAAACCACATACAAAGAAAAGTACATCTATACATACAAATACAGTATCTCTGACAAGTTTGTGCCCCCCCTTTACAGTACCGGTTTTTGGGATGTAGAAAATGTGAGCCAAATAAAATATACTGTATTTTTGAACTTTTTCGAATTTAATGTTACATAGTCCATTTACAATTCAATGAAAGTTATAAAATTAATTTATATTTTAAATTTAGTTCTGAACACCGACCCAGCCATTAATTTTTTCTGCGGAAGCCATTCTGTCATTGATTTATTTATGCTTGGATTAACATTAATGCTAACAAATAAAATCTCTCCTTACCCTCAGCTTTCTAGCAGATACCTGAAGGTTTTCATCCAACTTAATAAATAGTGGAGATCCAGCTGAAGAAAAGTAACCGCAGACTCCACTCAGTCAATATGGAGTACAATTATGTTTCACTGAAATTACAGCAAAGTTGCTGTAAGAACTAGTTCTAGTTTTTATGGCCTATGTCTCTGCCCAACTTAGCAAATTCTTCTTTACAAATTAGCTCACATTTAGTCAGATTGGATGGAGAGCATTTGTGAATATTTACAGTATTTTTCAATTTTAATGTCTTGTTAAGAGTCCTATTTGGATTAAAGTTTGGACTTTGACTAGGAAATTATATTATGACTGTTTGCTTTGATCTACTCTTTTGCAGCATCTTAACAGGTTTTCTTGCCCAATTGCCCTTTAGCCCCATTTTCCCATCAACTCTAACCAGCTTCTCTGTTTCTTCTAAAGAAAAGGATTTTGATGGCATGATGCTTCCACTTCTGTGTTTCACTATGGGGATGCCATTTTCAAGGGGATGTGTTATGTTAGTTTTTCTTCACACAGTGCTGGCAGATTGTCAAACCTAAGCTGTTAGGTTCCTAATGCTTTCATTGTTGGTCCTATCAGTTTAAATGGACAGGCATGTCTTTCTAGGTTTCCAGTTCCCTTTTTGTACTCTGAATTGAACAGTTCCCAATGTCCCAAAATAACCTCACTCTGAGCTGTCTGTCGTGCTCTTTGGCCTCCATGATGTGGTTTGTTCTCTAATGTTCTCTAACAATCTTCTGAGAGACACACATCTGGACCCTATTCACTAATTTATGAACTTTTCAGGGAAATTTGGGGCTGAATACATATGCACACCCCACTTTTACGGTTTTTATTTGGAAACACTATATATATATATATATATATATATACGCTGCTTTGCGTCGTCGGTCTATCAAATAAAATCCCAATCCAATATGTTAAAATTTGTGGTGGTACTGTAGAAAATGTGAAGACGTTTAACGCTGTGGGCTTCATAGTACTGTATCCATACTAGATATATTTGTATGTCGCTTGACTTGGGTATTGTTTCAACTAACCATGATGGTATGAAGTTTCTTTGGACCTAAAGAAAAATGTAATGACATTAACAAAATCAGAAGTCACATCTGAAAACATTGCAAACTTGGCTATACATGATGTCAATCGATGCCTTTCGAGTTCACTTTGATCAAAGCCATCGAATATAAAGCTTTCCCCTTTAATTACAACCACGAGTCCAATCATAAAACACACAGTGGGCAGGTGGCATCTGTCCATGCGCATCCCCCCCTCCCTAAAATTGATGTGCTCCAGTGTTCCAGCTTCCTAAGCTGACGGCCCCACACCCTGCGACACTGTCCCATCACTTTTATGACATCTTAAGGAATCTTTTTAATACAGTCCATTACTGCAGCCATACAAATCTTCCCCAATGCGGCTCCATCTATGGCCTGATCAATTTTTACTCTGCTGAGCTCTACCCTTTACCCTCATTTTGTCATCTCAAAATTCATATTTTATGGGATTTCCTTATGAGAAAAACTGCCATAAAAGTATGTTATCACTCTGATGATGTGCAGAAGTCAGTACCTGACTCTACCTAAAAAGTCTTACCATGAGACAGAATTTGTTTCTGCAGTAAGCAGAACTGTTTAAATGTTATTTATTTTCACGTTCCTAAGAAAATATATTGTGAAGTGCAGCATTGATTTAGAACATAACCATGTCTTGATACGGGTTGGAAGGGCTGAATTTATGAATCCTTTGCACAACTCCTTTAATTGAATTTTCCAAATCTCTCACCCCACACAAATAATCAATACGCACTGCTGAGAGAAACTTGCCTCAGAATTATTAGGGCCTTTCTTTTACAATTTTGTAGTCATCAGCAAATACAGGCGTTGGGAGTATTTGAGATGCCGTGACTACCTGGAGGATTTATGCTCGCCCCAAGCCTGATTGCTCACCAAAAGTGACTTTTTTAGAATGCTTACCGAAACTTTTGTTAACCTTAAAAGAACAGTTGTAAGCGCTTCTAAACGCTGCAGTCTCGATCTAAAGAGAGATGTAGTTTTAAATACTGCAGCATAAAGGTGGAAAGGGGATGACAGGGCAGGAAAAAGAGGAAAATAAGCAAGAATAAGAGTAACCTTAGATCAACTCAGTTTCATTGCAAAAGTTTAAACTCATGAAAAAACTTGGAGAGCTTATGACAGCAGGTGTGTTTTTCTCACATATTTGGACTCCTGGATCCATCTATTTTCTATACCTGCTTATCTTTATTGGGTCTAGGTGGGGCCGGTGCCTATCACCAGTGCTCATTGGGCGAGAGGTGGGTTACACCCTGAACAGGTTGCCAGTTCATCACAGGGCAACACAGAGGAACACAGGACAAACAGCTATGCAATCACTAAGGCCAATTTAGAGAGACCAATTAACCTAACAGTCATGTTTTTGGACTGTGAGAGGAAGCTGTAGTACCCGGAGAGAACCCACACATAAACGAGGAGAAAATGCAAACTCCTGGCATAAAGAGCCCAGCTGAAATTCAAACCCAAGATCTTCTTGCTGCTAGGCAACAGTGCTACCAACTGCACCACCATGCAGCCAACAGCTGAATGCCTAATATTAATCTTAACAACACAGAGAAATTCAAGTAATATAAATAAACAATCAAAATTGAAGAAAATACCTTTCAAAACTGACTTTAAAATCTATCTAAACCAGTTTACGCACGGGGGACCGATTCCTATCTCCAGTGGTCAATGGGTGGTCAGTGGGGTCCACCCTGGACAGGTCTCAAGTTCATTAAAGGGCCTTTCAGTAAAATGTTATAAAAATGCACTCCATGATGAGGATAAAACTAAGACAACCACATTTTCATTCCAAATAAAAATTACACGCTAGCATATCACATCAGTTGCACATGATTAGATTATAATAACCTCAGACATTTAGTTTTGGTTTGCTCCTAACTGTTGGTGAGTGAATAATGTGGTGAGATCAAAAGAGAAGTCTGAATACTTCAGAAAGAGGATGCTAGCAGCTCAAGCATCTGGTAGTGGGTTTAAAAAAGGTCTCAAAGGAATTTAAACAAGGAACAGAAAATAATCTACAAGCAGAAGACATTCAACACAACTACCAACATGGCCAAGTGTGGCTGTCCAAGCAACTTTTTCCTGAAAGGAGTCTCCAAAAACCCTAAAATGTCATCTCAGGACTTACAATAGGCTCTTCCTTCTTTTGATAATAAAGTGCATGACTGTTCAACCAGAAATAATGCACATATTTAAATTTGATGGGAGGTGTGCAAGGAGAAACAGTCTGCTCTGTAAGAAAAAACATGAAGGCCAGACTGATGTTTGCAAGAAAGATCATAGACAAAGTCCAGAGCCCTTATTTATCGACTGGTCATTGAAAATGCCCTATATTCTATCGACAAAAGAAATTTGGAATGTTTGTACGAACAGTCAAAAGCCAGATTAATCAAATATGCAGTGGCCACTCATACACATGTTCCTTCGCAATCATCTGTTGATAAATCCCACATGTGCGTACCTAGGTGCCTGTGCCTAATTTGCATACAGAAACGCCCTCAGTTAACCATATTTTGTTAGACCACATCCTCTGACACGTGCATGAAGTCCTTGCGTTCTTCCCAAAAACAGTGGCCAAGAAAGCGAAAAAATGAATTTTAGTGAAAAGTTCGAGGTGAAACATAAGTGGGGCAATTAAAGTCATGATGAACAGACTTTTTGAAAATTGTCATATTTAATGCAAATTCATTTTTACATCGATAGTTTTTGCCCTCTATTATCAGCGGTTCCTCTGCTTCATGTCTCCTCCCTCCCCTCTTTCCAGCACGCAGTAGTTCCTGCTGCAGACATAAAGAAAATGTGACAAAGAATTGTCTCATTTGCTGTTATTCACTTCTGTGGAAACACTTAACTTCTTTGAACAAATTAAATCAGTTAAATTTGTTCCAAACATTGCCGTTTGGTCCCATCAGCTCAGGGGTAACCAAGAAAAAAAAGAACACTGCCTGGGAGAAAGTGACAGAGGCAGTAAATGCGGTCGGGACAGTGGAGAGATTCCTGTTGGACATAAAGGAAACAATATCAAACTGAAAACAATAAAACGTCCTTCAGCACACAGCTGGGCCGGGGTTGCACAGATCACCACAGAGCTAAACATATTTGACACGCCTGTGCCCATGTGTTATTGGAGACACTGCTTTGGCTGGCATCAGTAGCATGGAGACAGCATCAGTAGCTGCACCAAAGGCCTAGAACCATCTTGTATGTTTGCATACCTTTTATTTATAAGTGTAACAACATATTTTTAAATTGAAGCACTTGATGTGACAAGTAAAAAAAATCATATGGAGGCAGACATCCGTGAAGCACCTTGCACCCCCCAACCCCCCAAATTTTGACTCACAGGATCTCCATGCATGATCACCCCCAAAATGTAATCATTCTTTCCTTGGTAAATTTCTAACATTTCCTGAAAATGAAATCCAAATAGCTCCTTAGCTTTTTAGTTATTTTTGCTAAAAGACAGACAGACGCCAACTTGAACTCCTTGCCGGAGGTTATACACTGATGAGATAAATATTCTATCAAAGTAAAACTGTTTCAGTGTTGCTATTCCCCCGTTCTACCACTAGAAGCTGTGCGTACGCATGGTTTAGAGCTGTTCTTATATTTAGGAACATTTCTACGCACAAGTACAAGATGATAAATAATACACTTTGCGTAAAATTGTTACTACGCACGAAATACGCACAGATCTGTGCATAAGTACAGTTGATAAATGAGAGCCCTGGTTTTTGGAATAATACTATTTGGACAAATGAGTCTATGAGTGAAATAATACCACAGCAGATGACATGGTGAACCCAAACCAAATAAAAAGATATTTTGCTTGAGGAAAATGTGAGACAATCTGTAAAAAAAGATTGTTTTTAAAAAAAAGGGTAACTGGAACTGGACCCTGCAACATGACAATGACCCAAAACTTACTAGTGAAGGCACCAAGAACTGTCTGAAAATTAGGAAATGGAAAGTCCTGGGCTAAGTCAAAAGCCCAGACCTTAATCTAATTGAGGGGGGGGGGACTAAAGACAAACTGTACATTCAAGAAATACCTTAACATCTCACATCTGAAAGTGTGGAGTAGGGCAAATGTCAATTGGAGTGATTTTATAGAATGGCAAGAAGTGCACCACAAAGGTTCTTTTAGTCAAAGGCGGAACTGTTAGAAGATACGATGTCGTAAAATGCATGTTGATATCCTATGTTTAATGTGTAAATCAATTTTAAATATTTTTTTTTTTTAGTTTAAAAAAGAAGATAGATAAGGGACATTTTTTAATGAAGATCTGAAACTTAATGGGTTTCAAAAGTTTTTCACTTACTGTAAGTGTGGGTTCTAGGAAGTCATCTCAGTGGCTAAAGGAACCAGACAGGCAGCATTATCTTTACCTGGTATAAAGGTTGTTTTGCATCTTTATTTTATTGTACTTTATTAACACAGAATCGCTATGAATTACAATAACATTTACCTTCTGTATAGTTTAAGTATTATTGAACATTTCAAAATGCTGTTGAAGCTCACTGAAAACAGCAACAAAGAAAGACTTCTTGGGGCCACCGAATCTTCATTAGAACAATTTAATTTAAGGCTATTGCACAAGTTTTAATACTCGCAGGGCTCTGTACTACTCCACAAAAGGAAAGTTAATGTTTATCTTGCTCATATGCCAACTATCTTTCCTATGGAGTCTCTTAGGATTTCTTAGACATTCAATACATGAGCCCAAAGCTTAAAGACCATATCAGCCATCTGAACAAACACTTTACACTAGAGGACACTCATGCATCAAGATACCATCACCATCATCTGTTCGGATTTCATGCTCCCAGCAGATATAGGCCAGAGCTATCCAGCAGCTTTGAATAACAGTTTGTTTACTTAAAATGTGTGTCTTAGTGTGCATTGAGGGCTAATTCTATCTGCCATGACTCTGTAAGGTCTGTTGTTGTAAGGAGGTTTATGCAAAGCTAATAAATTTCACGGCTCCACCATGTGACAGAAATGTGACATTCCTGGGGTGTGGATCCACAATGTATCATGTATGTTTGGTCCCTTTACTGGAACGAATTAAAAGTAATTTTTAACAACCTTATCAGAAAACAAGCTTGCGTTCCGACAATGCCCCCTATTCATTTTCCACAAGTCCCCATTGTATGATTGAATCACAAGAATTGCTCCGCTGCAGGCACAATATGTGCCTAAAATAATCAAATTAATTATTTCCCCAGGAAATCTACTCATTGACTTGTTTGTGCAACCATAACAAAATGTTGTTTTTCACTAAAGGTTGCACGACACACAGCTCAAAGAAGCATCCATTGATCCCGTAGTTAAATAGCAAAGAAGATACAGGGAAAAGATAATCGAATGGTGAAAAAATAGCGCACGGGGATGTCCGACAGAATGACATCGCCTTGTGACTGTATCTGTTTTTCTTGTGATCAAAAAGTCAGCCAAACAATTGGAGGAAAGAGACACCAAGTATGGAGATTCATAGATTCATTATACAAAAAGTAATACATCTGAGAAATGTTTATAGTGGGCAAGATATGTTGCCAAACTGGAAAGTATGAGAATGTACTATATTGTCCACTGTCTACTGCATCTAATATTCAGTACTGATAGGCCTGTGTGTAATGCACTGTTTACTGTATCAATGCAGCATGCCATGGAGGTAATCAAACTGTGGTTCTGCTGGGGTGTTGAAGCCCATAGCGGCCTTCACCTATACTGCATTGTTGGCTTTGGTGTCCCAAATATTTATCTCACAGATTCTCTATGAAGTTTACGTGATACCATGGTCAACAAAGCAGATATTGATACTTTTGGCATTGTGGAAGAAGGGCTAAATCTTACTGGAAAATGAAACCTGCATCCTCACAACGCTTGTCAGCAGAAGGAGGCCCAAAGCTTCTCTGACTTTGGGCTTGATTAAACAGAACAAACAGTCATTAGCAGATTACATAGGTAACAAGATCATCACTGGCTGCATGCATGCAAACTTTACTTTGGACTTCAAGCAACATCATTCTGTGCCTCTACACTCTACATCCAGACTCCGTCACTTTAATTTCCACATTAGTTCCAAATTAGTTTTTTGATCTTCTATAATTCTAACTTTCTGATAAACCAAAATGATTTTTTTTTTAATTAGCTGGAAGACAGTCATAATCAGGTGAAATATGTCACTTTATGTGTGGTTATGTTATACTGTAGCTGTGCTTACACCATGTGTGCAATGAGTTAAGCACAAGACTATTCATACTTGAGTAAAGTTAGGAATACAATACTCTTCTGATAACATATTTTGTCTGACTAAAAGTAATATTAATGTTTTGGAGCCCCCCAATCAGAGTCCTGACTTGAATCTGTGGATGGAGCTATAAGATTATGACAAGGAGGGCTTCCAACTTCAGGAAAGATTGTCAAAATACCATTGAAAATACCTCAAAAATGCTTTCATTTTCATTCACGCTGATTATAGAGTAGGATATAGTTTTTATTTTTAAAGAAAATGTAAATTAAAAGAGAAAATTATTAATTTCTAAACTGATGCTCTTTTAATTCATTTTATCATCCCTTGAAAGATGCTTGGCTCATTTCCTGTCAGAAACAAACTTCATGGTTGTATGTAAATAATTTTTAATCTTAAAAAAATAAAATTATAATAATATAAGTTTTACTTTTTGAATTGAATTCCTAAAATATATAAACTGTGTTAAAATGTTTTACTAAAACAAGTAATAATGGTTTAAAAAATAATATTGTCACAAACCAATAGTCAACTTCCTGTTTTCTTGCTCTGTTGTGTCAGTAAAAATAGGATAACTTCAACTAATTAGAGAGAAATTCTTATTGAACAAAGAAAGTCATTAAGGTATTTCCATTCATGTCTTATGCTCTCCTTCAAGAAATCAAGAAATGCATTTGTTCGCTGCTGCCCTCTGGTGATTTATTAGAATATGGAAACATTAAGGTAACTACCACAGCAAACTAGAGACGTTGCATTAGAGTCGGACCAAAGAAAAATCCCCCAGTCACACGAGTAGCTGTTCTAACACAACAAGCAAAGTCAGAAGCGAATATTCAGTTGATAAAGAAACATCATCTTCCTGCAGAGATACAACATCTCTATGTTACTCTGTATGATAAAGACAGAGATGAGATTTCATCCACCTCTTTCCTGGCTCGTGACCAATGAATGTTATAGAGTTTAGACCATAAAAACAAATTACATAAAAAGTACCAAAATATTTGCTTTTGTTTGAGGGAAATAAGTATTTGATCTGCTGTAATCCAGCCGGAATTTTGCCTCCCGCTGATTGATTCAATTCAATTCAATTCAAATTCAAAATTACTTTATTAATCCCAAAGGGAAATTAAATGTTGTTGTAACTCATTATGCAAGTTCCTTCAAAGATGTGTTGTAGATGCTGATGGCTGTGGGTAGGGATGATCTCCTGTAGCAGTCTGCAGATCTGAAGAAGCCTCTGACTGAAGACGCTCTGTAGTTGTATGACAGTCTGATGTAGAGGATGCTCTGGATCTATGGCGTCTTCTTTTCAACTCATCAGGGTTTTGTGGCTGTAGTTGAGGTATTATTTGAGCTTTTGTGATGTTAATCAGCGGCTGCCAGTTGTAAACCACCTTGTTGCCATGGTTATGCATCATAACAAATGTCCAAAAATAAAAAGTATTATTATTATTATTATGTGTTCATGTGGAACACAAGATAAAAATCAATCAATTTATTGTAGATAATCCTGAACTAAACTCTTTATTTGTCTAAAACACACCTGCCCACAGGACTAATTGTTTCTATTTTAGCCCCTTTGCTGATATATGCAAGACAAAAAACCTGTCAGGAGACATCTAGGTCAGGACAGTAGATCTGCACAGGGCTGGAGTGGACTACAAGCCCATCGGCAAGAACCTTGTTGAAGAACCACAACTCATGGTGCAACTATACAGAATTTGAGTACACATGAGCATTACTTTTGGTCTCCAGTTTCATGTAAGGTATAGTCTCATGAGGTAGGGGGTGAGGAATCAGCTTACAAGTTCACTGATGTAGTTTGTTAGTGAAATGAAGTTAGTTGGGAGCAAACTATACTTAGAACAACACACACAATAATGTTGTAAAATCTGGCTGCTCTATGCTATGAAATGGTCACGTACAAGCCTGTTTTAGGTTTTCCAGTGAACATACAAATAATGGCTTGGACTTAAATCAACTCTCTGGTATAAACTTTACAAGCTATAAGTTCAACCCAAGAATTCAAGCATCACAATCAAGCACAGAGGTGGAGACATTATGTTATGGGGAATTCTTTTCTGCTTAGGCGTTCAGATGGACTTCACTCCATTGAGGGGGCAACAGAAAATTATATGTAACATAAAATCTTGGATGAGAACCTTCTTCCTTCAGCCAAAACACGATTAATAAGTTGTAAATGGATTTACGAGCATGTCATTGACCTAAAACATTTTATCGAGGTAACAAAAGGGTGTCTAAGGAAACACATAAGGTCAATGAGTGACCTAGAAAGTCTCCAGACTGCACCAAGAAACTTTACAAATGTAAAGTCTTTCTGTAAAGAAAGATGGATTAAATCCATCTGGAGATGTTTGCAAACCCAGTGACCGACTGGAAGAAACATCCGTTTGTTGTTTGTGCCAATAAATGTTTCAAGTACCAAGCCATTCTGAAGAAACAAATGAAATAATAGATCTTCTTTCAATCAATATCATATGAATATTTTTTTCACTTGTTTAGAATGTACTTTTTGTTTTTTGTCTCTGTTAAATTGAAACATCCATTAAAATTACAGACAGTTCCTTCTATAAATCAGCCTTATGTAATTCAGTTAAATTAATGCCAAGTCTAACCATCAATCATGAATGTCAATTTGTCTCGTTTTTGTAATGTGTTTTCCTATGTTGTTGATCTGACTCTGTCTATATGCTGACATTATTAGTGTCCACACGTTCCAAAATGATGTCCTTTGATTGCTGCTGCCCCCAGAGTTACCTTAAGATGACAAAATACAGTGTTTTATGAATTCTCTGTAGATTGATTTTGTGTAACTATAAAATTCTAAACTAATCCGTGTTTTTGATAGATAGACCAGACTCTGATTGTCTGCCTCAGCTAAGGAAATGGTTCTTGTCTTAAGTGACTCTTACACAACTATTTTTAGTGCTATGTAAATCACTGATAATTTGGCCAGTGATGGATCTCCGCCATTCCATGTCTCCTGTCATTAAACTCTGATTTGTCATTTTGACCATCAGAAGAGTGTGACAGTTGAAATATAGAGACCCATAAAAGGGAGCTTTCTGTAACTCAGTGCTTATTTGAGACTTTGGCACATAATATGCTGACATCTTAGCAAAACCTTTAAGTATTGTAAAATTATAATACTTCATTTATTTTGAGGCACCATTTTGTGTAGAAATTGAAATAGATCAAAGACAGAACTAAAGCTGGACTTGGACTCTCATAGACCACACAGACAGCTTAACTATGAATTGGAAGAAAATAATATGTCTTTTTTAACGGGAAAAAAAACACATCTTAAAAGTGTGCCATGCTTTGGTATTCACCCCCCTCACAATCCATCATTTGAAAATGGCCATATGACACACTTACAAACCTACCAAGACAGTGCAGTAAATTGTCTCATTAATGTCTCATTAACCACAGAAGCAGCCAAAGGGCCAATGGTAACTCTGTAGGAATAGCACAGATGCTCAAGTTGAGAATCTGTCATCATGGACTCAACAATATAGCCTTTATAGAAATGTGGCGAGTTGAAAGCCACTGTTTAAAAAGCCATAAATGTCCCATTTGTAGTTTTACACAAAGGGGAACACACTTGCAAGATGGTTTAGACAAAAACCTTTTCCTGTATTGTATTTGCATAGTTGATCATTTGACCAGTGACCAGTCCTGTCATTAAACTCTGGTTTGTCATTTTGACAAATCAGACCTAAATCCAATCAGATTTATGGACTAAAAGTGCTACACTGTTCAAGTCTTGCTCTCCAACCTGTCTGACTAGCCCTGAGCTTTTTTGTGAAAAATAAGCAAAATTTCATTAGATGTGCAAAGCTGGGAGACACTTAGGCTTACTATAACATACTAAAAATAATTGCACCAAATGGAGGTTCTGAAAAGTATCACTTTAGGAGAAATATTTCTTATATTTTATTTGTCAAAATATATACATTTAATTTGAGGTTGTAACATGAGAAAACAGAAAATCTGCTGTCAGACTATATAAACTGATTTGCAGACAACTATTTTTATCTGGTCATTAAAATTCATATTTTAAGCAAAATCTTCCAGTAATAATCAGCTATTTCGGGGATGTTACCTGTATCATAGTTTTATTAATCTCTTCTTTTTCCGAACAGTTTATGTTTAATTTCACCACACAGGCGAACATTAAATTTGGTTTATTGTGTCACACACTCCAATAGTTCAATGTAAGAGGAACGTTTTCTTTGTAGTTGTTTCCACCGTGTCCTGTTTGCTGCGCACTATGTTCCTTAGCAACAGTCCCCGCTATAACAACAGTGTGTATCACATTTATCGACGGAAGGGCAACTGTAACAATTCAAACTATTAGTAGGCGGTCTTTTTCCTTTTACTCAATGGTGGACAGACATAGCGAACCGTAGCCATATTGTTTTTCCCCCCAACAAAATGTCTTTTCAGGAAACAACTCGTCCCTCCGATGAGGAGGAAGTTTTCTACATGCAGTGTCGAGCTGCTTATCTTGCTGTGTTCCGATCAAGTTTGAGTAATATATCTTCGAAACAACAGTTATGCCGGGGTAAGAAACACTGTCAAAACAATTTGCTATTTTGCTGGACAACATTATGAGTTTTTAATCCGTGTCAAAATCAATAACGTAGCCGTGACGTCACCTAACCTTTTTACCCGAAGTCACCATAAATACAGCTTGTATTTGGCAGAATAGGACAAAAATGTAAATTGTCACTAAAAACCCTGAACACGAAAGATCGCTGTTTTAGGTCTCAGTCAGCCATCTTTATTTTTCATAATGTATATTAGTCTATTGATTTACAAGCATACCTGATACAACAGAAATGTCGAAAAGGTTGGAACATTTGACATTAGGTTTAATGTTAAATAACAGATAACACTTTATTTTCCGCTCATACAGAGATTTCACTTGCACTACAAGCGCACACAGTTACTAGTAAAATGTATAAAATAGTTCTAAATCAATAAATTAGGTCAGACATGAGTAAAATTATTCAGTCACTTTTGAAGACAAACTGTTATTAAAAATATACTCAGAATTAGGGATAAAATTTGGGCCAATATTGATACTGTTTTTATGTCCTAAATCCCATATTAATCGATATCATATTATATATAAATTTCCCTACGCTTTCAACATTATGTACAAGCATCCACACGGCCTGCATTGCTTTCCTGATTTAGTTAAACACCCCATAATCCTGTGCTGCATCAGGGTCACTTATCACGTGACCAATTTCCTCCCAAAGCACGTGCACAGCAACAAGATGGAAATTAACATTGGTTATTAATATCGGCCCAGTTTCACTTTTCAGACCAATACCGATATGTAAAAAAAAAAAAAGGCTGACATCGGCCAACATCGATGTTGACGTTTATATTGTATATCCCAGTGCTTTAAGTGGAAAAAAATAAGTGTTCTCCCTTTAATGACCTGCCGTCAGTCTGTGATACAAATATGGGACATAAACATAGGTGATATTTATGTACACATAGATCAATCTATCGATCTATAGATTTATTGTACAGAAATTACAAAGAACAAAAGGATAAATCCTGTTCTAAATCAAATCCACGAGCCAAATGAGCAAGTGTCACGGAACCACGGAATCAAGCCAAATGTAAACGTGGACATGAAAAATCTAAATTCTAGATTCTAAAGTCTAAATATTTCAGATGCTATGCAGGTGATACAAAAACCTCTGGCATGTCAAACTATTGTGGCTCCTGTACTCTGGTAATAACCAGTGTTGGGTATAGTTACTTTGGAAAGTAGTTAGAGCTACATTGTGTATTTTTTTGAGTTAATTCTTAGCAAAACCCCCTTTGTTCTTTCAAAAATATGTGCTCATTCATGTGTAATTACTTCCACCTACTAATGAAACATTCTCGTAAGTGTAGAATCTGCTATTCAGAATACATACGCACGAGTCGCGCGAATGGCTGAATCCATGTTGAGCCTCCATCTTTGAAATACATTCGCCAACGAGGGACATTCCTGGAAACTCTAGCTCCGCCTTTCGCGCTTTGGTTACACTCAGTTGCACCGTGCCGAATGCCAGAGGGAGATTGTCTACTCACGACGCAGCAGACGTCTGACTATATAACTAAATGCAATGTACTTTTCTAAAGTAACCTCATCACTGGAAGGAACACTGGACGAAGTCGTAGTACTGGAAGCCATGTTAACCATGGCATGAGACGGCCACCGTAGGAGTTATAACGTGCTCAGAATGGGGGGGTGGGAGGTGGGGCTAGAAGATAATATTGAGTTGGTTGTTTCACCGCTAGATGGGAGAAGTTCTTACACAATGTAGGTTTAATTAGGTTACAGCGTTACCATCAATTAAACGTAATCAGTTATGTTACAACGTTTTCCATTCATAAAAGTAACGCGTTAGAGTACTTATGCGTTACCAAGAATTAAAAGCCAGTTTGCAGCGCCTCGCACATGCTGCAACTTAATTGAGAGACATAGCCTCCTTTAAATGCACCGAGAAGTCGTGACGATGAATAACGTCAGTCATCCAACTAAATCAACTCTGCAGGATAACAACAGGAAAGACAACCAGCAATAGGCTATTCCACATAGCGTTTTATTAATTATTCTTTTTATCACATAACATATGAATCGAAAACACTTATCCAACCCGTGTAGCCTGATAGAGTGGTGTTTGGATACAAGATGTTTTAAATTTGAAGTGGGATTTTTTGCAGTCGACAGAAACTTTTTCCCAATGCAGAGTGTGCATTTTACCGTTATATTCTCTTGTTTTTTTCGTTGGCGAAATTAAAATAATCTCTTTTCTTCCACGAAGCTGTGGTGCTGCTCTCTGCCTTCTTGCCAGGAGTTCAAAAACACACACAGATGAATCACAGCGCTTCGGCTCCGCTGATACAGCCGCGGGTGGCATCGTTCCTTTCACTTCACTACGACAACAAAAGCACTTGAACATAACGCAATGGGAATTTCCACTTCACAAGTGGAAAGTATCATCTTTCCCATACAACATGAAGGCAGCAGTACAGCAAGCTTTATGCGTATAAACAATGGTTTTATTTTGAGGCGATTTTTATTATAAACAAATAGAGACTGTTGGGAACTCTAAGGAGGGAATTGACTGCTGAGGAAAAGTCCAGGTACTCATCAACACATTCTGGAAAAATGTTCTGGTACGCAGCGCATGCTGGAAATAAGTCCCGGTACGCTAAGGAGTAAAATTTAGAAGTGCCGGTACTGCGTACCCTTGTGTACCGGCCCACTTAAAGCACTGGTACATCCCTGTATAAGAATTTTTAAAAATCTTCTGTCATACCGTCTTTTTATAATGACACTAGAAAAAGGTTCCTGGTTGGCCAGAGTTTTTGTTGACTTTATAGAGCATGGAGTAACACAGTGCTGCCCCTCCCCTGCATGTTGCTTCACACTCCTATTAAGGAAATGCTGTTTTAAAACTACAGTTGGCAAGCTATAACCAGCTGACTGCAGGCTAGCCAATACAGCAGATACCCTGACTAATTAACCAGATATTATCAGCTTGCTTTACTCGTGTTCTTGTATTACAGGGGTCTGTAGCCTGTGGCTCTTTAGACATTTCCCAATGGCTTTCAAGAATTTTGGTTGAAAATTAAAATTTTTTAAAGCAACTACTGTTTTAATTACACATATAATAAAAAATGCAAGTTTTAGCACTTTTTCACTGGAATGACTGCAATGAATGTTCACAACAGAATGACACTAATAGTACCAGTAATATATATTTTTAGATGTATTATTCTTATTAGATTTTGGAAGCTATGTGCTTTTTTTACATTAATTTCCACAAATATCAACATCCCATAGAAGAAAATATATTAATTCATGTTATATTTTCTTTATTTTAAAACCTAAAGACACGGGCCATATATGGAGGCTGCAGTCCTCGGTGTGGCTGTCCCGGGTTCAACTCCCGACCTCAGAGCAGTTGCCAAGTGTCTTCCCCCTCTTCTCTCTCCCACATATCCTGTCCACCAATTGTCCAATAAAGGCCTCTAGAGCCACAAAATCTTTTAAAAATGTTCTTAATAAATAAAACCTAAAAACAGAAAAAATAGTGTGCTTCTTAGAAAATTATATATTTTATTTTTGTCAAAAATGATATATTGTCAAGTGTTTTTATAAGATCATGCAAGATTTGCGGATCTAAACTAATTTTATTTAGCTGGACTGATGGCAAAAATGGTTCTTTGTATGGAAAGGGCTGCAGACCCCTGCTCTATAATCTATAATCTCATCATCTTTAGATTTGTCTGCTGTAGGTAAAAAAAACACATTGGTGCTCCTCAGTCTCCATTGAGTGTTCTTCTGGGGTAAAATAATTTGGTCTTAACTCTTTAATCATTAAATGCCAAACTAAAATACGCTTTTAATGTAATCAAGCTTTTTAAGCTATTGTATGTGTTTTCACACTCCTAGTTTCGTCCTTGCCTTCTATTTTTTGCGACTATAAGATATCAAATCATGTCAAGTTTATTTTAACAAGGCAGTTCAAAGTGCCTGTAGGTGATAAAAACATAACAGGATGAGCAAACAAAAATGTAAATCACACATTACAGTGGCAAAATAAAGGGAAGCAATGAAAATCTGCAATCCAGACTAGAATTAATGATGCTTCTCTGATTATTAACCAAAGGCAGCTCTAGATGGGTTTTTAGCCATGATTTAAAGTAGCTCATTGTTTCAGCAGTTTTGCAGTTTACTGGAAGTTTGTTCCAGATTAGAAGAGCATAAAATGCTCATGGTTTCTATTTATCTTGTTTAGTTCTCCAGCTGGCTGGTAGGAATCCATCCCATGCTACTCTAAATAAATACTGGACTTCTACAACATCTAAGCTAAACTTTGATGACTTCTGCGAGATTCTGAAATGTGAGAGGAAAACCGATGAAGCTGAGCTGATGAGAGCCTTCACAAAACTAGACGTAAGCTGTGACGGCTACATCCCGCACAGCGTACTGGAGAAGGCTCTAACATCTGTAAGTGAAATATTTATTTAATTTTTATAAAAAAATAGATTTTAAGCAAAGTACAGAATATTCTCTTAACATGAAACCCTAATTTTGGTTGGCTTCATTTTTGATGGTTGCTTTCGTCTTGAGCGTGGGTCTTCAACCTGTGGTTTTGTTTTGCAGGTTTGCAGCTCTTTCATAATGACCCGTTCTTGGCCAAATTGTTTTTACAGAACTCGGCAATGAAATAATCTGTAGGTATTTTCATGCAATACCTACAGATTATTTCCACTAGAGAAGGACGCTAGTGGTAAATGGAATTGTTTTGTTGAAAGGGGGGTTTGGCAGGCCACAAACTATTCAGTTTATTTCTAATTTTATATTAATAAAAAAAGTTGTGAAATGAAATCCACTCCTGATTGAGGAGTATTTACTAATACCAAAGACAAACTGGGTGTTTAGCTTAACGGAAGATGTATGTGCATCATGTTCGGTCTTTTATTATTTTTGCAGGGTGGCGAGAGGATGACAGCTGAGGAGATAAATGCTGTTTTCTCATTGGCAGACATAAACAAGGAGGGCAAACTGGACTATGCTGAGGTATGTTCAGACAAGAATACATTATATTATAGGATAATTAAAGATAAAGTTAACCAATGCATTTTAAATATGTTTCAGCCTTATTGTTGTCTTCCACCCCCATGATATTCTCTTGAACCATTTCAAATTCTGTACACATTTTTCATCTCTGTTGTTTGTTGCCAATCTTTCTTGATTTGTTACTCTATCCAAAAAATTGAAGTCATTTATGGTCCTCTTTGTTGACTCCAAACATTGCTCATGTATCATTCTCTTGTTACTTCTTCCCCTGTTGCTGTCAGTTCTGCACGCGGCTTGTATCTACAGCAGAGCAGTGTCAAATGGCTGCTTTAGAGAAGCTAGAAGGTGACGCTAAGCTAAAGAGGCAGAACTTTGGCAGCCAGTTGTACAGCCCTCCTAAAAGCTCAGTGGCATCAGCATCATCTGCATCAACAGCTCAACCTGCAGAATCAGACTCCACTGCAAATAAAGGTATAATATACTGCATGAAGGGAAGATATAGGCAAGGCAAGGCAATTTTATTTGTATAGGACACTTTCAACAGCAGGGTAATTCAAGGTGCTTTACATGATTTGGTGATTTAAAAAAAACAAAAAAACACATGGAATATAACATTGGAAATTAAAAGTAAAAGAAACACACATTACACATGATACACAATAAAGCAAGAGAAAGATCAAAAAAGCAAGAGAGCATGAACACATTTCATACATATGACATCAAGCATTTACTCGAAGGCAATTCTAAACAGATGGGTTTTTAATCTCGATTTAAAGCAGTTCAGAGTTTCCGCAGCTCTACACTCGTCAGGAAGTCTGTTCCAGATAAGGGGAGCATAGAAACTGAAAGCTGCTTCTCCATGTTTAGTTCTGAGTCTAGGGATGTTTAGTAGGCTAGAGTTGGAGGACCTGAGTGGTCTTGGTGGTTGATACTGTGACAACAGGTCTTCAACATGTTTTGGTGCTAAGCCATGTAATGATTTATAAACTAGTAGGAATATTTTGAAGTCTATTCTCTGAGCTACAGGGAGCAAGTGTAAGGACTTTAGAACTGGGGTGATGTGCTCTACTTTCCTGGTTCTAGTGAGGACGCGAGCGGCAGCGTTCTGGATCAGCTGCAGCTGTCTGATTGACTTTTTAGGCAGACCTGTGAAGATGCTGTTGCAGTAATCAATCCGACTAAAGATAAACGCATGGATGAGTTTTTCAGGTCCTGTTGCGACATCAGTCGTTTAATCCTAGAAATGTTCTTCAGGTGATAGAAGGCTGACCTTGTTATTGCCTTTATGTGACCCTGGAGGTTCAGGTCTGAGTCCATTACTACACCTAGGTTACGAACCTGATCAGTAGTTTCTAGCTGTATTAACTAAAGCTGTGTGCTGACTCTTGATCGTTCCTCCTTGGGTCCAAAAATAATCACTTCAGTTTTGTTTCTATTCAGCTGGAGAAAGTTATGGCACATCCATCCATTTATTTGGTCAATGCATTGATTTAGGGTTCTAATGGGTTCAGAGTCACCTGGTGACATTGTAATGTAGAGCTGAGTGTCATCCGCGTAGTTATGGTAGCTAATGTTATTGGTTGCTATAATCTTGCCTAGTGGGAGCATGTAGATATTAAATAAGATTGGCCCCAGGATGGAGCCCTGGGGCACCCCACATGTGATTTATATTCGTTCTGATGAAAAGTTTCCTATTGAAACATAGAAGTCCCTGTTCTTTAGGTAAGATTCGAACCAGCCAAGTAGTGTACGAGAGAGTCCGACCCAGCTCTCCAGTCGTTCCAATAAAATATCATGATCAACAGTGTCAAATGCTGCACTGAGGTCCAACAGAACCAGCACTGTAGTTCTACCACAGTCTGTATTTATGCGTATGTCATTGAATACTTTGACGAGGGCAGTCTCAGTGCTGTGGTGAGCACAGAAACCAGACTGAAAAACATCAAAACGGTTTGTCATTGTTATGAAGCTATTTAACTGCTGAAACACGGCTTTTATAAAATTCTTACTGATGAATAGAAGGTTAGAGATTGGCCTGTAGTTCTGCATTAACGTGTTGTCCAGATTTTTTATATAGACCAGGTTTACCCCAAATTTCCCCAGTGTGCACCTATTATTAGTTTTGATTCATAAATAATAGCTCTTTTATTGATCAATTTTTTTTCACCAGGGTGACAAATCACCCCCATTAAGGAAGTCCACATTTCATAACAGCCACAAAATTAGGGCAGCTTGTTTAGAGGGAGGAGACATCAAAGTGTTTTGATTCTGGCAATCATTACTGCCATTAGAAGATTGACAAAAAACCTACCGTACTATAGCTTAACACCAATTGGATTCAGTCATCTTGCATTTTTTTAAGGGATCGATAAGGGATCTGTGAATTTTCTGTGCATTTTCTGTCGAAAGAGGATGTAAACTTGCTTTTTTTAAATTTTGAACCCATCTATTGAAGAAAGGATTAGAAGGGCGGAGCTCCAGGATGATAAGGCGAGTGAGAGGCAAACATTGGGAAGACTGATGGGGTTGATTTAAGTGGTCAGTCCATGTTCTTGCTATTGATTTGGGGAGGATTCCTCCACTTCTCACTGGGGAGGTGATGAGGGATTAGAGAGGAGGAGCAGTCAACCACCACTGCAAAAACAAATGAGCTCCCACGTAGTAGTCGGGATTATCACGTTATTGTGTCTCTCCCATGTATTGATTTATACCTGTTGCGTTTTAGCAAGGCTTCGACCTGAGATGCTACATGACCACATGTCAAATGGGTTACTTTTGTAGCCTCAGTGATGTTTTGATTTAGACTTTGCTCTCATTTTAGCTTACATTTGTCTTTAAAGGGTTTTTACCTCTATTCTAAATTGCTAATTGGACTGATTTGATTGAAAGAAAAAGAAAACACTTGCAGAGCTTTGTTCATTCTGTTCTCTTGGTTAGAACACTGATACAAGTCTAAAATATGATTATAGTTAATTTATTTCTGTGTCTAAGTAATTTGTCACATTTCTAATCGTCCTGATTTTCCAAGTTTGATAACAGTCAGCCCTTTCATCAAAAAAATATTTTCTTCCTTCAGTTGGTTTTCAAGAAATAAGGTTATGTGATAAAATTAATTTGAAGGGGTGCTATGTAGCAGCATAATTAATTACAGGGAGCTTGATCTCAAGATTACACTTTCTCAGAACAAAAAGCAAAGTCTGCATTGACATTTGTACTGTGCAAGGAGACTTCCAAGAAGACAGACTATAAAGTGAATTTCATCACGCACCTAATTTTGCTTTTGGCAGTTTGTGTACTGTTTGCATAGAGTGCTGGGCTGCCCCTAATCTGTCAAAGTCATAAATTAGTCTTTTTAAATGTTGAGTGTTCAACTAACTGCTGTGTATGTTTTTCAGACACCCAGTCCTCCTCTCGTCCTCCTTCTGCTCGCAGCAGACGATCCTCCCTGTCAAACTCCATCACAATGACATCCAGCAGCAGTAAGGCATGCAAAGTTCTAGAACCCCCAGGTTTACAGGTAACTGAAGCTGTGAAAACATGGCGTAAAATTGAATTTACTTTTTCTAAATGTATAGAAATGGGAAACGTCAAGTCCTGCTTCATGTATGAAGTATGTGAAATTTAGGATGAGCCCCTATTGCTTCTTTTTTTTCATACCTAATTATTAGGGCTGTAACGGTACACAAAAATCAAGGTACAGTTCGTATTTGGGGTTATTAAATTCACGGTTTGGTACGTTTTCGATGCACTTTAATGAAGAAAAATAAATACAAGTGTGGATATGACTTAAAAAAAATCTGTATTAAACAAAAGACATTTTGTCCTGAATTCCTTCCTTTCACTTCCTGAAGTTTATGACATTTTATTATGTTCTATAACTTAAAAAAGTTGAAAGTATAGAACTGATTAGAGATTTGATTAGAATGTAACCACTTGTAAACATCCATCCATTTTCTGTACCCGTCATTCCTGTGCAGGGGGGGGGGGGGCTGTTGCCTATCTCCTGCTGTCAAGGGGCGAGAGGCGAGGTACACCACTTGTAAACAGTCAGTGCTAATGTTTAGAAGTGTTTAAGTAATACTTTGCCCATATTTGAGAATAAAACATGCTTAAATTACTCTGGAGTTGTTTTGAAATTTGTCAGCCTAGTCTCCCAGCTGTACCTGAATGCAGCATGGAAGGCTGTTGGGAAAATCCCTTCTCATCAAAAGGGATTATGCAGACTTGCGTTTCATACAAAATAAGGAGTTTGAGCTGGTTGGATGCTACTGGTTGCCATCAGCTGGTTTTTGTCTAGTATCTGTGATGTTTACATTCAGCTTGACATTGTTTCAGGTGAGTAATTCAGTTCAGTGCAGAGGGTGTCATGTACCTTATTGATGTCGAAAGATGTGTGCGCTGACCAAGTTCTGTTTTGGTCCATCTTTCTTTTTCTACTGTAGCTGCATGAGAAACCAATTAATGTTCCCAAATAGCAGAGATTAGTGACAGCTTTCTGTTTTGTTTTGTGTCACTTTTTAAAGCTGCCTGAGAAGGTTGTACTGCGCTTGTGGCAGATATAATAACATAGTTCTTCAATAGAAAACATTTTAATTAGTTTATGTAATGATCAAGATTTTCTAACAAAAAAAAACATTTGGAGCATTTCAACAGCTGTAAGCCATAATCATTCAAATAAATTCTTAATACACAGTACGTGGCTCTAAATACAATGTCACCCATTTTTTAAATTGAATTACTGAAATAAATAAACATTTCAACTGTATTCCTATTTATTAAGCTCCTCTTGTATATATAATACTATTAACAATTTGGTTTATTATATTTTCAAATATGTACATTTTGTATATGTGGTAAATAACTGGATATCTTTTTTTGTCTCTGTGGAGCGCGCCATTATAAAGAGGACCTAACGCTTCTGTGCAGCTCCTTCGATGGCTGAATATAGCCTGGGGTTGTATAGATATACACCGTATTGATCTGGCGCTCTTTGTTTTCACTCTTTTTGGCTTAACCCTGGCTGGTTTGCTTTAAAAAAAAAAGTTTAAAAAAAAAAAAGTAAATAAATAAATAAACAGAACAAAACAGGTCTAAGCACTGTGTTGAGATTGGAAACGGCCAGACATCATTAAGGGTAACAGAATGTGTGTCCAGAGAGTACCTCGAAGGGGAACTTCTGCTCCCTGTATTGGCTCCCTATGTTGCCACGGGCTAATAACTGTGGCTGATGGAGGATGGATGAGTAGCTGTATCACTATGTAGACATTGTTGCGTCTTCTAAGACACAAATTTGCTCTAGTACACAGAGATCTAATAGTAATCATTAGCCTTATGTTTTCCTATAGCTGTTTATGTGCAGATAATAGCAGAAAGAGAATAAAGAAGGTTTAATAGAGTGTGTGTGCATGTGTGTGTGTGTGTGTGTGTGTGTAGGTGTGTGTGTGTGTGGTTGGTTTGGTGTCCTGCGACCCTGTGAGACAGTAAATCAGACCTGTGGCTAGAGCAGGTGACAGAGCCTGTATTAGTCTGCAGGCTGACCCTCTCTCTATGGAGGCATTAATTCTGATGTCCTTAACCAGTGGATGGGTGCCCATGGCATTTTCCCTCATTTAATATTGTCTGGACAAACCACCGAAGTGTTATGGTTTGATCTTTTATGCCTCTCACAGCCCAAGATAAATACTCAGAGAAAATGGCTTTTCTCTAAAGGAGTGGCATGCTCCGTCTTTATGGTACTTTTCTTTGTTTAACTTGCTGATTTATTTGTCAACTAAAAGGATATATGGCCTATTCCAGCCTTGCTTGGCCCTCAATGTGCTTTTTACTGTGTGTCCACGTCAACTGTGTTTTCATTTAATGTGCCTCCAATGAGAGGAATGAAAACTTCCTTGTGTTGATGTTCCTGTTCAATTTCAAATTATTACCTAATTTCGGTTGTGTAGCCAGACAAAGCAACAACGGGATTGCAAAATGGAAGAAATATTAGAATTCATAAATATCGCCAAAGTAGCCCCTGGACAGTTTTGAATGACCGCTCGCTCAAGATTGAAGAGGCCATATTTATCAAGGTTAAATGGACTCCAATTTGCCCCAATCAGGTCCAGGAGGGAGATTTGCCCCAGACCACTGCAGACATGTGGTGTAACACTCCTGCCCTCTTCTGGACCAGCACAAGTACAGCATGTGTTTCATGCCGCTGAGCTAATATAAAAAAAATATACTGCTGAAGATTCGAGTGGTAATTTTAACCATGGCAGTCTCGGTTAATCAACTGAGCTTCTTCGGCTTATATATGCCAAAATATACTTCCACTGTCACAAGATCCATCCTGCTTTAAATAGGAACTCCTAATTAGTTTTGGTTTCCGTTGACTGAATAAATGAATTTTGTTGTGTAATTGTGTCAGGATCGGAGCCCAGGCCAGAAACACACACACAGAAACATGTCTAGATAGATACTAGGGGTGTAATGCTACACAAAAATCAGGTTTGGTACATATTTGGGGTTTTAAAGTCACAGTTCAGTACATTTTCGGTAGTTTAATCAAGAAAAATAAATACAAATGTGCAAATGACTTTTTTATTTTATTTTAAGCAACATTAAAAAAATAACCTTTTTGTGAATTCAATTCCTGAAATTAATTAGATTTTATTATGTTCTATAACTTAAAATAAGTTGAAAGTATAGAACTAACTGGAGATTTGAAATAATTTTTTTAAACAAATAAAATAGTACCAGCAGACATAGCCAAAGTAGAAAACAATATAACCACTTGAAAAACAGTCACTGGTATTGTTTAGAAATGTTTAAATAACAAAACATGCTTAAAGACTGCTGCATCCTAGGTGCATGAAGGAGCGTTTTCGCTAGTCCTTCCTCCCTGCAGGTGTTAGACTCTACCAAAAATGCTCCCAACAAACTCCATAATGTTTACACCCCTGCTGTAATTTCCACTGTTTAACTCACTTAATTAACATTTCTTGTGCCGTTTTTTGCAGATCTGTTTTTCTCAGTTTATATTTGGTTACGCTCTTGTTAATAATACTTTTACTTTTTAATGCACAACTACACATGCACATTCTGTGAATAATTTTAGTTTTTAATTTATCCTACTCAGTTGCACATTCAAATACCTGCACTGTACTTTTGTAATTTTGTCCTTAATGTACATATCTTATTCTTAATTCTGTTTTGATACTTTTTATACTTTTCTTGTGTGAATCTAAATGCTTCTATCATCTGTCACTTTGCTGCTGATACAGCTGAATTTCCCCTTTGTGGTACAAAACAGGATTATTCTATTCTAAATCACTTGGAGTTGGAGTTGTTTTGATATTTTGACAACATGGACAGCTGTTGGAAAAATCCCTTTGCATCAATGTGGCTGCATAAGAAAGCATTAATGTTCCCAAAAAGCAGAGTTTAGTGACAGCTGGGTATTCTTTTCTGTTTTGTTTTGGTGTCATTTTCTTAAAGTTGCGCTTCGGAAGGTTGCACTGCACTCTGAGTTCCACACAAACATTCAGTATGTGTTCAGGTAGAAAACAGCTGTATTCGTTTGGTACACACCGACAGCGCCGTACCGAAAAATCCGATTATGAATACATGTACCGTTATACCCCTAATAAATACAACAAGATTTTATGATTGATAAGTATCATAAATGCCTCAAAACAGAGGTGGACGTATTTATCTGAATGTTCCCCTGGTTTGTCAACCACACATCCATTAGAAATATATATTTTATTGATATTATTATTTATCTATTTATTTAATTGGGCCAGTGCACTTTAGTGGACAAAACATGATATATATGATTGCAAACATGCAGTCCCATGGGATGGGTCCATACCATAGACTGTATATAACATACATACAGGGTTACAGTTTCATAACAATAAAAAATTCACATTACATTTTTTTACATCAATATATAATATATAACAAAGGTCTTGTTTGTCAAGCAGGAATGTTTTTTGTCATTTCAGGATTGGCATCACAGCTATATGAAAGGCTGCTTCTTTGTAGAGGATAATGGGAGTATTAGCTCTCTGCAGTATCACCTTCATCTTCCTCAGACAAGCAGCGTCTATATAACCATCCAGCCTCTGAGCCTCAGCCACAGACCTGGTTAGTTTCAACATTTTTATGATATTAAACTGTAGCATGCACAACCAAACACTGTGGATTGGAGAAAAGCCTTAGTAAGTAATCTTTTTGTAAAGCTGGTAACATATTGCATGAACATGAACACACTTAACCTTTTTATTTTTCCAGAAATTATAACACTTTGCTTGAAGAAGCAAGGTTTTAGCTGACATTTTTAAAGTGAATGACAGCCCTTGTTCACTGTTGTCACTCTTGATTTCTTCAGGTCACTTAATAAAGAGTTCTGAAACATTGCACCATAAAAAATCCTGCTACATCATCAGATGATTAAGTGTGGTGTTGTATCTACACATAACAGACAACTTGGCAATGGATAAAGAAAAATTCTTCAGCATTATCATGTATTTTATAAGAGAAAGGGGTGACAAAAAAATCTTAATTTGTGATCTTCTTTCTTTCCCCTCACTAATTTAGCCAATTTATCTCCAGTGGATTAAATGGAATCAGAGACTTGAAACAGAATGCAATCTAAGAATCAAACCCTTTTGGGAATCACTTTGTTGGTACAACCAAAAGCAGTTTTTAGGACATCTAATTAAAACTAAAGCTACAACATAAAATAGATTAATTACCATTCATTGGACTATTTTTAATTTAACCTAATTTAATTTAATAAGAAGGATGTGCCAGAGGGCCAAATGGTGGTGCAGTTGGTAGCGCTGTTGCCTTGCAGCAAGGAGGTCCAGGGTTTGAATGCCTGGGGTCTTTTGGCATGGGGTTTGCATGTTTTCCCTGTGCATGTGTGGGTTCTCACCAGGTAGTTGAGCCAAAAACATGATTTTTAGGTAATTAAAGCTGCATATCTTCTACAAGTTTGTTGTGGAGAGTGTAATCTCCTCTGCCATCTTCTGTCATGACCTCACTAGAACTAGGAAAGTAGAGCACATCACCCCAATTCTATAGTCCTTACACGGGCTCCCAGAGAGAATAGAATTCAGATAATTTTACTGGTTTATAAATCATTGAATGGCTTAGCATCAAAGTATGTTGAAGATCTGTTGTCATTATACCAACCACTCAGGTCCTCTAATTCCAGTCTACTCAGTATCCCTAAATTAGAACCAAACATGGAGAAGCAGCTTTCAGTTTCTATGCTCCTCTAATCTGGAACAAACTTCCAGACAACTGCAAAGCTGCTGAAATTCTGAGTTCCTTAAAATCAAGGCTAAAAACCCATCTGTTTAGAGCTGGCTTTGATTAATTGATTAATAATAGCCGGGATGTTGTAACAGTAGTATGTTTTAATGTTCGGATGTTTGGTTTTCTGTTTTTATTATTGCTTTTGTTGCTGCTTTTATGTGATCCTCTAATCACCCAAAGCATCTTGCATTGCCTTGCCTTGTTTGGGTAGCAGCATCAGAGCCAGGGACTTAAAAAGTTCAACAACCTGATAAAGAAGGTGCTGGTTCTGCTCTGGGGACAATTATTGAACCTCTGGGGGTGATGATGCAAAGAAGGGTTCTTAATAAAATCAAGAATATTGTGGACAACCCTGAGCATCCTCTTCATGAGACTTATACAACAACAGACTCTTCAGTTAGAGCCTTCTTCGGTTTTGCTGTAACACAGACCACTACAGGAGATCCTTCCTGCCCACACCCATCAACTCCTTGAATAAACTTCAATAGTATGAGTTGCAACAATACCTTATTTCCCTCTGGGAATAATACAGTATTTTTTCATTGAATTGGTCTCTCTGTGTTGCCCTATGATGGACTGGCGACCTGTCCAGGGTGTACTTTGCCTTGCTCCCAATGACTGCTGGAGATGAGGCACCAGTTCTCTCGCAACCCTTCAAGGACAAGCGGGTATAGACAACGAATGGATGGATCTGCCAGATTGTGATAACATAATTTGATGCCCAAAAATTTTTTTTATTTTTTTTAAACCCAAAAAACCCAATGTGATCTCCAAAAGGATTTTATACTGAGACTGCATTCTGTTTCAGGTCTCTGATCCCATTTTTTTTCACTGAAAATTGTTTTTTGTTTTTGTTTTGTTTTTTGTTACCATCCCCTCGCTTAGTATTCTCATCTTTTCAAAAAAACACTGCATAACATGCTACAGTACACCAACTCACACATAATTATTTGCTCACTCGTGGGGTAGTAAAAACCTAAGATTTCTTTTGTCTCTCACTTTTAATTTTTAGAAAATACATGATAATGCATGATAATGAAGATTCTTTTTCATGTGTATTAGCATTTTTCCCCATGATTTCCTGTTTCTCTGAGGTATATAGCATGACACAGAACCATTTCTTTTCACTATTCTTCAAAATAGAAAACACAGAAGAACATTTTTTTTAACGCAAATGTGTGTTGATCTTTCCTGCAAGAAAATAGCTGCTCACCTAACCTTTCCCATATATGCAGATAGAGTATAAATTGAAAAGCTTTAAATAACTGGACTTGTGTCAAACCAGGCCGAATGAGGAGAAAACTTTATCTTGCGACCATACTGTGTGAGAAAGGGGGTAAAAAAGATTATTTTAAAAGCTCTTTGGGAATCACTTTGTTGGGTAAAAAGACACGTTTCATGCTACCTAAGCAGTGTTATCATAGACTGTTTTGTCCCAGATTACAGAAATGGGAACAAACTGTCTTTGTAACAAGTTACTACATTTAAACTGTATTTACCATATGTGACTACAATTTAAATCGGTTCTTTGTGAATACTGGTACATTCCTGCAGGTGCCCTTTAATGCTTGAACTTTGGCAGTTGTGGGTATTCAATATAAAATGAATCTCTAGGTAAATGGTATTTGACAAAGTTGCCTTTGAAGCTTATTATAAAGAAATCACAGGTTGTACAAACTGTGCCCGCTACTGCACATCAGATTTATATCTGTTCTACCTGTTGTGTTGGTTTTGTATAATAAAATAATTTGTGATAAAAAAAAATGTTGGTTATATATGTTCTTTGTTTGACCTTTTCAGAAATGCCTCCAACATGGATGGACGTGGACACAGCTCTTTTTGTCACAACAGCAGGTGAAACCAAAGAGGACTCGGCTTTAGCATGTTTTACAGAATCAAAAGACAAAGAAGTAAGTTTGTTTGTAAAAGGGCACTTTCATTAACTCAGTTATGCATAAAATCAGAGGTGGCGCTAGACCTTTTTGTTGTCTGTCATTTTGACCAACAGGGTGAAAAGAATCCGGTCATCCATTTTTACTTATCAATTAACATAACAAATAACATATTCAATAGTATTCAATTTTTTATTCATTGGGGTCTCCCATGCAGGCACCTATTATTCTACACCTCTATTCTACACCTCTAAACTGGACTCTTTATTTTTTGGGGGCTCTGCCAAAGCATTGCAGGGAGAAGCAGTGCAGTGCATTGCAAATTTTCAATAGAATATCACAGCACGCTTTTGTTTTACACTTCTATTACAGAACCTCTTACATAGAGGTTCTGTCTGTTTGTCCGACAGCGACTGTCGGGCTGTGAGAGCAGCCCCCCTAAAGGACTCTTTCTCCATGTCTGTCTCTCAGCGGAAGGTCAGCGGTCTGAAAGAACTTGTATAAATGCAGAGCTCTTACATATGTACGGTTTTCAAAAAGCTGGTGAATTTGCTTAGTCAGAGTGAGACATCTGTCTGTGTGACGTTCAGTCAGTGGCAAGTGCACTGCATAAGAAGCGCTCTCAAAGAACTTCTGCCTCTCTCTGTCTCTCTGTCAGCGACTGTCGAGCTGCAAATTGAGCAGTCCTAAAGGACTTGTCTCCCTTTCTCTGTCTCCCTGTCTCTCTCCGTCTGTCTGTCTATAGATTAGTTGACTTAATAGGCACATTCTTTAGTCTGGCCACAACTCCATTTCCCATAATGCCTTAGCAATGACATTGTCCATTCATTTCTAAGCACATTGCTGCCTGTGCTTTTAAAACAGATCTCTTATCAGACTTATGCTTTCTGTACACCTAGAGACTTTGAAAAGATTTAGAAAAGACTCTTAAAGAGGATCATCTCACATCTAAAGACTTGGGTTAACAGTTTTTTTAGTCTCAGACTAAAGATTTTATAAACACTGAATCTTGTAGGGACACTATTTAAAAGACTACACCTAGGCTATTTTAGCTTCCCGCAAAATTAATTCCATTATGCTCAGCATTATATAGTTTCTTCATGTGCGAATGTTGTAGCATTCTTTGCCAAGATTGATGTTATGTCAAATAAAGACTTGCATTCAAAGTGGGTACTGTTTCAACAAGTAACTGGTTAACTCATATCTTTTTAATGCAAGGTGTTTATGCTGTACCACTTGCTCCATGCAGATGCACAGATAGCGCTGGTTTGTGCCTGTATTCCAGGGGGCAAGGTTGGCATACACTTTGTAATTTATGGCCCATTTCTAGGCCATTTTTCAGCAATGCAACACAAATATTGTGGTGGCTCCATAGGTGGCTACAAAACTGTTATTTATAAATATGACACCTATGTTTATAGCCTACTTTCCCGCAGGAACCAAAAAAATTGATGTGCGGCAAGGCGCGTTACAGGAGCTGCACGTCATACGGAGCTGATAGCCACCGCTGTAGTCAATAGAACCCTTTCCACCGGAGGCGAAAGCCATGCGATACTGCCGCGTCTCAGGAGCGTCATGTCGCGGCACTTTTCTAAATATACGCGGCAGTCCTATTTTCTACGCGGTACGCCTCTGAAACGCATACATTTCGACATTTTGGATAGGGGAATACAGGAAATCAAACGGCTCGGCATCCGGAAATTTTCAAAATAAAAGAAACTTGCTGCTTTGCGGTTGCTTTACTTAAAAAAAGGTCACTACCTGTCCGGCCCAGTGAGAAGTCAGTATCTCGCGGGAGGGTCTCATGTGTGTCATCAAACAAATGAGCGATTTTGGATATTCCCTGACATAACATAAACTTATTGCCGAAT
This sequence comes from Valencia hispanica, assembly GCA_963556495.2. Lineage (NCBI taxonomy): Eukaryota > Metazoa > Chordata > Actinopteri > Cyprinodontiformes > Valenciidae > Valencia > Valencia hispanica. The sequence continues at coordinate 48,269,466 of OY747705.1, read as the reverse complement.
ATAAAACGGACATAACATAAAACACAGACCTTTTGGAGCCATGTTGTTGTCTTTTCCTGCTTGTTGTTGTGTTTACTGATTCAATTCAAATTCAAATTCAAAAATACTTTATTGATCCCAGAGGGAAATAAAGTGTTGGTATAGCTCATATAATAATTCATTCTTTAAGGAGTTGTTGTAGATGATAATGGCTGTGGGCAGCAAGGTTTCCTGTAGCGGTCTGTATTGCAGCGAAACTGAAGAAGCCTCTGACTGAAGACGCTCTGTGGTTGCGGGATAGTCTCATGAAGAGGATGCTCAGGGTTGTCCATAATTTTTTTTATTTTATGAAGAATCCTTCTTTCCATTATCATCTCCAGATTTTCCCCCTCTGTCCCAAGAACAGAACCAGCCTTCTTTATCAGGTTGTTAAGCATTTTTAAATCCCTGGCTCTGATGCTGCTACCCCAACAGATGACGGCTTAAGAGATTACATTCTCCACAACAGACCTGTAGAAGATCTGCAGCATCTTGCTGCAAACCTTGAAGGACCTAAGCTTCCTCAAGAAGTACAGTCTGGACTGTCCCTTCTTGTAGAGGGCTTCACTGTTGCGCCTCCAGTCCAGTCTGTTGTCCAGGTGAACTCCAAGGTATACTCCTCAACCATCTCCACTTCTTCACCCATGATGGAAACAGTGTTTGACTTATCCCTGTTTCTTCTTAAATCTACAATCATCTCCTTTGTTTTGTTCACATTCAAGGTGAGACGATTGTTTCCACACCATGTCACAAAGCGGTCTACCAGCTCTCTGTATTCAGCTTCTTGACCATCTCTGATACACCCGACAATTGCAGAGTCATCTGAGTATTTCTGCAGATGACTGGTCTCTGATTTGTACTGAAGGTCTGAGGTGTACAGAGTGAAAAGGAACGGTGAGAGTACAGTCCCCTGTGGTGCTCCTGTGCTGCTGACCAACTGGTTTGACACACAGTTCTTCAATCTCACAAATTGCTGTCTGTTGGTCAGGTAATCATTGATCCAGGCGACTGTTGAGGACTCCACCTGTGTCTTCAGGAGTTTCTGACAAAGCAAATCAGGCTGAATTGTGTTAAATGCACTGGAGAAATCAAAGAACATGATCCTCACAGTGCTGCCTGCTTTGTCCAGATGACAGTGGGTTGGTTGAAGCAGGTGGATGATGGCATCTTCAACTCCAACTCCACAGCGATAATCAAACTGCAGTGGTCCTGATACGTTCTTGTTTGATATTCAGGGGTGCCAACAGGAGTCTCTCCAGGACCTTCATGATGTGGGATGTCAGGGCAACAGGTTTATAGTCATTGATGACTGATGGGTGAGTTCTTTTTGGTACTGGAACAAGGCATGATCTCTTCCACAACACTGGAACCTTCTCCTGAGTTAGGCTAAGGTTGAAGAGGTGCTGCAGAATCCCACAGAGCTGCTCTGCACAGGCCTTCAGGACTCTGGGGCTGACACCATCTGGACCTGCAGCCTTGTTCCGGTTCAGTTTCTCCAGCTGCCTCTTCACCTGAATTTTGGAAATAGACAAGTGGGAGGGGGAGGCAAAGGAGGTAGCAGCATTTCCTGACTTGGTTGAAGTCAAACTTGTGGAAGCAGAAGAATCCCAGACTGAGGTGAAGGATAAAACATCCGAGGTGTAACAGGAAAGCTGTTGGTCAAAGGAAAGTGGGATGCTGAGCTAGTTCCTGAACTGAACCTGTTGAAGAATGTGTTCAGTTCATTGGCTCTGTCCAGACTTCCATCTATCCAATCCTTCCTCTCCTTAAAGCCTGTGATCTTTCTCATTCCTGACCAGACATCTCGGATATTGTTCCTCTGTAGTTTGTTCTCCAGCTTCTTCCTGTATGCCTCCTTGCTGTCTCTGATCTTGACCTTAAGTTGCTTCTGTATACTCCTCAGTAATTCCCTGTCTCTCCCTCCCTGAAGGCTCTTTTTTTCTTGTTTAGCAGTTCCTTCAGGTCACTGGTGATCCAGGGTTTGTTATTAGGGAAGCATCTCACTGTTCTGGTGGGGATGATGTTGTCCACACAGAAGTTTATATAGTCAGTCACACACTCAGTCATGGCATTGATGTCCTCTCCATGGAATTGGCAAAGAGTCATCCAGTCTGTGATTGCAAAACAACCCTGCAGGGCTTCTTCAGCTTCCTGTGACCATTTTCTCACAGTTTTCATTGTAACAGGTTGCCTCTGAACAAGTGGTTTATATTCTGAACAGAGAAAAACAAGATTGTGATCTGACTGTCCCAGAGGAGGTCGTGGTTTGGACATGTATGCATCCTTTACATTTGCATAAAACAAATCCAAGGTCTTGTTTTCTCTTGTAGAGCAGCTGACAAACTGTTCAAATGTTGGAAGTGAAGTAGAGAGCGTGGCATGATTAAAATCACCAGATATTACCACAAATGCATTGGGGTGCTGTGTATGTAGCTTAGCAACAACGGAACTGATGACATCACATGCATTGTCGGCAACGGCTGAAGGTGGAATGTAAACAACTGCCAAAATTACACTAGTGAACTCTCTTGGCAAATAATATGGCCGAAAACTTACTGCCAAGAGTTCGACATCTGGGCTGCAGAGACGACAATTCACAGTAACATGTCCTGGATGACACCATCTGTTGTTGACAAGCACTGCTACTCCACCTCCTTTTCTTTTCCTGCTCGTTTTCAGATCTTTGTCTGCTCGTACAGTCAGGAAGCCTGGCAGAGAGACGTTGGAGTTGAGGATATGATCCAGCTGCCACGTCTCAGTAAAACACATAACACTGTATTGCCGGTACTCTGGCTGAGTCCTTGCAAGGGATTGGAGTTCATCCATCTTGTTAGCCAGTGATCTTACGTTGCCCATTATGATCGGTAGAAGAGATGGCTTGAACTTCCTCTTTCTCTGTGTCCTTTTCGCTCCTGCTCTGCATCCACGTCTCCTCCTTATCAACTCATCAGGGATTTGTGGCTTCAGTTGAGGTATTATTTCAGCTTTTGCGATGTTAATCAGCTGCTCCCGGCTGTAAACCACATTGTTGCCATGTTTACGCATCATAACAAGTTGTCAAAAAGTAAAAAATTTACAGCAAAAATCCTTCCACCTTCACAGCATAAAAAACTAGAAAGTATACAGGTCAAAAAAATGCAATCTTCCTCAAGAAAAAAGAGGAACCAATGTACAAAAAACCAAAACTTAATATGTAGCCAACAGAGCCACTCCAACATGCAGCCACCCAGAGCAGCACAATTCTAGAAAAACCACACGTGATTTTGCTAATCTCGCATTGCGTGATTTCGTGCTCTCTCTGTGACAGCTGCTTCCCTGCTGCTATGCACCTCATACGCACCCAGTGGAAAGGGCCAAGCAGCAGAATACGCAAGTGAAACGTGCTGCTCCTGTAACGCGCCGCTTACGAGTCCGGTGGAAAGGAGGGGTGAGACTGTAAAAGTCCTTTGGTGTATGCCCGGCACTGGGAGAGTATTCTACCCCATAGAAAAGTATTCACACCCCTTACATAATATTATGCTACTTAGCATTATCAAGCTAGTTAGCATTAGCATGCTAGCTAATTCTAGCATTTTAGCTACATTTTGGGTTTTAACTAACTTTTCTTACTGATTCCTCAAATGCTAATGACAAATGTTAGCTAGCATTAGCATGCTAGTTAGCATTAGCATGCTAGCTCATGTTAGCATTTTAGCTCATTTTTCAATTTTGCTTAACTTTTTCTTCTCATGACTTCGAGGCTAATGATTACATGCTAGTTAGCATTAGCCTGCTAATTAGCATTAGCATGCTAGCTAATGTTAGACTTTTAGCTAATTTTTGCAAGCGCCACTTCAGCCAAAGTTTTGAAACTTGTCTCCAATTGAAGTGATCAGAAGTCAGAAAGACTCTCTGAACCAGCAGTTTCCAGTTTCCCATGCTGTCAATTCAGCAGGAGGAAATCCTGCAACATGCTTCGCTTCTGCACAGGTGGTTGGCATGACACAGGGTTCTTTGGACCAGCCTCACAGGTCATAGATGTGCTCCAAAGCCTCCGTAACTCTTCAATGTGCTGTCAGCTCCCGGTTAGAAAGCTGTATTGAGTACAGGGTGCAGGTCTCAGATGATAAATGGCCTGTATAGCGCTTTATTTAGTCCTTGAGGACCCCAAAGTGCTTCACACTACATTCAGTCATTCACCCAACAGAAGCGAAGCTGCCGAACACTGTGACCCTACCACCAACAACAGTAGGCAAGGTGGGTGAAGTATGGACACAACAACTGAGACGGATGGAGCCTCCGGTTACAAGACGAACTCCTCACTCCTGAGCCACAGTCGAGATGATGCTCTCAATGGATTTTTTTTATTTTTATTGATTGATTGATTGTGTAAAGTTGAAAATTTGCACCAAGTGCTTAGGGGTGTGAATTGGAATCTGTCAAAATGACGGATGACCATCACATTTTTCCATCACCTTTCTAAAAATCCGGTCAAATACGCAAAATATTCGGTTAACGCGACCCTTGCGTAGAATTGAATAAAGCATCAGTGCTCTTACATCCTAATATAATTCCTGCATGTTTCTATTTGTTAGATTATTTGTTGACATTCTTTTGTTCTTTCAGAAGTATGTCTGGAAAGGAGAACTAAATGCTGGGACATACCGGCTGCTTCCCTTCACCAGTGGCTGCAGATTAAAGAAACAAAGCAAAAATAACTTTTTGGATAAATGTGTTAAACTTGTCTACAAGGCTGACACTGGAGAACTAGACCTCACCAGCGAACTGAGGTAGACCTCCCTCTATTGATATATATCTGATATTGATATCTGTTAATACCTCAGGGTTTGAACTTGAATGGGAAAAGGGCTTTAAGGATGAATGTTTTGAAAAAGAAAGAAAGAGATGATGGAGTCAAGATATGGATCATTTATCTGTGATACTCTATTTTGCCACAGGGAGGTGCTGTCTGAAATCTTTGAGTTGATAGACCTGGATGGCAATGGGTTGCTAAGCCTGGATGAGTACAACTTCTTTGAGCTGAGGACCAGTGGGGAAAAGTGTGACAAGGATGCCTGGGCAGTGTGTGAAGGTAATCATTAAGAGAATGTCAATATGAACTCTGTTTAACGTGAAGGGTACATCCAGGTTTTTATAGCTCTTTCTGATTTTTTGGGGCCAGAAAACTTCGATATGAGAAAAAACCAGCTGACACGGCAGGGTTTCATGGAGCTGAACCTGATGGAGGCCACAGAGAAAGATGGAGACCCTGCAGACCTGTGGGTGACCCTGGAATCTATGGGTTACAATCGTATGCTGGAGTTAGTAGAGGTAGGTGAGCATAGATGACTAGACTCAAAACACATAAAAGTCCACTCAGTTGAGTTTGTGGTATAGCACCAATATCTACTAACTAAAGAAAACTTTCTTCCTCCTCTGTAAGGCATGTCCATTCCAAATAGATGTTTACTGTGAAGGCTGTAAGCCAACCATGCAGCCACTTTGCTTGGACTCAGGCCCCAAGCTGTTGAACAAAGCCCTCCAGAAGTCCATCACCTCGAGGTTTGGGGCCAAAGCTCTACGGGGGCATGACAATGTCTTTATCCACACCTACAGAGGAGATCACCGGATTTCCTCCCTCATAGCCAACAAGGTGGACCAAAAACATGTTTACAGTTATAAAGCTCTGTGTACCAGCAATAGGACTTTATGCACTCATTATGGGCATGAATCGCATATTATTTTGGGCTTTTAATGATTCATTTGAATCATTCATTTGGTGGTTTGTCAAAACAAGAATTAGGTGTAAAACTTTAAAAGTAAAACTAGAGTTTCTCTAGACCACATACTGTACAAGATCATAGACATCGATACATCCCCGGCAATATGTGTTTGATTGTCTCTTAGCAAGATGCAGAGAAATCACACTTTTTTTTTAGACATCACTAAAGTTCTGGCATAATTCTGACTGGACCTTTAACCACACTCTTGGCAGAAATGATAGCGCTTAACTAAACTGGTTGGTTCATTTTATCAATCATTTATTTATAACTTTATTTATTTATTTTTAATAGTCAACTCTTAAACATGGTGTATAACTTTTCTAAAGATTTTAGGTTAGGGCCATTCCATGAGCTTAATGTTAGCCAGCTTTATCCATTCCAAAATCCCTCTCTGTTGGAACATCCTTTCGTGTACACGTTTAAGGCATCTGGCCCAAGCTGTCACTAGGGCTGGAGACTAGGAAAAATGTTTTATCACGATACTATTTTACACATCAGTCGATATTGATATATATCATTATTGTTTTTTAAATAACTTTTTTTTGTCAGTACTTAACATTCCCTTTTACTATTTGAAGATATCAGAATGTTATTTTTGATTTAAAGATTTATTTTTGAATAAGTCATGACACATAATACAACTGTTTCGCAAAAAATTAAAGGAGGTTAGAGCTGAGCGATATGGATTAAGAATAAAATCTTAGATTTATTTCGTATGCTAAATCGTATGCCCTTTCTATTGTTTAAAAGAAACTACAAATGAAAACTTGCTTTTATTTCAATCATTCCTTATTGAAGTGGACCTGAATTCAAAGCCCAAATAAATACACGCTGTAAAACAAGCTGGAAGGCCTTGGGCGGGCTGACATCATTGTGAACTACGGAAACCCAAGAGGTGCATTGGTGATTTTTTTTTTTTTTCGAAATTCTCGATATTCCAAAAATTCATCCTTCATAAATAGAATAGTTCGATAAATCAATATATTGCCCAGCCCTAGCTATCACCCTCGGATGGAAGAAAATTAATTTTAAAAAAGTCTGAAATGTTTGTCCACAATGAGAAGAACTATGTTTGAGAAGCTAATGTGAGGTTTTGAACTTCAGAACGTTCTGACCACTGTCAAGCAGGTTTGTGGTAGCAACATGCTGAGGTGTCTGTTTCACTACCAGGGCCTGGTGAATTGTACAAAGTGGGTGGAAAGATGTGGGACTTCAACAAAATTCTTCAACTTCACCATAACTTATCAACTAGCCATTTGAAACTTGGACACAATTGTGTATATTAAATTCAAACTTGTGTTATCCAGTTCTTGTTATAAACATTCATAATTCTGAATATGTATGTTTTTACTACTTTTACCACTGTCGTGCCAGAACTGAGAGGGATATGGACTACATTTCCAAGGACTTCAGTCAACACTATCTGTAGCGCTTAGAGTCCATTCAACTCAGTATCATTGATATGCAGCAGAGGTAGCTATTTTCTTGGCAACAAAAGCTAGGCTGAAGGAATGGCTGAATGGCACAGAGAACAACTGAGCAGTGAAAGTAGTTAACATCCTTATCATGACTATTTGTAGGCTAAATATATGCAAAGATGAATTTGTGTAAACTTTTTTGTTTCTTTTATTCCCATTTATCTGTTTAAACCAAGTTCTGCATTTTCACAGATTAAAAGTGGCGAAAGTTTAGCAGTGCTTTCTGTTCTGCAGGCCAATCAGAAGGTGACGGTTCATGTAAACAATGAGCAGAGCAGGAACTGTTGCAGCAGCAGAGGGATGACCACGTTTGCTGTAGAAGTTCCAGCCAGGACCAAAATGGTAAAGAAAAAAAATTTAAACAAAAATCTTAAGATCATTGCTTTAATAGTAATGCGACTGTTTTTGCCACCGTATGTTTCTGTAGTTAATGAATGTTTCATGTTAGCACTGTGGTTGGGTGACATAAGTAAGCATAATAAATACAACAGTGGCAGGCTTGAGTACTATGCAGGATGTTCACATGGGTGCATTTCTGTGAAAATATCGTAAACACTATATATGATGCACTTTAAAAAAACTTCAAAACTTTAAGTATAATGAAAGTAAAGCCTCAAAGGTGTGCAATCCACCCCAAGGTGCAGTGTCTATTTAATGAACACATAACCCAAGTAATATTACTTGGGTTACTTGAATAGTACTGTAAATACATAATAGAATTGGCCGTCGAAGCACTGGAACACTAACATTCACTGATGTTTTAAAACACTAATGGTTTTTTATATCCATCTATCCATTGATCTTTATTTCATCTTCGCTCCTTCCTTCCTTTCTTCCGTCCGTGTTCCATATTAAAACCCTGACCACGGAACAGATATCTGCAATAGATTCTTAGGGAACTTATGTTATATGCACTTTTAAAATGGACAAAAAGAGATTGAGAATTTGGGAAATTTCAATTTGGAAAAGTATGGAATTTTAGACATGAAAAATGTGTGCGAACTCCTGACCACTCCCACAGAAAGGAGAGGAAAAAGAAAAGAAAACCAGCTCTGCTGTTACGGCACGTTGATATAGTACAACAACAACACACTGAATGATTATATTTTGTCTTCGAATTTAATACAAACATGCATGTTTTTTGTTTTTCCTGTAGGTGTGCCAACACGTGCTACCCATTAATGAAAAGCAGGACTGGATCTATAACTGCGTGGAGGCCAGTTTAGCCAGCACATAAAGCTAAAACTCCTAAACATGTTGCAGTCATAAGGAGGTTATAGCACTAAAAGACTAAGTGGTAACTTATTTCAGTTCAGAAGATTTTTGTGTATCATTTGAAATTCAGTGAAGTTAAATTAAATATTTTATCCTGTCAGCTTTAATCCGTCAGTCATGCATTGTTTGAGAAAACTGACAACTTCTTCCTTATTGGTCACGTTTGTTAGCTTAATCTGCAGGACTCACCCAAGCTGTTACAATAACAAGGTAATAGTGAATAAAATAAATTTTTCCTTTTGTTTAATAAATTTGTTCACTTAATCTTAGGGAGTTTTTTTCCTTTCATTGAATCCTGATTTTAACATTTAAGTTACAAAAATACTGAGATCATTGTATAAATTGCATATCAAAGTATTCAGATGAGTATGAAAGGAACTCCTAACATTGCTCCTAACATGAATTTAGCTGACAGTAGATGCATTTCATTAGACATTTTGTATGTAACTGGACTGTATTTTTATTTTTTTTTACAGTGAAATAAACTGTTGTTGGTAGCTTCTTGATTCACTTAAAGTCTGTATCTGCCATGTGTGAAATATGCTCGAAGCTATTGGTAATTTTCCTAATGTGGGCGAGTCAGGATGTGTCGTTTGCAGTGAAATGCATATCTCTGGACTGCGCTCAGATCTAAACTTTACTTGGCCTCGACCTTTCCAGTACGATTCTGACCTCCTATTTTTGTCTCTCGGGCCATTATCTGCCCTTTGACTTTCACTGCTGAAACAGTAGAGCCAGCTGATTTAAATGTCACATGGCATGTGAGATGTATTTAGTATCTTTAGCCCATCTGCCCCTCTTTTCCCAACACAGTAGCATCACTCAGCTGATTGCAATAAAGTTTCAGTTGTTTAACCAGAGTGATTGTCTGTCACTAAGGCGGTCTTTGATATTTCGGAGCAAAACATTCAAAAATAAAACAGTTGTAAAGGGGGGAAAACATAAACCAAAAGACTGCAAGGAGAGAATAATGGCAGAAAAACAAGGCAGTTTTGGAAAGATGTCCCTTTTTCCGTTTGCCACCACCCATGGATCAGACATAGCAAATGTGCAGGAAAGTGCTCTGGTCAAATGATTGCATAATTTATTTTTCTGACTAACATGCATAATGCTATGTTGCAGGAAATTAGAAATTCATATCACTCTGAAAATACCATTTTCAATTGTGAAACAGGGTGGTGGCAGCATCATACTGTGGGAGTGCTTTTGTTTAGCAGAGAATGTTCACCTGGTCAGAGTTTACAAATCCAAAGCAATACTGAAAGAAAGCCTTTTAGAAACTGAGAAGGACCTTAGACGGAGGTTGAAGTTCAACTTCTAGAAGGACAACTCCAAACAAACAGATTGTACAATGCAAAGGTTGACAACAATGCATGTTCTTTTATTAGAGTGGCCCAGTCAAATCCAGACCCAAATACAATTGAGAATCTGTTGAAAGATTTCAAAATAGATGTTTTCCATCCAATCAGACTGAGGTTCCACTATTTTGCAAAGAAAATTATAAGGCAATGCAAGGCAATTTTATTTGTATAGCACACTTTCAACAGCAAAGTAATTCAAGGTGCTTTACATGACTTGGTGATTAAAAAAAAAACATGGAATATAACATTGGAAATTAAAAGTAAAAGAAACACACATTACACATGATACACAAATCAAAAAAGCAAGAGAGCATGAACACATTTCATACATATGACATCAAGCATTTACTCAAAGGCAATTCTAAACAGATGGGTTTTTAGTCTCGATTTAAAGCAGTTCAGAGTTTCAGCAGCTCTACACTCGTCAGGAAGTCTGTTCCAGATAAGGGGAGCATAGAAACTGAAAGCTGCTTCTCCATGTTTAGTTCTGAGTCTAGGGATGTTTAGTAGGCTAGAGTTGGAGGACCTGAGTGGTCTTGGTGGTTGGTACTTTGACAACAGGTCTTCAATATATTTTGGTGCTAAGCCATGTAATGATTTATAAACTAGTAGGAATATTTTGAAGTCTATTCTCTGAGCTACAGGGAGCCAGTGTAAGGACTTTAGAACTGGGGTGATGTGCTCTACTTTCCTGGTTCTAGTGAGGACGCGAGCGGCAGCGTTCTGGATCAGCTGCAGCTGTCTGATTGATTTTTTAGGCAGACCTGTGAAGATGCTGTTGCAGTAATCAAAGATAAATGCATGGATGAGTTTTTCTAGGTCCTGTTGCGACATCAATCATTTAATCCTAGAAATGTTCTTCAGGTGATAGAAGGCTGACCTTGTTATTGCCTTTATGTGACCCTAGAGGTTCAGGTCTGAGTCCATTACTACACCTAGGTTTCGGGCCCGATCAGTAGTTTCTAGCTGTATTAACTGAAGCTGTGTCCTGACTCTTGATCGTTTCTCCTTGGGTCCAAAAATAATTCAGTTTTGTTTCTATTCAGCTGGAGAAAGTTATGGCCTATCCATCCATTTATTTGGTCAACGCATTGATTTAGGGTTTGAATGGGTTCAGAGTCACCTGGTGACATTGTAATGTACAGCTGAGTGTCATCCGCGTAGTTATGGTAGCTAATGTTATTGGTTGCTATAATCTTGCCTAGTGGGAGCATGTAGATATTAAATAAGAGGGGCCCCAGGATGGGGCCCTGGGGCACCCCACATGTGATTTCTGTTTGTTCTGATGAAAAGTTTCCTATTGAAACATAGAAGTCCCTGTTCTTTAGGTAAGACTCGAACCAGCCAAGTAGTGTACCAGAGAGTCCCACCCAGCTCTCCAGTCGTTCCAATAAAATACCATGATGAACAGTGTCAAATGCTGCACTGAGGTCCAACAGAATCAGCACTGTGGTTCTACCACAGTCTGTATTTATGCGGATGTCATTGAATACTTTGACGAGGACAGTCTCGGTGCTGTGGTGAGCACGGACTGAACCAGACTGAAAAACATCAAAACGGTTAGTCATTGTTAGGAAGCTATTTAACTGCTGAAACACACCTTTTTCAATAATCTTACTGATGAATGGAAGATTAGAGATTGACCTGTAGTTCTGCATTAACGTGTTGTCCAGATTTTTCTTCTTTAGTAGTGGTTTAATAACTGCTGTTTTTAAAGCCTGAGGGAAGACACCTGATAGCAGGGATGAGTTCAGTATTTGAACAAGATCAGACCCAATAACAGGAAGAACTTTCTTTAGAAAAGCTGTGGGTAGGATATCAAGACAGCAGGAGGAGGAGCTTAATTGGATAATGATTTTTTTCAAGGCTGTTCTGGTTTAATTTGTGGAATTCAGACATTTTCTCTACATTGTTGTTGATTGGGGATAGCACTGGTTGTGGGTTCGATATTGAGGTACAGATATACCGTCTAATTGTTAGAATCTTTTCAGTGAAAAAGCTGGCAAATTCATTGCAGGCCCTGGTAGAGTTTAGTTCAGGGGCTACTGTCACTAAAGGATTAGTTAGTCTTTCCACTGTTGCAAATAGAGTCCGTGTATTATTAAGGTTTCTGTTGATGATTTCAGAAAAGAACGATTCCCTAGCATCTTTTATGGTTAGCTGATATCTATTCAGTCTCTCTTTGTAGATCTCACAGTGAACCTGGAGTCGAGTTTTCCGCCATTCTCTCTCTGCTTGTCGACACTCTCTTTTCACTACGTACCAGTGGATTACTTGTCCACGGAGACTTCTTTCTACCTGAGACTACTTTCACTTTAGTTGGAGCAATGGAATCCATGATGTCTGAGAGTTTCGCAAGGAAATTATCTACCAGTTTATTTACTGAGTTGGGAGATGAGGGGGATGTGGTGGAAGGGTAAATACGTTTAAAGGTTTCTACTGAACTGTCCCCTAGAAAACGCTTTTTTATAGTGGTCTTACTGTGGCTGGATAATTTAGCAGAGATGGCACTTTCAAAGAAAATACAGAAATGGTCAGATAATGCAATATTAATTACCGAGATGTTGGAAATATTTAAACCTTTGCTGATAATTAAGTCCAGAGTGTGTCCTTTATTGTGTGTTGGTTGTTTGACATGCTGGATCAGGCCGAAGTTGTGTAGAGTATCATCTAATGTTTTTGCTTGTCTATCTTGGGGGTTGTCGGTATGGATGTTAAAATCCCCCACAATGATTAGTTGGTCATAGTCGATACACATTACAGAAAGAAGGTCATTGAAATCATTAAAGAAGTTAGAGTTAAGTTTTGGTGGTTTATATAAACTTAGAAATAAAGCTTTCTTAGGCTCGTTTATCTGGGTGGCTAGGTATTCAAAAGAATCAAACGTGCCCAGGGTTACCTTTTTAAAGTTCATTGAGTTGTGAAAAATGGTGGCTACACCTCCACCTCGTCTGTGCTTTCTGCTCTCGCTTAAGGAATTGTAATTTGGATTAGTTTCTGATAAAAAAAGGGCGTGTAAATTATGCTCAGTGATGAAGTTATTTGATAAGAAAAGACTTCCCGGATAGAGATCTAATGTTTAATAAAGATAACTTAAGTATTGCGATGATGGGCAGCTAAACCTTCTGACAGGTTATCAATTTGAGATTTTGTTTAATATGAGAGCGTGTGGTTAACGGTTTATGTTTCCTGCTGCTGATAATCACTGGGGGATTATCACGGGGAAGCTCCCAGGCTTTTTGACACTAGTCCCAGGGGTTTGGTGTAGTCTAAGTTTAGGTGTTAATTGTGTCCCAAATTTGATTTGCTCGTTCAGTCTGTCTGTAAAGTTTCTAAATGGAGACTCATTTGATGTGGCTGAGTCACAGGAAGATGAAGATTTAATCTCTGATGGTTGTTTATCTATTTGGTCCTGTGGTGTCATCATGACTTGCTGTTTTTGTTCTCTGATATCCATAGGCGCCTCAAGTCAGCTTTCGGGAGCAAGTGTTTTGCTTTCTGATTTTGATAAGAAAAAATGTTTGCTGCTAAGAGCCTTACTCCGGCCTTGTTAAGATAACGTTGCCCTGCTTTAAACAGATGATTAGCACTTCCAAATACTTTGAAATTATTAATAAATGTGAACGACTTCTCCGCTGATTGTTTCTTCAACCATTTATGGAGCATGCGGAGTCTGCTAAATCTTTCATCATTCCTTTCAGGGACTGGTCCGCTGATGAGGATGTTTATGTTAAGTCCATCAAGTCTCTGTAGGAGATCAGAAAAGTCTCTCTTCAGAATCTCTGATTGTCTCGTCGCGATATCTGCTGATCCAGCGTGAATGACAAGTTTTTCCAAAGTAGGATGTTGGTCCAAGATGTTCTGGATTTTTTCTGATATTTCTCTCACTGTATTTTTGTAGCAGCTATAAACTCTGGTATTCTTGCTACAAAAAGCCTCAATTCCATTGACAAAAAAAATATGAAAAAGGTTAAAAGTTTATTAATACTTTTGCAAATCCCCTTAATTCACACTAAATTCAGAGTTTAAAGAAAAAAAGTTGTTCTGTTGACCAAACACTGTGATGCAACAGGCAAACTGTTGTATTTAGCTGTGAAGTATTTCCCAACACTTTTTGTTGCATAATTCCCTCTTTAAAACTGAAACTAACAGGTAGTGTATTTGGACAGCTTTCTGGATATTTCATGTGTAAAATGCAATTGCTTTTGCTCATTTAAACAAAATATTTTAACCTATTAGGTCTATGTTTCTGCTGATGATGAGGCAACATGTTTTGAGGGTCACTGACCTTTCAGTGTACATAACTCGATCGTAGGGGAGCAAAGGTCTAAAATGTAAATGGTGTTCATCCTACATTTGTTAAATAGCGTTTTTTTTCTACATATATCAGTATTAATACTGTTGAGCAGGATGTGGATTTATAAATGAATGCATTCACAAATAATGCAGTAAAACTTACTACTTATTGAGATTTTTTTTTCTACAAAGTTTTACAAAGCTGTTTTTTTTGTGAAAAATCTAAATATTCAATTTAGTTTAATTGCATTTTTATTTTATTCATACGGCACCAATTCACAGCAGATGTCACCTCAAGTCACTTTCCAAGACAAACAGGTCCAAGTCATATAAAATCCATTCCAATACAATGCAGTCATGGTCAGATTAAACCCCAATTACATAAAGTCCAATTTACTCTAACTCTAAGTCACATTTTATAGCAGTTGGTTAAAACTAGCAATGGCAGCCAATTGAGGAATGAGCACCAGTTCCTCATCTTAAGCAAACATGTGGTGAAAGAGGAGAGGAAACACTCTCTTTTAACAGTAAGAAAGTAAAGAAAAACACTGAAGCACTTGACTAGTAGTACAGTACTTTGTATGGCAAAGAAAATGAAAAGGGTCTACAGGTTTGACGGCAGCAATGGAAAAATATTGCCAAACTAAGCTCCATTGTCTCACTTTCTGAAATTGAAAATCCCCCAAGTTTTCACATGTGACTTCAATCTTGATGCAACCACACTGGCTTCTGTTATATTTTAGAGTACAATCTAAGATCATTTTACTGACAGGCACCAGGCTATCTCAGAGAGGACTTCTCCACCCCATATGTCTCTGGCAGGTCCCTGAGATCCTGTGATCAGGGTCTGCTGATCAGTTCAGCATATTAAGATGAAGACGGAAGGAGAAAAAGCGTTCTGTTCAGTGGACCCAAGATAGACTTGAGACTGGTGAATTCTGTTGTTTCTTTTAAAAGCCCGTTAAAACATTTTAAATCTGTTTTTTGTTGATTTCTCTTGTGTTTTTATGCACTGGTGGCTCTTGTTAAGCACTTTGTGATTTTACATCTTGAAAGGTGCTATGTACAGACCCTTTGCAAAAAATTTGAATGTCATGGAAAAGTTTATTTATTTCCATAATTCCATTCAAAACGTTAAACTTCCATGGATCATAGATTCAGGGCACACCACTTAAACGATTTCAATAATTCAGTTGTTTATTTGTCCATAAGTTGGGTTTATTTGGTCCATCCATGGCTTTTTCCTGCAAGGAGACACATGTAAACACATAATCCCTGAACCAGGGGTACTTTCAGTGGGATAGAATAACAGGTAAAGCATAGCTACTAGCTAATTCAGTTGCACTGTTAAAAGAATGAAATGCAAGGTAAACACATCATCATTGGGCAAAGGGGTTATTTCAATTGAAACAAAACAAGGAAACAGGAAACAAACGTTTTTTTATATACATATGAGGGGGTTGTGGAGTTTAGCCCTTTGTTTTTTACTACTAAAAACAGCTTCAAAAAATACATCAGTCTGATGGCTTAGTTTAGGTATCAAAGCTAAACAATTTCTTCTCCTCGAAACTGTGTTGCAGAAAACAATAGGTCGCATTTGAGTCTTTTTCTTTACATTATTATGTTACGTTTACCAATATCTGAACATGTTGAAAGGAATTATCTCGCTGCTGGGTGTGAGGAAATCCTCCATGGTCCCCGCTTGCCCTTTAAACAGACAGGGCGGGAGGGGTGTGTGTGCGTGTGGACGTGTAGCCGCTCTGCTCCTGCAGTCGCTCGGACCACACTGCGGATCGTACGGGCTGCTCTCTGGTGGTAGTGGGGAGTCAAAAAAAAAAGATGGTGAAAATCACGACCGTTCAGACCAAGCCGTACGCGGACCAGAAGCCCGGGACGAGCGGGCTGAGGAAGAGGGTGACGGTGTTCCAGCAGAACCAGCACTATGCGGAAAACTTCATCCAGAGCATTATCTCCGTCGTCGACCCAGCCGAGCGGCAGACGGCCACTCTGGTGGTGGGAGGAGATGGGAGGTTTTTTATGAAGGACGCGATTCAGCTCATCGTTCAGATTGCAGCAGCCAACGGGGTTAGTTGGAGAACACGACTGATTGAAAAACTGCTGCTGTGTGTTGAGCTAATGTAGCATGTCAGCTAGCACGTTTGAATGTAGCTAGCTGTCAAGGTTGTTCGCTATTTTCTTTATGCACTTTGCTGTATTTTCAATTGATTTAACACTGAAATATGACCAGCATTGCTCAAATGAAGCGTTTTGCAAGAGGATAAAGTTTAATTCAGTTCAGTTAACAACACGCTGATTTAAAATAAAGTGACACAACTGGTGCTATCAGGTTGCAAAATAACCCTGCAAGCTCTCCCCATTCCTTTAGTTGGAGCAACAGTTGCATTCCTGCCTTCACATGTCAGTCTCTATTTATTATCCGGATTTTAATTTAGTTTGCGTTTATGGAAAACTACCAGATGTTTATTGCCTGGTTCAGAGGGAACTACACTTATATGATACCCCTCTGTGTGTTTAACCAACCCTACAACATGACAGCAGAGGTACTTCAGATGAACGGACATTTATGGAAAGCAATTGTAAGATATAATCAAACCTCAATCCTTTTTCTTTTTTTTTGTATGCCTCATTCTGAAGATCTAAATGTAGGTGAGAAATTAACACAATTTACATACTCTTGAAAAGACTTATCATAATGTTTACACATTTAATTCTACTTCTCCTCCCCCTCAGCACTAGTTATTGTTTACATATAATTGCCTATATAAAATAATCAACCAATATATTTAAGTAGATAAGATACCATAAACGTTATTGTCCTCAACGGGCAATCTGTTTTGCAGCCAGCAAAGAGAAGCATATCAAATACATTCACAATAAAAGAATTGCAATAAAAACCACAACATCCATAATACTCACAGTACAATCACAGTCTCTACTTTGGTTTATCACACAGGGATAAATAAATATTTGTACCTGTTGTGTTGTATTTTATTTCTATATATCTGCAGCCAGAAGGCAGCTGCCTGTAATGACTAAGAAGGATGGCTTGGGTCAGCAAGGATAGCTTTAGCCTTCCTTTTGACCTCAGTTCTGCAGAGCTGGGAAAGCTCTACCAAGAAGAAAGAAAACGTCAAAACTGACTCAATAAAACAGGAATAAAACCTTTTCATAAAAAGGGGGTGTAAAACTTCTCAATTTCCAATAAAATGCATTCACTGGTGAGCCTTAACACACACTTCATATGAAGTCAAGTAGTTGTCATTAATTGTACGAAGATATTTGCAATGCTGTACAACCTCAACAGCCTGTCCATGGTTTCAAAAATGGAAGGCGTGGTGGAGGCTTTATTCTAAAATCAGTTGAAATGGTGAAAGGATGCAGTGAAAGATAGAAGTACTTAAGTAACTAAACACAAGTCCATAAACTCAACAAAAACATTAAATCATGTGATCATCTATCCATCCATTGTCTGTACCCATCCATTCAGGCTTGCGGTATGGTTGCTACCTATCTCTAGCAATAATTGGACGAGAGGTGGAGTACCCCCTTAACAGGCCGTTAGTCCATTACAGATGAAACCATATATGTCATAAAATGACAGCAGTCGACATTTATTACAATCAGCAATACAACCTCTGATTAATACCCCAATAAATCACTTTAGATTGTTTCAATAATCGCTGTTTGCTTTATCGGATTTAAGTGTGGACATTGATTCAATTGCACCTTTTAAGATATTTCATCATTTCACTCCACAAATGGAAGTAAAGAAGTTCGTCAGGTCACCCAAACACTCTGCATCTATAGATTTAATGTCTCCCTTTAACATAAACTTATCTCTCTGTCATAGGACATCAATATTAATACATTAGATTTACTGTTGGACAATAAGTCAATTTGCAGTCCGCATTAAAATGTCAATGTGTGCAATATCACAATCCCAAATTGAAGAGGTTAGATATTTTATTTCAAGTGTTTTGAAAACTTCAAGTGGCCCCAATTGAACATGTTTAACATGGTTGTTTCTGGTTAGAAGTGTTTATTTAATATCAGTAAAATTTTCGTAATAATATCTTAATCCGTATTTTCCATTTGAAAGACTTCTGATTTAGCCATTCACTATGTTCACTTTCAATTAGGCAGAATTTTATTCTTTTAAGCCTGTCCGACTATTAAATTATAAAATTACTTGCCATACAGCTAAGATTAACTTTGACATTTGCTCACTGAAGCTGCAGCAGTATTGCGGCCTGAAGGATTGAAACGTTTTTACTGACTCCCTGCTGGGTTTTGTTTTCAATAGTTTGAAAAAATCTACACAAAAAATAATCAGTAAAAAGAAGCAAAGATATGTTTACTTGTCGCTTCAGAGAGTGGCCAGGGGTAGGGGGGCGTGACGTGCAGCTAATCACGTAGCTCTGCAGCCTTGGAAGCAGCTGCTCCTAACTGCAAACATGCATCTCTGTATGTGCTTTAAATCAGGACTTTACTCTTTGTCTGAAAGCACAGAGATATGTGTGCAGCATTCACCATTATTGCCAGTGGATTTAACTTGCAAAAATTTAACTATTGACATTTTTAGCAATTTTTGGTTGATGTTAGGAAATGGCTTGTTGGGTAATGGTCACGTGTGGACTAAGCAGCAGACAAAAGTCCCGATATTTACACAAAACACACCAAGGCGGAGATGGTGGCATTATTTCACAACTAAACGGAGTAAATGCGCTCTATTTTTGGATAACCTTATCTGCAGCAACAGAAAAGTACCAGCAGGCATCAGCATGAACAGAAGTTACTGAAAATAGAAGAGGATGTGCTGTTTGTGAGGTTTACTAAACTTGATTTGACCTCATGGATGTTCCAATTAGAAAACACAGGATATTAACAACCTATTGAAAAATGACTAGTTTTTAAAGAAAAATGTAATTGGTAGTGACATTTTTTACCTTAATATTTTATTGTGTTTATAAAGTTCTGAGAACCTATCCAGATGTGGATTCATCTGTAGATGTGCATTGTTTTGCAGATTAATCACCTCGTAATTGGTCAGAATGGCATTATGTCCACCCCAGCAGTCTCTTGTGTGATCCGCAAAATAAAGGCTGTGGGTGGTATCATCCTCACAGCCAGCCACAACCCAGGAGGCCCCAGTGGAGACTTTGGCATCAAGTACAATATTTCCAGTGGAGGTGAGAAGAGTAAACAGATGCACAATCACCGTGGAGAAAAATTTACACAACTACATTTTTATTGCATACGTCTTTTTTTCTCTTTTTTATGTGTTATTAATCCAGTATTTCTGTAAATCATAGTTTTCATATCGCTGTTTTTCCCCAGGCCCTGCTCCTGAAGGCATCACAAATAAAATTTTTGAGATCAGCAAAGGCCTACAGGAGTATCATATTTGCCCAGAGCTGAAAGTGGATCTGGCTACAATTGGGAAGCAGACCTTTGAAGTAGACACTTTTAAGCCCTTTATAGGTAAAGCAAAACTCCTGTCTTTTAATTTGTTTTTTAGCAGCAAGACATTTACATTGAATTCACTTCTGGCTCATCAAGTCTTCATTTCTAACACAATCTTTAGACTTTTGAATTATTATTCATTTAATTAGGAATTTATTGACTTGAGCTACTAGTGTCCATCTCTTGACAATTTGTCTAAAATTTGCATATTTTCTGCTCAGTGGAGATTGTTGACTCAGTTGAAGCCTACGCTGAGATGTTAAGGGGCATCTTTGATTTTGCTGCATTGAAGGACCTCCTTTCTGGCGCTAACCACATTGATGTGCGACTCGATGCTATGCATGGAGGTATGACGCAACCATGAAATGTGGAGTTCCACCGTTTTGCCCTGTATGAGCATATGTGTTATTTATTTATGTATTCTTTCCCCTTAGTGGTGGGTCCTTATATTAAGAAGATTGTCTGTGAAGAGCTGGGTTCCCCTGCCAATTCGGCTGTCAACTGCGTCCCCCAGGAGGACTTCGGTGGTCATCACCCTGACCCCAACTTGACCTACGCTGCTGACCTAGTCAACACCATGAAAAGTGGAGAGTATGACTTTGGAGCTGCCTTTGATGGTGATGGTGTAAGTTGCCACATGTTTTGAGAGAATTACTTTACAGCTTTAAATCTTGCTGGGCGTGTGAGTTTTTAGTCGATGTCAGTGCACATAAAATAACTTTATTCAACACTGTTATTATTGGATTATAATTTTTTTTTTTTTCCCGTAGACTAAATTAAGGAATCTAAATTATTCCCTTCCTCATATATTTTAGTCTCTGCCTTTATTCTTGACACATACTCATGTTTCAGTAAATAATTAAAACAAAATACTACATTGCAGGGCGATTTAAAAAAAAAAGCGAATAAGTGCATAAATGCATGGTATGTATTAGGGGTGTAATGTACATGTATCCGCATTCAGATTTTTCTGTACGGAACCTTCAGTACGGCACAGAGGTGCACAGAGTTTCCACATGGAAGCATAACTGAGATGATTCTACCAGTAACTGAATGTTCTCCATGTCCTGGAGATTGGCTCCCTGTTAAATCCAGAAGATCATCCTTCTTACGTATAAAGTCCTTAATAATCAGCTCCATCATACATAAGAGATCTGATTGTTCCTAACAGAGCACTTCGCTCTCAGACTGCAGGTGTACTTGTAGTTCCTAGGATTTCTAAAAGTAGAATGGGAGGCAGATCCTTTAGTTATCAGGCTCCTCTCCTGTGGAACCAGCTCCCGGTTTATCAACTTTTTACTTTCTTTAACAGATAAAGTTCTCTTACATCAGTTCTTTTGTTCTTGTCTCTGCTCTGTCTTCTCAAACCCTGAGTTGGTCGTGGTAGATGCCCGCTCCTACTGAGCCAGGTTCTGCTGCAGGTTTCTTCCTGTTAAAGGGGAGTTTTTCCTCTCCACTGTCGTTACATGTTTGCTCAGTATGAGGGATTGCTGTAAAGTCAGCGACAATGTCAATGACTTGATGCAATATGCTGGGTTTCCGTAGATAGAAAACTTAAACTGATTGAAATAATGAATGGAAGGATTAATTGGAATGTATGCATAATCGAAGTGAAATGACTTTGATTGTAAAGTGCCTTGAGATGATATGTGTTGTGATTTATGGCGCTTTAAAAATAAACTGAATTTAAAAACTGCCTTGCACTTTTGCCAGCAACAGATGCAACTCTGTAAACAAACAGCACAGCCTTCTGCTAATAGAAGTTTTGACCAGCAATTCTTTTAACTGAGAGCAAGAGGTTGAATGCCCGCTTCCGTTGTCAAAGCCCCCCTTTTGGGAACACGCCGGCTTCCCGGTGTTCCAGAACATTTCATTTTCATGTTAACTGGTTACTCACTTCCTGTAGCGTCAGTGGTCGCTGTTTGCTACTACAGATGTTACTGAGCCGAAGGACACCGCTTAGCTGGCCTCATTTTTGACTGTAATAATGTGTGTTAAAAAGATTTCTTGCAGGGATTAGTCAGTGACGTTTGCGTTCTTTTGCCACAGCAGCTGGAAACTGAACGGAAGGAGCACCACCACCAACACAGCTTCCCACATAAAAGTTTTTTCTTTTCTTTTTTTTTCTCGCATATAAATGGCAAAATAAAAATACAACACATAAAATCAAGATAAACTCAGGGGTTAGAAACTGCGGCTCCTTGGTGAAAAGGAACTCTGTAGCAGTGATTATGCCACTTGACTAGCAGTGCGCTGTAATGCCTTCTACCTCATCTGTAAAACTCATACAACATCCTGTCAGCTGGCTCAAGTAACAGCTTAACTCCCGATTAACTTAGCACTGTTGACACAGAGAGTAGGGTAGTCTAAAATATTCATTTCATATCCCAGATTGCCTTTACTTTTGAAGTATTGATGTTGCAGTTTCCTAAAAAGGAAATATCTAAGCTATTTTATAGTTGATTAAATTATCCAAGAACAATTTGTTTGAAAATTTGCAGCAAGTACAGTTTGATTTGAAATCTCATTACAAAAAAATATTTTTTGTCTGTTCCCTGACTGTACCAAAAATGGATCAAACTGTGAAATTGAAACCAAGGTACATACCAAACCAAGATTTTTGCCATACCGATACACCCCATTTATATATATATATATGTATGTATGTATGTATGTATGTGTGTGTATATATATATATATATATATATATATATATATATATATATATATATATATATATATATATACACACTACCGTTCAAAAGTTTGGGGTCACCCAAACAATTTTGTGTTTTCCATGAAAAGTCACACTTATTCACCACCATACGTTGTGAAATGAATAGAAAATAGAGTCAAGACATTGACAAGGTTAGAAATAATGATTTGTATTTGAAATAAGATTTTTTTTACATCAGACTTTGCTTTCGTCAAAGAATCCTCCATTTGCAGCAATTACAGCATTGCAGACCTTTGGCATTCTAGCTGTTAATCTGTTGAGGTAATCTGGAGAAATTGCACCCCACGCTTCTAGAAGCAGCTCCCACAATTTGGATTGGTTGGATGGGCACTTCTTGCGTACCATATGGTCAAGCTGCTCCCACAACAGCTCAATGGGGTTCAAATCTGGTGACTGCGCTGGCCACTCCATTACCGATAGAATACCAGCTGCCTGCTTCTTCTCTAAATAGTTCTTGCACAATTTGGAGGTGTGTTTTGGGTCATTGTCCTGTTGTAGGATGAAATTGGCTCCAATCAAGCGCTGTCCACTGGGTATGGCATGGCGTTGCAAAATGGAGTGATAGCCTTCCTTATTCAGAATCCCTTTTACCCGGTACAAATCTCCCACCTTACCAGCACCAAAGCAACCCCAGACCATCACATTACCTCCACCATGCTTAACAGATGGCGTCAGGCATTCTTCCAGCATCTTTTCAGTTGTTCTGCGTCTCACAAACGTTCTTCTTTGTGATCCAAACACCTCAAACTTGGATTCATCCGTCCACAACACTTTTTTCCAGTCTTCCTCTGTCCAATATCTGTGTTCTTTTGCCCATCTTAATCTTTTTCTTTTATTGGCCAGTCTCAGATATGGCTTTTTCTTTGCCACTCTGCCCTGAAGCCCAGAATCCCGCAGCCGCCTCTTCACTGTAGATGTTGACACTGGTGTTTTGCGGGTACTATTTAATGAAGATGCCAGTTGGGGACCTGTGAGGCGTCTGTTTCTCAAACTAGAGACTCTAATGTACTTATCTTCTTGCTCAGTTGTGCAACGCGGCCTCCCACTTCTTTTTCTACTCTGGTTAGAGCCTGTTTGTGCTGTCCTCTGAAGGGAGTAGTACACACCGTTGTAGGAAATCTTCAATTTCTTAGCAATTTCTCGCATGGAATAGCCTTCATTTCTAAGAACAAGAATAGACTGTCGAGTTTCAGATGAAAGTTCTCTTTTTCTGGCCATTTTGAGCGTTTAATTGACCCCACAAATGTGATGCTCCAGAAACTCAATCTGCTCAAAGGAAGGTCAGTTTTGTAGCTTCTGTACCGAGCTAAACTGTTTTCAGATGTGTGAACATGATTGCACAAGGGTTTTCTAATCATCAATTAGCCTTCTGAGCCGATGAGCAAACACATTGTACCATTAGAACACTGGAGTGATAGTTGCTGGAAATGGGCCTCTATACACCTATGTAGATATTGCACCAAGAAAAGTCATTTACCACGTTAGCAATGTATAGAGTGTATTTCTTTAAAGTTAAGACTAGTTTAAAGTTATCTTCATTGAAAAGTACAGTGCTTTTCCTTCAAAAATAAGGACATTTCAATGTGACCCCAAACTTTTGAACGGTAGTGTATATATATATATATCATTGCATTAAATATCGATGGCTCATGTAAAGGATCAAGGCAGCAGTCTTGCATCTCAATATTATGTCATATTTGGCCAGAAGAGAACCAGCTGGCATCCCAGTGTGCTTTACATGATGAATGTTCAAACTGATCTCTGGATTCCTGTTTAGGACCGAAACATGGTGCTGGGTAAACATGGCTTCTTTGTGAACCCTTCTGATTCTGTGGCGGTCATTGGTGCCAACATTACCTCCATCCCATACTTCAAAAAGACTGGCGTCAAAGGCCTGGCCCGCAGCATGCCCACCAGTGGAGCTTTGGACAAGTAAAAAAAAAAACACACACATTCTACAAATGTTAATTATGTCATAGATCCATTTTTTGGCATGTTGGTTATTATATTTGTCAACTTGTCAGTGTGGCCAAAGCTCTGAAGATGCAGCTGTATGAGACTCCAACAGGATGGAAGTTCTTTGGTAATTTGATGGATGCTGGTAAACTCTCGCTCTGTGGAGAGGAGAGCTTTGGCACTGGTAAGTGCAAGTCAGCCACTCCAAATAGAGAATACTGCCACCCTTACTCATTCACCCACTCATTTACGTCTTCTGTCGTTGCTGCTCGTGCAGGTTCGGATCACATCCGTGAGAAGGATGGCCTGTGGGCCGTACTAGCATGGTTGTCGATCTTGGCCACCAGGAAACAGAGTGTGGAAGAGATCATGAAGGATCACTGGCAAAAGTTTGGCCGGAACTTTTTCACAAGGTCAGAAATGTTACAAGTTTGAGTTGCGACGGTGATGGAAAGCCATAAATTAATTAATGAAAGCTTCCTAGTTTGACTTTTTGCACCACGTGGTGGTAAAAGATGGAGCTGCAGCATACTAGGCATTTGATGCTCCTCTTGCAATGTTTTCACTTTAGTTCTTCCCTTGTTTATAGATATGTGAAAATGTTCCATTACTGTCTCGTTCACTTTAAGGAAAATGATTATGACAAAAATGACCAACCGTCCCCTGCCTTTGTTCCTCTTCATCAAGGTACGACTATGAGGAGGTCGACTCGGATGGTGCAAACAAGATGATGAAGGATCTGGAGACACAAATGTCCGACCCGTCGTTTGTTGGAAAACAATTCTCATCGGGTGACAAGACGTATTCGGTGGCCGTTGCTGACAACTTTGCCTACACCGACCCCGTGGATGGAAGTGTGTCCAAAAACCAGGTAGAAATTCTGCAGAACTAGATGTTCTCCTCATTTTCCTGCTGTTATTACAGGGCTTTTTGAAAGTATTGACACCCCCAGGAACCTTCCTACTTTTGTCAAGTTACCACATCGCTACACTTTATTAGAGATTACATGTAGCCAAACCTCCTTATTCAATACTTTGTGTACAGCATTCCCATTGCATAATGCTGCCAACACCACATTAGTTTCTAATGTTTTCAGGGTTAAGTGCGTTGTTCGTTTTCTGCCACCGCATTTTTTTATCAGACCAGAGCACCACCTTCATCACGTTTTGCAGTCAACCCAATAACTACATGGCTTGTAGTAAACTGCGAATTTCTTTTTTAAACTATGAATTTCCTCTTATCACTCTTCCATAATGGGATCATTATTGGAATCCATGGCTAATAGTTATCCTGTCGACAGGTTTTCTCACCTGAGCTGTTATCACCGGAGTTATTATCCTCCTATTGGCTGCTCTGCTTGTGCAGCCTGTTGTTTTGGGTAGCTACTGTAGTCTTGGGGCCGTGTCATTCTTTCCATTGTTGGATGAAAGAGTGAGCAGCACCCTGTGAGATGTTCAAAGTCTGGGATGTTATTTTATGATCCACTCCTTCTTTGAACTTCTCCACAACTTTATACTTGACCTCTCTGCTTTGTTTATTGGTCTCTATGATGCTGTTTTTTCTTTATTTCCCTTTCATAAATGTTTGGGGGGGGGTTTCTATTACATATCGCAATAAAATGCATTCAAGTACATAATTGCAATGTGATGAAATGTGAAAAACATACATATGTTTATGAAGTGATTTAATATTTAAACTGAACCCACATTGTTTGATATATTATTTAAATTATGTAGAAATTGGCCTGATCTTCGATTAAGTCATCATCCCAGTGTCGCGAACCCACCATATGCGTCCTGATTCCTCATTTTCTAGACCAGCACATGGTTTCCATCCAGCATCTATTTTAATTTAGCATTTTTGGCTTGCCTTTCATTACCTCTCCTTTTTTTCTCTCAGGGCCTTCGGATCATCTTCTCTGACGGTTCCAGGATAATCTTCCGTCTCAGCGGCACGGGCAGTGCGGGAGCAACCGTCAGGCTCTACATAGACAGCTATGAGAACGACGCCCAGAAAATCCTCCAGGATCCACAGGTCAGGACAACGAGCAGTGATCTCAGCTGATGAGAAAATTAACACAAATGGAGCTGGGTGCAGTCAAAGACATTCTTTCTTCCTTCAAATGTTTTAGTATGTCATCCATTCGTAATGTAGAGATAACGAAACATTTTAATATACTTTGTCATAGCCCCCCCCTCCCCACACCCATATTACAGCAGGAGTCCCAGAACTGGACTCCTCTGTGGTTTGCAGGTCCGCCAGCTCTCAGTGGGTGGAGGTCTTCGAAAAACAAGTGTCGGACATTTTATTGAGCATGCGAGCTGACGATGATGGAGATGTTTGGCAAAACTTTGAGTTCTGACAGCTTATCAGGGCACGTAGGAAGAGAGAGAAACATGGCACAAGGGGGGGGCGAATAAAGAGCACATGTTCCAGCTGACACTTTATTGAGTGGTTCTGACAGGTGTGGACAGGGAGGTGATGCAGTACATGAAAGAAAAGAAAGTGGAAAACGGTTCTTCCCTGGTTCTTCTTTTTCCTTTGAGGTTACGGAGCATGAATAAAGCGTTGAGCAGAAACATATTGCTGCAGATTCTTAACTTGACAAGAAAATATCCCTGGAGGAATGATTCAGTTGGCTAATGTTGCGTAGATTTGATTTGCCGATCCAAAAGAAACAAGGAGAAAGCAGTTTGTAAAAAAAAAAAAAAAAAAACTTCAGGAATTCATTTTTCCCCGCTGGGTTATCAAACACAACTTCACAAATAAATACGGCCATTTATCTGAAGTGTATCTGTTTGCAGCGTTTTGGGGTTATGGGCAGTTAAAGGACTTTTTCTTTTTAAAAGGTTTTTGTGGCCACAGTGGCCTTTATTGAAAGTGGACAGGCTTACAGAAAGGGGAGAGAAACAGGGGGAGAGACATTCGGCAAATGTCCCTGGGCCGGAATTGAACCCGGGACAACCGCATCGAGGACTAAGGCCTCTGAACATGGGGTGGCCGTCTTAACCCACTGCGCCACCCCTAAAGGACTTTTTCAAAAACCAAGCCATTATCTAAAGGTTGGCTCCATTGTTTGTCCATTTATCCATTCGGCAACCTATTCGTCCCACTTTATCCATCTCTCCCCCATCCGTCCATCCATTTGTCCCTCCATTAATGTGCCCATTTATCTGTCCATTTATCCATCCGTCCATTCATTAATCTATTTATTCATCCATCCATCTGTCAATTTAACCATTCATCCATCCCTCCATTTATCCATCTGTCCATCCATTCATCATTTCATTTTTATTAGTTTGTCCAGTCATTCATTCATCAAATCTATCTTTCCATTCATCATTCCTCATTTCATTTATCCATCTGTTTATATGTTAATCCGTCAATTTATCTATTTGTCTCTCCATGTATCCATCCATTTTTGGCATTTTTTTTCTCCATCTATCTGTTAATTCATCTCTCCATCCATATCTACATTTATTTGTCTGTTTGTTCGTCTGTCCATTTATTGTTTATCCTTTCATTTGTCCATCCATCTCTCAGGTCTGTGTTCTTTACAGGTTAATTATTTTGGCAAGATAGGTTTACTTGTATAGCACATTTCAGCACCAGGTAGTTCAAGATGCTTTACATGATGAAAACAGAAAACAAACAAGCAACAAACGTTAGATCTTCAGATGTCATCATGAAAATCATCAAATATCATTATCAGATAGCTGATGTGTTCTATTTTCCTAGTTCGAGTGAGGATGGGAGCAGCAGTGTTCTGGACCAGCTGCAGCTGTCTTATTGACCTTTCAAGCAGACCTGTAAAGACACTGTTGCAGTAATCAATCCGACTAAAGATGAATGTATGGATGAGTTTTTCGAGGTTCCGTTGCAACATCAGTCCTTGAATCCAAGAAATGTTCTTTAGGTGATAGAAGGCTGACCTTGTCGTTGCCTTTATGTGACCCTGGAGGTTCAGATCTGAGTCCATTACCACACCTATATCTCAGGTCTGGTCAATAGTTTCTAGCTGTAAAAGCTGAAGCTGTGTGGTGACTCTTGATCAATCATATTTTGGTCCCAAAAAAATTACTACTTTTTTTGTTTCTTTTAAACTGAAGAAAGTTATGGCTCATTCACACATTGATTTGTTTTTAGCATCTGCTCAACATCTGAATGGCTTCATAGTCATCTGGTGACATTGTAATGTAGAGCTGTTTGTCATATGCATAGTAATTGTAACATTACTTTTTTTAAATAATTGGGGCTAGCCGGAGCATGTAGATATAAAATAAGAGGGGTGCCAAGATGGAACCTTGGGGTACCCTGCATGTTCCAATGAAAAGTTACCCATTGACACGAAGAAGTCTCTAACGATATTAATTTAATATCACTATAAATTTACAAGCAGTAATCTTGATTTTACATTTTTATATTACTGCATCATTGGAGCCCCTGTTTATAAAGTCCCTTTTCATTTTTGCTTCAAGCATTAATAATAAACAAGAGAGTCCTGCATACATGTAAAAACAATTGGTAAAAGAAAAATATTTCTAAATTGAGGGAAATCTTCAATGACATAACATTATATCTATAATAATACAAAGTGGAATTTGACAGTTAAAACTAAGATGTTGTATGTTGTTTGAGTCTCTGTCATTTTGTTTGTTGGGTGTACATAAACTTGTACTTTAAAGGAATAATTTGACATTTTAGTTTGTTAGATTGCTTTAAATAATATGAAATCACCACTAGATGTCACTAATCCCACACACTGTAAGATTTGGTGACATCTTGGTAAACTATGATTATTATTTTCTTGGGTGTACTTTACACTTTTAGGTTTGGTTTCTTCAATTATAACACACAGCTTGGTCTCTCCAGATGTTTTTCATTAAGTCTGTAGGTTTCCTTAACCGAACCGGAAGTCTGTTCCACTTAGTTCCTTTTGTTCTGTCCTTGTCCAGGTGATGCTGGCCCCTCTGGTGGACATTGCCCTGAAGGTCTCTCAGCTCCATGAAAGGACCGGACGCAACGGCCCCACTGTGATCACATGATTCAGCAACAGAATACCTCCACCCTCTTTAGCGGGTTTAAACTGCCCCTGAATTCTGCCGTAACCTTCCTAAAGCTAGAGTTATATGAGGAAAGGGAAACGCAGGATGAAAAGAAGAAAATACACAAGGAGCTCTCTGACTTATTCACTACCTTCTTTTTGTATTAAACCACAGTGATGTATCAGGCTGTTTATGTCCAAGGGGTTAACTGTTAACTGTTCTCACACATTTCAATCACCTGCCTGACCTAAAGAGACATGTTAGATGTTCAGATTTGCAGGAGCAGTTTGGAGGTGTAGTTCATTGTTATCACCCTGGTAGTTTATGCTTTCACTTGTGATTTCATGAAAAACAAAAGCGCACTGGAGCTTGCCTCGTTTCATTTCTGGAAACGCATTTAGGAAATATTTTATTCTGACTCTGGCGCACATCGAAATCACACAAAGCAGACACTGCTAAACCTAGCATAACTCGGCTTTTCTGGGCAGCCTTACCCCTTTGTCATCCCTTTCTTAGGTGATGCTGTTGTGTCTTCCTCTTGCCGTGTTTGTCAAAGCCACCTACAACTAGCCTCTGAATCTGTGCCACAGCTGTAATATCAAGAATTTATAAATCAACAATTAATAAAAGAGCCTTGTGAGAAAGAACGGTTGTCAGATTTATTTATTCCTTGTTAAACATTTTCAGAATATGATCAAAAAATTCATCTGTTTCAGTAATTCAAGTCTAACAATTATACACGTTTCATTACATGCAGAGTGATACATTTTAATACTTCTGATAGAAAAATACATTGGACCAATAAAACAAAATACAGTTGGCCCCTGCTGATTCGCAGATTTGCCTATTTGCAGATTTATTCATAGTGCATATCTAAATTATTCAAAAGAAATTCAACTTGGGAAGCTGGGATATGTAGGTGCGATGCTACTTGACTCGCTACTGGCTGGCATTTGCAAAGCAAATAAAACAGGTGCGCCATTTATTTTCCTCTGGCGCTGATTGGTTGGAAATAGGGAAGACTGTAAACAGTTTCTGTAGTAGTGCTGAGACGTAAGCGTATTAATGCTTATTAAAGTAATCATTTGTAGAGGAGGTCTTGAGTATTTGCAGATTTTAACTATTCGCGGGCGTCTCTAGTCCCTTACCTCTACGAATAACGAGGATCCACTGTAAGCTTGTCAGCAAAGGGAAGCGTTGAATAATCTTTTTTTCCTACTGTGCACATCCTTCCACTTAACCTTCCTTTAACATGCTTGGATACAGAATTCTTTGAACTGCCAGCTATTTTTACAATGACATTTTCTGCTTTAACCTTCTTGCGGAGGGTGTCATTGACTGCTAAGCAGCTGTCTGGTCAGTAGTCTTCCCCATTGTGTGACCCATAGTAAGTCCTAAACAGCATTTGTTAATTTAAAATTATTTTTTCACTGGTCTTTCATCAGTTTTGTATAGAAACTAAACTTGGTTTTAATGAGCTGGAAACCGTATCAAAATATGCAAAACTTAATGCTCACAAGATAATTCTGAGTTAAATTAATCTACATAATGAGTAAACTAGTCTAAATCGAGCTACTGAAGTTAACTTTTCAATGATATTCTAAGTTTTTAAGGTGCACTTTTCTATCAACTTTGCTGTGAGAAATAATTTCCTGAACAAACCAGCATTAAGACACTAACCTTTCACAGGAGAAGACTGTGCTTAGTGCTGATAAGGGAACTTTTCTTCTCAGAGTTGAAAAATTACTGTAGATAAACGTAGACATCCTATTGGACAAGGAGTGAGCCAAGTGCTTGAGTACCACTCCAAAACAATCCTGAAGAAGACAGAAAATTGTAAACATAATTCCTCCCCCTCTTCAATCTTTTTTTGTAATGAGATACATCATAGCCATCATTTAAAAAAATACAGTTATAAAGTTTCAGGATGTCTGGAATCCCACAAGCTTTATCTAAAGACATAAAGTTGAGCTGGTGTTTTTCTTCTTTTCTTTTTCTTTTTAGGAAGATGTGGATTTTATGTAGGCCAGCAACAATCCAGAAAGCAGCTTGGATCATTTTAGACTTGAGGTGCTGGATTACTTTAAGCCTTTTCCTCAATGACCTCAGTTATTTTAGAAAAATTGCTCGCAATTTAGTTAATTTGACATTTGAGTGGAAAATCAGATGAACCTCAGCAAGGGGAGGATCGGTTCACTTTTCTTGGTTTGCAGTATGGAACATTCGTGTCAGTCACACATTACACTGCATCAATTTCTGATCGGTGCTAGTGCCGTTCACTTTGACCAAATAAATGAAGCTAACATGTATCCACTAGTGCAGTGGTTCCCAACCTGGGGTCCTGAACCCCCAAGGGGGTCAATGGAGATCACAGGGGGTCCGAGGTTACCAAAATTATATTTGTAAACACTATATTTATAAAATCCCAATAACATACCCAATAGTATAATCAAAACTCTGTATAAGAGTTTTGATTATACTAAACTCAGCAAAAAAAGAAACAACTTTCAACTGTTTTTATTTTCAGTAAACTTAATGTGTGTAAATATTTACATGAACACTAAAAGAGTCAACACCATAAGACATAAACTAAAAAATTTTCACAGACATGTGACTAACAGAAATAGAATAATGTATCCTTGAATGAATTGAGGCTCAAAATCAAAAGTACCAGTCAGTATCTGGTGTGGCCACCAGCAGCTTGAAGTACTGCAGTGCATCTCCTCCTCATGGCCTGGACCAGATTTGTCACTTCTTGCTGTGAGATGTTACCCCACTCTTCCACTAAGGCACTTGCAAGTTCCTGGACATTTCTGGGGGGAATGGCCCTAGCCCTCACCCTGCGATCCAACCGGTCCCAGACGCACTCAATGGGATTGAGATCCGGGCTCTTCGCTGGCCATGGCAGAACACTGACATTGCTGTCATGAAGATACTCACGCACAGAGCTAGCAGTATGGCTGGTGGCATTGTCCTGCTGGAGGATCATGTCCGGATGAGCATGCATAAAGGGTACCACATGAGGGAGGAGGATGTCTTCCCTGTACCGCAACGCATTGAGATTGCCCGCAATGACAACAAGCTCAGTCCGATGGTGATGTGATATACCGTCCCAGACCATGACGGACCCCCCACCTCCAAATCGATCCCGCTCCAGGGTACAGTCCTCGGTGTAACGCTCATTCCTTCGACGATAAACACGAATCCGTCCATCACCCCTGGTGAGACAGCCTATTGCGGACAGTTTGAGCATTGATGGAGAGATTGTGTGTTCCTGGTGTGACTCGGGCAGTTGTTGTGGCCATCCTGTACCTGTCACGCAGGTGTGATATTCGGATGTACCGATCCTGTGCAGGTGTTGTTACACGTGGTCTTCCACTGCGAGGATGATCAGCTGTCCTTCCTGTCTCCCTGTAGCGCTGTCTTAGGCGTCTCACAGTGCGGACATGGCAATTTATTGCCCTAGCCACAGCAGTCCTCATGCCTCCCTGCAGCATGCCTAATGCACGTTCACGCAGATGAGCAGGGACCCTGAGCATCTTTCTTTGGGTGTTTTTCACAGTCTGTAGACAAGTCTCTTTAGTGTCCTCCGTTTTTAAAACTGTGACCTTAAATGCCAACTTTCTGTAAGCTGTTAAAGTCTTAACGACCATTCCACAGGTGCATGTTAATTAATTGATTATGGTTAATTGAACATGCATGGAAAACATTGTTTAAACCCTTTACAATGAAGATCTGTAAAGTTATTTGGATTTTTACAACATTATTGTTGAAATACACAGTCCTGAAAAAGGGACGTTTCTTTTTTTGCTGAGTCTATATTAAATATAGTTATAATTATACTATATTAAATATAAATACTACATACACTGCCTGGCCCAAAAAAAAGTTGCCACCAAAAAAAGAGGTGACACACTCTAATATATTGTTGGACCGCCTTTAGCTTTGATTACGGCACGCATTCTCTGTGGCATCGTTTCGATTAGCTTCTGCAATGTCACAAGATCTATTTCTATCCAGTGTTGCATACATTTTTCACCAAGATCTTGCATTGATGATGGTAGAGTCTGACCGCTGTGCAAAGCCTTCTCCAGCACATCCCAAAGATCCTCAATGGGGTTAAGGTATGGACTCTATGGTGGCCAATCAATGTTTGAAAATGATGTCTCATGCTCCCAGAAAACTTTCAGAATTTAAGCTTGATGAATCCTGGCATTGTCATCTTGGAATATGTCTGTTCCATCAAAAACCCATTGATGGAATAACCAGGTCATTCAATATATTCAGGTAATCAGTTGGCCTCATTCTTGCAGCACATACTGTTGCTGAACCTAGACCTGACCAACTGCAGCAACCCCAGATCATGATACTGCCCCCACAGGCTTGTACAGTAGGCACTAGGCATGATGGGTGCATCACTTCATCTGCCTGTCTTCTTACCCTGATGCGCCCATCACTCTGGAACAGGGTAAATCTAGACTCATTAGACCACATGACCTTCTTCCATTGCTCCAAAGTCCAATCTTTATGCTCCCTAGCAAATTTTTGCCTTTTTTTTGGTTTGCCGCTCTGATTAGTGGTTTTCTTATGGCTGTTCAGTCCCAATCCCTTCAGGTCCCTTTGCATTGTGCGTGTGGAAATGCTCTTACTCTCACTATAAACATAGCCTTGAATTTTACTGTTGTTTTTCTTCGATTTTATTTCACTAAACGTTTAAGTGATCGCCAATCACAATCCTTCAGGATTTTTTTCCAGCCACATTTCGATGGGTCCCCACTATCCTTCCACTTTTAAAAAAATGTGTTGGACAGATCTTAACCCAATTTTAGTAGTTTCTGCAATTACCTTAGATGTTTTCTCTGCTTGATGCATGCCAATGATTTGAAGCAACTCAATGCACCAATTGGGGTTAAATAACTTGTTGCCAGCTGAAAGATAATCGCCCATGCAGTAAGGCAAGGCAATGCAAGGCAATTTTATATGTATAGCACACTTTCAACTACAAGGTGATTCAAGGTGCTTTACATGATTAAGTGGTAAAATAAAAATAGCAGTAAAACTGTTATATACAGTCTATGAGTAAAACACAGACAAGCATATAAAGTAAAAACAGCAATAAACCAAGTAGCACACACACAGATACATCAAGGCCTTACAAAGCATATAATGCAAAAACAGCAAGAAGCATACACAAAACATGATACATGAAAGCATTACTCAAAGGCAGCTCTAAAAAGATACGTTTTTAGTTGTGATTTAAAAGAGCTCAGTGTTTCAGCAGTTTTGCAGTTTTCTGGAAGTTTGTTCCAGATTAGAGGAGCATAGAAACTGAAAGCTTTTCTCCATGTTTGGTTCTAATTCTTGGGATGTTGAGTAGACTGGAATTAGAGGACCTGAGTGATCTGGTGGGTTGGTATAGTAACAGCAGATCTTCAATATACTTTGGTGTGAAGCCATTCAATGATTTATAAACTAGTAAAAGTATTTTGAAGTCTGTAAGGACTTTAGAACAGTAGTTATCCAATAGCAGGATCGTACCTATTTGCCTACTTAAATCCAGGGAAAAGGTTAGGAACTACTACACTAGTGGTTCACTTTAGTGAGCTAAGGTTTTTTATGCAGCTATCTAAAGAGCTGGGTGTATGATGACAGTACATCACAGTCCACGGTTTCATCAGACGCTCATTTCCTGTCATTTAACTTCTGCAGGCTCTTTGCATGGACATTTTGCATGGCATAGTTGGCTATAGATCTGAGGTCCGATGTTTTGTCTGTGTTCACATTAAGTTTTCAGATAGGGTCTTCATGGCTGGCTGCCACTCTTCAAAGGTAGAAAGTGGAGCTTTTGGAATCTACAGTTGCACCAAGTTCCTTTTTATTGCATGTGGAATCAGACCAGAGTGGAAACTCTTTCCATGCAGCATTGTTTAAACCTTGTCAAGCTGATAAAGTGCAATGTATAACAGGTTCTTTTGTTTTTGCTTCATAATAGCGCACAGGCTTTATTTGGATTGGCTGTCATTATATAGGTAATCACTGAGAGGCTTACATTAAACTGGCCCAGACTCCAGTTATTAAATGTCCAAATAGCTTTTTTTTGTTGTTGTTGTTGTGGAGCTGGGGGATTTCAGAGTAGCCTCTTGAATGTTCTTCTGCTGCAAGAGGGCAACACAGAACACAGACGTCATTCTGAAAGCCCAGAAATGAGGCCAAGTGAAGAAACGAGGTCTCTTCGTGTCTGTTTGAAATGTTTCATCTGTTCCTGCACACTAGATGAAGTATGACAGGAAGACCATGATGACACAGTATTTTATTCAAGTCTATCTTTTGAACTGTAAGGAACAGTTGTCTTTGCTTTTTCTTTGGTCTTAGTACATTTTTAACAGAACATAATGACCTCTGATTTGGTCTTATTAGGTTTTAAATTCAAATAAAACAAATATTCCAATAAACTGCAGTAGGAGTGATTATACAGCATTATATTCAGCTCATTTTTATTCACAAACTTTGATTGCTTATATTTAACTCCGACAAGGACGTTAAGTTTTCACCAGGGTTTCCCTGTTAGTCTGATTGTCTGTTAGCAACATAACTCAAAAAGTTATTGACGGATTTTAATTAAATGTTCAGGAAATGTCTGCAGTGGGACCAGGAAC
Organism: Valencia hispanica; assembly: GCA_963556495.2. Classification (NCBI taxonomy): domain Eukaryota; kingdom Metazoa; phylum Chordata; class Actinopteri; order Cyprinodontiformes; family Valenciidae; genus Valencia; species Valencia hispanica. The sequence continues at coordinate 48,233,398 of OY747705.1, read as the reverse complement.
AAGTGATTAGACTTTGGGGGTGATCCGGATCACCTTCTGGGGGGGGGGGGTTGAGCTGCCTTTGCGGAGGTCAGCGCTCTCCAAGTGCTTTTCTAGTTCAAGTTGGATGTGTCCTCAGCAGATGTTCTGCAAACCCTAATCAAGACATTACATTTTTTGTCTCAAACGTCTTGTTTGTACTGTATTTTACCAAATGAGCACATTTTATTGTTTTTCTTGCCTAAAACCTTTCCATAACCCAAAAGATTTTTGCAATACTTTGTCCAGTTTCTGTATATAAAATGGAGACCTAAAGATTATATATGCTCATCATGGGAATAAATGTAATTTGTGTTTTACCGATCGGGGCGATTAAACAAAAAATAGATTCAATGCATTTAAAGATCAAGAAGTGGGGGCAAAAATTTTAATGTGAGGATTTTCCTCAACTAAAGATTGAGAATTGGGTGGCACAGACCCAGCTTTAGACCGTAGCTCATAAATATTTGTTAAAGGTTCAATTCGGGGCCTGTCCAGACTCTAGCGTTAGCCTGCTTTATTCATTGCCGTTTTGAAGTGGGCTATTGATAGCTGTCCTGTTGGAACAATCAATTGTGTCAAAGTTTCAACTAATCTGACCCAAATGTCACCTCAAATGAAAGCAAATTTGTCAGGATTTTCTAAAGCTACCCAGAAACCATAAAGGTCCTAGTTGGTTATAAACTGTGCAATGCTTGAGTATATTTATCCATGTCCCCAGTGAAACTAGTTCCACTGGCTTCAAAATAAACACATTCATGCTCGACTGATTTGCAGCTGCCAACATGTACGGGCCCAGTGCGTTTGGGATAAAGGTTTTATGGTCAGATGAGATGAAGATTGATCTGTTTGGCCTTAAAATTACAACAACAGTTTTTGGAGGGGTCAAGATGTGACTTTCCAGCATGGTGGTGGTAGCATCACCCTGAGGGCCTGTTTTTTCCAATTGTAATGGTGAACCCACAAACTGGAAATAATAATGAAACAAGATGACTACCTTACATGTCTTCAACTTTACCTGAAATCATCAGCTAGATGTTTGAAATCTGACACCGTTGCTCCTACAGGGTAATGATCCCAAACACACATCAAGAGAATGGATAAATCCAGCTAACATTAAGCTTCTGTCCTCACTGATTGGTTTCCACAATAGATGGATCAATGAAAGGTTCAGTTACATAGGTTGTATCTGTGTATTTTAGCCTATACACAGTATATCATTTTTTTACTGGATTACTGAAAATCCACAAACACTTGCAGCCAAGAGTTGAAGTTGCGTGTTGGAGTATCTACCCTTCTTGAAAAAGATCAGTCAATAAATTGTTAAAAGCCCTAAATTAATCATAAAAATGTATCTGATGAATATATAAACATTTCTGAATGGAGCTGTAACACAAATTAAACCAAATTCCAAAAGCAGTGTGCAAAAAAGCGAAGTATAAATTAATAGATTGCTAAACCTCTGTCCATCAGTCCCCTTAACAGTTGAGTTTTGCTTTTAGTGTTGCCCTTAATCATCATTATCAACAGTCTCTTAAATCATAATTTCAAACAAGAAATATTTTGCAAGCCTTCAAGAAGTGAACACATGAAAATGCTTCTACCAGCGGACATTTATAGGCTGTGCTCTTTTTACAGCCTTCTGCAAACATTGAGCATTGCTATCAGTCATTTTGTCTTGGGTACATGTTGCTTGCAAACTATATTTCATCACATCAAAGCTTTTTGTTTCCGAAAATATATTCAGACGGACTGATCTAAATGTAAGATTAGCCTGTAATTGTCTCCAAATATGGCCACAACCTCGTCCACGTGAAGGGTCATTTCCCCACCGTTGTGTTTTCACAAGATCAAAAACTTTCTTTATCACATTGCTTTCCATTTACTGTTAAACAAAAAAAATGGCAAGCCCATAAAGCAAGTAAAAAACTAAAACAACTTCTATTTAAAGTAGTGAACCAACTTTTCACAGGGTGTGTGAGGTTGGCCAGGTCTCTGAGAATCCTAAAATAAAGGTTGACACTAATAGATGCAGAGGCACCATATGAATTATCAGTTTTACCCTCTCAGTTTTCCGGGTCTGGCGCCAAGTGTACAGGATGATGTGTGAGGCCATTAAAAACTGTAAGTAACGATCCAAGTTGAGCTGGAACGTTTCTGACCACTCAGTAAAACGGAGTCGTGTGGAACAGAGGCTGGATTTTGCCCAGAGTTCTCACAGAATCTCCTGCTTCCTCTAAATCAAGAGGAAAATAAATACTCCGCAAGACACCACACTTATATGGTTCATTGTCCTGTAGAGTGTGTGTCAGATGGAGAGACTACTGGACCTTTTATAGGAGTTAAGATGAAAGAAAATCAGATACTGGGGATTTCATTTCTGCCACAGTTATTTAAAGTAGACTGTTTATACTGTCAGCAGGCATGGTTTTCTTCTTTAGAAATATAAATTCTATAAGGAAAATCAAGCCCACAATCTTTCTTATTGAGGCTATATTTGCCCTGTTCAATGAGATTTCCTTAAATTTAAGATACTGCAAGACCACTACAGAACAGCCTCGGTTCCAAAGCATTTCTTTTCTTCCTGTGTTTTTAAAATAAATTGCAGGAAATTGGATCATTTTAAAGGTCTTCTCTTAATGTTTATTACTCATGGATGCTAAAAGATCCTAAAGAAATACCTAATTAGCTGTTCAGTGTCCTGCATAGTATATATATGGCAAGATGGCGCCGGTGTATGTGGCCGCTCGTCTGTCGCTCGCTCTTGATATCCTTTATGCCTGACATGTTTTGCTCATATTACACAAACTCCAATTGAATTGAATTTTTTATTTTTCTGTTTTTAGTTGGTTAGTTGGTTGGTTGGTCATCACAAAGTATAGCAGAATTGTGAAGTGGTAGGGAAAAAAAAGTTTTACACATTTTGTTACACATGCAAATCAGAGGGATGCCAATAGTGGTGCAGTTGATGGTGCTGTTGCCTTGCAGCAGTAAGGCCCTGAGTTCAAAAGGGACCAGCAACCCTGCAAAATAAGTGGGTGTAGACAATGCATGGATGGATGCACATTAATTAAGATTAAATTTGTCCAATTCTTTGAAAAATATGGAAAGTTTGATCAGATTGGATGGAGGGCGTCTGAAAAACCTTTTCAGATTTTGCAGAACATTCTCTGTTGAATTTATGTCTGGACTTTAATTTAGTCATTTTAACAGATGAATGTGATTAAAGGCAAGGCAAGGCAATTTTTATGCAATGATTAAGTGGTAAAATAAAAATAGCAGTAAAACACAGACAAAGCACATAAAGTAGCTTTGCAGTTGTCTGGAAGTTTGTTCCAGATTAGAGGAGCATAGAAACTGAAAGCTGCTTTTCCATGTTTTGTTCTAATTCTACGGATTGTTGAGTAGACTGGAATTAGATGACCTGAGTGATTTGATCTAAACCATCCTGTTTTGGCTCTGACTCTTAAGCTCAGTTTCATTTTTCTGGGCTTTGACTGTTCCATTCAAACCCACAATCATGCATTGACCTAAATCATTTTCTAATACCTCTGGCTCTATGTTTAGACTTTACTTTCTGGAATGTGAACCTCCGTGTCTTTTGTGCCAGTATTGCTCCGCATTAAGCTTTATGCATCTTTCCATCAACTGTGACTAGCTTCCCTGTCTATCCCAAAGAATACCATCATCATAGCATGATGCTGCCGCTAGCACGTTTCACCTTGGGGATGGTGGGGATGTACATTTTTAGTTTCCACCCACACTGTTTTGCCTTAAGGCCCAAAAGTTACATTTTAGTTCCATCTGACCACAACACCTTCATCCACATGTTTGCTGTGTCTTCTACATGGTTTGTGGCTAACTGTAAACAGGATTTCGTATGGCTTTAGTCTTAAAACTGTTGCTACTACTAGCTATCCCTGGCAGCTCCCATGGAGTTGTCATTGGCATCTTGGTTTCCTCTCTGATTAATTCTCAATTTTGGTGGATGGCAGTTGCGCCACGTTGTTTCCATTTCTACCCCCGCCAAGGAGGTTATGTTGAACAGTGTTCTGTTAAATTTGAAAGCTTGAGATTTGAGATAGTTCTTCAAAACTGTCTCCCTTACCTATCTGCTGTGCTCCTTAGTCTTCCTTATGCTGTTTGTTCTCTAAGAAACCTCAGAGTTCTTCACAGAACAGCTGGATTTATACTAAGATTAAATTACACACAGATGGGCTCTTTTGCCTAATTAAGTGACTTGCGACGGCAGTTGTTTGCACACCACATGTTGAAATGTGACAAAGTATGAAAAAGAAGTATGAACACTTAGGAAAGGCTCTGCATGTTAAGATTGACCTAAAAGCATACTTTAAAGCCACTTTTATATATATTTGTACAAAAGAATGGCATGTCCATCGGCCACTGAAGAGTGTTTTATCCCAGATGTATCTCTGAAAAGTCTTCAGATAATCCAGTAACAGCTCAAACTTTTTAATTAATTAGGATATTGGGTAGAAATTTGGGAAAGCAACAGCACTGAGAGGATGTCAGAGATATTTTGGAATAATTCTCATTATCATCCTTTCATTCTTATTTATTGACTGAGACATCATTGCCAGCTGGGGAACAAAGAGCCTCCCTGTGCTTGTCGTTTAGTCGCACTCGCAGCAGAAAGTCGCAGCCTCTGGCATCTGTTCTCAAAGAGACCTTTTGAACCCTAACACCCCCCTCTCTCCCTACATTAAAGGAAGATGACTTTCACCATGCATGGTTGCAATTTTAATAATCTTATCTTATTATAAGGCAGGATTACACTGATATAGATCAAGGAAAAGAAACAGGGCAGACGTGTCAGAAATAATTTCCCATCATAGATGGCCCCAAAAGTGAAGCTTCCCAAAAAGTGAAGCGTTGCCATCTGAATTAAAGCCACATAAAACACATGTTATATTAAAATGATTTGGCTGCTTGTCCTATAAATGCCTCAGAAGTGAGATATGACTTATATAATGATTGTCATCTCACACATTTCCTCTCACTGTAATTAGCCTCGTTGGATTTTTATTTTGCTGGTATTTGCTCGGCACATGATTAAACTGGAACACAAGGACTCTGTGTTGTGTTCATTAAAACCTTATGTGAAATCATGCACATGGACATTATCTATACATCCCTTTTTCCTCTTGAGTTACTTCAGAGGCTAGATAAGGGTCTGAAAAAGCTGAGTGAGGTTTGGGAAAGTTTAGGCTAAAAATGGAAAAGATTTAGACTCAATGAAGAAATAGTAAATATTGAAAATGTCTACTTTATTTTATCCCATGGAGGATTTGTCATTACAACCCTAAAAAATAATATATACATACTGGTCTTTAGGAAATCAGATACCTTGAGTATGTAAAGCATCTTCCACGTGCACTGGCACTCTGGGAAAAGTTTAAAAAGCAAACAATTTTTTTAAATTAAAAAAATAGGAAAATCTTTGTTCCAGAACCATAATCTCAATCTAAAAAAATAGCTTCAGCTGTCTGACTGAGCTTTTTAGACCTTTCCCCCCCATATTCTCTAGTGGTGGTAAGGAAAAATTACACTTGGTTATCACAGTTCCATTTTTTTTTTAATTTTAACTGCAATATATATATATATATATATATATATATATTAGCAATGCTTGAATTGCCTATGACTCTCGGGACTTTGTTGGTGTTTCATGGGTAGGCCCGGTGGGCGTTGGTGTGGTGGGATTACACTTTGCCCTCCCTTCCTCAGTCCTGCTGAATTTTGCCCAACCAGGCAAGGCTGGGGGACAATATAAATAAAGGTTGGATTTATTTTGTCAAAATTTGTTACTGTGTGTGATTCTGGGTCTGCAGTTAATGCTGTCATACCAGATTTTTTTTTTTTTACATATTTGATTTAAATATTTTCTCATCCCTTAAATAATAGAGGGCTGGAGATATTGGTCCCCAACTGTAACAATTTTACTGGAATTCAGAGGACCATTGGAACAGAAATGTACACGCCCCTACCCTATCTCAACTCTTACTGGAAACTTTGACAGTTTTATCTCCACTAATTAGTGGCAGCTCTCCAAGGAGGATTCTGTGGGTAGATTCTAAGATAAAAGAGAAGGATGCCATGAGGTAGCCATAGCTTTCTGGGCTTAAAGAGAGTCTGATTTGACCTTTTTTTGGGGGGTGGGGGGGTCAACCGATTAAAATAATCCAGTCCCAACAATTACTGCATTATTTTCGTTTTCTCTGCAAGATTTAAATCAAAACCTGCCTCAGAGAGGATGATGTTTCCCTCTAATGAGGGTTGTAATATGGTCAAACCGGGGATGCTAAATTGCTACCATTCTTCTGACAGCAAAGTACGTGATGAAAACACAAGCGGGGACAGGAATCTGTGTCAAAATTCTGAATTGAGGAGAATTAAAGGAAACTTGGTTTGGGGTTACAGAGAAAGAGTGATATGTTAACAGGACTGTAAACCCCTTAGATAAGCCTGTTAAGGTGAATGTGTAACTGTTTAACACAAGGCACAAAAAGCCTTTGTCTTTTCCCCACACTTCCTCTCCCCTACATTCATCCCTCTCTGTCTTTGTCCAAGAAAAGGCATGGCCACAAAGTAAATCTGTGAGCTAAGCATTTGGATGTGGTTTTAATATATTAGGTAATTTATCTTGTTGGTATGAAACGGTACACTAAACAGCACCAGGTGGGTCATTATCAGAGAGCTTCATGTACAGTTTACCCATTCACATTGCTCTGATCTGTGTTTTATTAGATGGAAATGTGCACTCCTACAAATACATGTCTGCTTATTAAAAAAAAGTTACAGCTCATAGCAAATGGTCTGCTTTCTGACTTTCTGTCTTGTTTTACCATTCATCTGCTTTATAAAGCTGGTTTGCCTGTTCACCAGAAGCTAAAGTCTATCCCGATCTGGACCTGGCACAACCATGCTCACACTCACTCACACCTTTCTTTGAGAAATAAACGTGTTTCTTGCAAAATACTCTCACTGTAGCTAACATACTTTGCTATCATTGTTGAAATTCCCATAATTAAATCAGGCTGAGCTGCAAGACGGTCAGTAATATTTATCAGTACTAGCATTTTGCATCTCTGTGAAGTTATACTAACAAGCCATTGTTTAAATATAACTGTATTGCTTTCATTACATTTTGTTTGAAATACAGAGGTTTGTGGTTTGCATTTCAAAATTGAACCAATGAAAAGAAGAATGAATGCTTTAAATCCTGAACTGAAATGAAAACACCAAATACAATGAAAACAACCAAAGTAAAGATTTAAAACAAGAACAATCAAAATAGACATTTTTTATAAATGCAGTCCATGTAGGACATAGAGAAATATCAACAATTCAAATAGCTTACACCAAAAAACAACAAACCATGAACCAAGCATCCAGTTTCTAAAACTGATTTTCTTTGCAGGGTCGCATGGAGGGAAGCTGGTGCCTCTCTCCAGCTGTAGGGCTGCACAGTGGAGCAGTTGGTAGCTCGGTTGCCTTGCAGCAAGAAGCTCCTGGAAATGAATCCCAGGCTGCGGTCTTTCTGCATGGAGTTTACATGTTCTCCCTGTGTATGTGTGGGTTTTTCCTGGTACTCTGGCTTCCTCCCACAGTCCAAAACCTTGGCTTAATTGGTCCCTCTAAAATTATCCTTAGGTGTGACTGTGTGGGTGAATGGTTGTTGGTCCTCTGTGTCACTGCGTTGCCCTCTGAAGAACTGGCGACCTGTCCAGGGTGTACTCCGCTTCTCGCCTGACTGCTGGAGATAGGCACTGAACGAAACAGCTCAGCCAACAATTGTCCTTTAATGAACCTTGAGGACTTTCATAAAAGATCTAATGATATCTAAAGATGTCTGCAAGTAGTTTAATAGATGCAGTTGATTTGAACCCAACCAAAAATGAAGCAACATTATCCCTATGTTTATCAAAGCCCAGCCTATAACTCTAAAATTTATCTGATTTTTTTCTGAACTCAAAAAAATGGGATCAAATGCCATGCTACTTGTGATGTGTTTTTAGTACGAAATGGCACAGTTCATAGTTTTAATGTATTTAATGAATGTGATTTTTTTTAATTTGACCTACCATTTACCGGTCAGAGCAGGTCAAAGGAAAATTGTTTTGACCTTTTGCCTACTGATCGGTATGTCTCTACCTGGAATGCAGAGCATGGACTGCTTCATAATGGAGTACCAACTCTGATGAATACAAGGACGCAATGCCGTTTTTATTTTTCATTTTAAAAGGTAAAAGTGGCACATTCAAATCTGTTCCAGCCTCCTAGTAGTTTATTATATGGTCTTGACATTTCAATAAAAGTGGGCTTAAAGGACTCTCCTGAAAATATACTCCTGAAAGGTTCTGCAGTCGAAGCGTTATTTATTCAGCTGTATGAAATGTAGACTTAATGCACTTTAAAACTGGTATCAAAAACGGATTTCCAAAATAAAAATATTCTTAAAATATGATCAGAATCCTTGTTAAAGAAATAAAGAAGCCACCGGTCGTTCCGTTGTTCTTTCTGTAGTGAACACACGGTGGCGACACATGTCTAAACACAACCATGTGGTTCCTTTGGGGCACAACTCTGATTGCCCAAGTTTGTTGGAAGGAGTTTGCGCTCATTTGGAGAAAGAGAGACACACTCAGTCAGGACTCCAGAGAGTGAAGGAAAAGAGGCAACTCTCCCCTTCAGTCCTTTTATCCAGATAGCTTCGGTGCGCCTTTTTGAAGGAAAGCGCAAAAACAAACTCTAAGCCGGCGCGCTGAATTTGAAGACTCATTTTGTAGGGGTAGAACTGAAAAAAGTAAGATATTGTTCGGATTTGGATGTGAAAAGCGGGTAAAAGGTGTAGGACAGAGCCAGAGGAATGTATCAAAATCGGGCAGCGGTGCGGCAGCGTCTGTGGAGATGTCCAGCCTGCGCTCTCTGGATCTGCCTGCTGCTCCAAGGCGTCCTGGAGCTGAGCGCGTCTGGTAAGTTTCAGCAGCTTTCCCCTTCCATCAGGAATCCTTCCTGTGCGTCTCTGTTGGCTGTGTTCTTTGCGGCTAAGCCTCATTCATCTACGTGCCAATCTGTGGAAGAAAATAAAAAAAAAACAACCTAAGTGTGCTCAAACGTGTATTTATTATAATTAAATCGCCTTTTAGACACGGTTCAAGTATTTTAAACGCATGTTTATATTTTGAAGATTATTTCCTTTGTTTCCACAAGAGATCGTCTCTCTGGCATGTAGATGTAGCAGATCTGTTTGCTCTCACCCAGCTTCTCTCATGCAAACGATCTTTGGTTTTTAGATTAAAGTCCTTTTGTGATTCTTGAGCCTCGGCACGGGGAGAGACTTCACCCCATTGATAGACATGAGGGCTGCTCTTACCTTGGCTGTTGGAAACACATTGTGCGCCCCACCACCCCCTGAAAATGTAGATTAATTAAAGATAAGAATGGATGGGGGGGGGGGGGGTTATCTCTAGAGCCATTTTCATTTGCCTTCATTACTAATGGCTGTTGGGGCAATAAGAAGAGCTTTCTTATAACGTACTCCAGCGTTTGACTTGATTTGTAGATGAGTTCCCAGATTTGTCTTTGCAGTGGCTTGCAAAAGTATCCATTCCCCTGATTTTTTTTTCTCATGCCATTTGTTTTGTTTTGGATTTCACAGAATCTAATTCATAAATTTGAAACGGAGAGAAAATGATACATTGTTGTTTAGTGTTTCTGGAGCTAAAATGTGCATTTGAGTTAGAGTTGGAAGTCTTTTAGGGTAAGTGATAGTTTCGTCTCAGATTCTCAATTGAATTTAGGTCAGCACTTTGACTAGGTCATTCTAAATCATTCAATTTTAGCTTCAACTATATGTTTAGGTTTGTTGCCCTCCTGGAAGAATAACCGCTACCACACAAAACCTCTCCACAGCATGATACTGCCACCACCCTATTTCACAACAGGGATTGCGTGTTCAAGGTGATTTGCAGTGTAAATCAAAAAGTTTAATGTTGGTCTCATCTGACCAGATCAGTTTGTTCCACACGTGTGCTCTACATGGCTTGTGGTTAACTGCTGAGGGGACTTCTGGCTAATCTTTCAACATTTCAATACTTGTCCCTCTTGAGTGACTTGAAAAGTGTCCTGTGCAATGTTCGAAACTTGGGAAATGTTTTGATAACCCAACCTTGCTTTAAACTTCCCCAGAGATTTTTTTTCCTCTGAGCTGCCGGCTGTGTCCTTTGGTCTTCAAGATGCTGTTTGTTCATTAATGTTCTCGAACAAACGTCAGTGGGCTTTATAGAACAGCTTGATTTGTTCTGGCAATAAATTACACACGGGTGGGCTGTGTTTACTGATTAGACCTCTGAAGGTAGTTGTTTGCACTGGATTGTGTGCACTTTTCTGATTTTAGAAATTGAAAAGTATATATCATTATCCTCACTCTAAACAATTATGTTGCTTTGTGTTGCTCTACCGTGTGATATGTTGAAATACATTTAAATTTGAGTTTGTCAAAATGTATGTAAGGTTCAAAGGGGATGAATATTTTTGAAAAGCACTTTGTCTTTGGGGCCCTTGTTGTTTAGGTTTGGTTGATATCGCTAATGGCCGTTACAGCAGTAAGATAACTTTTTAAAAAGTACACATTTGACTCCTAAAACAGAATAATTCCTTGATTTGCTGCTAAGCCGTATTTGAGATTTAAGTCTACTTTTGTCTTTCTTTTTTGTCAGTCTTGAGTTTTACCCACTTTTCTAACCCCCCCTACCTTCACACAGCTCTGTGTTTTGAGAGACCCTAAAGGAAAAGATTGCAGATGGCCTCATGCTGTATGTACATGTGTAACTGCTTGACTAATATAAGTATGATTGATTTTAGTTTGAGTTAGATATGAAGCTGCTCATGAAAGGCTTTTTTAAAGTTTTCTTTTTTTGTTTTTTTTGTCTTGGCCTTTTTGAGTGCGTTGTAAGTATCTAACAGCCCTCCCAATGCAGAAAGGTAGTTATGAATTATCTCCGGAAGATTTTCTGGGTTTGTTTGGATTACCTCTGTCCTCCCCTAAATGCTTTGGGTGGTTATTTACGATGACACTGTGCAGCATACGCCGTGTTGAGCTTAAAGCTTCCATGTGATAGCACTTTTTCCCCCCCATCCCTTCCTGTATCTTCTGGCTTTTTTCTTTTGCTGGGAGACTGGGAGGAATTTTAATCCACATTACTTAACAGGATGACTTGGCTCTGATGTCTTCGGATGGAGTTTAATGGTGTAATATGGAGAGGGAGAGATTTCCACCCCTACTTTAGATCTGAACAAAAGATACTTTCGACATGAAATCCTGAAATTCAACAGTTGCATTTTGTATTCTTATACTAGAGGTGCACTGATCAACTAAGAGATCCGAATCAACCAATTTTTCCTTGATAGTGACTTAATCTAATCAGCAGGTCAAATAATACAATTTCAGATTAAAAATATATATATAAATGCATCAAAACTAAGACCTCGCTTTATGTTTGGGTTAAAAATATTAATATACATTATATAATTTGGTGCCCTACAAGTCAGATAAAGATTAGAGATATATGTGTGTTGATGCATAAATTCTATTGTCCTAATTACTGTAAAACCAATCGTTATTAAGCGAGACTGCAGCCATTTAGATGAAAGAAAGTTAACTTATGTAGCAAAAAAGGTAAAGGTATTGCTACTTGCTAGGAGTGTTATTGTACATTATAACAATATATGCCTGGTATTGAGTTGGTGTGCAGACCATTAAAGAACAGGTTCCCTTAAGCTGGAAAATTATTCATTAACAGCCCTATTCAATTTTGGTGCAATTTTGGCACAACAAAGTTTCTTTGTTGGTCAAATATTATCACCAGGGTAGGTTGCTACATTTTCTGCCAAGTTACTGGTTACAAACAAAAGAAATCCTGCATACAATTAATTTAAGATAATGTCCTTGAATTGTAAAAATATTGTTAGTATGTGCGGCATAGTTAACGGTTCATTCCAAACACCAAGATTTCCATTACATATTTTATTATTCATGGATCAAAACATTGCGACCAGTTGGGCTGAGTTTTTGTGCGTCTGCATCGATTCTGTGCAAAGTTATGTCAGGAAGACAACAGCTCGGTTTATTTTGATTTCAATAAAATAACTATCTTAAAAAAACATTTTTTTAGAATTGATTACAACTAAATATTTATGATTTACACAACTCCTATTCTTAGCTTAGAAATATCAGAATCATTAAAAAGATCAGATCAGACCTTTAAGAAATTGTTAAGCAGAATTGGCCAAGAATAGCAGGATCGGTGCCTCTTCACCTAATACTTTAAAATACAAATCAAACTGCTTTGCTTTTGCAAACTATTGACGTCTCAACGACTGGCTTCACTTTGTCTGGAGTGACAGGCAAATATGGTCAGAAAAATAAAATACTTTCTCAAAATAGAAATAGTTATGCTGTATGGATCTAGACTATAGTAATTGGGAAGCATTTCTATTTGAAGAGGCTTTTCTCTTTCACCAATTCACCATTTGTTAGTTGCTGGGAGTTTTGTCTCCTTTCTAGCTTGCAATCAGAGAGGAACAACAACAACAACAATGTGGTTCGGCTGTAATCAGTTGTAAAGAGAACAGTGCGGCGCCCTGTGATCTGTGGCCTTGTCACAGGCGCAGTGTGGAAGTGTCTCAGCACATGTGGCCGAGAAGAAAGGGAAGAGCATCGTTATCTGCTTTTATTTGCGGCTGTCTGGTTTTTGCTGGTCACTCTGCAAGCTTCCAGTCCGGGGTCGGAGGTCGCAGGTCTGTCGGTGTAGTATAAATGCCAGCGTTTTCAGGAACAATTAGGGTTTCCCCGGATTCAACAAAGGAATTTTGATGACGTGTCAGAAAATACTCGAGTTAGTAATAAAAATAAATACACATGTTGTTTATGTATTTTAGGGAGCTGCATTTGCACTCCTAAAGCTGATTAGTGAAATTCTTATAAAGGCTGATGAAAGTAAGTCAGGAGGTCATGGAAGGAATTTGGTTGGATTGCTGCCGCAGAGGAGATTTTGGCCCTTTTAATCGCCATACCCGCTGAAGTAAGAATCTGCTTTTTAGGTGCAGAACTAAACCTATAGGTTTTAATTCATGCTATACCACCTTCCCTTCATGGTCTGTGAAACTTGCACAATAATAAGCAGACCTTGCATTTATATATTTTAAATTTCAGCATAAATCTGTCCGTGGTTTTGATTTATTTTTGTCTATTCTGAAGTTAAATTCAGGCAGTTAGTTAAGGTTCTGAAAATGGAGAACGATTTAGAGCCCAACTTGTTGCCTTTTATGCAAACATAAAAACTAGCGATGTAAGAAAATATCGATACACCGATGTATTGCGATATTTTTTTCCCCGATATTGTATCGATATTCAAAACAAAAATATTGTGTGGTGTTTTTTTTTTTAAGGATTTGAATGGAACCATTAATGATGACAGTCATTTTTGTACTAAAATTAAAAGTATAACTGGTAGTTTGTGGCTGTTTTCACCTTCTTTGTTCCAGTGGATCAAGTAGATCTAGTAATAAAACTGAATGTTTTAAAGTATGAAACAGGTTGGAGTGTTTAGAACGCTGTGACAGTTTTCCTACAGTTAAATTCAGTTTTAATCACAATCACACTATATAGTTTTACTCATAGTATCGTGATATATCGAGATATATCGTATCATTTCCCCTGTATCGCGATACATATCGTATCGCCAGATTTTTGCCAATGCACATCCCTAATAAAAACAAACCAGCTTTATTGTTAAATACTGATCGTGTCTCTACTGCCTTATGGCTATAAGTAATAATGTGAGACATTTTCATTAAACTAAATTTTTAACTGTCTTATTCTGGTGCTATGAAGGTGTTCTGCATGGCAGTAAGTATAAAATCCGTTCAGAATGATAAAATTTGATGAAGGAATGTCAAAATGCATCTGCATCAATGCAGATTTTTTTCTTGAAATTAGGCTATAGTTGTTAAAAATGTTTTAGGCTTAAAATATATTTTAAAAACACTTGAAGATTCTTGTACAGTATAAATTGGGAAAACAATCAGATTTCCAAAAAGCTGTAAACATTTCCAAATCCAGCATGTTCCATGACAGACGGAGAGTAAAAAGGTCTTCCTGTTATCTAGTGAAAGACTTGTTTTCTCTAACACACATTCTGAATGAGCCATAAACAAATTGGTTGTTACATATTTGTGTTTCCCTGACTTTGTTTTTTATTACCTGACTGGTACTAGCTAAAGCTAACTTTAACTCGTCTTCACACAATATAACATCATCTACATTGATGTTTGTCAGTGCGACTTGCTATGGTGCATTGTATTTTTATAAACTAACATTAATTGAACAAAGATCTGAGTTTCTGTCCAAAAGTCAGTAAATATACGTATTGACTCCCGTTATGAATTTTTGTAAAGTAATGTAGCTGAATTAATTTTGTAATAGGTGCGTTTCCACTATCAGAACTTAAGGGTAATTTGACTGGACCTTCCCGATGTGCGTCTCCATTTCATCGGGCTGGGCCACACGGCCGTTTTCAGCGCCATGTCAGGAACCAACGGAGTACCAGTCTGGGGGTAACTACTCGGAATGGCCCTAATGAATGGCTCAGCTGGAGTTGTGGTTAAGTCGCTGTGATTGGTTGTAATTCAGAGGGAAACGAACAGACGTCGCCAAGCAACCAGCTTTGTAAAAATAAGAAGAGTTGCTGGTGAAGCAGTTTATGACAACAGCAAACAGACACAAAGCAACAAACCCTGCTTCTTCCATGTCAATCTCTTGTTATTCTGCTGGTCTGGGTGCTTTTTTACGCTGATGAAACTGTGATATGCGGATTTGTTTAGTTGATTCCTTAAAGGGGCGATTGTGTATGGAGACACGACGTTTGAGAAGAGTGGGCCGACAGATTAAGATCTGGTTAAATTACCCTGAAATTCCAATAGTAGATATACGTCTAAACTATATCTTTTTAAGTCTATCAGAGTGTCTAGTGACTTTTATCTAGTAATATATAACTTTCTGTTTACGTTGCACATGAATATGACCAGACAAAAAGGCAAATTTTGCATCAGCGCTCTTCAAAACGGGAAAGACAACAGAACACACCACTTTTGAAAGACAGATGATAGTTGATCTTCAGGAAATTGTTACCAAAAGTAGCTGCTCATTAAAATGTGCCTATATCTAGTCAGAGCAGTAAATAAAAAGCCTTTTTGACTGTTTCTGGTTAATGAATGTGAATACATAAACAGTAATGCAGTGATTTGTCTGAGATTTAATGCTGTTGCCCAGGGACGAGATAGGGGGGCTGGTACACTATCTTCATTGTGCTACCTTTTTTATTTAAAAATCATCACAAATGCAAGTATAAAGTTACACATTTTCACTTAAAAAGTAATGTTTCCTGTTTAACCAATAAAAATTTCATGGCAATGAAACGAGATTTCAGGTCTTCCTATTTTTCTTGACAAAAATTACACCTTTCATTCTGCTTCCTTTGAGATCCATGGGTGTTTTGCTGAAAAAAGCCCCCCTGCTGGGAAAGCCACCTCAGTCATGGGAAATGATTTGAGGAGGAAAAAGGGCACACTGTTCTGCCCACAGATGTGTCTGCCTTTTAATCAGCTTACTTTGCTCAGGTGTGGCCAGTGCTGCCTATTTTTTAAGAAAGTGCAGAAATTAGCGTAATTCATCCACCCACAAAAATACAAACTTTTATGCATTCGTTCTGATCCAAGTTTCATCCAGACAGGAAGTGTTTGCCTCTGTCCTCGTCTGAGTGGTGCATCTCTTTCAGGCCAAAAGCTTTCGCTCAGTACACCACCTCGTAGTGTAGGGCACAGTGCGTCCCCTTAAAAGCCTATGCCGAGTACGGAAAAGTGTGGCAGGAGCTGTATGTGTGAAACAGATGTAGTTGGCTTTTTCTTTTTTTGTTTGAGGAGCATCAGAGAGTGGACTCCTTTTGAGACAGCTCGACTCCGTTTTGAGTGTGTGTAATGGGGAGAAAATCATAGGCTTTAATTTAATCAGCACATAGCCATAAATCACACACACAGACTGTTTTATGCCCCAGATTTAAACCATCGGTGTAAACTATACATCGTGCTCAGACGATTTCTTACTTCCCACTCCTTATTAAGCACATGTGTGTTGCCAGTGTGCATAAGTGTTGCCAAACTGCTTGGAGAATATAGTGTGCTAATTGTTTAACTGGTATAAAGTTAACAGACAGAATGCTCCAAAATTATATATATAAAGAAAACCAGGATATTAAGTAACTTCTTACATTTCCAGTTTTTCTGGCATGTGTTGAGTTTTTACTAAATCTCTCTCTTAGTGTTGTTTTTATACTATTAGCCTCTCTGAATACTGATTGTGATGCAAAAAGCTCTAAAATCTTTAGGTTGTGTAGCTGAGGTGCTGGTTTGGTTGGCTGAAGTGCTGGAAAAAGGAACCCCCCCCTTAAGCTGAACTGTGGACTTTCTGTGCACAATGAGAGGTCTAAAGTTAAGTAAAAATCAATAAAGATGAGCAAAATGTTGATTCTTAAATCTAGATTTTTATGTTTTTATTCATTCACTTTGTTAGATTCAAACATACTACCTCTACCCAAAAATCTTGCAGCACATATTTTTTTATAATAAAAAAAAGCAATTGGTATCAAACAAGAAAAGTCGATCTCTAATTTGCACTAATCAAGCTCTTACAATTTTTTATTTTTTTTGTGGTTAGAGGCAACATTTAATCAAAGTCCATGGTGTCATTCACTCGTGTCCTCCTTCTCGATGCTTGATAAAGTTTCTGCCACTGCAAACTGTGGCCAAGCATGAAAACCTTTTTCCTGTAATTTACTGTCTGCTTGAGAGGTGAGTGGTGAGTGGTTGGATAGAGAAAGCTGTATGTGTGGAGGGCTCATAGAAATCCAGAGCTGGATGAAGAAAAGGAATGAAATGCAGTGGTTTAGGATGTTAGTGCTAAAGTTCATAAGTCAGTGTGGCTACTTAAGACGTTTCTTTGGACAGAGAAGTTGCAGAAAGATTGTGTTGTTTCTCTCCAGATCCGGACATCTTCAACTTCGGATGATGCCTTTTAATCAGCTTTGAATAAAAAAAGTGTTGCAACATATATACAGCTATTCTGCTAGTCTAAGACTATAGGAAAAACAGGAGAATATGGCGTTAAAGTTGGACAAATTTGTCTTGATCGTAGTAAGTCAGGAAATGTTGATAAAACAGTAGCCTCTTGCCTGAATTTTAAATAAGAACTTTAAAATAAGCCTGGGCACAAGGTATCATGTCAAAAATGTCTTTCAAAGCTCATCGTTGAAGAATTACACCGAAGCCTCTTGGGGTAAATGAGAAAACTGTGTGTTTGCAAGGTTATGTTGAAATGTACAACCAAATATAGTGGTTCAGTGTTCTAGTGCTAAAGTCACAAATGGCCACATGAGTTCTTTTATTTCTGCAAAAAGTCTTACTTCTCCTTAGATCCCTAAATGTTCTGTTCAGTACTTTCTGTGTTGATGTCTTTCGACTTAGCCTGGAAGACAAATTGCCGTTCCGCGCTGTACTTTATGCACTCAATACAATGAGTCCTTTGCTGCAGCTCGGTAAGCCAAGCTAAAAGCGTGAGACCGTGCTGATGACGAAGTGACGCTTTAATGAGTCTAATGGAATAAAGCACACATTCTGCGTATCAGTTTTCTATATGGATTTGAAGACATTTAATGTCAGGCAGCACAGGGGAACGAAGAGCTGTTCATTTTATAGTTAAAGTTTGTTCCAATCGATACTTTTTGAGCATCCTCTATGGTAAACTGCCTAAAATGTGAACATCATCATGCAAGAGGTAGGATGAAACATGACGTTTTAAGTTCCCTCATACATGTCAGAGTAAATCTTTTTAAACCTTGTTTGCTTTGCATTAAGGACCTCAGAAAATTGCTCCCCATGCAGTCAGACTGATAGCTGTTCACCCACAAGTAGGTCTTTGTGAGACACTGCACCTCCTCCCAAGGTATTAAATACTGCAGCTTTATGGGGCCCTGCCAAATACATGTGCATTTGTCTTTTTTTTTAAAGTGTTCACTGTATAATTTTACTACTAAAGATTTTTCAATTTATGCCCTATTAAAAATTAAAATATGTTCACCGCTTTTAGAAATTGAGTTCAGTGTAGGGTTGCAGTGAAGTGTTTTTAGGGGCAGTTAATCAGAGTTTCCTTTTTAGCTCTGGATAAATATGGGAAAAAAAAACCTTTGCAACAGTTTTGGGCCAGTGTGAGATTAGAATTGTTTAACTTTAAAAATAATACCGTTCCACTGCACAAAAACCTTTCCACAAAATATTAAATCAAATATAATGTAAATGGAATGGACTTATATGGTGCTTTTCTAGTCATTCTGACCCCTCAAAGCACTTTACACTGGAGCCACATTCACCCATTCGCTTTCACAAATGCGCACACATCCATACACGGATACAGAGCTTAGTAGGCAACTTGGGGCTAAGTGCCTTGCCCAGAGGCACATCGACATGTGACAGAAGGAACCTACAACCCTCCGATTGCAAGACAACTACTCCACCTACTGAGCCACAGTCAGCCCAATGTCACAGCTCAACAAGAGCAGTGCGCACGCTTAAATATTTGTTATAGTATTGTTGCCTATTTATTCTTTTGATTTCCATACATATACTAAAACAAAACTACATAATAAATATGGTGGAAGTGTGCTTCCAATGTGACCATTGGTTTGTGTTGAATGTGCATCAGCAAGCATTAGGGGTATACATGTGACATATGGGTCGTGTGAGAGTCTGATGTGAATTTGTGACAATAATCCACAAAAGGTTAACCCACGGTCTCTGGCTTTTAAACTGGATCTGGTGTGGACACCAAACAAAGTATTTATTTTAACATTTTAACAAAAATAACTACACCAAAAGTCATAAATTGTGGTTAAAAGAATCTATATGAACAGATGTGTAATCCAGTTCTGATTTGACATCTGTAAGTGTTATAGATAGATCTAAGATGGTGCAGAGGCCAAAAAAAGTTACTTTACTACACTGTGGAATAAGAAGTCAAGTTTAGCCCTGTGTAGTCATTTGCTGCACATAATTTGTGTAGCACGGGGATAATTTAACCTGACTACTTTACAACTACACCTAAGTGCAAAATTATCCATAACCATGAAAGATTATGGGTTAACGCAATCTTTTGATTTGACCAAAATGTCTCATCTCACTGGAAGTAATATAAATGCTATAGTGGGATCCAGCCAGGTCTGATCTGATTGAGAATTTGTCCAGGAGACAGCTTAGGGTGTTGGCAAGGAGGTACTTCACCATCAAGAACTTGGAGCTCATCACCAAAGATAAATGGTCAAAATATCGGTAAAAACAAACATAAAGCTGATCAGTATTTATAACAAGCGCTTTTATTATTTTAATGCTATAAAATATTTTTCCTTTGATTATTGAAAGGGGTAAAAATGATTGACAAGCCATTTTAAAATAAAAGATGAATAAACAGATTTTTTTTTAATTTATTGATAGTCCTTTTATATTGTATATTTAGAGAAATGCTTGTCTCAATTTCTGCCAAAAGCCAACTTCTTGCCTGAACAGAAATCTTTTAAGGACAAAATCTAACAGGGGTATGGATAGTTTTGGCTTTAACTTTACTGCACTTCTCAGAGTTTAACAAAAATCAGATGCAGGTTAGGAACGTATGTAATTGATACCTGTCTCTAAGTCCTAAAACTGAACACACTCTCAAAATCAGTTTGGGTTCTGTAGAAAAGTTATGCGTTTGTTTTCAGTGACTCTCTCAGACATACTTTCTGCTCGGTTGGAGATGAGAAAACACTCAGCTCCTCTGTCATCCCACCACCATGATAGGGATGACATCCAAGCTCCTTGGCACTCCTCTTATCTGACTTGCAAACAAACACTGAGACTAATGCTGGCACTTTTCTCGCAGTTTTCCTTTTGCCTTCACTTTCACACCGCCTTCCAAGGACCTCTTTCTCCCACTCAGAGACACATGCACTCTGTGTCTATCCACTCTCTGCCTCTGCAGCTCCTTTTGGCTGCTCAGTGGCTCCTCCACTTGGCCCTTCTGGCCCGTCTGACTGACACGCTTGTCTGAGCTCAGGGTTTACTCAACAATAACCAAAGTCAGAGTGGCTCCTGCGCTCTGCAGGGACGCAACCATAACAACTTGGACAGCTTCTGGCATTCGGTTGTCAGTTTAAAAAAATTTTTAGTAAAGAGATTTCTTGTTAAAATTAAAGCAGTCTCTCATACTGTGATTCTTCTATTTAGGATTAGGGAGCTTTTTTATCCAATCAAAAGATTTTTGATAACAAGCTTGATAAACATTTAAGGCTGCGTATTCAGCATTTCTAGTACGTGGCTGTGGTTAGACGGCAAAAGCATTAGACCATCAGCTCCTGGGGCATTTGTATAAACTTGGCCTTCTGCAGTTATTATTAATACATCATCGCATGTATTTTCTTCTTGGCAGGTCCATCCCTCTCCTTTTTTGTTTGTTTCGTTCTGTTTTTTCCACGCTTGCATGTGCAAACACAAATGCTGTATTGTGTAATGTGGAAATTCACCCCTCCTAGAAATGGAATCATTAAACAAAACATGCCTGGACTCCGGGAAATCAAATTTTACGGGCCATCTAATGATTTGTGTTCGGGTTAAAGTAACTCTGTACTTCTGTTTTCGATTTCCTTGTCATTAGTTTAGGTTTTTTACCTTTTCATGCAGATATTTGAGAAGTTTATATTAGCATAGAAGAAACAGAAAGACGTGTGTTTTCTATGCTTTGGCTTTTATTGCTTTGTAAATACAGGTAGTGGTCACGGAGACTGGTGTTTAAGCCTGTTGTAGTCTGAGGTTGACTGCAAGAATTTTCTCCTTTTTGAAGATTAGTTTCTTCAAATAGGTTTTAGTTTAAAGCTGCCAGTTAAATTAGGCTTCTTGCCCACCAAGCAGATTTAGAGATCTGCTAAAACAATAATGCTGAAAATGCCAAAGCCTATTTTTTGCCATGAAATTTTGACTTCGTGGCTGTAAATTAATGAGCTTCATCAGAAGACTTGATCCAGAAAACAGTTTAAATTATTCTATGATTCAGCTCGTCAGTATGTATCTTTATTACTTCTGGCGTTTTTTGTATATTGGGTATAATATGGGAAGTGAAGTGTTTAACTTTGTTTTTTTTATGTTACAGCACAAAGTTTAAAATGTGAAATCTGTAATCACTGTGGCTATTGTTTTAAACGTGTTTTACAGCATCTGCTCTCCTACATACAATCGCCTCTGCTCCTTATGTTAATAAATAATGGCTGCTCATGGTAGGAAAACTGAAAAAAATACTTAGAATGCTGTTCTTATATCTTCTTATATTGCAATTCTTAAAGAGAGCTTAGTGTTGCCTAACATTTGTGTCGACATGACATTCTTAAGCTGTCATAAAGATTTACAGTTGACTCTGTCTGGAGGGGTTAAGGACCACAACCCCGTCTAAAAATGCCTATAACTACCTAATTTCATTGTTCAAACACCAAATAAACTCATAAGTAATTATCCGAAAGCACTTTAATATCATTTCAAAGTCATCTTACAATATAACCCTTAAAACCATATGGCTTACAGCTACTCGTGAACACTCCTACAACTGTTACTCAATCCAAGAATACAAGAACTAATCAAGTTTACCCCTCTATTCAGGCATGCACATTTTCTTTTATACAGTAATTAATTGAGTATCCATATTGTTTTCATATAATGTATATAATAGATGGGGTAGACAGTGGTACATTCACCGAAAACCTTCAGGAGTTGACGATGGTCCTTCTTCTTCCTCTTCTTCTTCAGTGGGGTCCTTCTAAGAAGTCTGCTTCCAGTACAAGGCCGCCTTGTGTTAATAGGAATTGTGTGCCTTCTCATAAATGATGATGATGAAGATGACATGCTCTGTAAAACAAACTACAAATAGGCGAGTTTGCCACGAGCAATTTGGAGTTGCTTTACAAAAAGAAACCTGCAAATATTGACTTTCGAATAGCCAGTCTGCAGAATATGACTTGTTTGGTAGCGATAGCTTTGGCAAACATCAAAAACTCATGTGCAATATTTGCTATTTTACATAATGTAAAAGTTGCAGAAGGGACCAATGCAAGTTGTATACGAAATAAACTTGAGATATTTTGTATTCTCAGGACGTGAAAGAAAATAAAGCCTTTTTTATGGCTCTTAGCTGAATATCAGTGAATACATATTTGTCCACAAACGGCTAACTGATCATTTGGGTGAGTTACATACCCCTTTCATCTTTGTGCATTAACTTTGCAAAAGTGAGTGTAAATACAGCTCTTTCAAAATTCTGACTTTGATATTCCCATAAACCAGACAGATAAAATTAACTTAAAAGGATTCTTACATAAACATGCCAAGAATTTTTAGGAAGTCTGTTATCACATCCTGTCCTATCACACCCACTGTTGCACATCTACACAAATCCGTTGAGGTTTGACAGTCTCACCACAATGTAGCTTTCCTAAAGGAAGTGCAATTGAGGTCTTAACAATTCCAATTTTGGGTTCATTAAGTAGAAACAAGCGAGTCAAAAGAACGGAATGAGCAGGCAGAGTCTCCAGATGGGTTTAAGAGTTTGAAGAGCCACCAATGTGTTGTGCAATGTCTGAGCATTTGTGGTTCTTGTGGTTGAAATCTGCTAGAATGATAATGGAAGGGTTTGGTATGGTCACAGAACTGAAATTTGCTTTTGTATTACCTTCTTCACTCGTGACTCCATCTGTCTAACTATCATTTAGGATGCCAGTCTGTCCCACTGTGAGCGAAAAAGACAAAAATAAGGATCAGTGTTACTCCGATATTGAGCTTTGCCTCCCCCGTTGTTCATATTTTCACTTTCACCAGTGATTCCGTTCCTCGGATATTTATCAAAGCTGACACTGACTTGGAACCACCCCGGTTTAAATTGACCAACTGTTGAGATTGTGTCCAGTGTGCCAATGGTTCTCTCACACCAACTTTTATTTTCTTGTCTCTTTATATATTTGTCTCCCTTTCCCTGAGTCCCAAACACCCCTTCCCTCCTCCTTTCAAAGAGCATCAATTTCATCCAGGCAGGAAATGAAACTACATTGCCCTGCGACTCCAGTGGGAGAAGGGGACCTGAGAAGGGAAAGGGGAAGAGGTTCATGAAGTTTTTGAAGCACAATAGTAGTTTTTAAAGAACAGATGAAAAGAGTGCTCATTGGAGGAGGTGACCCAGGGTCGGGATGGTTCCGGCTCAGTTAGTAGAAAGACAAGAAGGTTAGGAATGGTACTGAGTTGAAAAAATATTTTCATATAACTATTTGAGTGAAAGCAGCCCTTCAATTAACTTTCAAATAGTTGTCTAAGTCCAGAATCTGAAATATGTGACTCTGGAACTTCCAAAGATTACGCGAGCAAAAGAGAACTTTGTAGGACCTGGCCCCTTTATCGTTCACATCCCCTGAACTGCATCCCACTATCAAAAGTCAATGATCTTCTCCTCACAGGGGCCTATATAAGAGGCTTAGACCCGCGTGATTCCACTGCGTGTTTGTTTAACCTCTGCATGGCTCCCTGTGCTGCGCTAAGCTTTACCCAAAGAAGCTCATTACCTCTCGCTATTCTATATACCACCATTTTGTCGAGCTACTATGCTCATGGTACAATAAAATAATTTTTTGTGTAGTAATAAAGCCTTAATATTGCTTACTGTTTGCAAAATATTAGTTGATGCACATAAAACTGTGAAAAGAAATGACAGGCTAAACTTGCAGAGAAAACTTTAATAGAATATTTACTAAAAAATGTAGTTGAAAGGGACAGCGCATGATGCAATTGCATTTTAATACATCGGATTATGATTGAAGTATGTTTTATTAATTAAATAATTGAATTTTAAAATATATATATATATATATATATATGTATGTATGTATGTATGTATGTATGTATATATATATATATATATATATATATATATATATATATATATATATATATATATATATATATATATATATATATATATATATATATATATATATATATATATATATATATATATATATATATATATGTGTATATGTATATATATATGTATGTATATATATATATATATATATATATATATATATGTATGTTAGGGATGTAAGAAAATATCGATACACCGATATATCGCAATATTTTATTTCCCGATTTTGTGTCGATATTCAAAACAAAAATATCTTCTTTTTTTTAAGGTTTTGAATGGAACCATTAATGACAGTAATTTTTGTAGTAAAATTAAAAGTATAACTGGTAGTTTGTGGCTGGTTTCACCTTCTTCATTCCAGTGGATCAACTAGATCTAAAAATAAAACAATGTGTTGAAGTATGAAACAGGTTGGAGGGTTCAGAATGCTGTGACCGTTTTCCTACTGTTAAATTGAGTTTTAAAAATCTCCCATGCATCGCGATACATATCGAATCGCCAGATTTTTACCAATTTACATCCCTAATATCCTAATGTCCAAAACAATGACTGTTAGGTGAATTGGTTTCTCTAAATTGTCCTTAGGTATGAGTGTGTGTGTGCATGGTTGTTTGTCCTGTGTGTCTCTGTGTTGCCCTGCGATGGACTGGCGACCTGTCCAGGGTGTACCCCGCCTCTCGCCCCGTGACTGCAGGAGATAGGCACCAGCCCCTCCCCCGCAACCCTGCATAGGATGGACGGGTACAGAAAATGGATGGATGGATATTACTTTCAACTTTTAATGTGGAAGAATTTGACATACAAACGATGAAAATTCAGTTTTCAGGAAGTTATTATATAAGGTCAATAAAATGTTTTGAATATGGAAACTTTTTGTCAAACACAGTTATGGCGTAGACTGCTGACTTTACAGCATATTACTGGAAGGTTAAGTGGAAGAAAAGAGTGTGGTGGAAAATGGTGCACAACTAAAAGGGGTTTCCACAGCCTTGAAATGATTGTGACTTAAATATGGAACACCAAACTATTTAAAATTAAATAAATAAATAAAAACATTGTGAAATAGATATCTACATGAACAATAATAGCAAATATATAATGTGCCAATGAAATTGTGAAAAAAACTGAATATACATATATATAAAGTTCTAAGCTCAGTAGTATGAAATATTTTTCATTTTCCTTTAAAAATATGTTTATTAATATAATAAATTATTTTAATGTAAAATATTTGCTAATTATGGGAATTATTTTTTAGCAATTTTTATTTAATTTCATTAGTTTTTATTGCAAAACGTCATTTTTCCAAAGTCAGTTTTTATTTCATATTGGTGTTTTTCCCAGTGGCTTATTTATTTCTGAATGTCATTTTTCAGCAAAATAACTTCATCTGCCAATCAGAGTCAGGGGGTGGGACCTGCATGCTCATTGGCTGGTTCTTAAACATCAATCTACCTAGATACCCATTCTCACTCACTACTGTGACTGAGCAGCCTGCTGTACAGCTAGCAACAACATGCTAAGTCAAGAGTCGGAGTTGCATGAACTTTGTTCATCTCTGGTTACTCTACCAGATCAAACTGAGAGGAATCATTTATCAGAGAATGCCATTTTGAGTTGTTTGGATAATATTTTTGAAATCATCCCAGGTCCAATACTGAAGACTTTAGTGCTGTCCGACATCAGAGTTATTGCTGATATGTTTTCTGTGTCATCCAGCACAACTCGGAGGACGACAAAGAAAACATATCAGCAATAACTCTGATGTCGGACATCATCCAAATGATTCAAAATGACATTATCTGATAAATGATTCCTCTCAGTTTGATCTGGTAGAGTAACCAGAGATGAAGAAAGTTCATGCAACTCCGACTCTTGACATAGCATGTTGTTGCTAGCTGTACAGCAGGCTGCTCAGTCACAGTGAGTGAGAATAGGTATCCAGGAAGATTGGTGTTTAAGAACCAGCCAATGAGCATGCAGGTCCCACCCACTGACTCTGATTGGCAGATGAAGTTATTCTGCTGAAAAATGACATTCTGAAATAAAATAATAATAAAAACCCCAAAATGAAATAAAAACGGACTTTGGAAAAATGACGTTTTGCAATAAAAACAGAGAAAAAAAAATGGCTAAAAAATAATTCCCATTATTAGCAAATATTTTACATTAAAATAATGTATTATATTAAGAAACAGATTTTTTTAAGGAAAATGAAAAATATTTCATACTATTGAATTTCATATATATTCAGTTTTTTCACAATTTCATTGTCACGTTATATATTTGTTATTAATTGTTATCCGGATATCGATTTCACAATGGGTTTTTTTATTTATTTAATTTTGAGTAGTTTGGTGTTCCATACTTAAAGGGTGTTGACTGTAGCTGCACTATGCTCTCCACAAACCAGCGGACACAGGTATACTCAGGACATGGGTTACAACTGTCACACGGCTTGATTTTTAAACCACGGATCACCTTCATGTCATGCTGTATTGATTATAGTAATTCATACAAAATAAGCACTGACCAATAATTGAAAGCCTATACTTCACCGTTCATTGACAAATCTTTCAGTAAGATGAGATTTCTTTAATATAAATCCTATTTTTAGCTGTGTGCCATAATTGAAATTAACAGAAATAAACACTTTTTGGTATTTTCTTATTTCACTGAGATGCACTACAATTGGTGCTGATAATGTAAAGTGATGTTTTGCAATAATGTCTGTCTCTGTAGATGCAGTCTGTTCCTAGAGAAATTCTATTATGGCTTATTCTCGATATGCACAGCTGATGGAAGTGGTGCTACTCCTAATAATTTGCAACACGTTTGCTGTTGGTGTGATGCATGGCTGATGGTATGAGAGTTTTAAACAACAGTGGTGTCATAATTTTCCACTGCTGCTACAGTTTAACAGTTTTGACTTAAATTCAAGTTTGTGTCAACCCTCCCTCCCTTTCTTTCACTTTTTCCTCTTTGACTTGAGGTTTTTCTGTCCTTTTTGAGACTTTTGACCTTTTTATGAGAAGTGCTTTTGTTTCAGTTTTATCCTGAAGCATGTTTCGTTCCAGCTAAACATTATTGTTGTTTCTCGAGTTGTTCCTCTCTCAGCCACACAGCTATGACCCATTGTGCTCTGCTGGCCTCGCTTTGCACCCTTAGCTTTGTTTTTGTCATTTAGTCTTTAATTTAAATCTGATTTATCTCCAGCCAACTGGCCAGCGAAAGCTCTTCATGATTACCAAGACCAGAAACTGACTTTGTCCTTTGTTTTGAAAGTTGCTTCTTATGCATACTTTTCAAATAGCTGAATTTAGCTTACAGCTGCTAAAATCAACACTTTAGCTCACTCTGTTAGCTCCATCACTGCTTTTCTTCCTAGCCAAGTGACTGCTGTGTGATCAGACTTGCAAACAAAAGAGTTGAGATTTAGATTGTAATAATAATAATGCTATTATTTTATAGGAAAACTCAAAACAAATGTATGTTTTATGTCTAGAGACATTGAAACAGAGGTACGATGGTTTTCTGCTTGTTTTCATAATGTTGTATTGGTATGTTTGTTGCATGGCTGTGAGATCAGTGAAAGGCTGGAGCAAAGTTAGGTAATTTCTGTTTACTCTGCCTCCCTATTTGCTACAGACATGCAGGATAATTTAAGGAAGAAACACATTTCCTGCCCATTGGCCTCCATGTTTAATAGCTACAAACAGCTCACTGCTAATGAGTGTAGTGTAAGCTTGTAAATGCGTGTAGGAAATCCCAACACTCTGGTGCATACTGAATGAGTAAAAATGAAGTAAGTAAAACTTTCTTTATATTGCACTTTTCAAGATAGAAATCACAAAGTTCTTTAACAAACAGAATAAAAATACACAAGACAAGGTTAAACAAAAGCAGATTTAAAAGCTGCGTTTTTAGCTGGCCTTTAAAGGAAACCATTGTGTTTGCTGATCTCAGAGACAGATGAAGTGAGCTCCAGAGTCTTTGAGCCACAGAAGACAAAGCTCAATCTCCTTTAGTGTTCAGTCTTGTATGGTGGACAATCAGTAAGTCTTGATCACAAGACCTTAGAGCCCTGATGGGATGTAGTAATCTAAAGAGGTAAACTGGTGTTTTTCCATGCAGAGCTCTTAAAGTCAGAACCAGGATCTTGAAATGCACACGATACACACGGTGTTTTGATCAAGAGCAGAGGTTAACTCCTTGACCACAATCTTTTTTACAATCTTAGCAAGGAAATGAAGCTTTGAAAGTGGTCTGTAACTGCTAAAACAAGAGGGATCCAAATTTACTCTTAAAAGCAGGTGGATAACAGCACTCTTGACCAGAAGCTATCAAAGCATTTACTATGCCTAAGTACACTTGGACCAATGCACTGAAAAACACTCTTTAAAAGGCACACTGGTCAAATGTCCAGAGAGTAGGAAGAAGCCTTCATGGTGCTAACAAGTTAGGTCCCTTACAGTGTTGTTTTACATATTGGGATTCTCTAGCAAAATGGTTCCAATTTAGTTCTAACTGGTTACCTGATTTGTATATTTAATTTGTATATTTAATACGTGGTTAGTTTATTGATTTGTTTGATTAACTTCATTAAATGTTTGATTTTAATACTGTTCAGTGCACAAACTTAAGATTCAAGATTTGATTAAATTCAGTGTTCCAAAACTAATTACGTCCAGAAACATTTTAGCATGGAAATAAGGCAAGAAACGTTTAGATACCGGCCGTAAAAAATTGTTTCAAAAAAATCGGTAGCACATATCGGCCATCGACTGACTACGACCTCTACATATTGGCATCTGCATAAGTAATAAAGAAAAAACATATTGGTTGAACTCTGGTTCGAAAAGGTAAAAAAAAAAAAAAACTGCCTCAGCGATCCATCCATGATCACTGAGCACAAAACTCTCTGACGTTTTTAAAGTACAAAACTTATATTGTTTTCATTGGAAACATGATGTTGCCTTGTATCTAAACAAGGTGCAATTATGGCTGAAAGGTCAAGAGACATTCACAGACATCTAGTGATTTCTAAGTATGGTTGAAAGGTGGTTGGAGTTGATCTAATGGTTTAAACAAACCTCAGTCTTGATGTCTTTGTTAAAGTTTGACCTGCCCAACAAGTTGAAAATAAAAATTTAAACTATTTAAATGGTTGAATAAAAATAATGTAGCTAACGTAGCTAAAAGATAAAGTCATTATTTACAGAGTTAGCACCAGCTAGTGAGGGTTAAAATGTTACTGCAATAATACAAAAACAAGTTTGATCTTTCCTGATAACTGAATTTGGAAAAAAAAAATGTATAAGTGAAACGGTGAAATTAGGCTTTTTTATTACTCAACATCTTTTATCTGTGGTTTGAGCTTGCATGATCGTGCAGCTAATGTTATTGGCTTGTATGCATTTGTGCACCCTGTTCTTCTCAGTGTTGGTGGTCTTGGAAAGCCACCAAGATCACCCGGCTGCTCTGTAATGTGAAAGCAATTAGCAGCCAGTGGTTTTACGCAGTGCCGATTTGAGTGGAATAACAAAGGGGAGTGTAGGTCAGCAGGGAGCGATAGGTAAGCTGTGTGGCCACTGCATCACCTTGGACAGCGTCTGTTTTTGAATAAGTATTTATAAGTATAGCAATTCTGAACCTAATTTAGCTCCCTAATGTTTTTACTAAAACAGGGTTTTCTCCTATTAGATCACATCAGAAAACAATAAAAGCCTTAAAAAGGTCAAAATAATCATGAATAGCAACAAAATTTGATGTTTTCTAAAACTTGCAACCAAGTTGTTTCTGTATCTTTTCTTCTTTTGCAAAGATTCCTAATCATATCTGACAAATAAGCTGTTTTAAGTTTAAACCCAGATTTATTCAACTTCCTGCAGACCTCTTTGATATATTTTCCCTCCCTTTACATCATCTGACCTTAATTCTGATGAGACTGACCTGCCCACGATAGAGATCTGGCCACAACTCACAGTGGGGAATAGGTGAAAAATGGTGCCATGCCATTATTTCACAATGGAGTAGCTTGACTCTGTTGTGCATTTTAATGTTTTTGTTTGTTAGATTTATGGTGTATGGTTAGGTTCCATGCCCCCTGTCACATCTGGCTGTTTGTGGGTTTTTCATGAACTGCTAAATGAGGGGGAAAATACTCGCAGCTGCATTCAGGAAAACTCACCTGGTGCTGCTGTTTATGTCTTTTTTCTTTTCCCTCTCTCACATTCTGTTATTCACATTGTTTCCTATCAGCCTTTTTATAGCCCCTCTCAGGATGTGCCTGGGTCTTTATTTCGATCGTCTATGCCATCATTAAAGCTCACAAACGGCCTTAAAGATCCACTTACTCCGAATTAGGATACCTTCGCCCCAACATAACCTCAGATGTCAGATTAAGACAAGACAGGAAGACAGGTTTGGCTTGGTTATATGTAGACCACAGCCTCCTCACATGGTAAAGTAATTTTCACCTTGTCCTCTGTGGGAGGCAGGAGTCCAGGAGCAGTGTCGACCCCACCCGCACGTCATCCCAAACCCCTAGCGGCAAAGTTTGGCTTTTTGAAGGTAGCGGAGCTGAGATGAATCAACCCTGAGAGCTGAACTGCAGCTTTTGTCACAAACGACCCTCTGAGACCTCAGCGTACCTTCTCCATCAGCAAATCATAAACTATGCAGACTAACTAAAAACACAGGAGTCTGAAACAGGAGAAAGAGTGCTGCTGGAAAAGTTGTTGCAGACTGTGACTAAAATTATATTTTTATGTCAATGTTTGCAAACTACATGTAAAATCATCAAGATATCAGCATAATAAATGAACAACAGCAGTGCATTTAATATCTTTTCAGATGCTAAACTGCATATAAAGTGTCCATTCCTGCATTTTGTATTCATTATACTAGACTTAGTCCCAAAAAGAGATTCCCAAGGTATGATAGATAAACTTGAGTGAAAATACGAAACGGATACTGTCTGGCTAATTAGTCAGGCTATCAGCTCAGGTAGCCAGCCTGCAGATGGGTGTACCTTAATAAGCGTGATGAATGGTGTTCCTTTAGTTTCCATCCTAGGACTGTGGGGGTTTCTTGACCAGAATAATTTTAGAAGAAAATCTCTTGTAAGCGAGGGAAAAGTGTAAGAACTTTTTTTCAGCTAGTTAACTGACAGTTCCCGCCAACAGATGATCATTCCAATCACTTTATGCGGCATCTCGTTAAAAGAGCTTTAAACTGTAGGAATAGTAGGATAGGAAATTATTGTGGTTTTAAAACTGTAACGTTTAGGATCTTGACATGCATTAATAGTGATAACATGCTCGTGTGTCAACATCATACATAACTAGTCAGTTTCTGTCACTACATTTCAACACTGGCTGGTCATCATATCTCTGTTATTCTCTTTACATCAAATCCTACAGTTTTTTTGTGTCTGGGCAAGCACAAAGCTGCCTCCGCCAATGAGTAATTTTAGGCATCACGTCTATCAAAGCAAGGCTGAAAAGACACTTTATGGTCTTGCCGCCTTTCACTCTTAAACCATCATTTTGGGATTTCCTGAGTTCACAATTTTTTTTATATACTGAATAAAAAAGAAAATGCCCGAGCACACAGACGACAGTGATGGGGAGGCTGAGACTCCATCCAAGTATGCTGCTGCTGACAATGAGCATGTAAATCTTTTTTGCTATTTTTGCCGCACTCATTTTAGCATATTGATGTAGCCTATTTCATTCAATTTGTTCACGTCTAATTTGACATGCGCTACATCAATGTTGAAGCCTTGTCTTCAGTTTGTACCTTATGTTTTCTACAGCTGACAACTTCTGACTTAGAAATGGGTCCAACTCTAACAGGCCTGGTTCACTAGGGCTGTAATCAACCAAAGAAATTCTTGGTCGACTGAAACCCTGAAATTCCGACCAAAAATCGACTAATTTGCGGGAGGTAGGGGGGTTCTGACAGCATTTTGCATTACGCATCTGCGCAATATAATATGCCATGACTACTGCAATTGCACTAAATGGCAAGGCAATTCAGGTAAAATGATCTTTATTAATCATGCCTGATCAAGACAAGTACAAACGGAATAAAGCTGTGCATTGGGCTCAAAACAAAGACTGTGGGCAGGGCGCAATTGCGCATTAGGCAATATAAGAAGAAAAATAAAAAACCCGACCAAATCCAGTAAATAGAAATAAATCTGCACAATAATAAAAGGGAACCATATGTTCGTTATTATTAGCAATAAAATGAAACACAATAAGTAGGACTGTAATCAACCAAATTCTGCCACACTGCCGATGTCTTTGACATGGTAGAGGACTCACTGTAGTAAACGCTAAACAAAAATATTCAGCAAGCCACACAGGGCTTAATTTGAGCCGGATCCTGCCGGAACAGGATCCCCGACCTGTTGATTCTGACCTACCCGCGTTCCGGGACCTATTTTGGCCGATCCGGCACCGCTCTCATGTATAAAATATTATATATATATATAAAAAAAAAACTATTTTAAATTTATTAAATAAAATAATAATATGCTTTGGCATTCATAGACCAAATCCCGAGATTGTAATGCTGTGGAATGTGTGTTTTATTTTTTGCTCAGATTTATATATGTAACGGTTTATGCCAAGATTATGCTTTAGTGTTGTTGCACTGTTCAGGGGGGTGGGGGACTGTTCTGCAGGCTGCGCGCGGGGGAGTGCGTAGTTGAGTGCCGGGGAACTGGTGTGTGTCTGTAAATGGAGCTAGACATCAACCGGTTTATGTGAGAGTTATTTTGATTACTGTTTTGTACGACGTGATTGCGGCCAACAGCAGTCAGTATTAAAGCATTCGATTACAACCATTGTCTGCATCTATCGGAGAACATTACAATATTTAAAACATTCAGGCCTGTAAGGCCCACATCATGTTTTTCCACGTTTTTTTTTCCACTACCATTTACTGCGTTCCGGGACCTGTGCGCATCTCTGGTCATGCCTGCGCTGTCATGTACCTTACGTTCCGGCACCTAATGATTTACAAACTAAGCACTGAAGCCACAGCACGCTGAATAACGTGGACGTTCTTCGATCTCCCTGTAGACTGTTAAAGCAGTGTCACACGAGAGGCAGCGCTGTTGTAGCCTACTCTAACATCAGCACCGATCAGCTCTCATGGAATGTCTCTTGTCCAATCAAATTTCAAAAATTAACACGGATTAAAATCGGGCAATAAGAATTTTGGTCGACTCGGAACGCGTCGACCAGTCGACTAGGACTTTACAGCCCTATGGTTCACCACTGTAAACTATACAAGCTAAGCTCACTTTAGAGTTGTTTTTCCTCATCTCATTTGGGGGGTTTTCCCTGGTATTACAGATTAATTTACTTCCTTCATAAACCTGCCAATCCGCTGTAGTTTTCTGCTCCAGTATCTTAAACTAACATAATTTATTTTTTATCATATCACATATTTTTTAAATGTGATGCAAGTGTGTGAGAAGGAAGCCCACTGTTTTACCGCTGGCCTGTGCTGAATAACCCATGTTGATAAATGTATACCCTTCATGTGTTCATAACTCAGACAATGAAAGCCCAACAGACCCCTGAGAGATCATTATGAACTGACACTCCACTCTGATGTCCTCTCAGAGTTTAGAAAATGGAGAATGAATGCCCCTACTGGGATATATAAAATATGCCATGCAGATCGGTACACTTCCTCAAAATTTTGCAGCCCAGTCCCATGAGTGCTGCTGGACCACCAGTATTGGCAGACAGACTTGCTCTTTGGACCTGCCTCTATTCCAAAAAAATAATTACAGTGCATAGGCATTTTGACTGGAGCCTTGCTCGTCTAGCTCTGATGTTCTCAGAGTGAAATGATTTATGGGTTACAGACATATTCCAGTAAATGTGGTTAGATTCGATTACTTTTAGACCTGTATAAGAAAGCATTTGCAGCAGCCAAAATGCCAAGAATGTTATTTTGGGAAAAAATGGTAAAAGGTGATCTTTCAACGTTTTCCCTTTTTGAAAAATCGAATAGATATTTTTTTGGGGTTACTAAGGGTTAAGAGTGTGGATATGAGCTGTTTAGTTTATGGTTATGAAAGGGAAGAAGGCTGGGACAAAACGGCAGTGGCTTGGAACTAAATAGAGGCATGAACTGGTGAAAAAACTAATTGAAATGGAATCATTGGAGACTAATCTGGTTCGGCTTAAAATAAGGTATAAATGGTATTTCTCCTGGTTATTTGACTTTTATTAACCCCAGGACTCAACATCCCACAAAGTGGATCTGTAATCCAGGAATCAGCACCTGGTTTTCAGACTCTTATTAAAATGATAAACTGCATTTGTATAAACATGTTGATTTCCCCGCTGATTGAGAGCAAAACAACAAAGAAGTAAGAAAATCTGGAAAAAGGAATTAAGTATTATTGAAGAAATTAACATTACTGCCTTAGTGTCACGAATCAGGAATAATATTGGTAATTGTTTTAGTAAACTTTTATTGTGAAGGGAAAAAAAAGTATACACTCTCATTGTCAGCAATGCAATGAGAAAATGGCTGAAAGTGGCGATTTATTTCTTCCCGCCAACTTCAAAGTTTCTGGCTGGTAAAGATTTCTGCACAAGTTACCAGGGCAGTGGACCTCCGTAATAAATCAAATTTAAAAAAAAGCTTTGTGATACTGAAAACCCAAAGCTGAACTTGAAGTTACCTCGCTAAGCCATTAATCCTATTATTCAGTACAGGCTCAGTCTAATAGTGATGGTTCCAGCATAATATTTGAAGAAGGTTGACGAATAAAAAGAACAAATGAGCCCAGAAGAGTGTTAGAAAGGAGAAAAACACAACATGGAAGCCAAGTCTAAAGAGGTACTTTAGAAATGATCTCGCATTGAAGAATCTGGTTGTGTTGCTGCAAGTTTCCCTGAACTGCAGCAGATGACTGGGGAGCAGAACTTGTGTGAAGGAGTTCATTGAAAGGAGTAAGTGGGAGAAAACGAATACATGAATGAAGGAGGGAGACCAAGCAAAGCAGAGAATAAAAGAGAGACAGGCCATCCTTTTATGGTGCATAGAAAACGGTGTGAAAGGAGGAGTTAATGCCTGCAGTCGGTTTGAATAGAAGGACCCCATGTCCTCCGTACTGTTAAATGAATAACTCCTGACCTGATAGAGGCTTTTAATCAGTAGAACCACCAATTAGGTGCTCCGACAGCTGTATTGTGGGAAAGTGAAGAAATGCTCATCCTCTCAGTACTGTATTAAATTATGCTGAATGTGTTCAAACCTAAAATGATCATCAGTCACACAGTGATTCTAGGAATATCTTTGATCAAACTCAACAACAACTTGGTTACAAATGTAAATTAAACAAAAATTCAATAAAATCTAAATTAAGAAATTATATCGCAACAACATTTTTAGGTTTCCATGGCTGATTATTAGATTTGAAGGAGATGTGTCCACTTGTGAAAACAATGGCAAGAAAAGAGTAAAAATGCATAGCATGACTAAAGTGTAGAACAGTTTTCTACTCAATTTATTTTTTAGCTAGAACTTAAGAGTTTGATTGCAAACTGTACGGGTTTGAGTCACTTTGCCATTTGTGACTTTTTCCCCCTCATTGACATCATACATTTGCTTTGCCAGAACAATACTTGGAAGAATCATATAGTAGTAAGGTTATTTTAACAGTTTTTGTACTTTTTGAGTGCATCAGAAGTATATTTCTATGGTTTGTAAGATTGGAAACTTATATGTTTCTGTACTTGTAGCATTAGTAGATCAGAACATACTTTAGTTTAGATTTGGATCACGAAGGGTTTTGGATTTTGTTTGTCAACATTTCAAAATTTTGATTAGCCAATCTAAAAAAGTTTAGCAAACCCATTTGACATTGTTTTGGCTCCATCCACAATTTACACGCAAAGGAAAAATGCTCCTAGCTTTCTTTTACCACAGACAGGTCTAATCAGGGACTTTGTCAGATTCTACTCAGAAGTCACTTTCAGACTGCGCCTCTGCATCATTTCTTGTGAAAACAGAGAAATCATGCTTAATAAAATTTTCTTTCAGTTTGTTGCGGATTTGTTTTCACATTGTTCGGGGAAAGGAAGCTAATATTAAATGCAGGAAAACTGCTAAATTCTCAGAGTAATTCCTATGTATACATCCAGTAGAAGAGTGACTGAAACTTAAAGGTGTGCTTTGAACGTTCTTCTCTGAGCCCTGAGCCTGGGCTGTTTGTCATTTGCTTTTTTATTACTGTGTGGGAACGTGCTGTTTAGATAAATCACATCTGCTAATGTCAATAAGGTTGCTCCACCTCAAATGCCTCCAACTCCTGTTTTTCCAAAAAGGAAAATAATAAAACCAAGAGATGCTCTACATCAATTGAAAGTTACTTATTCAATTAAAAAAAATTCAAAAATACTTTATTGATCCCAGAGGGAATAGCCTGTTCATCCTTTCACTTTCAGAGTTTAACTGGAATGCTGACTTTTCTTTGCAAACAAATCATTTAAACTGATTTCATTCATGCAGCTTCAGTGAATTTAGGTGACTGATCGCCACCCACAGCATTTAGTGAGAAGGACCTGAATTTGTACAGAAAAGCTATAAAACATTCTAACATCACAGGTTCAAATATCACGTTCAACGTTACTTTTATTGAACAGTTTACTTCCAGTATCTCCGCAGTTTAAAATCCGATGAGTAGAAGGAAAAACCTGAGAAAATGTAATCAATCAGAAATGCTTACCCCTATCCCTTCAGATAGATCCATCCCTAAAGGGTTCAGGTAATATCAATAGTACTAAATCCTCACCACAACCATTTTCTGGTGTAAATTTCTGCCAGGTTAATCTGTTTTTACTTTGATTTGAGGCAGTGGAAACAAACGGGGGTAATACAATTCCCCCTAGACAACTCAAAGGGGTTCCTGTAAAAAGGTTTCTGAAGTTTGAACGTGCCTTCCTATTTGTTTTGATTTGGTCACTTGTTCTTTTTATCATTTCCTCATAAACTGTGACCCTACTAAATAGATTTAATTTCCTCAACAGGTTTGTTTTCACTGCAAAGATTGGGTGCAAATGTTGTTTGTCCCTACTTTGGGCAATTCTGTAAGAAAAGATTTCAAATACTTGAGTCAGAATAATCCACCTAAAGCCGTTCGAAGTAAGCCAAAAGGAAAAGTCACTGACATTTTAATTCCCAGTAATACTGCTAGTTTTCATCAATGGTGCTCTAAGGGGCTTGTTGTAAGGCTCCTAGCTTCCACTCAGAGGTCTTGCTTGTTTTGGAAGAGAGGAATCCTTAGACAGATGACCGTGTGGATGAATGATAGTCGGACTGCTGGGTAAGGTGGAGAGAAGATGGTTGAAAGAAGCAGCTCAAGCAGAAAAAGAAGGAAAGGGGTTAAGTGCAGGCTGGTGTTCCATGACAAACCTTACAACCCCCACTTCTTCTTTGGCTTTAGTTCCCTTCACCACCAGAAGTCCACTGAGAGTTCAGAAAACCAACCCTAGAACATAGTTGTTACTCACTTCCCTCTTTTCTCTTTTACCGTCTTTGTTAGCTCTTATTCAATCACCTTATCCTCCTGATCTAATCTCTCCGACCAAATTGTATCCTTTTCTTTTTATCCCGGGTTTCTTTCCACGGCCTCCCTTGTGTGATCTCCCTGTTGCAGCGGGAACACCTGGCTTTGTGGTTTAAAATCGCATCAAACTCCCGTCGCTTTGAGCAGATGAACAGTGTTCTCTCTGCTTCACACTGCGTGACCCAGCTGGCAAATTCATTTAGATTGGATTTGAAAAATGCTGTATTCACCAATCAAGTTCCAGAGGTTATTAAAATCTGAACCCAACACTGGAGATTCAAAGTACACAAATCTAATTGGGATTGGTGGGGAAAATGGGATGCACATGATTTATGGCGTTTTGTAATTTTGTTAAATGAAATGAAATCAAGCTATTATTACACGGATTACCCTTTCAGACTGAAACGCCTCCAATTGCTTTCAGTTTCTGGCGTGCTTCCTTTACAGTTTCAGTAAGCCGTTTTTTTAAATTGTTATTTTTTTAAGCTGCCTTTCCTTTTCCATCCTCACGCTATCATCGCACGCAATATTTTAGACATCACTAAATGGATTTTGAGACGATATTCGAAAAGAATATTCTCT
This sequence comes from Valencia hispanica, assembly GCA_963556495.2. Taxonomy (NCBI): domain Eukaryota; kingdom Metazoa; phylum Chordata; class Actinopteri; order Cyprinodontiformes; family Valenciidae; genus Valencia; species Valencia hispanica. Next base: position 48,195,074 of record OY747705.1, on the reverse strand, counting down.
AGTTTCTAGACAGTATCTTGGGTCGCTGAAGGCCTCGAGTTTATTTGTGGTTGGTCAGTGGAAGTTTTAGGAAAATTGTATGATTATAATGTTCATCCAAATAAATGAGTATGTCATTGAAAATGTAATTTATATCAGTAATTTAATTCAAAAAGTGAAAATGGTGTTATTACTTAGAGTTATATATTTCCAATGTGTATTTCCAATGATCATGATAATTACTACGGAACATCCCCCCCCCCCCCCAATACACACACACACAAACACTTTCTCACTTTTTTTGGTAATTAAATCAAAACAATCTGTCTTCCAAAAAACATTCTAACTTACTGAGAGGTACCTGTATGTTTTTCATAGAGATGACAATTTTCCAGATTTATGGTATGGTAATCTTTCAGTTGAGATGCAAGTCAAGATCTTTCTCCTTAAAGTGTGACTTTCAGAGCCTATATTGTTTGAGTGATGTGTGGGAACATTCAGTGTCACTGGAATGTTGGATGATTGATTGTTATGACAAGTGTGTACCTTAAGGTCTGCTGAGACATGTGGTGTGTGTTTGTGCATGGTGAGACAGGGATGGGTGGACTTCTAGTCTTTGAAAGTCTGTTGTTTCGAGTCTCGCAGTGACGGATTCTTGTGTCCTTGAACAACCTGAAACAGCCGTCAAGGGTCGGCGAGGCATCTGGAAGAGAAACAGGGACTAAATGTTGGAATCTGTACAAAAATATCCACCTGCCTTCTTACACTTTTGTTTCTTCTTTCATAATTATCTTTTCGTCCAAGTGTTATTTGTTGGTTAGATTTTGTTTATTTCTAGAATGTCTTGCACTGAAGTTGGAAAAAAAGGCAGTCAGTGAGCTGGGATCCGAGGTTGCCCTGAGCAGGGCAGCGCTGATGGACACACAAGGATAAGAGTCTCACTAAGAATAGAAACAATCACCACAGTTAACTAAGCTGGTACTGATTATAAACGGAAGGAATCCCGACCTTTAGCCGCTATCGTATGTTTCTGTTGTGTTATTATGAATAATCATTGAAATCAAACTTCTACTAGATGATTTTCTTACAGTAATGTGTCACTGTATTTAACTCAGTTGGTTTTGTTATTGGATCAATCTCACACATTCATATTGCCACAAACAATTTATGTAAAGGCAAAATGCTTTTCTACTTAAACACAAATCAGACCAATGATAGCAAAGTCGCCACTTCATGGCGGCCCTGTTATCTTAACTGGTGTCCATTTGTGATAATGGCTGGACATTATCCGTGTTATCACCCACGGGAAAAGAGGCTACAAACCAGCTAGTAGCAGTTAGAAATAAAAGTGAGGGGCACAACTCACAAAATGCATAGAAACACCCAAAAAATCAGACACACTTTATATTCTACTTTGTTGACATCTTAGCTAGTTGACCATTTTCCTAACTAAACATCAAGGCTATTTAAAAAATCCCCAGCCGCAAAAAATGTGTCCTCAAAAGTGTCTGTCTTTTCAAATAAATATTACAAATGTCTGGATAAAGATTTACCTGTCTCTAATACTCAACAGTCATTTAAAATTAGAATCCCGTCTAACAGGTAAAAAATACCTAACATTTTAAAATCAATCCCATGTATATGTATGAAATGTACGTGCCTTTAATATGCATTACTATAGCCTGTCTCAGAAGATACACGATGATGGCAAATCAGGGTAATATTTATTACCATTTGTGTATAATCAAATAGTGGGATTGCTGCAGAGGATATTGTCATGAGGTTTTAGATTTTAGCATCAGACGGATGACTTCTCATGGGGGTTTAGATGTTGTTGTCGAGGCTCAATCTGGAGACTGGAGATTGGCGCCACTTCAGCCAAAGTTTTGAAATGGGGGAAGAATTTCTCAATTAAAAGGATCAACAGCTAGAAAGACTCTCTGAACGAGCCGTTTCCTGACCCGCAACTGCAGTATATGTACCACTTCTGCATGGTCACAAACACGGTCAGCTCTCTGTTAATGAGATGTATTTAATATGGTGTCCAAGTCTGAGATGATGCTCTTATGGGAATCTTTTTATTTATTTATTTATTTTTTTTTTTAGTTTTTGTGGCCACAGTGGCCTTTATTGACAGTGGATAGTGTGTAGAAACGGGAGAGAGGTGGGGGAAGAGACATTCGGCAAATGTCCGTGGGGTGGAATCGAACCCCCGGACAACTGCATCGAGGACTGAGGCCTCTGAACATGGGCCGCCATCTTAACTACTCTGCTACGCAACGCCCCATCTTATGGGAATCTTTTAAAAGGAAAAATCATTTTAGTTACCTGTACTCTGTGTGTAAAGTTAAAAATGTCTACACGTCTGCACCAAGTGATCAGGGCTGTGCAGTGCCATATGGGGCTCCAGCCATTAAGTGAACCCCATAGAGCGTGGCAGTAATTTGGATGAAGAAAATCCGGGAACTTCATCCTCTCTGGCGGGATGAACCAGCAGCAGCAGTAGTGGCAGCCGAGAACGAGTCAGTGGATGACAGGGACTGCACCGAAGTGGAGGAGGGAATAGGTCAAATGAAAAGTCCTAGTCCCCCCCACATCTCCTTTATCCCTCCATCGCATAGTCTTTTGTAAAAAAACACCTGATCGCACCGCATTGCTGCAACAGGGTGACCCCTTATGAATGACCAAAGGTTCCTTGATCCCGCCTCCGCTTTGCGGCAAATTGGCACCATTGTTTTTTGAAACGGGCTTATGACACATTATCGGGCTAGGCTAACATTAGCATGTTTACCCTCAGTTTTGAAATGAAGCAATAATAATTTGTGTCATATCAGTGCATTTGTGGTTACTCATGTGCAGATAATCTTATAGAAAAAGTTGCCTGCCTCATAACCCTTTCACCAGCAGTAGGTTATTGGTTTGGTCCAGGAATGACTCTCATGACTCCTTTCACGGCTTCCTGAGCCTGGATGTATCCTCTGTTTATGCTCAGACAAAGGGCTGCTGATTTGGCAGCCTGGTATTCACCTGATTAAAATGACCTTCTTATGTAAACTAATCTGGCGGCTTTCAGACCAGAGTGCACACATAGAGCCTTGAGGAGTCTGGACATTGTATGAAGGGTTCTGTCAGGGTAATTGGCACACATGCATGCTGATGGCACTGTGTTCACACTGCCGATCATCCATTTTGGTATTGAAATGAACATGTAAATCAATTCCATCCCTCACAATTTTACCTCTCTTTTTCTCCCCGTTGTCTTTTTTTTATGTTTGTTTTATGAGTTCAGGTCAAGTAGAGTGGATACACACTGATTTCAGCCCCAGTTGGATCATAAAAATGAAACCCGCCCTTGCTCTCTATGCCAGAGCAACATGTGCTTTTCAGGTTTTTTGAACGTTTGGGTGCTTCTTTTGCAGAGCCTGAGTGCATCATGTGGTTGATAAATCACTGCTGGCATTTATTTTTTGAATAAAATGCAGCATTTTCTCAAGAGCAGATGGTTTGTATACCTGTGTGTTTTTAAATCTCTTCTGGTGCTGAAATCCTTCCTCATCTGAACCTTGATAGATCTTGTATTGCCTTCGCTTGATAATTGTGTCAATACAAATACTGTATTGAAATTAGTCTAGGTTTTAGGAATAGATACATTAAGCCCTTTTTTAATGTATTATTTCAGAATAGGTGCACGGAAGTATAACCCAGTAAATACGAATGTCGTGAAATTTAGGTTATTTTTTAGTAATTTCATAAAAAAGTGAAAGCTGTATTTATAGATTCATTATACACAGACTGATATATTTCAGTTCTTTTCTCCAGTTATTTGAATGATGTAACAGCAGAGCTGCATATGCGGAGGCTTTTAGTCCTTGTCGCAGCTGTCTGGGGTTGGACTCCTGATTTCGGAGATCTTCGCTACATGTGCTTCTTCTTCTCTCCCTATCTATGTCCGGTCTAATTGCTGTCACTAATGCCACAGAACCTAAAAAGAAATCATCCACACTTGTAAACAGGACTTCAAATACGACCGTTAGGTGCAGTGTCCAGGAGCATCGCCCCCCAACCACGGGCATCTGCTGTAAATTGTTTGATTAAAAAGTAAGCTACATATTTTTTTTGAAGTAGTCTGACATCCACAATGAGCCTTTTAGACTGTTAGTTAAGACCTTAGATATGTTAGCTCACGTTTAATAGTGGCGTGGTTTTCTGGGTAACTCTATTGGAGCGTCAGGCAAAAATCTGCAGGTACATCTCTAACAGTTTATTATTAAAAATATGCAGCAGCAAAGTCTGTGATTGCACAGTGATTTCCCCTGCCATTTATTGAAATAGATGTTTTATTTTTAGACATTTTTAGTGTTTATATGGAGGTGGGTGCAATTAGTGAGCCATGAAGTGTTTTTACATGGTAAAGATTACACCATTGTATTTTGAAAAATGCCCTAAATAGCCTCTTAAATCTAAAAAAGTCCATGTGATGTGTGGTAATTAAAGCCAATTATGGGTTGAACTTTCAAAAACCAATGGGGCAAGTTGACTAAACTTTGATTGTAAGTTAAATATAAACACAGAAATTGGAGTAATTGGATTAGCACGTGGCTGTAACAATATACTGCCCTCTCCTGCAGGGGCCCAGCACTATGGACCGCAGATAAACCCCCATCCTCTGATTGCATTTGTGACTGTATCAGTTATCTCACCCTTGTGTAAAACCTCACAACAGGTAGCCAGCAGTGTAAAACAGACTTCAGATCTAAGTTTCCTTCAAGGCCACACTTTTCTGGAGTCTGAATCCCACTTAAACACGTGGAACCAGCTTGGATTCCATAGTTTAAGAAGTACCCAAAAGTAGTCAACAAATGTAGATAATATATTCTCTCTCTATGTTATAGACTTGTTTTTTTTTCCTTGTTGGTGCAGAGCTGTAGAAGACACTGGGAGGAGTGGGAATGTCAAGACAAAGTCTACCAGTAGAGAAGGAATGCTGGTGTCCTGCTGAGCTAATCCCAGTTTGAAGAAAGGAGAAAATGTGGAACTGCATAGGAAAAGAGGGAGGAGACAAAAAGATGGCAAAGGAGGGTCCCAGGGTCTGGGGAAAAATGGAAAGCGTTGCTTGGAGGGAAAAAAAAATCTTCCCCATCTTACACCTGCTGTCTTTCTATGGCACAACAGTGTTATCTTCTGCTGGTGGTCCAACGGGTCTCTCTTTGGTTATCGAGGCATTTGGAGTTAATGAGACAGCTGGACTATTTGAGAGGTGATCAGCTTAGCCTGGGGCTAACCCTTTAATTAGTAATGCCAGGTTCACTCTCAAGGGCCGTTTGTGTTGAAACAAACATCTAGACCAGCTTGCTTAAATGACTGGACAGATAATTCGAAACTAGATGATATCTTTTTTTTTTTTTTGCGACGTACCAATCAGACTCTTCTGGCTGATACAGATTTGCAGTTTTCTTTGGCCTGTCCAATATTTTTTTTCTAACACATATAAAGAAAAGAAATGCTGCTTCTTTGATAGATGTAGTTCTGAATTCAAGAGGAAATTAGGAAATTTCAAGATCACCTCCATTTGTGCAACAAAGCATACGCAACCAACTTTTTTCTGGTTTGTATAAACATAAAAAAACGCCATCAAACCAAATATTGTTTTTGTTTAAAGGCAGAATATGCTGGGAGTTCTGAGTTTTAATGCATTTAATAAATAGGTGTTTGACCAGCTGATTACAGAGTGAAGAATGTCTGATTCCGCTTTATTTAGTCCCTGAGGACCTCAAAGCACTTCACACTACATTCAGACATTCATACACTAGTGATGGCAAGCTACATTGTAGTCACACTGACAGAAGTGAGGCTGCTGAACTCTGGCACCACTGGGCCATCTGACCACCACCAGTAGGCAGAAGGGTGAAGTGTCTTGCCCAAGGACACAACGACTGAGACAGACAGAGCAGGGGCTCGAACCAGCAACCTTCTGGTTACAAGCCAAACTCCTAACTTGTGCCACAGTTGCCACAGACTTCCTGTGCTGATCAGAACTCCTGTGCTGTTTTCCTGTCTGGAAAGAACATACTATTTGATTTTGGTAATTTCCAGGTATGAATATGTATTCATCTATCAGTTTGTCTCCATTTATCCATCCATCCATCTGTTCTGTTTTTCTATATTCCATAGGTATAAGCTGACCACTGTAGAGTTTTAGATTTATCCATGAAAAGATTTTAGATTGTGGAAATTTAACTCTGGAAAAGTATGGAAATTTAAAATTTCATTTTAAATGTGCAGGAACTCTGACTTGTGAATCTGTTATTCTTAGTAAATTAAACAATTATGTATTCCATGCTTAGATTTAGCAAATTCTGTTGAGAAATTTAAATCATGTCCATATTTCGGCATACGTTACCTGTCAAAATTTGTCCCAGGGAGACATTTCTGACAGTTTTGCATATGGTAGCATAAAGAGTTTCTAAATATGTTTGTAGACAGTTATACTGCCGTGCTGGTGAATGTGCATGAACACTTATGTTTTCAATCCAAGCATGACAAGAGACTGAGAGAGTCTGAGCCTTTTGATTTAAAGCAGATCTTCAAAGCCTGAATGCTGGCTGGGGGCGGCAGCATCAGATTGACCCCCAAGATAGGAACCAGACCACTGGGATCTTAGGGAACATGGACATAGACTTAAAATGACCCAAGGAACAAAACTAATGGCAGGCAAAAACAAACTGCTTTTTTTGCCTCCTATTAGCATACTCTTCCATATAGGTTTTAAGTTAACCGTTTAGTGGGATTGCCATTATAAATATGTCATTCTTCTAGATCCCAGTATGCTGCCTCAGTGGCTGAATCCAAACCATTTCCTGTCCAACCTCCCGCGCCAGGCCTCCTGGTTTTGTCCTGTCTGGTCCAAGCTTGAAGCAATTACAAGCGGCTCAGGGGAAATCACCTCCCTTTTACAATGTGCTCTGGCTCATTTTTCACAACACCATAGCTCTTTTAAACTGTTGACAGAGACATTAAACACGAAGGCCTCCATCACTGACAAGTAAGTTTGGTAGGAAGGTGAGAGTATATGAAGTGAGAAACGACTGAAATTTTTTAATGTGCAGAAATACAGATATTTAGGAAGAGAAGGGATCAGGAAATATGCTAATTTTGGTTTTAGATTGTGATTATCATATCATCAGCGTAATATGACATCAGTTGTTTAAAATGAGCTGTTGGCACACCTGCCTAATTTTATGCTCTGTTATAAAGTGCATTTGATACCGTATATACTTCTGGAAGAATAATCTTTCAACAAGTTGAAAGTTGAGGAATGTTATTCATGGATATTTTAGCATTCGCTGCGTGGCCACTGGTCCAGACGGATTTCCACAGCGGATGCAGACTGTAGACGGCACCCTTTTTTATTATGATTTTGCTACTTTCACTCCTCACAACTCATCGCACACTCACAGAGGTCAGCATGTCTCTGTCATTTTTGCCTCTGCTTTTCTTCCCTCTCCATTTTGCATGTCTTTTTTTTCCAAATTCAGCTTCCCTTTCCATTTTTTCGTTCTGCTTTACAACCCAGGAAATTCGTCTTACTCAATTCCAGAAGGCTAGATGATTTAAAGGCCTCTCCCTTCTTTGTGCCAAAAGCATGCTTAATGTCTTGTTTCTGATAACTTGCATGCAGGACAGAGGAAGAATTCATTAGTTTGAAGATTTAAGTAAAAAAAAAAAAAAACGTGGCTTATCTTTGAGAGTGAAAACTGAAAGATTAAGCTCTAAATATTGTCAATTCCTTTTCAACACACGTTTTAGTTGCAGGAAATATCAGAATGAAAAGCCAAGAAAAGAAGGAGGGGGGAGAGAAGGGTGGTTAAAAGGTTGGGAAAGGCTGTTGGAGACATGGATTTCATTAGGGTTCCCTGTGTGAGAGTGCCTCCTCCAGGAGAGAGGGCATTGTTTTGCTCTCTGTCCCTGGCTCAGAGTTCCTGCCATGGGTTAGACTTGTTAGAGAGACAGCCTCCTGTAGAGGCGGCTGGACAAGGGTTATCAAAGGACAAAGAAGCCTTTTGGTGTGCTGACAGGCGGACAGGTCAGACACCGTGGTGTGTGCGTCAATCAGGGAGCGGGTGTGTGATGATGTGAGTGTCGGTGCTCTGGCACAAGAATCCCTCTCTTGTTTTTTCTTCTCTTTTTCCCTTTTTTTTTACAAGTCCGCTCACAGCAGCAGGGCCAGCGTGAATAAGGACAACTGTAGGAAATGTTTAAGCAGAGTTTTACTTGTTTCTCTGGCAGCTAAAACAACTTTACAGATCCGTTGTGTTTAAAAAGTTGTTGAAATGTTTACTTTTGGATTTTACTCCAGGCGCAGTTGCCAAACTATTTTCCTGTTTCAGAGAAATGCCGAAGAGCAGCTGTAACCTTTCAGTGTCACTAAAATGTGCTGCAACTAAAGATGATTTTATGGAGTGGAGCATTAATGTTTACTGCTTCAGTGCATCAAGTATGAGAAGATCTCTGTCATTTAATAAAAACTTAAAGATACAGTTTCTGCACTTATTAGATGACCTAACCCCATCTTTAAATTCAATTGTGTATCCTGCTATTGGGATGTCAGCGATGGCTTCAGTTGTGGTTTCCCTTTCATTTTTATTAAAGAGTAAATGTTATGTTTTCATCAGATATAGTTATGATTTATTAATCTGTAAATTAACCTCTGAGAAATTTGAAAAATGTTAATTACAGCATTACCATAGCATAATTATTTTAATATGTATTGCTTCAGTATGAAATGCAGACCTGATTTTTCTTCTTTCAACTTACTGTAAATGTGTTAATGAATTTTCATTTTGTGGGGGGGGGTTGTACGACAAAAAAAAAATTGTGAACATCTCTCAGCTTAGCTCTCAAAATCCCTCATCCCTACCATACAAGGAAAGAGAGATGACGTCACAGAGCGGTCGCTATAAATCCAGTCAAAAACAAGAACTCAGGCTTACGTTTCTTGTGTCTGAACAGGTTGCATGTGTAAATCCAGCAGTAAATAATCCATCTTGTCATCCAACTGACAACATAAGCAGGAAAAAAGGTAGCAGTGGTGTAGTTGTTTTATGAACTAAACTGCAGTGTTGCCCAGCCTCCATCTCCAATCACACCTCATTATGAGTATCCCTACTCAGTCATCTGGTAGCCTCTTCAGCTGTTCATGTAGCACCTTCTTGATAACGAGACTTCTACAACTGTTCATACACCATCGATATGTTATATTTGTGTCCTTTGGAAAACCAACAAAGACCTGTATTGTAGCACATCAAGGCAAAAAAAGTACATTTTTCAGTTGGAAATGCCAATTCTGGGATATTCTTGGAAATTGCACACTTAACTCTCTAACTTTCCTTAGATTTGTATTATCTGAGTTTCTGAAGTTTTGTCCGTTGAACTTAACTTTTCAAAATTCAGGCTGTTTTGGTTGTTTCCAGTGTGGTCTGGTGTTCCATATTCTCCATTGTTTTTAATTATGAGAACAAGATTTGTGGGTAAACACAGAGCTTTTCTTTTCTGCATACTGCTGTTCTGAACATTTGCCACAAAATAAACTGTTATATTTGATTTAGTTTCTTTCTTCAAGAACTTATCTTGTTTTATTTATAATTTATTCATGCTCTCCGCTTTTATTGTTAGATTGTTACCTGATTTGTTTATCAAAAAGCTGTGTGGTATACATTTTTAAAACCCTAAAATGTATGTGTGTGCCATAGTAGGGGGATTATTTATGATAATCACAGGTCAAATTCACAACATACCCTGTTCTATTTGCTGCTTAATCTGCAAAGCCTTCATTTAGCTGTTTCATTAAATGTGCCTTTAGCAGTTGAAGCCCCTCAGAACTTCATGCGAGGGCACCTTGATGGATTAAGTATGTTATTAGGGGAGACAAGCGGCGTCGACCCTCCAACCCCTCCTACAACACATGTTTGAGTTTGAGACTGCTTATATGTACATGAAAAGCCCATGAATTCATCCTGTCACAAGTTGTGCTCATTTCTGCAAAAGGAATCCTTCAAGTCGTGTTGAAAAGATTAAGTAAACCTAAAGAAGCCTGTTGCAATTTGTATCAAACATTTTATTTGTGCATTGCTGTGCTTTTGTACAAACGTTTCCATCATGCCACTTTTCCTTTTCTACATTATTTCTTTGTACGTTTATTTTGGTTATTACACAATGTTGTAACCACAAAGTATTTTCCTGGGGTTCTAATTGCGCTCGGTTCTGGGTAATTTTTTCATTTTTTTCATTTTTTTTTTCAGATATCAGATAAACTGTTTATTATAGCTAATGAATAAAAGAAATAATGGAAATAATATGTCCAGACCTCTGTGGCCATCTGGAAATGAAAAAGATCTTCTGGAAGCCACTGTAGTAATGGATGTTGATTCCATTTATGTTCTATCCTTTCAGATTTTTTCTTAAGGATACTATCCAGATCTTAATGGATTTTTTTTTTATAGCAAACATGCTCTGATACTAAAAATGCAGCAGTTTAAAGAGGCTATATGCAACTTTCCCCCCCAAATAAACGTAACAATAGCCTTTTTATTTAACCATTTATGACTCGAACATCTCCTGATTAGCATACTGACACCTTGTCAGCTCACAGTGGGTGCACCTATAAGCCTGTATCCAATTTTTTTCTATTTTATGTCGGGTCTGATTTCTCGCGCGCTGTCTGCGGATGTGACGTCAAGCGCGTTCATGTTAAACATTTCAGATCACTTTGCCACCACCGCTAGTCAGCAGTCAGTGGTCAGCATTTAGCCTACACTCGCAAGCAGTTAAATGGATTGTACGAATACACAGAAGAGACCCAGGACAACTTTGAAACCAACAGTAACTCCACATAAGACTAAAAAAGTTAAACCCCGGACAAGTGCCCGAAAAAGATAGAGGATTGAGAGCGACCGGCGCCGAGCAAGGACTATAGTGAACATCGGCTTCACATTTGAGCCTTGGAGGGAGCTCAGATCTGTGTCTGACACTATTACTATATAACTCCGAAGCACTACTGTGCATTTTGTTGTGTCATATATTTTGCAAAACAAACTTAGTTTCTCAAACAATATATGTATTTGACTGTTCTTACCTCTGTAAACATAATGTTGACTTGCAGCGGATGACTTGTGAAGTGTGCACGTACGAGCGCGTGCTGCGAGAGCGAGCAGAAAGGAAGAGCAGTTCCGTTATTTGGCCACAGGTTTCAGTCGCGAGTTTAAATTTCAGAAAATTTAATGTATGTAATGCATGTAGTCTCTTTAATAAAGTATTGATATCCATGGTTAGATTTAAAATAGTTTTTGAAAAGGTGCACTGATTCATGCTCATTCTGCTTTGTTGTTGGGTTTTTTTTGGGGGGGGGGGTGTGTATGTTTTGTTTTGGTTTTTGAGTGTGGTAGATGCCTTCACAGAGGGAAATGACCCAAGCAGATCAGTGGGGAGTATTAAGCTGAGCACATTAGAAGGGCCAATTTAAATAAAACATATGAAAGAGGAGCAAAAACTGCTAAATAAAAATTATTGTAATTTAAAAAAAAAACTCCAATCAGGGAACCTTGTGAAATCATCTACCTATGTGATATCATCAAACATCTATGTGAAAGCTTGTTTCTTAAAGGTAAATTTTTTTAAACTTGCGCCTTAAATAATATATTTGCTTTATGTTCTCATTATTTCTTCTTAAACGTTTAGAGAGGCTTGAAATCTTAAAAGAAATGAAAAAAGATCAAATCAAATCCTTCCTCCTGAGGGTTTAGAGGTCATATGTTTGGTTCAAAGTTTTGCAAGTTTGAGTTTAAAAATGGTTCCTCTGGTGCAGCAACTGTATGTAGTTGTTATAACCCTGTGGAAAATATTTGACTCACTCCACAGAGGCACATGTATTAGAAACACGTTGACGTGCAAAGTACAAGGACGTTTTGACTCTCCAAGAGAAAGGAATTATAAACTTCTACTCGGGAACAAAAAGGACCACCCAAAGTCCAAACCCCCCCTGTCTCTGTGGGGCCATGCTGAGAATTTTCTCTTGTGGCACATATATATATGTCATATACATAAACACACACACACACACACACACACACACACGTGCACACTCTTCAACTGTGGCACTGCTTTAGGCGAGCGCACACACCCTGATGATCAAGGCAGTGTTCCGTGTGTAGTCGCAGACATGTGTAATGTGTCTGTTCACACATACATGACAGGAAACCAAAATACAACATCATCAACATGCAGTCACATATAAACACCTTGTTCTATATTTGTCTTTCGGGTTGACTGCTGAGTTCCAACTAAGTCCAAAGATGGCCTGCAATGGTAAACAAACATACACCATTTGATTGACTACATAAGTCAAACAAGAAAATTAGCCCTTAAAACCATTTCTACATTAATTCCATCTTTAATTCGACATATATACATACAACCTTTGCAGTTCAGCTGTAAAGCAAATCTGTTGGGCAGTAATGTAAAAAAAAAAAGAAGAAATTACACAGACCCATAAACTGATACTTTGTCAACTGGTTTGATTTTAGTGTGGTCAGGAAGACAACGAAGAATCTGACGGAGCTGTACTGGTTGGTTTTATCCAAAGATAACCTCCAGGCCAGACTAAAACTTTCCACAACCGCGAGAGAGTCTGTGATAGTTCGATGGAACCACAGTAGAACTTTTGGGCTATAATTCCAAACTGTTTGTTTGGTCCCAGGGAGAAACATGGTGGTGGCAGCATCATACACTGGGGATACTTTTTTGGAGTTGTGAAGGTTGTCAAGGCAGATGATCTTACAGAAAAAAATATTTTCCTATAGTGTAATAGATTAAATTCTTTTTAAAGTCCAAGCAGACATCCAAATTAAGAAAGAAATTGTTTCCCCTGACAAAAATTGAAGTTTTTGAATAATCAAGTTCATTTCTTTATGATATGCGACAGTAAAAGTTAAAAATAAAAAAAAATGGAAAGAACAGAAATCGGGGCTCTGTGTAGATTTCTGCTATACATCTGTAAACCCAAGAGCTTTACACATGCTCTTATCCACGCAGTTCTAATGTCCCTTTTCGAAATGTCTAGGAATCTTTTTTTTGTTTTCTTTAGATGCCTGTTACTATGACTGCAAACCCTGGAGATTTGTGTTTTTTACCAGTCGACCAGAGAGCCTGTGGTATCGTCACACTGCTTGGCAAATAAACTTAATACACCAACATGTGGACTCCACATGGAGTAATAATACCTTATGTCCCATCTTGGCGTCAAACCTCTTTTATTTCAGTCTCTTTGTCACAATCTTGCCCTTCTCATCTTTGATCAAAAAAAACTTTCATCTTTGTTTCTAAAGCTGCCATAACGACCATGTTAGCCCTAATAAAAGGCATTCATTTCTACCTAATGTAAACCATAAGCAGAAAAATGATGAGCAGTTGGTGTTCTAACACACACGGGTCAGTTGTAGTCGAAATATGGGACCCTTCGCTTCTCCATCATGTTTAGCAGACCAGTGGGAGGAAAATGTCAGCCCATCATTGCTTTAGTAAATGTTTTTGCATTCCAGCACATTTAGATCACTTTGAGGTGTTTCGCACATGGCTGAGCATTTAATGCTTTATTATTTATTTCTTTTTCAATTAAACAAAGGATCGGCATCTGCTGCTGATTGTGAAATCAGCTCCTCTCGAACATCTCCAGTGTTTCGTAAATGTTTTTGCTGCTCTAGGAACATCTTCAAAGTCCGACTTGAGCCGCTTTCAACATATTCTTCCATCCTCATTTATCTTCATCTAGTGTGCAGCCCTATTGTGAATAGAATTCACTTTTTCCATGTATTTGCTGGTTGGTCTTCCATGTAAGTGGTGATTTAATGGCACACTGTGGTAAACGAATCTAGAAGAATCTGATGACTGAGCTTTTTATTCACTTCAATGGAGGCATACTATGAAATGCTAAAATCTGGAAAACACAAAAGACTTAACCTATTGCAAGTGAAATTAAACGTTTTGAAGCTCAACTCCTTAGGAATCAACAACTTACGAACGTTTAAATGCTTCTTTTTGTAGTGTTTAAGAAAATACACAAGCAGATGAAGCGATGGCTGCCCCACCAACATTCAGGGTTAGTTATCGCCCTTCATTCTATATTCGGCTGTTATAGCAGCACTCAGGGGCACATTGCTGTTTTTTTTAAACAGACAGAAATATACTGAAAAATCTTAAACATCAGTCAAAATGTCTCAATATCACAAATCTATATCTAGAAATGTTTCACTTGTTATGTTCATATCATCAGCACAATCTTACATTTCTGGTTTTCTTTCAGGTCTGACTAAAAAACATGCACACTCTTTTTTTCTAAATTCAGCAATTAGTTCTAACACAATCTGACCAGAAGAGAACATTTTTGGCACTTGTTCTCTAATACCTATTGAAAGGATTGCTTGATTTTTTAAATTTTCCATCAAAGCATATGTCCCTGATTTGATTGTATCTAAACTCACAAGATCTTCAAAGTCTGGCTTTAGCTGCTTTCAACTTACCTTTCCATCCTCTTTTATTTTTCTGTTTGTTGATGCGTTTACAGATCCCCAATTTTTTTTCTTAAATTGTAATTTGAGATGCACTGATTTAGAGATTTTCTATCAAATTTCTGACATTGATTTTAGTCTGATTCCGATTTCTCTTTAAGAACTACCGACTTATTACCAATCCCAACTTATTACGGACATAAATTATGGATATTTCTTTTGGTGCATGAACTTTTATGAGCTCATGAGCGTTTTTTGGTGCAATAAGACCTTGCATTGCAGCAGAGTTTTAATGTGTTGACAATATGTCATAATTACAACCTAAGATTAAGTCCCCCCACCAGGAGGTAATGTTTTTGTGCCTGTTTCTCTGTTTGTCTGTCTTTTAGCAACATAACTCAAAAAGTTATGGACGGATTTTGATTACATTGATTGTTTATCACTTGATAAACAAGTGATTACATTTTGAGATTAATCCGGTGTGAAGTGCGTATCCATCCGCCTAGCAGTGGTGTAATCGTGGACTCCTCTCCCATCTCAGAGAGCTCACAGACGGCTGACCTCATGCAGCAGCTCCGCTACAGTTGGAGCACAGCGACAGCACAGACAGCAATGCTTCTCATTAACAGACATTTTATTGGAAACGTACCGCAAGTTAGAACTAGACCATGTACACACGTAGCCAGGTTTTAAAAAACAAATATTCTCACCACCTCGTTTTAAATAAAATCTCTGTCCACACCTAACCGCAAAAGTGCGTTGTTAAGCACATTCATGGACATGCCAAACCTGTATGGGGCAGTAGTTCCCCCAAATCCTATTCACCCAAAGTAACTTTCTGTGTTCTAACTTTTACATAGAGCTTGTAAAAACAAGCAAACAAAAAGCGCTTGGACAATCGATAATGCCAACACATCTCTGAGGGCATAAATGCGGTTTCTGAGTGTAAACACAGGTCGCACAAGTGATGTCGGAGCATTTTTGTCACAGAAAGTGACGTTGCGGAGCCAAAAACTCAGGTTGTTTCTGTCCACACGCAAACGCTTAAAACGGAGAAAACGCAGATCTTCACTTTGGCCAGAGTTTTCAAAAAGCTTTGTTTTCGGTACCATAAGTCTGCGTTTTCGTGTGGATGACAGGCCAAACCAAAACCAAAAATATCTTCGTTTTGTGAGATACCCGGCTACGTGTGGATAGGGCATAAGATGGCAACATGGGAGTGGGGGATGAGTGGCCCTTGTGGAGGTCCGCGCTCTCTGAATGCTTTTCTAATAATAATAATGGCTTGCATTTATATAGCGCTGTTTTCGAGAGACTCAAAGCGCTTAACAACTCCATTATTCATTCACTCTTACACACCGGTGGAAGCAAGCTATGATTTTAGCCACAGTTGCCCTGGGGCACACTGACTGACGGAAAAACCCGAAGAGAGTTTACACAATGGAGGGGACTGTTTCTGTGTTTTTTGCCAATGTTACAGAAGTATACATTCATGCATCATCAGTATAACTGGTAAATTGTCATTGGCACAATGCGAGGCTGCCATATTGCACCATCGGCCCCTCTGGCCAACACCAGTAGGCAGGTAGGTGAAGTGTCTTGCCCAAGGACACAATGACGTGTAGCAGATGGAAGCTGGAATCGAACCCACGATTTCTGGGTCACGACTACAGTGTTTTGGGTCTTACCATTACTCTTCTCTAAATAAAGACAAGGCTAGGTTTCACTTTTACTCTCATTTGACCTCCTTTCAATATGATTTTTGATTCAAATCATCTTTACAGAATAAGGCACATCTCCCTGATGCCTCAACTAAAAGTAACATGAATACACTCTACATTCTTTAATTAACTACTCTATCAGCTGATGTTGTTATACAAATAAAACATATGTCACAGAGCTAAATATAACAGGGCTTTAAAAAGCCCAGTCCTGTTACATTGCTCTTACAGAGGTACATGCATCAAGCCATAGATTCAATCTGAGCTTTCTCTGTTTGGTTTTGCACGGTCTCAGTTTATTGACATTGCTGTGCAGGCCTTATGCAGCGCAGTCTGCTGCACACACGTAGACACTGCTGTTTTTGTTGGACCCGGGAGTGGTAGACCTGCAGTGTGTCACTTAACCGTCAGAGGGAGGGGATAGTGGGAGAGACCAGGTGTATTGTGTCCCTTGTGTCCCTGACCTTGTTTATATGTGTGTTTTGTTCCCCCATATTACAGTTTCCATCCAGGTCGGACAGCCTGCTGAGGTCTCAAGTGACCATAGGGCCGTCTTTATCTACTTTATTGGCCAGGACTGTAGAAAATGAGACTGGCATTAATTTACTGTCATGGCAAACTGTTTTATGTCACTCTCAGCTTTGTCATACTCACGAACTGGGGCCTGCAGGCTGTGCAGAGCCAAGCATGTCGTCAGAGAAGAATGCTGTTATTGTGTTTCTTCAGACAGAGTATGATGTAGAATAAGTGAAGGGACAGGGAGATACTATTTTGGACATGCAATGGATTAGTTATCAGAAGGGCATGAAAACTGCCATTGAACTGAAAACTAACTTTTACCAGGGAACGTAGGCTTCACTTGCATGAACTACACATGACCAGATTCAGGAGCAACTTTGAAATGATTCACATTTTGCTCAAATTAGACATTCTACTACGTAGCCTACAAGGAGATATTTTTAAAGTCATAAATTTTTCTCTCTTCTCTTTGATTAAGGGTTTGACTCCTGTCCTTGTTTGGGTTTCTAACAGAACTAACTATGTTTTAGAAACCACACAAACACAAATTCTGCATGAATCTTTTCACAAGTTGTGATTAAAAACACCAACACTGTTTAAAAAAAAACACACTTTCACTTTTCAGACTTTGGACAAGAGAGAAATGAGCATGTGTTGCTGCTGTGCAGTTAAATGACAGGGTGGCAATGCAGGATGATGGCACAGCTATATGATAAATGGGTTGTTAATGAGAGGAGAGCAGGACTAACGCTGGGAATCAAACCTGTAATACTAACATGAGAGAGGGGAACATTAGGAAAACTTCCCTGCCTTTGGGAACTAAAGCTCAGCACTAAACAACAGCTGCATGGATCACAGTTATCAAATGTGTTAAAGGATGCAAAGCATTATGGAAACTTGTTTAGCCCACAGAGAGGCCTTTTCCATTGACCTGGTTCCAGAGTTGGTTTGGTGCTAGAGTTTAACTTAGAACTGGTTCTATGTTTTTTCCACTGTGCAAGCACCCGTTTTTCGGTTCGGAAGGAGTGCTTAGTCAAGCACCAACTAGAACCTAAGCTAAACCTGTGCTTTCTGAGAACCGGTTTCTACCCCTCCCACAATGTTTCACACACCTTTGCAAATCCAGCAAAGTGTGGAAGTACAACAGCAGCATTCGAAACTGCAGGATCGCGTTTTCCATTGTTATCTTTCTCTGTTCGTGCGCTTCCTGTTTTGGTCTCCCCATGGGGACCTATACCGCTGCGTGCTGCGATTTAGATGACGTTAAGACGCAACACCGACTAGGCTCCATGTCTGTGGAAACGCAAACTGGTTATTAGAACAAACCAGCTAAGAACCGGCTAAACTCTGGCTCTAGCACCAACTTCCTCAATGGACAAACCCTAAGAGAGTTTACACAATGGAGGGGACTGTTTCTGTGTTTTTTTGCCAATGTTACAGAAGTATACATTCATGCATCATCAGTATAACTGGTAAAATGATAGAATTTAGCCATTCTTTTAATCAAGGCTGAATCATTGTACCTGAATACACGTTCAATAGATTTGGTGAACAAGTTTTTTTCCATAGGTTTTCCTTAATCCACAGAGGCTAACAATTATACATACAGGCTCAAATGCATGCATGCAACACTGCTAATATTTGAATATATGTCCCTTAACAAATTGCATTACAACCGCATGCTTTGATGATGCAATCAGCTAGACTATTTTTTCAGATTTTGGAAATTGTAAAGCTAATTTTAATTGGTTAATTTCCTGGCTTAATATTAGCCCTATACCATGTATTCCAAACCAGTTTTGATGTGTTTGAGATCATTGTCCTGTTGGAACACCCAATATATCCAAGTACTTAGCATCCAGCTGTTGATTTCGAGGCAAAGTCAAAGAAGTTGGAGGTACTTGTTCTTCTCTATTTTTTCCATCCATTTTGTGCAAGTTATTAAATTGGTATTAAATAAATCGAATGATTCTCCACTTTAAGGATTAACTTCTCGTCCTCCATGAGGAAAACCAACAAATTAGACCCACAGACTGCCTGACTTCACACTTGGTGTTACCAGTGATTACGTTTTTTTTCATAGTTAAGCAATTGGAAATCTGCACGTGTCTTTTATTTTGGAATTTGCCAGATGATTTTCACTGCTCCCGTGTCTGATTTCCTGTCTGGTCTGATCTAAACTGCTAAGATTTATGTGTTCTGGAAGCGTGGAGCATAAAACATACAGTAGACCTGCCGTGTACATTTAGGAGAGGGCCGCGACAGAACACTTCTGGGAGACATCCGATTTGCACCCGGTGGAAACAAACCCATTGACTATAACGCCGGCTATCAGCTGCATATTATGTTTCGCAGACGTTTTCTACCACTTATACGTCTGCCAGAAAGCGGGCTTTACAGTTTGATTTTAATGACAAATTCAAAATCCATCTTCTTTGTCTTCTTTTTTCTCTACTTCGTCATCTCTCTACATCACCATTCTTACTGGTAGATAGTAGTGTGATGTGGTTTGTTCTGTAATATTTTTCCACCATGTGTGCACATCACCAGTTGGGGTCCATTTCCACTATGAATGCAATCCTTTTTTCAGGCGTCCTGTTTCTAGACTTCATCTAATTCAATCAGTTGTCAGGACTCTGGGTTTTGGAGCCCTTATATTGTCTGCATTATTCTCCATTTTAGCTTCTGACTAGACTAATCCAAGACTAATTTACTTTTCCAAGAACAAACTGTGTACATTACAAAAGTTTTGGGTCAAAATTGGCTCATAGCCTAGCTTTGCTCTTGGAGGCTTGAGTTTCCAGCAGAAGAGAAAAGCAGGGTTTTGTGTATGAATTTGGCAACAGCTGGTACTATTAAAAAGGGCCTCAGTGGTTGTCTCCTATGTTTTTTATAAGATCTTTTCCTCAAAGAAAAGAATGGAATAAATGTTGTTGTTTTGGACACTGTTTGTTATGAAGTTGTCCTTGGCCATGAGCGTACCTATTTAGTTTCCTTTTCTTTCAATAAAAGTGCAGAAATATGATTTTACTGTTTTTATATATGAAACAAGAATACAAGTATTTTTTTGTGGCCTGAAAAAGAAAAGAAGACACTGTTGCTCTCTTGGTACTGTAATATCTCAGAAATGTCCTTCTAAATTGGGTGTGGGCATCAGGGAAAGCAAGGATCCATCTGATATACTAGATGTATTACTGGCATGCAGAAAATACATGGCATTTGTAAATATAATGCTATAGCATCTAATGAAGTCCAAGCAAGACCTTGAAATATTGATATTAGACATATCAAGGCTACTTTAATTGTAGATGTTCAGATTCGATTGAAATATCTTTCAGGATTCCAAAATCTAGGAGTTGTATGAATCCTTCAGATTTATACAACCTCATGTAGGCCTATAAGAACATTAACAGAAAAAGGCTTTAAACAAACTTTAATTAGCCTTGAAATACCTTCCCCACCCCCCACTGACCTTGACCAAAATTCTGAGCTGTGGGCACGGCCTCCTTTTCTTGCCACCTGCTTGAAGAATGTTTTATGCACACAGCTAAATCTCTCTAATTGGCCAACAGCAGCTAAGGTTGGCTTGTTGTGAACTCCAATTGATTGTTACACAGACTCTCCCTTGGGTGACTGAACTCTCATTAGTCTCTGGGCGCTACTGGCCCATGACCCGACTGGGTCAAGCAGTGACTGCGTTGAAGTACAGAGGTACAGATTATATGAAAGGAAGGAAATTGCTTTCAAGGTAACAATCTGATAATCACCTGAAGCAGTTTCTTTTGATTTTGCTTTCTAGTATTACTGTATATCTTCCTCTTGAACCCCTCAATCACCCTCTTGTTTCCTGCAAAATGTTGTAAACACATTGTTGCAATGTTGTGCAACTCTGGACTCAAGCATCCAATTTCCACTTAAAATCAGATTTCAGATTATGTTACTGTTGCAAAACCTGAGGCTACACAGATCTAGAATCAGTACACCAAGGTCTCAACCAAGCAAAAAATGGGATGCACCAAATGTAACATTGTTGTTGATGGAAAACACATGTGCAGAAAAAAATGGCATTTTGATTTCAACCATTAGTTATTGGCTCAATGTGTACTAGATGCTTCACAACATTTATTTTTTTCTTCAGCCCCATCACAGTTTCCCCTGGCTAATGTGTTGAGCCTGCCGGAAAATCCCATGGGTGGGCCCTCAGCAACTGAGGACACAGATGCCAATACTGGTATTTTAATATGCTTAAACAGGTCTTCAGATGTGAGTTTGACTCGTGTGAATCATTAAGTGCTGAAGCCTTGCATCTACACCAACCCTAACTGTTACTGCGTGTGAATAAGCCAGCCACTCAGGAATGTGGGTCACACATGATGCAGGCCTTACACATGCATACGTTTCACCAACCCACAAGCAAACTCGGCGCACACATGCAGCTGACCGCTTTCATGGGTGTGTGTATGAAGTGGGTTGAGTTTCATATGTGGCACTATTTCTAAACCATCTTGTTTTCAGCACTTTAAGCCTGACATGCTAACTAGATACTCGTACTTTTACTCTCCTTGCCAACAGGCGGCTGCTGCGAGCGGCCTGCCTGCTGCCAGATTTAGACTCGTTAATGGCAGCTGTTATGCACAAACTATGAGCATGAGTGCAGCACTGATATGACTCTGAGGTCAAGCATACGGTTTATAATCTCAGTGAGAGCTTTTATACAGTGCTATAAAAGAATATTTGCCTTCCATTCTTTTTTTTTTATTTTTGCCCTGTTATACCTGTCAAAAAAAGCAGTGACTACAAAATATAGTTTTCAAAGCATGATTTTGTTTACTGAAGGAAAAACTATTCGAAATAACCTAACCCTATGTGAAAACACAATTATCCCCCAAATTAAAATTATTGGTTGTTAAATCCTTGACATCAACACTAGCCATCAAGGATTGTTGACAACTGGCAAAATTACTTTCACATTGCTTTGGAGGGATTTTCTTGTACACACTTCTTTACGGAGCTTTAATTTAGCCATGTTGAAGGATATTCGGCCCTGAATGAGATCTTGAAGTATTTTTAGCCATTTAGAGTTGGACTTGTTGATTTTCTTAGGTTATGCAGCAGAACAATGAACCAAAGTGTGCTTAAACTTAAGGTTACAAACTGATGGCTGAACATTCTCCTTCAGGATTTTCTGGTATAGAGCAGAATTCCTGGTTTCCTCAGTCACAGCAAACTTTCCAGATCTTGAAGAAGTCCCAGACCATCATGCTAACACCACTGTCCTTGATTGTCAGTATGATGGATCTATTTCTGAAATGCTGTTAAATGCCAGATGCAGTGGGATACACACCCATTAAAAAGTTACACATTATTTTTAGTCAGCTGTGGTTTTGGCCTTAGAACCCTCCCATGAATGTAATTTTTGCCCAGTCTCTTTCTGATTGTTGAATCATGACCTTACCTATGGCAAACTATGTGTGCTGTGCTCTAGGTGGTGTTCTTGCTTCTTTTGTGACCTCTTGTATGAGTCATTGATGCATTCTTGGAGTAATTTTGATAGCCTGATGACTTCTGTGGAGGTTCACTTCTGTTTCATGTTTTCTACATTTGTGGATATTTTCTATTATTTGAGTCCCAAAGCCCTAGAAATGGCTGTGTAACGTTTTACAAACTGATAAATGTCAATAGCCATGTGTACACTGAAACAGGTAATCGGATAAAAGCCTGATCGGAATAGAAATGCTTCATTTAAACACGCCATTCGCAATACTCTGACCTGATCACACTCATTCTGATCAACTTTTTCTTCCGATTGAGATGGCTGGGTTATGCCGATTGTTATTCCGATCGCTGTGCATGTAAACACTTCTTCCAAATGTGGGTCATTACTGCGCATGTCTGTTACGTCATGCATAGAATACCTTATGGCGGCATAAAACAAATGAAAGGGATTAGGGTTAGAATTTGACTGTGTACACAACAATAAAGGCTTGTAGATGTAAAACCATGACCAGAAAAAATTAAAGCCTGCTCTGAAGAAGATTGTACCACTCCATTTTAAACGCATGCAGCCATGTTTGTTTACAATGGAAGTCTGCTACTTCTTCTACGGCCGTTTCCGGTATATTTGATAGCTCGAACGTGTGACGGATGTAAACAGTTGTCATATTGTGATACATTTTTTAAGTGACCGTGTACACAGTCAAATTCTAATCCGAACTATGATCAGATTAAAGACATTTTGCACATGTAAACGTACCTATTCACTTTATTATTCTAATCTAATCTTGAATTGCTTTACAAGTATACCTTTTTAGATCTTTTAGCCTACTTCTTGTCAAGTGATTTCTTGACTAAAAGTCTGTCAGGGCTGGGTGTGGCATGTGGTTTTCAACTCTGCTTTGCCAAAAAATTTTGTTAATTACATTATAATAATAACTACAGGTTGATTACTTTTGCACACAAAGCCAGTTTAATTTGGACGCTTTTTTCCTTAAAGGGGGGGTATTATGCAAACTGGACTTTCTGAAGCTTAATATCCTGAGAACCTGTCTTTCCCTAATTAAAAACCTACCTGAAGTGTTGCTCTGACCCATTCACTCATGTTAGAGTAATCTTTGAGTCTCTGCTGGTAGTTCTCGGGCTTGCTGAAACGCCTGCTCCCACCTATCCCCGCGTTTTCCACCCATCTCCTCCTCCGACCTTTCGTACTCAGCCAAGAGCCTTGCCCCTGCAGAGCTCCCCTGCGCCTCCCCACCTTACAAAGCTCCGGCTGAGTCCCAGGTGCAGTAATTATAACACACCAGATGCAGCTGCGCGTCTTTTGTGGGATTTTTTTCCCTGACTCTGTGCATGCTGCGATGATGCACGGTATGTGACAAATTGAAGGGGGCGTGTCAGAAAGAGTAGGAGGGTCTTAGAGAGGCACGGGCGAAAACCAAGGCGTCCAATATGGAAGTACATTTCTTTAAAGGTGGATTTGGATATATGACGGACTTTTAAAAGACTTAAGGTGACAATTTAATTGGGATTGTGCTATAGAAGGGTAATATGTACATGGAAGAAGCATAATACCCCCGCTCTACAATACATTTTCAATCAAAATCATATTTTGTATTTAATCAGATTGTCAATTTTTGAACAAGGAGGTAAGAAGAAAAATCCCAGGGAGGGGGCAAATACGTTTTCCGTGGCACTGTGTGTTAAACGTGTGGATAAACTGCACATTTCCAAAGGCTGCCAGGCTTTTAGAAGTCACTATTTCCAAGCCTGGTAAAGCAATTAGACTAACAAAATAGGCTGAGTAGGACATAATATGTCCTCTGTCAACACTATGCTTTGTCTGTTTCTTCCACACTTCCAACCTTAAACTACCCTTCAAAATCTCCAAAATCTAATTTGTTTACGTATGGTTTCTGGAAGAACATTTTTATGATGGATTAAAAAAAGAACTGATATGTTAAAAAGATGTGGGGTGGGTGTTATGATACAAAGAAAAATAGTGGTGTAGTACAGCAGGATCGCTCCAAGAAGAGGAATACCCAGAATGAATTAACGCTCTGTGGAGGGCTGGTTAGAAATGACATACAGATCCATTAGTCCAGCCCATAAAATGAGAGGACAAATATTCCTTATTTGCCTTGCCCGTGCTTTAACCATCCATCAAAGTAAGTATCTACAGCTCACTTATGCCATCACAGGTTTAAAGAAGGAGTTAGAATATAGGTACTGGTAATCCCTAATTTGATTCTATATAGCAAAAGTTGTCTGAGGTGCTATTGTTGATGGTGTCTTATTGTGACCTTTCCTTAAAAAATAAGAACAATGAATTATGTTGCTGTATTCCAAATTCTTCGTTCTGAGGATTGGATCTCATGAGCACATGATGGAGGATTTCTGTAGCAGCCAAACTGATTGTGTTTTAACAGAGAATCTGTTTCTTGCCATTTATTGGGCTTCAGCTGGTAAAGGAAGGGCTGGAGGGGACAACTCACACCCCTGTCAACGCTAAAGCTGCCAGCACCATGAAAACATACAGACGAGAGTTCCGTCCTCCTGCAGACTTCCTCAATGCCGAGTTTAACATCTGTGTTGTTCAATGCCACACTGAGCAGCTCCTATTAAAACAGATATGGAACTTATTAAAGAGCATTGGGGCTGCTTAAAAAAGGCTGTATTATTTTCCATAGCAGGGGGGGAAAAAAGGACAAAATATTCCAAATTGATCACAGTTGTACTTTTTTACGGTTTCTTACAGTGAGAGAAACTGAGTCCAGAAAGCTTAGCTGAAGGTCTTTTTCAAGTTATTTGTTAGAGATGGAAAATGTGCAGGCAGGGGTGAGTTAGTGGAGCTTGAAGGCAACCGAGCAGCCTCTGTTTTTACGTACAGGAATAGAACAGAATAAGATACAGGTGAGCCAGAGTTCATCAACTCTTGTAACACTAATGAAAATATAAACATCTTTTCTTTAAAGAAAAAAAACTGTCTTATCAGTATCACATTTGAATCTCTGGTGCTGTTGGTTCTGCAGTTTATTTTTGCACAAGGTTACAAAGAAATCCAAGACGCACCAACCAGAGTTAGACATGGCACCAGCCCCCCTGCGACCCTTAAAGAATATATTTTAGTATTCAAGTGTGCAAACAATTTATGTATGTAAACTTAAACATCCAAAGTAAAATCATCCAAAATGGAACCTGCAGAAATAGAGATCCATAGGGTCACCCATATCTATTCTAAGAATCAAATACCAAAATATAATCAAATTGTCCTCAACATTAATGTTTTACTCACAGTGAAGGGTGGAAAAACCTACATGTTTCATCGTATTGTAATACTGGATCACATTTCCAGGTTCGTGGGATGGTGCATGTTTCGTGGTACGATGTAATTCGAATCTGAAGGAGTCAGCACTAAGTTGAGCCAGCAGAGGAAATGACAATGAAAAGAAAACCAGGTAGATTTATACAGATATAACCACAGGTATCTGGAAAAATGTGTGTGTGTATATATATATATATATATATATATATATATATATATATATATATATATATATATATATATATATATATATATATATATATATATATATATATATATATATATATATATATATATAATATTCATTTGTGTTCTGCTTATCTTTATATAATGTTAAATCACCATTAATTAGCATGAACTTTAGATAGAGCTTTGCTTCACGCAGCCCACACATCATCTGGAGGGCAATGGGGATGAGATGGATAACGGGTAATCAGACTTCATGACAGAGACTGAAGATGCACAGGAATGGAATGCAGGAGGGAGGAGGGGATGGAAAAAGGAGGGAGAAGGGGCTGTCAGGGATAACAGAGTGGTGGCATTTATCTGTCTATGGATCAAAATGAAAGAGGGAGGGACTGAGCGATGGACACTGGAAGGGAAGACATCGAATTTGATGGGTTAGAGGCAGGCACAAAGATCAGTGAGCTCTGAAAGCCAAAGAAAACTGTGCTGTCTCAAGAGCGAATAAATATGTGAATGTCCTATCAGTGCAATTGTTCTACCCGGGGATTCTTGTCATCATTGATTAAATCCACAGATTATACTATGGAATACTTCATTTGCTATGTTTAGTTTGGCCTGTGTTCATGAAGGTAGTGTTTTCTAAAGCAAATGAAATACATCTTCTGTTCCCCCAGCATCTAAACCTTGAGATATTTCTTCGCATAAAATATGAAACCGTTAAATGCAACTTGAACTGTCTTTCTCAGAATGTTTTAGAATGATTTCACAGGTGCTCTTCTTGCTGTTGTTCAGTTTTCAAAACATTCACCTAACACTAATGTAGGATAAATCAATGCAGTGTTGGCGCATGTGTGTGTGAAAATGTGTGTGTATATATATATATATATATATATATATATATATATATATATATATATATATATATATATATAAATAAAATATAATTTATTTTTTTTGCTGTACTTTCCTGGTTCTAGTCTGGACTCAAACTGTTATGTATATTTAGTAAATGTGTTGTTGTTTTTTGCTTGAATTGATTTTAACAGACATTAATGTGAGTTTCACATATGGAATTCAGTGTTGTTCATTGTAAGTTTAAAATACAGTAAAAGCAGATGTTTAATGTTTGGAGGCTAAAAGAGTACACTAATATGGTTTCTGGCATTCTAAAGCTAAAAAAATGAGTGTGCATACATGAGTAAAGTGACTTTGGAGCAGGAGATGATGATAGATTGGCGTGGTGTAACAGAGCAGAGACAGTCCATTGGAATGTGGACGAACAAATGAGAAAAGGAAAAGCGAGTGAGGGATGAAGTCTTTTAAGGTGTGTTTTCCCAGACCTCTCTGCGTGTCCCCTCCGTTCGACCCCGTTTTATGGTTCTTTTATAGCCTCTGCGTACTGTAGTCATCCAGATTCTTTTCTCCAGGGTTCTGCTCACCTCGTCAACCCTGGCTTCAGGCCCCAGGCTGGGTCGACTGGCCTGTAACACCTTACCCCTTCTGACCCCCCCCCCCCCACACACACAGACACGCACACGCTGACAGAACACCAACGACAACCTCCTGATCCTTGTCTAATTCAGTCCAGATCAAATATAAGTTCCTTCATTTTTCTCCCATTATTTCAAGCATGTATCTGCAGTATTCCTATCCACACTGCCATTCGTCAGGCTATATAGGCTATCAAATGGGAAATAGCTTACTTTGTGCATTAGAGTAAACAATTTATTCATGTGATCTCTTTACAGTTGAAAAAAGTTTATTTGTAACTTCTGTTGTGCAGTTGGATTTGCATACTTACCCAGTAGCTTGGCTTAAGATAACACAGATGTGGAGGCCAACAAGCAAATATTCCAATATCTGTAGTCAAGGAGAAATAGTTAACATATATACTAGAATATTTTAACTTTGCTTCTTTAAATGACCACTTTACTGCATCTTAGAGCAAAGTGTTGTATTATCTGTCCTACTACACTGTAATAAAACCTTTTTTTTTATATTAGTGGAAGTATTTCTCTATCATTATGTATTAGTTGGGACTTAAAATGAATGCCACTGTTTTGTTTTGCTCTGAATACACATAAATCTTCTGGACAAGGATAAAATGTTACGGTGTTTGTTTACATGACTGAAATAAATTGGATGGAGATTAGGTTACCTCGCTTTAAGCAGTTTATGCTCTCCTTATCTACCTTTAGACATTTACTGCTGGAATGATCTAGTCTTTGGCAATCCATATAGTTTCAAAATAAAGGTGTGTATAGATAAAAGATTGGACCATCCTCAACTCACTTTGTTACCTACTAATTGGCTTTCTTTAAAATCGGACCCAACGATTCTGATTTTGAACAATATTTTTTTTAATTATTATTTAAAGATCCGTAGAACATTGCAAGGGACAAGGGGACAGTGGTCAAGCAGTCATCCCGTGTACAGAAGCTACTTGCCCTTGATACAGCTGTCTGGGATTCAACCCCCCCCCCCCCCCCCCCCAGCCTGTTTGCTGTCTAGTTATTGTAAATAAATGCGGCTAGTGGGACAAAATATATTTTTTAAGTGTTGCAGGTTCTTTGAAAGTGGTATTAACGTTAAATTTAAAATGTTGGCATCACAAGAGTCTTTATTTATGGACCAAAGTATACAGTATGATGATAAACTTTATCAGATTATTTTTAACCCAAAAATGACGCATTGTTGGTTGACCAGTTTAAAGTCTGAAAATGGTAGAAGTTCTTGATTTTTGAAGATGTGATTTTCAGAACTAGACTTGTCGATCACCAAACACAAAAAATCAGTCTTTATTATGGTAATCTGTGTAAAACAGTGTTATTTATTATTTAAAACAAATGATGAATTGATTAGAGTTGATATTACATTTAGCACCTCATATTAGCATTTAGTGCTGCTAACAAGGATGGTGTTACTTAAACAATAGTCCCCTTGTGTATATTCTAGAGAATTTAAATCCCTATCTTAATTCTGAAAGTTAAAAAGTCACCTAACATTCCCAAATTCAGCATGTTTCCTGACAGAGGTGATCTTACTGTTGTCTGCTAAAAGTCTTTAATGAACTAAATGAACTGTAGACATATCATAGTAACAACATCTTTGTTCTTCCGTTGGCGTAATTTTAAAAACCTGCATTTTCCTGAAAAAAGCTAACTTTATGTCCTCGTCACTTGTTAACGGCATCCATACCATTGATCGGGAAAGAACTGCGCATTGGAATTTTTTGATCAGACAGTCACACTCTTGTTACTTTTTGACCATACAGTCACACGGGTGATCAACACAAAAAATAGCATTAGTTTCGGGTCAATTGCCTATTTTTTGGTTCACCTCCAGTTTTGTTTTCTCTCTGCTTTACAAAAAACAAATTCAAGTGAGGTAATGTCTTTAACTGTAATTTTTTTACTGATTTCTACATTTACATTGATTAAAAACATGTATTGTCATTGTATCCTCTATGGCCACTCTTTTTAGTTTTACTAATGAGAGAGTCCAACTCACAGGGAGGCGTTATGAGAAAGCAAGAAAAAAATGCAGCTAAGGTCTCAGAGTTAGGAATTGAACCACGAATGGCTGCATCAAGGGCCAAGAACATGTACCAAGTACAATACATTGGATCTACGCTTCTCCACTACCCGAAGCACTACCACAACTGAAGATTTAGCTCCGAGAGAAACAATTATGTTTGGAATTATGTTTTGAAAAATTATAGCTGCAAGTAAACTATGCTAACAAGGGGATGTCATCCTAACTCAATTCATATTAAATGAATGCATCCTGAGTTCATCTCTGTGAGCGTTGTAGCAGATTTCACCTCCACAAACAGAAATTTGGGGAACGAACCAATAAATAAATACAAGTCCGCAGGGAGACGACTCGAAGGGAACCAGTGATGGGGAGGTATAAAGGAGCCTCTTAGCTTCACAGTGTGTATAAAGGTGTGTTTACAGGACTGGATGT
Organism: Valencia hispanica; assembly: GCA_963556495.2. Lineage (NCBI taxonomy): Eukaryota > Metazoa > Chordata > Actinopteri > Cyprinodontiformes > Valenciidae > Valencia > Valencia hispanica. The sequence goes on along the minus strand of OY747705.1, from coordinate 48,165,324 downwards.
GCTTTACAGCATTTCTGAGTTATTGGAGACATTTAAAAACTAGTACAGGTGAAATGCTCACAAATGCAGACCACATTCATGTTTTCATACCTAGAATGAAACATTTCAGAGTTTAATAAAACATAAATGTCACCTAGATGGTGGATAATACAGATGGAATTAATACAAGACAATAGTAAGTACATAGATGTATGTTTTGAAATGATTAAATTACATTATTCTTCTTTTTAGTTGCAGTAAACTGTTTCATTCTCCTGCCTTAATCCTTGAGATTTTAACTGCTGGTGTCGGTGATTATCAACCTCAGTTGTGGGTTCCTAAGAGATTCTAATTGTATGATAGAAAATACCAAGGCTTCACTAGTATGTTTTTTTACTACATGACTGTTCATGTTTTTTGGGGTCTGGAAATGTTTCAAAACAGCTAAAACTGTTTCTCAAGAAAGCACAAAAAAAAGTGTAGGGATGTAAAATTGTGGGGACGGAGTGATTTTAGAGTTTTCAAACTTTAACTTTTTTTAAACCTTGAAACCGGTAAGTGGCTTATCAGGCCTGATTAACCTCTTATTTAACTTTTCATCCCAATCCAGAATAAAAATAAAAGCCTTCTTAATCACGAATGAAAGATATATTTGTTAAAAACAATGATTTTTTTTTTTTAAACCTTCACATTTTAATCCATTTCTACATCAGTTTCAAATATATACATATATTTAACTTCAATGAAAAGAAAAACATCTCCAGCTTTGCATTTCGTCATTCCAGTTGAAAAGGTTTTATCCCATCAGGTAAAGGGAGTGGACGTTAAAGAAAACCAGACCACCTGTTGGCTCAACCTCAGACATGTAGACCAACGAGAATGACTGTAGGTAGGCATAGAAACGCCTGCATAAATATGGATGTCATTGTGATTCTGGCATCCCCAAAAGAAGCAGTTCTCAGAAAAAGTTTTAATTTTCACTACCATACTATTTATTAGAATTATCTCATTAACGTTTACATTTCTGACCTGGTTTATTTCCTCAAATAAAGTCTTTTAAAATAATAAAGCAGGCTTTTGATAATGGTTAGGGACTTGTTAGATCTACAGTATTAAAATTGAGACTCGGGGAAACCGTTAGCTGTGATTACATTAGAGAATGCATGCAAATACTTTTTAGTAAAAGGTTCGTTGAGACATTATGACCTTCTTGTCACAAACACAGGAGTCTAAAATAAATTATGAACTTTTCATTCAGGTATCATAATGTAGTTAAGAGAGACACAAGTTCCATAAATGTTGATAGTTTAGACATTCATCCTGTCTTTCTTTAACCTTCATGTTAGAGCAACAAAAATGTGTGGAGTATAAGAGTCTTTCTGTCCTACTTCCATAAAATATTTTGGAGATATGCTGATAAACTTTAAGTTTACTCTTGGCTACAGATGGAAATGGCCTGCATTTGTATGGCACTTTTTCAGTCAGAGGGCCACAAAGCATTTTACACTACATTCAGTCATTCACCAGTTTATGCACATATTCACACGCTGATGGTGGTGAGCTACATTGTAGCCACAGCTGCCCTGGGCTACACTGACAGAAGTGAGGCTGCCATACACAAACGCCACTAGGCCGTCTGACCACCACCAGCAGCCAAGACGGGTGAAGTGTCTCGGAACCAGAGGTGGGTCGTACCTAGTTACATTTACTCAGTTACATTTACTTTGGTAACCTTATGGGAAAAAATGCACTTTTAGGAGTAGTTTTACTAGACTATACCTTTTATTTTTACTTGGGTATTATTATTATTATTATTATTATTATTATTATTATTATTATTATTATTATTATTATTATTATTATTATTATGAAGTATCACTACTTTTACTTGAATGAAATTTGTGGATCCTCAACCCACTGTGAGTAACTTTACTGAATGAAGAACAAACATGTTTTAACCAAAAATGGACCAGACACAAATCGTTTGTTGAAGTGAGACCTCAGGATTGTACACAAGCTTTGTTGTTCTGTTATTTTCTGTCTGCTGCTCCTGCTGTGCCATTTGGTGAACAAGGAGATACAGAAAACACTATGTGTTGTCACTGAAAGAACTTTACGCTGTTATAACATAGCCTATATATACATATTACCTACTGTACGTATTAGTTTCACGGGTTTCATTTATATTGACAAAATGTGAATTGAACGTTTTTTTTATTTGCCTGAATTTATTATGTGATTATTTATTTGCATGATTGCCAGAATATGCACGTAAAGTTATACATTTCTCTATTTGATTACATCATCAGTTAATCAGTACTTAAGTAGCCTTTTTAGGAAATACTTTTTTACTCGAGTCATTTCTTGTATGACTTTTACTTTTATTTGAGTAAAAATATATTGAAGTAGTGCTACTTTTACTTGAGTACAGTTTTTGGGTACTTTACCCACCTCTGCTAAGGACACAATGACCTAGACGAACAGAGCGACTGTTCGACCGGCAAACGGGACAAACTCCTACCACCTGAGCCATGGCATTGCTCCTCTCATTATTATAAATATGTGTCCGTTATACTTGTGTTTGAGGAATACAGTTGCTTCACTCGCTATTTAAGGCAATACAATTTTTCAAATTGATTATATTTGGTTTGTTTTCTGAAGAACTTGTTTTGTCTGTTAAAATAGATCTAATAACTTGTGAAATTGAGTGAAACAGGCATACAATAACGTCATTGTGCAGATTTCTAGGATCTTGATGCAGATAAATCTTTAGACATCACAGTCTGTATCCAAATGTGGTATGACATGAGCCCTGAGTCTAATTTTTAAAGGATGAATTATGATTAGGTCTGATGTTATTAGGGAGAAATTAAGAAAATATGCCCCCATTGCTTCCTAAATGGTCTTAATTCATGAAATTGATCTTAGACCTATTTGAGTTATGGACAGTTCAGGAGTTCAGTCTCAAACTGGCTAGTCTTCAAAAGACTGACAACAACAAAGAAAGTTTGATTGAGGGGATTGATATCTGAGAGAATAGCACATTATTCTACAGACGATGCAGAAACATTTAAGTTTTCAACACTCATCTTCAGTTGGCCACCTATAAATATGCCAACATCACAGACAGCAACACATGGTGTTAGCTAAATTATAGAAATGTCAGGAAATAATTTAAAGCTGTTTGCATTGCTGTCATCATTTGTCTCAAATCTATGCACCATTCGATGTAAAATGTTGAGCAGATCAATGTGTTTGTATTTCAGAACAGACTTTGCCTGTAGATTGGTTTTTAGCAGAGACGACACATCAGGGGAAGCATATCTGCTCCATGTGGACTTTTGTTTGACAATGTTCAATAAATATATTTATTTTCTTGGTATTTTAGACAATTGTTTATTTACAAGTCAAGTTTGTTATCTTTACATGGGATACATAAGTTGCCAACAATAAAGTATTAATTAGCCTAATAGGAGTTGTATCAAAGGTCTTACTAGCATTCATCTCTGGTGTAGGAACAGAAAAAAAAACCACATCCTTGGGAACAACCACCTGCAGCATCCCTCAGTGCTTCAGTTGAGCCAAGGCCAATGAAGACAAACGGTTTTCCTATTCTGAAATGACCCTCAGTTGTCACTGAATGGATGGGCTGCCTCAGGGCCCAAACAGCTGATACTGAGAAGCAGGAAGTCTGTCTTGTTTACCTCACAATAAAAAAGAGAGAAGCAGGAAGTCTTAGTCTTTATCTGCCTGATCCCAGGTCATCTTCTCCGGTTCTATCCCTCCAGCCAAGTGGCTCAACCCCCCACTTGGGCCGCTGAAGGGCAGAGATGGAGAGATGTGGGGAAACAGAGAGGTCAACAGTCAGACAAATTATGCTGTACAGAAAGGGAAAAATGTGTGTGACTAAAGTCATTGCTGTTGCATTTTTTTCTGCTGTTGGTTTCATGATAACATCAATAAATATGTAAGTATATTATTATTTTTATTATTATTATTATTGAACGCAAGTATGGCACACTGTATAGAGTCACTATTGCACAACATAATGCAACTGGAATGTTGAGACATTTTTGTGTCAGTGGGGTTTTGCTTGTATGCCGTGATAGATTTATAGCAAGACAGACTGTGGTAAATTTAAATGCTTTTTATCATGGCTATTCTCAATAAGGCTCATACTGCAAAATACTGTGACTGAAGTTTCGATTCAATATTCCATGGAGTTTCAAATTAGGCTCTGACAGTGTTGAACCTGAGACTCTAAAGGAGCGGTGTTACCTTCAGCCTACTGTAAAGCAGCACACAAGATATTTAACTTGCAAAATTAGTGAGTGACCCAGAGGAGTTAGGTTGTGGGAACCACAATTTTTTGTGGGTCAATAGAAGGCTTAGCATCTTATCCCTTAAGGCATTTTGTAGGGAGACTGGAACACCTGGGATGCCTTCCACAGCCAACCATTCCTTGTATACTCAAAGCAAGTAATATGGTCTCTCTCTTGCTTTGAAGTCGAGCTTGTTCCAAAAGCAGGTTGACGTCTGCTAAAGCCGCGTTTCGTCAATGATCCTGTTTTTGATGCTCGTTAATAGGATCTCAAGGCATTATAAGGATGTCTTTTTGCAGGTCAGCTCCTGTCTTCAAGTCATGGCCTTTGGCATGCACTTGAGTCTAAGGTGTCTAGGATGAGAGCCAGTTCTGCTAAGTCCACGCTTCACAGTTGGACCCCCCCCCCCACCACCACCACCACCGCCACGAGGATCAGTTCCGGTTTTCAGCAGAGGAGTTCAAGTATCTTGGTGTCTTTTTCATAAACGATGGTAGGATGCAGTATAAGATGTGCAGACAGGTTGGAGCCTCCTCTGCTGTTATTGGGGGAGCATTGCTGAGGGCATTTTGTGTTAAAGATCTGAGTTAAGGCATTATAGATTTGTTGATCTTTTTGTTTTCTGACCATCACTTATGGCCGTATTGACCATAACCAAAAGAACGTGATACAAGGAGATGAAATTAACCTCTGTAGGGTAGTTGGACTCCGCTTTAGAGATAAAGATTGATTAGTTTTATGATCTAGCTGGAGCTTTGTAGAATTGTTGTTCCTCCTTATTGAAAAAAGTCATTTGAGGCATTTCAAGCATCTGATCAGGAAAAACCAGGTGTTTCCTGGTTGGCTTCCTTTGGGGTTTTTTGGGCACATGCCAAGCGACAGGAGACCCTGGGACAGACCTAGAACCTGCTGGAGAGACTATATATCCCTTCTGGCTTGAGAATGCCTCAAGATGCTCTACTGAACTGGAAAGGAATGTCGCTGAAGAGATGTCAGATGTCTGAGACAATATACTCTTTAGCTTTATAAATTCAAATTAAAGCAGATCAAACTGAAAAGGTAATGGTTGTTTATTTTTAAACTGAGATATCAGAGCAAAACTTGATGCAATTAAGAGGCCTTTTCCTCTACAAGTGAAAAACCAAAGCCATTAAGTTTCTCTAGATGAACAGAATTCAGTCCAATATGACTTTTGATTTGCAACAGTCTCCTACCAGTAGTTTGGTAAACACCCTTTGCCTCATATTTAATTGACTTCCTGAATGAAGTAACCCATTAAAAAATTAACTGATCTCAGATAATAAGAAGACAACAGAAATATTTTTTTAATCCAAATTAAAGCGAAATCTTAAGAAAATGTATAAAAGAAAAAAGATGTATATTATTCTAGCATCTTCTGTGTTGTTTTGGTTGTTTTATTTATTCAGACTGCCAGAGCTCCATTCTTTATGACCCACCTTTACTCCAAAAAATTGTCAATGAGCATAACAGACAGGGGATCGGAATAAACCTTTTGCGTTATTGTTACAACCACACCCAGTGCACTAAATCAACATATACAACTTTGTGAATGAACCCCAATTGTGTTTTTTTATTTCATCACAATCTGTGACCAAACACATGTTCCATAGCAACAAATGAGTTAACTGTCTTTAATCTTTACTTGCATCACTTAATCAGCTTACAGTCACTGGTGATTTAAAGTGTTTGTGCAGCTGCACATCTTGAAGGTGACCTAGAAATTTTACAGTGCAGCATGAGTGCAAATGAGTTTTGCAGTGCGATGGAATGAAGGCAGGATGCTGAAGGTGAATAAAACTAATTTACTCTCAGAGGGGGGTGGATGGCTTTTCAGATCATGCATGTGTTTTCACAAACGCGCACACACGCGCACGCACTCACACTTTATTGACACACAGTAGACGCACTGTGTTAACTGAAAGTTAGTGAAACCATGTGGAACCGCATACGCTAGTGCACACGTAACCTCCACCTACATCCCTCGCTTTCTCCATCCTTCTTTGTCTGTCACCACCAGAGGATTACACAGTGGGATACCTTACACCACTGTTCCAAAAAATAATAATAAAACCACTCTGGAAAAGGTCTGCTTGAAGCAAAAAAAAAAAAAGCCACCATTTATTTCCACCAGTCTTTCTGCTACTTTGTTACTTCAATAATCCTTTTTCCATCTTCTTTTGGCTGGTCCACAATTTGTCCACTGCTTTTAATATTACGCTGGGAAACTCTGCCATTTTGTTTTGTGGATGTCTCGTTAGTTACATAATCTGGGAGAGTTGAAGATTAAATTATATATGAATCTAAACATGAGTAAACTGTGGTCAAAACTGAATAAACAAAATCAGAATAGGCCAAATTGCAATGAACCCTCATGAAAGATCTATTATTGTTGGGTCTGAACTTCTGTAAAGAGGTTTGTTTCAATTAGGCATTGGCCATTCCATAACCCTTCCAATAACCCTTCACAGCTTACAAATGTTAGCATATCTGTTGATTTACAAAAGCAACCTACTTCATTCTACCTACATGGTTAGACAACATCAATTAAGTAGCCACTAGCAAACTAGGATGTAAGGTTTTGTGCATAGCAAAAAAACATTTTTCTAGTTGGATTTCAGCCTCCCCCATCACATGCCAAAGTGTCCTTGGGCAAAACATTGAACTCCAAATGCATTTAAAAAAATCATTATGCATCTTCAAAGGCGCTGTTTGGTTCTCTGATCTTTTAATTGACACTGGCTTTCAGTTTTATCTAAATACTTGAAGTTAAATTAGGATTTTACCATTGCTCCTTAACTCTGATAGTAATTAAGAATGATTTTAAATCATTCTCTGCATTTGAAATGGCTTACGGGGTAACTGTGGATCAATGGGAAATAGCAATATCTGCAAACTGAGACGTCCATTTTGAGTTCCTTCCACATGTCAACATGTCTTTCTTATGCTACACCTTACAGTCTGCAAATCATTTAAAGGATTTGTTTGTGTTTATGTGTATGGATGTGTGGCTGCAACTGTAATGTGAAAACGTTTTGAGTGGTCAGTTGGAATTCTTTGCACAAGACTTCACAATCTTGGCAAGACATTTCTCGTCAAAGTAACCCTCCCTCTCATTAATTGCATTGCATTAATAATTGCTTATGATGCCAACATTTCTGGTACCGGGTAGGGAACAAAAAGTGACAGTGACAGATCAGATACAAACTATTTGAAAGAACTGGAAGAACTGCTTCAATATGCTAACAAAGCTAAAGTTGTCTTATAAATCACAACTGCTTTTAAGAGCCTTATTAATGGGCTTTTTACAGTTTTATAAGGAATCTGTTGTGCTTTTGATCATCCTTTGTTTGAACTCTAAAAAGCTTATAAAGGCCAAATCAGAGGTGGAAAATTCCTAAAACAACTGGGATTATTTAAACCACAGTTTGAGATGTAATAAACCTCCATTTTATTTGTGAAACAAACAATAAGCTAATCCTTATGCCTTTAAATTTATGGCCATCTTCGATTTTGAAAAGCATGAAGATTGAAACATCTAGACTCGTCAAAATGAGACTGAATTATTTTAAACTGATCTGACCAGAATCTGCAAAACACAGTTTGTGATTTTTGAAAGCAAACAAAAAAAGATGCTTAGTTACTTAAACAAACAAAAATCTTTTCTCATTCTAATGAGCCCGCAATTCTGCATCTTCTCATCAGCTAAATGTATTGTCATAGCACCTTTGGTAGAAACATAATGTACATGTGCAGAGATTCTACCATTCACTGGGTTTAATCTGAGTCACTGTCAAAGCATTCAACTGCGTTTTAGAAGTTAATTTTGTTCCTGCATCAAAATCAAAAGAACTATAACTGCATATTATAAAAAAGGTGTTATTTATCATTTGCTCAGTGAAATAAAAACAGAACATCTTTTTAAATAAAATCAGTTAGCTCATGTTGTACATCTATCTATCTATACATCTATTATACATCTTTATTTTAATATCATCATACCGACGGGATTTTTGCTTGCAGTGGTCATACCTTCAAAGTATCATATCAGCTTATGCAAAGTTGAAACCCTGAGGAAAGGAAGTGAACTTCGGTAATTACTAAATTGATTTAAAGTAATTGTATCACTATTGTCAGCATACAGGTATACAATGCATTTAATTGAGTTTACAAGTAATATTGAAGGTTATCTTCTAACTAAAATAAGAACATGTTCCTTAAAATGTCATGCTTAAGAAATTGGTATGCTTTTAATAACACATTAATACTAAGGGAGGAGGAAAAGGAGTAAATTCATTACAGATTTTCTGAAATGTAAAATAGACATGAAGTTATTACCTGTACTTGAAAGTAATACAAGTACTGAAGACATCAACATATCCGCGTCGATCGTGTTCTTTCAAGCCTGGAGTAAAGTTGTTCTCTCTGACTACACATGTCCTTAAGATCTCCAGCATCTGATATTTCAAACTCCATGTAAGATTTCTTTGGCAAGTGTTCTTCGCTCAAGGCGCCACAACACCTTCAGTTTCTCTCGTGTTTGCTTATGAGCACTGTGACATTGTCTTCACCTCTTGTTTAAAAACCTCAGAGGGAAATTTGTACACCGCCTGTGTAATCTGTCTTAAAGCAGTAAATCAAAGGTATGTGTGGTGAGAAATCAAGTCTGACCCTGAGGTGACATCTTGGAGGCGTAGGAGACAAGTCCCGGCGTATATGGACCCTCTTGGTTTCCCTCGGTTATAAACGCAGACAATATGCGTTACACATCTTCCTCAACTTCCTCTTAGATTTCAGATTTGTCTTTCAAAATTGTCACATTTTTTATTACACTTAAGCAGGCAGCTGCCCTTATCAGAAACGCATTGTCTAGACATCTCCATTACTTCTTCACATACTCACTCACTCACTCACTCACATACTCACTCACTCACTCACATAGAAACAGGAATGCCAGGAATGTTGCTTCCATGCAGGCCAGAAAAGGAAAAGCTCTGTGTATGTGATTGAAGCTGTCCTGCTGCTCTGGACTGTGATATGATGAGAAGATAACACCACTTTGAGATGAAAGCATTGAAATGTCTTTATCTCTTCTGCTTGTTATCATCCTACAAGTCTTTGTTCCTGTCCTCCACTCCAGTGTGCTGAAAAGTATTTTGTCAAGACTTTTCAAGGTGACATTAGTATATTTTTCTTTATTAGTGTGTCTGCACTGTGTTGCCGTCATCTTGCCTCATTTGTTATTATTACTTACCCTGTTAGTCATTATACCATTTGAGTTTTATTCTGTTTTATAGCAAATTAATTATTTTCAGCCCTTACCCTGAAGTGGCCAAAGCAAAAGCTCAAGTAAAAATGTTCTCTTCATTGAAGTGAACAGTTCACCTAAAGTTCCATGGTATGACCCAGACTAAAACATCCTGACACGAGTGTGACCATTCGTGTGCTGTGGGCTTATATGGAAACTTATCCACATGTCAGTAAGATATTTTACTTGATACTCCGGCTAAAAAACAGCTACTCATAAACTCCCAGAAATCTTACAACTAGAGATGGCCTGGTCAGGTTTTCCCCTGATAAGGCATGGGTCAGTTCAAGTTTTTCATGCAGTGATGACCTAGAGTAAAAATATTAGTTTGCGAGTATCACTGATTTATGTAATAGTTTAATTTTAAAGATATAGAACGATCTAATTGTTTTAATTTGAAAAAGTTTATCTGCCAACTTAAAGATTGAGAACTGTAGAAACCTGATAATATATTTAAGCAGTTTGTCGTTATCGTTTGTTTTAAAGCTGTGTAGCAGCATTCTTTCAGCCAGCTGATTGGAAGGGCACAGCAACAGTTTGGTTAGAAGTATTACTCCCAACTGAGTGATCTGGATTTCATAAAAAAGGTTCTTAAATAAAAAAAAATGTTGCAGTTTTGAAACATTTACGTGCTGCAGCCTCTCCTAGTCTTCTATTCCTTTTCTTTTGTTCCAACCAGAGTTTCTGATGAACAGCCATAAAATGCTGCTCCAGCATGACCACTATAATGTTCTGACAACGTTTCAGATAAAACAAAATTGTTTTATCTTTTCAAAATGTGTCTCTAACCTCTCACAAACAAACACAGTTTTTACAAACTCTTAGCTCGCATGAGTCCGATTATCGCTACTTTTTTTTGCATGACTTGTTGATAATTTAGCTTATAAAATTTCCCTGGAGTTTCAGGTCATTGCATACACAAAAAACGTAAGATTTTGTGGGTTAGAAACTTTGGGATTTGGGACAAAATAAAATGTGATGAGAGGTGTTTAAGATGTATGTTTCTCCCTCCCTCCTGTTTACACAAACTGTGACACAGTTGCACAAGAAAATAGGTTGTGTTTAAAATTGGCTGCATGAACAGCGCTTAGCTCGCTCAGTGGTTTGGCTGGCATTGATATTCAAAGTGAGAAGGTTTCTGCTTACAAGCAAAGATTTCCCTTTAGAGAAAAACTCGTTATTTACCCATATCTTTTCTCCTTTTTGTGAATCGTAATCCTCATCTGTCTATCTTGTCTTAATGTCGTTTGATTACATTCATCGTTGCTAGCTCTTCATCCAGCTTTTGGCAGGATGGTCCCTTCCTTTCCCTCAGCCCCTAACAGCTTGGCCCCTGAGAGATCCGGGGATGATCAGCATTTAATTAATTGAACATAATTTCTGCTTTCAGATCCTCTCTGGGGCTTGTTTTTCTGCCTCCTTGCAACCAGATGCTCTTTGACCGTATCCAGCTGCAGAGAAAAGACCTAATTTCCTCAGTAGCTTTGTCCGGCCAAATAATGATGTTAGTGGCCCATGACTGAACCCTGGACTTGCTTTATTTATGTCTAGTTTGTCTGTGTTTGATTAGAAAGTTGCAGGTTCAGGTCATGACCAAAGGGTCTGGGAGTATTTTGGAATCAGAAGCTCCACCTTGTGTGAGAATCTATTAGGGGTTCTTACAGTGTGAAATAAACTTCTATATTTAATGTATTTTTATGCGTTATTAGCAATACAAATGGTTAATAATGACTGTTTAATCAGTTTTGTAAGAACGTTTTTAATGAATATTTATATCATCTGATTTTTTTCTTTAAAAAGCAAAAATCAACTCAAGCTAAAATATGACATATATTGCTCAGTGAGGGTTCATTCATGTTAGTTACACCATTTCTTGCTTTTTTTTATTTTGATACCAAGATTAAAGGAAAATGTGTACATTTATACTATAAATCGTAGTAGTTTGAAGTGAATATTTCCCAGAAAAATATACCTTTCTGCTTTTTATTGAGTACCCCAAGAATAAAGATTGGCTGGTTGATTATTTGGGCTACCTTCTCTGGTAGCTAGCCTACGGCCAGTTGTTTCCCATGTTGCCTGTAGCTCACTAACTCTGGTTTTAATAGTGTGTATAGAAGTGAAGTAAGAACTCCTTCAGGTTCCAAACCGTCTATTTTTTTGGGACAGAAAATCTTTCCAAACTGCTGAATTTGCCTTTTTTATTTGCAAGTGCAAAGTAAAACACCTGCAGCAGGAAGCCACTGTTGGGAGAGAGACAAGACTGTCACTTTGTTTGATAAAGCCAGAAAAAAAATTTGACACCATTTCCAGTGTCTCATTGAAAGGATTTAAAACCATAGAAACCATATCCCAGAAACTCTTGGTAGTTTTGAAATCATAACTTTTTTTATGTATACCTTGGTTCTAGTAAGCATCCCATGCTTTCCGTGAAGTTTTGATTCTCAGTATTTGTATGACAGAACTTTTAATTTGTGTAGTTGGGTAATAAATTGTTAATAAATACCTGAACATCCAAAAACAGCAACCGTATAACTTTGAATACTGTCCTCTAAGACTCTGCTTCAAATGAATTTCCAACATTGGAAGAATAAGTTAAAATTGTTATGAACTATAATAAAAGTTTTTTTTTCTTGGCTAAAAACAAACCTGGCAGTCAATCTTGTTTCGTAACCATCCATCTCTTGATCTACTCTTCTACTTCGTAACTGAAGTCAGGTCATAGAGGTAACAGTTCCAGAAGGAAAACCCAGACATCTCTTTCCTTTAATGAAAAAAAAAAACTGAATAAACTGTATGTGTGAACACAGCTGTTCTGTGAAGGCTTGGAGTTTGTTAGAGAACATCAGTGAAAAAAACATGGCATCATAGGGATCAAGGATCACAGCAGGCAGTTTTGAAGCAAAATTAGTTTATAAATCAAATTTTCCCAGCTTTGAACAGTTCACCAAGGTCTTGAGATTATTAAGTGAATTTAACTGGACTTCTCGTTATATTGAAGGGGTTTCACCTCAAATCCAAAAGGCTTCTTCAGTTCTGAAACTTTGAAGTATCAAGCTTAAAATATATAATCAGGAACATTCACATTAATAGGGTAATAGTGACCACTAACAAAGTCATTGTTATCCACTAATGAGGCTTTCAAGGTATTGAAATTTCTGTTGTCTAGTGTAGGAGTTTTCTTTCTCTCTGTAAAAATATCAGAATGGAAGAAAGGGGGGAAAAACAAGTGGCCTAAAATTACTCAAAAGCACACTTTGAGATGCGCCTTTGAGTAGTTTTTGGGCCGCCTCCTTTGTTTCCCTGGGATCTTTTTTACTAAAACCAAGAAGCATCATATGTTACAAGTCCATATATTTGAAGCATCATAACTGCCCCTAAATGACACAAGGATCCTGCAATGCAACCAGGTTCCTTGCTTTTACATTAAAATTTGTGGTTGTAAGATAAAAAGATGTCAAACTTCCATTCTGCTTTCAGCTAAAAATCAGTCAGGTGAATCTCTGTTTTTGCCTCCAAAATCAGTTTGTATTAATTTTATTTAGAAATGACCTAACGGCAATCATTATATTGACATTGTATTTGTATCGTGTTTTTAAGAGCATGCTCAAGACTCACCTTTTTAGCCAAGCTTTTAATTGATTTATTATTTATTAATATCTGCTTAATTGCTCTGCATGTTTTACTTGATTAAATGTTATCAATGCTTTACACTAAATCATTTAAAATTTTATCAGTGTTCTACTATTTTATCTGATATTTATCTAGTCTTTATTTTAATATTTTAACCTGTTATTTTAATCTTCATTCCTGTGTTTCCATGGGAGCCCTCTGCCTCGGGAGCGGTGGTTCGGCTGTGGTTGCCTGGGTGCTCTCCAGGTAGTGCTTAGGTGGAGTTGGGGGTCTCACCCTTCCCTCCGCTGGACGCCCTGGGCTGGTGCCTTGGCTGTTGCTGTCGGTCTGCTGCTGCTGATGCACATGGCTCCCCTGATGGCGTTTCCTTACCTGGCTCATCTGTACTCGGCCCATTGTCCTTGTTTACTGTTGCTTTGAAGTGTGCGTGCATGGGAGATGGGTTGGGAGGAGGGAGGATATAACTGTGATCATGTTTTTATTCTGGGGGGGTTTATGTAGGGTCATTTTAATCTGTTAAGCACTTTGAGATTCTATTTTGTATGAAATGCCCTTTATATATAAAGTTTAATTTCATATTTAGAGGCACATTGTATCCACCTTAAGTTATTTCAGTTATTGCCTCCATATACCAGATTCATGATTGTTTTACCTGAACAACAGCATTCTTGCTTCTGTTTGCTTCCTTCCAAGCATTATTCATTTTGGCTTCAGTGATACTTTGAGGAAATGGGAAGCAATGATGTGAGGGGAAGGTACTCTGTGGCTTTGGGAACTAAAGCAAACATGAATCAATCGTGTTTGGTTTCAGCTCTTGACCCATGTTGCACAATGACCTCCTTCGGCCTTTTCTGCTGTTTAAGTCAAAGTGTGTAAAACTGTAGCACTCTGAAATTCACACACTGAAACTTCCCTACTCTCTTAGCTTTAAGTTAAGTATTTGACACATGTGAAATGAATGTCATGCCACAAAGGATGAAAATAAGCAAACATTCTAGTAAAAGGAGATGGAACGTTCTGGTTTTATCCCACAAGGAAAAAAGTGTTTGTTAGATCAAAGCAATGTCTCTTCTCATTTTGCTGAAAAAGTACAGGAGTGGATCACAAGACCTAATGGATGTATATCTGTTGTCAGATCTTGGCAGAAAAGGATGTGGATGAGCACAACAACTCCACAGCAGACATGGTATACTGTAAATAAATTTGTTTGCATGTACATGAAGTGACTCTAAATCTGGGACTAATTTAACAGAACTGTAACAGCAGAAGCTATTCTGATGATAAGGTACTCAGCATGGCAAAAGAATTCCACCAACCACAAAACTGCAACATATTCACACATAAACACAAATGTATACAAGCTTGAGAAGCAATGCTTTCTAAGACGGTCTTTTGTTGTTGTTGTTTTTTTAATACAAGGTGAGTTGGAAATAAATATTTTTTTAGAGAAGTATACTGCTAAAACATTTCAATTAACATACTGACCTTATATCAGCAATAAAACACCCATCACAGTAGCTGCAGAGTGCAGACCATGTACAGGTTCCGTCATGGATGCAGTTGATTTGTTTACCTGCGTAGGACTGAGCAAAACATGATTTGCTCTTACATCATCCCCTTAGGTAGTTTGAATTGAAGGCAAACCAATTTCAGTGCAGTTGCAGTAATCGCCCCTTACATACAAACAAACCACTCATTAACTGCTTCCTTTCTTTCTTCAAAATAAGAGTGTGAAACATCAAAACATGGACACTTAAACATCAACTAGAGAGTACTTCACAAGAAGATTTCACTTTACCAATTTTTTTCTTCTTCATCTTCTCACACTCCTAATAAAAATACACCTTTTCTGTTATGTTATCAGTTGCAACTGTCCTAAATGGAAACTGGTCAACTCTACAGTTCGGATTTCTATTATTCACGTTACATACAGTATGAATTACACAAAACTTAAAAGTTTTCATGTGCATTACAAAAATAATTGCACTAATAAGAGACCCTAGAGTCAGAATTACTGCGACTCTCTTACAGACGAAGACACACTGAAAGTGTTAATACATGCATGCAAGTGCCATGCAGCTGTTCAGAAATCCACACATTCTGCACAGGTCACGGTGCCGGTGTCAAGCTGACATGATCCATACCATAACCTCAATTTACACCTTAGATTTACACCTTACACCCTATTCCTAAATTGCATCCCAGCAATGTTTCAATTCTACAATTCTGGTCACAGTAACAACATAATGCTCTTTTAATAAAAAATTCAAAACTAAACTATTTGTAAATCTGAACATCAACTGATACAGCCTTCATGATTAAAAAAAAAAAAACGTTTGTTTAGCAGCAACCCCCCCCCCCCCCCCCCCCAATAAAAGAAGGAAAAAGGAGGAAACTTTAGGAATAATGGCCCCCTCACAAGTTTGACCCTTCCATTTTTGTCCATGCCCATCTGTCTGGGGCTGACCTATTGCTAGTGACCTTTCAACTGGCGGGATGCATGGATGCAGTTGGCTGTTTTATTAGAAGGTATCAATGTCACAATCTCAAGCAAACAGCTTTGCAAGCAGCTATCAAATGTCCAAATCCATGAGGACGTTGGACTTTGGTGTGTGCTTCCTTTCTTATTCTCCTTCAGCTTGCCTTTATTATAAGAATCTATTACCACACTACTCTCAATGGGCCCTTTGTTCTGTGTGTGTGAGAGAGTATGCTTTAGAGAGTTTCACAGAATGGATCCATGTCATTTACATCGCACTATGTCTGTGACTCTGGAAATAACCCAGAAATGCTTAATAGCATGTCATCTAACAGTGGTTATCTCACTGTGATTCGGTATGAGCTACTAGATATTTTTTCCGTACACTTTCTCATAAAGCAGTTAACTTAGTTAGCTTTGGATGTTTACAGCAAAGTTGGGATGCTCAGTAAAATGTATCTGTTGTCAGTTATTGATCTTTAGCTAATATGCATGCTTCCATTTATCTACCTCTAAAGAACTGACTTCTTGAGGTTCAAAATGTCTTTTGCCAAACTTACTGCACCACATGTCTATATCAGATTTAGAGTAGGTATAATATTGAATTGAATAATTACTACCAATAGCTCAATATATATTTACATGTTTACATAATGATTACTGTATGTAAAGATCTAAAAAATAATCCTGTTTGACATAAATTCCCGGAAGTCAGAAGTTTCCAATTCCGAATTTGAAATCTCAAGTGGAACACCCCCTGAAACCGGAATGCCAACTTGGAAAGTTTGCAATTGCCAGTCAAACTCAAATCCAATATGGCTGCTCTTTGTTTAGGACAGAAAAGCTAGAGTAATAGACTCTTTATTTCCACTTCAGACAGTTTGAATCTCAGTAATTAAACTGCAGACTCATACTATTGTGCAGTCGCTGCTCGTGAATACGTTACAATGTTTCAGTGCTTGAATTAAATACAAATATTTATTTTTTGCCTTCAGTGGCTAATAGCACTTAGCCTCTTCTGAGCACCATGAGCAAATCTGAATGTTTTTCTAGCTTGGACTATGGTTTCGGTTTGGTGTGACGTTACGCTCACATTTGAGATCCGACTTGAGAGGTAAATGGAACTCAGCATTTGTGTTAATGCGTTACTGGCCTAATGTTTGGAGTAAAGCTTTTAAGCAGGTAGTACTGGAAGAAACCCTTTGTTGCAATCTTTTACCTCTGCTTTCACCATGTAAATTGTAGTCAGGCTGATTTTTAACCATAGATTTTAAAACTAATATTTTTGGTGGTAGTTTGTGATAGACACATATGAACTTCTGCTTAAGCAACACCAGGTCTGCAGGAAGTCTTAAGATATAAAATGCTTGAATCTTCTAGAGTTTGATGTCTTGATTAAGAATAGGTTTAGTCCTTGAGGATCAGTCTCCTGTATAGTTTAAGTTGTATCTTTGAACCATTACACCATATTTAAATATAAAGGGCTATTATAAGGCATCTGGAGATCTTGACGGAATTCTGGGGAAATCAAAAGAGTGGTTGCTAGATAAAACTGTCAATTTATTATTCGCACCAATCTATTAACTGAATAACTCATTCCAACAAGGCATAAAAATCCAATAGCATACATTTGCATAACTTCCTCAAGATTGAGGTGAGGTATCAGTTAAAAATATACTGATAGGAAAAGCAAAATAACGTAATAAATCACACTAAATAGGAGAATCCGATTTTCAAGAAGGACTGCACACATTCGCAGATGACTCTGTTGTTTCAGTAAAAGTATGTTTATTTTGGGCTTCTCGCCTTTATGTTGGAGAGCTTTTTGTTTGTTTTCGGAGATCAGGAGGTTCTTTGATATGTAGCAGAAGTTGGACACCTTGTTGTGAATTGAGAATGATGAAATAAAGATTGCGGTGTGCTTTAAGATGGAAGGTGGGAAGCTGAGTTGCTACCCAGGACTAGACCTTTCTGCTTTCATTTCTGACAGTGATGATATCAAGCTGTATGTACTAGGTAGCTGGCAGCTAACATCCTTCTGTAGAAGTAGGATAACTTTTAAAAAAGGATAAATATTTTTAGCTTGTTTAAAAAATCTTCAGCAATTTAAGAAAACTTGCAAAAATTGCTATAAAAGCTAGGGTCAAACCACGGCTAAACTCATAAAATAAAAAACAGGGAAAAAGATAATATGAGCAACCAAAGACCAGCATGTTCAACTTCTAAGCATGCTATTTTTTAATTAAGAACACTTCCACCAAAGTAGTTTACAGAGAGTTCAGACTCATACGACATACAGTTATGAAAGTTTTTGGTCTACATTTCTGTATTTTTATGACAAAGCAGTGAGTGCTGTGAGATATATTGATGCTGAGATGAATGCCAGATTCAAAAACGGATGTCATGAAAGTAGCAGAGATTAGTATCAGCTATTGCAACTTGTGGTTACCATGGAGACTAAGCACAGACGTCACTTGAACTTTGCGAGAAAGTTTCCCTCCTGCTTTGCTCCCAAGGATGGTTTGATTCTCTACATCTGAATGAACTGATATCCATATATTTGCTACATATATTTTTCATATACATGTTTAAAAAATATATAATTTCTTGTTGTTTTTGAAGAAAAAGACCTTAAACATATGGTTAGTAACAAATGACTGTCTCAACATAGTCAACAGTTTGGCATTCAGAAGCAGAATGTACTTTGGCCAATGGGGTATTGTCACATTTATTTATATAAAATATTTAAACGCTTCCTCCATTTGTGTTAAATGAAGACTGGAGACTCATCCCTGATGGTCAGTCCTTGCATAGACTAAAGAAGCTATTGTTTGGACTGAGTGGGTCTATTGACTCGGGTTCATGGAAATTGAAGATCCATTACCTGAACATCGGCTTGGTTTAATTAGATTTGAGTTGACGTCACAAGACGTTCAGTGTTAGTCTCCAGCCCTGCTGTCAGCAATCAGAAAGCCTATTGTTTTCTTACATTCACAGTCTACCTCCCAGATGTGAAACACCGTCTTGTTTTTGTACATTCCTCCTGCGTCTAACAGAAAGAGACACCCTGGATCGACAATTAATAACTTGATTTGCCAAGAAAAGTATGGAAGAAAGAGATAAGCAGCGAAGTAATACAGGAGTATATAAAATGTTACCTTTGTACTGTGTGTGTTTAAATGTGTGCATTTAAGACAGCAACAGGCGGAGTGAAAATAACAGAGGCTTAATTTAAAGACAGCTGGATCCCAAGCTATTAGCAGTGAGAAGGTTGTAAAACAACAAGGAATTTTGCTGCCGGGTCCTGTGAAGTTTTCATTTTGGACAGTGACAGGGATTCTCCTCAAAGGAAAATAGGGGGAGGAAGGGCGAAAGATAAAAAAAAAATATAATATGTCATATATGGCAGCAAAGAAAAGCAACAAATTGTTTGAAAAAGGAAAAAGTGACAAAAACTAACCCTTAGCAAAGGACATTGATGGATTTCTCCTGCTCTTAAATATAAGAGCCCTATTAGTACGATATGTTTAATTTCTTTAGCTTTGTTTCCTTTCTTGTATAAAATTAATAACTTAATAATAATAACCTATTAGTAGCCCTTTGGCTTTTTTGTATTTATTTTGTCCATGAAAGTCTTCAAGAAAAATTTTATAAATGTTGTAGGGTTGAAGTCAGTTTTCAGATTAGTACAGGAAGACAACAAGTTGATGATGGACTAAAATATCTGTCCATCTGTATTATTGGCCTCGAGCAAAAGGGCTTAGTCAGTTTGAAACATGCTTGATCGAGGTCTTCATTTTGTAATGCCAAAACAAGCAACCATAATTCCCAGTACGTTACAGCCCTAATGTGAAAAGGCCCAAAAAAATGTTAGATATCCTAATCATCTCTCACCGCTTAAATCTTTTTGTTATTGTTGTTTTGTTTTTCTTTTGCGGGGGAGTAATTTATAAATCTCCCAGATGGTTGATGAAAAACTTTTGGCTGCTACAGTTAAGATTGGATTCTCACTAAAAGAGGGCATTACTATGTAAAATCTATGGTGGATGCTCAAACTATTATTTCTTGCTATTTTCCTTCCAATACAACAAAATCTAAAGTTGTATCTAAAACTTAAACATTTCAAGATTTTCAAATCTTGTGCCTTTTAAAATAACCAAACCATACATTTTAGAAATACAAATAAACAAATAAATAATACAAATAATACATAAAAATAAACTACAAATAAAAATTGTGTGGTTTATTTCCGAATTCCTTTTTTTTTTTTTTTTTTTTTGAATCCTCTGATTGGCCAGTGCTGATTTTTGCTGATTCCATTTTCTCTCAGAGAACTATATGTTGAGAGGATAAAGCCCTGCAAAATAAGGCATGACTAATATTTTAGAACAATGACAAAATTATTGTGCAGTTCACATTCTATATTTTGTTTTAGAACCTTGTGTTATTACAGTTAGTCTGGGTGACATTGTTAAAACATCTGTTGCCTTGTCTATTCCCTAATGTAAATCCTTCCCCTAACTTTGAGATTTCCAAAATGCTGCCAACATTTCTTTATTAAAGAAACTTTGACACGGGCGCAAAGTGTGCTTTTCCAAGAAGAATTGGAAAGATGAAGCCCAAACAAAGACAGAAATAGACACACGTGAATCATACACCACCTTATTAGCAGGCATACAATAAGGCTTAGAAAAATTAGCCACATGCCAGCTGGAATATTTGCCTGGGGAGTGCAGAGGACCAGGTTATTGTGAACTTTACAGCTTTTACTGTATCATGTTACACATCAGAACATTTTTGCTCCTCCAAGCCTCAAATTAACACTCATCACTAATAAAAGTGTGTAGATATATTTGTTCCACATTTCCCTGACTCTTTTCCTGAAGTAGCTTTTATCTCTTGCGTTTGCTGCCAATTTCTTGCAATGTGAATTTTTTTCCCATTCTGATTCTTATCATGCTTTTTCATACGTTGCATATCCATGCAGTAATGCTCTCTTTACTGTGACGTCAACTTTGGAGAATGAAATTATTGGCTAACCAAGGAAAACGATCTGAGACAGATTTGTTTTTTTCCCCCAAAGCTAAATACCATCTATACACACTAGGGAATGCATTTCTTGGCACATACACACACATATTCACACACACGTCTGATTAAAAATGTGCTTCAGTGCCACACTTTAAATGAAGCCGCCTGGCCACACAGAGCTCACACATCCTCCTCCTTTAAGACCCCACAGCTCGCCAGCTTCCCTCCTACAAAATATACTTGCACTGACGCACCTCCTGAAACACACACACAGAGTTGTGGGCATGAGCACACTCGAATCACAAATGGCTGCTTATTGCAGAAGCGTGTGTTGTTAGAAGATAACAACTCAGGCTCAGCAGATGACTTTTCTTTGCATGTTGACGTACTGTCACCAAGTCCCTTTTCCTTGTAGGGCAGAACTATGAAAAACGACACATTATTGAAGTCGGTGAAAATTTTTTGCGCCATTTCTGCTCAGGGATGGACCTATTCCACCCGTGTTCCTGTTAATTCCTGAAAAGGGTTTTGTGCAGCAGTAATATGGAGGTGTCTGGAGGTTCGTTAATGCACAGATCCCTTAACCGCATCCCCATTCTGCTGGAGCAACTAGTAAAAGTTGCGGCAAGTGTGAACATTAAATAGAAGGCATGCTGCTTTTATGAGTTTTGTATTGGTTTTGGATCCTCTTTCAGCGTTTTCTTTCTGTTTTCATGTCCTGATGTTAGGATGAAAGTTCTTTATGACACACCGTTTGGGTTGATTAGTTATTACATTCTTTTGCAATCACTACCTTTTCTTTATATTCTTTAATGTTTTACTACTTTCTGTCCCAATAATCCCTCTCTGGGTCCCCAGACTTGGTAACGGCTAAGATTCCTCCCTGTCTCAGTTCACTGATCCCGTTTTTAATGGAGCAATAAACCAAGATTCACACTGTAGACTAAAACGGACCTTGTGATAATCTCCTCTAAATGAAATAAAAAGATCCCATCAAAGAGCAATGCTAAGATAGATTTGACCACATAGAAATGAGAGCATTTTGGCTGCCAGGATGTAGATCTTTCAGAAACATAATCATAAAGAGAGATATACAATTACTTTCAGTCGGCACATAGAGTCAGCCACCATTCATAAATCGTCATTCGAATGACCAGCCGTTCTGAATTATTCCTGCTTATTATTTCCTTATATTCCAGCTTGGGTCATTTCTAAATGCCTCCATGGATAATGACAATGTTAGTCGCAAATGTAGACCATGCAACTGGATCTGTCTCCGTGCTGGTCAGCGTTCCCAGAATGCATCTCTTAGCAGTCGGATGAAGAGCGGTGCCAAATTCATCACACAGCAGTTTCTTTCCATGATCTTGGGCATGAGGCTGGTGATGAGGCCTCATGGCCTTTTTATAGCCATTCTGCTGGAGTTACATTTTTTCAGTCATCAATGCCACTCAACAGGGAGTCGAGTGTAAAGTGGCCTTGAGTGGAAGGTATTCTAATAAACATGTATAGAGTTTTACATTCATATTAGTTCAAGTTTCGTAGATGCTGCACAAGTGTGATTTATTTTTAAAGAACCATCACTTCAACTACCAATTATTTGAATCGAGTTGCGCAAGTTAATATAATTGAATCTAACATCGGCTTCTCCTGAATTTTTATCGGTGTTGGCACCGTTGGGCGACTGTGGCTCAGTGGTAGAGTAGAGTTGGCTTGCAATCGGAGGGTCGTAGGTTCGATTCCAGCTTCCTCCAGTCACATGTCGATGTGCCCCTGGGCAAGGCACTTAACCCCAAAATAACATCGTCCTACCGAGCCATGTTGGGTGTCGGTGTATGAATGCGAGTGTGAGTGGGTGAATGTGGCTTCAATGTAAAGCGCTTTGAGTGGTCAGTATGACTAGAAAAGCGCTATATAAGTTCAGTCCATTTACCTCATCTAACAATTTATAAATTATAGTAAGTTAGAACAAATGTATCAAAAGTAATATGCTGTACTATCTAATACTCCCATCACATGATTAGCTATCTCCCTTGGTCTCTAGAAAAATGAAATGCATTACAACACAAATAACTTTCTCTTTAATTCTGCAGTAGCACACTGAATTGTATTCTCTTCTTACCCATATGCATTCACTAAATCGAAAAGGAGGGCATGAAACACAATACACAGATTTCATATGCATGAAAAGACTTGATGTTCAAACAAGAGGCTTTAACTTTAACTGTTTAAGCTGCTGACAGTAGCTTAAACAGTTAAAGTGGTCAAAACTGTTTTCGATGGTCCATGTAGGTGTTTACAGCTTTACCTTCTAAGCTTTTACAGCTTCTAGAAGCTATGCTAACCAGCTAAGATGTCCTTAATCACACTTGTATGTGGAATATGTTATGCCACAAAACCTGCCACCTGATAAAATCTACAGACTTTAAACCAAAAATGAAAACAATGCAATGTAATCCTGATCCTTACAACTTCTGTCTTCCATCCTCTTCTTTTGCAAAATACATATGTTTTTAATTTCAAATCTCCTCCTGCATTAAAATATTCTTTCAGCATCCTGGGACATTATGATGTTTGTCACAGGAAGCGCAAATGTTGTTGGTTATCTCAGTGGAGCTTTTTTTCTCGCGCTACATGGTCAACTCCCTGCAGAAGCTGAAGCACAGAATAATGGGGGCCATTTTGGCTGGACGTAAGCATGTTGTCAGCCTGTAAAAGTTTAGGAGGCCCCTCTTTATGGGGCTTCACTGAGAACTGGGATTGTCCTTGTTGGAGGCAGCAGTCACAGCTTGTTGCTGTCATGACGACAATATTCGAGCTCCCCAGCCCCCGACCTTACACAATTTCGAGGATGTTGTGATATCCAGCTGTAGAAAAACAAATACTAATCCCAGTATGTAGCTGTATTTGTGTAGGTCTGCTAATGTTGTTAGATAAAGAGTTGCTTGGAATTGATTAAGACCGCCCCTTCAGCTCAGAAAGGTTTCAGCTGTCAATTATTTTGTAATGTAAAAGGAGGCAGGGCCATATTGAAGCCATTCATCCATCCATCCATCGTCTATACCCGATTATTCTTATAGGGGCGTGGAGCAGGGGTTCCTATCTCCAGCAGTCATTGGACGAGAGGCAGGGTTCACTCTGGACAGGCTGTCGGTCCATCACAGGGCAACACAGAGACATACAGGATGAACAACGATGCACTCACACACTCATACCTTTATTGAAATTAACAACACTATGTGAAAGGTAATATGAAACATTGGCAAGCCCATTTTTGAAGAAATTATCTCAATGTCTCTGTATGGTATGCATTGTTTTCTCAGCAAATATTGGACCGAACAGCTTGAATCATGCGATGACAAACAGCAGAAAACAACTTAGGATTCTATTATTTGACCATTTTCTGTTATGTACAAGTGAAAAATTGGAGGATTGTTTGGGGTCACCATTTTTTATAAATTGTAGTGATACTATGTTTTTGTACAAACACACCAACTTGTAAAGCATGGGATTATAGAAACTCTGATTCTGCATAGATGCTTAATGTGCACCAGTGACTAACTATAAAGCTTGGCAGTAAAAGCCCACCAAACTAAGCAGTAGGGAACTTTATGGTACAGAAGGTCAACAGGGCAGAAGCCAACACTGATTACTTTATAATAACTTTGCAAAACAAGTTTTCTTTATTGGCTGCATCATTATTTTGCACTTAATGGCTGCTAATGGTGTGAGTCCGACATTGTTATTGTTACGGTTACTGTTTTCAAAGCAGATCAGTGTTGTAGTTTGGCCCTTGGGTGGTGTTATGGAATTTTTCTGCATATCTGTAATTTCTCTGATGGTATACATTACAAGACAAGTGATTCTTTTTAAAGTAAACACCCAAGGCTAAGGGAAATTGAAGCAAATTTGAAAAGCGTAATGCACAGGGGGCCTTATAAAAATACTTATTTTGTAAAGAGAATATCAGATTTTCTCTGTGTGTCATCTAAAGGTTTTAAGTAAGGTTTGGCTGCTATTTACTTTCCTGCAAGGACACTTTTATTATTCATTATAAGCATTACAGCCACAAACATGATCATTCTGTTCGTTTAAAAGGTGCAAAGGCAGCCTTACTCCAATGTATTGTAACTTTTTAATGGAAATTATGGTCAGGTAAAGGCTCATATAGAATCAAAGAATGAAACTTTGGTGTGCTGAAGATATGTCCCAATGTTGGGTACAAATTGTCCTTGTGGAGATGGCAAAATGATGAGCACC